>JAJQKT010000017.1:1715000-4115000 GCA_030512225.1 Rauvolfia tetraphylla
GTTCTAACAATGAATTTTAATATTTAGGTCCATTATTTACATGATTGTAACCAATACCATTTTTCACCCAAGAAGATCTTTGAGATCCAAGCAGCTTGTTAGGATTGTCTTTTCCATTTGTAAATTTTTCAATGCATAATGTAAGATCATCAACTTTCTTTTTCAATATTTCATGATCACTAAGCATTGTTTCTAAAGAACAAATTTTTGTACAAAGATCTTTATTTTCAAGAGATATGCTTTGTAAAGCTACATTTAGAATTTCCTTTCCAATATTTAGGCAATTAATGGATTAAAGAAGTTTTCCATTTTCACAACACAATTTTGAATTCTCATTCAAACAAATCATTAATTTTGATTTTCATTTTCTTATTCCTTTTTGAGACCTTTTTTAATTCTTCATACATTTCAACAAGTAATTCACTAGGATCAATATCATCATCACAACAAGTTGAAATTGGAGTAGATTGTACCTCATCATCTATTGCCATAAAGCATATGTTGGCTTTTCCTTCACTGTCCCTTCCCCTTCTTGAGAGATTTCTTTTTTAGTTTGCTGTCTCTTTCCTTTTCCAAAACTTTGGGACAATCGGCTATGAGATGTTCAGTGCTCTTGCATTCAAAGCATTGAGGTTTGAATGATGATGACTATCCACTTTTCTTGAGCGGTATTTTTCCTTTCTTGAGAAATTCTTTTTTGTAGAATCTCTTGAATTTTCTTACTGTCATAGCCATCTCCTCACCCTCACTATTTCCATCTTCATCACTTGACGAATTTTCTTGTTCACTGAGATGATTAGACGTTTTAAGTACAACTCCCTTTCTTTCTTTCTCTTCATCTTCAATATCATTCAATCATTTGACCTTCATCTCATGTGTGAGTAGTGATCCGATGAGCTCTTCAAGTGGGAGAATTTTCAAGTCTTTTGATTCCTCAATAGCAAGAGTCTTTGGTTGCCAGGACTTTGGTAGAGCATCCAAAATCTTTCTATTTTGTTCTCCAATAGAGTAGTTCTTCCCATAGGATTTTAGACCATTGGAGATGTTAGTAAATCTTGTGAACATATCACTAATATTCTCATCTTGTTTCATGGTGAATAGCTCATAATCTCTTACTAGCATTTCAAGCTTTGACTCCTTTACTTGATTTGTTCCTTCATGTGTAACCTGAAGAACTCTCCACATATCATGTGCAGTGTCACATCTACTAACTCGATTATACTCATTCACATCCAGTGCACAACTCAATATGTTCATGGCTTGGTAATTTAGTGTCATTTTCTTAGGGTCACCTTCATCAAATTCATCTATAGGCTTTGGCTCTTGAGTAACTCCATCAGCTCTCATTTTCATTGGTACATAAGGACCTTTATCAATAATACTCTACAAATCAAAGTTAATAGAACAAATATATATCTTAATTCTAGATTTCCAAAATGTATAATTTGTTCCATCAAACAAAGGAGGTCTATTCGTGAGAGAGCCTTCCAAATAAGGTAAGTTTGAAACATTAGCCATAATATCTTAACTTCTAGGTTGTAAAACCACACAGAGAAGCCCTTGCTTTGATACCAATTGAAAGACCTAAGAGGGGGTGAATTAGGTCTTTGGCATATTTTCGAAACCTTTTTATGTTTTATAAACTTGATTTGGAAAGATTTTATTTGATTACTTCAATACAAATGTGATGAACACAATAACAAACTAATACACAATGAAGAGCAAAGAACATAAGAAATTTATAGTGGTTCGATCTCTTCAAGATCTACATCTACTACCTTGAGTCTACACTCAAGGATTTCAACCAATCTACTATATGCTCGAGTTCAAACAATTACACAAGAGGCTCAACACACAATGATTTTACACCAACAACCTCTTTAGCAATTCTACACACAAGGTTCACCCTACCAAAGGATTTTATATCTACAAACAACCTTGAATCAATACTTCAAGGATCACCCTTACCTAAAGGATTTTATGTTTACAAGAAAACCTTGTAATGAGCAAGTAGAAAACAAGAATAAAATAGAGAATAAATGAGATGTTACCACTGATTGGTAGATGATTACACAATTTAGCACCACTTCACCTTGTTGTCTTTGGAATCTTGAATGATCAATTGAAAGCACAAGACAAAAGAGAGCTCAAAATATTTCAAATGATTTTGGAATGTCAAGATTTCTGAAGTGTTCAAAAGTTGTCAAAAATTTGGAGTTTATAACTTTTATAGATTTTGAAAATTAGTTTCAACAGCTATAAAACGGTTAGTAACGGTTAGTTTATGAGATGTTCGGACGTTCAAACTTGCTCCTCTGCGTCCAAACTTTTGTCCAAGCATCATTGTGACATGTTCTCTGGGAAAGTTTGGACGTTCAAACTTTGCCTTCTGCGTTCGAACTTGTGTCCTAATTCACCCTCTTCTTAGGTCTATAAATTTGACAACTAATCCAATATAACATTCTATAACCAAGCATATAGAGATCAAACATCACTTTATTCGTGATCATGTTGCTAAAGATGATATATGGTTAGATTATGTTTGCACAAATCAGCAAATTGCTGACATTTTTACAAAGCCGTTAGTTGAGGAAATGTTTAGCTACCTTAGAAAAAAGTTTAGGAATATCATAATTCCATTACTATTGTGTGTATTCAATTATAGGGAAAACATGTAAAATTCAGACATGAAGTTTGGATGCATGTCCTGAAATTCGGTCGTCCAAGTTGAACTCTAAAATCCTAGATAGAAAAATTAGGATGCAGGCCCGAACGAATGACCCAAAATTTGATCATATGAATTTGCTAAAGCTGAGATAAATTTAAGAAGTTCGGACACGTGGTTGAAATTTTAATCATTCAAATTGGGCAGTTTTAGCTTATATAAGAATACCAAATGGCTCTCACTTCATTTCAAACTCAACCGATTTCTCTCCTCTCTCAAAAACCATAAAATCCTTAGTCGACCAAACTCAAATATCACCTTCTTTTCATCAATTTCGTTTGAAATCACCAATTTTTTGTGTTTTGAAACCACTTCACTTCACAAAAGCACATCATGGTGAGATCAAAGAGGGCTAACATTGGCAAGGGAAAGGGTAAAGGAAAGCAAGTGGATATCGGCCTAATCATTAATGAAGCAAGGATAATTGGAGTACCTCAAGCATTCATAGGGCTAGACAGATTCATCTCAACCAAAGCTGGGTTGAGTTTGAAGATTGGTGCAAGAGGAACAGAAAGATCATCTTTGGGCACAAGGTTAATTTATGAAAATTCTATTGAGTAGTTTGTTAGTTTATGAGTTTTATGCTAATCTAAAGGAGAAAATGGTAGAGAATGTTGGTGATAAATTTGTACAATGATACTCTTCTTGACTATCTCAAATTGAATTTGAGTTTGATGACGATTTAGTGAATAGAATTCACGGAGTTGATGATGAAGGAATTATGTATTGCTCATTGGGGCAACATTGCTATATTCATGAGATTTTTACATATGAAATGTTTGAAGATTCCTTTACAAATGGCATTAGATTTAGAACAGTAAAAGATGGAGAAATTAAATCACTTGATGCTAGAGGACATGTCCTACACCATATGCTTACCACATTGATAATTCCCAACTTTAGTCACAAGTCCTCTTTCGGTAATATGCACATGTTGGTTATGCTAGCACTTCATGAGCATAGAAAGTTAAATTTTGGACATATTGCCTTGAAACATATAATGAGTGCTAGGAAAAGGAAGAACAAGGCATTTCCATATGGGGCACTACTTACAAAGCTCTTCAAGCATTTTCAAATTCAACTTCTCAGAAGAGGCTTGAATTAAGAGTGGAAGCATCTAACTGATGAATCCTTCAAAAGGATGCGACTCATCCTTGATGAAGATAAAGTTTTGAGAACTAAGAGGGAGACTCCATCAAGGAGAAATAGGCAAGAGGAGAATGAACAAGTAGAAATTAAGAAGAAGAAGATGATGATTATGAGGTAGAAATGCAAGAAATAGAAAGAAAAACAAAAAGAAGAAATAAGTCACCTAGTGAGGGAGACCAACCTCCCTCCAAGAGGAAACTATTTGAAGAAGGGCAATTCCTCAATCCCACTCCAAAGTGGAGGAAGACTTCATTGAGGAGAAGATTACTTGTGGAGATACAATGGTTGCCTAATTTTTCCAAGAAGTCCTCAACAACCATGCCAATGAGATGGAGAAAATGTACAAGTTCTTTGAAACTTTTACTCCTACGGTAGTAGGTCAACTTGATGGATTGGAAGAAAGAGTGAAGAACATTAAGGAACTCTTAAAGAGGAATCCTCAAGATGGTGAAGGTACTTCCAAAACTCAAGAAAATAATAAGAAAAATAATAATGATAAGGAGAAAGAGAAAGATGAAGATGAGAAGGAAAAGAATGATGATAGTGATGAAAGAAAAGGAGAAGATAGTAGTGATGATGATGATGGTGGGAATAATTTTGAATTAGTAGCTAGAGGAAGTGGAAGAGATGAAGAGGGAGGAGGTGATGGATGATTTGCACTTGTGATATTAGTGTTGGAAATCATAGGAGTTGAGGTGGAAGTTCTTATATGATTGATTGATCGCACAATGATTATATTTTTCAAATTCGGACTCACACAGTCCAATTTGGATTCAATCTAAAACTTCCACCAAAATGTGTTCATTTGTTGTCCGAATTGTGCAAAATTTCTTTAAATTATTTCAGCCTTTGCTTGGACAAATTGAGAAAATTTATTTGTTAAAAATATAGTTATTACCTTGCATATTTTTCAATTTGGACTTATAATCCTTCAAGTCCAAACTTGTTAAAAAATATGGTCAATCTAAGATGGAATTTTATTAAACCTTTTCTATCTTTAAAACCTCTTTTAGAAGTATTCCTGATACCTTAATACTACCTTTAACTATTTTGGAACGAATGAGGTATAAGGAGGTTAGTTGGGTCATAGGCTTCTCATAAGCCGTTCTATTGTCATTATGCTTATTTGTCCATCTATCTTTTATGACATCAATTATTCTTTGTGCTACATTGTTTGAATTCGACACATTTTGCTTCAAAATTTGTCATCATTAAAAAGGAGAGATTGTTATCCTATAAGATCAAATCTTGTAGTTTTAATTAATGACAAATATTATTGTACACGAACTTGAGTAATTATTGTTTGATAGGATTTTCAATTGAAGAAGTAAACTGATCTCATTGCCTTAGAGTTAAAGTGAAAAGGACATCTCAAATGAGCTTAAAAACTAAAGGTTGAATAGGATGTCTAATGTTTTGAAGGCTTTGAAGATCCAATATTACAGAGTGTTGTGTTTTTGTAAGTATTTCTTGTAAACCCTACATATTTTGCTCTTGGAATCTATGCATTGCATGTTGAAGCACAAACTATTTTAATCTAGCCTAAACTTTGTTGATGAGTTAAAAAGTTTTTCTTGATTCTTTCAAAAACACAGTGTTTGATAATGGCTTGTAGCTCAACAACTTTTAAATGGTCTCTCTTGTGATTCAAATTGATTTAAAACTTGTTGTGATTGAGCTTCAAATAATTTTATAAAGTTTGAAAAAATTTGGACTCCAATTTAGACGTCCAAATTCAAGTTCAAATGCACCTATTTCAAGCTATTGAATTTCTAGAGATATTCGGACACCAATTCAGATGCAGAAGTCCAAATTCGAAATGCTGAATTGAATTGTGCAGTACAGTGACAGGAAGTTTGGATGATCAAGTTGGATGCTGTAAGCCTAATTCGGTCGTCCAAATAGACATTACCAGCCGTTATCAATCATTTTTTGAACGTTGTATTTGATTTTTTTAGTTATATAAAAGGCTAGAATTATCTCATATTTTAAAGAAGTTTTTTGGACTTCACATATTATACTCTTGAGATCTTCAAAGATTAATCAAAAGCTTTCAATTGGTCTTGTGCTTCATGTGATTATTTCAAAGATTCCAAAACAAATGTGAAGCAGAGTTTGAACATTTTATTATCCACCTTCTTGTTAGTAATCTCTGTCCACCTTCTCTTTTTTAATTTGTTTATTCAAGGTTGACTTATGACATAAAATCTTTTTTGTGAGGGTGAACCTTGATTGTGGAATGGAAAAGAGGTTAGTAGTATAAAGTCCTTGGTTGGTGAGCCTCTTGTGTATTGAATTGACTTGATTGCATAGTGAATTTGTTGACATCTTCAAGTGTAGACTCCAGGTAGTAGATGTAGATTTTAGAAAAATCGAATCACTATAAATCTTTGTGTCTATCTCTCTTCTTGGATTGCTTGCATTGGCTCGCTTTCTTTATTAGTTGTTCTAGTTGTGATCATTTATCGTGTCTACATTAATTGTTCATCTTCTTTCCCAACCACCATCTTAACTGTAAACAAACTATTAGAGGTTTTGAATTTCTCAAGAATGTTTATAATAAAGAAAAGTTTTCAAAAATAGTTAAAAACCTAATTTACTCTCCTCTTAGATTTTTCAGTGTCGTAGACTAGGGACAAAGCGGCACCAATTTGTAGTAGTTTCTCCAAGGTAAAATACTTTCTAAAGTAAAAACACAACTGTATAATATAGTCAAATCCTTAGTCAATTTAGGTCATCAAAATAGTAAGATATAACCTTCAACTTCCACAAACTTTATAGAGCTTGATCTCAGATTCTTGAAACATTTCGAATCATCTTAATTGAACTTGTATAACTCAAATTGTGGCCAAAATTCTAAAGGGTGTCCAAATTAGACTGAAATCCAAAAATACTAATTTCAAGCCACAACTTGGAGAACCAAATGAACTTGGTTCTGACCTTGCAATACGTTTCTAGAAACTTCAAAATATCATCTTCAAATGTCATGAAGACCTCTTCCTTATTCTTGAACTTTAAGACATCAGGTTAGTGAATAACAACGAAGGGTTTTTTGAATTCTATTTTGTCTTCCCCTTTTTCTTTTTCTTTTAGATTTTTTGGAGTTTCCTCCCAACCATTAGAGCACACATGCAACTCACAAGGTTGCAGTGAGAGAGAAACACACCTTAATTACCTTTCTTATACTTGAGAAAGTGGCACATGATTAGTGCGTGATCATTTTCGGCCAAAAAGCATGGCATAGAGCGGTGATGGAATTTCTCAGTTGTATGTAAAAATTTAGAGATCATAAAACTAAAAAGATTGTTTGATACAAAAACATGACAGACCTAGATAGATTATTTCTTTCAAATAAAATTAAAATGTATGGAAAAAAAACTAAAAAGCATTGAAGAGCAATGGAAGATTACTTAATATATTTCGTATATATTTTTAATGGTCAACTGATTGACACATAGTTTAAGTGTCTAACAACTTCTGGAGGGGGAAAAAAAAAGAAACAGTATATAAAACCTTTTACTTCCTTAAACCCTTTAATGAGAAAAAAAGTAAATTTACGTAAACTCTATTCTTTTGAATTACTGGTATTAAATATTTGTGTGACTTCACGTAACATGAAATGCATGAGGAATCAAATCCGCATTTTCTTGACGACGCAGACAACGACAGTTCGTTAGAGATTTTCATGTTCTGAAGTTGATAAGGAAAACTACTGCAAAGGAAGACCTGTAGTGACTTTTGAATACCTTGCCTTGCAGGATTGGAATTATCCTTGAGAAAAGTGTTCTGCCACGATTTTATCTGTAAATCCCACCTAAAGACCAAAACTCATTTTGACACCTTTATCGATGACTAAAGAGTTGACCGTAGCGATAAGGATTAGCATCAAGAAGAAGATGATTTCTACTATTCTCCATTATCAGTCCCCAGCAAATTGAAGTGGGTTACCACTCAAAATAGGATGAACTTTATCTCAGTTGTATAAAGTTACAATTTGATTTGATTGGTCGCAGTGCATCACAAGAGGAAGGGTCAGAAAAGGAAAAGGAACAAAGTAAAGACTAAAGAGTGTTTTTTTTTTCCTGGAAAATGTTCGCATGTTTTTTTTATTATTCCCTTGTTTGCTATGATTTTTGTTCCGGAAAAAAATTTTGGTGCTTGTCATTTGAACAGGAACAGGGAATATAATGATTTTAAAGATGATTCTTGAGTCAGTGATTGCTTCTAAGCATCTGAATTTAGAGGACAAAAGGTATAAAAGAGGGGAACATTTTAATTTTGTATTAGTAGTGGGATTCTCATTCACCACCAACTCATTCCCAGTAGCCCCTCACCTTCATCTCCACTCGGCCACTGGGCTTCCCAGAATTTCCTTTCTAATTTCAATTCCCAAACTTTTCTACTTTTTGCTCCTTTTCTGAATGCTTTGTGGGTCCCAAACACTAATCCATTGGTAGCTTCAGATAATCTTGATGATGTCAATTATCATCCTTTTTGAGTTGTATTTCTTGATGATCCATTCTGAACCACAGGAAGCAAGGCTAAGCTGGGTCAGTTTTCCATCCTTAACTACCATCTTTTGGATTTTATTCATGCATGCTTATCTATGTCTACAAGGGTTTATGATCTTTAGTTAAAAGGGTCTTTGAATATATTTCTCTAATCATGGTCCTTTTGCTTATTGCTTTATTAAAGCTATTTCTTGAAGCTAAATTTCTCTGGAATTTTCTCTTCTTTTGGTTGTTCTAGTTATTTGCCTTATGTAGATCTTACTTTGTCATTTATCCAGAAGTAATACTAGGAAATGTTTCTTTTGAGGAGTGATTTTTTAAACGCTACAGATATATGTCACTTGTATCAAATTCTATGAGAAAATGAAGCCGTATCACAACAGGGTCAAACGCTTTCCTTGTCTTGGGGGTTTTACAATGTACCATGAAGATATTTCTTGTGATAGTTTTGGGAACACACTACCACAAATTGTATTATTTTTCCTGGACATTGTTGAAGATGTTTATGTTGACCATTTGAAATTATCAGTTTATCAATTTTCTTTCTTCCAGGACAGATATTACTTACTCTATTGCAAGAGTGGAAGGCTGAATTCACATACTAGCCCTTTTCTGACTTTTTACTTTTTTGTTGGAGATATAATTGTTTGTAAACTTTCTTCTTGATTTCTTCTTTTTCTGGGATTTCTTTTCGCGCTGAGTAAGCCAGAAAATCAGTAATAATTGTACTTCTGCATTGCTTTGCTTATTTGAAATTACAGCTGGTCTGTAAATTAGTTGGCTATGAGCGGCAACCTCAGAAGTTAAATGAATAATTGAAACTACATGCTCAAGTCTGGACTTTGTACAATCTAGATAGCAAGAATTTGGATATTTTGGAATAATTTTGCAATTTTATTCTACCTTTCTCTGCAAAGGGATTGATTGATTATTATTATTATTTATTTTATCGAAGGTGTTGTAGGGGGGTGGGGGGTGCAGAAGTGCTCGATCTTTGTATCAGGCAAGTAACTGCAGATAGGAAACAAGAAATTGTTTATGTAAGGGGAAGGGACTCCTCTGTTTTACTCTTTCAAGCAGTAATGGAATGCTCGCCATCTTGCATGTCGTATGTTATTTGTCTTAGCTTTTCCACTTGCGGAAAGATGCAGCTCCTTTCCAAGTGTTATATGTAAGATTGGTAGAATGTAATAAATGTTGTAGCAAAAGCTCTTCTAATCTAAGCAAGTGGTACAAAGCAGTTTATGTTTTATCCCAACATGAGTTTCAAATAAGTTGAGTAAGTCACTAAAAGAAGACTTATATTTTACACTCTTAAGGTATTTACTAATTCTGTAAGGAATGTTATGATTAGCATATGATGCAAATACTCTTATAGCAGTGCTACTTTCCTGCAAGTATAAGTCATCATATGTTTCCATTTTTCCTTCTATATTAGTTCTTCCACCTTTCACTTGTATGTTGATGCTAAAGTTTCCTTGTGTATAGGATCTTCTAGTAGAGGCAAAAGTTCACAGAGCTGTTCCCATTACAATTTCAAGCAAATCAAATGACTGGAGACTTCTCCCTTCACCATCTGCGTCTGAAACTATTGGCTCATATCCTAATGCTTTTATGTTGGTCCAGTAGCATTCAGTCATCCAATAAGCCTGATGTTGAAGGTATACTCAATTTTAGATTTTACAAGAATTTTATCACCTTCAAATATTGAGCACAGTTTTGTTGAGCTAATATAGTTGCAAGCACTGGATCTTCTCTCTAAATGCAATTTATTCTGATGGTTGCTGCCTGTCAATGTTTATTGAGATTGGCTTTCTAGTCATTAACCTGTCTAGTCAACAATCCAGCTTTCATTCAGAAGGAAGTGCATAAAAGCAGTGGTAAATTTCTTGGTTTGGTCTACATTATCAACAAAATTATCCTGTTGTGTATGAACATTAACATTTAATGCAAGTGGAAAATCTTTTTTCAGATCATGGTCCTTGGCATCAATACCAATGAACATTTCAACTTTGATGATGAATCAGTTTCTTCTTGGGGCAAGCGATGAATCAAAAATATTATTTGAAGCATAGAAATTTATGAAAACGTTGCTTTGTTGTAGTCATCTCTTCCATATTTAAACCTTAAATCCTCTTAGTAGATGTGTAATAATGCTTGTTTCGTTTGGTAGCTTCTCTTTTTACACTCAAAAGGTTCTTTGGTTTTGTTCTTTATTAGTATTAGTTTTATTCTTTTTTAGAAATTATTAACTGTAATGTCAGTTTATTACATGTTTGATATCTTTTGTTACAGAAAAGTTTAAAAACTTGCATCCACTGTTTTTGTGGTCTGAGAGGTCCAAGTACTAGGAACTACTAATCCAACTTCACCAAATAATTTATGCGTGTAAACAATAATGCTCAAGTTTCGTTAGAATTTTATTACTAATTCGAAATTATATATGATTTTCTAAGAGGTTCACATAATGACTCAATATCTCGTCTATTCTTCATATATAATGCAAAATGCAACCCATCTAAAGAAAAAAGAAAAAGAAGCAAAATTTACACTCTGCACAATTATGCAAGTTTTTACCTTTTCGTAATTTCACATCCATGTCAGCAGAAAAGTTACTATCTCTGCTCATATTTCAGGTGAAGCTTTGGTTGACTTCTTAAAAGCTCTGAATGATTCCAATAACAGAGTTAAGGATTGGGACTATCACCTTGTGAGCCCTTGTCACAGTTGGTCTCATGTGACATGTCTTGATGGACATGTTGTATCTGTGTAAGATGTTTGTTCGATGTACCTTTTTCAGTAGTCTATTGTCTGTTCTTTGGTAGTTGTTAAAACTAAAATATAAATGAATATAAGTAACTTCTAAAAAAATCAGAGAAAATTATGCTTATATTTTCTGTCAAATTTACTTTGGGAATCTATAATTGTGCAGGAGCTTGGCTTCTAACGGATTTACAGGAACCCTCTCACCATCAATAACTAAATTAGAATATTTGTTCACCTTGTAAGCTTTTTTTACATTTTTCTAGACATTATTTAATCAAGTGTTTCGCATTTTTTCCTGCATGTTTATTGAACAGTTTATCGTTGTTTACTTTTGCTGCCCATACGTGAGTTTTCTTTGCTTGCATGTTAACTTTACTTTTAATCCATGGAATAGAATTGGCAATCCTATAGGCATGGTAAACCACCAGCAACCTGATATCAGTTAGGAAACAGAGTAAATATATTGGAAAATCTCATCAAGTGAAAAAATAGAAAGGGGGTTGTTATTTCATTCTATATCTAAGTTGGCAATTGAGAAGCAACCTGCGATTAATCTATCGAGATCAATGAATCTCACTAAAATTTGTAGAATTTTCCAAAACAAAGGAAAAATCTTCCATTTTATAAGCATGTCTTAATTGAATAAAATTTCCTCTAGATTCAGTAGGTGTTATACCATGCAAAAATATCCATGCTTCTGGTTTCTTGAGACTCTGCAGGAAGTCATTTGATTGATTTTCCTCAGGTTTGAATGTTACAACGTCTATGGAATTAAAGTTTACATATTATGAATCTAATTTCTCTCAAATTTGCAGGGATTTGCATGACAATAATCTCTCTGGTGACTTGCCTGATTATCTTGGACACATGTTGCATCTACGGAATCTGAATCTGGCACAAAACAAATTTAGTGGTTCTATACCAACCTCTTGGGGAGAACTCCTAAATCTCAAACACCTGTAAGTTATGTACATCTTGGCAATATTTTTGGAGGATAATCATTGCTATTTAGCACCTACAGTTTCAAATTCGCATCAGGGTTCTGAAGGAAAATCTGTTGAGTGGAACTATTCCTGAATTGCTTGTTAAGATCAATAGCTTGATGCAACTATGAGAATTCCTATTTAGCTATTTCAATTGTTGTATCCAGTGTTTCCACATTTCATTGTCTAGAAGTCTGGGTTTATCTTTTATTTTCAAGATTTTCTGCATTGCAGGGATCTGTCATCCAATGATCTAACTGGAAGAATTCCTGCCGGACTGTTCTCAATACCAACATTCAAGTGAGTGCAATTTACTGTTCATACTTTTTTTCCTTTTTATTTTTTTGTGTGTCTTTCTAATATAAATTTTTGCAACTAGAATGCTGACCATTTATTGTTAACTCCTGAAGACCTTCTAATGATTATAAGATTTACTTGTCCTTTCTGATTGTACATTGGGGTAACATTAATCATTGTTGCAAATAATTGGAGTTCCTTTGGCAATGAGGGTCTAAGTTAGAGAATTCCATGCAAGCAAAATTCGGGGAAGACCAACTTAACTCCTTAATTTATCAGTAAGACTAGGCCTGTCAATTGGGCTCTACGAGCCGAGCCGACCTAAGCTCGGGCTCAGCCCGAGTAACATCATATTGAGCCCGAGCTCGGGCTCAGCCCGAACGGGCTCACAAATGTTGAGCCCGAGCTCGCTCTTATGAGCTCGGGGCGAGCTTTCAGGGCTGAGCTCGAAATATGCATATTCATTTTTTCATTGTTCTCACAAATTATCCTCTCACTACAAATTATGATTGCCTTCACAAATTAATGTCTTAATACTTGTCTAACAATGACTTTCAACTAATTTGCATATATTATTAAACAATATCTCTAGAAACTAAGCAAACGTCTATCTGAAAATCAACAAAAACAAACTACCATAGCAAAATAAAGTATTGTAGCAATATCTCAACCACATTAAATTCCAACAAAGACAAATCAACAAAAGTGGAGCACCAAACTACCGAGTCCGAGAATTTATTGATCAAGAACCCTTCAAATGGATATTTAAACAGAGATATATAATGCATTAAAAATCTAATAATCCGGTATGTCGTGCTTCAATATGAAGTAACCGGAAAAGAGGAAGAATGATCTTATAACTCAGTAAATCGGTGAATTTCCAACGATGAAACTAGGCACCAAAGCACTAAAACACACCACCATCGTGTTTCTTTGTATAGAGAATCAACCAAATTTGCAAGATACACCACTAAGTTTGTTGTATAGTAATCAGTTTAATATTTTGAATGCATATTAAGTTATTAATACACAAAAAACAATCTTCTAATGTGCCCTAATAATAAATATTGATTTTTTAAAAAGATATTGGGCTAATACTAAAGTTTACTAATCACTTTACTAATCACCTTATAAGTTATATAATATAAGTATTAACCATTAAGTAATTGATAATTTTTTCTCTTCTCTTTCTAAATTTATGTTGAGAAGTGAAAAAAATTATATTTTGTGAAATTAGTTAAATATATTAATTACGAAAGTGAATATGTAGAATATATTATTTTATAAAACTAAATATTTACTTTGGAATATTCTAAATTACAAGTGCAAAAATCAATTGGAAGACTATGCTAAGATCTTATCTTCTTCTTCCATATGATTTATATTTTTCGTGTTAGTAAAGGTAATAATATTCATACCTACGCATTTAATGTATTAATACTTAATATCCTTAGAATTATGATAAGCTCAATAAGTAGTTACAATCTCATAAATAGACTCTATGATTGAATAGCATGCATATTGTTGCCAATCTGCTAAGAATTAAAACTATTAAACCACATTGCTTTTCTAAAATATAATTTTAAAGTGTTGGAAGTGAAAACTTTACCTACTAAATTTTTTTGAAAGTGAAATATAAACAAATTTATTTATATCAAAACACATAAAATTTTAATCTATATAGTTATAATGACGTTAATATAGTATTATACACAAAAAAATTCTATTATATCAAGAAATTATAATATATAATTATAAATTATTATTAGATATATGATCGGGCCGAGCTTATAACGGGTCGAGCTTAGCCAAGCCCGAGCTCGACCCGATTCACAAACGGGCCGAAAATTCAGGCTCTAGCCCGGCTCAGCCCTAGCCCGAAAAAAGCTCAGCCCTCAAAAAACGGGACGAGCCGGGCCGAGCTCGGGCTAGCCCGGCCCAATTGACAGTCCTAAGTAAGACTAGGTTGCATATGTATTATAAAAAGCCTAATTCTAGTTCCATATGTATATTATGTGTGTCAATATTTTGTTACGCATGGGAAGCATAGAGGTCTGTGCACTGATTTATGAGTTTGGGATTATTTTACATACTTACATGGAATATGCTCTGATTGATGTTCTTTGGGAAATTTATGTTCAAGTATGCGTATTTAATCAAAGACCAGTTGAAGAAAATATTGTTGCATTCCCAGATAGGTACCTTTTTCTGCTTTCTGTGGCTTGGTTTTCGTCACTGTAAAAGAGATAAAAGCAATATGTTTTTTTAATCTCATTGTAAACTTGTCTTCTAATTTTCCTATGTAATATTATGAAGCTGGTGTAGATTTTTCTAATAACTTGTTGAGGATTTGTACAGTGAATGTGTGATGTTTGCCTCCGTCGGAAAAAGCTATAGAAATGCAATTGACCGCATATTCTGTTTCCAATATGATCATTGATATTGTTATGAGATTCAATTAGTCTTTCGTAGAGGTCTTTAGGTGTACTGCATTTTAATAAATTAAAATTTTATTTTGACAGTAACTGATGAATGGAAATTTAACAGTCAATCATCTCAGCTATGAGGTGTGCAAATAAGGAAGAATAGTTTTTCAACATTCTAGTCACCAGATCTTGTTGCACACAAATGATTGAATGATAAGCTAGGGTGTTATTTAAGAAAAAAAAAATGAAAAACAAAAAACAAAAAGAGAAAAAAGCAAAAGGAAACAGAAAGCACAAGGGCTATTGGGTGAACTTCTGAACACACTGTCATGTACTGATGCTGCACTCACAGAAGCCACAACCATTTTATTTCTGTTATTTTGTATCCTCCTCTTATGCATCATATTTATCAGTTTTACAGGAACACGGCTTACTTGTGGTTCTCGTTTCCAGCAGCCTTGTGTTTCGAGTTCCTCTCTTACAGGTATTCTGCTAATACTTCTCAAGATTGCCTTGTTGTTCAAGCATATTTCCTAAACAAGCGAACCTGAGCTCTAGACATTTGATGCAGCTTCTAGCAAAAAGAAGAAAGTTGAGGTAGTTATTACTGGTGCCACCTGTGGCGCATTCATCCTTCTACTACTTGGGGGTGTTTTTATACATCGTTTTCGTAAGGTGCGCAAACACGAACGTGAAGTGTTTGTGGATGTGGAAGGTATCTTTCCTTCTCTGGTTTTACCTATTCTTGTAATCTGAGGAATTATCATTTGGGTTTTGATCACTCCATATGTTTTGATTAAGTGAAAAAGAGCGTAACATTTCCTCAGTAGTTGTGTAACAATATAAAATATAGAACACATGCACATCTTGTTGGTGGTATACATGTTACCCTGACAAAATTTTATTACATTTTCACTAAAACGGTGTTCTTTAGTTGTCCTGGATGTTTTCCCATTTCTCATGTTGCAAATTGATATTTACCTATACTGTTCTAAAAGTGTGTAAGAGGAGAAACATGATTTGCCCAAAACATATTTCTTCATTTTCTGGATGGGCATGCCCTTGGCATTTCACTAGGCATTGTTGAACTAGTTATTGCAAAATTAATACAGCCTAAGATAGGAGTAACATTTAGTGGCTAAAGACATTACTAGTATACATTACTAGAAATGCAACCTTGATATTAAAATTCACAAGGCCAGAAAGACAGCACCAACACGAACCTGAAATTCTAGATTCTCATGGACAAAAATACATTTTGACTTCCGTCAATATCCAATAAGAAGAGGTGAAAAGGAAAATCTAATATACAAACATTTAAAATAAGAATGAACTGGAACCACGATTTATATTCTTCTCTAAGACTGAATGGAAAAATGAAATGGGAAAAAAAGGACGTCATGAACTGATAACTTCCCCATTTCATAAAATTTTATGGCAATGTACATTTCGAGAATTCATACAAAATACATACATAATCTATATTTGACCGATCATTTTGGAAGTTTGTCTTAATCAGGAAGGAGGTATAGAAATTCTTGTTGCTTAAATTGACAATTATTTCGAGTTTTGGTTTATTTTTCTTTCAGATGCACTTGAATAAAACCATTCTCAGCTGATTAGATTTTCTAAAATATGTCTATCTCTTCAGGTGAGGATGAAGGAAAATTTTCTTTTGGACAACTCAGGAAATTTTCTTGGCGAGAAATCCAGCTTGCAACAGACAATTTTAGTGAGAATTATGTTGTTGGACAAGGAGGCTTTGGAAAGGTCTACAAAGCCATCCTCCCAGACAACACAAAAGTTGCTGTTAAACGCCTCACAGATTACCACAATCCTGGTGGAGAAGCTGCATTCCTCAGGGAAGTTCAATTGATAAGCGTTGCAGTTCACAAAAATCTGCTCCGGTTGTTTGGATTCTGTACCACCTCATCTGAGAGAATTCTCGTTTATCCATTCATGCAGAACCTCAGCGTTGCATATCGATTACGTGGTACTTTTCTTACCCTCACTTTTTCCTATCCTACTTTTACAAATGTCTGGCTTTAGCATATTCACTAACCCCTTTAAATTATATGCACAAGGCAATTATGAGTATATAATTTGAAAATAGCATTTCTTATATCCTTCAGGAAGTAGTTAGATAGCCATTTAGCTTATTCGTAAATTTAGCATTTAATCTTGTACTATACAAAAATTTGCCTGACCCTTGTATTACTTTGGATCACAAGTCACAATTATGTGGTACTGATAAAGTAATGTCTGTTGAGTTTAGATGTAGCTGATGATCCAGCGTATGCTTCTTTTTATTTCGCAATGTCCTTTTAACTATTAGTCTATGAATCCATTCCCTCACTGTCATTTCTTTGGTTGAATTGCCTTAATAATTTGCACTTTACTAGCCAGAAGCTCAAGGGTTTTGACTTAACAAACTGAAAATGGCTTCTTTTTAAATAAAAAGCATATGTAACAATTGGTTGAACTTTTGAGAGGAGACGACTTTCATGTTCAAAACAAGAAGTTACGTGATATCAACAGTTTGATTTCCATGTATATGGTCTTTGATCAACATTTTCCTCTTTTCTGTTGCTTGCCTTTTTATTTCTTTTCTCAGAGAGAGTAGTGAAGCAGATTCACCCCCCTCCCCCTCTCCCAATAGGGAATAATGAAGGTGACTCAGGGTAACCTTTTTCCTTTTCATGCAGTTGTAGAAAAGTGGCACAGTGATTCTAAGTAAATATTGCATTTCTTTGTGTTGAAACTGAAAACCTTTCCTATAGTTTTCAGTTTTAGCTCATTCTTTCAAAAGATTTTTAAAATCCAAAATGAGGGCTTTAGTGATTTCTTGGAATTTGGTTGAAACATTATTAGGCTGCTCCTGTCTCAAGGCTGTTGTTTCTGGCTATATAGCCCCAGAAGGTTCAATTTTTGGAGGTTTTGTTCGTAATTTCTTATTTATTTTTTGCAGTGATGGATGAAGCTCAAGCTAGAAATTCCCTAAGACTGGTAGAATGTGGTGCTAGGAGTGTGCCTAAATATCAGCAACCTTTTGTCATTAGCTATTGAATCAGATATGTGGACAGTATTTGCATTCTGTCAATAGGTGGTTTTGACTTTTCAATTTAGTGATTTAGCCAGATGCAGTAAATCCATACTTGTTATCACATTTAGAATCAAAATCTTAAAATTCTACATAGAATGTTGATACAATGATTTTTATAATGATAACGCCAGTATTTGCACATTATGGAGAATATATTTCTAAACATCAATGATGTTGACATATGATATGCATATATTAGATTTTGTTTTTTTTTTAAAGATTTTCTGTCTCATAAATTTGGATCGTTTAAAAATAGGAAATGTAGGATTCATTGAGTTTGCTTTGTTTATTCAGTTGGTTTGCCTTCTAGTTTTGTGGGGCAGAAGAATATATGTAAACATATGATTGATAGTTTGAGGCACTATTCGTTAATGGATCTTCAAGTGCTTGATATTAATTTTATGAGGTGGACAGTGCCTTGCTATGTTTTCTTTTCTCGATATACGTTGGAATATTTATCTTTCCTCTTCCTTTCTCTGTCACTCGAACACACACACATGCGGATAAGGTCATACATAATGTTCCAACTATTTGAAATGGAAAAGAACGTTGAATAGTTTGACTATAGTTGAATGTAGACAGGCATAAGTAGGAACTGTGAGTTAGCATTTTGTGTTTCTCTTCAGTTTTGGCTGTTTGAAGACATTCAGTTACTGCCAGTTGACATAGGCTTCGGCAATATAAATGGGGATTTTGGAATTGAGGAATAGAATCTTTGGAAACGTTATAAAAGATATATTCATGCTAAAAAATTTACTTACATATTCAGTCTAAAAAATTTACTTTATACTTATTGAGACATTGGCTGTTAAAAGTCGCACAAATAGTACTTCCTAGTTAGCTATGAACTGCAATTAACATCTTCAATTGTGCATTTGAAATGATTCTGAATTCCTGTGTGGTTGTCAAAGATCTAAAACCTGGAGAGAAAGGCTTAGACTGGCCTACGAGGAAACGAATTGCTTTTGGTACAGCCCATGGCCTGGAGTACCTTCATGAGCATTGCAACCCAAAGATAATACACCGTGATTTGAAGGCGGCCAATATCCTTCTGGATGATGACTTTGAACCTGTTCTTGGAGATTTTGGGCTAGCTAAACTAGTTGATACGAAACTAACGCACATTACCACTCAAGTTCGTGGAACTATGGGACATATTGCTCCAGAGTACTTGTCTACTGGAAAGTCTTCAGAGAAGACGGATGTGTTTGGATACGGTATAACTCTTCTAGAACTTGTTACTGGTCAGCGTGCAATAGATTTCTCTCGGCTTGAAGATGAGGAGGATGTTCTACTTCTGGATCATGTGAGTTATTCATTCCTTTTCTGAAACTGCAATGCTGATGCTCAGGTTTTCTTCAGTCTCAATTTTCCTTTTCATTCCTATCATTCACTGTTTATTTAGAACCTTATAATGAATACTCGTAAAATACTACCACTAAAGGAGAAGTATTATATTGTTCCTGCTCTTGCTTGGTCATTTCAACCTCGTACTTCAGTATCTAATCAAGTACTATTTAACAGTTGGCGTGATGAGATGATAGTCATGGTAACAAGAGTATATTCAAGTTTCTCGTCCATTCTGCTTCTTGGTTACCTAAAACAATTGGATGCACAGAAGCTTAGATGGCCAAATAAACTGATGCAATGAACTAAAAAGGGGGAGCTAAAAAATTCCTTAGTTGCTCTGAACAATAAAAAATAAGTTTTTATTATGTTTTCAATCTTAATTGTAGGTAATGGCCGTATACTGGACAGGAAAAGGCCTTACACGAGGACTTTCCTTTAGTCTTTTTCTTCCTCTAGGACTTGATTGCATCATAAATTTAATTAGGATCAGTCCAATTAAAATGTAATGTCATAAAACTTACTGATCTTACAAAATACTAACAGTACAAGCTAATCAACATTTTACTTATGGGGGTTCATAATTGCACGAGCTTATACTTTTGTGCCTCCTACTTCAACTCAAACGGTACCATTGTGCTATTCACCATCATTTTTGTTTGCTTCCTGCTTCATTTGAGATAAAACATCCACTCATAAAAGAACATCATATATAAAATCATTTTGTTTTCGTGTACTCTTGTTATTGAAAACCCTTGTTAATATCTTTTACCTTTGAAACTTAGGGAAATCATCGTTTCATAGAAATGTAATTGATTGAGGTCTTTTGTCCAATTTTCTTGATCTACGTCTTCAGATGTTCTTGATAAATAACTGAATTGGGCACAGTTTCTTCTAATTTTGACAAACACAAACAAACAGAGATGTGAAAAAGAAGTGTTGTAATTCCACTAACCAGGACCACTTAGGCCTTTTGAACATCTCGGAAGCATAACCTATGTTCGAATATATGAACAGTTACTGGCTTAAGTTTTAAACCCGGCATAGAAGATTTAACAAGTGATATGCTATTAAAAATAAAGAAAAGAAAAATGAGAGTAGACAAGAAGATGGAAAGTCATGAACTTCGAAACATTGTTGAAGATAAAAAGAAATGAACATTAAATGTTTTTGCCTTACTATTTTTGTACTACTTTTAAAGCAGATGAATTTTCTGTTTCTTAGAACCAGAAGTTTCTGAAGAGATAGTGGACCATCATCATTGTCGTGTGCTTAATTAGGAGACGAGATGAATGGATGTATCTTGTGCTTGTTTTGAAGCACAAAAAAACAAAAGAAAGAAAATACGTTATCTTCTTTAATGAGTTCATCATTACTTGGCTATATCTCCAGATCAAGAAATTACTCAGAGAGAGAAGACTTGAGGACATTGTGGACGAAAACTTGAACAGATACGATAGGAAAGAAGTCGAGACCATTCTTCAGGTTGCCCTACTTTGCACCCAAACTTCGCCAGAAGATCGTCCAAAAATGGCAGAAGTTGTAAACATGCTGCAGGGGGTGGGTTTATCTGAGAGATGGGCAGAGTGGGAGCAGCTTGAAGAAATAAGAAACCAAGAATTTTCTCTCATGTCCCACCAGTTTCTTTGGGCTGATGAATCTACACATGACCAGGAAGCTATTCAGTTGTCACAAGCAAGGTAGGACCTTCAGGCCAGGATTTGCATCCAAGGTAAACGGAAACATGTAGTATAAAAATTACAAACAATAGGATCAATAGTATGTTGTTTTTGGGTGCACTCAGTGTAGGGATTGGAATCGGATTTTGTTGAAGTCAAAATTCACTATAATTTCTGCAAGTTCCAACTTATCGTCTTTAGTAGATGTCACCAAAAATAGAGTTATTTAGTAGCACCAGCTCGTGCTTGGTCTTTTTGTATACAAAATTAATTATAAACTTGCCTAGAAGCAGGACATTACAGACTAAAATTTATAGATTGTACAGCTTTAAATATAAATTTTCTAATATAGTATATTAATATTAAATACAAGATAACTTTACAGATATATTATAATATTTTTATAGTATTAACATTTTTATCTTTCGAACAATCTATGAAAACTGTATATTTTTTATATGATACTTGCTTCATTTATTCTTAATAATTCCTTTATAGTGAATTCTACTTTTTTGTAGGATCACCTTTTGACTCGAATTATGTCGATATTAAAGTAACTCACATTAATTTGAAGTTTTTAAATTTTTCTAAATTTATGAATAGGTGCGTTAGGTTTTGTCATGTCTTAATGTGGTAGCATGCTGTATCATGGTGCATTGAGCCGGCTCAAAGCATGTTGATGCTAGGACCTAGTGTATATGAAACTTGAATAGTGCCCATGTTTGGGGCTGTTTTAAATCTCTATATAAAATTTCTATATAAAATTTTAAAAACTAAAACATTGAAAACCAATAACTATAAATTACAACCAAAAGATAAAATTATTAATGAAAATAGTCTTGTTTGGAAAAATCAAATTCAAAATAATTTGAAATTTATAATAAATAAAATTTATTTAAACTATTACGTTATTATTAAAAAAATAGTGGGGTTGGCAACACTTCTAGGCATTGCCCCGGTAGGAAGTGGAGCCATGTTCTGGTGGCCCGAGGCAGGGCGCACTGCCTTCTTTTAAGGGGAGCTTAGCTTGGACATTACTCAATCTTAAGGGTGCCTAATTTGGGCGCTCCCAACCTTGATGGTACGCTTAATTTTGGCGCACTGCCACATTGAGATGAGCTCAGTTTGAGGCCACTAACTTTGAAATTAAAAAACAAAGGATTACGAAAGAATAAAATCGTCAAAAGTTATTTTATACTAGTAAAATTATTCCGTGTTTAACAATTCACTTTTATTTTTTATTTCAAATGAACCTCTTTAGTTTAGTTAGTTAATAAAAATACAATTTTGATTTGTTTCAAAATAAAATTTTAAATTAATCTATATAGTGTAGACTCAAGACCAAAATTTGAAAGTGCTAATCAAGATCACAAATCATTTTGTTGCATATTGCAAGCTTAAAGCTGGTAATTGTTGCGTATTTATGATGTATTAAATATTATGATAAATTTATAATGACTTATTAATACTGCAATCATTATTTTCCTTTATAAAATGAAGGGTTCTGGAATTATTGTAAAATTACAACTGATGTTGATAAGCTGTTTTAATATGAATTACCTTTTATTTAAATATTGAAGCTCAACCACAAAGATATTTCTTCAAGTACCACTCAACCACAAATATAATTATTCAAGAATTGTAGAAGTTGCATCCAAAGATTGATCAGTCCTTTAGAGTTAATAGACAATATTTCAGGAATAAAAAATGAAAAAAAATATCACAACTCACAAAGTTATTTAATTTTTCAGAATATTCAAGTTATGATTTCGCTTTTGAGAAAGAGGTATTTATAGGTTTCAACCTTAAAAGGTTACCTAAATTAATTACAAATCATCTTCACGTTAAAACTCACTTAATTACATGATATAATATTTTAGAAGGTTAAGATTAAATACCTTCTACAGTAAATTCTGCCATGAAGAATGTACTTATATCTACAAGTCAAAGAAAGGTTTTTGCAACCCCTGGAATGACAGCCACGTGTTGAGGTGCCATTGGTTGGTCCACAATTGATGTAACTTTATTCAGGTATTTATAGTTATGCTTTCTGTATTTTGATAAAAAATTAAAGGACAATATATGATCCTGTTATTATTGTAGAATTATAATTTTTATTATTTTTTGTATTTGGTTATTTCATTCTTTCAATTTTCCTCTTTGATGTATTAGAATAAGAATTAATGACTATTTTAATTGTAATGATCTCTGACTATTTTTACTATTAATGAATAATTATTATTTAGCAAAAAGAAAAAGTATTTTAGGATCATACGATATTTAAATGAATAAAATTGAGAAGAAAGATAAATAAGTAGCATAAATAAGTAGCATCACTTAAAGTAACACTCATGTACACAAAGATCCACATACGAATAATAATAATTCAATGATTTATTGAGTAACGAAATGCAATTAAAGAGAGAGATATATGCCATTTATACTAGCGTTTAACAGATAGAACCCTATGAATTGGTAGAGAAAATGACAGAAGAGCCAAGAATCTGTTCACAGTTGAAAGGCCAAACTATTCTAAGGAACGGAAGGGTAAAGATCATATGATTGGCTTAAATAAAAACTACAACGATGATCCAAAAGATGATTAATGTGCAAGGGATATACTCCTTGATGTTGATTAGAATCATAATTTGTTTGGTGAAGCAAATTTTAACAGCAAAATTACAGTTGAGGTGGAAAAGGATTCTAACCATCCTGTGCGCAACAAAATTCAACTCTACAAACTAGGGACAATAAATGATGATAAAATAATTATTTATGTTATATTTCAAGTGGGTACAAATTTCTCCGAAAAGCTTCTTAATTTGTAAGAAAATCATTTGATTCTTCTCTTTTAGAAAAGTATCGATTTGAGCGCTCAACAGCTTGATCTCAGATCAAATAAATTTTTATGAAAAAATACTTGATTGTTGAATTCTTCGAGCTTTCTATGATTCCTTGGATGAAGATCACAAAGAATGCCTTGAAGAACGATTTGAATATTTGCTGAAGATTTGTTGGATTTGGTGTAGATCTTAAAATTGGGAGAAGACTCTAAAACTTATCTGCAACATGATGCCTCTATAGAATAATCTCAGCTTTAGGGGAAGCCTTGTATTTTTGAGTGAAAGATTGACTTCGGCTTGCTTGTCAATTAAGAAACCTGCTATCTGCATTGGGTTAGTTTTTTATTTGAAGTGACTCAACAACTTTAATCCATTATTTAATGGACCTTAATTTAACTTGACTCTGGGCTCAATTTATTGAAGCCCAATCCAACATTATTTTTATTGAATTTGGACATTTTTTAAATAGACTTCTAATTAGCAAAATTTCACAGGCCCCAAAGACTTCTTTCATCATGTAAAATTAAATAACTAAGACTAAAAATATTTATTTTTATTGAGTCTCGATTAAATAAATTTATTAAAATTTCTTCGTCTACTAATGTCCCAATTCAAGACTTATTCAAAGTGCTTAATCAAATAAATTGGAGATGAGGCATTAAGTATTTTGAACTTGATTTGTAGACTCCTTTACTGCGCCCATTAGCGTTTTTGAAACTCCACCTTTGGAACAATTTAGTAGTTTCTGAAAGCATTCCCTTTAATCTAATCAAATCCAATATAATCCTTGTAGAATCTTACTAAGATCACCAATGCAATTGCAATTTAGAAGCTTCCAAGTTGAACTCCTTGCTAAAATTTCAGTTAGGAGTTTCCATAACAAATCGGTTAATAAAATCAGGGAGGTTGAACCTATAAATTGCAGAGCTTCTTCAAGTTTGTGGACTTTCTTCCTTTCACTAATTTAGCAATGCTGGAGTTCTTTCTTCAATCTGTAACTTTGTTCTTCTTGGCAAGGTAATTCTCCCAATCTAATGTGGCATCAGGATTTGGCAAAACTCTATACATATTGACATTAATTAATACAAAATTTGCCTTCATTTATTTTAATTGCCAATTATGAACACCTCAACATTGTCACCCATGCTTTATATCCCAATTGGATTAGTCATGTTGAACGAAAACCACATGCTTGGATCTTTATATGCTCCAGCTAATTTGAGAAACTTCAATTTTTTTTTGGAAACACTTCCTGAAATTGGAGGGATCTTTCTTGGTTGGTGGCAAAAGGACAGGTGAGCGCTTTTTTCCCCCTCAAAATCTTGCTCACTTCTTAATCTTGCTACAGATGAATGGACTATTTTTGTTGCAAACAAAACCCTTGTTTTCTTTGTTTTTCTTTTGTTATGACATGTTGATTTTAAAGGCACGTTGGTTATTTCAAGAATATCTCCAAGAATGGCAAGATTACTTGTCCATTGTTAGTTGCAAGGACAAATATGTTGAAAGAGGTTTGAAGCTTCCTGTTCCTGCTTCGATGCATGATCAGTTTGCCGGATCGTCCATTTCACTTATTGAACCTGATTAGCAAGAGCGGTCACTTAAAGTTGCTCATTATCATAGAAACTCCACTTCTTCTTAGAGCCTTACTCACTTGGACATCCCAAGTTATTGAAAATATTTCACACACTTGGTAGATAGACCATTCTTATTCCGGCAAATGGCGTCCCAAGGTTTTGATACCTTTCAAACTCTTGGCAAGCAAACCATCTCCAAGGACATCCAATGGTTTGACATCTTTCATCTCAAGATTTGATATCTTTCAAATGCTTGGCGGGCAGGAGATCACTAAGAACAACTCAAGATTTGAAAAATTTCCAACACTTGGTAGCTAAATATTTTCCGACACAGCACAAAGATGTCCCAAGTTTAGATATCATTCAAACAATTGGCAGGGAAATCATCAAGTACCGAGAGTTTCAACTTCAACTTTTAAAGTGACAACTACTTCGACTTCAAATTCCGAAGCAGCAACAACTTTAACTTCAAAATTTCAAGCAGCAAGTCTTCTACTTCAACTTCAAATTTGCAAGTGGAAACAACTTCAACTTCAAATTTTCAAGCTATAGCGACTTCAACTTCAAACTTCAAAGTGTCAACAACTTTAACTTTAAACTTTCAAGTAGCAGCTACTTCAACTTCAAACTTTGAAGTAGCAACAATCTAAACTTCAAGCTTTCACACAGCGGTGATTTCAACTTCAAACTTCGAAGTGGCCAACACTTCAACTTCAAACTTTCAAGAGTAGTGACTTCAACCTCAAACTTTGTAAATCTCCAAAAGTACTAGAATTATTGTGAGTCTCAATGAAATGAGTCACGTGCTACTTGCGATTTCCCTTCCCGTCAAACTGTTGGAACTGTGGGGGAAAATATCTTGCATGCATCATCAAACTATCAATTCTTTAAGAATATGGCTTAACATATGTAAGAGCAAATTTATTTCACCTTTCATACTTCTCATTGATGGTTCCCATAATGATGTTCCTTAGTTGATAGACAAGATCAATCCATCAGAGAATACTTGGATATTTTGGGTTTTCTTTGAAGTCTCAATTTCATCTTGACCCTCTGGTTTCTTTAGAGAAGCTTAGTTTGTTTCACTACTTTTGTCCAATCGGTTCATTAATTAAACGATGGATTGCTCTTGCTATTCAGAACATTTTGTGAGTCCCTCAACCAATTTCATGAGATATAGTAGTTGTTCTTTGATATTAAGGGTGCCAAAAATCACAACAGAAGCGACCAAAAATCGCAAGGAATGGCTATAAGAATGTGAAGAACGATTTGAATATTTGCTGAAGATTTTTTGGATTTGGTGAAAACTTTTGAATTTGGAGAAGACTCTGAAGCTAAGCTTGTTTGCAACTTGATGCCTCTTTAAAATGATCTTAACCAGAGGAAGCCCCGTATTTATAGGTGAGAAATTGATTTTAGGTTTCTTGTTAATTAAGTAACTTGCCATTTGCATCGTGCTAGTCCAATTCTTTATTTGAAGTGATCCAATAAATTTAATCCTTTATTTAATGAATCTCAATTTATTGAAGTCCAATCCAAAATTACTTTAACTGAATTTGCACATTATTTAAATGGATTTCTAATTTATCCTAGACTAAAAATATTTACTTTTATGTAATCTCTATTAAATAAATTCATTAAAATTTCTTCGTCTACACATCCAAACAGGTCTCCAGTTTGAACATGTGGCGTGGCAACTGGAATGGCTAATGTTCTGATTCAACTTGGCAATTAGAACAATATTTGCTTGGCTGATACTTCTCATAAGGAAGTATTGAACATGAAACTTTACTTAGTTGTGGCAGCCAGATCTTTTACGACTTAAATACTAGATGTATCGAGGTTAGCATTAGGCAAGTTGATAGGGAGATTGATAAGAATGGTCACAATATCGGATATGGTTGTGTCATAGGAATGGCTCATGGGACAAAAAATAGTTTTAGAACTTGCCGACAAAGTGAGGGAACATAAAAGCATTTACTCTAATTGAATGTCTCGCATGTTTCAGAATCAAGTACGATGATAGGTTTAAATGTATGTTGTCAAAGAATTTTTCAAGGATCATAGTCATCCTTTAGCATTGCCGAGTCTAATTGGTTGACACTTATTTGAAACTATGGCTTGGAAAGAAGTGAATATGTAATGAAGTTCTATCAAACTAAGGTTCGTTGGGCTGAATTGTATCTAAGAGACCATTTTTTTTGGGAATGCATACAACTTAGGGTGTGCACCAGTTAAGGTGAATGTAGTTATAGAGAATACTCGTAGTATCCCCTCCACTCAAATTGCTTTGATAGAGCTAGATGCAGTGAAGGTTTATACTCAAAGTTGATGTGATATTTGGAGCAACTAGTGTGAAATACGTCACAGGAAATATAATAGTGCAGAGTAAACATGGATAGCTAAATTAAATAGAGGCACATATGGGATGTGGTCATGCATGAAACTTGAGTCAAAAGGTGTTCCATGTCATATTTTTAGAGTTATGATGTAGGAAAAAATGAAGAAGATTGTAGATGCATGCATTAACTCTAGATGGACTCATTCTAGTGTATGCTTAGGTGGTCATACTACTGTGTCAGGTGGGATATCTACTTAAATTTTCTAAAAGGCATGATATAAGATGCTTAGTGGGCTCTGCAACCCTATGTAGGACTATGGGCCACAGTTAGATGAAGAGACTCAACATTTAAAGGAAGTGATATATAAGGAAACTGAGAATGAGATAGCTCTGGTGATTAAAGACAAAGTGTGAAGCAGGAGAGCAACAAAGTCTCCAAACAAGAAACTTATTTGAGGTGAAGGATCTTAACTTGAAAAGGGCGAAGGGGGATTGGACTGACAAGAGTACAAAATGGAAAAAATCATCCAAATGTGGCGTATGCAGGTATGTTAAATGGAATCTAACATTTGGGAGGTTTAATTAAAAATAACAAAATTATAACTATTTTTTTGAAATGCAGCATTGCAGATGGCCATAATAGAAGGACATGCACAGGGGCAGATATTTATCTTATCCCAAAAAAATGAGGAGATATGTAGAAGTAATGTATTCAAAATGGACGAATTATCCAACTGAGGTTACAATCCTCTTTATGAGTAAGTGTGTTTCGAACTGAATAATAAGTAGTAAGTTTAATTTGAATCTAATACAATTTGCTTAAATATTGCACTAATTATTTTGTATTTAATTTAGTTATAAGGCCACAAATTTGGAGGCCTTAGTGACACAAGTTTCAATAAAAATTTATTTGGGTCATCGACGAATCTGACTCAGATAATTAGCCAATTATAGCAAATGGTCACATATTTTATTTGACATTATTTATAATGTTCTCGATATTTAAGATTTACCTGCTAAGGATAGTTCATAAATAAACTTGATCCTTAACTCCAAGTTTGCTAATGCTGGATTGAAAATGCTACATTGTAGTGGAGCCAATGGTATCATCTTATCCTCAATTATGAAATTTAACATACTCTCCAGCTCGACATCCACTCCCCCTTTGGGGCAATCCAAGAATGCGATGTACATCCCTTTTAAATATTTCCATTAACATTCCATGAATGGACATGCACTTATTCATACTCTCAAATTTATCCACCAACCATGAAAAAAGTTCAAAGGGAAGATAAAATGCATTTACTTTCAATAATTCACCCAACCCTATGTCCAGCACAGTATCCCATTGTTCATCAGTCAATTTGCTTATCAGCTCCTTTACAACATTAATGGAACATATGCTCTTATACTTTAGCTGCAATAAGTAATAATTGTAGAATGATTATGGGAGGTTGTTAATTCACTTTGAAAATGGATTTCTACCATCTAGTGCCTTCAAGCTACAAGTAGGATTACCAAAAAAAAAAAAAAGTTAAGAGGCATGCTATTAATTCTATTAAGGACAGTGCATTTTAATCATTTATTGACTTCATGTTACAATTTTTATTTACTAAATTGAAGGAAATTAACTGGTTTTCTTCTAGCATAAGACTCATAGCACATTCAAAATTATTACTTATTCAACATTCTAAATGCCTAAATGAACAATTTATGAATATCTCAAAGTAATCCAATGGACTTTATGTGCAATAAAAGAGACTTGTTACTTTACATAACTTGCTACAAACTTTTTGCCTCCGCACATATATCCATCAATTGTCCCTTTTTGTTTGCTATCTTCCCCTGCTTCGATGCTTTTGATAGAATTTGGTTTTGAGAGTCAACACATTGTACAAGTTATTCATTGTATCCTTGAAATATTCACCTTCACCATTTTTTGATTTAGTCCCTATGAATGGCAATTTGTCTTGTCTTGGATCCTTCATTGCTCTATTTCTTCTCCAACAAGTTGTAGGATTGCCTACTGAAATAGTCAAATGTTCCCTTCACTAGCAACCTTTCGCTTAGATAGTCAATCTACCAATATGACGTTGCTATTCCTTCAGACCTAAAATGACGTGATCAACGTGTATTTGATGTTAGAAACAGTTTCATGATTAATTTTACTGATTGAGTGAACTTTGTGTTTAAACCCAAGGTTAGAAACTTAGTGTGGCTTTTGTTTATTGTAATTATGTTGTTGCCTGTTGCACTAGTAGATTTATTGTAATAATCTTACGTACTTTGTCACAACCTAATCCAATGTCGATCTATTACATCTAGACACATAGTGTCTACTCCAATTTAATTGGATTCAAGAAACAAATCCAGAATCCCATCCACCAAACGCATGCATACAAATGAACAATCAACATTGTACACCACTGAAAAAAAGAAGAGAGTCAACATTGAAGAAATTGGGGAAAGGATTTGTGGAGGGTAATCGACGTTGATGAGAAAAGAGGGAATTGATGTTGACTTATTAGTAGTCCAAATAGAAGAATTTTAGACCTAATAAGATTATAAATCATTAGGTAATAAATTGCTTGGAAAGTAACTTATTTTGTTTAAATTGCTTCCAGTTCATATTACATAAAAAAAAGTACTTGTTGCAATAATTACTGCAAGTAATTCACAAAGAACGCCTAGTTTATAATCATGCTATTCATTTTGGAAGGTAATCCACCGTATCAACACTATATGAACCCTTTTTCTAGCACATCTTAATGAATAGGAAGCATGACCTAAGATTTCATTTGATTGTGCTAGAGATAAGTATCTCTAATTAGAACAACTATCAAGAGCATTGGTCCCAATGCCAACTTACATTGCTTGCAACTATGAAGATGTCTGAATCCTTTAGCTGAATTGATACATATTTCATTTGTCAGAGACTACTACGGATTTTTTTTTATTTTCTCAACTGCCGCAGGGCCATGTTTTTCTTCCAGTAGCTTCCTTTGTCAGAGAGGCTTGGATTTGAATTTTTTGAGATCGAACGGTATGAATAACATTTCCTAGGATCGATGGTTGATAAAGCTTCCATGCACATCAGAGAATTACATTCCTTTGCCACTATAATGGTGTCGTTCCTTTACCTACAAACAAGTTCTCGAGATTCATTAAATCTATCTTCTCCCCCTTTGATCAAAACTTCCATTTACAGCTGAATCAAAAAACCATTATGTCCATCTTTTTCCTTCCTACCTTTTGCAACTGCAACATATATCATTTTTGCTACCACAGCTAATCACATTTAATCTCTGCCACCACAACTACTATAAGCCCTAAGAGCAAATCTTATAGTTTTGATTATGACAAACATTGATATAGGCTAACTTGAGTGATTGTTGCATGATAGGATTCTTGGATTGTATAAGCAAAGTGATCTCATTGTCTTGAAGCTAATATGAAAGGACATCTCAAATGTACTTAAGAAGTTGAAGAATATGAAGATTGTCCTAGGAGATTGAAGGCTTCAAAGTCACTACTATAGGTTTACCTTTGCTTAATAGGTATTCTCTTGTAAACCCTACACTTGTTGTCCTTGGAATCTAAAGAATTAAGAGAGCACTAAACTTGGTTTTCAATCTTAAAAGGTTTTCATTATTCTTGATTTACCAATTATTTGATAACGACTTGTTGCTCAAAAATTTTTAAAAGATCTATCTTTTAGTCTAAAATGATTTCAAACTTGTTATAGTTAATTTTCAAATATTTTGACAAAGTTTAAATTGTTCAAACTCTAGTTCAAACGTCTGAACTAGAATCTTGGCTGCTGAATTTTCAAAGAAGTTCAGACAACCATTCAGATGCATATATCCAAGTTCGGCCGATCGAATTTATCCGAGCAGCCTAGTAAACAAAGAAGTTCGAATGATCATTTGGACTCTATAGTCCATGTTAGGTCGACCAAACTTTACTATTACTGGTCATTATTTGAATGTTGAAATTAAATTTTAAACCCTATAAAAGCCATAAATTTCAGATTTTTTTAGTAATTTTTTAGCTCTTTAAGAATCTTCGTACTTTCAAATCATTTGTACATCAAAAAGCTCTTTTCTGTCTTGTGCTTCAAAGTAACTTTTCAAGATTCCATAGACAAAAAGATGAAATGGGGCTAGCTTTGACTTCATCTACCAAATTGTTGGTAATATCTTATTATTCTCTTACTTCATCTACCTACTTTATTCAAGGTTTTCTTAAGTATATAAAACCCTTTTGAGAGGATAAAACTTGATTATTGTATTGAAAAGAGGTTGTGGAGTAAAACTCTCGTTGGGTGAGTCTTTATTGTATCTTGCTTAACTATTTTTATAGTTGAATTGATTGAAATCTTTGAATGAGGACTTAAGGTAGTGGATGTAGATCTTGAGAAAATCGAACCACTATAAATCGCTTGTGTGATCTTTACTCTTCCACCCTTACTTGGTTATACATCGTGTTGACTTGAATATCTTCTTGTGAACTTGAATTCAAAACTATTCCAAACTAAATTTGCAAAAAAAGAAATAGTTTTCAAAAATTAGCCAAAGACCTAATTCACCCCTCTCTTAGGTCTTTCAATTGGTATAAGAGGTAGAGTTTCTTTGTGTGGTTTTACAATCTAGAAGTTAAAATCTTATGGCTAATGTTTCAAACTTGCCTTATTTGGAAGGGCCTTTCACAAATAGATCTCATTTGTTTGATGAAACAAACTATACTTTTTGAAAATCTAGAATTAAGATATACATTTGTTCTATTAACTTTGATTTGTGAAATATCATTGAGAAAGATCCTTATATACCAATAAGGATGAGAGCTGATGGAATCACAAGGAAACCAAAGCCAATGGAAGAATATGATAACACTGACTCAGGAAAAATGACATTGAACCACCAAATTATGAATATCTTAAGTTGTCCATTCAATGTGACCGAGTACAACCTAGTGATTGGATGTGAGTGGATGCGACACCACTCATGATATGTGGAGATTTCTTTAAGTAACACACGAAGGGAATAATCAACTGAATGAGTCAAAGCTTGCAACGCTAGTATGTGATTATGAGTTATTCACCATGAATCAAGGAGAGAATATTAGGGACATGTTCACTAGATTTACCAACATCTCCAATGGTCAAAAGTCCTATGGGAAAAATTATTCACTTGGAGAACAAAATAGAAAGATATTGGAGCTCTACCCAAGTCTTGGCAACCAAAGACTGTTGCCATTGAAGAATCAAAAGACTTAAAAGACTCTTCCTCTTCAAGAGCTCATTGGATCATTGCTTACACGTGAGATGAAAATCAAGAGACTAAATGATCTTGAAGATGAAGAGAAAGGAAGAAAAGGAGTTGTACTTAAAGCCTCCGATAATCCTAGTGAGCAAGAGGAATCATCAACTGATGAAGAGAAAGACGATGAAGAAGATAAGATGGCAATGGTAGTGAGAAAGTTCAAGAAATTCTACAAAAAGAGATTTCTCAAAAAAGGAAAAAGACCTTCTAAGCAAGGTGGACAATCATCATCATTATTTAAACCTCAATTGCTTACACGTGAGATGAAAATCAAGAGACTAAATGATCTTGAAGATGAAGAGAAAGGAAGAAAAGGAGTTGTACTTAAAGCCTCCGATAATCCTAGTGAGCAAGAGGAATCATCAACTGATGAAGAGAAAGACGATGAAGAAGATAAGATGGCAATGGTAGTGAGAAAGTTCAAGAAATTCTACAAAAAGAGATTTCTCAAAAAAGGAAAAAAACCTTCTAAGCAAGGTGGACAATCATCGTCATTATTTAAACCTCAATGCTATGAATGCAACAGTACCAAGCACCTTATTGCCGATTGCCCTAAAGCATTGGAAAAGGAGAGAGATGCCAAACTCAAGAAGAGAAAATCTATCAAGAAATGAAAGGGACTAGTTGGCACTCGGGATCAACATGCCAATGAAGAAATTGGAGATGACAATGAAGAGAGAGCAATTATATGTTTCATGGCTATGAATGATGAGGTAAAATCTACTCCTTTAACATCTACTTGTTGTGATGATGATATTGATGATCCTAGTGAATTACTTGTTGATATGTATAGTGAATTAAAGAAGGTTTCAAAAAGAAACAAAGAGATGAGATTAAAAATTGATGAATTGTTGAATGAAAATTCATAACTATTTTTTGAAAACAAAAAATTCATTGAATCCATCGATTGTTTGAATATTGAAAAGGAACTTTTAAATGTTTCCTTCCAAAACATGTCTATTGAGAATAAATCTCTTTGTGCAAAAATTTCCTCTCTTGAGAAAATGATAGTTGACTATGATACTTTGAAAAAGAAAGTTGATGATCTCACCTTATGTGTTGAAAAGTTTACATATGGTAGAGACAATCTTAACAAACTACTTGGACCTCAAAGATCTTCATTTGTGAAAAATATTCTTGGCTAAATTCATGTGAACAATGTTTCAAAATATAAAAATATCTTTGTTAGAGCTACATCTATCTCTATGCCTTATACTTGTTGTACTTATTGTGGTAGACATGGGCACAATGCAACTATATGTTATGTGAAAAGAAAGATAGAAAGTGGTGTTAAAACCATCTGGAGAGCTAAGGGAACTATTACTAACCCTCTTGTACTCAAGAAAATGTGGGTACTAAAAGTCACTTCCTCTCATTTGATGTATGTACATCTTCCCCCAAACCAAGTGCCACTAAGTGGTTTCTTGATAGTGGATGCTCAAGACATATGATGGGGAATGCTTCACTTATTAGTGAACTTCAAGCCACAAATGATGAATTTGTCACCTTTGGATCTTCCCCTCTCATTAAGCTAGTTTTGCTCATTGATGTTTTGAAATACAACTTGCTTAGTATTAGTCAATTGTGTGACAATAGATGCAAAGTTGAGAATAAATGTGATACTTGCACTATTCTTAGTAGTGTAAGTGGTAAAATCAATTTTGTTGCAAATAGAGTTGGAAATGTATATGTATTATATCTTGATGAACTTGTTGCCAATAATGTTAAATGTCTTGTCGTTCATAATAATGATGGGTATCTTTGACATAAAAGATAGGTCATGTGAGCTTGGATTTGTGGAACAAACTTTTCTCACAAGATTTGGTTAGAGGTGAAAGACCTAAGAGGGGATGAATTAGGTCTTTGGCTAATTTTCAAAAACTATTTCCTTTATAAACTTAGTTGGTGAAAATTATGATTACTTAACTCAACGAGAGAATGATCAAATCAATAACAAAGCAATAAACAAATTAAGTGCAATGAACACAAGCAATTTATAGTGGTTCGATCTTCTCAAGATCTACCTCCACTACCCTGAGTCTACACTCAAGGATTTCAAACAATCTACTATATGCTCAAGTTCAACAATTACATAAGAGGCTCACCACACAATGGTTTTACTCTCACAACCTCTATTGCAATTCTACAAGCAAGGCTCACCCTTAAACAAGGATTCTATATCTAAAAACAACCTAAAGACCAATCTAATCAAGGTTCATCCACACATGGATTTTACACTACAACCTTGATTAATCTAGTCTATGGCTCACCCTTATCAAAAGGATTTTACGTTACAAGATAATCTTATATTGACCAACTAGAAAATAGAATTAAAATGAAGAATGAATGAGGTGTTACCACTTCTTGGTGGATGATTACACAATGTAGCATCTCTTCACTTTGTTGTCTTTGGAATCTTGAATGATCAATTGAAAGCACAAGACAAAAGAGAGCTTTGATGTTTGCAAATGATTTAGAATGTTTAGATTTCTCAGAGATTCAAAACTTACAAAAATTCTAGAGTTTATGGCTTTTATAGAGTTTAAAAATCAGTTTCAACAGCTATAAAATGGCTAGTAACGGTTAGTTTCAGGGAAGTTTGGACGTCCGAACTTGCTTCTCTGCATCCAAACTTTGGTCCGAACTTCTCTGTGACATGTTGTCTGGCAAAGTTCGGACGTCCGAACTTTGGCTCATGCGTCCGAACTTTCGTCCAAACTTCTCTGAAAAAATAGTAATCATGTCACAGTTTGGTCGTCTGAACTTGCGTCCAAACTTTGTGAAAACATTTGGAAATCAATCCCAAAATGTTTGAAACCATTTAGGATCAAAAGATATATCATACAAACTCTTTTGAACTCAAAAACTGTTACCAAAGCATTTGATCATTAAGATTTTACTCAAAGCCATTTATGATTCAAAAATAAGTTTTATGCTCTCTTATGCATTCAATAGATTCCAAGACACACAAGTGTAGAGTTTACAAGAATATACCTATTTAAGCAAGTGCAACCCTACACTAGATTGTTCAAAGCCTTCTTATTCATAGAACATGCTCTATATTCATGATCTTTGAGCATATTAGAGTTGTCCTTAGCATTTTTAACTCCAAGGCAATGAGACTTGCTTCCATCTCAATCCAAAAATCCTATCACACAACATACAAGCATATTAGTCCTTATCAATGTTTGTCATAAATCAAAACTAATCAAACTACATGATTTGCCCTTAGGGCTAAAAAAGGGTTGACTAAAATGCATTTTAAGAAATACCTTCTTTCTTATGCATGTCAATATGGAAAATAAACAAAAACATCTTTCAAACCCAAGATTATTGCTTTTACTTCAAATGGTCATGTGAGCGTAGATAATTTGAACAAACTTTCCTCACAAGATTTCGTTAGAGGGTTGCCTAAAAAGCGTTTTGAGAAATTCTGTCTTTGTGATACATGTCAATATGGAAAACAAACAAAAATATCTTTCAAACCCAAGAAAATTGTTTTTACTTCAAATCCTCTTGAACTTATTCATATGGATTTATTTGGGCCAATGAGGACCACTAGTCTTGGTGGTAAGAGGTATGCATATGCTATTGTTGATGATTTTTCAAGATACACTCGGGTACTCTTTTTATCACAAAAGGATTAAGCATTTTATGAATTTGTAAGACTTTTCAAAAAGGTTCAAACCTCTCTTGATTGCAAATTGATTTCTATTAGAAGTGATAACGAAAGAGAGTTTTACAATCAAGATTTTACAAAAATTTGTGATGAGAATGGAATTGTTTACAAATTTTGGGCTGCTAAAACACCTCAATAAAATGGGGTTGTTGAAAAGAAAAGCTGAACTTTGCAAGAAATGACTAGATTTATACTTTGTGAAAATTCTTTACCAAAATATTCTTCGGCCGAAGCCGTAAACACTGCTTGCTATATTATGAATAGTATTCTTTTGAGACAATTTTAAAGAAAAATACATTTTGAACTTCTATTTGGTAGAATTCCCTTAATTGCCTATTTTAATGTGTTTGGTTGCAAGTGATTTATATTGAATATCCGTGACACTTGGGAAAATTTGATAGAAAATCGGATGAAGGCATCTTTCTTGGCTATTCATCCAACAAAAAAGTTTATAGAGTAAAAATAAAAGAACCTTATGTGTTGAGGAAACCCATCTTCAAGAGTAAAAATAAAAGAACCTTATGTGTTGAGGAAACCCATCTTCAAGCACCAAAAAGCTTTGATGAATCTAACATTTACTTGAAAAGAAGAGATGATGATGATGTAGGTACTTCAATGAATAATAATCAAACCCATCTTCAAGCACCAACTTGAAAAGATCATACCAATGAAGAAGAAGTGATTGAGCAAGAACAAGAAGACCAACCTAGTGGTGACCGAGAGCTTCCTAAGGATCTAAGATATGCAAGAGGAACTAAATCAATTGAGAGAAACAAATCTTGGATTCTTGTCCCAAGACCCCATGATTATCCCCTTATTGGTACAAAATGGTTTTTAGAAACAAACTAAATGAATCCGGGGAGCTTGATAGAAATAAGGACTTGTTGCCCAAGGATTCAATCAAGAAGAGGACATTGACTATATGAAACTTTAGCTCTAGTAGCTAGACTTGAATCTATAAGAATGCTTTTGGCATTTTCTTGCTTTAAAGGTTTTAAGTTGTTTCAAATGGATGTCAAAAGTTCATTTCTAAATGGTTTTATTGATGAAGAAGTCTATGTGGAACAACCCCATGATTTTGTTGATGAAAAATTTCCTAATCATGTTTTCAAATTATCCAAAGCTTTATATGGTTTGAAACAAGCTCCTAGAGCTTGATATGAAAGATTAAGTGGTTTTCTACTTTCAAAAGAATTTTTATGGGGAAAGGTTGACACTACCCTCTTTATAAAAACCTCTTACTTGTGTAAATTTATGTAAATAATATTATATTTGGTGCTACTAATATATCTCTTTGTGAAGAGTTTGCCAAGTTGACGCAAACTGAATTTAAAATGAGCATGATGAGAAAACTCAACTTCTTTCGTCGCCTACAAATCAAGCAAACCAAGGATGGCACCTTCATAAATCAAGCTAAATACACCAAGGAGTTATTGAAGAGATTTGGAATGGACCAAGCATAAGGTATTAACACACTATGAGTTGATCAACCAAACTTGACAAAGATGAGAAAGATAAAAATATTGATGAAAACATATATAGAGGTATGACTGAAGCTTGCTTTACCTTACCTCAAGTAGATCGGATATTATGTTTGCAGCGTGTTTATGTGTTAGATTTCAATCTTGTCTAAAAGAATCTCATTTAATTGCCATTAAGCGTATTCTTCGTTGTCTCATTGATACACATGATTATGGTCTTTGGTTTATAAAATCATCTTTCTTTGATCTTATTGCTTATTATGATGTCGACTATACCAGATGTAAAGTCAAACGTAAGAGTACAAGTGGTCATTTTCAATTTCTTGGTAGTTGTCTTGTGTCTTTGTATAGCTAGAAACAAGCTTGTGTATCATTATCTACCGCTGAGGCCAAATATATCACCGTCGGCAGTTGTTGTACTCAAGTTCTATGGATGAAGCACACTCTACTTGATTTTGGCTTAGATTTCAAAGATGTACTTATCTTATGTGATAATACTAGTGCTATTAATTTGAGCATAAATCCTATTCAACATTATAGAACTAAGCATATACAGATTAATCATCATTTCATTCGTGATCATGTAGCTAAAGAGACATATGTTTGGATTATGTTTGTACAAATTAACAAATTGCTAACATTTTCACAAGCCTTTGGCCAAGGAAAGGTTTTGTTACCTTAAAAGAAGCTTAAGAATATCAAAATTCAATTACTAATGTGTGTATTCAAGTGTAAAAAAAACAATAGGGGAAGATTGGATACATGGTTTGGGTGCATGCTTTGTAACTCGAGCATTCAAATTGCTCTTCAGAAGATCTTAGATAGAAAGATTCGGACGTATGACCAAAAAATTTGGTTGTCTGAATTTGCTAGAGTAAGAAGAAACAGAGAAATTTAGACACAAGTTTTGACACAGACCAGAATCTTCGATCATACAAACTTAGCTATTACAGTGGTTTTAAAATTCCTCGAACAACCATTTCTCTCATCTCTATCATCAAAATTTTCTCTTCTCTCAAAACTCACACAACTCACTCTCATCCAAACTCAAATTTCTTACATATTCTACCATTTGCACTTGAAATCTTCCACAATTTTTGTTTTAAGCCCTTGACTAACATTGAAACTCACTTTCCCTCAAAGAAATCATCTGGTGCATTTTAAAAGAGCCAATGCTGCAAAGGGAAAATGTAAAGCCAAGGTGGTTGATAGTGGGCTGAGAATCAACAAACCAAGAAGATTTCGTGTTTCTCAAACTTTCTCAGGAGTGGATCACTTTATCTCTGCCAAGGCTGCCACAGAGTTTGAAAATTGGAGCAAGAGAAACAAAAAAATCATTCCAGGCTACAAATTTGATTTAGATAAATTCTCCAATATGGGTAATGTTCTATCTCTCTTTGGTGAAATTGGATGGAGTAGTCCACTCATAGTTAATGAAGAATACTATCCAACTCTTGTTTATGAGTTTTATGCAAACCTTAAGGAGGAAAGGATTGAACATGTTGGCATAATATAGTTTAATGGTATTCATCTAGAGTATCTCAAGTTGACTTTGAATTCAATGATGCTCTAGTTAATAGAATTTGTGGAGTGGATGATAATGGGATTAGATATTACTTTTTCGGCAGTATTGTTTTCTTCATGAATTGTATGCAAATGAGAGATTTGAAGAAGCATTCACTGGTGGTAGGAGATTTAGATCCATTAAAGAAAGTAAAATCAAGGAATCTGATACTAGGGGATGTGTTTTGCATTATGATTACTACGATGATAATTCCCAACTTTAGACACAATCCTCTGTTAGAAATATGCGTATTGTGATAATGCTTGCTCTTCATTAGCGTAGAAGATTAAACTTTGGATATACGGCTTTGAAAGACATGATGATAGTAAGGAGGATGAAAAATAAGGCCTTGCCTTATGGAAGGCTGCTTACCAAGATTTTCAAGGATTTCCAAGTACAATTTCCCCGAGGAGGACAAGCCATCAAAAGTGGAGAAATTTACAACTATGAGTCTCTCAAGAGGATGCAACTATCTCTTGATGGGATTGGTGTATGGAGAACAAGAAGAGAAACTCCTCAAAGAAATGAAAAGATTGAAGATAGTGAGGATATTGAAGAGGAAGAGGAGGTTGAAGATGAAGAAGAAGCTCTAGCAAGGGAGAAGAAAACAAAGAAGAGGCATGACCTATCAAGTGAGGGGAGCAACCTCCCTCAAAGAGATGGTTGTTTGAAGAAGTGCCTACTCCTCAATCACATCCCAATGTTGGAGAAATGCCTAGTGGGGAAGGGATTACTAGAGGAGATACCCTTGTTTCCAAGGTATTTGAAGAAGCTTTAAACAACCATATCAAGGAGATGGAGAAGACGTATAAGTTCTTTTGAATCCTTTGCTCCAATGGTTCTTGGAAAACTTGATGGATTGGAGAATAGAGTGAGGAGAATAGAGGAATTATTAATGAAGAATGCCCAAAGTGGTGAAGGAACCTCTAGACCTCAAGAAACAGAAGAAAAGGATGATGATGAAGATGAGGAAGAAAAGAAGGAATAGTGAAAGACTTAAGGGGAGGGGTGAATTAGGTCCTTGGCTAATTTTTAAAATCTTTTTCTTTTTGAGAAAATTGATTTGGAAGATGATTGAATTCAAACATTTAACAAGATATGCAAGTGAACACAACAAGATTCTAAATTTAAAAAATAGAAGACAAGAAACAACGCATGCGATTTAAGATCACTCAAGATCTATATCCACTACCTTGAGCCTCAACTGAAGGATTTCAATCAAACTCAATTATAACACAAGTTGATCAAATAATACAATAAAGGCTCACCCTATAAGGGTATTAACCCATAACCTCTTTTCAATTACAAGTAATCAACGCTCACCCTATTACAAGGGTTTTATATCCTCAAGATAACCTTTAAAACAAAAAGTAGATGAAGTATGAGATAAGAAAGTTACCAACAACTTGTTAGATGATGACAAATTAAGTACAACTTTACCTTTTTTGTCTAAGGAATCTTGAATTTAAACTTTTTAGCACAAGACAAAAGATAGCTTTTTGATAGAGAATGATTGGGAAGAGTAAAGATTCTTAAAATCTCAAAAACTACTCAAAATTTGAAGTTTATGTCTTTTATAGGATTTAAAAATTAGTTGCAATATACAAATAACGGCTAATAAGGCTAGTACTACTAAAATTCGATCGATCGAACTTGGACCTCTTCATTCAAATGATCATCCAAATTTTTCTATTTTCAGGCTGCCAGCATAAACTTGGTTGACCGAATTTGGACACAAAGGTCCGAAATCGTTCAAATTTCTCTGAAAATTCAGCAACCATGAATAAAGTTCGGACGTCCGAATTGGAGTTCAAACATTTCAAACTTAGTCAAAATGATTGGAAATCAAGCACAACAAATTTGAAATCATTTTGGACTATAAAAAAGATCTTTTCAAAAGCTTTTAGTACAAAGACCGTTGTCAAGAACTTGGTAAAAATATTTGTAAAATGAACCATTGGAGTTTGAAAATCAAGTTTGAAGCTCCCTTTAAAATACTTTAGAATTCAAAGCAAACAACTGTAAGGTTTACAAAAATATACATATAATGCACTTGTAAACCTAAACTATGGTCTTCAAACACTACAAGAAATATGGAAATTTGTGACAGAAATGTCTGTAGCAAAAATACAAGTCGTAAATTTGCGACAAATTGAAAATCTATCACCAATTCACGACGGACAATTATCCGTCGAAAAATAGGGACGAAACTATGACGGAATTTTGTAATTAAATAAACAAGAATTTACACAACATTGCGACAGAAAAAATTAAACATACAACAGATTTGTGGTAGAAATAATATTTTAAGAAAGATAATATTTTTCCGTCACAATTTGCGATAGATTTGCAACGGGAACATATTATTATTTAAAAAATAAAAATTCGTCGCAAATCTTCCTCTAATTTGGAACGGATTTTTGATGAAAATTAATTATTTTTAGAAAAGAAAATAAGATTCGATCTCAAATCTTGTGCAATATGGTGATGAATTTGCGATAAAAAATAGTTTTTTAAAAAAATCATTGCAAATCCTTCATAAAATTACGACATATTTGCAACAAAATTTTATTTTCTTTTGTGGAAAATAATTTATTGCCAACGCAAATCTGTTACAAAGTTACAACAGATTTGTGACAAAATTTTCTTATTTATAAAAAATAAAATAAAATTATTTATTATTTCAAATTAATTTGCAACGAAATTCAATATTTCTAGTTTATTTTATTTAAATTTTGAAATGATAATTTAAAATTTTAATGACTTTAGAAATCAAGAAACTCGTATAATAATAAAAAATACAGAAAATATAAATCAAAATAAATATAATTCAAATATTAAATGTCAATATTACAAGCGTACAACATTAAAAAAATACTATGTAAAATCTATGTCGTTATAGAAGGTGGTGGTGCAACTGGTGGAGGGAGCAAAGGTAGATTCGAAGGGCCAGTTGTTTGTGGATGGTCATCAGGTAGGGACCATATAATCCTCATCAATATAAGGTGGGTCGACTGTATATATATACACATTTAAGTAAAAGTTGTTCATTATTTTTATCATCTAATAAGGTATCATTTATTAGGCTAAGTAAAAATTCATACGCCTTAGGAAAATTACATTAAGATCATAAACTCACAATTAAACAAAAATATTGCACACAAAAAAGAATTAACAAAAAATTACAATAAATTAAAATTAACCAAAAGAAATAACTAGAAATTAAACAAACAGTACACAAATAAACTAAGTAAAATAGACATTTGTTAGCCCTAAGGGGAAATCATGTAGGTTTGATTAGTTTTGATTAATGACCAACATTGATATAGACTAATTCATATGTTACTTGTGTGATATGATTGTTGGATTAAGAAGCAAAGAGTTATCATTGCATTGGAACTAAAAGTACTAAGGACAACTCTAATATGCTCAAAGATTAAGAATATAGAGCATGTCCTGTGGATAGAAGGCTTTGAAGACTCTAGTGTATGTTTACACTTGCTAAATAGATATATTTTTGTAAACCCTACACTTCTTGTTTCTTGTAATCTATTGAATGCATAAGAGAATACAAAACTTGTTTTTGACTCATAAATGGCTTTAAGTAAAATCTTAATGATCAAGTGCTTTGGTAACAATTTTTGAGTTCAAAAGAGTTTATATGATTTATCTTTTGATATAAAATTATTTCAAACTTATTGAGATTGATTTTCAAATGTTTTGACAAAGTTTGATAAGTTCGGACGAAAGTTCGGACGTCCAAACTATGACATGGTTACTATTTTTTCAGAGAAATTCGTACGCGAGTTAGGACGCAGGAGGCAAAGTTCGGACGTCTGAACTTTCCCAGACAGCATGTCACGGTAATGTCCGGACGAATTTTCAGACGCAGAGGAGCAAGTTCGGACGTTTGAACTTTTCTGAAACTAGCCATTTTATAGCTGTTAAAACTAATTTTCAAAATCTATAAAAGCCATAAACTCTAGATTTTTTATAACTTTTGAACACTTGAGAAATCTTAACATTATAAAATCATTTGAAATCCTTAGAGCTCTCTTTTGTCTTGTGCTTTCAATTGATCATTCAAGATTTCAAAGACAACAAGGTGAAGTGGTGCTAACACCTTATCCATTCTCTATTTTTATCCTGTTTTCTACTTGCTCATTACAAAGTTTTCTTTTAAACATAAAATCCTCTAGGTAAGGGTGATCCTTGAAGTATTGGTTCAAGGTTGTTTGTAGATATAAAATCCTTTGGTAGGGTGAACTTTGTGTGTAGAATTGCTAAAGAGGTTGTTGGTGTAAAACCATTGTGTGGTGAGCCTCTTGTGTAATTGTTTGAACTCGAGCATATAGTAGATTGGTTGAAAGCCATGAGTGTAGACTCAAGGTAGTGGATGTAGATCTTGAAGAGATCGAACCACTATAAATTTCTTGTGTTCTTTGCTCTTCATTATGTATTAGTTTGTTATTGTGTTCATCACATTTGTATTGAAGTAATCAAATAAAATCTTTCCAAATCAAGTTTATAAAACATAAAAAGGTTTCGAAAAATTTGCCAAAGACCTAATTCACCCCCTCTTAGGTCTTTCAATTGGTATCAAAGCAAGGGCTTATCTGTGTGGTTTTACAACCTAGAAGTTAAGATATTATGGCTAATGTTTCAAACTTACCTTATTTGGAAGGTTCTTCCACGAATAGACCTCCTTTGTTTGATGGAACAAATTATACATTTTGGAAATCTAGAATTAAGATATATATTTGTTCTATTAACTTTGATTTGTAGAGTATTATTGATAAAGGTCCTTATGTACCAATGAAAATGAGAGCTGATGGAGTTACTCAAGAGCCAAAGCCTATAGATGAATTTGATGAAGGTGACTCTAAGAAAATGACACTAAATTACCAAGCCATGAACATATTGAGATGTGCATTGGATCTGAATGAGTATAATCGAGTGAGTGGATGTGACACCGCATATAATATGTGGAGACTTCTTCAAGTTACACATGAATGAACAAATCAAGTAAATGAGTCAAAGCTTGCAATGCTAGTAAGAGATTATGAGCTATTCACCATGAAGTAAGGTGAGAATATTAGGGATATGTTCACAAGATTAACTAACATCTCCAATGGTCTAAAAGCCTATGGGAAGAACTACTCAATTGGAGAAAAAAATAGAAATATTTTGGATGCTCTACCGAAGTCTTGGCAACCGAAGACTCTTGCAATTGAGGAATCAAAAGATTTGAAAATTCTTCCACTTGAAGAGCTCATCAGATCACTACTCACACATGAGATGAAGGTCAAAAGATTGAATGATATTGAAGATGAAGAGAAGGGAAGAAAGGGAGTTGTACTCAAAACCTCCAATTATCCCAGTGAACAAGAAAATTCATCAAGTGATGAAGATGAAAATAGTGAAGGTGAGGAGATGGCAATGGCAGTAAGAAAATTTAAGAGATTCTATAAAAAGAAATTTCTCAAGAAAGGAAAAAGGCCAATCAAGAAAAAGAAAAATAGAAAATGGTGTTAAAACTATTTGGAGAGTCAAAGAAATTGTCACTAGCCCCATTGGACCCAAGAAAATGTGGGTACCAAAAGTCACTTTCTCAACTTTGGTGTAGGTTCGATTTGCTACAAGATCAAGCACCACTAAATGGTTTCTTGATAGTGGTTGTTCAAGACACATGACGGGAAATGCCTCACTTATTAGTGAACTTCAAGCAACAAGTGAAGGTTCTGTCACTTTTGGTGATAAGAAGAAGGGAAGAATACTTGGAATCGGTAATATTGGTAAAGGTCCTTCCCTCTTATTAAGTAAGTACTATTTATTGATGGTTTGAAATATAACTTGCTTAGTATTAGTCAATTATGCGATAATGGTTGCAAAGTTGAGTTTAAATGTGACACTTGTACTATTCTTGATAGTGTAAGTGGCAAGACTATTCTTGTTGCCAATCGAGTTGGAAATGAGTATGTACTATATCTTGGAAATGATATTAAATGTCTTGCCATTCATGATAATGATGGATATCTATGGCATAGAAGATTAGGTCATGTGAGTATGGACTTGTTGAACAAACTTTCATCACAAGAATTAGTTAAAGGACTGTCTAAAATGAATTTTGACAAAACTCATATTTGTGATGCTTGTCAATATGGAAAACAGTCAAAAATATTTTTTAAACCAAAGAAAATGGTTTCTACATCAAAACCTCTTGAACTTGTTCATACTGACTTGTTTGGACCAATGAGAACTACTAGCCTTGGTGGTAAAAGATATGAATATGTGATTGTTGATGATTTTTCAAGATTTCCATGGGTGATCTTTCTAGCTCAAAAGGATGAAACTTTTCATGAATTTGTTAAGCTTTTGAAAAAGGTTCAAATTTCTCTTGAGTGCAAATTGATATTTATTAGGAGTGACAATGGAAGAAAATTTTGTAATCAAGATTTTACAAAATTACAAAATTTTGTAATGAATATGGTATTACACATAACTTTTCAACTGCCAAAACACTGCAACAAAATGGTGTTGTTAAAAGGAAAAATAGAACTTTACAAGAGATGGCTAGATCAATATTGTGTGAAAACTCTTTACCAAAATATTTTTAGGTCGAAGCAGTAAACACTGCTTGTTATGTAATGAATAGAGTTCTTTTAAGACCTTCCTACAAAAAACACCTTTTGAACTTCTAATTGGAAGAACTTCTTCAATTGTTTATTTTAAGGTATTTGGTTGCAAATGCTTTATCTTGAACACTCATGACAACCTAGGAAAATTTGATAGAAAATTTGATGAAGGAATATTTCTTGGTTATTCATCAAATAAAAAGGCCTATAGAGTTTATAACAAAAGAACATTATGTGTTGAGGAAACCATTCATGTGACTTTTGATGAATCTTACATTTACCTTGAAAGAAGAAATGAAGATAATGTAAGTACCTCAATGATTGATAATCAAACTCATCATCAAGTACCAACTTTGGAAGAACATGCCAATGAAGAAGATAATAGAGCAAGAACAAGATGGCAAAATCAGTAGTGATCAAGAGCTTCCAAAAGATCTAAGATATGCAAGAGGTCATCCTAAGGAGCAAATCATTGGTGATGTATCCCAAGGAGTTAAAACAAGGCAGTACTTTATTGACAACTTTGCTCTTTTATCTCATATTGAGCCTAAAAACATTGATGATGCCTTGTGTGATGATTTTTAGATTATTGCTATGCAAGAAGAGCTAAATCAATTTGAAATAAACAAAGTTTTGACTCTTGTTCCAAGACCGCTTGATCATTCCATGATTGGTACAAAATGGGTGTTTAAAAACAAATTAAATGAACAAGGAGAAGTTGTTAGAAATAAAGCTAGACTTGTTGCTCAAGGAAATCAAGAAGAAGGCATTGATTATGATGAAACTTTTGCTCCTGTAGCTAGACTTGAATCCATAAGAATACTTCTAGCTTTTGCCTGTTTTAAAGGTTTTAAACTATTTCCAATGGATGTCAAAAGTGCATTTCTAAATAGTTTTATTAAAGAAGAAGTTTATATAGAACAACCAACTGGTTTTACTCATGAAAAGTTTCCCAACCATGTTTTCAAATTAACTAAAGCTTTATATAGGTTGAAACAAGCTCCTAGAGCTTGGTATGAAATATTGAGTGAATTTCTCCTTTCAAAAGGATTATCAAAAGGAAAAGTTGACACAACATCTATATCTACACTATACTAAAAGTATGGATAGGGGTCATGGGGATTTAAACTTATTTTGTTTCTTCCTTTTTTGAATGCCCTAAAATGCCCTTTGATAAAATTATTTTTTCATTTTTTTGAAATGCATTATTGTCATTGTGATAGTTTTTGACATTTAAATGATAATTATTTAGGAGTTACATAAAAACAATTAATTTGGAGAAATTGATTATAAGTTAGTTTTAATGAAGATAAAATAAAGAATTAAAGAGAAAAGTAAGTTACTAAAAAAGAGTATTAAATAGAAAGACTTTATTGTTATAAATAATTATTAATTTTTTTCTTTTTTATAATTGAAATTATTAAATTTGTATATATACCTCTCAAATCATAACTTGATTATTTGTTTACAAATTTACAAAATCAGTAGACAATATTTGAAAAGTTAAAAAAACCCAATATTAGAATAGAATAGTGATAATAGGTTAGATATGATCTATGCTACACTAAAATTATGGATAGAGGTCATGGGAATTAAAATTTGATGTTTCTTTTTTTTAATATCTTTAAATGCCCTTTGATAAAATTAATTTTTCATTTTTTGAAATGCATTATTGTCATTTTGATAGTTTTTGACATTTAAATGGTAATTATTTAGGAGTTACATAGAAATAATTAATTTGGAGAAATTATTTGTAAGTTATATTTAACAAAGATAACTTAAGGAATTAAAGACAGAGATAAGTTAATAAAGAAAAGTATTAAAGTGAAAGATCTTATTATCATAAATAATTATCAAAAATCAATTAAATTCTCTATTTTTCCCTATAATTGGATGCATGCATATGGTGCATTATATAATTAATATTTACACTTACTAATATTAGATATTTTCCAAAAATCAGTTATTGAAATGAATAAAAGTATAGTTTATAAACTCTATGTAATTATTTAATATAAGTAATAAAAACATGTGTATAATTGGAATATCATCAAAATAATAAAATAAAAGGTAAAAAAATATATTTGGACCACTACTATTATGTGTGTGTGTGTCTGTGTCTGTGTGTGCGTGTGTGTCTGAGAGAGAAAGAGAATAAATTTGTTAATTTCAAATTTTAAATACCAATATAATTTATGAAAAATCTAAAACATAATAGAATTCGATTAAAAAGAATGATCATTTAACATCAATGAAATAGTTTCTATAAAATTAGAAAAATATGAATCCTATATGAATATTTTGAAAAAAATTAAATGAGTGAAGAAAATTACACATAGTCTCTGGCATTGAAAAAAATATTATATTATTATTTTACAAAATAAACTAACATGAGTACGGTAAAATATTACACTAATTAAAAATTTCTAATACAAATATTACTTATAAAAAGTCCAAAATATAATCACACATAAGGTGGAAAATTCACTATATAACTACTACAAAATAGTTTAGATAATTAGAAAAAATATGAATTATATCAAAATATTATCAAAATAATTAAACAAATTATGAAAAGTAATTTATCTTTTACTATTGCAAAAATAAATTATGTATTTACAAAAGGCTAAATAAAAAGTTAATTACGTGCAATTTGGACATACATGATGCTAGTTATTTATAAAAAACTTCTTGCATTAATGATCTCTTACTTGTGCAAATTTATGTGAATGACATCATTTTTTGTGCTACTAATACATCTCTTTGTGATGAGTTTAAATTAATACAAAATGAATTTGAAATGAGCATGATGGAAGAACTTAATTTCTTTCTTGGACTACAAATTAAGCAAAGCATGCCAAAGAGCTTTTGAAAATGTTTGGAATGGATCAAGCAAAAGGGATAAGCACTCCAATGAGTTCAGCAATCAAACTTGATAAAGATGAGAAAGGTAAAAATATTGATGAAAAGGCATATAGAGGTATGATTGAAATTTTACTTTATCTCACAGCAAGTAGACCAGATATTATGTTTGATGTGCTTATGTGCTAGATTCCAATCTTGTCCTAAAGAGTCTCATTTAATTTCTGTTAAACGCATCTTTCGTTATTTGATTGATACACATGACTATGGCCTTTGTTTTTCAAAATCTTCATCTTTTGATCTTGTTGGATATTCAGATGCTGATTTTGCCGGATGTAAAGTTGAGCATAAAAGTACTAGTGGTCATTGTCAATTTCTTGGTAGTTGTCTTGTGTCTTGGTACAGTAAAAAACAAGCATGTGTGTCTTTGTCTACTGCTGAAGCTGAATATATTGCAGCTGGTAGTTGTGCTCAAATACTATGGATGCAGTATAATCTATTTGATTATGGTCTTAAATTCAATTGTGTGCCTATACTATGTGATAATACTAGTGCTATCAATTTAAGCATAAACTCCATTCAACATTATAGAACTAAGCTTATTGAGATTAAGCATCATTTTATTCGTGATCATGTTGCTAATAGAGATATATGCTTGGACTATGTAAATACAAATGATCAAATTGCTGATATATTTATCAAGCCTTTGGCTAATGAAATGTTTAGTTATCTAAGAAGACTTGTAGGAATTTCAAAATTCAATTAATAATGTGTGTACTTAAGTTTGGCAAAAATAGGGAAAATTCATATGCACAATTTGGATGCATTGAGTGAAATTGGAACATCCAAACTTTCTTCAGAAAATTTTGGACAGAAAGATTTAGACGCATGACAAAAAGTTTGGACGTCCGAACTTTCTAAAACTGAAGAAACTGAGAAGTTCGGATGCAAGTTTGGACACATACCTGAAAATTCGATCATCCGAACTTTGCAGTTACAGCGGTTTTAAAGAATTGAACAGCCGTTACTCACATTATATATCATCTTAACTCTCTTTCTTTTCAAATTCCACTCTACCCATCTGCAATTTCACCATTTTCACATGAAACCACTTGGATTTTTGAGTTCCCAACCCTAAACACTTTTCAAAATTCACTGCATTTCAAATAGAAAAACATCATGGTGAGAACTAAGAAAGCAAATGTTGAGAAAGAAAAAGGGAAAGCAAAGGAATGAGATGAAGGACTGATTCTCAATGAACCTAGAAGAATCAGAGTTCCACAATCATCATCTGGAGTAGACAGATTTGTCTCCATCAAAGCTGCATAGAATTTGAAGAATGGAGCAAGAAATCTAGAAAGATCATTCCTAGAAACAATGTGGACATAGACAAACTCTCCAATATGGGCAACGTTTTGTCTTTATTTAGTGATATTGGTTGGAACAATTTGCTAGTCATTGATGAAGAACTTTATCCTTCTCTCATATATGAGTATAATGTAATTCAATGGTATTCTTCTAGAGTGTCTCAAGTAGACTTTGAATTTAATGATGCCTTAGTGAACAGAATCTGTGGAGTAAGTGATAGTGGAGCAAGGTATTTTTCTTTGGGACAACACTCTTATATTCGTGAACTATTTACCAATGAAAGATTTGAAGAGGCTTTCACAAATGGTAGACAGTTTAGGTCAATTTAAAGAAAGGGAAATCAAAGCTTTTGATGCTAGAGGAAGAGTTATGCATCATATGATAACAGCCATGATTATCCCTAATTTTGGACACAAATCATTTGTTGAAAATATACATATGGTGATTATGATTGCTTTGCATGAGCATAGAAGACTAAATTTTGGGTATATGGCATTGAAGCATATGTTTAGTTCTAGAAAAACAAGCAACAAAGCGTTACCTTATGGGAGACTTTTAACAAAAATTTTCAAACATTTTCAAGTTAAACTCCCTGTTAGGGGACAAGCTTTCAAGAGAGGACAAATCTATACTAATGACTCTCTTAGAAAGATGCAATTAATTCTTGATGAAGATGGTGTATGGAGAACTAAAAGAGAAACTCCTCCAAAAAGAGTAGAGGTTGAAGAAAGTGAGGAAACTGAGGACGTAGAAGATGAAGCAGAAACGTGGGCAAGGGAAATGAAAACAAAGAGGAGGCATGATTCATCAAATGAGGGGGAGCAACCTCCCTTCAAGAGAAGACTCTTTGAAAAAGTGCCTACTCCTCTGTCATATCCCAATATTGGAGAAGCTCCTAGTGGTGAAGGGATTTCTAGAGGAGACACAATTCAAGAAGCTTTGAACAATCACATCAAGGAGATGGAGAAAATGTATAAGTTCTTTGAAACTTTTGCTCCTATGATTCTTGGAAAATTAGATGGTTTAGAAGATAGAGTGAAGCACATTGAGGAAATATTGATGAAAAATACTCAAAGTAGTGAAGGACCCTCTAGAACTCAAGAAAAAATGGATGATGATAAGGGTGATGAAGAAAATAAGAAAAAGGAAGAAGATAATGACAGTAATGATGCAGATGATGATGATGATGGTGACCAAGGGGTTGACAGTGAGCAATCTATGAAGTCACAAAGGGGAGATCAAGGGGAGCAGCAAGCTGGAATTATTCAAGAAGGGCGCCTAATAGCTAGAGCTAAAGTGATAACTCCCTCCAACCCAACATTCAACCAAGGAAGAGTCAAGCATGTAACAATCAAGTAGGGATCAAGAAAGGACTCTTCATCAACATCACAAGACTCAGCATCTTTTTAATCTTATCTCTATTTACAACTTTTGTTTACTGCCAATGAACTATTTCTAGCCTGGTTTAGACAATTTCTCTATTTTTTTTAAATTCTGAACTTACTAGTAATATTACTATTTTATTACTCTCTGTAATAGTTGTGAAGCTCAATGATGAAACCTTAGTGTTGAGAGCTTCTTTTGTTAATGATACATTGACCACCCCAAGCTTAATTACTACTATAAAAGGGGAGAAGAAGTTGACTTATAAAAATATGCTAAACTGTTAGTTACTGTTTTTGTAGGCCCTAGTTGAATATGTTAAACTGTCAGTCTCATTTTCATTACCCCATCTTTGAGTGATGACAAAAGGGGGAGAAATAATGATGACAAAATGTGCAAAAAATGTGACAAAATGTGCTAAAAATGTACTATGTAGTATGTGCAAATTGTGAATTATGTGTATGTAGTATGTGCAAACTCTGAATTATGTGTACACTGTTTTAGTTGTTTATTTTGGTTGCATTTGAAATTTAAATTGAAAGTGATTGTTTTCTGAGATTTTGGAATATTGTTAAGTTGAGATTTTGAAATCTTGATGTTGGTTCTTGACTTGACTTATGATTTTAAGTTACTTCATGAAAACAATTGAATATATGAGTTTTGTGGTTTTGCAAAGCTAAATTGAGTGTTGTTGTGGCTATACATATTTGAGTACTTCTATAGTTCATTTGAAAATGCAAAATCACATTTTCAAACTTGCTACCAAAAGTTCGGACTTGAAGTTCGGATGCAGACAAAAAGTTTGGATGCATCCAAACTATCTTGCCAAAATGTCTTTCTCTGTTGTTCAAATTATTTGAAAACTATCTCAATCTTTCCTATCATATTTGAACAACCTTAGAAAAACTTATTTTCAAAAATTGTAGCTTTCATCTGATATATTTTAAAGTTCAGACTTTGAATTTCAAAATTTGGATGCATGCTTAAGAAATTCTGATGCAACCATATTTTTTTGCCAAAAAGTGCTCTTTTGTTGTTCAAATTGATTCAAATATGTCTTATTCTCTTCTACTATGTTTGAACAACCTTAGGAAAGCTTATTTTCAAAAATTGCAGCTTTCATTTTACGTATTTTACAGTTCGGACTTAATATGTCAAAATTCAGATTCACAGTATCTCAAGTCCAAACTTGTTGAAAAATGAGCACAATCTAAGGGAGAGCATTGTTAATCTTTTCTGACCTTTAACACCTCTCTTAGAAGTTTTCTTAATGCTTAAATGCTATATCTTCTATCTTAGTTGTTGGAAGGAATGAGGTAAATGGATGTTGGTTGGGCCATAGCCTCATATTGAGCCATTTGAATGTCAAAGTGCTAAATTGGTAATTGTTTATCACTGATATCAATGCTTCTTTATACCACATTGTTTAAATCCATCACATTTTGCATCAAAGTTTGTTATCATCAAAAAGGAGAGATTGTTATCCCTAAGGGCAAATCATGTAGGTTTGATTAGTTTTGATTAATGACAAACATTAATATGGACTAATTCATATGTTACTTGTGTGATAGGATAGTTGGATTAAGAAGCAAAGAGTTATCATTGCCTTGAAGCTAAAAGTACTAAGGACAACTCTAATATGCCCAAAGATCAAGAATATAGAGCATGTCCTATGGATAGAAGGCTTTGAAGACTTTAGTGTAGGTTTACACTTGCTAAATAGGTATATTTTTGTAAACCTACACTTCTTGTTTCTTGGAATCCATTGAATGCATAAGAGAGCACAAAATTTGTTTTTGAATCATAAATGACTTTAAGTAAAATCTTAATGATCAAGTGCTTTGGTAATGATTTTTTAGTTCAAAAGAGTTTATATGATTTATCTTTTGACATAAAATGATTTCAAACTTATTGAGATTTGCAATAGATTTGCGACGACTACTCAATCAATCAAGAAAACAATAATGGCACGACTACTCAATCTTTCAAGAATCTGATCAATAAAGGAAGGGGGAAAATGATCTTTACGGGTGAAGCTATTCAATTTACGATAATCAGTACAAACCCGCGAACCCATAATCAATCTAGTGGGAAGCAATTCATGATTATCATTTTGAACAACCGTGAATCTACCTTTTTAGGAACTACTTGGACTGGACTTACCCATACACTATTAGAGATAGGATAGATAATACATAAATCGAGTAGTTTGATGATCTCTTTCTTCACCACCTGTTGCATCAATGGATTAAGTCACCTTTGGGGTTATCTTGATGGCTTATGATCCTCTTCCAGAAGAATTTTATGTATACATATGGATGGACTTATCCTTTTTAAATGAGACAATTACTAACCGAATGCTCCTTTATGTGCTCTCAAGACTCTTATCAATTTTCTTCTTGAATACTTGTTAAAGATGAAGAAACAATGAGAGGTAATTTATCGTTAGGTTCAAGAAAAATATATTTTAAATGAGAGGGTAATTTTTTCAATTCTAAATCTGTCGAAGGCTCTTGAATGCTTGGCTTCAGGTGATCTCTTTTCAACTCTAACTCTTCAAATTTGAAATGTCCCCTAGGCATAAAAACTTGATTGGCCCCCAATTGAAAAACTGATTCAACCACTTCTTCCTTGTCGTGGTTTCTAGTAGCTGCTTCTCTTAAACAAATCTCCGAAGAATCATCAGAAATATTATAAGTAAGATTATCCTGAACTACATCATCCATTACATTAACAAAACTAGAGAATCTCTATCAAGAAACTGTTTCATAGAATCAAATGCATTAAATTTAACAATTTCATCCCAAGCCCTTAAAATTAGTTCATCTTTTTGCACATCAATCAAAGTCTTTCCAATATTTAAAACGGATCTCCCTAAAATCAATGGTATTTCTGAATCATCATCCATGTCCAAAATAACAAAGTCTACAAGAAAATAAAGCTTATCAACCTTAACAAGAACATCTTCTACTATTTCGGTAGGATATTTAATAGATCTATCGGTCATCTGTTGAGAAATAATAGTATTCTTAACTTCTTTTAAACCTAATTTCTAACAAATAGAGTAAGGCATAAGATTGATACTAGCTCCCAAATCACATAGAACATTATGAAATAAAGCATCACCAATGTAACAAGGAATTCGAAAACACTCTAGAACTTTTAACTTTGGTGGAAGTTTTTTCTAAAGAACTATTGAACACTCTTCATTTAAACAAATCTTATGAAACTCATTATGCTTCTTCTTTCTAGCTAAAATATCCTTCAAATATTTTGCATATGCTGGCATCTGTGCTAAAGTATCTACAAAAGGTAAGTTAATTTCAAGTTTCTTGAATATTTCAAGAAACTCTTTGAATTGAGAATCAATGTAATGATGCTTAGGGGCTTCTTCTTGCTTGCTCTTCACCTCTCCTTCCTCTTTTTGCTTCCTCACTTCTTGCTTCTCTTCTAGGTTTCTTCTGCTTTTCAAAGTGACAGCCTTTAAGTTTCTTGGATTCCTTTTTGTATCACTTGGAAGAGCTCCTTGAGCTCTATTAAACATTGTTGAAGCTAATTTCCCCATTTGTATCTCAAGATTCTTTATAGAAGCCTTAATATTCTGATTATCTACTTCCCATTGCCTGGAGTGAATTTTTCATTTGTTGATTCTCATTCTCGATACTTACAAATTTGTTGGTGGTAAGCTAAATAAACTTTGTAAGGACATCCTCAAGGTTAGTTTTCTCCTCCTACTGAGAAGGAGGTGGAGGGGGTGCTTGAATTTGATTATCTCCCTCCATCCAAAATTTGGATGATTTCTCCATCTAGGGTTGTATGTGAGGGCATATGGATCATTTCTTCTATTTGTCTGACCAACAAAATTAACTTCACTAGTATCCAAGAAAGAATTCACCATATTACCTTGTCCACATTGATTTGTAGAATGATTTCCTCCGCAGATTTTGCAATGATGATTAATAGCTAAAATGTTCAAATAATTTAGCTCCTTATTTATCATATCAAGTTGAGCCATGATTCCTATAGTAGGATCCACATATGTCACTCCAGCAATCTTCTTTGACGGAAGAGCTCCTGCGTTAAACCATTGAGAGCTATTCAAGGCCATCTCTTCTAACAAGTTCCATGCAACTTGCTCTTCTTTAGACATGGATGATCCATTACTAGCTGCAACTAATAATGATCTAACCTCTTCTCTGCAACCATTATAAAATGTTTGTGCTTGCACTCCTATTATCATTCCATGATGAAGACATCCTAAGAAACTCCTTGAACCTTTCCAGTGCATCATGTAAAGACTCAGTAGGGCCCTACCAAAATTATAAATATTAGATCTCATCTGAATAATTTTTATTGGGGGAAAGTATTTATTTAAAAATGCTTCTTGCAATTTCCCAGTTAGAAATAGAATTTGTAGGAGGTGAGTTTATCTATGATCTAGTTTTATCCCTTAAAGAGAAAGGGGAAAGTCTGAGCCTTTTTGCATCTTCAAGTACTCCACCGATCTTAAAAGTGTAGTAGATCGCCAAAAAGTTTGATATGTGAGCTTGCGAATCTTCCCGCGATAATCCAAAAAATTGAGTATTGAGAACTATTTGGATGAATGCAAGCTCAATCTTGAAGGTTGCAGTAGTAATCCCTAGACAATTGATGGCAGGAGAAGGACCCTCTATCTTTTGGTTTTGTATAGTCCTTCAAAGTCATACCCTGGGTTGATTATTCTCCATTACTTCACTACTATAGTCGAATTCTAAACTATCCTATAAATTTAAAGAATCGACTAGTGTGGCGATCTTCTCGTATTTTCTCATATAAAATTCACTCATGTTAATATGTTATGACGAGAAAACTTTTCAATATTAAGAATATAAATCAAAAGTCCTTTATTTGAGGAACAACAAGTATTCACGCACCACACAATATAACAAGAAAATAGAAAAAGAAATTAACATATCAAAAATATTTTTTTATTGATTTTTTCTAAAAAAAAAGTGTTTAAACTTAGGTTTAGTAATTAAATTCTACACTAGATAAAAACAATCCCTGGCAATGGCGCCAAAAACTTGGTGTGAAGTTTGCAAGTGCACAAATGTCAAACAAGTAATAAAGTAATGAGTTCAAGTCATCCTAATGAGGATTGCAACCTAACTCTAAAATATTTTTTACTTATAACCCAACTTAAATCGAAATAAATGTGATTTTATTTAAAAACTAATTAGTAGTAAAAATAATAATAAAAACAAAAATGATAATTATATTAATTAAAAATTAATGACAATGAATAGACTAAGACACTCCAAATCCAGCTTACTCCTGCTATAAAAATAATTAATTTCTTTAAATTAATTCCCGACTTGGTTAATGGTAGAACTTTCAATTATAAGCTAGACACAATCTCTTGATGAAAAGCTCCTAACTTTAATTAATAAATCAATTGTGTCTCTACCTGATTTTAATTATCAAAACCGCAAATACCTCTATAGAATTCCCTAACTTTTGTTTCCTACTCATTAGAAACCATACAAAGAAACTAAATCTATCTCTAGTAAGTTTTACGATATGTTGTTATTACCATGATCCAATTTAATCTAATATTTCTTAGCTACTAGAATAAATTTAAAGTCATCCAAAAATTGGCCAGAAGATTGCAAGCATTAATAATAATAATAATTAACCAAAATCAAGATCAAAGAAACAATCTTTAATTGAAATCAATTAAATCCATAAGAGTTTTAGCCTTTATCGAAGGTCTTAGTTACAAAAGATTTAGCTACTCATGATGAAAATATTCAAAGCTATGAATTTAACTAACATAAAATAATAAAAGAATAAAGAAAGAAAATAGAAGAATATAGGAGCTTGTATGGATAAGCTCTTTTGATCTTCAAGCTTGCTGCCTTATATGTTTTCTCTTGTTTTTTGTCTTTTTGATCCCCTCTCGTTCAACTCTCTTGCCGCATAAAACTTTTACCATATCTACTTATTGCTAATTGTCTTGCAGAAGATACAATGTCAATTTGCTTTCTCTTTTCTTGGGGTCAAATTAGACCGTTGGATGATGGAATGAAGGGTCGAGATTTGACAATTAATTTTGGCTCAATTTGGCCTTGTCCTTATCTGTGATGAAAATCTGATCGTTGGATCATGGAGTAGATTGTTGAGCTCTAATTGGGAATGAAGGCAACTGTTTTCCTTTCGTCTTTTCTTGGAGTGAAATTGGACCCTTGAATCGTGTAATCAATGGCTAGGTTGTACTTCCAATTTGTCCTTGTCATTTTGTGAGATTCAATTGATGAATGTCAGCCATTGCTTATCATAATCTTCGATAGTCAAGATGCGGTAGAAGCCTTGGACACATTACTGGAATGAGAGCTACCTTCTAATTGCGTGTATAAGCAATTGTTTTTAGCACTATGCAAATTTTTTTTTTATTAATTAGTATTAACATTTTTATTTGTTTTGTATTTTAGAATGATAAAGTATTTGAGAATGGAAGATAATAATAAAATTTCATATATATATATATATATATATATATATATATATATATATATTATCGATTTCTTACTAGACAAGTATTATAAAAGTGGGTAACAAGTGTTGGTAGTTCATGAATTTTATCGATTATAGTCAAATCTTCAATTAGTTTTGAATAATTATAATTGCATTATAATTTTAAATTTTAAAATAATATTTAAAATTTTGAAAACTAATAACTACAAATTAAGAAAAAATAATAAAATAATATTTATTGAAAATATTGTTATTAAAAATAAAACTATTTTTTTAAAAAAAAAAGCAAAAGTGGGAGTCGCCAAGTTTGGGCGCCTCCCATTATGTTGTGGTGCCTTTGTAAAACTAATAGTTGATATTTCTATGCTAAAGGGCAAGCACATTGTAAAGACAATGCCAAATTATGTTAAGAATTATTTATTTTAATTTTTAACTGAAATCTTTAGTTTTTTTAATTTTTTTATTATGTTAAGAATTTTATTGAATAAAATATTTATTTGTGTTTTAGAATGACATAATATTTGAGAATGAAAAATAATGAGAACATTTTTAAAAGTATTTTTACATAAATTATTGATTTCCTTCCAAACAAGTATTATAGGAGTTGGCAACAAATATTTGTAGTTCATGGATCTCATCAACTGACATTGATTGATTATAGTTAAATCTTTAATTAGTTTTCAATAGTTGTAATTGGATTATAATTTTAAATCTTAAAATAAAATTTAAAAAATTTAAAAATTGATAACTAAAAATTAAGAAGAAGAATAAAATAATATTTATTAAAAGTTATTTTATTGTTAAAAAGAAAAACAAAAAAGTAAAAACCTCCCACTATGTTATAGTACCTAGGTAAAAAATGTAAGTAGTTCACAAATCTTATCAATTAATTTTTATTAATTTTAATCAAATTTTCAATTAGTTTTGAATAATTATAATTGAAATATAATTTGAAATTTAAAAATAAATTTTAAAAATTTAAAAATATTAACTATAAATTAAGAAAAAATAATAAAATAAAATTTTAAATTATTTTATTTTTAAAAAATAAAATTTAAAAAGTAAAAAATAAAAATTACAAAAAAGTGAAGTGGAAAGGCACCAAGCTTGGCCGCTGCCCACCATGCTCTACAACATAATATGTAGTGCCCAAATTGGTGCAAGCCACATAGCGCCATACTAAAATTTTTTAAAATAAAAAATTGAAAATAATATAAAATTTAAAATTATAAAATATTATCATGTATTAGTAAAATATTTTTACGCTTAGTAATCTTCTAAATTTAAGACAATGATAAAAATTTAAAATAAAATAATAAATAAATATTTTATATAAAAAAGCATACATATGCTAAAACAGATTAAAAAGAAATGTGCAACATATATTTTGAAACATGTATCATATTATTACAATAATAAGCTTAGCTGGTTTCGTAGCTAATGTTGTATACATATATAGGCTTGTGAAAATCTCTAGGTAAGTTAGTAGTTGTGATCCTTTTTATTTAAGTTTGAATTTTTTCTTTTTTTTTATTTGTACCTTACAAAGTACAATTGTATGAATTCCAATGGTAATCAAATGGTTAAATTTAAATTATACCCATATTTGTTTGAAATTTTATGCATTACCACTTTATTTTACTATGCAACACTTATTTATATATCATCAATTTACACACTAACAAAAAAATATTGCAATACATTAAAATCATATATAAAGACGATCAAAATAATTACACTTGAAAATTTTAATGAGCAAATTTCTCGCTCATCACGTGAGCCTCTTTACTAGTATATAGGAATTTCTCTTGAAATTCCAATCCAATTTAGATTCTAAACCCTTGTTCAAGTTAAAGTTGATTTTGAAATCTTTATTTTTCTTCTTCAAATTGCAATCCTTGTCAAAACCAACTTCATTCACCCAAATGGCATGGTAAGTTTTTGTTTACTTTTTTTTCCCTTGTTTTCCTAACCAATTCTTCTTTCATCTTTTCTTCTCTTGAAATTACTATTTTACCCCTGTATTAATTATTAGTAAAATTAGTGAATTGAATTATACTTTACAAATAAAATCTTCTCAATTAATTCATACAAAGTACATAAATATTTAATTCACTAAAATCAGTTAGAGGCATAAAATTTATATCAATTAGCCCTTAAATAAGTGAGAAATTAGTTATAAATAGTGGTTAAAATATAATCTCATCAACATGTGTGTATAGCAATTCTTTTGAATATCTAGAGAGATTTTTTTAGCATTGCGAATGGTGATAAATTTTTTCTGAACTATTGAATTATTTCTTTTCTATTTTCTATCATTTTGTGATTATTATTGGAAAGTTTCATTTTATATATTTATATTCTAGTACTTTCATATTATTTAGTTTGTTCTGATTCAAGAACGGAGAAAATACAATTTGTCTAAATAATATTGGTAGTTTATTTTGACAAATTTGAAATATATATCCAAAGTATAATGGTAGTATAAAGTTCTTGAAAAACTAGTTAATCAAGAACTCTAGAAGAGTTTATTGATTCAAAGCTCCAGAAGAGCTACTAAATCTTCACCAGAATAGTTAATTTTTGTAATGTATCATTCTCAATATGGTCTCGTAAAAACTTTCGAGTCTTGATGATATTCCCATTATATCGATACATTGGATGAATGGATATTTTAGACATATGCGTTACTATTATGACCTTGAATAAATGTCAATTCTAAATAATATGGGACTAAATTTTCCTAATGTGACGAATCCATATCTGCTACTTATTTTATTTAAATATTACCAGTATTACTTGGGGTTGAATGTATTATTTTAGGATGAATATGGAGAAATTATTAGTTGATGCATTAATAAAATAGAATTATATTGTTTATTTTTGCAACCTGTTGTTTGCAATTCATTGATAATGTGCCCATATATTACATTCTCCCAACAATACAATTTGTCCTAATAATACTAGTTGTATTGAGATAAATATTGAACATCCTGCAGAATGTTGATGACTGTGATGTATTAGCATCAACGCATTATATGTTCTCTCATAGTAGTTGGTTTGTGTTCAAAAATCAAATATTTTCTATCTAAGATTTAGAAATGTTCTATGCATATTACTCTACTACAAGGTAATAAGATGAGTCCTCAAAGAGATTATCTAATATGTTGGGATTGAATCTCAATGAAGAGATTCATATTTTGTTAATTTTGAATATATTGTCCCAACATAAAGAGACGAAAATATGATGTTGTATAAATATATTAGTTTGTGTCTCATCTTGATATTCTATTTCGATCCATATAGAAGATACCGTGAAACAGAAGTTTAAAGGATAATTTATATAGCCAAGTATAATAACTGACCAACATAGGGCAAAGAATAATCCTATTATATTTGATGTCCCTGAGGGACAATCTAACACTGCTAATAAATTTGAGACACAATTAGAACGTAGTAGATAAGTTTGTTTCAAGGATACAAACTCCTCATATTATGAAAGTAGCAAAAACTTAAGATGATCATATATGTTAACTCAATAAGATATAAATTTCAGCATAGTTTTTTTTTTTAAACATGACTGATAGATTATTTCCTGAAGAAATTTAAGTACCTAAAAACTGTGACAATGATGAGATTTAACATGATTGAGAACTACTGGAACTGCACAGTATATGACATCAATATTATTAATGCACATAATAGATTGATTCAGAATGAGAATTTTTGAATCGAAGTCTGCAGACTCAAAATGATAAAGTTCGCATGAGAAATATGAAAAGTTTGAACTAGTCACAATTGCACCTGAAGTATACATATATTCTCAATAGGAATTATACATCTGAAGTGTAATCCTAAAGAGATAACAACAGATATTTGCTTAAAATATGAACTATAAAAGTGAATATTTGACATGAGTTATGGCATATGATTTTTCATAAGACTTGTCACTTATTACAAAGAAATATATTTCTAGTGATGGATATAATAGTACACGATAACATGTGTTTATATTTGTTATCATGTGATAATGATAATTACATTTGAAGTCTATGATGGACTCGATATACTTGAAGCATATAAGTGGATTGTTCTTGTAGAAAATAATGAGATTCTCTTAGTGAATTCTTATTGAAAGAATGATCAAGTATGTTCATATATGAGTAAATCTATATATAGTTATACTTGCTATATTTGTTTTTCTGTCAGAAGATATCCTTATTTCATAATTTATTGAATGGAATGGTGTTCTCCACATTAGGGGGAGAATATCATCAATCGAGAAAACGATATTATTTATGACTATTATTATCTTGATTTATGCACTATTATTAATGAACTAGAAGTTCAAAATAATGTTTATTCGCATAAAATTACAAATCGATTGTTTGACTAACTTTTATAGAGTTAGTCAATGTGATATTCTACCTATAGATATTTCTATTTAGATAAATGTCCCAACAAAACAAATATATAAATTTTATAGCCATATGAATTTGATGCACGCTTAAAGCGTTATTGATCTTTTGATTTTGAAAACAAAATCCTCAAAAGAGAAAATGATTTAATGATAAAGATTTTTTTCTTGAAAACTTTTAAAAAACAAATATTGTGATCAAAATTTTAAAAAATCAACATTTTGTTTTGATTGAACATCTTAAAGATGCTTCACATGGACATAACAAATCAATGGCTTTTGGGTTATTATACGTGATAAAGATTTTTCATATCTATCAAAGGATATTGAAGAACTCTTTAGTCCCGAAGTACTATAACTTTGAAATTTGATGCATGAATACACACTTGTTCACATGTAAATAGATATATATTCTAATTTTTCTCTATCCAATGAATTTTGAGATGTCATTAAGTTTACCATTTGATATCTCCTTGAGATAGTTTATCTCGAATATTGAGAAAATCTAACTCCTGTTGAGATATATATATACAAGGTATAAATTATCTATATGATCCAAAAAAACCATATCATTTATAGATATTTGTTGATTATAATAGTCATGTCTTTGACTCACGTAAAAGAAATAAAAGTTTATGATGTTGGTTGAGAATATGTGTGATCATATTAATATTTTATTATATTCAAGATAAACATATATCCTCTAAGAAAGAATTGTAATTTTATTGTTGGATGATAATAAAATTTGGAATATATCAAAGGAGATATGATAAAGTACATTTTCATGAGATTCTTTGTACTCTTGAACTCTATAAGAGATATAATATTAATGTGCAACAAATTCAATCATTTGATAATTTGACAAATCTATTCACTAAGACCTTACCGATAGTAACATTTAATTAAAAAACATCGATTAAAAAATCTCAAAAGATTATCTCATGAGGGAGAATAATAATGATATAAAGAATAATGTATTTTTTCTTGCACTAGAGTTTTTTTTCTATCTGAGTTTTTATCTAGCAAGGTTTTAATGAGATATATTCTTTATGTAATAAACATTCAAGGGAGAGTGTTATGAATATATCAATTATATGGATGTCCATTTATCCCAAGTATTAATTCATGTTTGAGGTTATAAAATATGAAAAGTTAGAAGTTACAATCAAAATTATAGCAACCATCATTTATATATCACTAAACCAATTACCTCTATTATCATAGAGAATATGAGAGATCATAAGATGTAATTATAGAGAAGATTCCTAATAATCTATAATGGAAAGAGTCACTTCTAACTCTATAAATAGAAGCTTATAAAATTGTGATGTATGATAAAAAACTCTCAATAAAATTTTAGTTTTTACATTTACTTTATTCTCTTTTATTATAATTTAAATTTCTCCTTATTGTTATTTTATAATTAATTTTTGTGTCTATTGCGATCGAATTTTACAGCAATTTGTGTATAGATATCAAAGGATAAAAGAAAAAATTTGTCTAAAAAGAAAAAGTGAAATTAGTTTCCAAGCGGGTACAACAAATTTTACCAAAACCCAACCAGGAAAAAAAAGGTTTACACAGACCCTTCAAAACCCTTATAAATTCGGGGAAAATTGGCGGGAACGTTCGGCACCGAGCTCTTCCCCGCCTTCAACCTCCCGCCTTCGACCTCCCGCTTTCCCCTCTCTTCTCCTCGGAAAAATGAACGGCAATGGCAGAAAACGGCAGGCAGCACCGCTACAGAAACAGCAGCAGCAGCAGCAGCTACTAAAGCATCAAGCTGTTATGGAAGAGGAGGACATGGACGAGGACGTTTTCCTAGAAGAAACCCTACTACAATACGAAGAGGACGCACAAGCTCTCCGTGATGTCGAGGAGCGCCAAACCCTTGCGTCGCGACTGCAGAAGTGGAAACGTCCCCAGCTATCTCAAGCCTATTTATCTGAGTCCGGGAGCATCGGTATGTTGAAAATTAGGAATTTCCCACTGGTATTTTTGCTAATCTTTTCAACTTCTTTTTTGTTAATTTTCTCAAGTTTTTCTGTTAAAATTCTGGGAATTCTACAGTGTTTCAGCAGCTAGAGATTGACTATGTGATTGGAGATAGTAATAAAGAATTATTGCCTAATTCTACGGGGCCTGCTGCTATTTTACGAATGTTTGGGGTCACCCGAGAAGGTTCTTTCTCCCTTGCCACTAAAATCGTCCTATTTATTCTTTAAATTTTTTGATGAAAATGGTAAAAATAATAATGAGCTTGGATACTTTTTATATTATAATTTTCTATCATTTTGAATTACACAAATTATCCTAAATATAATTGAAAAAACATTGAGCTACATTTTGGTCTAGACTTTTCTATGATAGATGTAACATGCAAGTGGTTTGTGCGTAAGGTTGAAACAATCTGCCCTAAACAATTCTTTGAATTCACTAGCACCTTCCATCTTAGATGTGCTTTGCTTGAAAGTTCATTACTTTGGCTCCAATTGTTTAGGAAATTAGACCGAGTAGAAAGGAATTGGAATGTTTCTACTTAATATTGTGGGAAGGGCACTGTGATCAGCTACATGGGGAAATTATTGGCTGATTAAAATGAATCAGATTGCTATGCCTTTTAATATACTCTTTCCTTGATTACATTTCTATGCATTTTATTCAGTTTATCGTGGTTGGCTAAGATAGGAATGTGGACTTAGTAGTCCTTTGTTTTGGAGCTTCATAATGTTTAGTTACTAATTTTCCTCCTTTTTCCTATATGCTGACAAATTCTAAGGATTGACTTGGGTTTTAATAGGACATGGTATCTGCTGTCATATGCATGGTTTTGGACCCATGGTATCTCCTTTTTCCCACTGCTGTCATATCTAAGTCAACTATCCCTTACAAATGGGCCCTGTGTGATTCGAAACTTTGTGGAAACTGTTGGGTAACTAAAATGAGTGTCTGAAATCAGATTGTTCTGTGTTTTAGTAGTATACCTTTCATCGATTGCATTTCTATGCTTACTGTTCAGTTTATAGAGGTTGGCTAAGATTGGAATGTAGAGTTACAAGTCCTTTGTTTTGGAGCTTCACTATATTCAGATACTATTTTTTCTCCTCTCTCCTTTATGTTGACACATTCTTAGGATTGTCTTGGGTGTTAATCAGGATATAGTATCTGCTGTCATGTACATGGTTTTGAACCTTATTTTTTTGTCAACTGCCCTCAAGGAATGGGCCCTGATGATATTTCCCGGTTTCATCAAGTACTTGAGGTAATTCTTTTCCCCATGCTTATCCATCTATATCGCTTTCTTCTTCTTCTGTTTTTCAGCTTTTGAATCTGTAAATTTTAAGTTTCTGCCTGGTTCAGCAATCTTCAGTTATCAAAAAGAGGAGGGCTCTATCAGAATAGAAGTGTTTACCATATACATATGTGTGTGTGTGTATTTACTGTCCTCTTGCTCACTTTTACAGGCTAGGATGGGGGAGGTAAACAAAAACAACAAGGTTCCCAAATATGTTCGGCGGGTTGAATTAGTTCAGAAACAAAGCATTATGTATTATCAACAAGAAAGCTCTCAGTCTTTTCTTAAAATTGTAGTGGCATTGCCGACAATGGTTACCAGTTGCCGTGGTAGGAATTTGGTATCTTCTTATATTGAATTTTATTTTTGTTGAATTTAGGAGGCACTGCTTTGTTTTGGGGCATTTCTCGTAGGGTTTCTCCATGGCATTCGTACACCCAAAGTGGTCTTTTCTAATCCTCTTATGTCTTCCTCGGGGTGATTAGATTGTTTATTGCTTCAATTTTTGGCCTGTAAACTTACAAATGAACACAGATTGAGGGCAGGAATGAATTTGCTTTCCTTCCAATTAGCTATCTCGGTATATTAAGAAATACAGATCAGAAAGTGCTGTGATGTTTGAGTGAAAATAGACTATTGCCTGTCTCTAATTTCCATACTTTCCAGTATATCTGAGATACAAAATTTTCAGGCATCCTTGATAGAGGCATTCAAATTGATGGATTTGGTATGAAGAACTTTAAGACTTATGAAAGTAATGTACTTTTTGCTCTACGGTTCATGATTGATTGCAACATTGTTGGTGGGAATTGGATTGAAGTGCCCTTTCGCAAATATAAGAAGACAGCAAAAAGTTTATCCTACTGCCAGCTGGAGTTTGATTGCCTGTATCCTCAACAGATTTAATCCTTTAAAATATAAGCATAGGCATACTTTTACAGAATTCAAACTGGATCTGTTCTCAACTAGTTCTTATTTGAAATTGAACTGCCTTCTTTAAGATGGTTGTTTCCTTAATGTTTGGGGTCTTAGTCACACAGACTTGATCAGTCATGTTCCAGAAGGAGAATTCTCAAAGATGGCACCGTTTCGCATTCTGAGTTTTGACATTGAGTGTGCTGGTCGTAAAGGTCTGTTCCCGGAGCCTAGCCATGATCCTGTTATCCAGGTTTTATTCTAGTCTTGCAATTTCATTGAGCCAGATGGCATCACATACTATGCATTTACATATCTTTATGGTTTTCTGAATAACTAGTATTTGTTCATTATAGGTGGCCAATCTAGTTACATTGCAGGGAGCAAATGAACCACTTGTTCGTAATGTTATGACCCTTAAGTCATGCTCACCAATTGTTGGTGTTGATGTTATGTCATTTGAGACAGAGAGAGAAGTCTTGCTAGCTTGGAGGGTAATGTCCTGCTAATTCCTTCACTTACATGAAAGTAGAAGGTTGGGAAAGAAGAAAAATGAGTCTCTCGGAGTTTGACAAGTGAGGGAAAGGTGGAGAAAATAGGAACCATGCTAGTTTTCAAGGCAAAAGAATTTTACAATTGCAATTTCTTCATTATTTCAGCTTTAATCTATTACACTGCATCTAGTTTTATGTGTTTTGGCCTTACTTTAGGATAAAAGTGTTCTGCTCGGAAGCTTGTACTGAATTTTCAACAATTATAGGCTGATAAGCTTTTTCCATTATATTCAGGACTTTATCCATGAAGTGGACCCTGATATCATAATTGGGTATAACATATGTAAATTTGATTTACCCTATCTTATTCAGGTCAGTTGGTTGTCTACTTAGTTTCCGTCTTACAGTTCATCTTCCGTGTTCATTCTCTTAGGCCACTCCTTTTAAGTTGGCCCTTGGAATCAATTTATTGTAACTTCTATTGAATCACAGAGAGCTGAGGTCCTAGGGATTGCAGAGTTTCCAATACTTGGACGTATTAGAAACAGCAGAGTTCGCGTCAAAGATACTACATTTTCGTCAAGGTAATGTTAATTTCGTTGTTCACAATATCTTCTGCTGAGATTGTAGCTGTTATGGTATTATCCTGTTGTGTTTGGGAAAAAAATATTTCTTATTTATTTTTTGAATTCGTTCTTGCATCAGCTCTTTGTTCCCATGAACTATGATCTATAGAGGAACTGTTGATGTACGTAATTTAAAACCAAAAAGCAAAATCACATACAATGAGAATTTTGATATTACAAGGAATTTGAGGACAGAATGTTCTACAGATGCAAATAATTTTTCCAGGATTTATTCCTTGTGATTTTGGTTTTGAAATCCTTTAATGAAGCCAAAGAAAATGAAGTGGCTGCTTTATACCTTTCGTCAAATCTTTATAAATAGTTTTATTTTTATATCATGCTTAGAAATGAGGGTTAGTTGTTGAATTTAACATGGGTAAGCTGTGCCTTCTACAACAAAGCTTAATCTAGATCTTGATGGAATTCTGAATTTGCATCATTTCTCATAACATGTGACTCTGCACTTGTTACCATACATGATATGGGACTGATCAGAAAATTATCAGAGGTATAGAAGAATAAGAACAAAGTAAAATTGAATTCAAAGTAAACCTTATAGTCATTTGCCAATAATGAGTTGTCAATGTTCAAACATTCCTAAATGTAGATTATTTTGGTTAATGTGCTTAACTAGAGAGCTAATGAGGGAATCACCACTATGATAAATCTTTTTTCATTTTTTTTAGGAGATTGCATAATTGGGCCTCACTTTAAATTGATTATCAATTAGGTAAGCGATTGCCATTTTTCCAGAGTAAGATAATTGAATCAGAGTCATCCAATTTAAAGAAATCCATAAGTTTACCAATTTTGTGCTTCAGAATGATGCAAAGGTAACTTAAATAAAGTGTGCTAGCACTTTTATGTACGTATATAACATCTTTATGTTCTTTGGCTTCTCCATCTTAAAGCTTGTCATGAAACATACTTGCATAGTAATTTATCTGAGCTTGCATGTTTCTTCTTAATGTTGCATATCCAATTTATTTTTTAAATTAAATCTGTAACACATAATGGAATGCTGAAAGTATTTTCTGTTTGCAGGTTTTTTATTTTAAAAATTCGTGTAATCAAGATAACTTAAAATAATTTTTCATTTCTTGTTTAGTTAAAAAATGAATCATATTATCATTTGTTTCTTATTAATGGGTAATGCCGGATCGATGGATCCTTACCATGAATATGTAGGACCTCTTTTGTTGAAACCTTTAGGTCAGAGATTGGGAAAGTAGACTTGATTAGAAGGAAGTTGATTTAGGAGTCTAGTCAGCATACCGTTTCTTGAATTGAAGGTAAGTTTAACAGTGGTTAGTGTGTGGTATTGCTCACCAACTCTCTTGTTTAAAGCTCAACGAAAAAGTGCCTGTTTCTCCATTGGATATCCTTTATTGTTTTTTCTAGTTTCCTCTCTTTTTGCTTAATTCTTGTTCCCGTGGAAAGATAGGACACTTATGTTGTTTCTGATATTGTCGTCACTACTCTGTTAGTTCTTGTTCCCTGCGAGTAGTGACTCTATAATGGAGTTCACCTCTTGCACTTTCAGTGGAGGTGAAAAGGCCTTTCTTTTAAATAAAAATTATTTGGACCGGTGTTGTTAAAGGCACAAGGTGCAAGAGGGTGCAAAGAGAGTCCAGAGCCTTGAGGCACAAGGCACAAAAAGGCATGCACCTTTTTTAAAAGAGGCGCTTTTTAGTATAAAATATCATTATATATATTCTTAGCATGTGAACTTTAATAAATATAATAATAGTTAATCATTAATCATAAATAGCATAGTCAAATAAAACCGTGAAGACTCAATGCCTAATAATCATAATCCTCTAAATCCTCGAGAAAAATGTCTTCGACTTATTCCTCCTTTTCTAAAGGAGCATCTGCTTCTTCTCCCTCATCTTCATTATGCTCATTAAAATTAGAAACACCTGAAGACAGTGGTCTTAAAGTAGAATGTGAAGGTCGGGAACCAGAAGAACTAGCTTCTCTTGACCTGGATGATTAGTGTGGTTCATCTACTCCAACTGCCCTATAAATTTCAGATCAAGTCACATCTGAATCTTCAAACACTTGATCATCCTTTTCTAACCCTCCAACCAACCGTTAGATCCTCAATATCGTTGAAAGAGAGGGGTTCTATCTTATCCTTCATTGAGTGCCAACGAAGTAAAGCTCTAGTATACTTAACAAAGACAAAATCATTAAGACTTTTCTGTTCAAGTTGATTTCTCTTTTTGGAATGAAGCCGCAAAACAAGTTCATTAAGATCATGAAAAGTTTTAAAATACATAATAGACACTAAATTCTTGAAATTTATAATTAACTTACATGCTCAAACACGCTCCAATTATTCTTGAAGTTTATAATTAACTACATGCTCAACGGTAATTACACAAAGGCATGCCTTACTCGCGCCTTGAGTCTTTTTCTCTAGGCTCAACGTCTCTTTGATTTGAGGTGCGCTTGAGATTCTGTGGTCCCATGCGCCTTAACGACACTGATCTAAACTATTCATCTGATATTGGTTCACAGATTCTGCTGTATCATACATATGCAGCATCCAGTAATAACATTATATGCTTTTTTGTTCTCAAACATAAATTAGTGGCTTCACATCCTTTTCTGCACTCTCTCAGGCTATCTATTGCAGCTTCTCACAATTCTTCCTTTTAGCTGTATCCTTTCTGTTTTCCCATGCTCTCATTCTTGATTCAGCTATTGTTTCTTCCAGGGCAAGTGTTTTGGTCTTCCAGTTGCATGGAAAGACTTTCGATACCTAACCTAGTTCAGCAAATAAAAGCTCTGAAATGTGCAAAGATGAGAGATCTAGTTGGAAAATGCAAAATTTTAATGGCTCTTCATGAATCATGATCATGAAGAGTCCAGGTTACTGTTCACAGTTTCGCATAAATGATGATGTAATGCATGTATATGTAAGAGGAAGATTATCTGACAGCCAATGTGTTTATTGTTGTAAGCCTTAAGAAATGTCAGGTGAAGCTTTTTGTAGCAAGCATTTGAGACTTCCTTTCTGGAATATGGGAAAGTGAACTGTTCTGGTAAAAGCCTCTTAACTGCCCCTTTGAGAATCTTCTAAGTAGGACTGAAACGGAGAACTATATTATAAATGGAAGCAGCCTTAAAGTAGGATCTAATTTGATGCATTGCATGCATTTGAAATCGAGACCATCTTCTCCACCAGGTGAAGAATGTGCTAAAATTATATGACCTTGATCATCAGATTGAATTGGCTCAGTAGTATCATTATAATATTTAAATTCATATATATTTTTAACTTGTGAAGGACATTATGAAGCATTTAAAATTCAGAATAATATTTTTAGATAGCAAAATTTTATTAGTTAGAAAAGATGTTCAAGAAATGAGGACTGCTCAAAAAGCAAACTGAAGCCTATATTAGAACTGTCCTCCAATCCTTTTTATAACTCTGTCAGTGCAATATTTTATAATTCAGACTATAATTCTGATGTTATTATAATGAATATTATTCAGGTATCTTGCTTGTGAAGAATTTCTCTTATTGTACTTAATCATATTGCAGACAGCTCGGGACTAGAGAAAGTAAAGAAGTAACAATAGAAGGGAGAGTTCAGTTTGACCTGCTTCAGGTCTTCTGCACTAAATTTGTAGTAGTACTTTCTTTTTTTGACAAAGTTGACTATCCAAGTCTGTTTATCATCATTCACTTTTCTTGTGAGAACTTCAGTTGTAAAATACATCTTGTTTCTCTCTACTCCTTGGTGCAGGCTGTGCAGAGGGATTATAAATTAAGTTCCTATTCGTTGAACGCCGTTTCAGCGCATTTTCTTAATGAACAGGTAATACTGGTCCTTGTCTTAAAATGTTTTAGGATGCAGTCCATTCTTGTTTTCCTGACAGTCTCTGCTTCCGTGCGTAGCATTACGTATTCTGGTTAAAGATTCAATTGTAATATTAATTGTTTACCAGTTACAGTTTAGGAGTTGACTCTAGAAGTTTGTTGTAATTTGATTAGGGGCTATGTTATGCTGAAAGGAGAAAAGGGGTTTATTCTTGTATAGATTTTTCTTTGTAACCACTTTTCTCTGTACTGTTGATGCCATATCTTTTTGTGATATTTTTTATCGTCATGCATCCTTTTTGCCAATGTTTGGTGTGATATGCTAGGGCTGGTACAACCATATCCAAGAGAAGCCAGAATCATTTACAGAAAGTATCTGACTGGTAACCTGTATATACTTAGTATTGCCTGCCAATCTGACCATGTAAAAGAACCTCATTTAGCAATTTAGTTACTCCAAATCACCAAATTAGAACAACTTTTAATAAGAAAGAAGATATCATATTTCTGGCATCCTTGATACTTCATCCTTTGCAGTGGCTGCTTTAATGTTTCTTATAGCAAAAAATTATGCCTTGATGTTATTCTGGCATTTTGCTATGCATGGTAAAATGTGTTGTCTTTCTTTTCTTTTTTTTTTTTCAATTTGTCAAAGCAGCTATGGTTAATAGTGATCTTGGATTTGGTCGGGAAAATGCTTGCAAATATTTGTGGTTGTGATTCTTCAAAGGTCCAGCTCTTAGGCTTGGGACAGTCTATTTAATATATAATTGTTTGATTATGATGAATTATTGTAATCGAGTGCTTATTTTGGGTCCTGATAATTTTTTAGTCTTTATTTTAACCGCACTTTCAAAAGCCTTTTATCTTGTTTTGGGTGTTTAGTAGGAAGGATTATCAAGTGAATGTCAGCATATTATGGTGTTAATCAGATATTTATGAGAAATCTTTTATCTAAGGAGAAGGATAACTGGTTCGTCGATTAGTACATACACTGAAGCTAGAAGATACTTTAGCGTTATACGGAATTAAAAGTTGCTACACTATCTCTTGCCATGAATAGGTTGAATTCTATTTCAGTGCCATCTTCTTCCAATTAAGGGTTATTGTTACTAAATATCCACAATAAGATAAAAGACTTCTCAAAGCATAATCAAAGATAAAGATCAAGCCGGTAAATGTGTCATACCACACATTCTGCTGTATTATTGTATATCAGAATTCTTGTATCTGAGAGAAAGATTAACCAGTTACCTTGGGACCATCACCTGAGACCTGCAAGATTAATAGCATTATGTGGAAGGCAAAAATAGGTTATGGTAACTTTCACCATGCACTAAATGAATTCAATTCCAGTACCATCTTCTGTAAATATTTATCTTCCCAGATAAAGGTTCAGTTTTTAGTCCTTGTCCATGGATGGCATAGACGTAGATATCTAAAGTTGATTGTGATAATCCCTGTATCATAGAAACTGGGAGAACAGGGAGATAATTGTGCTAGCAGGATCATTTTGGCAATGGAATTTATCCAATTTCTTCCTTTCCTTTACTTACCTTCTGTGCAACCTGGAAGATTTATCTAAACATGTCCAATCTTGTAGACTGATAACATTACCTGCGCTGAAAATTCACGTAATGCCAAACTTTTAGAGCTTCCATTTGGCCACTTTGATGTTTCTGTTGACATCATAATGTACTTGCATCATATTTGGTTGGCCAATTGCTTGAAGGGAATAGGGTTTGAGAAGCAACTTTCCTGTGCAAAGTCAGAAATGTGTGCCTTTGATTTTCGTCCTACAGACTTTTTCAGTATTTCTTAACCTGGTATAACTCCAAGCAGTTGGTCAATATCTTTGGCTTTCCCTCAGAAAGACAAGTTTTTATGTTTTTTAAATAAAAGAAGAAAAATCATAAATGAGAAGAAGAAATACAAAAATCATAAATGAGAAGAAGAAGTTATCCATGTCCATGTACATATACATATTGTTGCTAAGACTCACAATGGAGACCTAAAGTTGTGGTTCAATGAATATGAATCAGTTAGAGGAGCACCTTTCACTGCCAGAGAGTTATCATTCTCGTTATTGTTAACCTGTAAGAAAGTTTCAATTCTCAAGTTCCTTTTTTTTTAAATAATAAAATAGGGCTGCTGTTTGAACACCCACATACTATAGATGGCAGCTGTATGGCTTTTTTATCAATTTTGATGGGTTACTGAACCAATTAAGCATCTGATTACATAACTGACAGAATCCATTAGGTTTTGGTAAGAGACTGTTACCGTACTGATGTCTGATACCCAATACACAAATGCATATTTATGTGTAGAACTAGCCCTCTGCAAATATAAAGTAATTCGCCATGTTTTACAATAGAAGGAAATAAATCAAGAATCCAATCAAATTCTTGCACTCAACTAAAAGAAAACTAAAAAAGGGTCAGGCATTGTTTTTAATCTATTCCCACAAGTTAGCAAACCAATTAAATATTTGAATGTCTTACCAATGGATTATCCGTTAGATTTGGTCCTAATTGGGTTAACTGATGCTGAATCTGTTAGGTTTAGCATAGGAGTCACTAAATTGGTTTTGATAAGTGCATTTTTACTGATTATTCACTCTGCTACAACTCTGACCACATAATTTGTAGCTTTTAATTCACAAAATATGATTCTTTGGTAGTGATCATGTGGTTTGTGATAATTGTAGCTGGACCCCTGAAGTTTGAAAATATCACTTTCCTCACTTGGATGTCATACTTGAGTGACAAAACAGCAAATAAAATATTTGCTTACAAGTATTGCGCTTTATGGCTATCATTTTATGTATGTATGTATATATGTATATACATACTTGTCTGATTGTGTGTGTATGTATGAAAAGTAGAAATATTTTGTACGTTATATGATCTCTTTAATGCTAATTTAACAGTTTTATGTATTATGCATATACACGTCCTTTTTGTGATAAATTGTGTTTAATTTCTAAAAACAAAAAAAGCATCTTGCTGTAACATCAATTTACTAATGCTTTAAAAACAATGTATCTTCCCCCGTTTTCCTTTTTTTTTTTTGCTTCTAATTTTCATATTTTATTCAGGTGAAAACATAATTTTGATTTATATTTTCGTTGTTATGATTTTGTATTTCTGAAGCTTCAATAATCACGTATCATACATTTTTTTAAAATATATTGATATATGATAAAAGATACATTGTTTCAGTAATAGCTGTACTCTTAAAGGTATAAATAGGTAATTAATTACATGTGATGTTTTGTCCCTTAAGTGTCGCAGTCAGCGTAGGTAAATGATATTTTGAAAGCCTTAGAGGGTCCAACAAAATTTATCAGAAACCTCACTGTAGGTTTATGATATTATCCCTTTGAATTATTTGAAGGCTTATTATGTTCAGCTCCTCTAGTTTTAACAATTAAGACGATAGTAAATACAAAAACAAGAGATCTCTATATAGGATTACAACAAATGTAACCAAATAATATATTTGCTAGCTAAATTCATGAAAACTTCAGAAATCCTCAAAAGCTTGGAAATTGGTTCATATGACCTTTTGTTAGTAATGAATGGTAGGTGCTCAAGATTTTCTTATACATTTTATTCAAAATTTTTTATACTTTCTAATAATTCTAGTTCCCATTCCTCTCTTGGTTATCTAGGCATTGTCAAAATCTTTTATGGGCAAGAAAATATAAGTAACTGTTAGTCTTTAAGTAAAGCTCTGGCTGGTCGTTTGTGGATTGACTTTAGCATTTGAATCTGGTTCATAATGAATGATAACTCACATTTATTTGTTGTCTCTCGTGTGTTCTCGAAGTGTTTTATTGTACTAAAAATTTTTGGTGTGGCTTTTCTTCTTTTCCTTGTTTTTCCTTCATGTCTTCACTGTGTTTCTTTCTCTTATTAGAGTTCTTTTCTACTTAGAAGAACTTGTTTGATTTTCTCCTTAAATGGTTTCTTGCTTCCAGAAAGAGGATGTCCATCATTCCATCATATCTGATCTTCAAAATGGGAACTCAGAAACTAGGAGGCGGCTTGCTGTGTACTGTTTAAAGGTGCATACTTAATATCTAGTTTAATGTGTATATCTTTCTTTTGTTACTTCCGTATGTTCTTTGTACTTGTATTTTGCAGAAGTGTTCCAGCACAATGGTACAAGTGGAACTAAGCTCTTTCTCTGTATCTCTCCCTCTCTCTCAATCTCTTCCCTCTGCATTATCTAGGACATTTACTTTTTCTGATATTTTTAGGTTTCAGAGTTGAGCAATGTTATGGATGTTCTGTTTTAACTAGAGAGGGTGTAAAGTTGCATATACCTTAACCCTCCCCAAATGTAGTTTCATGCACTAGTTTTGGTCTTTGTATTTTGCAAATAATTCCCATTTTAGTCATATTCAAGCATCATTGTTATATTCCATTACAATGAATGAATACATTTCTCCTCTCAACTGAAGAAGTTATCCGAAGTCTTTCTGAAATGGTAAGGAACAAAATCCATAGGTCTGGAATTTCTCATTTGGTTAGTTGCCACTGAGACGACATGGTTTGTTCTATAACTTTCTTAGCAATCATTCATTCAAACAGAAAGACCTCATAACTTTTTATTCTTCTGGACAGTTTGGGGTTTAGGAGAAGACACTGTAACAGAAACTTATTGATGAGGTGAGCGATAAAAAAGTAAATATATTTGCTCATGTTGTTTGGAAGGCTAACGAAGAGAGTTGAGAGAAAGATGTTTTAATAAGTCAGTTTAAAACATATGTCCTTTTGTCCCAGTTTGTTCTTTGGACATCTGTAGTCCTCTAATGGGTCACTATGGTATTTGAAAAAGCTCTCTCTCTCTCTCTCTCTCTCTCTCTCTCTCTATTACTACTACTACTACTATTATTTGGTTCTTTTTGTTTTTTTAAAAGTAAAGTCACCTTGGAGCTGTGGCTGTTTCGTGTAGACTCGTCCCTGTTTATTCATGAGAAAGATTAAATGGTTTGCTGCAGCATATCTAACAATTAAAGAGGGCCTCGTGGTGTCTAAGCGATTATTCTGTTTCCCTGTTGTTTTATTAGTTACTTGTTTCTGCTCCAATCGTATTGTTTTGGAATTGTATTGTTCCTTTGGGGTTCATAACAAATGTATCTCACAAGAAAGATCAGCTGGTAAGCAGAAGCTTTAGTTGCACTCTTTGTTCAAGACTTAAATGCAGTATTCCCATGCAGGATGCTTATCTCCCGCAGCGGCTTTTGGACAAATTGATGTATATCTACAACTATGTTGAGATGGCTCGAGTCACAGGGGTGCCTCTCTCATTTCTTCTTTCCAGAGGGCAGAGCATTAAGGTATATTCAAAGTTTTCCGATCTTTTAGGTCATATTTTTATACAGGGCATGAGTGTTGGACTATTTTTAAATTTTTAACAATTCTCTGCAGGTTCTGTCTCAACTTCTGAGGAAGGCAAAACAAAAGAATCTTCTTATTCCCAATGTGAAACAGGCTGGATCTGAACAAGGAACTTATGAGGGTGCTATAGTAAGTATATAGAAAACCGCTATGGACATTGTATTATATGTATTTTATTTGGATAAATTAAATCAAACTTGGCGAAATGAGTTGAATTTGTTCAGTGTTTCCTTGTTTACATAGATCGTTAAAAATTTCTTCTTTCTGGCCTTGTATGGTTTCTCATTAGTCAATACCTAGTCTATATTTTGAGGATATGCTTGGAAGCATGCATCCAATAACCCTATGGTGTCTGTTGATATTTTTACATTGTCTATCTTGGGACTTAAAATCTGAAGCAGATCATCCAATCTTTATGAGAGTAAACTGTTTGGTTACCTCCTATTCTAGAAAAATTTAAAGTAAAGGATCCCTTTTTATTTGTTTGAACTCTGAGTTGCCTCCTTGCATTGATTGGACCTTGTTAATTAGCCCAACACATGCACAGTGAGTGGTATTATGAAGTAAACTTAGGACATACTCCCTAAGGATCATTAGTCCATGCTAAAAAGCAACTGACTGTGTGAATTGGCTTAAGCCCTTGATCAATTTGTTGAGGAGTTCTGGAGATGCAAACTGGTCAAGAGTTGACCAAGGGACATGCCACATTCATGCAAATGGTGAATATGCTGAAACAAGTTTTGAACTTAACATGGGACATCTAGAACGAATCAGAAAGCCTACAGAGATAACTATGGATGTAGAATGAACAAGAAGTTGTGTCTTTGAAAATTGGAAGATCAAGGTCTAGCTCCAATATCATGTTTAATTAACAGTTTGTGTAAAATTTGAAGCTATTTGATAGGAGTTTTATTTATTTAGTTCAGCACCATAAGAAAGACTGATAAAATTGGGACATTAAGATATATCATATTGAACTGGAGGATGAGGCAAATTCCATGGAAACATCACAATGGAACCTGAAACCGCAGTTGTCAGCAGAGCAACTATATAAGCTTCATTATGCCATTTGTTCTTGCTCTCTGAAACCTCTAAATCAATCTGCGCTCCAGTTTCTTGTGAAGCTAGGCTAATGGGTAGGAGCCATTTCTTGTTCATTTTCTTATATTTTATCTTCTAGTGCCTTGATGCTCTCTACACGGGCCCTGTTTCTAGCTTTTCTTCTTTCTCTCAAGTTAGATTCCTTTTGTTAACTTTCTCCCAAGTAGCCAAATTTCCTCTCTCTCTAACATCAATGTCCTTTTACCGTTAGATTTCAGACATTACTATTTAATTCAGGTTATGTAGTGCAATTTAAGTTTTTTGTTTTGGGGTGGTTTCACATTTTCGGTTCACTTAAGGAATAATATTCAGGAATTTTATGCATGATAATTGGCTACTAGATTCGGTTGAATTATCATGTGTTGATATCTTCAGAGATATTTTAAATAGATACATTCTTTAATGAGCCCTAATATTTAATATAATTTTTTTCATTTGAAGGCAACTCTTAAATTTCCCAATCAGGTTCTATTCTTAACTTTGTATTATGTGACATCATCCACAGGTTTTAGAGGCCAAGGCAGGATTCTATGAAAAGCCAATTGCAACTCTTGATTTTGCATCTCTCTATCCATCAATTATGATGGCATATAACTTGTGCTACTGTACACTGGTATACACTGCTGTGTTTCTAATCATGTCTCTCTTGTTAGCCTTTGTATTCATAACTACTTTGGGATTAGGTCCTCAATTTGGAGTTATAACCAGTTTTAGAGTTTATTTTGTTTGAGACTGAGGTAGCTTGGATTTGTGTTTTATGTGCAGGTTACTCCTGAAGATGTGCGTAAACTTAACCTTCCTCCAGACTCTGTCAACAAAACTCCTTCTGGTGAAACATTTGTCAAATCAAATTTGCAGAAGGTTTATTTTTGCTCATCACAGCATTGATCTAATTTAATTTGCATGCCACAGTTTATGCATCTCTCTCATAAACCTATGTTTTACTTCAGGGAATACTTCCAGAAATCCTTGAAGAACTGCTGGCTGCTCGTAAAAGGGCAAAAGCAGATCTAAAGGTGCTAACCCATGTTTTTTGGATTCTAATATATTTTATCTTCTTCCTTTTATAACTGATGTGTAACTTGTTCCTGTTATGTACTAACTTGGTTAATATTATGTTCTGTGCAACTGTTTAGTTAATGCTTATAAGGGCATAAGATTTTATCTAAATAAAACTAAATGCTCTGAAATAACTCTTTCAGGGTCAGATCTGAATTTTTCAACTAATCAACATCACAAAATGAAATGGCAGAAGTTTGGGTCCTATAAGATAGTCGTTTGATTCACCTGCATGGTCCCTGATTCTAGACAAGAAAGACTATGAGGCTTTTTTCTGACATTTCATAGAAGTTAGTATTCTTTGATTGCATATCTTGTGGCCTTGTAGTTTTCTCAAGAGTAAATACAATTGGAAATTATATACTACTGTTGTTTCTTTGGTGAATTTTATTTTTATTTTTTTAAGTTTATTTCTTCATACTGATATAACTTCTTCCTTTCTGATGCTTTGAATGGGCTCTTTTTACTCTGCTTTACTTTCACTTTATAGGAAGCAAAGGATCCTCTTGAAAAAGCAGTCTTGGATGGTCGTCAACTTGCTTTGAAGGTAAATCATGTTATTTTAATCCTTCAAATGCCATCATTACTTTTCCATTATGTATATAGTTAAGCCATCCAGCAATAATTTTCTGCATTTTAAAATCATTTTTATTGCCTGTTCTTGATTTCAGGTAAGTGCAAATTCTGTGTATGGCTTTACGGGAGCTACAATTGGTCAGCTACCATGTCTAGAAATATCTTCGAGTGTCACGAGCTATGGTAAGGAATCTCATTTTGTTTTCTCTTTTTTAAAGAACTGAACTGGATGGAAATAACTATTTCCTATCCATGATAATCAAATCTTTTTCAGAATTGCTAATCTAATGAAAAAAATCCTCATATTGAAGGTCGACAGATGATTGAACACACAAAGAAACTGGTGGAAGAAAAATTCACTGTTGAAGGATACAACCAGAAACCTGAGGTAAATCACCTTATATTTGCCTTCTCGTATATTTTCTGGCTCCTCTCTGTATGCACAGCTTCAGTGTGCTGCCAGTAGTACTGCATAAACTCAAGAGAAGCCCTTCTTTTTCTTGGATGCATATTTTCGTGAAATGGCAACAAAATATTTTGCATCATTGTAAACCACCTTATATTTGCCTTCTCGTACATTTTCTGGCTCCTTTTTGTATGCATAGCATACAATGTGCTGCCAGTAATACTGCATAAACTCAAGAGAAGCCCTTCTTTTTCTTGGATGCATATTTTCATTCATGAAATGCCAACAAAATATTTTGGATCATTAACATCCTTAACAAGCAGGCCTTTCTTTGATAACATAGCATCTTTTTGAACAAGTGGAGACGTTAGTTCGTGTTGAATTTGGATGAAGACATTGACTAGAATTAAATTCTTTACATTTTTCCGATTTCTATCTATTTGTATTTTCACTTTATCTATGCCTTGTGATGAACAAGAGAAAACCTGTGTAGAAGTATATGATAATTGGTAAGATCTATGTGAGAACTGTTAGGGTTTACTAGGATTGGATCTTTGCTTTGATTTTTTTTTTTTTCAGTTTGAAAAGAATTTATTTTATTGCAAAAGAAGAGGTGGGGGCACACTTTAGGCTTTTTCATTTTCGTTTCCAACCCAAGTATAGGCTTAGAATTTATGTAATGGAGCAAAAGAGTTTCTCTGTTCCCTTCATCTGGTGTAAAGCTTGAAAATGGACGCGGCATCAGAGAATTTGAAGTAATTCCCGTACTAAAAGAATGTTCAATGAATGGTTTCTGTCGCTTAAACTTCTTTCTCTTGAATAAGAAGGCTCTGTGGAGAGAAAAACAGGGCATATCTATCTCTTTCCTGTAACAAAAAGAAGGAAATGTCACGGCACTTATTGGATCGTGTTCTATTTTGATATGAGTGGTATTCTCTGTAACTTTTACTAACTGGTTAGTGTTTATAGTGCAGACTATGCCAATCTGTTCACAAAATCTCTATATATCTGCATACGTGTAGATTTTGTATGTATATATGTATGTATTACCTTTAATTGGGTGACGAAACTACAATCTGATGATGTGTTCAGACAAGATATTCTGATTCTTTTCTTAAGATTCTCCTCTTCTAGGTTATCCAGATCTGGGCAGAACTATTTCCTAAAGTTATGAGTTTTGTACTTGTTTGTTTTTGAGATATCTGATTTTTCACTTTAATATCTGTATACATTTGTTCTCGTTGGACCTAGTAATCTTGCTATTGGAGACGGCTGTCCTTCTAAGGAGTGATTATTCTGTGGCATTAGGTAATATATGGAGATACAGATTCTGTCATGGTTCAATTTGGTGTGCCCACAGTTGAAGAAGCTATGAACCTTGGTAGAGCTGCTGCTGACTTCATCAGTGGCACCTTCGCGAAAGTAAGTTGATAGAGTTACTTTGGTGTATTCTTGTGCTTACTACTTTTGATTTGTGTTCACTAAGTAAATTTCAAGTGTCTAATAGTCTCAATTGTCTCTTAATTTGATAGAGGTGTCAGTTTAGGTTAGCTTTTCCTTTTTGTCATTTTTTCTAAATTTTCATTGATTAAGGAATGAGTACATAAAAAAGTAGCGCATACCTTGTTTCAAGTAGAAGGCATACATTTCTGTCTTCTAAATTTTCATTGATTAAGGAATGAGTACATAAAAAGATTAGCGCATACCTTTTTTCAAGTAGACAGCATACATTTCTGTCTGTATAACTCAGGATTCTATACTAAATACTTTGAGTAAGATCCCAAGAAAGGAATAGTTCTGAACTATTACTGAGTAGTAGGCACATTCATAACATCCAACAGTAGAAACAATATGAAAAACAACACGGAAAAAGGAAAGAAAAAAAAATCAGGAGACTTGTCAAGATGTTAAGAGGTCCATTTCGTTTTCTCCTTCCACAGATAACAGAGTTCTTACAACCAACTATGAAAAGCAGCTCAAAAAATGATCCTGTAACTATTGAAGTCGTCATCCCATCTTAATCATGGATGAGAACCAGGTGGGGCCAATACCTCCCCCAAACTAAAGCAACAGAAGGAGAGGACAAAAGTTGATGCCCATACAGATTCAGGAACCAAATGGCATTATGGAAAGAAATTTTCAGAAATTAAACCCCATCAGATCGGCCTCTCTGTTTTAGACCAACATACTATAGCATGCCAACCAAAGGATAGATTTAATTATTGGCACATTGTGTTTCATGGAATTTTAATTGCATATCAATGTTGAATCACTTTCTTAAACCTTAATATTGTTCTATTGTATTTGAAACTTGCTTTTATTCCATCCTTATCACAATGTTTTTCCAAGCATTTCCTTTTATATTAACCTCCTCCGCTGATGAGCTCTCCTTCTTCTCCTGTTTCCTTTTTGTCTTTTTCTTCTCCTGTTTCCTTTTTGTCTTTTGCATTGTTTTTCTGTTGTATAGCCCATAAAGTTGGAGTTTGAGAAGGTATATTATCCATATCTATTGATTAGCAAGAAGAGATATGCCGGGCTTCTTTGGACAAATCCAAATAAGTATGACAAAATGGATGCTAAAGGTGAGTTAGACTGCTTAAAATTTTCTTGTTTTGCATGAACGACTCATTTTCTTCTAATATTTGCAATTAGCATTATTATCTTATATCTCTCTGGGCCTGAATATCTCACTACTTTCTGTCTGTAGGGATTGAAACAGTTCGTAGGGATAATTGTCTGCTGGTAAAAAATTTGGTAACAGAATGTCTTTGCAAAATACTAATCGATAGAGACATTCCTGGCGCTGTTCAATATGTGAAAAATACTATCTCAGATCTCCTAATGAATCGTGTGGATTTGTCTCTTTTGGTTATTACTAAGGTAGGGGGAATGCTGATTGGTGAATTAAATTCTTGGGATCTTGGAAGTTTGTTAATTTGTTTGGCTACAGATAGTAGATAAGCTTTTTAAATGCTCTTCACTGAATTCCCACCTAAACAGGGTCTAACTAAAGCTGGAGATGATTATGAAGTTAAGGCAGCCCATGTGGAACTCGCAGAACGGATGCGTAAGGTAGGAAATACCTATTTGGCTTCAATTCTTACTTTTCCATATCATTGCCAGCATAGTTCTTGGATCCACTTGATCTTTTACTTTCTCTGGGGAATATGCTGATAAGTGGTAAGCCGGATTATATAGGGATGTCTGTTATGTGAATTTGTTCCACGTATTAACCTCATTTACAGAGACTATAGTACGTTATACTTCATCTGGATTTTTGGTTTTCATTTGTTTAAGACTTCCCCAACAACTACTAAGCTTCTTTTGCCACTGTGACCAAAGTCCTTATTATTGTAGGTGTACAAATTTGAATGTTTATCAATTGTTAGAGAAGACAAAGTATCTGTGGAAGCTTGTGATTTTGTTGCCACAAGACAGTATTTAAATACAAAAGAAAGTATTTCTGGAGTAAATTTTTGAGGATAATTCAGTTCTGAAAATCTTTTGTTTGCACTGAACTGATGGTTATGTGATTCTAACCATTCTTGGTCTAACCATAGTCTTGTGATTGTTGAGTTGCCAAAGTCTTTATTGTAATAAAAAGTGTTTAAGATTTTTTATAGCTTGGGTCATTTCTAGTTTAAGTATCTTATAATATCCCAGTTACCACTTAGTTACCACCCAAACCTGCAATTTGTCAAACTTGGCCACCTTTTTGTTTCTCATTGATTGTTATGCTCTGGAAAATCCATTCCTTCATGAGTTCCTGCTGCCTAAGGCTATTAAATTTGACATCCTTTCGGGATTTATCATCCCTAAATTTTTCCGCGTGAGATCCTGCCTTACAAACTATTGAATTTCCAAACAATATGTTGTATGTTGAAAAATAAATATGGACATATGTATCCTTGTCTGGAATCTATAGTTTATTTAATAGAATTATATATTTTAAATCTAAGCTATATTTTGATTGCAATTTGTTTGTTTCATACTCACGAGGCGTCAAATTTTGTGTCTGTTTTGGGTTGTCCTAACATATTGTAGTTGTAAAATAGTTGAGAACATCAAGATCCGATGTTTTAACGATTATAAGAGACCTCAGTTTATAATTCTCGAGGAGGAAAAACTGACTAATTTTTTGTTTGACAGCGAGATGCTGCTACTGCTCCAAATGTTGGTGATAGAGTACCATATGTCATTGTTAAAGCTGCAAAAGGTGCCAAGGTGACTTTGTGGGCTAGTTTGTGCTTCAGTACATTATGTAGTATTCTTCTGCACGTCTAATCAAGCAGATCAATTTTTACCGTACAGGCATATGAAAGGTCAGAAGATCCTATTTATGTCTTGGATAACAACATACCTATTGACCCTCATTACTACCTGGATAATCAGATTAGCAAGGTTAGTGTGCACAATAATATTATCCTATCAATAATTATCTTTTCTATATGCTGCTGATTACATCTTCATCTGCAGCCACTTCTTAGAATTTTTGAACCCATTCTGAAGAATGCTAGTAAGGAGCTTCTTCAAGGAAGTCACACTAGATCTATTTCCATCTCAACTCCTTCAAACAGTGGTATCATGAAATTTGCTAAGAAGCACCTAACCTGCATTGGATGCAAAGCTTTAATCAGGTTCTGAACTGATGGCATTTTTGTCCTTTATCCCATTGGGCTTTTCCATTCTTCTAATATTTTATGCAAGAAACTATTTTGTTTTTCAGTTTCATATTATTTTTACAGTCACTAAAATTTTGATGCACAATGGTTTAATTCGAATAAAATTACATGAATTAGTAAAGAATAACAAATTTGAAAGAAAGTAACCTTACAAGATACTGATTCTTCAACAACTCTTGCTTCTAAAGTCTTACTGGATGCATAAACATCATGTTAGACTCACTTTACAGTCTTTCTAGGAGATGGAAGAATAAAATCGTGATTTCAGAATGGCCCTGTTGGATGTCAGCTTTTCTTCCCTCTGTTCTTTTCTAAATAGAAGTTAGATGCAATAACTTGCTCTTGAACGCACACCCCCAATTTCGGCAATAGGAATTAGGTAACAGGATTTGTTTCCACCTAGATTTTGGGGTAAGCTTCATGTCCTCGCATAGCCTTGCTTCTTTAATCTTCTTTTTTAAGAAAAAAAAGGGCAGCGAGGGTAGTGATCTTGCCTTACCCTAAGAAAAATAAATTAGTAAATTAAGAGCCCGGGGGGTGGGGGGTTGTAGCACAATGATGGATGGATGGCATGCATGCGCTAGATCTCTCAAAGCATCATTCTCTGCTCCTCTTTAGATTTGCCTTCTCTAGACATCCTCGTCAATGGCTAATCCAACCAAATTCTTAAATTTGGCCGCTTGAAATTGCATACAGCTTTAGAGAAGATATAATATGTTAAAACACATCAATGTTCTAATTTAACTCGTGTGTCTTCTGATTACATGCCAGTATCTTAACCTTTAAGAGGTTCATCCTGTCTTGGTATGTGTGCAGAAAACATCCATGTGAAAATGTACGCTTTGATATGTATTGTCTGTATTCCTGTTTTTTCTAATCACTCTTTTATTTTTAAATCAGTAACACGGATCATACGCTTTGCTCACACTGCAAGGGAAGAGAAGCTGAACTGTATTGCAAATCAGTAGCTAACGGTAGGCTGGAGCTTCTTTAATTTTCTTATTCTGAGCATCACATGCCTCTTGGCTGGGAGGGCAACAAACACCACTTAAATTACTCTACAACTGATGTGCTACTAAAAAGTCTAAAGGTCATGATATATTTTTTGTAGTATCCGAATTGGAGAAGCTCTTTGGTCGGCTATGGACCCAGTGCCAGGAGTGCCAAGGTTCTCTTCACCAGGATGTGCTGTGCACAAGGTTTGACAATATGAGCCTGTATTCTATATGATTTTTTCTTACTATTTGAATTTCATAGTTAAATCTAGAAAAGCTGCATAACAAATATGCAGCACTATTAGAGCCCGTTTGGCAACAAATGATATCTGAAACTTCCAGCATCATTTTCTACGTTCTTTTGATTTCTTTAGTGTATGTTATTTTGCATAATGTTTCTTTGTTTTTCCAGTCGGGATTGTCCAATATTTTATCGGAGGAAGAAGGCTCAGAAAGACATGGCAGAAGCAAAGCTCCAATTAGAACGGTGGAATTTCTAATACCTAAGGAGGTGGCTTTATCTTCCGGCCTGAAAACTGTTTTCAAATTAGTGGCAAATTAGTGGCTTTATCTTTAGCCTATGGCATCTCATGAGGTTATCCACCTTGCTTACCAATGGCCATACTTGACGTTTCCACAACACACGAAGAATTAGACGTGGGCTGAAATTCAGGAATCAGGGCTGAAATTCGAGATAAATGATAGTCCTAAATTTTGTCTCTCTTTTTCAAATCACTTAATCAGCCAAATTGTAAATACCTCAGAAGCTGGTCTGAACAAATGCATGCTAAAGATTTGCCGCTAATTTTGTTGCTTCTGATTTGCTACGAACTTGGAAGTAATTTTGTTTCCTCTCCACACTTTTTTGTATATACTAGCATAAAGTACATGTAAGCGTTTTAAAAATTATATTGGTATTGAAATATTTATTAATATAATTATTTTTATATTTATTTGATTTTTAATAACATATTAATATTTTTATTTTTATTTTCTTGTTATTATATTTTTTTATTTTTTATTTTTTATTGTTTGTATTTGCATTTGAGATTTAGTAATCATAATTATTTCTTATGTTTTTCTTTTGTAAAATAATAATATTTTTTCTTCCTCCTTGTTCTTACAAAAGTAGAGATTAAAATATATTTATTTACTTTTAATTTTTATTTATATAATATTTTAATAATAATATTAATTATATAATCTATTCTATAAAGGTTATATGGTATTTTATACCTTCCACTACATTATACTTTTGAATTAGAAAAAAAATTGAAGTTAAAATATTATTACTTAGTAGTTAAGAATCTAGCTAAGAATTTTTTATTAATTCTTGATGTATAATTATTATTTTTTATTTATTTATCTTTAACTCATGTAATTTTTTAATAGCACATATGATTTCATTTTTTATAATAATGATAATAATAATAAAAATAATAAAAAATAATAACAATAAATTAATAAAGTATTTAAAAAAAGAAAACAAAGTGTATTTTTTTCAACTAATTTAACTTTTAAACAATTCTTACTAATCTTTTAGTAATTAATTATATACCAATTAATTAATTAACTAACTAATTAATATAACAATATTATATAATTATTTTTTATATTTTATTTCTTGTTATAATATGTTTATTTTATATGAATTTGGATTTCAATGAGCATAATTATTTTTTATGATTATTTTATTTTTATAAAGTAATAGTATTTTTTCCCTTTATCTTATTTTTATAATATTAGAGAGGTTATAGAACATTTTTTACTGTTATTTTTTATTTTTATAAATTTTTATAATATTTTTACTGTTATTTATTATTGATATTAGTTATTTTTAGGGGTTAGATGTATATTTTTATATCCTATTATATTATATATATTTTAAAGTTAAAAGATATGTAATTTAATTGGAGTAGTTAATATAATTATTTTTTAGCTTTCTATTAATTTTTTATGTACAATTGTTATTCTTTTATTTGTATTCATTAACTAATATTACTCCCAAATAATTCTTACTTAATTTTGTATAGTTATTAATTAATTAACTAAATAATATGATAGTAGCTAGTTAAATTTGAAGGGTACTTTTGAAAATCTAAAAAAGAAAGAAATGCATTAAGTTTAAATTCTCATGACCCTTATCCATATTTTTATAACATATAAAATTTTAATCTCCATGACCTCAATCAATACTTTTCTTATTTTATTTCTTGATATAATAACTTTTTTGTTTATTTTATATGGATTTAGATTTTAATTAGCATAATTATTTTTATGATGATTTTATTTTTATAAATTAATAGGATTCGTTGTTTCCTTTTATCTTATTTTTATAATGTTAGAGATGTTAAAGAGTATTTTTAATGTTAGATATTTTTATAATATTTTTTTACTATTAATTGCTCATGATATTAGTTATTTTATGGAGGTTATATGTCTATATTTATATCTAATATATTATACTTTAGGATTAAAAGATATGTAACTTAAGTGGGATAGTTAATATAATTATTATTTATTAGTTACAAAGCTTTCTATTAATTTTTATGTACAATTGTTATTTTTTTTATTTCTAATTCTTAAATAAATGTAACTCTCAAACAACTCTTACTCAAACAACTCTTATTGATTAATTAATTAATTAATATGATAGTGACTAATTAAATTTGAAGGGTATTTTAGACCATCTAAAAATGAAAGAAACACATAAATTTAAATTTGTATGATCCATATCCATACTTTTTATAATATAAATATTACATCTCTAAGATCCCTATTCATGCTTTTATAAGAGCATTTTTATGTTAGATTTTGATAATGTTATTTTATTATTATTTATTCTTGATATTAGTTATTTTATGGAGGTCAAATGTCTATTTTTATATCTCATTATATTATCTTTTAGGGTTACAAAATGTGTAACTTAAGTGGGAGTAGTTAATATACTTATTGTTTAATATTTACAAAACTTTCTATTAATTTTTTATATGTAATTGTTATTTTTTAATTTATAATTCTTTAACTAATGTAAGTCCCAAATAACTCATACTTAATTTTGTATAGTTATTAATTAATGAATTAATAATATAATAGTGACCATTTAAATTTAAGGGTATTTTAGAGTATCTAAAAAAGGTAGAAACACATAAAGTTTAAATTTCCATGACCCTTATCCATACTTTTTATAATAGTGTAGATTTTTATATCCCATTACATTATCTTTTAGGGTTACAAACTATGTAACTTAAATGGGGATAGTTAATATACTTATTGTTTAATAGTTATAAAGATTTTTATTAAGTTTTATGTGTAACGATTAAATTTTTTATTTGTAATTCCTTAACTAATGTAACTGCCAAATAACTCTTACTTAATTTGTATAGTTATTAATTAATTAACTAAATAATATAATAGTGGCTAGTTAAATTTGAAGGGTATTTTAGAAAATATAAAAAAGGAAGAAATACATAAAGTTTAAATCCCCATGATCCCCTATCCATACTCTTATAATATATCAAGTTTACATCCTTATGATCCCTATTCATGCTTTTATAAGAGCATTTTTTATGTTATATTTTTTTAATGTTATTTTACTATTATTTGATCTTGATATTAGTTATTTTATAGAGATCATATGTCTATTTTTATATCTTGTTACGTTATCTTTAAGGGTTACAAAATGTGTAACTTAAGTATGGGTAGTTAATATACTTATTGTTTAATATTTACAAAGTTTTCTATTAATTTTTTGTGTAACTATTAATTTTTATTTGTAATTTGTTAACTAATGTAACTCCTAAATAACTCTTACTTAATTTTGTATAGTTATTAATTAATTAAATAATAATATAATAATTGTTAGCCCTAAGGGCAAATCATATTAGTTTTGAATAATGACAAATATTGATGAGAACTAATGTGATTGTATGTTGAGTGATAGGATTGATTATTTGAGAAGCATGAAGTCTTATTGCCTTGGAGTCACAATGCAAGAACAACTCTACCATGCCAAAGGTGATTGAAGATTGAAGTGTATGTTCAAAAAGAGTGAAGGCATTGAAGACTTAGAGTGTAGAGTTCTTATGTTAAATAGATATATTTTTCTGTAAACTCTACACTTGTATGCCTTGGTTTCATTTGAATGCATGAGAGAGCATAAAACTTGTTTTTGAAATGATCTTAAATGAACTTTGTATTAACAAGTATGTTTTTGGAATCTAAAATGATCTTAAAAAGATTTTGTGCAATCAAAATATTTTTGGTAAAGGTTTTTGTATCTAAATGTGTTTAAATGATGTGTCCATTCATGCAAAACGTTTTCAATGTTATTAACATTGATTTGAACAAATTTTGACAAAGTTTAAAAAGTTTACATGCAAGTTTGGTCGTCCAAACTTTGGAAATGGTACTGTGCTTCCAGAGAATTTTGGACGCAAGTTCAGACGCATGGAGAAAAGTTCGGACGTCCAAACTTTCTCTGATAAGCATGGTCACTGTTTTTCCAGAGAATTTCGGACGCATAAGGAAAAGTTCGGACGTCCGATCTTTTCCAGACAGCTTGGCACAGTAAAATTCGGACGCAAGTTCGGAAGCATAACATAAAGTTTGGACGTCCGAACTTTACTGTTACTAGCCGTTACTAGCCGTTTTATAGCTGTTGTATTTGATTTTTCACATCTATAAAAGCTATAAACTTCAGAATTTTTGTAACTCTTGAATCTTTATGAACTCCAAGCATTCCAAAAGTTTTTAGCAAACTTCAAAGCTCTCTTATCTTGTGCATTCAATTGATTATTCAAAAGGCATCAAAGTGTGAAGGTACAACATTGTGTAAACATCTACCAACAAGTGGTAACATCTACACACTCTTCTTTATCTATCAATTTGTGTTGTTCTACTAGCTCTAGCAAGGTTATCTTGATAACATAAAATCCTTTAGATAAGGGTGATCCTTGAAGTTGTGATTCAAGGTTGTTTGAGATATAAAACCATTGAGTTTGGTGAGCCTTGCATTGTAAAAGTTACTAGAAGAGGTTGTGAGTGTAAAACCATAGTGTGGTGAGCCTCTCTTGTAATCTGTAAACCTGAGCTAATAGTAGAGTGTTTGAAATCCTTAAGTGTGAGCTTAAGGTAGTGGACGTAGATCTTGAGGATCGAACCACTATAAATTGCTTGAGTTCTTTGCTATTGCTTTACTTTAAACTGTTTCTATTTTGCCTATATAATTTGTTTTTGGTCTAAAAGCATAAAAGGTTTAATTTTGTAAAAATTATCCAAATACCTAATTCACCCCCCTCTTAGGTATTTCAATTGGTATCAGAGCTAGAACTTCTTTGTGTGGTTTTACAACCTAGAAGACAAAGATCCTATGGCTAATATGTCAAACTTACCTTACCTAGAAAGATCCTCCACAAATAGACCACCTTTGTTTGATGGAACAAATTACACCTTCTGGAAATCCAGAGTTAAAATTTATATTTGTTCTATCAATTTTGATTTGTGGAACATAATTGAAAAAGGTCCTTATGTCCCAATGAAAATGAGTGCTGATGGAATAACCTCAGTACCTAAGTCCACTGATGATTTTGATGAGCATGATTCTAAGAAAATGACTTTAAATTATCAAGCCATGAATATATTAAGTTGTGCTTTAGATGTTACTGAATACAATAGAGTTAGTGGATGTGATTTTGCTCATGACATGTGGAGATTACTCCAAATTACACATGAAGGTACTAATCAAGTTAAAGAATCCAAACTTGCTATGCTTGTTAGAGATTATGAACTGTTCACCATGAAACAAGTTGAAAATATTAGTGATATGTTTACAAGATTTACTAACATGTTTAATGGCTTGAAAGCTTATGGTAAAAGCTATACTATGGGAGAGCAAAACAGGAAGATTTTAGATGCTCTACCAAAATCTTGGCAGCCTAAGACACTTGCTATTGAGGAATCCAAGCATTTGAAGACTCTTCCACTTGAAGAGCTCATTGGATCTCTACTGACACATGAAATGAAGATGAAACGGCTAAATGACAAGGAGGATGAAGAAAAGGGGAGAAAAGGAGTAGTACTCAAGTCTTCAAATCACTTGAGTGAATAAGAACAATCTTCAAGTGAAGAAGAAGGAGGGAACAGTGGAGAAGAAGAGATTGCAATGGCAGTGAGAAAGTTCAAAAGATTCTACAAAGAGGAGTTTCTCAAGAAAGGGAGAAAACCAGTCAAGAAGAATGGTCAATCCTCATCCTTCAAACCGCAATGCTTTGAATGCAAGAGCACAGAGCATTTTGTTGCTGACTGTCCTAAAGTGTTGGAAAGGGAAAGAGACAGCAAAAACAGAAAGAAAACTGTCAAGAAAGGTAAAGGATTAGCTGGAACGCGGGATCAACAAGAGAGTGAGAATGACAGTGAAGAAAAGGCCAACATATGCTTTATGACCATTGATGATGAGGTACAATCTTCACCTTTCATTTCAAATGTATGCGATGATGATATTGATTTCAGTGATTTGATTGTAGAACTATATGAAGAACTTAAAAAGGCTTCAAAAAGAAATAAAGAAATGAAATTCAAAATCAATGACTTATCCAATGAAAATTCAAAATTCCGTGTTGAAAATGGTAAACTTCTTGAAACCATTAGTTGTCTTACCATTGAAAAAGAAGTTTTGAATTCAACCATACAAAACATATCTTTTGAAAACAAGAAGCTTTGTACAAGAATTATTTCTCTTGAATTAATGATAAAAGATCATGAGCTTTTAAAAAGGAAGGTTAATGATATAACTTTATGCATTGAGAGATTTACAAATGGAAGAGAAAATTTAAATAAATTACTTGGTTATCAAAGATCTTCATTTTTAAAACATGGTCTTGGTTTTACACATGATTGCTTTGCTCCAAAACAGAAAAAGTCTGTTGTTAAAGAATTTTCTCCTTCTAGGTCACATATTTGTTGCACATATTGTGGTAAGCATGGGCACAAGGTTTCTAGATGTTTTATAAAAAGAAAGATAGAAAATGGTGCTAAGACCATTTGGAAAGTCAAAGGAACTATTACTAACCCCCTTGGACCCAAGAAGATATGGGTACCAAAAATCACTCTTTCCAATTTGGTGTAGGTACAATTTGCCTCAAGATCAAGTGCCACAAAATGGTTCCTTGACAGTGGCTGCTCAAGGCATATGACTGGAAATGCATCACTTGTTAGTGAGCTTCAAACTACAAGTGAAGATTTTGTCACATTTGGAGATAAGAAGAAAGGGAAAATACTTGGAATAGGTAACATTGGTAACTGTTCTTTCCCTCTTATCAAGCAAGTTTTACTTATTGAAGGTTTAAAGTATAATTTACTTAGTACTAGTCAATTATGTGACAATGGATGCAAAGTAGAGTTTAAATGTGATACTTGTACTATTATTGACAGTGCAAGTAACAAAACTATTTTTTTTGCTAAAAGAGTTGGTAATGTATATGTGCTATATCTTGATGAGCTTACTAGTAATGATATTAAATGTCTTGCCATTCATGACAATGATAGATTTTTATGGCATAGAAGATTAGGACATGTAAGCATGGATTTATTGAACAAACTTTCTACACAAGAGCTAGTTAGAGGATTACCAAAATTGCATTTTGACAAAACTCATCTTTGTGATGCTTGTCAATATGGAAAACAATCAAAAACATCTTTTAAACCAAAGAAAATGGTTTCTACCTCAAAACCTCTTGAACTAGTTCACATGGATTTATTTGGTCCTATGAGGACTACTAGTCTTGGTGGTAAAAGCTATGCTTATGTGATTGTTGATGATTTTTCAAGATTTACATGGGTAATTTTCTTAGCACAAAAAGATGAAACGTTTTATGAATTTTCAAAACTTTTCAAAAAGGTTCAAACTTCTCTTGATTGCAAACTGATTTCTATTAGAAGTGATAATGGAAGATAATTCTGTAATCAAGATTTTACAAAATTTTGAGATGAGTATGGAATTACTCATAATTTTTCAGCTGCCAAAACACCTCAACAAAATGGTGTTGTGGAGAGGAAAAACAGAACCTTACAAGAAATGGCTAGATCAATGCTTTGTGAAAATTCACTACCTAAATATTTTTGGGCTGAAGCTGTAAATACAGCTTGTTATGTCATGAATAGAGTTTTGCTAAGACCTTTTATAAGAAAAACACATTTTGAACTTCTATTTGATAAAACTCCATCAATTGTCTACTTTAAAGTTTTTGGTTGTAAGTGCTTCATATTAAACACTAGTAACTATCTTGGTAAGTTTGATAGAAAATCAAATGAAGGAATATTTCTTGGTTACTCATCAAATAAAAAGGCATATAGAGTCTATAATAAAAGGACATTGTGTGTTGAAGAATCTATTCATGTAACCTTTGATGAATCTAACATTTATCTTCAAAGAAGAAATGAAGATGATGCAGGCTCCTCAATGGTTGAAAATCAAACTCAACATCAAATACCCATAATAGAAGATCATGCCAAAGAAGAAGAAATAATGGAGCAGGAACAAGATGGTCAATCAAGCAATAATCAAGAACTTCCAAAGGATATCACATATGCAAGAGATCATCCTAAGGAGCAAATCATTGGTGATGTCTCCCAAGGAGTTAAAACAAGGCGGTACTTTATCGATAATTTTGCTCTTTTATCTCATATTGAACCTAAAAATATTGATGATGCATTGAGTGATGATTTTTGGATTGTTGCTATGCAAGAAGAGTTAAATCAGTTTGAAAGAAATAAATTTTGGACTCTTGTTCCTAGACCTAGAAATCATTCAATTATCGGTACAAAATGGGTTTTTAGGAATAAGTTAAATGAACTAGGAGAAGTTGTTAGAAATAAAGTTAGACTTGTTGCTCAAGGCTTCAACCAAGAAGAAGGGATTGACTATGATGAAACATTTGCTCCAGTAGCTAGATTGGAATCCATAAGAATACTTTTGGCATTTGCATGTTTTAAAGGATTTAAACTATTTCAAATGGATGTCAAAAGTGCATTTCTAAATGGTTTTATTGAAGAAGAAGTTTATGTAAAACAACCTCCAGGTTTTATTCATTAAAAATTTCCAAATCATGTTTGTTAGCCCTAAGGGCAAATCATATTAGTTTTGAATAATGACAAACATTGATAAGGACTAAAATGCTTGTATGTTGAGTGATAGGATTGATTATTTGAGAAGCATGAAGTCTTATTGCCTTGGAGTCACAATGCAAGAATAACTCTACCATGCCAAATCATGTTTGTTAGCCCTAAGGGCAAATCATATTAGTTTTGAATAATGACAAACATTGATAAGGACTAAAATGCTTGTATGTTGAGTGATAGGATTGATTATTTGAGAAGCATGAAGTCTTATTGCCTTGGAGTCACAATGCAAGAATAACTCTTCCATGCCAAAGGTGATTGAAGATTGAAGAATATGTTCAAAAAGAGTGAAGGCATTGAAGACTTAGAGTGTAGAGTTTTTATGCTAAATAGGTATATTTTTCTGTAAACTCTACACTTGTATGCCTTGGTTTCATTTTGAAAGACCTAAGAGGGGGGGGGGGGGGTGAATTAGGTCTTTGGCTAATTATCGAAATCTTTTCACCTTTTTGCAAATCCTTTGTCTTAATAAAAGCTCTTCTTTAAATTCACAAACTTCAAGTTATATGTGATTTGATGATTAATACAAGATTATCAAACTATAAGACCATAATCAATCAATCAACAACTAAGCATAAATAATAATCACAAGTACGTAAACAAGTAAAGCAATAAGAAAATGAACATACGATTTATAGTGGTTCGATCTCTCCAAGATCTACATCCACTACCTTGAGTCCACACTCAAGGATTTCAACCAATCCACTATATGCTCAAATTCAATAATTACATAAGAGGCTCACCACACAATGGTTTTACACTCACAACCTCTTTTAGTAATTATACAAACAAGGTTCACCCTTCCACAAGGGTTTTATATCCAAAGACAACCTAAAGACTAATCAAATCAAAGGCTCACCCACACAATGGGTTTTACACCACAACCTTGATTAATCTAGTCTATGGCTCACCCTAACACAAAAGGGTTTTATGTCTAAAGATAACCTTGCAATGAGCTAGTAGAAAAACAGAATTAAATGAGGAATAAATGAGTTTGAATATTACCAACGCTTCTTGGTAGATAAATACAATTGCTAGCACCACTTCACCTTTGCCTTTGGAATCTTGAATGTACACCTTTGAGCACAAGGCAATTTGAGAGCTTTTCAATTTGATTTGATATAAAATAAGTTAGAGCATGTAAGATTTGTTAAGTTCAAAGTTCTACTAAAAAATCTGGAGTTTATAGCTTTTATAGAATTCAAAAATCAGTTTAAACAGTCATAAAACGGCTAGTAACGGCTAGTTTCAGAAAATACTGTTCATGTGAATAGTGGTACTGTGCATGCACTATTCATTAGAATAGTGGTACTGTTCATGCACTATTCATGCACCGGTCACAAAAATTCGGACGACCGAATTTTCCAGATTCGTCCGAATCTTCGTCCGAATTTCTCTGGAAAAACAGTCGGCACTGTTCATGTGAACAGTATGCACTATTCATGCACCGGTCACAAAAATTCGGACGACCGAATTTTCCAGCTTCGTCCGAATCTTCGTCCGAATTTCTCTGGAAGAATAGTAAACGGTTCAAATGAATAGTGTACCGTTCACGTGAATAGTGTTACTATTCATGCGTTGTTCACTGTTCATCGTGTTACTATGCATGCGTTGTGCACTGTTCACTGTGTTACTATTCATGCGTTAGTGCAATCGTTCATCGTGTTACTATTCATGCGTTGTTCACTCGTTCACGATGCAGAAAAAATTCTTCACAAAATTCGGACGACCGAATTTCTTCTGCATGCGTCCGAATCTTCTTCCGAATTTTTAAAACTTTGTCAAAACATATCCAAATCATTTCAAACAAGTTGAAAAACATTCTAGCCTTAAAGATAAGTCATTAAAGACCTTTTATGTGCAAAAACCATTTATGAAAACTTGATAATTTAGGTAAGTTCAAAACCATTGAAACCATTTAAATCAAGTTTTGTGCTCTCAATTGCAACTCATAGATTCCAAGACTTAAGAGTGTAGGGTTTACAATATTTACCTATTAACCACATGTCACCTACACTTCATGTCTTCAAAGCCTTCATTAATCTTGAACAAACTCTTCAATCTTTAATCACTTTGACATATTTGAGTTGTTCATGCATCGCTAGCTCCAAGGCAATGAGACTTCATACTTCTTAATCCAACAATCCTATCACACAAATGACATGCATATTAGTCCTCATCAATATTTGTCATTAATCAAAACTACATGATTTGCCCTTAGGGCTAACAATCTCCCCTTTTTGATGATGACAAACTTTGATGCAAAATGTGATGGATTTAAACAATGTAGTACAAAGAAGTAATGATGTCAATGATAGAAGATAACCAATTTATCACATTGACATACAAATGGCTCAATATGAGCCTATGACCCAACCAACCTCCATTTGCCTCCTTCCTTCCAACAACATATAGAAGATATAGCATTTAAAGTATTTAGAAAACTTCTAAGAGAGGTTTTAAAGGTCAAAAAAGATTAACATTACTCCCCCTTAGATTGTGCTCATTTTTCAACAAGTTTGGACTTGAGATGCTATGCATCCGAATTTTGACATATCAAGTCCGAATTGTAAAATAAGTGAAATGAAAGCTTCAATTTTTGAAAATAAGCTTTTCCTAAGGTTGTTCAAACATAGTGGAAGAGATTAAAACAAGTTTGAATCAATTTGAACAACAATAGAGCACATTTTGGCAACAAAATATGGATGCATCCGAATTTCAGAACATGCATCCGAATTTCTAAACCTTGCATCCGAATTTTTTGATCTTAAGTCCAAACTGCAATAAATTCAATATAATGAATGTTTGAAGTGAAATAAAGTGTTCCTAAGGTTGTTCAAACATAATGGAAGAGATTAAAACATATTTGGATCAATTTGAACAACAAAAGAGCACATTTTGACAACACAATATGGATGCATCCGAATTTTAGAACATGCATCCGAATTTTTAAACTCATGCATCCGAATTTTGACATTCCAAGTCCAAATTGCAATAAACTCAATATAATGAAAGTTTAATGTGAAATAAATCTTTCCAAAGGTTGTTCAAACATAATGGAAGAGAATAAAACATATTTGAATCAATTTGAACAACAAAGAAGCACTTTTTAGCAACAAATATGCATGCATCCAATTTCGAAACATGCATCCGAATTTTTTAGTCTCGCATCCGAATTTCAAGTCCAAATTTTTGGAAACAAGTTGAAAAGGAGATTTTGCATTTTCAAATGAACTATAGAAGTACTCAAATATGTATAGCTACAATAGCACTCAGTTTATCTTTGCAAAACTACAAAGCTCATGTATTTAATTGTTTTCATGATGTAATGTAAAGTCATAGGTCAAGTCAAGAACCAAGTTCAAGATTTCAATCTCAACTTAACCATATTCCAAAATCTAAGAAAACAACTAAAACCTCACAAATTATAACACTTTCAATTTAAATTCAAATGCGAACTGCATGCCCAAATATTTTTCACATTACTCATTACATATTGCACATCAACATATACACAACACACAACACATTTACAGCAAGCACATAACACAATTTGTAGTCATTCTTTCTCCCCCTTGATATATGCATGGATTTTCAGAAAATTCACACATTTTTCTTCATGCTTGAGGAATTCCACTGCTATTTCTCATTTTCACACATTTTGTCATCACATTTCTTCTCCCCCTTTTGTCATCAATCAGAGATGGGGTTAATGAAAGTGAGACTGCATGTATCACATATAAGCAGTATATGGACTAAACCTCATTTGGCAATTTAGTAATATATTAGCCAATTCTCATAAACTGTATATTGGCAATATTCAGCAATTCTCTAGTCAAATAATTATTATCCTAATAGCAATAAGCATTATGTAGTATCTTCAATAATAATACAATAAGCAATATATTATCAACTTCTTCTCCCCTTTTTAGTAGCAATTAAACTTGGGGTGAGTGTATTTGGACAACAAAAGTGAAAAAAGAAGCTCTTATCACAAAGATTTCACATATTGAGCTTCAAAACATTATAATGACTAAAAAAGGCACAAGTAAATTTCAATGTTAAAGCATAACATGTGCATCAAGGAATAAACTAAAATAAGCATCAAAATAGAGTTTAGGGATAGAAAGGCTTAGTCTTGGATGCGCTTCATGGTCTTCATTTCCAAATTTGTTTATTATGATGGCCATGTCTCCCTTGAGCTCTATATGATGGGGTCCTTCATTTGTTGTGCTTTGGAAAGTTACCAATTGAGAGGATCTTTGGATCTTCTTCCTTTGAACCACATTTTCCTCCTCCATTGGTTGAAGGAAATTGGTGATGGATTTGTGATTTTACTTTGTTAAACTCCCTTCACCTCCTTCTTCTTGCTTGTTCTATTGAGCTTTACCCCTTTATTCTTCATTCTCATGCTCTTCTTTTTTATTGGGATGCTTCACTGCCTTTTCCTTAATCTTTTGTATTCTTATTGCTGCCATCTCCACTCATATTATCTTCTTGATCTTCTTCATTTTCCTCTTTACTCGTCCTCTTTCTCATCTTCTTTCTTTTCTTCTTCTTTGGATTTATAGGAACTTGCATCATTTAAAACCACTTGAGAAATCTTTCTCAAGTCTTCTTCCATACTCTTGACTCTAGCTTATAAACCATCAAATTTGCCAAGAATTATCGGAGCAAAAAAGACTTGAAGAATGTGTCCATCTTCTTCATTTCCTCTATATGGTTGTCCAATATTTCTTGAAACACCTTGGCAACTATGGTATCACCTTTAGTGAGATTTTCATCTTCAACTTCTTTTCCTTCAATAGAGAGTACCTCTTCAAATAGTCTTCTTTTTGTGGAAGGTTGCTCCCCTCACTAGATGACTCATCCCTCATTTTAGGTTTCCTTTCTCCAGCAAGGATTTCCTTTTTATCCTCTTCTTCTTGTTCATTTTCTTCTTCCTTCTCTTCATTATCACTAACATCTCTTCTATCACCCCTTAGAGGAGTTTTTCTTCTAGTCCTTCATACATTATCATCATCAAGTGTCCAAGGAATTCCCTTTAGTGAGTTGTTGGTGTAGACTTCTTCACTCTTTATTGGTAGAGCGCTAGAAGACAATTGCACTTGGAGATACTTGAAAATTCCCTGTTAATAACCTTGTGGCTTGGATTTGTCTTATGGTTCCTTTTTGTCCAATCATCAAATTCAATAGCAGCCTCCATTGTGACAAATCTATCTAGGCATGACATGCTTTGAGGAACATAAACCTTCTTTGGTTCATTGATCGCTGGTCCTCCTTCTCTTTCTTTTGCTTTTTCCCTTTCCTTTTCCCATGCTAGGCTTCTTTGTCCTCACTTGGAGCTACAACACTTGAATACACTCATTAGTTATTGAATTTTGAAATTTGTAAGCTTCTTCTAAGATTGGTTAACCTTTCTTCGGCTAATGGCATAGTAAGAATATCATTAATTTGTTCATTAGTGCAAATATGCTTTAAACAAATATTACCCTTAGTAGAATGATCTCTAATGAGATGAAGTTTGATCTCTATATGCTTTGTCCTAGTTTGTTGAATAATATGATTGTCAAATTTGTTGCATTAGTATTATCACATAACATAGCCACATATTTGAAACATAGATCATAATCACTTAGAGTATCAATAAGGTCATAGTGAATGTTTTTAATAGCAATCAAATGAAACTCTTTATGACTAGATGAAATCTAGCACACAAACACATTGCAAGCATAATATTGGCTCTACTTGCAGTCAAATAGAGTTGACTACTCCTATGAAACCATTTTATTCTTGTCATGCATAGTTGATAAACTTATGAAAGTGCCATTCTTGGTTTGCTTGATTTGTAGGCCAAGAAAGAAATTGAGTTTTCCTATCATGCTCATTTCTAATTTACTTTGCATCAACTTGGAAAACACATCACAAAGTGAAGTATTAGAAGCACCAAAAGTTGTATCATATATTTGGACAAGTTATAGATCATTGTTGCATGAGGAATTTATAAAGAGGGTAGTTTCGGTTTTCTTTTTGAAAATCCTTTTGAAAGATGGAAACTACTCAATCTTTCACACTAAATTTTAGGAGCTGGTTTTAAACCATTCAAAACTTAGGAAAGTTTGAAAATATGGTTACGAAACATTTCATGAGCAAAACTGGGTGATTGTTCCATATAAACCACTTCCTCAATAGAACCATTTAGAAAAGCACTTTTGACATTCATTTGAAATAACTTAAAGCAAGTACAAGTCAAAAGCATTCTTATGGACTCAAGTCTAGCATTCGGAACAAAGGTTTCATATCATAATCAATTTCCTCTTCTTGATTGAATCCTTAGGCAACAAGTCTAACCTTGTTTCTAACAACTTCTCCGGATTCAATAAGTTTATTTCTATAAACCATTTAGTTCCAATAATAGAATGATCATGAGATTTAGGAATATCCAAAATATTGTATCTTTCAAATTTATTTAATTCCTCTTGCATAGCAATAATCCAAAAATCATCACACAAGGCATCATCAATACTTTTAGGCTCATATGCGATAAAAGAATAAAGTTATTGATAAAGTACCGCCTTATTTTTTACTCCTTGGGAGATATCACCAATGATTTGCTCCTTAGGGTGGCCTCTTGGATATCTTAAGTTCTTTGAGAGCTTTTGGTCACCACTAGGTTATTCATCTTGTTCTTGCTTAATCATCTTTTCCTCATTGGTATGATCCTCCAAAGTTGGTGCTTGAAGATGGATTTGATAGTCATTCATAGATGTACCTACATCATCTTCATCTTTTTCTTTCCCAAGTAAATGTAAGATTCATCAAAATAAACATGAATGATTTCCTCATCATATAAGGTTCTTTTCATTATAAACTCTATAGGCCTTTTGTTAGAAGAATAGTTCGGAGATATGCTTATACCCGACTTTCTATTAAATTTAAGTAAGTTATCACAAATATCCAAAGTAAAACATTTATAACCAAACACTTTAAAATATGCAATTTGAGGCATTCTATAAAAGAGAATTCAAAAGATGTTTTTCTTCAAAATGATCTTAAAAGAATCCTATTTATCATAGCATGTGGTGTTTACGGCTTTGGCTCAAAAATATTTTTGAAGAAGAATCTTCACAAAGCATAGACATAACCAATTTTTGCAAAGTTCAAGTTTTCCTTTCAATAACACCATTTTGTTGTGGGGGTTTTTGCAATTGAAACAATTATATGAAATTCAATTTTCAAAGCAAATTTTGTAAAGACTTGGTTGCAAAATTCTCCCATTGTCACTTCTAATGAAAATCAATTTGCACTTAAGGGAGGTTTGAATATTTTTTAATAGTTTTAAAATCTTATGAAATACTTTATCTTTGTGAGCAAAGAATAATACTAAAGTGAATATTGAGAAATCATCAACTACTAGTAATGCATACTTTAAGTCCTCAATACTAGAGTTCCTCATAAGTCCAAATCAATTTATATGAACAAGCTCAAGATGTTTTGAGGTCGAAAAACATTTTCATGGGTTTGAAATATTCTTTTGCTTGTTTTCCCTATTGACAAGTATCTCAAAGATAATTTTCTCAACACATATTTTTTAGCAATCCTCCAACTAGATCTTGAGAGAAAAATTTGTTCAACAAATCCATGCTTACGTGTCCTAATTTTCTATGCCAAGAGAATCCATCATTATCATAAGCTACAAGACATTCAAGCTTATCAAGATAAAACACATAATAAAACATTTTGCAAGTAATTGATCAAAATCACAAAATGTCATATTGTCAGACAAGTTCAGCGTCCGAACTTATGGTCTACATCCAAACTTCAAGTCCGAACATTTTGTGAAGTTTCATAAAGATGTTTTTGTCCAAGCAAATGCATAGATATTCAATCATAGCTAATTTAATCATTTTATCATGACATATAATCAATTTTAAGAACATATCAACCATGAATTCAATTCCACATCATCAATGTTACATAATCAACTTCATAAAAGCAATTGACAAGTTATGGTTGGCAAAATTTCAAAGCTAAACAAAAAGGATTCTCAACTGAAATTTTACATGTTGGCATTTAACTTCTTATTCATTGTCACACAATTGACTAATGCTAAGCAAGTTACAGTTCAAATCAGCAATAAGCAACATTTGTTTAAAGAGAGGAACATTTACCAACATTGGTTACTCCAAGAATTCTTCCATTCTTCTTGTTTCAAAAACAAATCCTTCATCGGTTGCTTTGACCTTGATTATGAATGAGATGTTGTCTGTTATTCTTTAAGCCAACATCATCAATGTACCGCTTAGTGGTGCTTGAGTTTGAATTAAAGTGTACCTGCAATAAAGGAGAGGAAGTATCCTTTGGTACCCATACTTTCTTGGGTCCGTGAGGGTTAGGAATAATTCCCTTAACTCTCCAAATGGTTTTTACACCATTCTCTACTTTTCTTTTAACATAGCATTTGGTGACTTTATGTCCATGTTTTCCACAATAAGTACAACAAGTATGATGCATGGAAGTAGAAGTAGCTCTAACAAAGAAGTTGTTATTTTTGGGCACATTATTTACATAATTATAACCAAGACCATTTTTGACAGGAGGAGATCTTTGAGCTCCAAAAATTTTATCAAGATTGTCCCTTCCTTTTGTAAATTTTTCTATACATAATGTAAGTTCATTAACCTTCTTTTTCAAAGTCTCATGATCAACAAGCATTCTTTCAAGAGACAAAATCTTTTCACAAAGAATCTTATTTTCAAGGGACATGTTTTGTAAAGAGACATTTAAAACTTCCCTTTCAATATTCAAGCATTCAATAGAATCAAGAAGCTTTTTATTTTCACAAAATAATTTTGAATTCTCATTCAATAAATCATTAATTTTGATTTTCATTTCCTTATTCCTTTTTGAAGCCTTTTTTAATTCTTCATACATTTCAACAAGTAGTTCACTAGGATCATCTACATCATCAACATCATCATCACTATAAGTAGAGGTAGAAGGAGTGGATTGTACCTCATCATTTATTGCCATAAAGCATACATCGACTCTTTCTTCTTCATGAGTGGCTTGAAGTAGTTTCCACATATCATGAGCGGTGTCGCATTCACTCACACGATTGTACACATTCATTTCCAATGCACAACTCAAGATATTCATGGCTTGGTAATTCAATGTCATCTTCTTTGAGTCACCCTCATCAAATTCGTCCATAGACTTTGGTTCCCTTGTAATTCCATTAGCTTTTATTCTCATAGGCACATAGGGACCTTTCTCAATGATACTCCACAAATCAAAGTTAATAGAACAAATAAAAATTCTAATTCTAGATTTCCAAAATGTAAAATTAGAACCATCAAACAAAGGAGGTTTATTTGTAGAGGAACCTTCCACATAAGGCAAATTTGATAAACTAGCCATAGAATCTTTACTTCTAGGTTGTTAGACCTTAACAAGAAGATCTTGCTCTGATACCAATTGAAAGACCTAAGAGGGGGGGTGAATTAGGTCTTTGGCTAATTATCGAAATCTTTTCACCTTTTTGCAAATCCTTTGTCTTAATAAAAGCTCTTCTTTAAATTCACAAACTTCAAGTTATTTGTGATTTGATGATTAATACAAGATTATCAAACTATAAGACCATAATCAATCAATCAACAACTAAGCATAAATAATAATCACAAGTACGTAAACAAGTAAAGCAATAAGAAAATGAACATACGATTTATAGTGGTTCGATCTCTCCAAGATCTACATCCACTACCTTGAGTCCACACTCAAGGATTTCAACCAATCCACTATATGCTCAAATTCAATAATTACATAAGAGGCTCACCACACAATGGTTTTACACTCACAACCTCTTTTAGTAATTATACAAACAAGGTTCACCCTTCCACAAGGGTTTTATATCCAAAGACAACCTAAAGACTAATCAAATCAAAGGCTCACCCACACAATGGGTTTTACACCACAACCTTGATTAATCTAGTCTATGGCTCACCCTAACACAAAAGGGTTTTATGTCTAAAGATAACCTTGCAATGAGCTAGTAGAAAAACAGAATTAAATGAGGAATAAATGAGTTTGAATATTACCAACGCTTCTTGGTAGATAAATACAATTGCTAGCACCACTTCACCTTTGCCTTTGAAATCTTGAATGTACACCTTTGAGCACAAGGCAATTTGAGAGCTTTTCAATTTGATTTGATGTAAAATAAGTTAGAGCATGTAAGATTTATTAAGTTCAAAGTTCTACTAAAAATCTGGAGTTTATAGCTTTTATAGAATTCAAAAATCAGTTTAAACAGTCATAAAACGGCTAGTAACGGCTAGTTTCAGAAAATACTGTTCATATGAATAGTGGTACTGTGCATGCACTATTCATGTGAATAGTGGTACTGTGCATGCACTATTCATGCACCGGTCACAAAAATTCGGACGACCGAATTTTCCAGCTTCGTCCGAATCTTCGTCCGAATTTCTCTGGAAGAATAGTAAACGGTTCAAATGAATAGTGTACCGTTCACGTGAATAGTGTTACTATTCATGCGTTGTTCACTGTTCATCGTGTTACTATGCATGCGTTGTGCACTGTTCACTGTGTTACTATTCATGCGTTGTGCACTGTTCATCGTGTTACTATTCATGCGTTGTTCACTGTTCACAGTGCAGAAAAAATTCTTCACAAAATTCGGACGACCGAATTTCTTCTGCATGCGTCCGAATCTTCTTCCGAATTTTTAAAACTTTGTCAAAACATATCCAAATCATTTCAAACAAGTTGGAAAACATTCTAGCCTTAAAGATAAGTCATTAAAGACCTTTTATGTGCAAAAACCATTTATGAAAACTTGATAATTTAGGTAAGTTCAAAACTATTGAAACCATTTAAATCAAGTTTTATGCTCTCAATTGCAACTCATAGATTCCAAGACTTAAGAGTGTAGGGTTTACAATATTTACCTATTAACCACATGTCACCTACACTTCATGTCTTCAAAGCCTTCATTAATCTTGAACAAACTCTTCAATCTTTAATCACTTTGACATATTTGAGTTGTTCATGCATCGCTAGCTCCAAGGCAATGAGACTTCATACTTCTTAATCCAACAATCCTATCACACAAATGACATGCATATTAGTCCTCATCAATATTTGTCATTAATCAAAACTACATGATTTGCCCTTAGGGCTAACAATCTCCCCCTTTTTGATGATGACAAACTTTGATGCAAAATGTGATGGATTTAAACAATGTAGTACAAAGAAGTAATGATGTCAATGATAGAAGATAACCAATTTATCACATTGACATACAAATGGCTCAATATGAGCCTATGACCCAACCAACCTCCATTTGCCTCCTTCCTTCCAACAACATATAGAAGATATAGCATTTAAAGTATTTAGAAAACTTCTAAGAGAGGTTTTTAAAGGTCAAAAAAAGATTAACATTACTCCCCTTAGATTGTGCTCATTTTTCAACAAGTTTGGACTTGAGATGCTATGCATCCGAATTTTTGACATATCAAGTCCGAATTGTAAAATAAGTGAAATGAAAGCTTCAATTTTTGAAAATAAGCTTTCCTAAGGTTGTTCAAACATAGTGGAAGAGATTAAAACAAGTTTGAATCAATTTGAACAACAATAGAGCACATTTTGGCAACAAAATATGGATGCATCCGAATTTCAGAACATGCATCCGAATTTCTAAACCTTGCATCCGAATTTTTTGATCTTAAGTCCAAACTGCAATAAATTCAATATAATGAATGTTTGAAGTGAAATAAAGTGTTCCTAAGGTTGTTCAAACATAATGGAAGAGATTAAAACATATTTGGATCAATTTGAACAACAAAAGAGCACATTTTGACAACACAATATGGATGCATCCGAATTTTAGAACATGCATCCGAATTTTTAAACTCATGCATCCGAATTTTGACATTCCAAGTCCAAATTGCAATAAACTCAATATAATGAAAGTTTAATGTGAAATAAATCTTTCCAAAGGTTGTTCAAACATAATGGAAGAGAATAAAACATATTTGAATCAATTAGAACAACAAAGAAGCACTTTTTGGCAACAAATATGCATGCATCTGAATTTCTGAAACATGCATCCGAATTTTTGGTCTGCATCCGAATTTCAAGTCCAATTTTTTGATAAGGACTAAAATGCTTGTATGTTGAGAGATAGGTTTGATTATTTGAGAAGCATGAAGTCTTATTGCCTTGGAGTCACAATGCAAGAACAACTCTACCATGCCAAAGGTGATTGAAGATTGAAGAATATGTTCAAAAAGAGTGAAGGCATTGAAGACTTAGAGTGTAGAGTTTTTATGCTAAATAGGTATATTTTTCTGTAAACTCTACACTTGTATGCCTTGGTTTCATTTGAATGCATGAGAGAGCATAAAACTTGTTTTTGAAATGATCTTAAATGAACTTTGTGTTTACAAGTATGTTTTTGGAATCTAAAATGATCTTAAAAAGATTTTGTGTAATCAAAATGTTTTTGGTAAAGGTTTTTGTATCTAAATGTGTTTAAATGATGTGTCCATTCATGCAAAACGTTTTCAATGTTATTAACATGGATTTGAACAAGTTTTGACAAAGTTTAAAAAGTTTGGATGCAAGTTTGGTCGACCAAACTTGCATCCAAACTTTTTAAAACAAACTTTGGAAATGGTACTGTGCTTCCAGAGAATTTCGGACGCAAGTTCGGACGCATGGAGAAAAGTTCTGACGTCCAAACTTTCTCTAATAGCATGGTCACTGTTTTTCCAGAGAAGTTCGGACGCAAGTTCGGATGCATGAAGAAAAGTTCGGACGTCCGAACTTTTCCAGACAGCTTGGCATAGTAAAACTCGGACGCAAGTTCGGACGCATAACAGAAAGTTTGGACGTCCGAACTTTACTGTTACTAGCCGTTTTATGGCCGTTTGAACTCATTTTTGAATTCTATAAAAGCCATAAACTCCAGATTTTTTAGAAGAACTTTGAACTTAAGAAATCCTACAAGCTCTAACTTGTTTTACATCAAAATTACTTGAAAAGCTCTCAAATTGCCTTGTACTCAAAGATTGAAATTCAAGATTCCAAAGGCAACAAAGTGTGATGGAGAAACATTGTGTAATCATCTACCAACAAAGTGTTAACATCTTACACACTCTCTTTTCTTATCTCAATTGTGTTTTCTACTAGCTCATTGCAAGGTTATCTTGTGACATAAAACCCTTTTGTGTTAGGGTGAGCCATAGACTAGATTAATCAAGGTTGTGGTGTAAAACTCATTTGTGGGTGAGCCTTTGATTAGATTGGTCTTTAGGTTGTCTTTAGATATAAAACCCTTGTGGAAGGGTGAACCTTGTTTGTATAATTACTAAAAGAGGTTGTGATTGTAAAACCATTGTGTGGTAAGCCTCTTATGTAATTGTTGAATTTGAGCATATAGTGGATTGGTTGAAATCCTTGAGTGTGGACTCAAGGTAGTGGATGTAGATCTTGGAGAGATCGAACCACTATAAATCGTGTGTTCATTTTCTTATTGCTTTACTTGTTTACGTACTTGTGATTATTATTTATGCTTAGTTGTTGATTAATTGGTTGTGGTCTTATAGTTTGATAATCTTGTATTAATCATCAAATCACATATAACTTGAAGTTTGGGAATTTAAAGAAGAGCTTTTATTAAGGCAAAGGATTTTCAAATAAGAAAAAGATTTCGATAATTAGCCTAAGACCTAATTCACCCCCCTCTTAGGTCTTACAATTGGTATCAGAGCAAGGTCTTCTTTTTAAGGTCTAACAACCTAGAAGTAAAGATTCTATGGCTAGTTTATCAAATTTGCCTTATATGGAAGGTTGCTCTACAAATAGACCTCCTTTGTTTGATGGTTCTAATTTTACATTTTGGAAATCTAGAATTATAATTTTTATTTGTTCTATTAACTTTGATTTGTGGAGTATCATTGATAAAGGTCCCTATGTTCCTATGAGAATAAAAGCTGATGGAATTACAAGGGAACAAAAGTCTATGGAGGAAATTGATGAGAACGACTCAAGAAAGATAACCTTAAACTACCAAGCAATGAATATCTTGAGTTGTGCATTGGACGTGAATGAATACAATAGAGTGAGTGAATGTGACACCGCTCACGACATGTGGAGACTTCTTCAAGCAACACATGAGGAAAGAGCCAATATGTGTTTTATGTTAATAAATGATGAGGTACAATCCACTCCTTCTACCTCTACTTATTGTGATGATGATGTTGATGATATTGATGATCCTAGTGAATTACTTGTTGAGATGTATGGAGAATTAAAGAAGGCTTCAAAAAGGAATAAGGAAATGAAAACCAAAATTAATAATTTATTGAATGAGAATTCAAAATTGTTTTGTGAAAATAAAAAGCTTCTTGATTCTATTGAATGCTTGAATATTGAAAAAGAAGTTTTAAATGTCTCTTTACAAAATATGTCCCTTGAAAATAAGATTCTTTGTGAAAAGATTTTGTCTCTTGAAAGAATGCTTGTTGATCATGAGACTTTGAAAAAGAAGGTTGATGAACTTACATCATGTAAAGAAAATTTTACAAAAGGAAGGGACAATCTTGATAAAATTCTTGGAACTCAGATCTTCTCTTGTTAAAAATGGTCTTGGCTATAATTATGTAAACAATGTGCCTAAATATAAAAACTTCTTTGTTAGAGCTGCTTCTACTTCCATGCATCATACTTGTTGTACTTATTGTGGAAAACATGGACATAAAGTCACCAAATGTTATGTTAAAAGAAAAGTAGAGAATGGTGTAAAAACCATTTGGAGAGTTAAGGGAATTATTACTAACCCCCACGGACCCAAGAAAGTATGGGTACCAAAGGATACTTCCTCTCCTTTATTGCAGGTACATTTTAATTCAAACTCAAGCACCACCAAGCTGTACATTGATGATGTTGGATTAAAGAGTAAAGGAAAACACCTCATTCATAAGCAAGGTCAAAGCAACCAATGAAGGATTTGTTTTGAGACAAGAAGAAAGGAATAATTCTTGGAGTAACCAATGTTGGTAAAGGTTCCTCTCTTCTTTTTAAACAAATGTTGCTTAGTGATAATTTGAAATATAACTTGCTTAACATTAGTTAATTATGTGACAGTGTGAAAAGTAGAATGTAAATACTTGCACTATACTTGATGGAGTAAATGGTAGAACTATTTTTGTTGCAAATTGTATTAGTACCTTGCCTTGATGAACTTTTTGCTTTTAAAGTTAAATGATTTTCCACTCATGATAATGATGGTTATTTACGGCATAATAAACTTGAATGTCTTGTTACTTATGATAATGATGGATTTTCTTGGCATAGAAGTTTTGGTCACGTGAGCATGGATTTGTTGAACAAACTTTCCATCTCAAGTTTTAGTTGGAGGATTGCTTTGAGAAAATGGTCATTGAAATACTTGTCAATATGGAAAATGAACTAGAGAATTCTTCAAACCCATGAAAATGCTTTTATACCTCAAAACATCTTGAACATGTTCATATGGATTGATTTGGACTTATAAGGTATTCTAGTATTAATGACTTGAAGTATGCCTTAGTAGTAGTTGAGGATTTCTAAATATTCACTTTAGCATTATTCTTTGCTCAAAAAGATGAAGAGTTTCATAAGTTTGAAAAACTATTCAAAAAGGTTCAAACCTCCCTTGAGTGCAAATTGATTTCTATTAGAAGTGACAATGGGAGAATTTTTGCAAACAAAGTCTTTACAAAATTTGCTTTGAAAATTGAATTTCATATAATTGTTTCAACTGCAAAAACTCCACAATAAAATGGTGTTATTGAAAGAAAATTTTGAACTTTGCAAAAATTGGCTAGGTCTATACTTTGTGAAAATTCTTCTTCAAAAATATTTTTGGGCCAAAGCAGTAAACACCACATGCTATGATAAATAGAATTCCTTTAAGATCATTTTGAAGAAAAACATCTTTTGAATTCTCTGTTATAGAATGCCTCAAATTGCATATTTTAAAGTGTTTGGTTATAAATGTCTTATTTTGAATATTTGTAATAACTTACTTAAATTTGATAGAAAGCCGGATATAAGTATATCTCTTAGCTATTCTTCTAACGAAAAGACATATAGAATTTTATAACAAAAAGAACATTACATGATGAGGAAACCATTCATGTTTGTTTTGATGAATCTTACATTTACTTGGAAAGAAAAGATGAAGATGATGTAGGTACATCTGTGAATGACTATCAAATCCATCTTCAAGCACCAACTTTGGAGGATCATACCAATGAGGAAGAAATGATTGAACAAAATCAAAATGACCAAGCTAGTGGTGACCAAGAGCTCCCAAAGAACTTAGAATATCCAAAAAAGGCCACCCTAAGAAGCAAATCATTGGTGATATCTCCCAAGGAGTAAATATAAGGCGGTACTTTATCAATAACTTTATTCTTTTATTGCATATGAATCTAAAAGTATTGATGATGCATTGTGTGATGATTTTTGGATTATTGCTATGCAAGAGGAAATAAATAAATTTGAAAGATACAAAATTTTGGATATTCCTAAATCTCATGATCATTCCATTATTGGAACTAAATGGTTTTTTAGAAATAAACTTATTGAATCCGGAGAAGTTGTTTGAAACAAGGTTAGACTTGTTGCCTATGGATTCAATCAAGAAGAGGAAATTGATTATGATGAAACCTTTGTTCCAAATGCTAGACTTGAGACCATAAGAATGCTTTTGACTTGTACTTGCTTTAAGTTATTTCAAATGAATGTCAAAAGTGATTTTCTAAATGGTTTTATTGAGGAAGTGGTTTATGTGGAACAATCACCCAGTTTTGCTCATGAAAAGTTTCCTAACCATACTTTCAAACTATCCTAAGTTTTGTATGGTTTAAAACCAGCTTCTAGAATTTAGTGTGAAAGATTGAGTAGTTTTCTTCTTTCAAAAGGATTTTCAAGAAAAAAAACTGAAACTACCTTTTTATAAAATCCTCATGCAACAATGATCTATAACTTGTCCAAATATATGATACAATTTTTGGTGCTTCTAATACTTTACTTTGTGATGTGTTTTTCAAGTTGATGCAAAGTAAATTTGAAATGAGCATGATAGGAAAACTCAATTTCTTTCTTGGCCTACAAATCATGCAAACCAAGGATGGCACTTTCATGAATCATGTTAAGGTATAAGCACTTTCATAAGTTTATCAACTATGCTTGACAAGAATAAAAAGGTTTCATAGGAGTAGTCAACTCTATTTGACAGCAAGTAGAGTCAATATTATGTTTGTCATGTGCTTGTGTGCTAGACTTTATCTTGTCTTAAAGAGTTTCATTTAATTGCTGCTAAACACATTCTCTATTACCTTATTGATACTAAGTGATTGTGGTCTATATTTCAAATGTGTGGCTATGTTATGTGATAACACTAATGCAATTAATTTGATGATCATACTATTCAACAAACTAGGACAAAGCATATAGAGATCAAACTTCATCTCATTAGAGATCACTCTACTAAGGGTAATACTTGTTTAAAGTATGTTTGGATTAATGAACAAATTAATAATATCATTACTAAGCCATTGGATGAAGAAAGGTTTGACCAATCTTAGAAGAAGCTTAGGGATTTCAAAATTCAATAACTAATGAGTGTATTCAAGTGTTGTAGCTTCAGGTGAGGACAAAGATGCCTAGCATGGGAAAAGGAAAGGGAAAAGCCAAAGAAAGAGAAGGAGGATCAGTGATCAATGAACCAAGGAAGGTTCATGTTTTACAAAGCATGTCATGGCTGGATAGATTTGTCATAGTGGTGGCTGCTACTGAATTTGATGATTGGATAAAAAGGAACCATAAGATAAATCTATGTCACAAGGTGGATGTCATCAAACTATCCAAAATGGGTAATATACTCTCATTTTTAAATGATGTAAGCTGGACTAGTTTGCTTGTGGTTGATGAATGCTATTACCTTCCTTAGTCTATGAAGTTTATGCAAATATTAAGGAAGAAAGAGTTGAGCAAGTTGGTAATAAAACTATTTAGTGGTATTCTTCAAGAATATCACAAGTTGATTTTTGAGATTGACAATGCATTGCTCAATAGAATTTGTGATGTTGAGGATGTTAAGTTTAGGCATTATTCTTCTGAGGACATTGTTTTATAAGTGAGTTATACTCACATGAAAGAACTAAGAATGCCTATATAAATGGTAGAAGCCTCAAGACTAGAAAGGAGAGAGAGATAAAAGCTTTTTGATGCTAGTAAAAGAATTTTACATCAAATGCTTACTACCTTGATTATAGCATACTTTGAGCACAAGTCTTCTGTTGATAATATGTATGCTGTAATTATGCTAGCCATGCATAAGAAAAGAAAAATGAATTTTGGATATATAGTGCTAAAGAATATAATGGCAGCTAGAAGAACTGAGCATAAGGCATTGCCGTATGGAAGGTTATTAACAGGAATTTTCAAGTATCTCCAAGTGCAATTGTCTTCTAGTGGTTTACCAATAAAGATTGAAGAAGTCTACACCAACAACTCACTAAAAAGAATTCCTTGGATAATTGATGAGGATGAAATATGGAGAACAAAAGCAGAAACTCCTTTAAGAAGAAAAGAGGTTTAAGAAAGTGAAGAGGTTGAGGAAGAAGAAGATGAAGAAGAAATATTGGCAAAGTAGATGAAGACAAAGAGTAGGCATGACTCATCTAGTGAGAGGGAGAAACCTTACACAAAAAGAAGACTATTTGAAGTACCATCTATTGAAGGACAATAAGTTGTCAAGGTGTTTCAAGAGATATTGAACAGCCATACAAATTCTTCAAGTCCTTTGCTCCAATGATTCTAGGAAAATTTGATGATTTAGAAGCTAGAGTCAAGAATATGAAAGAAGACTTGAGAAAGATTTCTCAAGTTATTTTAAATAGTGCAAGTTCCTATAAAGCCAAAGAAGAAGAAATGAAAGAAGATGAGAAAGAGAACAGTGAAGAGAAAAATGAAGAAGATCAAGAAGATAATATGGGTGGAGATGACAGCAATAAAGTTGACAGTAATGACAGTGAAAATTGAAATGACTATCAATTTATTGCTAAAGAAGAAGACAAAAGATGAAGGAAAAGGAAGTGAAGCATCCCAAGAAGAAGAAGAACATGAGAATGAAGAACAAAGAGGTAGAGCTCAAGAGAACAAGCAAGAAGAAGGAGGTGAAGGGAGTTTAACAAAGTCAAATCACATATCCATCACCAATTTCTTTTAGCCAAGGGAGGAGGAAAATGTGGTTCAAAGAAAGAAGATCCAAAGATCCTCTCGATTGGTAACTTTCCAAAGCACAACTACACGAGCAAGGAGTCAGCAAATGAAGGAGCCCATCATATAGAGATCAAGGAGACATGGCCATCATAACAAACAAATTTGGAAGTGAAGACCATATAGCGCATCCAAGACTAAGCATTTCTATCCCTAAACTCTATTTTGATGCTTAGTTTAGCTTATGCATTGATGAACAAGTTATGCTTTAATATTGAAATTTACTTGTGTCTTTCTAGTCATTATAATGTTTTGAAGCTCAATATGTGAAATCTTTGTGATAAGAGCTTCTTTTGTTTCACTTTTGTTGTCCAAGTATTCTTACCCCAAGTTTAATCGTTGCTAAAAAGGGGGAGAATAATTTGATTTATTATTGTTGAGAGGCTACATAATGATTATTGCTGTTAGGATGCTAATTATTTGACTAGAGATATACTGTTTATGAGAGTTGGTCAATATATTGCTAAATTGCTAAATGAGAGTTGATCATCATACTGCTTATATGTGATACATATTGTCTCATTTTCATTAACCCCATCTTTGATTGATGACAAAAGGGGGAGAAGAAATGTGATGGCAAAATGTGTGAAAATGCAAAATAGCAGTGGAATTCCTCATGCATGAATAGAAATTGTGTGAATTTTCTGAAAATCCATGCATATGTCAAGGGAGAGAACGAATGATGACAAAATGTGTTGTATGTTGTGTGAATGATGACAAGCTATGGCTGCATTTGGATTTGGAAAATTGCATTTGTGTGGATGCATTTGGAAACTGTGTATTCTGTGGTTGTATTTGAAATTTAAATTGAAAATGATTGTTTTCTGAGATTTTAAAAATGGTTGAGTTGAGATTATGAAAATTTTCATCATGGTTCTTGACTTGACCTATGACTATAAGATACATCATGAAAACAATTAAATACATGAGTTTTGTGGTTTTGCAAAGCTAAATTGAGTGCTATTGTGGCTATACATATTTGAGTACTTCTATAGTTCATTTGAGAATGCAAAATCACCTTTTCAAACTTACTATCAAGAGTTTGGACTTGAAGTTCGGATGCAAACCAAAAGTTTGGATGCATCCAAACTTTCTTGCCAAAAATGTTTTTCTATTGTTCAAATTGTTTGAAAACTGTCTTAATCCTTCCTATCATATTTGAACAATCTTAGAAAAGATTATTTTCAAAAATAGAAGTTGTTATCTCACATATTTTACAGTTTGGAATTGAAAGCTCAAAATTCGGATGCATGTTTCAGAAATTCAGATGCATGCATATTTTGTTGCCAAAACATGCTCTTTTGTTGTTCAAATTGATCCAAATATGTATTAATCTCTTCTATTATGTTTGAACAACCTTAGGAACACTTCATTTCACTTCAAACATTCATTATATTGAATTTATTGCAGTTTGGACTTAAGATCAAAAATTCGGATGCAAGGTTTAAAAATTCGGATGCATGTTCTGAAATTCGGATGCATCCATATTTTGTTGCCAAAATGTGCTCTTTTGTTGTTCAAATTGATTCAAACATGTTTCAATCTCTTCTACTATGGTTGAACAATCTTAGGAAAGCTTATTTTCAAAAATTGAAGCTTTCATTTCACTTATTTTATAGTTCGGACTTGATATGTCAAAATTCGGATGCATAGTATCTTAAGTCCAAACTTGTTGAAAAATGAGCACAATCTAAGGGGGAGCATTGTTAAACTTTTTCAACCTTTAAAACCTCTCTTAGAAGTTTTCTAAATACTTAAATGCTATATCTTCTATATGTAGTTGGAAGGAAGGAGGCAAATGGAGGTTGGTTGGGTCATAGGCTCATATTGACCCTTTTGCATGTCAATGTTCTAAATTGGCTATTATCCATCATTGACATAAATGCTTCTTTGTACTACATTGTTCAAATTCATCACATTTTGCATCAAAGTTTGTCATAATCAAAAAGGGGGAGATTGTTAGCCCTAAGGGCAAATCATATTAGTTTTGAATAATGACAAACATTGATAAGGACTAAAATGCTTGTATGTTGAGAGATAGGTTTGATTATTTGAGAAGCATGAAGTCTTATTGCCTTGGAGTCACAATGCAAGAACAACTCTACCATGCCAAAGGTGATTGAAGATTGAAGAATATGTTCAAAAAGAGTGAAGGCATTGAAGACTTAGAGTGTAGAGTTTTTATGCTAAATAGGTATATTTTTCTGTAAACTCTACACTTGTATGCCTTGGTTTCATTTGAATGCATGAGAGAGCATAAAACTTGTTTTTGAAATGATCTTAAATGAACTTTGTGTTTACAAGTATGTTTTTGGAATCTAAAATGATCTTAAAAAGATTTTGTGTAATCAAAATGTTTTTGGTAAAGGTTTTTGTATCTAAATGTGTTTAAATGATGTGTCCATTCATGCAAAACGTTTTCAATGTTATTAACATGGATTTGAACAAGTTTTGACAAAGTTTAAAAGTTTGGATGCAAGTTTGGTCGACCAAACTTGCATCCAAACTTTTAAAACAAACTTTGGAAATGAGTACTCGTCTTCCGAGAGAATTTCGGGACGCAAGTTCGGACGCATGGAGAAAAGTTACGGCGTCCAAACTTTCTCTAATAGCATGGTCACTGTTTTTTCCGGAGAAGTTCGGACGCAAGTTCGGATGCATGAGGAAAAGTTCGGACGTCCGAACTTTTCCAGACAGCTTGGCATAGTAAAACTCGGACGCAAGTTCGGACGCATAACTGAAAGTTTGGACGTCCGAACTTTACTGTTACTAGCCGTTTTATGGCCGTTTGAACTCATTTTTGAATTCTATAAAAGCCATAAACTCCAGATTTTTTAGAAGAACTTTGAACTTAAGAAATCCTACAAGCTCTAACTTGTTTTACATCAAAATTACTTGAAAAGCTCTCAAATTGCCTTGTACTCAAAGATTGAAATTCAAGATTCCAAAGGCAACAAAGTGTGATGGAGAAACATTGTGTAATCATCTACCAACAAAGTGTTAACATCTTACACACTCTCTTTTCTTATCTCAATTGTGTTTTCTACTAGCTCATTGCAAGGTTATCTTGTGACATAAAACCCTTTTGTGTTAGGGTGAGCCATAGACTAGATTAATCAAGGTTGTGGTGTAAAACTCATTTGTGGGTGAGCCTTTGATTAGATTGGTCTTTAGGTTGTCTTTAGATATAAAACCCTTGTGGAAGGGTGAACCTTGTTTGTATAATTACTAAAAGAGGTTGTGATTGTAAAACCATTGTGTGGTAAGCCTCTTATGTAATTGTTGAATTTGAGCATATAGTGGATTGGTTGAAATCCTTGAGTGTGGACTCAAGGTAGTGGATGTAGATCTTGGAGAGATCGAACCACTATAAATCGTGTGTTCATTTTCTTATTGCTTTACTTATTTACGTACTTGTGATTATTATTTATGCTTAGTTGTTGATTAATTGGTTGTGGTCTTATAGTTTGATAATCTTGTATTAATCATCAAATCACATATAACTTGAAGTTTGTGAATTTAAAGAAGAGCTTTTATTAAGGCAAAGGATTTTCAAATAAGAAAAAGATTTCGATAATTAGCCTAAGACCTAATTCACCCCCCTCTTAGGTCTTACAATATTTTTAAGTTAACCAAAGCTCTATATGTATTGAAACAAACCCCAAGAGCTTGGTATGAAAGATTAAGTGGATTTGTTCTTTCAAAAGGTTTTGCAAAAGGAAAAGTGGACACAACTCTTTTTATAAAAACATCTCCTAAAATTGATATTTTACTTGTGCAAATTTATGTTGATGATATTATCTTTGGTGCTACTAACACATTTCTCTGTGAAGAATTTGCCAAATCTATGCAAAATGAGTTTGAAATGAGAATTTCTTTCTTGGGCTGCAAATTAAGCAAACTAAGGATGGAGTCTTCATCAATCAAGCAAAGTATACCAAGGAGCTTTTAAAAAGATTTGGAATGGATCAAGCAAAAGGAATAGGTACTCCAACGAGTTCATCAACTAAGCTTGACAAAGATGAAAAAGGTAAAAATGTTGATGAGAAATCCTATAGAGGTATGATTGGAAGCTTGCTCTATCTCACAACAAGTAGACCATATATTATGTTTGTTGTGTGCCTGTGTACTAGATTTCAATCTTGTCCTAAAGAATATCATCTAATTTCTGTCAAACGTATTTTTTGTTATTTGATTGATTCATATGACTATGGTCTTTGGTTTTCAAAATCTTCATCTTTTGAACTTATTGGATATTCGGATGCTGATTATGCTGGATGCAAAGTTGAATGTAAAAGCACAAGTGGTCATTGTCAATTTCTTGGTAGTTGTCTTGTGTCTTGGTATAGCAAAAAGCAAGCATGTGTGTTATTATCCACTGCTGAAGCTAAATACATAGCTGCTGGTAGTTGTTGTGCTCAATTATTGTGGATGCAGCATACCTTACTTGATTATGGTCTTAAATTCAATTGTGTGCCTATACTATGTGATAATACTAGTGCTATTAATTTGAGCATAAATTCTGTTCAACATTCTAGGACAAAACATATAAAAATCAAGCATCATTTTATTCGTGATCATGTTGCTAAAAAGGACATATGCTTAGAATATATAAATACAAATGATCAAATTGCTGATATATTCACAAAGCCTTTAGCTGAGGAAAGGTTTAATTATTTAAGAAGACTTTTAGGAATTGAAAAATTCAATTACTAACAATGTTTGTTTAAGTGTGACAAAGGCAGGAAAAATTTGGATGCATTGAGTGAAAATGGAACGTCCAAACTTTAACAGAAAAATTCTGGTCAAAAAAGTTCGGACGCATGTTCGGACGCATGACAGAAAGTTCGGACGTCGGAACTTTCTGAAACTGGAGAAACAGAGATGTTCGGACGCATGTTCAGACGCATACCAAAAAGTTTGGGCGTCCAAACTTTGTGGTTACAGCGATTTTTAAGAAACCGACTAGCTGTTATTCACATAATTTAACATCAGAACTCTCTCATTTTCAAAATTTCTCTCTACCCACTCGCATCCAAACATAAATACCTCTGTGATTTCACCATTTTCACATCAAAACACTTGAATTTTTGAATTCCTAACCCTAGATACTTCTCAAAACTCACTGCTTATCTGTTTGAAAATCAAATGGCGAGAATAAAAGGAGCCAATGTTGAAAATGGAAAAGGGAAGGAAAAGGCCAGTGAAGGAGGACGAACTCATCATGAACCAAGAAGAATTAGGGTTCCTCAATCATCCTCTGGTGCAGACAAGTTCATCTCAATCAAAGTTGCATCAGAATTTGAAGATTGGAACAAGAAATCAAGGAAAATCATCCCGGGAAACAGAGTTGATTTTGAAAAGCTCACAAATATGGGTAATGTCCTATCTTTATTTGGTGATATTGGGTGGATTAATCTGTTGAATGTTGATGAAGAATATTATCCTTCTCTTGTGCATGAATTCTATGCAAATCTGAAAGAAGAAAGAATATAATATGAAGGAGAAAATGTTAATCAGTGGTATTCATCTAGAGTATCTCAAATAGATTTTGAATTCAATGATGCATTGTTGAATAGAATCTGTGATATAAGTGATGTTGGTGTAAAATATTATTCCATGGGACAACATTGCTATGAAAGAGAGTTATTCACCAATGCTAGATTTGAAGAGGCATTTACAAATGGCAGAGAATTTAGAACAGTTAAGGAAAGAGAAATTAAGGCCTTGGATGCAAGAGGAAGATTTATGCATCATATGATAACTACCATGATTGTTCCTAACTTTGGACACAAAACATTTGTGGGAAATATTCATATGGTAATTATGCTGGCTTTGCATGAACATAGAAGATTAAACTTTGGATATATGGCATCAAAGCATATGTTTGGGGCTAGAAAGACTGATAACAAGGCTTTACCATATGGAAGACTTTTGACCAGATTTTTCAAATTTTTTCAAGTCAAACTTCCTGCTAGAGGACAGAATTTTAAAAGAGGTCAGATTTATACAAATGACTCTCTCAAGAGAATGCAATTGACCTTGGATGATGAGGGAATATGGAGAACTAAAAGAGAGACCCCTCCAAAGAGAGTTGAAGTAGAGGAAAGTGAGGAAACTGAAGAAGAAGAAGAAGATGAGGCAGAAACATGGGCAAGAGAAATGAAGAGTAAGAGAAGGCATGATTCAACAAGTGAGGGGGAGCAACCTCCCTCCAAAAGAAGACTCTTTGAAGAAGATCTAACTTCACAATCACATCCTACTACTAGAGAAGGAACCAGTGTTGAAATTCAAGAAGCACTAAACAACCACATGAAAGAAATGGAGAAAATGTATAAATTTTTTGAAATATTTGCTCCTATGGTGCTTGGAAAGCTGGATAGTTTGGAGAATAAAGTCAAGCACATTGAGGAAATATTGACAAGAAATCCTCAAAGTGATGAAAGGCCATCTAGAACACAAGAGAAAAAGGATGATGAGTATGATGAAGTTAGCAAGAAAGGTGAAGAAGACAGTGATAGTAATGATGAAGATGATGATGGTGATCAAGGAAATGGCAATGAGCAAGTCATTGAATCTCAAAGAGGAGATCAAGGATTGCAGCAAACTGGAGTCAGTCAAGAGGGAAGTCAAATCGCAAGAACTGAAATAGTTACTCCATCTGATCCAGCATTTGGCCATGGAAGAGTCAAACATGTTGCTGTCAAGAAGAAACCGAGAAAGGACTCTCCATCAACATCCAAAGACTAAGCATACATTCACTCTTCTCTTCATTTATTGTTTTTTGCTGTTTATGAACATTTACTAGTTGTTTTCTATTCTCTTTCTATTTTTGCACTTTAACTTTCTGCACTTTATCATTTTTATTGCCATGTAATAGTTTCTTTTTATGAAGCTCAATGATGAAACCTTAGAGTTGAGAGCTTCCTTTGATTGATGACAAAAGGGGGAGAAGAATGATGGAAATGATGGCTGCAATGAATGTACTGAAATCTGCATGATGTGCATGATGTGTGTTATGCATAATGGCTGTTTTGTGCTAAATTTTGGGTTAAATATGCTGAAATGTGTGTGATAATATGAGTATGTGATACACTAAAAATTTGTTTTATGGCATATTTAACTGTATTGGTGTATTTAAACTTTAAACTGGAAGATTTATAATATGTGAAGATAGAATTTTAAAGTTTAGACTTGAAGTTTGGATGCAAACCAAAAGTTCGGATGCATCCAAACTGTTTTGCCAAAACTGATTTTTCTGTTGTTCAAATTGTTTGAAAATTGTCTTAATCTTTTCTATCATATTTGAACAACCTTAGGAAAACTTATTTTCAAAAATCAAAGACTTCATCTCACATATTTTCCAGTTTGGACTTGAAACTTAAAAAATTCGGATGCATGTTCTGAAATTCGGATGCATCCATATTTGGTTGCCAAAAAGTACACTTTGTTGTTCAAATTGATATTAAATCTGTTTTAATCTCTTTTACTATGTTTGAACAACCTTTGGAAAGCTTATTTTCAAAAATTGAAGTTTTCATTTTACTTATTTTAAAGTTTGGACTTGAAATGTCAGAATTTGGATGCCTAGCATCTCAAATCCAAAGTTGTTGAAAAATGAGCTCAATCTAAGGGGGAGCATTGTTAAACTTTTATAACCTTTAAAACCTCTCTTAGAAGTTTTCTAAATAGTTAAATGCTATATCTTCTATATGTAGTTGGAAGGAAGGAGGCAAATGGAGGTTGGTCGGGTCATAGGCTCATATTGAGCCTTTTGCATGCTAATGTGCTAAATTTGTTATTATCTATCATTGACATAAATGCTTCTTTGTATCACATTGTTTAAATACATCACATTTTGCATCAAAGTTTGTCATCATCAAAAAGAGGGAGATTGTTAGCCCTAAGGGAAAATCATATTAGTTATGAATAATGACAAATATTGATGAGAACTAATGTGATTGTATGTTGAGAGATAGGTTTGATTATTTGAGAAGCATGAAGTCTTATTGCCTTGGAGTCACAATGCAAGAACAACTCTACCATGCCAAAGGTGATTGAAGATTGAAGAATATGTTCAAAAAGAGTGAAGGCATTGAAGACTTAGAGTGTAGAGTTTTTATGCTAAATAGGTATATTTTTCTGTAAACTCTACACTTGTATGCCTTGGTTTCATTTGAATGCATGAGAGAGCATAAAACTTGTTTTTGAAATGATCTTAAATGAACTTTGTGTTTACAAGTATATTTTTGGAATCTAAAATGATCTTAAAAAGATTTTGTGTAATCAAAATGTTTTTGGTAAAGGTTTTTGTATCTAAATGTGTTTAAATGATGTGTCCATTCATGCAAAACGTTTTCAATGTTATTAACATTGATTTGAACGTTTTCAACGTTTTCATGACAAAGTTTAAAAAGTTTGGATGCAAGTTTGGTCGTCCAAACTTTGGAAATGATACTGTGCTTCCAGAGAATTTTGGACGCAAGTTCGGACGCATGGAGAAAAGTTCGGACGTCCAAACTTTCTCTGATAAGCATGGTCACTGTTTTTCCAGAGAATTTCGGACGCATAAGGAAAAGTTCGGACGTCCGAACTTTTCCAGACAGCTTGGCATAGTAAAATTCGGACGCAAGTTCGGACGCATAACAGAAAGTTTGGACGTCCGAACTTTACTGTTACTAGCCGTTTTATAACTGTTGCATTTGATTTTTCACATCATAAAAGCTATGAACTTCAAAATTTTTGTAACTCTTGAATCTTTATGAACTCCAAGCATTCCAAAAGTTTTTAGCAAACTTCAAAGCTCTCTTATCTTGTGCATTCAATTGATTATTCAAAAGGCATCAAAGTGTAAAGGTATAACATTGTGTAAACATCTACCAACAAGTGGTAACATCTACACACTCTTCTTTATCTATCAATTTGTGTTGTTCTACTAGCTCTAGCAAGGTTATCTTGATAACATAAAATCCTTTAGATAAGGGTGATCCTTGAAGTTGTGATTCAAGGTTGTTTGAGATATAAAACCATTAAGTTTGGTGAGCCTTGCATTGTAAAAGTTATTAGAAGAGGTTGTGAGTGTAAAACTATAGTGTGGTGAGCCTCTCTTGTAATCTGTAAACCTGAGCTAATAGTAGAGTGTTTGAAATCCTTAAGTGTGAGCTTAAGGTAGTGGACGTAGATTTTGAGGATCGAACCACTATAAATTGCTTGAGTTCTTTGCTATTGCTTTACTTTAAACTGTCTCTATTTTGCCTATATAATTTGTTCTTGGTCTAAAAGAATAAAAGATTTAATTTTATAAAAATTAGCCAAATACCTAATTCACCCCCCCTCTTATGTATTTCAATAATGACTAGTTAAATTTTAAAGGTATTTTAAACCATTCCAAAAAGAAAGAAACACATAAATTTTAAATCCTTAGACCCATATCCATAATTTTATAATAGTGTAGATTTGTATATCCCATTACATTATCTTTTAGGGTTACAAAATATTTAACTTAAGTAGGGATAGTTAATATATTTATTGTTTAATAGTTATACAACTTTCTATTAAATTTTTATGTGTAATTGTTTTTTTTATTTGTAATTCTTTAACTAGTGTAACTTCTAAATAATTTTTACTTAATTTTGTATAGTTATTAATTAATTAACTAAATAATATAATAGTGACTAGTTAAATTCAAAGGTATTTTAGACCATAAAAAAACACATAAAATTTAAATCTTCCTTACCCTTATTCATATTTTTATGATAGTATATATTTCTTTCCGTTTCCTGAAAGTGTAGTTTATATACCTAGTCTATCATTTTATGGCAACTTTTCGGAAAAAACTAAAGTCATGTAAATTGTCGTCAGACTGACTTGATTTTTTTGGTACTAGTCAAAGTAATTTTTGCATTTTTTGAAACTTTTGGCCATGCATTTCACTTATTTCTTACTTTAAAGATTCTTACCTGTAACGATCTTTTAATATTTTTCGAACCCAATTTTTATCCTTTGTGTTATTTTCGTTCCTTCTACTTGTTCAGAGGTCCTTTCGCCCAATCCAGTTGTCAGCGAGCAATGAATAACCGTTGTGACTCGCGTGATTTTTCTTAAGGCATTCTTTTCAGAGTTGAATTTTTCTTTTTTCTTTATATTATTTTGTTTAAGTTTACTTCTTTATGCTCCTCACCTCTTGTTCCCAAATGGTGATTTTCTCGCCCACATGGCCTTCACATCCGGACTCGATAATATGTAAAAGGATAAATTATAATAATTCAACGGTTTTAGGAGCGGAAGCATCAATATCTAGTGCTCAAAAGAAGTCCATTTAATTAAGTATAATTCTCACACTGCTGTCAAGACTCTATTTTGATTCTTGTTCTCAATCTGTCACTGGGAACCAATTGAGTTGTCCATGTGGGCCTTCTCTCACCTCTGGCCTGCCATTTCTCCACAACATTGAACTCCTTGCGAAACCATCGGCGTCTTCTTCCTCTAGACTAACCGCATATTAAACGCGCCACAACCTTTCGATTTTTTTCTTTCTTGATCCACCATCTACTCAACACCTTGGCTCCCTACTAAATCTCCTCTTTTTCCCCCAATTTTCCTTCTTCCCCTGAATACTCACTGCGAGTACCTCCCTGAAAAAGGAAAGAAATGTTGAAATAAAAAAGATAATTGAGGCATGTTCAAACTACAATAAAACTTATATAAATTAATAATGTTGGGATTATAAAATTTTATTAATTCATAGAGGTATTAATTAATCAATAAATTAATAGTTTTTAATTTAAAGAGTTTTCGACATTGTAAAATAGCAGTCTTAAGTAACTTAAATGAAACAACTTCTAAAGAGGCCATTCATGAGCTTGAAAATACAATTTAATAATCTCAAAATAAAATGGATGTCAATCACTTATTGGATTACCCAGGTGAAAATGTTGAATACTTAGAGATCCAAAGCTTAGAAAAAATTGTGGCTAGTATCATTGAAAATCTTGTTGAGATTGAAGTTGAGGATGATTCAATATTTTTGAAACCAATCACGCGAAAGAAAGTACCATAGACACAACAATTCTTCACAATTTTTTATTTTAGTTTGATAACACAACACCGAGATTTTGAATGCAATGAGAAAAGTTAGATGAAATCATTTAAATTTCAAGGAAAAAAATACAAAATTCATATTTTACTAAATTCTCCTAGTTATGTTTGCAATTTTAGAGAATTATTAATCTAAGATATTGATGAGACTACGGATATATGTAAAGGTCTTCCTAAAAATTATTATCTTATTAATTTATCAAAATTACTAATTTTTTATAATTGTATCACGTTATGAACGGATTTGTGTGAAATCCGTCTTATTTTCATTCAACCGCTACAAGATCAACAATTCCATAAGCTTGTGCTTCTGTTGCTGACATAAAAACATCTCTTTCACTAGCACTGCATCTTTGATGCAGTCATCGATTCTCCCGAGATGTCACAATTGCCGCAAGATATTAATGACGAGGAAGGCTTTTTTGCAAGCATTTGCTGCAAGAGGTCGTGTGAACCAAAATCCTATTAATAGATAGGAACACATCCCAACCAATTCCCAAAAAATGTAAATTTGTAGTTAAAATTATATAGATTATAGTTAAATTATTTAAATTATGTTAAATTATATAGTTAAATTTAAATTTTAAATATTTTTAATTTGTCATTTTTGAATTTGAATTCAAATGTCATTTGAAATTCTTTTCATTCCACTTCTACATTTTATATATTATTTGATTCTATATCATCTATTTCTAATTAGTTCTAACTACTGATTAATCTGTCAACTATTAATTTATAAGGTTTATTGTATACTGAGAACAGGTTGAATGAGCTCTTAACAAAACAGTTTTAACCAATTTTGTTGGGAAAAAAATGAAGCAATTTGATTTTTACACTAGGAACCAAAACAATCTGAAAGCCTTTAAGAAATTTTTGATGCTAGTCAATCTTGCACTTTCATTAATTACACAATCATGAGACCCATTCTTCTGTTATCCGGATGGTATATTAGGACTTAATTGCTTCAGAAGAACTTCAATCTTTGTATGAACGTCCTTCAATCAGTATGTTCTTTTCTTTTTTCAAAACTTTGCTTTCAAGAACCTCTTTTTCAAGTTATTTAGATGTAACCGCTAAATTTGGAATGAAGAGGATATCAAGCCCTTATCATCTATTTCGATGATATCTAATTGGAAGAAAAGAAGGGTTTTGGTTTCAAGCGTTGGAGGATATCTTTACCCGGAGACATCTATTTGGAGCAAGGGAAGGCTTCGATTTCAACCCTTAGACAACTTCTACCTCTCGAGAACCTTTATTTGAGCAAGGAAATGTTTTGATTTCAAGCCTTGGATGACTTCTATCTTTAGAGAGCTTGGACTGGAAATTAACATGATGTATAAATTTGATTTTATTATGAAAAATTATGAATTTCTATTTTTCCTAGTGACAATTTATGTAAATTATGAGATATGAAAGGTTAAAGTTGTAATATCTATTTTTATAAACTACTATCCTTATTACCTCTATTATCTTAGAGAACATGAGAGATCATGAGAGGTAAGTTATGCAAGTTATAGAGAAGGCTACTAATGACCTATGATGAGAATGGTCACTTCCAAGTTGATAAGTAAGAGCTTGTAGGAGTGTGGATATATTGTGAAAAGCTCTCAATAAAATTCTAGTTTATTTTTTTTTTGTGTTTTCTTTTTTTCTCTTTTACTATAGTTCAAAGTCTTCTTTATTATTATTTTATAGTTAGTTTTTGTGTCTATTGCGGCTAATGAAGTTGGACCTCATTGTACGGATCACGAATAGTATCGAGATCTGGCCTATCACTAGAAGATTCAGCAATGAAACCTATTCCCGAAAGGATCTGGGCCAACAATAAGGTAAATCCTTTTTGAATCCTAAAAAGGATTTACTAGCCTAAACTCTCAAGTATAATCTCTTATAAATATACTTGTTTTCTCTCTTTATTATTCATTCAACTCCAATACTAACTTAAGCATCAGAGGATTTTTTGGGTTAGATCACCTCCATTCACTTCGGCTTTGTTTTGCAACCTAAGTCTTTCAGCAGTTCGGTATTTTTGGAGGTTCGACCTCTAACAATTGGCGCCAACCATGTTTGAACCACACATACCTTTTTTTTCTATTCTTACGTATCCTTCACATACTATTTTTTGTGAATCTCCAGATCATGTTCGTGTGTACCAACATCAATATAGAGTCGACCAAGATCTCCTTGTTTCTTCAGAGGACACGTAGCCTCTACATAATCGCGCCGGTCTCCTGTTATTCCAGGTGGAATACCACCGCTTCTGATTACACTGGTGCAATTAAGCACTTCGCAGGCTTGGATTCAATCAGTCAACTCCGAGCCTCCACAGGGGCTTAGTAACACCTACCAAGCTACCGGCTACCGACTACATGGCTTCCACATTTGCACAATTTATGCCTTACCACTCATGTGGTTTCGATGAGAAGAGTGGAGATCCTGACATAAGAAATAAAACCAATAGGGACCTTTCACAATATGAGATACCCGCATCAGATTGCCTTGATAGTCAGGAGCAAGAGGCTCGAATAGCTATGATGGAGGTTATGAACAACACACGACAAGGTAATTTTAAAAATTGAAACTTTATCCTACACAATCCTTTATATAAAGAATTCTAACGCGCGACTTTAGATGCACGATAAGTTTGATAAATATCTGGAGAAATTCATGGCCCTTGTACTACAAAGAGATGCTTCTGACATAGGCTTATGCCGGATGTTCTTGAGTTCATTATAGGCACAAGCTTTGGAAAGGTTTCCCTTGCTTAAGCCGTTAAGTATATCCAATTTTCATTAGTTGGGTGAATAGTTTTTAATGCAATTTTCAGCCAACATTTCAAGACAAAAAACCATAGATGACTTGCAACATATTTAGCAGAAGCCACGGAATTAGTTACCCATTATACAGCTTGATTTAGTCGAGAAGCACTAGATGGCAGGGATTTTCAAGTCGAGATGTATGTCAAAGCACACACCCATGGATTGAGGACCATGTGCCTAGTCCGTAAGCCCACATTAAGTAATCCCTAGACTATCGCAAAAATTTACGATCACATGCGTCGTTTTATTTGAGGAGATGAAATCATCCGTAAGAAAAAAACTTGATCGAGAATTAGAATAACAAGAACAAGAGAAGAAAGAAGACAGGAGGAAGCAGGTAAAACCAATGTTCATGAAAGTGAGAATAGCCGGGCACCTGTTCGATTTACTGAGCCATACATAGGAAATTGTAGAGATATACATCTGCAATTACAAGAACACACTCTACTAAAAGTAACCCGAACAAAGATCTTGTAACAATAGTATTTGGGCATCTTAATGCCACCACAAAAAATGTTCACTCCTTCTAATAGAACAAGATAGAAGCGTTATTATTTGTTTCACAAAGATCAAGGCCATGACACAGAAAGTACCAACAACCTTAAAAAAGAAATTGAAGATGCCATTAGGAGGGAACTTAAAGATTTCATCATAGTATGTGCGAATTGACGAGATAAGACGAGAGTTGACACAAGAGCTATAGGAGAACGAAAGCTTGATGTTAGAGTCATTAACACGGTGGCAGGGAACCCCTAACCAAAAGGCAAAAAATTTTAGATAACCGACCTCTATTAGTCTCTTTGGACAGTTCTACGAATTCTGGAAGATACAAGAAGCTAAACTAACATCTTGTTTGAAAGCGTCTTTGATAAGATGGGCTTATTTACGAATAGATTGAAGCCCAAAGAAGTACCCTTGCATGGATTTATAGGAAGAAGCATTAAATGTATAGGCTTGGTTAATTTGCCTATACACATTGGAAATATGGTCAGGAGAGTCAAATTTCTAGTTGCATCCACCAGCTCTACTTACAATATGTTAATAGGAAGACCCGCACTAAAGAAGTTCAATGCTTGAAGTTCCACTGTAGATCTGACTTTGGAAATTCCCATGGGGCAAAAGCACTATATGTTTAAGGAAGAGGAAAGTGAGGCACATGAATATTATTTGGATGAGCTTCAAGAATCTGAGGACAAGGATTATGAGTTACAGGTCATAAAGGATGGGAAACACTCAACAAGAATCGAACCAAAAGGTAAATTTGAGCTATTTTACATCTATTCTTCTAGACTAGAGCTCTAAATAAAAATAAAAAAAGAGTTACATGAGAATATTAGATGATAGAGAAATCAAAAAAGGAAAAGGAAGATGGCGTATGTGTATCGATTTCACCGATCTAAATAGAGTAATCCCAAAGAAATCTTAACCCCTTCCTAGAATCAATCAATTGGTCGACGTAACTATAGAACACGATGTGTTATGCTTTCTTGATGATTACAAGGGATACCATCAAATGCGGGTGGCTGAAGAAGACATGCATAACACATCCTTCATGACTGATAATGACATTTTTTGACACTCGGATGCCCTTTGGGCAAAAAAATATAGGTGCATATTTTCAAGAAATGGTCAACAATGTATTTGCTCACCAAATTGGTTGAAATATGAAAGTTTATGTTGATGACATTATCATTAAGTCAAATAAGATGCTCAATCTAGTGAATAACATTAAGGAAACAATTATAACTTTACAACATGTGAGAATAAAGTTGAATCCCCAAAATGCCCTTTTGGGGTATGGTTAGGCAAATTGTTGGGGGGGGGGTTGATATTACATATTTGTGCATAATATAATGATCATTTTCAACTCAAATTTCTACTGAATTTTGGTGTTTCAAATATCATTCACACTCCCTTTATCTCTTATTTGTTTTAAATGATTTTATTGAATATTTGGAGTACAATGAAGCAATGAAGAAGATTCTACATACTTATAATGAAGAAAAAAGAAGAATGCAAAACAGAGCAACAAAATAGTGCAGCAGGACATAATAATTCAAGTGGGATTTTGACCTCCTTAGAGATTTCAAATGCAGATGTGATCTTCAAGACAATTACAGAGGAGATTCTGAAGTTTCCATAATGGTAACATTTATATCAATCGGAATTCGTTTGGTCACCCTACATATGGTGCAAAGTCAGTATTTCTGGATTTGGTTCCAGTTTTGATACATTGTGGTGTAATTACCATATCTAGAGTTGTAGATGTCCAATGGAGGTAATTCAAAGCTTTGTAGAAACTTAAGAGTATCAGCTACAACTTTAATGAAGACAAGAAAATCTAGATTGTCCGATTTAAGGCTCTGAATCACCAATAAGTGAAACGGTACCGTTTTGGCAGAAACAGAATTTTCTGCAATTGTTGCTCTCTTTTTGGGAGGTATATATATACCCTTTTAGGGAATTTGAAGGGGCGGCCGTCTAGGGTTCCAGAGAGGAGAAAAACAGAGAGAAAACATCCCAAAACCTCTCCCAAAATCGTCAATCTTTGCAAGAGAACTCAAGAGAGAAGATCAAATCTTTGAAGAAGGAGAACATCAATCTTGAAGATTCCAGCTCAAGAACACAACTTTTCACAACCAAGTTGGAGAACTCCAAGCCTTGAAGAAGAGAAGATTTGAGCCATGAAAATGAGAAATTCTCACTCTTTCTTTGTTGCTTTATGTTCTTTGAATTGTAATATGTTAATGAGCTAAATTCTTGAATACTTGGATGGTTATGAACCCTAGTTATTATCTATGTGAATGATTGGTTTTCTTGGTTAATTGAATTCCGAATTCTTGTGGATTGTTTGTGGGTTTGATTGGTTGAATTGACTCAGCTATTAATTGATTCATAATCTGGATTTTTTTTCACTTGGAATTGAGAAAGGAAGGGTGAAATAGACCATATACAAACAATGGAGATGATTTAGGTGACTAGAGATAGAAACCTCAACATCTTCTTGGTAATTAGAGAAATCTAATTTGGAGGATTGATTGCTTGAATTAATTCAGTTGTTGATTGACTCATAATCTGGATTTTTCACTTGGAATTGAGAAAGGAAAGGTGAAATAAACCAAACACAAACAATGTGGATGATTTAGGTAACTAGAGGTAGGAACCTCAACATCTTCTTGGTTATTAGAGAAATCTAATTAGAAATTCATTAATGTAAATGCATTTTTAGGTTGAATTGGTTAGGAAGAGATTTCAACCAATTAATCTAAGAGTAGGGGACTTTCATCTAGAGATATAGTGAGTTCTAATTTAGGAATTTCATCAAACATAAGAAGGGGAATTCATTAACCAAGGAACTTTTCAATCACATAGGTAATTCTAGGGGGATTTTCCATTCAAGTATTACTCTCTCAATTGAAATTTTCTCTTGCAAACTAAAATTTAGATAAACTGAATTTTTCTGTTTAAGTTAGATTTTCATTCCTAATAGTTTGTTTCTATCATATCCACAAGCAAATTTGATAGGCTAGACAATAGAGTGAAAAGTGAGTAATGATATTTGATCATCCCCGTGGATACGACATTTAAATTACTTGCCATTGTACTAATCATAACGATAGGTGCACTTGCCTAGTGTTTGTGTGCAATTGTTAGAGATTGTGATAAAATTAAGTATAAGGGCATGCAAAACAACACAACAGGGGTTTAGTATCCTAATGGAGGATTGAGGTGAATTCTGATGAAATAAAAGCACTTGCATGCATGAAACCCCCAGGAAAAATTAAAAATATGCAGCATCTAATAGGAAGAATGGCAGCAGTAGGATGCTTTCTGGCCAAAGCAGGAGAAAAGGGAGCTCCTTTCTACCATATTATGCGGAATGAGGGCAAAATCGAATTGAATGAGAGAACATAGCTCAGTGCTATGTGCCGAAGAGATGGTAGTGTGAAACTAGTGTATTATGTGAGCCATGTTCTCCATGGTGCGGGAGAAATAATACTCTACATTGGGAAAATACATTTTAGCGGTTATCATGACTACCTGGAAGTTACGACATTACTTCTCGAGCCATCCCAACCAAGTGCTCACTAATGGAGCAATCAGGCAAGCCATGCATAAGCGAGATATGTCAAGCAAAATGCTTCGGTGAACCCTAGAGTTAAGCGAGTATTGTATTGACTACGCCCTCTCAAAAAGACTATTTAGGATCAAACATTGGCAGATTTCATAGTCAAGTGCACAACCAAAGCTGAAGAACCATTGGCAACATAACAACCTACAGAGCCTAATTGGGATCTTTGCTTCCTTATTGTACGTAGATGGATCGACTTCCTCTCACACAGGTGGTGTAGGGATAATCCTAGAAAATTTAGGTGGTAAGGAATTCACAAATGGCTTTAAATACAATGTTGATGTAAGTAATAACAAAGTAGAATACGAGGCTCTTGAAAAACCTAAGGGGGGTGAATTAAATTTTTTGCTAATTTTCGAAAACTTTTTCTTTAATAGAATCACTCTTTTCAAATTCACAACCTCCAAGATTTGAAGTGTTTAGAAAAGAGTGGTTGAGAGAAGAAGAGCAATCAATAAGTCAACAACCACAAGGAACAAAAGAAGATAGCACAAATAAAAGAAAGTAATAAGTGTAGAGAAAGAAAAACAACAATTTATTCTGGTTCGATCTCTTTAAGATCTACATCCACTTCCTTTGAGTCCACACTCAAGGATTTCAACCAATTTACTAAATGCTAAAGTTAAGCAATTACGCAAGAGGTTCACCCTCACATTAAGCACAAAAACAATGAAAGCTTTTCTTTGATCTTTGATGTTCTCAAGATAATAGCACGTAAAGTTCATCAATCTCTTTCAAAGTATGACTTTCTAGAGTTTATATAACTCAAAATTTCAAATACAATGTTAAAAAAACAGCTAATAACGATGTCATTTGTTCGACCGAATCAGGCTTACCGCATCCGAGTTGGTCGCCTAAACTTTTTTGTTTACTAGGGTGCTAGGGAAAATTTGGTTGTTTGAGTTGGTTGTTCGAAATCTTCTTCATTGTTATTCTATAGTTAATTTTTGTATCTATTGCAATCGAATTTTACAAAGATTTTACTTTTTTTTTAAAACTCTCTTATTCTAAATTTGCATAATATTTAAATTTATCTGCAATGGAGATTAAGCACTACAACAAGCCAAATCTCATGTCTTCATTTTCTATCGCCAGGGAAGATCCTGTACAAATACTCTATGCTTTGTTCTTGGATAGGCAAACTTGACAGCAAGCTTGGAGTAATACATCACGAAGAAGGTGTGGACAATATGATGATTATGAAAACTTGGAGAATATAAAATTTTCAAGTGCACGGGAGAAAGGGTTAAGCCTAACAGCCCAAAGGGAAGAAGCTGAAAATTCACCAAAAACATACCCAAAAGTTGGAGGAACGTAACCATGAGAGTTAGGGTGCATTTCATCCCATAAAAATAGCAGATTTGAAGACAAATAATAGGAATCCGGTGCCAGTTCTATTCTTAAACTGGCGCAGGTCATATCCTGTAACTTCACTGGAAATATGCTGAGAGAATCGGCACTGATTCAGCCTTATTCTAGGCGGCTTTCATGCTCTGTTTTTGCTATTTTGTGGGTTTTGTTCATTTTCTATTATTTTCAACTTGTTTTTAAACTTGTAGTTAATGTAATTAAGTGGGTTTCAACCCTATTTGACTTATGTTTAGTTGACTTGGGCTTTGTAATGTGCATATACACTTTTATGGGGTTAAACTCATTAACTTATGATGAACGAAGATGCTTTGATTTTTCAACTATGTTCTTGTAAGAGGAACCAAGGATTTTGTATCTTCTTTGAGAGAGTGACTCTTTCTTTGAATTCAACCAACGAGCTGTAAGAAAAAGAAATAAGATGATGAGTGAATGGTAACTAAAGATGCCCCAATGTATGCAAGGGTTCCAACACGAATTCCATCGTAGGATAATTGAAGCTAATGGTATTTTGCATATGCAACTTTTGAAGAATACTCCCAAACACTTTGTATAACATTAAGCCTGAAAATAACTTGCCAGGAATGGGGATTTGATATGATAGGATCATGAAGGTGAGATTTTGTAACAAATATTGAAAATTTTTGGGTATTGTTTCAAGAAAAAAATAAAATTGTTGAGATTTTGTAATTATTTTGAGATCTTCTAACAATCCCCTACTATTTAAAGTAAAAAACTTGGCAAGTAGCATCAAACTCTGTTGTGGATTCAATAAAAGTATTTCTCAATTCCAACCTTTATCTGGTAAAGAAAGCAAAATTCAACTTTGAATTACGTAGTGAATAAATTCTTTGAACTAATAATCGTTAAAGAAAGATGATATATTTTAATTCATACATACCACTTGATACATATCAGTGCGAACTTTGACACTTAATGTAAGACTTCTTATGTCATATCTTGATATCATAAGCATTTAGGAGTCACGTACATACTTCTTGAAAGCAGTCTATGTACATTCATACTTAGGTAGATTGTCTAAGTTACTCTAGCTGAATACAACTTGGTAACATGCACACTAGTCTATTAAGAGCGTTAAACCTCAACGTCATATATTTGCAGGAATTAGCATAGTTTTTCTTTCACCAACCAATCAACCAATCAACCAATCAAAAAAGGGTTTCCCAAGTAAAGCAGGAATTTTCTAGTAGAATTTTGACATCCGTTAAGGTTTCAAATAAAGAAAAAGCCTTCATTAGATTTGTCGAACACATTCAGGTTTTTGAAATGGTATAGCATCTTTGAATCGAAAATCGTTTGGTCATTCAAATTGAGGGATGAAATTAGTGTTTCAGAGTTTCAGTCCTGCTTGGACACTTCTTAGTATATGGACCGTAACTCAAATTATAGACGTTCAAATGAGATAATTCAAGATGTTATAAAAATCTTACAAAACTTACTATAACTTTTATGATATCTCAACACCTGAATCGGCCATTTTGAAGCTCAAAATTAAAAAATAGATTCCAGCTGGCACGGGCTTGCTTTTGAAAAAGCTGGGCAAGATTTACAAATTACATCCAACGCCTGCTGTTACGTGAAACAGAAGTTTTCTGCAATTTTTCTCTCCCTTTTTATGGCCTATATAAATAGTTTTAAGAGGATTTTGAGAGACAGGGAAGAGGGGTTCATGAGAGCTTCTTGGGGAGAAACTCCACCAAAAACTCTAGGAGATCATTGAGGAAAGATCAAGGAGGAAAGTTGTAATCTTCAACCACAAAGGGAGACTCACAAAGAAGATTCAAGCTTTGGATTAGAGATTGGGAGCAAGAAGAGAAAGTAATCAAGAAGAAGAAAGATTGAAGACCAAAGCTTAGAAATAAGCAATTTCTTCTCTCTTTCTTTTGTATTGATGATTCTGTTTCTTGTAAATATGAACTAATAAGTAGGACTGTTAATTGGGCCGGGCTGGCCCGAGCCCGGCCCTTTCGGCCCGATATGAGTCTGGGCTCGAGTTGAAAAATTCAGCCCGAATAATTTTTGAGCCGAGCTCGAGCTGAGGTAAACTCAGCCCGATTTTAGCCCGGCTCGAAAATTATATATATTTATACATTTTTTATATGTATATATATTTTTATATAATAATAATATTATTATATTATTAAAAAATATTATTTATTATATAAAAAAATTTAAAAATTGGGTTAGGACCGGCTCGAGCTTGGCCTGAGCCCGGGCTCATATTTTTTCGGCTCGCTGTCAATCGGGCCGAGCTCGGGCTTGGCAAAGCCCGGCTCAGTGAGCCCGATTGACAGCCCTACTAATAAGCATTTATGCCTCAATGGGTTGAACTCTAGATATTATTTCTGTGAAAGATTGTTGATTTGTGATTTAATTGTAGTATTTGTTTATACTAATCGATTGTGCTACTTGAATGTCTGGGATTGATCATTGCCAACTTGTCATTTCATGTTTGTTTTCCCTCTTTAGATTTAAGAAATGAAGAATTTGGATAACACTCACAACTGATTGGAATGGTGGTGTGCCCTAGAGATAGGAACACAAAATTCTTTTGGGCCCTTGATTGAAATTTGGGAATTTCTTTATTTAGTGCATTCACGGGGGATATTGAAAAGTAGAGATACTAATTCAATCAACCTAATGATTCTCATAACTTGAGAAACGAGTGAGTTTAATTGAAGAATCATTACCTGGGAAAAACAACTCTAATTAACCACATTCTAATCCTACACATAGGTAATTCTTGGGGAATTCTCATTCAAGCATAACATTCTTTATTGAATTCTCACTTCATTACTCTCACAACTAATTTTCTTAGGTTAATCTTTAGCTTAGTTAGATAGCTTTTACTTAATTACTTTCTCAATCGAATTTCTGGACTAGATAATAGAATTAAGGTGAGTATTAGTACTTGATCATCCCTGTGGAATCAACAGTTCATCTTCATTGCCACTATACTACTCTAGAGTGATAGTTACCATTGCCTTGGATTTATGTGCTCATTTGTGATATTGTCATGTACGGTTTGTAAAGGGCCCAAAGAAACCATTAGAAAGCTACTTGGAGTACTTGTAAACCGACTAAGTTTACTAACATCAAACAATATATTAGATCTTATACAACGCACCAAGTACATTAGACATCCAATTGCACTAGCATCTTGCAATTGGACTATAGCTCTACCATCCGATATAGTAAGCTTCAAGCTACTATAAAATGGGGCTCTTACAGAATTACAACCAAGATTAGTAAATTTTCCAAGAATTTTTTGAGCATAATATCATTGAGAAAGTGTAATTTTGTCATCTGCTTTGCTGATTTTTATTCCAAGAATCACACCAGCACACATCATATCTTTCATGTCAAAATTTAATGATAAGAATTTCTTCATGGCTATCTCTTGTTCCATGTTGGAACCGAAATTAGCGTGTCATCAACATATAAACAGATGACTGATTCCTTCATTTCCAGAAAATTTTCTATACACGCATTTATCTGATTCATGAACTTTGAACCATTTGACAAAAGAACTTTGTCAAATTTCTCACGCCACTATTTTGGTGCTTGTTTAAATCCATAGAAAAACTTATTTGGTTTACAAACTTTATTCACTTGTCCCTTGAAAACAAATCTGTCTAGTTGCTCCATATATATTAATCTAGCTCAACATTCAAGAATGCTATTTTAACATCCATTTGGTGAATCTCTAAATTATATGTAGATGCCAAAGCTTACAATAATAACAGTTGTCATTCTTGCCGCTAGAGCATATGTATCAAAATAATCAATACTGGACTTTTGAGTAAAGCCCTTGGCCACAAGTCTAGATTTAAACTTATCAATCAATCCATCAAACCTTCTTCTTTTTCTTGAAGATCCATTTGCAGCCTATAGATTTGCAACCTCTTTTGGCGAATCCACCAACTTCCATGTATGATTCTTCATAATGGAATGCATTTCTTCCATCACTGTTTCTTTCCAGAATGCAGCATTGGAAGATTTCATACCCTCTTCATATGTTTATGGCTTAGTTTTAGAGTCATTTAAAACCATAACTTTGGTACAACAATCCTCTCTAGTTCCAACAACTAGGAATATGTAAACGTGAAGACCAAAACCCTTTTAGTCCTCTGTCTGTTACTTCTTCTTAATTCTTTTTCTTCATCTAATACTTCACTTCTTTGGGTCTTTTTAACTGTTGGATTTTCTGTTGAAAATATTATCAATTTTGGAAATGTAGCAAAGCTGTTTTCTTGAAGGATGGCACCTCTAGATTCAATTACCATATTGATGCCAACAGATTTTCTAGAGATTTAGTGACCATACTAGTAAGACACACATACACGGGGTTTAGTTATTTGCGGAATTGAACCTAGCCTATCTATATCTCTTAATTTGTTGTAATTAACATTGCCTAATCTATGATTCCATAAAGCAGAATAATCCACAAGATATGAAAGACCTAAAAGGGGGGGGGGGGGGGGGTGAATTAGGTCTTTAACTAATTTTTGAAATCTTTTCTTTGTAGAAGACTCTTTTAGGGAAAAAAAAATCAAAACCTCCTAGTGTGTTTGAAAGAGACTAGTTGAAGGGAAGATAACAAATGGAAGTGATAGCAACAAATGCCAAGCACCACAAATGACCAAAAAGGTTTGATCAATTTAAAGTAATCAATGAAGGGAAAAATGATATGTAGTGGTTTGATCTCATCAAAATCTACATCCACTACCTTTAAGTCCACACTCAAGGATTTCAACTAGTTCCACTACACTAAAGTACACACAAGTACACAAAATGTTCACTCTACAAGGGTTTTACTCCAATAACCTCTTTTCAATTACAATAAACAAGATTCACCTCACCAAAGGGTTTTATGTCCTCAAGACAACCTTAAATAAACAGTTAGAAGATGAGGGATAGAAAGAGATTACCCAAAAACTACGTAGATGATAAACAATTGTAGCACCATTTTACTTTTGCTTTGGAATCTTAGATTGATTACATGTAGCACAAGACAAATGAGAAAATTTTTATGTTCTAAAAATAATGGATTGTAAATCTTTCAAAGTATAAAAAATCTAAATTTTATGAGTTTTATATCATTCAAAAATCAAATGCAACATTCAAATAACAGCTAGTAACAGTGCCATTTGATTGACCTAATCAGGCTCACTATGTTTGAGTTTGTTGTCCAAACTTTCTGATCAACAAGGCAATTTGGTTGGCCAAATTTGGACTCTGCATCTGAATTGATCGTCCAAACTTCTCTGAAAATTTAGCTGCAATGAGAACATTTAGACGTTCGAATTGGAGTGTAAACTTTTCAAACTTTGTAAAATCATTAGAAACTTAACCACAAGTTGGAAATTATTTTGTACTAAAAGATAAGTCATTAAAAGCTTTTGAACTATATGCCTCTATCAAACACTTGGTATTTCAAAGAATGATAAAAATCTTTTAGGCTCATAACCAAGGTTGGAAATTGTTTGTGCTACCACATGTAATGCATATATTCCAAATGCAAAAGGTGTAGGGTTTACAAAAATATATCTATGAGATGCTTCAAGCTCTTAAGCTCACTTGAGATGTCCTTTTCAATTTATCTTCAAGGCAAAGATATCACTTGGCTTCTTCAATCCAAAAATTCATCATAAAATTATCATTTAAGTTATCCTACATCAATGTTTGTCATTAGTCAAAACTACAAGATTTGCCCTTACTGCCAACAATCTCTCCCTTTTTGATGAAGATAAACTTTGATCCAAAATTTGAAGGATTGAAAGTATGAATTGCAAAGAAGCAAAATGTCACAATGATAGTTAAATATGTAAGCATAGTGACAAAATGAGGTTCATGAGGATCCTATGACCCGACCAACCTCCTTATGCCTCCTTTCTTCCAAATTAATCAAAGATATGACATTTAGGCGTTAAGAATTCTTCTGAGAGAGTTTTTAAAGATATAAAAGACCTTATAAAGCTCCCTATTAGATTTATCTCACTTTTGAACAAGGTTGGACTTGAAGGATTATAAGTCCGAATTGTAAACTATGCAAGGTAATGACTACATTTTTAACAAATGAGCTTTCTCAAAGTTGTCCAACCAAGGTTGAAATGATTTAAGAAAAATTTTCACAATTTGGACAACAAATTGACACATTTTGATGAAAGTTTTGGACTAAATTTATATTGGACTGTGTGTGTCTAAATTCAAGTTCGAGTTTGAAAAACTCAATCAATCATACAATAACTTCCACCACAGCTCAAATATCATAAGTGCAAATTATTCATGATACAATATGACCACATTGGCACATAATTAATGACGTATGAAGTGTAAGTTCAAGTCATTTCATAAATATGATGATCAAGTTGCAATCACAAACTCACACATTTGCACATAAGTAATGATATATGAAGAATAAGTTCAAGTCATTTCATGCATGTGAAGAACATGTAACCATATTTTGCAATCAAGTAACAAATTTTACAATAAAAAACGTACTCCTCCTTTTGTTATCAATAAAAAAAGGTGGACATAGTGAGTTAGTTAACGAAAAAGAGATACTCTCAACATAATTTAAATCATCATTGAGCTTCAACTAAAAGAGATTCATTTCATTCCATTGAAGCATGGAATAAATAGAAGTTAGTTAAAACAATGAAATGAAACACAAGCTAAAAAATAAGCATAAGATAATAGTCATAAGTTCAAAATATAAGATGAGCTAAAGAGTATGATAGAGGATAAGAGATGCTTAGTCTTCAGTTTTCTTCGCAGTCTTCACTCCATATTGGTTGGTGGTGATCACATATTGCCTTTGAGTTCAATGCAGAGTGGACCTTCACTTGGATGTTCTTTGCTAGTGTAGTTGGGCTTTGGAGTTGTTGATAGTCTTGATGACCTTGTGCCCTTCTTCCTCGCCACGTGCTTTTCTCTTCCACTTCTGAATAGGGTGGTAGATCAAGCTCCCTTCTTCGCTAGCTTGCTCTTGGGTGCCCTTCCTTCTCCTCTTGCTTGTTCTTGTTCATCACTCTTGTCTTCCTCTTCTTGCATACCTTCATCATCTTCCTTTTCTTCATTTCTTGCACAACTTCTAGCTGCTAATTCAAAATCATTCCCATTATCATCATTGTCGTTGTCATCACTACTATCTCTTCCCTTGCTCTCATTATCATCATTTTCCTCTTTATCATCTTCCTCTTTTTTTTCCTCCTCATTTTCATCATTTTTCTCATCACTTTCTTGTGCTTTAGAAGTTCCTTCACCATCATGAGTGTTCTTCTTCAATAGATCCTCAATAGTCTTTACTCTTTCTTCCAATCCATCAAGCTTAACAAGTATCACAGGAGCAAAAGTTTCAAAGAACTTGTGCATTTTCTCCATTTCCTTGGCATGGTTGTTAAGACCCTCTTGGAAGACTTTGGAAACAATGATATCCCCGCTTGTAATATCCTTGCCAATGAAGTGTTTTGGTTCCTTAGAGTGGGATTGAGGAGTGTCGACTTATTCATATAGTCTCCTCTTGGAGGGAGGTTGCTCTTCATTATTAGGTGACACATTCCTTCACTTAGTTTCCTTTCTCTTGCTTGCATTTCTTCCTCATCCTCTTCTTCATCTTATTCAATTTCCACATTTTCTCTCCTCTTGCCTTTTCTTCCTTGATAGAGTCTCCCTTTTTGTTCTCCAAACTCCATCTTCATCAAGGATGAGTTGGATTCTTTTGAGGGAGTCATCGATATAGATTCTTCCTTTTTTTATGCTCAATATTTTCTCGGGAAATTGAACCTGCAAATGTTTGAAGAGTTTTGTGAGTAGCCTCTCATATGAAACTGATTTAACAAGTATCAGAGGAGTAAAAGTTTCAAAGAACTTGTACATTTTCTCCATTTCCTTGGCATGGTTGTTAAGAGCCTCTTGGAAGACTTTGGCAACAGTGATGTCCCTGCTTGTAATATCCTTGCCAATGAGGTGTTCTGGCTCCTTAGAGTGGGATTGAGGAGTGTCGACTTATTCATATAGTCTCCTCTTGGAGGGAGGTTGCTCTTCATTATTAGGTGACACATTCCTTCATTTAGTTTTCCTTTCTCTTGCTTGCATTTCTTCCTGATCCTCTTCTTCATCTTCTTCAATTTCCACATTTTCTCTCCTCTTGCCTTTTCTTCCATGATGGAGTCTCCCTTTTTGTTCTCCAAACTCCATCTTCATCAAGGATGAGTTGGATTCTTTTGAGGGAGTCATCGATATAGATTCTTCCTTTTTTTATGCTCAATATTTTCTCGGGAAATTGAACTTGCAAATGTTTGAAGTGTTTTGTGAGTAGCCTCTCATATGGAAATGACTGGTAAGTAGCCTCTCATCATATGTTTCAAGGAAATATATCCAAAATTTATTTTTATATGCTCCTGAAGTGCTAACATTACAACCATGTGCATATTACCAATGGAAGACTTGTGACGAAAGTTGGGAATTATTATAGTAGTAGGCATATGGTGTAGGATTCTTCCTCTAGCATCAAGAGCCTTCATTTCTCTATCCTTCAACATTCTAAATCTAAATCCATTTGTAAAAGCCTCTTCAAATATTTCATATGTAAAATGTTCATGAATGACACAATGTTGCCTCGATGAGTAAAATATAATCCATTTATCATCAACACCACTTATTCTATTCAATAAACCGTCATCGAATTCAAATTTAATTTGAGATACTCTAGAAGACACTATAAGAAAAAAGCAAAAGTAAAATAAAAAATAAATTTCAAAACAAGGATTTGAAACCGCCGGGGGTCAGTTTCAATTTTGGTGATAGCGACCCGATTTTGAAACCTACTAAAGTCGATTTCAAATTTAAAACAGAATTTGAAATCAATTTTGAAACCACTAGAGTGGATTTCAAAATTCACCTGAGGACCAACGAAATATAACAATTGGTTTTGAAACTTCATTGGAATTGATCTGACCTTAGAAATTGATTTCAAGAAATAAAAATGAAAAAAAAAATTTTGATCAAAATGGGCCCTATTGGCCAACTCGGCCCTGACTAACCCGAAGAACCTTACCGGTTCCACTACAAGAAAAAAACAATTTTGAAACTAACAAATCAGTTTCAAAACGAAGATTTGAAATCGCAAAAAATGGATTTAAAAAATGGTGGTCGTGGCCCGATTTTGAAACCGAAAAAAATTAGTTTCAATTTTGAAATCGTCGGTTTCAAAATTGGCCCAAGAAACAACTTTTTTAATCAAATATAATAACTAGTTTTGAAACCATATTGGAACCAATTTGAAAATGATTAGAAATCGATTTGAAATTAAATTGAAACTGAATTTAGAAACTAATTTTAAAAAATAATGAATAAATAAAAAAATTACAGGGTTAATCCGGCCAGGCCCGGTCGGCCAACCCAGATTAGGCTGGTGTTCGCACGCGCCTAACGCATGGCTGTGAGCCCAAGTGCTCTCGTGTATGGACGCTCTAATAATTGGACGAAAATTGCCCATTGTAAGACTCGAACCCTGGTTGGGTGTGGGGAGCACGTGCTTCTCGACCAAGCTACGATTCCTGTTGTGTTATTCCTCTGTAATTATTTTTTTTATACTGTGCATGTATATATTATATTTTTAAATCAATATATATATATATATATATATATAGACAACATATTAGCATTATATAATCTATATATTTATATATAATTATTGTTTTACATACTTGTATACTTATAATATTATAATTATTCATAGGTTATAAAATAATATTATTAAATTATTAAGTGTGTTTAACAATTAATAAAAATTTGTAATTTTATTTATATAGTTAAAATATATTAGCATTATATATAATTATTGTTTTACATACTTATATACTTATACGGCTATTAAGTATAAATCGCTTGTATGATATTTGATTATACTTGTATAATAATTGAATATAAATATATATAGATCAACATATATTTTAAACATAAAAAGTACGTAACAAATACGTTATACAACTGTTTACTTGACTATAGATAATTATATATATGTATAATCAAAATACAAACATATATTAATTATATGTTGATCACAATAATTCATTTAAATTCATCAAAGGTGTAGGATTTCAAATTATAAACCTTAATTATAATCTAAAATTTTAATTTATATTTTAAAATCGATTTGAAATGGACAATCATATTAGAAACCGATTTGAAACCACAATAGAGTTTTGCAACCTATTAGAAACCGATTTAAAACCGCTCTAAGATATAGGGTTTAGAAACAGATTTGAAACAAAATTTTGAAACCGATTGAAAAATACATCAAAAAATTAAAAAAAATTGATTTAGAAACTGCTTCTTAATCTATTAAAAAATTAATTTACAAATCGATTTGAAACCGATTTCATTCAGTTTTCAATTAGAAACCGATAAGAAAATTCATCAAAAAGAAAAAAATATTTGAATTAGAAACTGGTTTCTTATTTTATTAAAAATAAAAAAATTAATTTAGAAACCAATTTGATTTGAAACTTATTACAAACCGATTTGAAACCAAATTTTGAAGTCGATTTTGATCGGTTTCTAATTAAAAACTAATTATAAAATTTATTAAAAATAAAGAATATTTTAAACCTATTGAAACCGGTTTGAAATCAGTTTCCTAGCATGGTTCAAACTTGCGTTGTTGGTTGGGGGAGTGTGCGCTCCTCCAGCAGGCAAGGCTTGTTGTTGTGTTATTCTTCTGCAATTAATATATTTATACTATGTATGTATATATTATATTTTTAAATCAATAATATGTGTTATAATTATTTCTTAAATAATAGATTATATAGTACTTTAAAACAATCTTATTTATAATAGAACTTAGAGGAATAAAATATTATAAGATACAACTTATTTGATTATATTTTTAAAGAACTAAGAGCGGTGGTGAATTAGGTCTTTGGCTAATTTTCAGAAGTTTTTCCCTTTTTACAAACTTAGTTTGGAAGTGATGAAGATTCAAGTTTTCAAAGTGATTTTAATGAACACAATAAATGAGCAAATAAGGCAAGAAGAAGAACGAACGCATAAGCAATTTATAGTGGTTCGATCTCTTCAAGATATACATCCACTACCTTGAGTCCACATTCCAGGATTTCAATCAACTCAACAATAAAAATAGTTAATCAAGGTACAATAGAGGCTCACCCTACAAGGGTTTTAAACCACAACCTCATATTAATACAAGAATCAAGGTTCACACTTCCAAAAAAGGTTTTATATCCTCAAAAAATCTTGAATAAACAAGTATATAAAGAGATAAAGAATGATATTACCAACTGAAAGACCTAAGAGGGGGAATGATTTAGGTCTTTGGATAATTTTCAAAAACTTTTTATGTTTTATGGACTTGGTTTGGAAAGATTATATTCAGTTGCTTCAATGAGAATGTGATGAACACAATGACAAATAAATAAACAATGAAGAGCAGAGAACACAAGCAATTTATAGTGGTTTAATCTCTTCAAGATCTACATCCACTACTTTGATTCTACACTCAAGGATTTCAACCAATCTAGTATATGCTCAAATTCAATCAATTACACAAGAGGCTCACCCTATAAGGATTTTACACCAACAACCTCTTTTGCAATGCTACAAACAAGGTTCACCCTACCACAATGATTTTATATCTAGAAAACAACCTTGAATCAACACCTCAAGGATCACCCTTACCAAAAGGATTTTATGTTACAAGATAACCTTGTATTGAGCAAGTAGATAACAATATTAAACAGAGATTGGATGAGATATTACCACTTCTTGGTAGATGATTACACAAGTTAGCACCACTTCACCTTGTTGTCGTTGTAATCTTGAATAATCACATGAAAGCACAAGACAAAAGAGAGCTCTAAAGATTTCAAATGATTTTTGGAATGTTAGGATTCTTCAAGTGTTCAAAAGTTATAAAAAATCTGGAGTTTATGGCTTTTATAGATTTTGAAAATCGGTTCCAACAGTCATAAAACAGCTAGTTTCTGAGGAGTTCGGACAGCAGAATTTAATCCTCTATGTCCGAATTGTCGTCCAAACATTACTGTGACATACTGTTTGGGAAAGTTCGGACGACCAAAATTTGCCCTTGCATCCAAACTTGCATTCGAATTTCTCTAGAAATATAGTAGTCATGTTCACAGTTTGGACGTCCGAAGTTGCATCCGAACTTTTCAAACTTTGTCAAAACATTTGAAAATTAACCTCAGTAAGTTTTATATCATTTTGTATTAAAAGATAAGTCATTTAAAATCTTTGAATTCAAAGACCGTTACCAAAGCACTTGATTATTCAAAATTTATTCAAAGCCATTTAAGATTCAAAAACAAATTATGTGCTCTCTTATGCATCCAATAGATTCCAAGAAGAAGAAGTGTAGGGTTTATAAGAATATACCTATTTAGCAAGTGTAAACCTACACTAGAGTCTTCAAAGCCTTCAATCCATAGGACATGCTATAAATTCTTGATCCTTGAGCATACTAGAGTTGTCCTTAGCACTTTTAGCTCCAAGAAAATAAGAACTCTTTACTTCTCAATCCAAAAATTCTATCACACATATAGCATATGAATTTGTCCTTGTCAATGTTTATCATTAATCAAAACTAATCAAAACTACATGATTTGACCTCAGGGCTAACACCAACAACTTGGTAGATGATGACAAAAGCTAGCACCATTTCAACTTTTTTTCTTTGGAATCCTAAATAGTCACTTGAAGCACAAGATAAAAGAGAGCTGTTGATATTCAAATGATTTTGGATTATAAAGTTTCTTAAAGTGTTGAGAACTGTTTAAAATATGGAGTTTATGACTTTTATGTAGTTTGAAAATCAAATCCAACGTTCAAATAACGGCTAGTAACAGTGAAATTTGGTTGACTGAACTTGGACCTGTACCTCCGAATAGTCATTTGAACTTTTCTGTTTACCAAGCTGCTAGGATAATTTGGTCGACCAAACCTGGAAATATGCGTCCAATTGATTGTTCAAATTTCTCTAGAAATTCAGTATCCAAGGTTCCAGTTTGGACAAAACATTTGGAAATCAACTACAACAAGTTTGAAATTATGTTAGATATAATAATATGTCAATTAAGACCTTTTGAGTACTAAACTGTTAATATTCACTTGGTAAATCAAGAATGATCAAAGCATTTTAAGGTTTAAAATGAAGTTTTGTGCTTCCTTATGTATTATATAGATTCCTAGAACAAGAAGTGTAGGGTTTACAAGAAGATACCTATTTAGCAAAGGCAAACCTAAGCTAGTATCTTCAAAGCCTTCAATCTTCTAAGGCATGCTTTATATTCTTCAATCATTTTAGCACACTTGAGTTTTCCTTAGAGTCATAGCTCCAAGTTAATGAGAACAATTGGCTTCTCAATCCAAAAATCATATCACACAATTAGCATATGAATTAGTCCTCATCAATATTTGTCATTAATCAAAACTACTAGATTTTCCCTTAGGGCTTACAATCTTCCCCTTTTTTATGATGACAAACTTTGATGCAAAATGTGATGGATTTAAATAATGTAGAACAAAGATGCATTAGTGTCAAAGATGAATGATAAACCATTTGACACAATGACATTTAGATGGCTCATGATTAGCCTATGGCCCAACCAACTTCCATATGGCTCCTTCATTCCATCAAGATAGAAGATATAGCATTTAAGCATCAAGAATACTTCTTCTAAGAGAATTTTTAAAGGTTAGAAAAGATTGTGCTCATTTTTGAAGTTTGGACTTGAATTGTTACAAGTCCGAATTTTAAAATTTCAAGTCCGAATTTTGAGATTTCAAGTCCGAATAGCAAAATAAACTAGATAATGATTGTAATTTTTTAAAATAAGCTTTCCTAAGGTTCTTCAATCATGACAGGAAATATCATGATAGTTTTAGAGAAATTTAGACAATATCAAAGTACTTTTGGTATGCATCCGAACTTTTGGTAAAGGTTTCAAAGGATGATTTTAGCATGTTCAAATGAATTACTCAGGTACACAAACATCCATAATGTATATATGATCATAATAACACTTAGGCCTTGCACAATACTCAAACTCAATCACATTACTCAACTTAAGCAACCCCATTGGACATATTTTTCACAAAGCAACTAATGCTAATACCTTTTGCTTTGTTCATTCCAAATCTCTTCAATAACTCTTTGGTATATTTTGTTTGATTTATTAAAGTGCCATCCTTGGTTTGCTTGATTGAGTTCTCCCATCATGCTCATTTCAAATTCTTCCATCATCTTGGCAAACTCATCACAAAGAGATATATATATTAGTAGCACAAAAATATGACATCATCCACATAGATTTGCACAAGCAAGAGATCATTGTTACAAGAGGTTTTATAAAAAGAATTATGTCAACCTTTTCCCTTGAAAATCCTTTTGAAAGTAGAAAGCCACTTAATCTTTCATAACAAGCTCTAGGGGCTTGTTTTAAACCATATAAAGCTTTGGATAATTTGTAAACATGATTAGTAAATTTTTCATGAGAAAAAACAGGAGGTTATTCCACATGAACTTCTTCATCAATAAAACCATTTAGAAATGCACTTTTAACTGATTAGGAAATTTTTCATGAGCAAAACCAGGAGGTTATTCTACATGACATTCTTCATCAATAAAGCCATTTAGAAATGCACTTTTGACATCCATTTGAAATAGTTTAAAACCTCGAAAGCAAGCAAATATCAAATGCATTCTTATAGATTCCAGTATGACTACAGGAGCAAAAGTTTCATCATAGTCAATGCCGTCTTCTCGATTGAATCCCTGGGCAACAAGTCTAGACTTATTTGTAACAACCTCTCCTGATTCATTTAGTTTACTTCTAAAAACCCATTGTGTAGCAATAACGGAGTAATTAGGGAGTCTTGGGATAAGATTCTAAACTTTGTTGCTTTCAAATTGATTTAGTTCCTCTTACATACCAACTAGTGGCGGAGCCAAGATTTCAATTTTGAGAAGCCGAGCCAAAATATAATATACTTTTTTATTTGTAGTCTTAACTTGTTTAAGATCTTTGTTTTGCACGTTATGAGATTTTGAACAACACTGCATAGATTAATTCCTTTGAGATACTTTTGAGGCAACGAGGCAAGAGTTTTACTAATTTTCATGTATGATGAAGTTTTAAATCTCATTTTATATTATCACCTAGCAATTTTGGAGACATAAAGTTATTTTATAAAAAAATAAAAAATATTAGAGAAGTAAAATTATAATTTAACTATGTTATCAATAAAGTACCACCTTGTTTTAACTCATTGGGAGACATCACCAATGATTTGTTCCTTAGGGTGGCCTCTTGCATATCTTAAATCATTGGGAAGCTCTTGCTCACCACTAAGTTGGCCATCTTGTTCTTGATCAATCATTTCTTCTACATTGGCATGATCTTATAGTTTGTGCTTAAAGATGAGCTTGATTGTTATTCATTGAAGTACCTACATCATCTTCATCTCTTCTTTCAAAGTAAATGTTAGATTTATCAAAGCTCACATGAATAATTTTCTCACTGCATAATGTTCTCTAATTATAAACATCATATGCCTTTTTGTTCGACGAATAACCAAGAAAGACGCTTTAATCCAATTTTCTATCAAATTTTCCTCAATTATCACGGGTATTCAAGATAAAGCACTTACAACCAAACACTTTAAAATAATCAATTGAGGGAGTTCTAGTTATTCTTAGAAAAAGTCTTAAAAGAACATTATTCATAACATAGCAAGCAAATGTTTACAATTTCGGCCCAAAAGTATTTTGGTAAAGAATTTTCACAAAGCATAGACCTAGCCATTTCTTGCAAAGTTCAATTTTTTCTTTCGACTACACCCTTTTTTGGGGTGTTTTGGTAGCTGAAAATTATGAATAATTCAACTTTCTTCAAAAAGTTTTGTAAAGTCTTGATTTTAGAATTCTCTCACATTGTCACTTCTAATAGAAATTAATTTTCAATTAAGGGAGGTTCAAACATTTTTGAAAAGTCTACAAATTCATGAAAGTATTCATCTTTTTGAGATCAAAAGAGTACCCAAGTAAATCTTGAAAAATCATCAACAATTACACATGCATACCTCTAACCACCAAGACTAGTGGTCCTCATTAGTCCAAACAAATCCCTATGAACAAGTTCAAGAGGTTTTGCAGAAGAAACCATTTTCTTTGGTTTGAAAGATATTTTTGTTTGTTTTCCATATTGACAAGAATGACAAAGATGATTTTTCTCAAAACGCATTTTTGGTAACCCTCTAACTAATTCTTGTGAGAAAAGTTTGTTCAACAAGTCTGAAAGACCTAAGAGGGTGGTGAATTAGGTCTTTGGCTAATTTTCAAAATATTTTTCTATTTTATAAACTTGATTTGGAAAGATTATATCTGATTGCTTCAATATAAATGTGATGAACACAATAACAAAGCAATACATAATGAAGAGCAAAGAACACAAGCAATATATAGTGGTTCGATCTCTTCAAGATCTATATCCATTACCTTGAGTCTACATTCAAGGATTTCAACCAATCTACTATATGCTCAAGTTCAAACAATTACACAAGAGGCTCACCACACAATGGTTTTACACTAACAACATCTTTAGAAATTCTACACAAAAGGTTCACCCTACCAAAGGATTTTATATCTATAGACAACCTTGAATCAATACTTCAAGGATCACCCTTACCTAAAGGATTTTATGTTTACAAGAAAACCTTGTAATGAGCAAGTAGAACACAGGATTAAAATAGAGAATGAATGAGATGTTACCACTGCTTGGTAGATGATTATACAAATTAGCACCACTTCACCTTGTTGTCTTTGGAATCTTGAATGATCAATTGAAAGCACAAGAAAAAAGAGAGTTCAAAAGATTTCTAACGATCTTGGAATGTTAAGATTTCTCAAGTGTTCAAAAGTTATAAAAAATCTGGAGTTTATGGCTTTTATAGATTTTAAAAATTAGTTCTAACAGTCATAAAACGACTAGTAATGGATAGTTTCTGAGGAGTTCGGACGTACGAACTTGCTCCTTTGCGTCCAAACTTTCGTCTGAAAATCACTTTGACATGTTTTCTGGGAAAGTTCGGACATCCAAACTTTGCCTCCTACGTCCGAACTTGCTTCCGAATTTCTTTGGAAATACAGTAACCATGTAATAGTTTGAACGTCCGAATTTGCGTCCGAACTGATCAAACTTTGTCAAAACATTTGAAAATCAACCTCATTAAGTTTGAAATTATTTTGTATCAATAGATAAGTCATATAAAATATTTTAAACTAAAATAAACCGTTACCAAAGCACTTGATCATCAAAAGTTTACTCAAAGCCATTTAAGATTCAAAAACAATTTTTGCGCTCTCTTATGCATTCAATAGATTCCAAGAAGCAAGAAATGTAGGGTTTACAAGAATATACCTATTTAGCAACTGTAAACCTACACTAGAGTCTTCAAAGCCTTCTATCCATAGGACATGCTCTATATTCTTGATCTTTGAGCATATTAGAGTTGTCTTTAGCACTTTTAGCTCCAAGGCAATGATAACTCTTTGCTTCTTAATCCAACAATCCTATCACACAAGTAACATATGAATTAGTCCATATCAATGTTTGCCATTAATCAAAACTAATCAAAACTACATGATTTGCCTATAGGGCTAACAATATCCCTCTTTTTGATGATGACGAACTTTGATGCAAAATGTGATGGATTTAAACAGTGTAGTACGAAGAAGCATTGATGTCAATGATAAATAATAACCAGTTTAGCATTATGGCCCAACCAACCTCCATTTACCTCATTCCTTCCAACAAATAGGATAGAAGATATAGCATTTAAGCATTAAGAAAACTTCTAAGAGAGGTATTAAAGGTCAAAAAAAGATTAACAATGATCCCCTTAGATTGTGCTCATTTTTCAACAAGTTTGGACTTGAGATGTTGTGAATCTAAATTTTGACATATCAAGTCCGAACTGTAAAATAAGTAAAGTGAAAGCAGCAATTTTTGAAAATAAGCTTTCCTAAGGTTGTTCAAACATAGTAGAAGAGATTAAAACATATTTGAATCAATTTGAACAATAAAATATCACTTTTTGGCAACAAAATATGGATGCATCCAAATTTTTAAACCACGCATCCGAATTTTAAGATTTCAAGTCCAAACTATAAAATATGTGAGATAAAATCTTTAATTTTTTAAAATAAGCTTTTCTTAGATTGTTAAAATATGATAGGAATGATTAAGATAGTTTTCAAACAATTTGAACAACAAGAAAACATTTTTGGCAAGAAGATCCTGATGCGTCCAAACTTTTGGTCTGCATCTGAATTTCAAGTCCAAATTTTTTGGCAACAAGTTTGAAAAAGTGATTTTGCATTTTCAAATGAATTGTAATAGTACTCAAATATGTATGTCCACAATGACACTCAATTCAGCTTTGTAAAACCAAAAAACCCATGCATTCAATTATTTTCATGAAGTAATCTAAAATCATAAATCAGGTCAAGAACCAAGTTCAAGATTTCAACCTCAACTTAACTATATTCCAGAATCTCAGAAAATAACTAAAATATCACATATTATAATACTTTCCATTTAAATTCCAAATACAGCCAAATGTTTTCATATTACACATTCATTTTACATATTGCACATCAGAACAATGATAGCACACATACCACATTCATTTTACATATTGCACATCAACACATTGTAGTCATCATTCTTTCTCCCCCTTTTGTCATCACTCAAAGATGGGGTAATGAAAATGAAACTGACAATTAGCATATTCAACTAGGGCCAATAAAAATAGTAACTAACAGTTTAGCATATTCTTGTAAGTCAACTTCTTCTCCCCTTTTATAGCATCAATTAAGCTTGGGGTGATCAAAGTATCATTAGCAAAAGAAGCTCTCGACACTAAGGTTTCATCATTTAGCTTCACACAACTATTACAAAAGCCACATTAAAAAAAGTTATAAAGTTCAGAAATTTAAAGAGAAAAGAAGAGAAATTGCATAAACCAAGCTAGGAATTGTTCATAAGTCATACTAAGCATATCAAAAGTAAATAAAAGCAGTAAATAGAGATAAGATTAAAGAGATGCTCAGTCTTGTGATGTTGATGGACAGTCCTTTTTTTTATCCCTTCTTGATTGCTACATGCTTGACTCTTCCTTGGCTGAATGTTGGGTTGGATGGTGTTGTCACTTCAACTCTTGCAATTAGACTTCCTTCTTGGCTAATTCTAGCTTGCTGCTCTCCTTGATCTCCTCTTTGTGACTCCACAGCTTGCTCACAGTCATTCCCTTGGTCATTATTATCACTATCATCATCATTATCACTGTCATTATCTTTATCTTCTTCCTTGTTTTTGTCTTCCTCATCTCTCTTATCATCATCTATTTCTTCTCTTTCTTTAGGTTTAGAGGGTCCTTCACCACTTTGAGCATTTCTCATCAAAATGTCCTCTATGTGCTTCACTCTATTTTCTAAACCATCTAATTTTCCAAGAACCATAGGAGCAAAAGTTTCAAAGAATTTATACATTTTCTCCATTTCCTTGATGTGGTTGTTCAAGGCTTCTTGGAATGCCTTAGCAACAATGCTGTCTCCTCTAGTAATTCCTTCACCACTAGGAGCTTCTCCAACATTAGGATGTGACTGAGGAGTAGGCACTTCTTCAAAGAGTCTTCTCTTGGATGAAGGTTGCTCCCCCTCACTTGATGAATCATGTCTCCTCTTTGTTTTAATTTCCCTTGCCCACTTTTCTGCTTCATCTTCTTCTTCCTCAGTTTCCCCACTGACTTCAACTTCTTCTCTTTTTGAAGGAGTTTCTCTTTTAGTTCTCCATACACCATCTTCATCAAGAACTAATTGCATCCTTCTAAGAGAGTCATTACTATAGATTTGTTCTCTTTTGAAAGCTAGTCCTCTAACAGGAAGTTTGATTTGGAAATGTTTCAAAATTCTTGTTAATAATCTTCCATGTGGTAAGACTTTGTTGGCTATTTTTCTAGCACTAAACATATGCTTCAATGCCACATACCCAAAATTTAATCTCCTATGCTCATGCAAAGCAAGCATAATCACCATATGTATATTTCCAACAAATGATTTATGTCCAAAATTAGGGATAATCATGGTTGTTATCATATGATGCAGAACTCTTCCTCTAGCATCCAAAGATTTGATTTCCCTTTCTTTAATGGACCTAAACTATCTTCCATTTGTAAAATCCTCTTCAAATCTTTCATTGGTAAATAGCTCACAGATATAACAATGTTGTCCCAAAGAAAAATACCTTGCTCCAATATCACTTACTCCACAAATTCTGTTCACTAAGGCATCATTAAATTCAAAGCCTACTTGAGACACTCTAGAAGAATACCATTGAATTACATTATCTCCCTCTTGTTCGATTCTTTCTTCTTTAAGATTTGCATAAAACTCATATACGAGAGAAGGATAAGCTTCTTCATCAATGACTAGCAAATTGCTCCAACCAATATCACCAAATAAAGACAGAATGTTACCCATATTAGAGAGTTTGTCTATGTCCACTTTGTTTCCAGGAATAATCTTTCTGTTTTTCTTGCTCCATTCTCCAAATTCTGATGCAGTGAATTATGAGGAGTATTTAGGGTTAGGAATTCAAAAATCCAAGTGGTTTGATATCCAAGCATATATCTCCTTTAGCAACATGATAACGAATAAAATGATGCTTAATCTCTATATGCTTAGTCCTAGAATGTTGAATGGGGTTTATGCTTAAATTGATAGCACTAGTATTATCACATAGTATAGGCACACAATTCAATTTAAGACCATAATCATGTAGAGTATGCTGCATCCATAGTATTTGAGCACAACAACTACCAGCTTCAATATATTCAGCTTCAGTAGTAGACAAAGACACATGCTTGTTTTTTACTGTACCAAGACACAAGACAACTACCAAGAAATTGACAATGACCACTAGTACTTTTACGGTCAACTTTACATCCGGCAAAATCAACATCCGAATATCCAATAAGATCAAAAGATGAATATTTTGAAAACCAAAGGCCATAGTCATGTGTATCAATCAAAAAACGAAAGATGCGTTTAATAGAAATTAAATGAGACTCTTTAGGACAAGATTGGAATCTAGCACATAAGCACACAACAAACATAATATCTGGTCTACTTGCTGTGAGATAAAGTAAACTTCCAATCATACCTCTATATGCCTTTACATCAACATTTTTACCTTTCTCTTCTTTATCAAGTTTGAGTGATGAACTCATTGGAGTGCTTATCCCTTTTGCTTGATCCATTCCAAACCTTTTCAAAAGCTCTTTGGTATACTGTGCTCATTTCAAATTTATTTTGCATTAATTTGGCAAACTCATCACAAAGAGATGTATTAGTAGCACCAAAAATGATATCATCCACATAAATTTGCACAAGTAAGAGATCATTAGTGCAAGAAGTTTTTAAAAATAATGTTGTGTCAACTTTTCCTTTTGAAAATCCTTTTGAAAGAAGAAATCCACTCAATCTTTCATACCAAGCTCTAGGAGCTTGTTTCAACCCATATAAAGCTTTGGTTAATTTGAAAATATGGTTGGGAAACTTTTCATGAGTAAAACCAGGTGGTTGTTCTACATAAACTTCTTCTTCAATAAAACCATTTAGGAATGCACTTTTGACATCCATTTGAAATAGTTTAAAACCTTTAAAACAGGCATAAGCTAAAAGTATTCTTATGGATTCAAGTCTAGCTATAGGAGCAGAAGTCTCATCATAATCAATTCCTTCTTCTTGATTGAATCCTTGAGCAACAAGTCTAGCTTTATTTCTAACAACTTCTCCTTGTTCATTTAATTTGTTTCTAAACACCCATTTTGTACCAATTATGGAATGATCAAGAGGTCTTGGAACAAGAGTGCAAACTTTGTTGACTTAGCTCTTCTTGCATAGCAGTAATCCAAAAATTATCACACAAGGCATCATCAATGTTTTTAGGCTCAATATGAGATAAAAGAGCAAATTTTGTCAATAAAGTACAGCCTTATTTTAACTCCTTGGGATACATCACCGATGATTTGCTCCTTAGGATGGCCTCTTGCATATCTTAGATCTTTTGGAAGCTCTTGGTCACTACTAGTTTTTCCATCTTGTTCTTGCTCTATTATTTCTTCTTCATTGGCATGATCTTCCAAAATTGGTACTTGATGATGAGTTTGATTATCAATCATTGAGGTACCTACATCATCTTCATTTCTTCTTTCAAGGTAAATGTTACATTCATCAAAAGTCACATGAATGGTTTCCTCAACGCATAATGATCTTTTGTTATAAACTCTATAGGCTTTTTATTTGATGAATAACCAAGAAATATTCATTCATCAGATTTTCTATCAAATTTTCCTAGGTTGTCATGAGTGTTCAAGATAAAGCATTTACAACCAAATACCTTAAAATAAACAATTGAAGGAGTTCTTCCAAATAAAAGTTCAAAAGGTGTTTTTCGTAGAAAAGGTCTTAAAAAAACTATATTCATTACATAACAAGTAGTGTTCACACAACATTGATCTCGCCATCTCTTGTAAAGTTTTATTTTTCCTTTCAACAACACCATTTTGTTGAGGTGTTTTGGCAGTTGAAAAGTTATGTGTAATACCATATTCATCACAAAATTTTGTAAAATCTTGATTACAAAATTCTCTTCCACTGTCACTCCTAATAGATATCAATTTGCACTCAAGAGAAATTTGAACCCTTTTGAAGTGTTTAACAAATTCATGAAAAAATCATCCTTTTGAGCTAGAAAGATCACCCAAATCTTGAAAAATCATCAACAATCACATATGCATATCTTTTACCACCAAGACTAGTAGTTCTCATTGGTCCAAACAAGTCCATATGAACAAGTTCAAGAGGTTTTGATGTAGAAACTATTTTCTTTGGTTTAAAGGATCTTTTTGACTGTTTTCCATATTGACAAGCATCACAAATGCGAGTTTTATCAAAATTCATTTTAGGTAGTCCTCTAACCAATTCTTGTGATGAAAGTTTGTTCAACAAGTCCATACTTACATGACCTAATCTTCTATGCCATAGATATCCATCATTGTCATGAATGGCAAGACATTTAATATTATTTGCAACAAGTTCATCAAGATATAGTACATACACATTTCTAACTCGATTTGCAACAAAAATAGTTTTGTTTTTTATACTATCAAGAATAGTACAAGTGTCACATTAAATTCAACTTTACAACCATTATCACATAATTGGCTAATACTAAGTAAATTATACTTCAAACCATCAATAAGGAGTACTTGCTTAATGAGAGGAAAAGAACCTTTACCAATATTACCGATTCCAAGTATTCTTTCCTTCTTCTTATCACCAAATGTGACAAAGCCTTCACTTGTTGCTTGAAGTTCACTAATAAGTGAGGCATTTCCTGTCATGTGTCTTGAGCAGCCACTATTAAGAAACCATTTAGTGGTGCTTGATCTTGGAGCAAATCGAACCTACACCAAAGTTGAGAAAGTGACATTTAGTACCCACATTTTCTTGTGTCCAATGGGGTTAGTGACATTTTCTTTGACTCTTTAAATGGTTTTAACACCATTTTCTATTTTTCTTTTCACATAACATTTCGAAACTTTGTGTCCATGTTTTCCACATGTACAACAAGTATGAGGCATTGAACTAGAAGTAGCTCTAACAAAGAATTTTTTATATTTAGGTCCATTATTTACATGATTGTAATACCATTTTTCACCCAAGAAGATCTTTGAGATCTGAGTAGCTTGTTAAGATTGTATTTTCCATTTGTAAATTTCTCAATGCATAATGTAAGATCATCAACTTTCTTTTTCAATATTTCATGATCACTAAGCATTGTTTCTAAAGAACAAATTTTTGTACAAAGATCTTTATTTTTAAGAGATATGTTTTGTAAAGCTACATTTAAAATTTCCTTTTCAATATTCAGGCAATTAATGGATTCAAGAAGTTTTCCATTTTCACAACACAATTTTGAATTCTCATTCAACAAATCATAAATTTTGATTTTCATTTCCTTATTCCTTTTTGAGGCCATTTTTAATTCTTCATACATCTCAACATGTAATTCACTAGGATCAATATCATCTTCACAACAAGTTGAAATTGAAGGAGTAGATTGTACCTCATCATCTATTGCCATAAAGAATATGTTGGCTTTTCCGTCACTGTCCTCTGCACTCTCTTGTTGATCCCAAGTTCCAGCAAGTCCCTTCCCCTTCTTGAGAGATTTCTTTTTTAGTTTGTTGTCTCTTTCCTTTTCCAAAAGTTTGGGACAATCAACAATGAGATGTTCAGTGCTCTTGCATTCAAAGAATTGAGGTTTGAATGATGATGACTGTCCACATTTCTTGTGTGAACTTTTTCCTTTCTTGAGAAATTCCTTTTTGTAGAATCTTTTGAATTTTCTTACTGCCATAGCCATCTCCTCACCTTCACTATTTCCATCTACATCACTTGATGAATTTTCTTGTTCACTGAGATGATTGGAGGTTTTAAGTACAACTCCCTTTCTTCCTTTCTCTTCATCTTCAATATCATTCAATCTCTTGACCTTCATCTCATGTGCGAGTAGTGATCCGATGAGCTCTTCAAGTGGGAGAATTTTCAAGTCTTTTGATTCCTCAATAGCAAGAGTCTTCGGTTGCCCAGACTTTGGTAGAGCATCCAAAATCTTTCTATTTTGTTCTCCAATTGAGTAGTTCTTCCCATAGGCTTTTAGACCATTGGAGATGTTAATAAATCTTGTGAACATATCACTAATATTCTCACCTTGTTTCATGGTGAATAGCTCATAATCTCTTACTAGCATTGCAAGCTTTGACTCCTTTACTTGATTCGTTCTTTCATGTGTAACTTGAAGAAGTCTCCACATATCATGTGCGGTGTCGCATCCACTAACTCGATTATACTCATTCACATCCAATGCACAGCTCAATATGTTCATGGCTTGGTAATTTAGTGTCATTTTCACAGAGTCACCTTCATCAAATTCGTCTATAGGCTTTGGCTCTTGAGTAACTCCGTCAGCTCTCATTTTCATTGGTACATAAGTACCTTTCTCAATAATACTCCACAAATCAAAGTTAATAGAACAAATATATATCTTAATTCTAGATTTTCAAAATGTATAATTTGTTCCATCAAACAAAGGAGGTCTATTTGTGGAAGAACCTTCCAAATAAGGTAAGTTTGAAACATTAGACATAAGATCTTAACTTCTAGGTTGTAAAACCACACAAAGAAGCCCTTGCTCTGATACCAATTGAAAGACCTAAGAGGGGGGTGAATTACTCCTTTGGCTAATTTTCAAAACCTTTTTATGTTTTATAAACTTGATTTGTAAAGATTATATCTGATTGCTTCAATATAAATGTGATGAACACAATAACAAAGCAATACACAATGAAGAGCAAAGAACACAAACAATTTACAGTGGTTCGATCACTTCAAGATTTACATCCACTACCTTGAATCTAGACTCAAGGATTTCAACCAATCTATTATATGCTCAAGTTCAAACAAGTTTTACACTAACAACCTCTTTAGAAATTCTACACACAAGGTTCACCCTACCAAAGGATTTTAAATCTACAAACAATCTTGAATCAATACTTCAAGGATCACCCTTACCTAAAGGATTTTATGTTTACAAGAAAACCTTGTAATGAGAAAGTAGAACACATGATTAAAATAGAGAATGAATGAGATGTTACCACTGCTTGGTAGACGATTACACAATTTAGCACCACTTCACCTTGTTGTCTTTGGAATCTTGAATGATCAATTGAAATCACAAGAAAAAAGAGAGATCAAAAGATTTCAAACTATTTTGGAATGTTAAGATTTCTCAGGTTTTCAAAAGTTATCAAAAATCTGGAGTTTATGGCTTTTATAGATTTTAAAAATTAGTTCTAACAGTCATAAACCGGCTAGTAACGACCAGTTTATGAGAAGTTCGGATGTCCGAACTTGCTCCTCTGCGTCCAAACTTTCGTCCGAACATCACTGTGACATGTTGTCTGGGAAAGTTCAGATGTCCGAACATTGCCTCCTGCGTTCGAACTTGAGTCCGAATTTCTCTAGAAAAACTGTAACCATGTCACCGTTTGGACGTCTGAATTTGCGTTTGAACTGATAAAAAAAAATCTTTTATACTAAAAAATAACCGTTACCAAAGCACTTGATCATCAAAAGTTTACTCAAAGCCATTTAAGATTCAAATACAAGTTTTACACTCTCTTGTGCATTCAATAGATTCCAAGAACCAAGAAGTGTAGGGTTTACAAGAATATACCTATTTAGCAAGTGTAAACCTACACTAGAGTCTTCAAAGCCTTGTATCCATAGGACATGCTCTATATTCTTGATCTTTGAGCATATTAGAGTTGTCCTTAGCACTTTTAGATCCAAGGTAATCATAACTCTTTGCTTCTTAATCCAACAAACCTATCACACTAGTAACATATGAATTTTTCCATATCAATGTTTGTCATTAATCAAAACTAATCAAAACTACATGATTTGCCCTTAGGGCTAACAATGTCCATGCTCACATGACCTAATCTTCTATGCCATAAATATCCATCATTATCATGAACAACAAGACATTTAACATCATTGGCAACAAGTTCATCATGATATAGCACACATACATTTCAAACTCTATTGGCAACACAAATGTTTTTGCCACTCACACAATCAAGAATAGTCCAAGTATCACATTTAAATTTAACTTTGCATCCATTTCACACAATTAGCTAATGCTAAGCAAGCTTTATTTCAAATCACCAGTAAGTAGGACTTGTTTAATTAAAGGTGAACGACCTTTACCAATATTACCTACACCAAGGATTTTTCCTTTCTTCTTATCACCAAATGTGACTAATCCATCATTTGTGCTTCAAGCTCACTAATGAGTCAAGAATTTCCCATCATATGTCTTGAGCATCCACTATCAAGAAACCACTTAGTGGCACTTGATCTTGGAGGAAGATGTACCTACATCAAATGAGAGGAAGTGACTTTTGGTACCCACATTTTCTTGGGTCCAAGGGGATTAATGATAGTTCCCTTAGCTCTCCAAATAGTTGTAACAGCACTTTATAACTTTCTTTTCACATAAGATCTAGTGCTACAATATGTCTACCATAACAAGTACAATAGTTATGAGTCATTGAAGTAGAGGTAGCTCTAACAAAGAAATTTTTATATTTCGTGTTAGCTATAAAGGGCAAATCATATTAGTTTTGAATAATGACAAATATTGATGAGGACTAATGTGTTTATATGTTGAGTGATAGGATTGATGGATTGAGAAGCATGAAGTCTTATTGCCTTGAAATCACAATGCAAGAACAACTATACTATGCCAAAAGTGATTGAAGATTGTAGAGTATGATCAAAATGATTGAGGGTATTGAAGACTTAGAGTGTAGAGTTAGTATGCTAAATAGGTATATTTTTCTGTAAACTCTACACTTGTATGTCTTGGATTCATTTGAATGCATGAGAGAGCACAACACTTGTTTTTGAAATGAATTTAAAATGAACTTTGTGATAACAAGTATGTTTTTGAAATCATAAATGATCTTAAGAAGATTTTGTGTGATCAAAATGTTTTGGTAAAGATTTTTGCGTTTAAATATGCTTAAATGATGTGTCCATTCATGCAAAACGTTTTTCAATGTTATTAACAATGATTTTCAAATGATTTGACAAAGTTTGATAAGTTTGGATGCTAGTTTGGTCATCCAAACTTTGAAAATGGTTACTGTGCTTCTAGAGAATTTCGGACGTAAGTTTGGAATAGAGAAAAGTTCGGACGTCCAAACTTTCTCCGATAAGCATGGTTACTGTTTTTCCAGAGAATTTCGGACGAATGTTCAGACGCATAAGGAAAAGTTAGGACGTCCGAACTTTTCTAGACAGCTTGGCATAGAAAAGTTCGGACTCAAGTTCGGACGCATAGCAGAAAGTTCAGACGTTCGAACTTTTCTGTTACTAGCCGTTACTAGCCGTTTTATAGCTGTTGCATTTGAATTTTCACATCTATAAAAGCTATAAACTTCAGATTTTTTGTAAGTCTTGTATCTTTGTGAACTCTAAGCATTCCAAAAGTCTTTAGCAAACTTTAAAGCTCTCTCTCATCTTATGCATTCAATTGATCATTCAAAAGACATCAAAGTGTGAAGGTGCAACATTGGGTAAACATCTACCAACAAGTGGTAACATCTACACACTCTTCTATCATTATCAAATTGTGTTTTCTACTAGCTCATTGCAAGGTTATCTTGTGGCATAAAACCCTTTTGTGTAAGGGTGAGCCATAGACTAGATTAATCAAGGTTGTGGTGTAAAACCCGTGTGTGGGTGAGCCTTTGATTAGATTGGTCTTTCGGTTGTCTTTAGATATAAAACCCTTGTGGAAGGGTGAGCCTTGTTTGTATAATTACTAAAAGAGGTTGTGAGTGTAAAACCATTGTGTGGTGAGCCTCTTATGTAATTTTTGAACTTGAGCATATAGTAGATTGTTTGAAATCCTTAAGTGTAGGCTTAAGGTAGTAGACGTAGATCTTGAAGAGATCGAACCACTAAAAATTGCTTGTGTTCTTTGTTCATACATTGTTCTACTACTTGGCTATTATTTGTATTGCTTTTCTATTGAATCAAGCACATACAATCTGTTTCTTTGCTTAGAATTATAAAAGGACTATATTTGTGAAAAATTAGCCAAATACCTAATTCACCCCCCTCTTAGGTATTTCAATTGGTATCAGAGCAAGGACTTCTTGTGTGGTTTTACAACCTAGAAGTTAAAGATCTTATGACTAATATTTCAAACTTACTTTATCTAGAAGGGTCTTCCACAAATAGACTGCCTTTGTTTGATGGAACAAATTATACCTTTTGGAAATCTAGAGTTAAGATATATATTTGTTCTATCAATTTTGATTTGTGGAGTATTGTTGAAAAAGGTCCTTATATTCCTATGAAAATGAGAGCTGATGGAGTAACCTCAGAACCTAAGTCTACAGACGAATTTGATGAACATGATTCAAAGAAAATGACATTAAATTATCAAGCCATGAACATATTAAGTTGTGCTTTAGATGTAAGTGAATATAATAGAGTTAGTGGTTGTGACACTGCTCATGATATGTGGAGGTTACTTCAAATAACTGATGAGGGTACAAACCAAGTTAAAGAGTCTAAACTTGCCATGCTTGTTAGAGACTATAAACTTTTTACCATGAAACAAGGTGAGAATGTTAGTGATATGTTTACAAGATTTAGTAACATTTTCAATGAATTAAAAGCTTATGGAAAGAGCTATACTATTGGAGAACAAAACAGGAAGATTTTGGATGCTCTACCAAAATCTTGGCAGCCAAAGTCACTTGCTATTGAGGAGTCCAAGGACTTAAAAACTCTTCCGCTTGAAGAACTTATTGGATCTCTGCTCACACATGAAATGAAGATGAAAAGATTAAATGACAATGAAGATGAAGAAAAGGGAAGAAAAGGAGTGGTACTCAAGACTTCAAATCACTTGAGTGAACAAGAAGAATCTTCAAGTGAAGAAGAAGATGGTAATAGTGGAGAGAAGGAAATTGCCATGGCAGTTAGGAAGTTCAAGAGATTCTACAAAAAGGAGTTTCTTAAAAAGGGAAGAATGCCAACCAAGAAGAGTGGACAGACTTCCTCTTTCAAACCTCAATGTTTTGAATGCAAGAGTACATAACATCTTGTTGCAGATTGTCCCAGAGTTTTAGAAAGGGAAAGAGATAGCAAGAACAAAAAGAAATCTGCCAAGAAAGGAAAAGGACTGGCTGGAACATAGGATTAACAAGAAAATGAAGATGACAGTGAAGGAAAGGCCAACATATGCTTTATGGCAATTTATGATGAGGTTCAATTTGCTTCTAGATCAAGTGCCACAAAATAGTTTCTTGACAGTGGGCATATGACTGGAAATGCCTCACTTGTTAGTGAGCTTCAAGCAACAAGTGAAGGCTTTGTCACATTTGGTGATAAGAAGAAAGGAAAAATACTTGGAATAGGTAACATTGGTAAAGGTTCCTTCCCACTTATTAAGCAAGTATTACTTATTGATGGTTTGAAGTATAATCTAATTAGCATTAGTCAATTATGTGACAATGGATGTAAAGTAGAATTTAAATATGATACTTGTACTATTTTTGATAGTGAAAGTAGCAAAACCATTTTTATTGCTAAAAGAGTTGATAATGTCTATGTGTTATATCTTGATGAACTTATTACTAATGATATAAAATGTCTTGCTATTCATGATAATGATGGATTTTTGTGGCATAGAAGATTAGGACATGTAAGCATGGATTTATTGAAAAAACTTTCAACACAAGAGCTAGTTAGAAGACTACCCAAAATGCATTTTGATAAAACTCGTCATTGTGATGCTTGTCAATATGGAAAACAATCAAAAACATCTTTTAAACCAAAGAAAATGGTCTCCACTTCAAAACCTCTTGAACTAGTTCATATGGATTTATTTGGACCAATGAGGACTGCTAGTCTTGGTGGTAAAAGATATGCTTATGTGATTGTAGATGATTTTTCAAGATTTACTTGGGTGCTCTTCTTAGCTCAAAAGGATGAATCATTTCATGAACTTGCAAAACTTTTCAAAAAGGTTCAAACATCTCTTGAATATAAACTGATTTCTATTAGAAGTGACAATGGAACAGAATTTTGTAATCAAGATTTTACAAAATTTTGTGATGAAAACGGTATTACTCACAATTTCTCAGCTGCTAAAACACCTCAACAAAATGGTGTTGTTGAAAGGAAAAATAGAACTTTACAAGAGATGGCTAGATCAATGCTTTGTGAAAATTCCTTGCAAAAATATTTTTGGGCTGAAGCTGTAAATATTGCTTGCTATGTAATGAATAGAGTTTTACGAAGACCTTTTATAAGAAAAACACCTTTTGAACTTCTATTTGATAAAACTCCTTCAATTGTTTATTTTAAAGTGTTTGGCTGTAAATGTTTTATTCTAAATACTAGTGATAATCTGGGTAAATTTGATAGAAAATCAGATGAAGGAGTATTTCTTGGGTATTCATCAAATAAAAAGGCATATAGAGTTTATAACAAAAGAACATTATGTGTTGAAGAAACCATACATGTAACTTTTGATGAATCTAACATTTACCTTCAAAGAAGAAATGAAGATGATGCAGGACCCTCAATGATTGAAAATCAAACTCATCATCAAGTACCCACACTGGAAGAACATGCCAAGGAAGAAGAATTAATGGAACAAGAACAAGATGGTCAAGTAATAAACGATCAAGAGTTTCCAAAGGATCTAACATATGCAAGAGGTCATCGTAAGGAGTAAATCATTGGTGATGTCTCCCAAGGAGTTAAAACAAAGCGGTACTTTAGCAATAATTTTGCCCTTTTATCTCATATAGAACCTAAAAATATTGATGATGCATTGAGTGATGATTTTTGGATTGTTGCAATGCAAGAGGAGTTGAATCAGTTTGAAAGAAATAAAGTTTGGACTTTTGTTCCTAGACCTAATAATCATTCAATTATGGGTACAAAATGGGTTTTTAGGAATAAGTTAAATGAACTAGGAGAAGTTGTTAGAAATAAAGCTAGACTCGTTGCTCAAGGCTTCAACCAAGAAGAAGGCATTGACTATGATGAAACATTTGCTCTAGTAGCTAGATTGGAATCCATAAGGATACTTTTGGCATTTGCCTGTTTTAAAGGATTTAAGCTATTTCAAATGAATGTCAAAAGTGCATTTCTAAATGGTTTTATTGAAGAAGAGATTTATGTAGAACAAACTCCAGATTTTATTCATGAAAAATTTCCAAATCATGTTTTTAAGTTAACCAAAGCTTTATATGGGTTGAAACAAGCCCCAAGAGCTTGGTATGATAGATTGAGTGAATTTATTCTTTCAAAAGGTTTTGCAAAAGGAAAAGTGGATACAACTCTTTTTATAAAAACATCCACTAACAATGATATCTGTAAGACCTAAGAGGGGGGGTGAATTAGGTCTTTGGCTAATTATCGAAATCTTTTTTTTTCTTTTTGCAAATCCTTTGCCTTAATAAATGCTCTTCTTTAAATTCACAAACTTCAAGTTATATGTGATTTGATGATTAATACAAGATTATCAAACTATAAGACCACAACCAATTAATTAAGAACTAAGCATAAATAATAATCACAAGTATGTAACCAAGTAAAGCAATAAGAAAATGAACACACGATTTATAGTGGTTCGATCTCTCCAAGATCTACATCCACTACCTTGAGTCCACACTCAAGGATTTCAACCAATCCACTATATGCTCAAATTCAACAATTACACAAGAGGCTCACCACACAATGGTTTTACACTCACAACCTCTTTTAGTAATTATACAAACAAGGTTCGCCCTTCCACAAGGGTTTTATATCCAAAGACAACCTAAAGACTAATCTAATCAAAGGCTCACCCACACAATGGATTTTACGCCACAACCTTGATTAATCTAGTCTATGGCTCACCCTAACACAAAAGGGTTTTATGTCTAAAGATAACCTTGCAATGAGCTAGTAGAAAAACAGAATTAAATGAGGAATGGAGTTTGGATATTACCAACACTTCTTGGTGGATAATTACAATTGCTAGCACCACTTCACCTTTGCCTTTGGAATCTTGAATGTACACCTTTGAGCACAAGGCAATTTGAGAGCTTTTCAATTTAATTTGATGTAAAACAAGTTAGAGCATGTAAGATTTGTTAAGTTCAAAGTTCTACTAAAAAATCTGAAGTTTATGGCTTTTATAGAATTTGAAAATCAGTTTAAACGGCTACAAAACGGCTAGTAACGGCTAGTTTCAGGAAATTCGAACGACCGAATTCTGCGTCCGAATCTTCTTCCGAATTTCTCTGGAAGAACAGTGACCATGCTGAAGGCCAAAATTCGGACGACCGAATTTTTTGGCTGCGTCCGAATCTTCTTCCGAATTTCTCTGGAAGAATAGTAGCAAACTTTTGCTACAAAATTCGGACGACCGAATTTTTGGACTGCGTCCGAATCTTGCATCCGAATTTTTCAAACTTTGTCAAAACATGTTCAAACCAATTCAAACAAGTTGGAAAACATTCTAGCCTTAAAGATAAGTCATTAAAGATCTTTTATGTGCAAAAACCATTTATGAAAACTTGATAATTTAGGTAAGTTCAAAACCATTGAAACCATTTAAATCAAGTTTTGTGCTCTCAATTGCAACTCATAGATTCCAAGGCTTAAGAGTGTAGGGTTTACAAAGTTTACCTATTAAGCACATGCAACCTACACTTCATGTCTTCAAAGCCTTCTAACATCTTGAACAAACTCTTTAATCTTCAATCACTTTGACATATTGGAGTTGTTCTTGCATTTTAACTTCAAGGCAATGAGACTTCATACTTCTTAATCCAACAATCCTATCACACAAATGACATGCATATTAGTCCTCATCAATATTTGTCATTAATCAAAACTACATGATTTGCCCTTAGGGCTAACAATCTCCCTCTTTTTGATGATGACAAACTTTGATGCAAAATGTGATGCATTTAAACAATGTAGTACAAAGAAGTATTGATGTCAATAATGGATAATAACCAATTTATCACATTGACATGCAAAAGGCTCAATATGAGCCTATGACCCAACCAACCTCCATTTTCCTCCTTCATTCCAACAACTTAGGATAGAAGATATAGCATTTAATCATTACGACAACTTCTAAGAGAGGTATTAAAGGTCAGAAAAGATTAATATTGCTCCCCCTTAGATTGTGCTCATTTTTCAACAAGTTTGGACTTGAGATGCTATGCATCCGAATTTTGACATATCAAGTCCGAATTGTAAAATAAGTGAAATGAAAGCTTCAATTTTTGAAAATAAGCTTTCCTAAGGTTGTTCAAACATAGTGGAAGAGATTAAAACAAGTTTGAATCAATTTGAACAACAATAGAGCACATTTTGGCAACAAAAGATGCATGCATCCGAATTTCAGAACATGCATCCGAATTCTTAAACCTTGCATCCGAATTTTTTAAATCTTAAGTCCAAACTGCAATAAATTCAATATAATGAATGTTTAAAGTGAAATAAAGTGTTCCTAAGGTTGTTCAAACATAATGGAAGAGATTAAAACATATTTGAATCAATTTGAACAACAAAAGAGCACATTTTGGCAACAAAATATGGATGCATCCGAATTTTTGAAACATGCATCTGAATTTTGAATCATGCATCTGAATTTTGAATCATGCATCCGAATTTTAAGATTTCAAATCCAAAATGTAAAATATGTGAGATAACAACTTTAATTTTTGAAAATAAGCTTTTCTAAGATTGTTCAAATATGATAGGAAGGATTAAAACAGTTTTCAAACAATTTGAACAACAGAAAAGACATTTTTGACAAGAAGATCTTGATGCGTCCGAATTTTTGGTCTGCATCCGAATTTCAAGTCCAAATTTTTGGAAACAAGTTGAAAAGGTGATTTTGCATTTTCAAATGAACTATAGAAGTACTCAAATATGTATAGCTACGATAGCACTTAGTTTAGCTTTGCAAAACCACAAAACTCATGTATTTAATTGTTTTCATGATGTAATGTAAAGTCATAGGTCAAGTCAAGAACCATGATAAAAACTTCACAATCCCAACTTAACCATTTTCAAAATCTCAGAAAACAATCATTTTAAATTTCAAATGCAACCAATTAGTTTCACAGTACACATTCATAGCACATTCACATTACACATCACAATTACATCAAGCAATTGCAGTACAACAAACACATCATATTTTGTTCTTTCTCCCCCTTGACATATGCATGGATTTTTAGAAAATTCGCACATTTTCTATTCATGCATGAGGAATTCCACTGCTATTTCATATTTTCACACATTTTGTCATCACATTTCTTCTCCCCCTTTTGTCATCACTCATAGATGGGGTTAATGAAAATGAGACAACATGTATCACATATAAGCAGTATATTGATCAACTCTCATTTGGCAATTTAGCAATGTATTGACCAACTCTTATAAACGGTATAGTTCTAGTCAAATAATTATCATCCTAACAGCAATAATCATTATGTAGCATCTCAACAATAATAAATTGACTTCTTCTCTCCCTTTTTATCAGCAATTTAAACTTGGGATGAGAGTACTTGGACAATAAAAGTGAAACAAAAGAAGCTCTTATCACAGAGATTTCACATATTGAGCTTCAAATCATTATAATGACTAGAAAGTCACAAGTAAATTTCAATATTAAAGCATAACATGTGCATCAAGGAATAAACTAAAATAAGCATCAAAATAGAGTTTAGGGATAGAAATGTTTAGTCTTGGATGCGTTTCATGGTCTTCACTTCCAAATTTGTTTGTTATGATGGCCATGTCTCCCTTGAGCTCTATATGATGGGGTCCTTCATTTGTTGACTCCTTACTCGTGTAGTTCTGCTTTGGAAAGCTACCAATTTGAGAGGGTCTTTGGATCTTCTTTCTTTGAACCACATTTTCCTCCCTTGGCTGAAGGATATTGGTGATGGATTTGTGCTTTGACTTTGTTAAACTTCCTTCACCTCCTTCTTCTTGCTTGTTCTCTTGGGCTTTATAGGGACTTGCACCATTTAAAACCACTTGAGAAATCTTTCTCAAGTCTTCTTCCATATTCTTGACTCTAGCTTCTAAACCATCAAATTTGCCAAGAATTATCAGAGCAAAAAGACTTGAAGAATTTGTCCATCTTCTTCATTTCCTCTATATGGTTGTCCAATATTTCTTGAAACACCTTGGCAACTATGGTATCATCATCAAGTATCCAAGGAATTTTGTTTAGTGAGTTGTTGGTGTAGACTTCTTCACTCTTTATTGGTAAACCACTAGAAAGCAATTTTCACTTGGAAATACTTGAAAATTCCTGTCAATGACTTTCCATACGACAATGGCTTATGCTCGGTTCTTCTAGCTGCCATTATATTCTTTAGCACTATATATATATATATATATCCAAAATTCAATTTTCTTTTCTTATGCATGGCTAGCATAATTACAACATACATATTATCAACAGAATATTTGTGTTTAAAGTATGCTATAATCAAGGTAGTAAACATGTGATGCAAAATTCTTTCACTAGCATCAAAAAAAATTTTTTTTATCTCTCTCTCTCTCCTTTCTAGTCTTGAGGCTTCTACCATTTGTACAAGCATTTTCAATCCTTACAAGTGAGTATAACTTACTTATAAAACAATGTTCCCCGGAAGAATAATGCCTAAACCCAACATCCTCAACATCACAAATTCTATTTAGCAATGCATTATCAATCTCAAAAATCAACTTGTGATATTCTTGAAGAATACCACTGAATAGCTTTATTACCAACTTGCTCAACTCTTTCTTCCTTAATATTTGCATAAACTTCATAAACTAAGGAAGGTAATAGCATTCATCAAACACAAGGAAACAGTCCAGCTCACATCATTTAAAAATGAAAGTAATATTACCCATTTTGAATAGTTTGATGACATCCACCTTGTGACTTGAATTTATCATATGGTTCCTTTTTGTCCAATCATCAAATTCAGCAGCATCCTCCACTGGGACAAATCTATCCAGCCATGACATGCTTTGCAAAATATAAACTTTCCTTAGTTCATTGATCACTGATCCTTCTTCTCTTTCTTTGGCTTTTCCCTTTCCTTTTCCCATGCTTGGCTTTAGTGTCCTCACCTGGAGCTACAACACTTGAATACACTCATTAGTTATTGAATTTTGAAATTCCTAAGCTTCTTCTAAGATTGGACAACCTTTCTTCGGCCAATGGCTTAGTAATGATATCATTAATTTGTTCATTAGTGAAAACATGCTTCAAACAAGTATTACCCTTAGTAGAGTGATCTCTATATGCTTTGTCATAGTTTGTTGAATAGTATGATGATCAAATTTATTGCATTACTGTTATCACATAACATAGGCACACATTTGAAATATAGACCATAATCACTTAGAGTATCAATAAGGTAATAGAGAATGTGTTTAATAGCAATCAAATGAAACTCATTAGGAAAATACGAAATCTAGCACACAAGCACATGTCAAACATAATATTGGTTCTACTTGCTGTCAAATAGAGTTGACTACTACTATGCAACCATTTTATTCTTGTCAAGCATAGTTGATAAACTTATGGAAGTGCTTATACCTTAACTTGATTCATAAAAGTGCCATTCTTGGTTTACATGATTTGTAGGCCAAGAAAGAAATTGAGTTTTCCTATCATGCTCATTTCTAATTTACTTTGCATCAACTTGGAAAACACATCACAAAGTGAAGTATTAGAAGCACCAAAAGTTGTATCATATATTTCGACAAGTTATAGATCATTGTTGCATGAGGAATTTATAAAGAGTGTAGTTTAAGTTTTCTTCTTGAAAATCCTTTTGAAAGATGGAAACTACTCAATCTTTCACACTAAATTCTAGGAGCTGGTTTTAAACCATTCAAAACTTAGGAAAGTTTGAAAATATGGTTAGGAAACTTTTCATGAGCAAAACCGGGTGATTGTTCCATATAAACCACTTCCTCAATAAAACCATTTAGAAAAACACTTTTGACATTCATTTGAAATAGCTTAAAGCAAGTACAAGTCAAAAACATTCTTATGGACTCAAGTCTAGCATTTGGAACAAAGGTTTCATCATAATCAATTCCCTCTTCTTGATTGAATCCATAGGCAAGAAGTCTAACCATGTTTCAAACAACTTCTCCTGATTCAATAAGTTTATTTCTAAAAAATCATTTAGTTCCAATAATGGAATGAACATGAGATTTAGGAATATCTAAAATTTTGTATCTTTCAAATTTATTTATTTCCTCTTGCATAGCAATAATCCAAAAATCATCACACAATGCATCATCAATACTTTTAGACTCATATGCAATAAAATAATAAAGTTATTGATAAAGTACTGCCTTATGTTTACTCCTTGGGAGATATCACCAATGATTTGCTCCTTAGGGTGGTTTTTTTTTTTTGGATATTCTAAGTTCTTTGGGAGCTCTTGGTCACCACTAGCTTGGTCATTTTGATTTTGTTCAATCATTTCTTCCTCATTGGTATGATCCTCCAAAGTTGGTGCTTGAAGATGGATTTGATAGTCATTCATAGATGTACCTACATCATCTTCATCTTTTCTTTCCAAGTAAATGTAAGATTCATCAAAACAAACATGAATGGTTTCCTCATCATGTAATGTTCTTTTTGTTATAAAATTCTATATGCCTTTTCGTTAGAAGAATAGCTAAGAGATATACTTATATCCGGCTTTCTATCAAATATAAGTAAGTTATTACAAATATTCAAAATAAGACATTTATAACCAAACACTTTAAAATATGAAATTTGAGGCATTCTATAACAGAGAATTCAAAAGATGTTTTTCTTCAAAATGATCTTAAAGAAATTCTATTTATCATAGCATGTGGTGTTTACTGCTTTGGCCCAAAAATATTTTTGAAGAAGAATTTTCACAAAGTATAGACCTAGCCAATTTTTGCAAAGTTCAAAATTTTCTTTCAATAACACCATTTTATTGTGGAGTTTTTGCAGTTGAAACAATTATATGAAATTCAATTTTCAAAGCAAATTTTGTAAAGACTTTGTTTGTAAAAATTCTCCCATTGTCACTTCTAATGGAAATCAATTTGTACTCAAGGGAGGTTTGAACCTTTTTGAATAGTTTTTCAAACTTATGAAAAACTTCATCTTTTTGAGCAAAGAATAATGCTAAAGTGAATATTTAGAAATCCTCAACTACTACTAAGGCATACTTCAAGTCATTAATACTAGAATACCTTATAAGTCCAAATCAATCCATATGAACATGTTCAAGATGTTTTGAGGTATAAAAGCATTTTCATGGGTTTGAAAAATTCTCTAGTTCGTTTTCCATATTGACAAGTATTTCAATGACAATTTTCTCAAAGCAATCCTCCAACTAAAACTTGAGATGGAAAGTTTGTTCAACAAATCCATGTTCACGCGACCAAAACTTCTATGCCAAGAAAATCCATCATTATCATAGTAACAAGACATTCAAGTTTATTATGCCGTAAATAACCATCATTATCATGAGTGGAAAATCATTTAACTTTATAAGCAACAAGTTCATCAAGGCAAGGTACTAATACAATTTGCAACAAAAATAGTTCTACCATTTACTCCATCAAGTATAGTGCAAGTATTTACATTCTACTTTTCACACTGTCACATAATTAACTAATGTTAAGCAAGTTATATTTCAAATTATCACTAAGCAACATTTATTTAAAAAAAAAAGAGGAAGCTTTACCAACATTGGTTACTCCAAGAATTATTCCTTTCTTCTTGTCTCAAAACAAATCCTTCATTGGTTGCTTTGACCTTGCTTATGAATGAGGTGTTTTCCTTTACTCTTTAATCCAACATCATCAATGTACAGCTTGGTGGTGCTTGAGTTTGAATTAAAGTGTACCTGCAATAAAGGAGAGGAAGTATCCTTTGGTACCCATACTTTCTTGGGTCCGTGGGGGTTAGTAATAATTCCCTTAACTCTCCAAATGGTTTTTACACCATTCTCTACTTTTCTTTTAACATAACATTTGGTAACTTTATGTCCATGTTTTCCACAATAAGTACAACAAGTATGATGCATGGAAGTAGAAACAGCTCTAACAAAGAAGTTTTTATACTTAGGCACATTGTTTACATAATTATAGCCAAGACCATTTTTAACAAGACAAGATCTTTGAGTTCCAAGAATTTTATCAAGATTGTTCCTTCCTTTTGTAAACTTTTCTTTACATGATGTAAGTTTATCAACCTTCTTTTTCAAAGTCTCATGATCAACAAGCATTCTTTCAAGAGACAAAATCTTTTCACAAAGAATCTTATTTTCAAGGGACATATTTTGTAAAGAGACATTTAAAACTTCTTTTTCAATATTCAAGCATTTAATAGAATCAAGGAGCTTTTTATTTTCACAAAACAATTTTGAATTCTCATTCAATAAATCATTAATTTTGGTTTTCATTTCCTTATTCCTTTTTGAAGCCTTCTTTAATTCTCCATACATCTCAACAAGTAATTCACTAGGATCATCAATATCATCAACATCATCATCACAAAAAGTAGAGGTAGAAGGAGTGGATTGTACCTCATCATTTATTGACATAAAACACATATTGGCTCTTTCCTCATGTGTTGCTTGAAGAAGTCTCCACATGTCGTGAGTGGTGTCACATTCACTCACTCTATTGTATTCATTCACGTCCAATGCACAACTCAAGATATTCATTGCTTGGTAGTTTAAGGTTATCTTTCTTGAGTCGTTCTCATCAATTTCCTCCATAGACTTTTGTTCCCTTGTAATTCCATCAGCTTTTATTCTCATAGGAACATAGGGACCTTTCCCAATGATACTCTACAAATCAAAGTTAATAGAACAAATAAAAATTATAATTCTAGATTTCCAAAATGTAAAATTAGAACCATCAAACAAAGGAGGTCTATTTGTAGAGGAACCTTCCATATAAGGCAAATTTGATAAACTAGCCATAGAATCTTTACTTCTAGGTTGTTAGACCTTAAAAAGAAGACCTTGCTCTGATACCAATTGTAAGACCTAAGAGGGGGGTGAATTAGGTCTTTGGCTAATTATTGAAATCTTTTTTTTCTTTTTGCAAATCCTTTGCCTTAATAAACGCTCTTCTTTAAATTCACAAACTTCAAGTTATATGTGATTTGATGATTAATACAAGATTATCAAACTATAAGACCACAACCAATTAATTAAGAACTAAGCATAAATAATAATCACAAGTATGTAACCAAGTAAAGCAATAAGAAAATGAACACACGATTTATAGTGGTTCGATCTCTCCAAGATCTACATCCACTACCTTGAGTCCACACTCAAGGATTTCAACCAATCCACTATATGCTCAAATTCAACAATTACACAAGAGGCTCACCACACAATGGTTTTACACTCACAACCTCTTTTATTAATTATACAAACAAGGTTCGCCCTTCCACAAGGGTTTTATATCCAAAGACAACCTAAAGACTAATCTAATCAAAGGCTCACCCACACAATGGATTTTACACCACAACCTTGATTAATCTAGTTTATGGCTCACCCTAACACAAAAGGGTTTTATGTCTAAAGATAACCTTGCAATGAGCTAGTAGAAAAACAGAATTAAATGAGGAATGGAGTTTGGATATTACCAACACTTCTTGGTGGATAATTACAATTGCTAGCACCACTTCACCTTTGCCTTTGGAATCTTGAATGTACACCTTTGAGCACAAGGCAATTTGAGAGCTTTTCAATTTAATTTGATGTAAAACAAGTTAGAGCATATAAGATTTGTTAAGTTCAAAGTTCTACTAAAAAATCTGAAGTTTATGGCTTTTTTAGAATTTGAAAATCATTTTAAACGGCTACAAAACGGCTAGTAACGGCTAGTTTCAGGAAATTCGGACGACCGAATTTTTCCTGTTGCGTCCGAATCTTCTTCCGAATTTCTCTGGAAGAACAGTGACCATGCTGAAGGCCAAAATTTGGACGACCAAATTTTTTGGCTTCGTCCGAATCTTCTTCCAAATTTCTCTGGAAGAACAGTAGCAAACTTTTGCTACAAAATTCGAACGACCGAATTTTTTGCCCTGCGTCCGAATCTTGCATCCGAATTTTTTAAACTTTGTCAAAACATATTCAAATCAATTCAAACAAGTTGGAAAACATTCTAGCCTCAAAGATAAGTCATTAAAGACCTTTTAATTGCAAAAACCATTAATGAAAACATGATAATTTAGGTAAGTTCAAAACCATTGAAACTATTTAAATCAAGTTTTGTGCTCTCAATTGCAATTCATAGATTCCAAGGCTTAGGAGTGTAGGGTTTACAAAGTTTACCTATTAAGCACATGCAACCTACACTTCATGTCTTCAAAGCCTTCTAACATCTTGAACAAACTCTTCAATCTTCAATCACTTTGACATATTGGAGTTGTTCTTGCATTTTAACTTCAAGGTAATGAGATTTCATACTTCTTAATCCAACAATCCTATCACACAAATGACATGCATATTAGTCCTCATCTATATTTGTCATTAATCAAAACTACATGATTTGCCCTTAGGGCTAACAATATCTTACTTGTGCAAATTTATTTTGATGATATTATCTTTGGTGCTACTAACACATTTCTTGGTGAAGAATTTGCCCAATCTATGGAAAATGAGTTTGAAATGAGCATGATGGGAGAATTGAATTTCTTTCTTGGGCTGTAAATTAAGCAAACCAAGGATGGAGTCTTCATAAATCAAGCAAAGTATACCAAGGAGCTTTTAAAAAGATTTGGAATGGATCAAGCAAAAGGAATAGGTACTCCAATGAGTTCATCAACTAAACCTGACAAAGATGAAAAAGGTAAAAATGTTGATGAGAAATCCTATAGAGGTATGATTGGAAGCTTACTCTATCTCACAGCAAGTAGACCAGATATTATGTTTGTTGTGTGCTTATGTGCTAGATTTCAATCTTGCCCTAAAGAATCTCATCTAATTTCTGTCAAACGTATTTTTCGTTATTTGATTGATACATATGACTATGGTCTTTGGTTTTCAAAATCTTCATCTTTTGAACTTATTGAATATTCAGATGCTGACTATACTGGGTGCAAAGTTGAACGTAAAAGTACAAGTGATCATTGTTCATTTCTTGGTAGTTGTCTTGTGTCTTGGTATAGTAAAAAGCAAGCTTGTGTGTCATTGTCCACTGCTGAAGTTGAATACATAGCTGCTGGTAGTTTTTGTGCTAAATTATTATGGATGCAGCATACCTTACTTGATTATGGTCTTAAATTCAATTGTGTGCCTATACTATGTGATAATACTAGTGCTATCAATTTGAGCATAAATATCATTCAACATTCTAGGACAAAACATATAGAAATTAAGCATCATTTCATTTGTGATCATGTTGCTAAAAAGGATATTTGTTTAGAGTATATAAATACAAATGATCAAATTGCTGATATATTCACAAAGCCTTTGGCTGAGGAAAGGTTTAATCATTTAAGAAGGCTTTTAAGAATTGAAAAATTCAATTTGTTTAAGTGTGACAAAAGTAGGAAAATTCTAGATGCATTGAGTGAAAATGGAATGTCCAAACTTTGACAGAAAATTCTGGACAGAAAAGTTCAAAAGCATGTTAGGACGCAAGACAGAAAGTTCGGACGTCCGAACTTTCTAAAACTGGAGAAATAGAGAAGTTCGGACGCATGTTTGGAAACACACCAAAAAAGTTTGGTAGTCTGAACTTTGCGGTTACAGCGATTCTTTAGAAACCGACTAGCCGTTACACACTTAATTTAACATCTGAACTCTCTCCTTTTCAAAATTTCTCTCTACCCACTCACGTCCAAACATAAATACCTCTGTGATTTCACCATTTTCACATCAAAACACTTGGATTTTTGAATTCCTAACCCTATATACCTCTCAAAACTCACTGCTTTTCTGTTAGAGAATCAAAATGGCGAGAACAAAAGGAGCCAATGTTGAAAAAGGAAAAGGAAAGGCAAAAGTTAGTGAAGGAGGACGAACTCACCATGAACCAAGAAGAATTATGGTTCCTCAATCATCATCTAGAGTAGATAAGTTTATTTTAATCAAAGCTGCATCAGAATTTGAAGATTGGAACAAGAAATCAAGGAAAATCATCCCTGGAAACAGAGTTGATTTTGAAAAGCTCACCAATGGGTAATGTCCTATCTTTATTTGGTGATATTGGCTGGAGTAGTTTGTTGAATATTGATGAAGAATATTATCCTTCTCTTGTATATGAATTCTATGCTAATATGAGAGAAGAAAGAATAGAATATGAAGGAGAAGATGTTAATCAATGGTATTCATCTAGAGTAGATTTTGAATTTAATGATGCATTGGTGAATAGAATATGTGGAGTGAGTGATGTTGGTGAAAAATATTATTCTATGGGACAACATTGCTATGAAAGAGAATTGTTCACTAATGCTAGATTTGAAGAGGCATTTACAAATGGCAGAGAGTTTAGGACAGTTAAGGAAAGAGAAATTAAAGCCTTGGATGCAAGGGGAAGATTTATGCATCATATGATAACTACCATGATTATTCCTAACTTTGGACACAAAACATTTGTGGGAAATATTCATATGGTGATTACGCTGGCTTTGCATGAGCATAGAAGATAAAACTTTGGATATATGGCATTGAAGCATATGTTTGGGGCTAGAAAGACTGAAAACAAGGCTTTACCATATGGAAGACTTTTGACTAGAATCCTCAAACATTTTCAAGTCAAACTTCCTGCAAGAAGACATAATTTTAAAAGAGGTCAGATTTATACAAATGACTCTCTCAAAAGAATGCAATTGACCTTGGATAATGAGGGAGTATGGAGAACTAGAAGAGAGACTCCTCCAAGGAGAGTTGTAGCAGAGGAAACTGAAGAAGAAGAAGAAAATGAGGCAGAAACATGGGCAAGAGAGATGAAGACTAAAAGAAGACATGATTCAGCAAGTGAGGGGGAGCAACCTTCCTCCAAAAGAAGACTCTTTGAAGAAGAGCCTACTCCACAATCACATCCTATTGCTGGAGAAGGTGCTAGTGCTGAAATTCAAGAAGCACTAAACAATCACATGAAAGAAATGGAGAAAATGTATAAATTCTTTGAAACATTTTCTCCTATGGTGCTTGGAAAACTGGATAGTTTGGAGAACAGAGTCAAGCACATTGAGGAAATATTGACAAGAAATCCTCAAAGTGGTGAAGGGCCTTCTAGAAAACAAGAGGAAAAGGATGATGAGCATGATGAAGATAGCAAGAAAAGTGAAGAAGCCAGTGACAATGATGATGAAGATGATGATGGTGATCAAGGGAATGGAAATGAGCAGGTCATGGAGTCTTAAGGAGGAGATCAAGGATTGCAGCAAACTGAAGTCAGTCAAGAGGGAAGTCAAATTGCAAGAGCTGAAATAGTGACTCCATCTGATCCAGCATTTAGCCTTGGAAGAGTCAAACATGTTGCTGTCAAGAAGAAACTGAGAAAGGACTCTCCATCAACATCCAAAGACTAAGCACGTATTCACTCTCATCTTCATTTATTTTTTTTACTTATTATGAACATTTACTAGTTGTTTTCTGTTCTTTCTCTGTTTTTGCACTTTAACTTTCTGCACTTTATCATTTTTTAATATGGCCTATGTAATAGTTTCTTTTTATGAAGCTCAATGATGAAACCTTAGAGTTGAGAGCTTCCTTTAGTAATTGTCAGTCTCATTTTCATTTTCCCATCCTTGAGTGATGACAAAAGGGGGAGAAGAAATGTTGATGACAAAATGTGTGAAAATGTGAATTTTTTAAAGATTACTGCTACAATGAGTGTGCTTTATGTGTGTGTGCTACAAAAATGTGCAAATGTGTGTGCTTTTGTAATATATGTTACATATATGAATATGTGATACACTGAGATTTTTTTTGGCATATTTGATTATATTTATACATTTGAAATTTAAATTGGAAGAATTATAATATGTGAGGATAGAGTTCATAAGTTTGGACTTGAAGTTCGGATGCAAATCAAAAAATTCAGATGCATCCAAACTATCTTGCCAAAACTGATTCTTTTGCTGTTCAAATTGTTTGAAAACTATTTTAATTCTTCCTATCATGTTTGAACAACCTTAGAAAGGCTTATTTTCAAATATTCTAGCCTTCATCTCACATATTTTAAAATTTGGACTTAAAATTTCAAAGTTCGGATGCATTCATATTTTGTTGCCAAAAATATTCTATTGTTGTTCAATTTGATTCAAATATGTTTTAATCTCTTATAATAAGTTTGAACAAGCTTAAGATAGCTCATTTACAAAATTTGCAGCTTTCATTTTACTTATTTTAAAATTTGGACTTGATATGTCAAAATTTGGATGCTTAGCATTTCAAGTCCAAAGTTGTTGAAAAATGAGCACAATCTAAGGGGGAGCATTGTTAAGCTTTTACAACCTTTAAAACCTCTCTTAGAAGTTTTTTTCAAATGTTTTAAATGCTATATCTTCTATCTTAGTTGGAAGAAAGGAGGTTAATGGAGGTTGGTTGGGTCATAGGCTCTTATTAAGCCTTTTGCATGTCAATGTGCTAAATTGGTTATTATTCATCATTGACATTAATGCTTCTTTGTACTACATTATTTAAATCCATCACATTTTGCATCAAAGTTTGTCATCATCAAAAAGGGGGAGATTGTTAGCCCAAAAGGGCAAATCATATTAGTTTTGAATAATGACAAATATTGATGAGCACTAATGTGTTTATATGTTGAGTGATAGGATTGATGGATTGAGAAGCATGAAGTCTTATTGCCATGAAATCACAATGCAAGAACAACTCTACTATGCCAAAAGTGATTGAAGATTGTAGAGTATAATGATGATGATTGAGGGCATTGAAGACTTAGAGTGTAGAGTTAGTATGCTAAATAGGTATATTTTTCTGTAAACTCTACACTTGTATGTCTTCGATTCATTTGAATGCATGAGAGAGCACAAAACTTGTTTTTTAAATGATGAACTTTGTGATAGCAAGTATGTTTTTGAAATCTTAAATGATCTTAAGAAGATTTTGTGTGATCAAAATTTTTTGGTAACGGTTTTTGTGTTTAAATGTGCTTAAATGATGTGTACATTCATGCAAAACGTTTTCAATGTTATTAACAATGATTTTCAAAAGATTTGACAAAGTTTGATAAGTTTGGATGCAAGTTTGGTCGTCCAAACTTTGGAAATGGTTACTGTGCTTCCAGAGAATTTCGTACGAAAGTTCGGACGCATGGAGAAAAGTTCAGACGTCCAAACTTTCTCTGATAAGCATGGTTACTGTTTTTCCAGAGAATTTCGGACGAATGTTCGGACGCATAAGGAAAGGTTTGGACGTCTAAACTTTTCCAGACAGCATGGCACAGTAAAGTTCGGACGCAAGTTCGGAAGCATAGCAGAAAGTTCAGACGTCCGAACTTCTCTGTTACTAGCCGTTACTAGCCGTTTTATAACTGTTGCATTTGAATTTTCACATCTATAAAATCTATAAACTTCAGATTTTTTGTAAGTCTTGAATCTTTGTGAACTCTAAGCATTCCAAAAGTCTTTAGCAAACTTTGAAGCTCTCTCTCATCTTGTGCATTCAATTGATCATTCAAAAGACATCAAAATGTGAAGGTGCAACATTGTGTAAACATCTACCAACAAGTGGTAACATCTACACACTCTTCTCTCTTTATCAAATTGTGTTTTCTACTAGCTCATTGCAAGGTTATCTTGTGACATAAAACCCTTTTGTGTAAGGGTGAGCCATAGATTAAATTAATCACGGTTGTGGTGTGAAATCCGTGTATGGGTGAGCCTTTGATTAGATTGGTCTTTAGGCTATCTTTAGATATAAAACCCTTGTGGAAGGGTGAGCCTTGTTTGTATAATTACTAAAAGAGGTTGTGAGTGTAAAATCATTGTGTGGTGAGCCTCTTATGTAATTTGTGAACTTGAGCATATAGTAGATTGTTTGAAATCCTTAAGTGTAGGCTTAAGGTAGTGGATGTAGATTGATATTACATATTTGTGCATAATATAATGATCATTTTCAACTCAAATTTCTACTGAATTTTGGTGTTTCAAATATCATTCACACTCCCTTTATCTCTTATTTGTTTTAAATGATTTTATTGAAGATTTGGAGTACAATGAAGCAATGAAGAAGATTCTACATACTTATAATGAAGAAAAAAGAAGAATGCAAAACAGAGCAGCAAAATAGTGCAGCATGACAGAATAATTCAAGTGGGATTTTGACCTCCTTAGAGATTTCAAATGCAGATGTGATCTTCAAGAAAATTACATAGGAGATTCTGAAGTTTCCATAATGGTAACATTTATATCAATCTGAATTCGTTTGGTCACCCTACATATGGTGCAATATCAGTATTTCTGGATTTGGTTCCAGTTTTGATACATTGTGGTGTAATTACCATATCTAGAGTTCTAGATGTCCAATGGAGGTAATTCAAATCTCTGTAGAAACTTAAGAGTATCAGCTACAACTTTCATGAAGACAGGAAAATCTAGATCGTCCGATTTAAGGCTCTGAATCACCAATAAGTGAAACGGTACCGTTTTGGCAGAAACAGAATTTTCTGCAATTGTTGCTCTCTTTTTGGGAGGTATATATATACCCTTTTAGGGCATTTGAAGGGGCGGCCGTCTAGGGTTCCAGAGAGGAAAAAAAACAGAGAGAAAACATCCCAAAACCTCTCCCAAAATCGTCAATCTTTGCAAGAGAACTCAAGAGAGAAGATCAAATCTTTGAAGAAGGAGAACATCAATCTTGAAGATTCCAGCTCAAGAACACAACTTTTCACAACCAAGTTGGAGAACTACAAGCCTTGAAGAAGAGAAGATTTGAGCCATGAAAATGAGAAATTCTCACTCTTTCTTTGTTGCTTTATGTTCTTTGAATTGTAATATGTTAATGAGCTAAATTCTTGAATACTTGGATGGTTATGAACCCTAGTTATTATCTATGTGAATGATTGGTTTTCTTGGTTGATTGAATTCCGAATTCTTGTGGATTGTTTGTGGGTTTGATTGTTTGAATTGACTCAGCTATTAATTGATTCATAATATGGATTTATTCACTTGGAATTGAGAAAGGAAGGGTGAAATAGACCATATACAAACAATGGGGATGATTTAGGTGACTAGAGATAGAAACCTCAACATCTTCTTGGTAATTAGAGAAATCTAATTTGGAGGATTGATTGCTTGAATTAATTCAGTTGTTGATTGACTCATAATCTGGATTTTTCACTTGGAATTGAGAAAGGAAAGGTGAAATAAACCAAACACAAACAATGGGGATGATTTAGGTAACTAGAGGTAGGAACCTCAACATCTTCTTGGTTATTAGAGAAATCTAATTGGAAATTCATTAATGTAAATGCATTTTTTAGGTTGAATTGGTTAGGAAGAGATTTCAACCAATTAATCTAAGAGTAGGGGACTTTCATCTAGAGATAGAGTGAATTCTAATTTAGGAATTTCATCAAACATAAGAAAGGGGAATTCATTAACCAAGGAACTTTTCAATCACATAGGTAATTCTAGGGGGATTTTCCATTCAAGTATTACTCTCTCAATTGAAATTTTCTCTTGCAAACTAAAATTTAGATAAACTGAATTTTTCTGTTTAAGTTAGATTTTCATTCCTAACAGTTTGTTTCTATCATATCCACAAGCAAATTTGATAGGCTAGACAATAGAGTAAAAAGTGAGTAATGATATTTGATCATCTCCCAGTGGATACGACATTTAAATTACTTGCCATTGTACTAATCATAACGATAGGTGCACTTGCCTAGTGTTTGTGTGCAATTGTTAGAGATTGTGATAAAATTAAAGTATAAGGGCATGCAAAACAACACAACAAGTTTTTGGCGCCGTTGCCGGGGACTAATTGGTCAATATTAGGAAAGCTCAAACTCTATTGATTTAGTCATTTTTGTTGTTATTTTTGTAATACTTGTTACTAGTATTAGCATTTATTTTCTTGTTTGTAATTTTGTTAGTTATTGGTGAATTGAAGTGCTTAGCTTGTATGTTTTTTTTTATTTTTCATTTGTTCTGTTTTAGTGATAATTCCTTGGGCTGAAATTTTGTTTATACTTGTGGTGAAGTTGTAAACTAGTGTTAGCATTTATTTTCTTGTTTTTTAGTTTTGTTAGTTATTGGTGAATTGAAGCACTTAGTTTGTGTTTCTCTGTTTTTGTTTTGTTTAAGTTGTTATTCTGTTTTTTTTTCTGTTTTAGTGAAGAAAAAACAAAAAAAATTGCTTGCATTAAACGTTTCTTTTATTGGTGGTGAAGGTGTGAATTTGTTTTGGTTTATGATCTCAAGTGATTTGGAGGAATTGGCTCAACCTAATTCCCAAGCTGAACAGATTTTTTATTGGGATCCAAGGGGTGTCAATCTTGAAGTAGTGCTTGAGGGAGTTGAAGTTGAAGGTGAAAATATTGAACAATTGAACAATATGGCACACAATGGGAATGCAAGACAAAGAACTATGGGAGATTATGCACGACCTTCTTTGTTGGGAACGGAGTCAAGCATTGCTCGGCCAAGAGTTGAAGCAAACAATTTTGAGATCAAGCCAAATATTATCCAAATGGTTCAACAATTGGTGCAATTCGATGGTTTGCTTGGACGAAGACCCAAATGCTCACATTGCCAACTTCTTGGAAATATGTGATACTTTCAAAATTAACGGGGCTTCGAAGATGCCATCCGCCTTCGGCTATTTCCATTTTCATTGAGGGATCGAGCCAAGTCATGGTTGAAGTCACTTCCACCGGGCTCTATTACTACATGGAGCGATCTTGCCGAGAAATTTCTCGCTAAATACTTCCCTCCCGGCAAGGACAGCCAAGCTAAGGAATGACATCTTCTCTTTTCAACAAATGGAGAGTGAGAGCTTATATGATTCTTGGGAGAGATGGAAGGAGCTATTGAGAAAATGCCCACATCATGGTCTAGATTTGGGGGCTGCAAATGCAAACATTCCATAGTGGGTTAAATTTCCCTTCCAAGCAACTCATTGATGCTTCTTCGGGAGGAACTACAAATTTGAAGACACCGGAAGAGTTACAAGACCTTATTGAAAATATTGCAATGAACAATTACCAATGGGGGAATCCTAGACCGAAAGCCAAGGCTAGTGGAGTACACAATGTAGATATGATGATGGCTTTGGAGGCTAAGTTTGATGCCCTAAACAAGAAGATCGAAAGCTTGAGTCGATCACCTCCAATATCCCAAGTGATGATGGCTTGTGACTTTTGCGGAGGTGGTCATCCAAATCATGAATGCCAAATCATGGGAACTTCTAATACATCGTCATCGGAGCATGTGGACTATCTTGGAGGAGGAAGGCAGCCTAACAATCCTTATAGCAATACTTATAATCCGGGGTGGCGGAATCATCCAAACTTTTCATGGAGTAATCAAGGGCAACAAAGGCCGCTACATCCTCCCGGTTTCCAATCTTCATCAAGCTCTCGACCCCAACCATCTCTTCCCTTACGAACATCAACCTCCTCCACCTCCTCAACCACCGGTGAAGTCTAGCCTTGAGGAATTAATGACAAAGTTTATTGCGGCAACCGAAAATCGGTTCCAAATTCAAGAAGCATCCCTAAGGAACCAAGAGGCTTCTATTCACAACTTGGAAAATCAAATAGGCCAATTGGCGAAGCTTGTTTCGGAAAGGCAGGTTGGAATGCTCCCAAGCAATACCGAGCCGAATCCAAGAGAACATGCTAAAGCCATCACTTTGAGGAGTGGGAAGGAATTGGAGGTTCCAAAGCAAAAGGAGCAAGAAAGAGAAAAAGAGAAGATCGAAGAACCATTGCATGTTGATGATGAAGAAAGGATTGAGAAGAAAGAATCACAAAAGAAAAAGGAAATTCAGAATACAAGCCAAAAATTCCATATCCCGCCCGACTTCAACAAGAGAAAAAAAGACAAACAATTTGGTAAATTTCTCGAACTCTTTAAGCAATTGCATATCAACTTACCGTTTGTTGAAGCTCTTTCGCGAGATGCCAAGATATGCTAAATTCTTAAAAGAGATCCTTTCCAAGAAAAGAAAGCTAGAAGAGTTCTCAATGGTGACATTGAGCGAGGAATGTTCAGCCATTCTTCGAACAAAGACAAGTTACCGCAAAAGTTAAAGGATCCAGGGGAGTTTCACTATCCCTTGCACTATTGGTAGTTTGTCAATTGGTAGAGCATTAGCGATTTAGGAGCTAGCATTAATTTGTTGCCATATGACATGTTTAAAAAGTTGGGGTTGGGTGAACCTAAACCCACTAGGATGAGCATTCAATTGGCGAGATAGATCGGTTAAGTATCCTAGGGGAATTATTGAAGATGTGCTTGTAAAAGTTGATAAATTCATATTTCCTGTTGATTTTGTGATACTTGATATGAATGAGGATATTGATGTGCCATTAATTTTAGGGAGACCTTTTCTAGCTACCGCTAAGGCTAATATAGATGTATGTGAAGGAAAATTGACCCTTAGGGTAGGAGAAGAAGAGGTTATTTTTAAAGTTCCCGAGGCTATGAAACATTCTTTTGATCATGATGATTGTTGTTATAGGATAGATGTTATTGGTAACATTGTCTCCGATTATGTGCGAGGAATTATTGATTGATGACCCTTTGGAAATATCTCTATTTCAAGGTGAAGAAATAAAGGAGGGGCAGCATGAAGTTGACGAAATTATAGCACATTTGGAGTCATCCCCATTCACAACAAAAGGGATGATGTTTGAGAAGATTGAAAGGGAAAAAGGGAGTAGAATGAAATCTTCCATTGAAGATCCCCCGGAGTTGGAGCTGAAGAAGTTACCGGATCATTTGGAGTATGTTTTTCTTGCAGATAATTCTAAACTTCCGGTGATCATTGCAAACAATTTGCAAAAGGAGCAGAAACAAGAGCTCATCAAAGTATTAAAGAAGCATAAAAAGGCAATGGCATGGAAAATCTCCGACATCGATGGTATTAGTCCTTCATTTTGTACCCACAAAATATTGATGGAAGAAGACTTCAAGCCAGTGGTGCAACCCCAAAGAAGGTTAAATCCAAACATGAAGGAAGTGGTAAAAGCAGAGGTAATCAAACTTCTTGATGCCGGTCTTATTTATCCTATCTCGGATAGTCCATGGGTTAGTCCCGTCCAAGTAGTCCCCAAGAAAGGAGGGATGACTGTGGTACCCAATGAGAAAAACGAGTTGATTCCCATGAGGACCGTGACGGGATGGAGGGTATGCATCGATTACGGAAGCTCAATGATGCCACTCGGAAGGATCATTTTCCACTGCCTTTCATTGATCAAATGCTTGAGAGACTTGCGGGTCATAGGTATTATTGTTTTCTTGATGGTTTTTCGGGGTATTTTCAAATTCCAATAGCCCCGGAAGATCAAGAGAAAACTACTTTTACTTGTCCTTATGGTACTTTTGCTTACCGTCGTATGCCATTTGGTCTTTGTAATGCTCCTGCTACTTTCCAAAGATGCATGTTAGCTATTTTTGAAGGTCTAGTGGAGGATATTATGGAAGTCTTTATGGATGATTTCTCTGTCTTTGGTGATTCCTTTGAACTTTGTTTGAAAAAATCTTGAAAAGGTTTTACAAAGATGTGAAGAAACCAATTTAGTTTTGAATTGGGAGAAATGTCATTTTATGGTTAAAGAAGGTATTGTTTTGGGGCATAAGATTTCTAGCAAGGGCATAGAGGTTGATAAAGCCAAGATAGAAACCATAGAGAAATTACCACCACCAACTTCGGTGAAGGCAATTAGAAGTTTTCTTGGTCACGCTGGTTTCTATAGAAGGTTTATAAAGGATTTTTCTAAAATTTCCAAACCTCTCACAAATTTACTTGAAAAAAGATGTGGCCTTTGTGTTTGATGAGAATTGCTTCTTTGCTTTCAATTTGTTGAAACAAAAAACTAATTGAGTCTCCTATCTTGGTTGCCCCGATTGGTCCCTTCCCTTTGAACTAATGTGCGATGCAAGTGATTTTTGCAGTAGGAGCAGTACTTGGACAAAGGAGAGAAAGGTATTTTCAACCAATATACTATGCAAGCAAGACCTTAACGGAGCACAAGAGAATTACACTACAACTGAGAAGGAGCTTCTTGCTATAGTTTTTGCTTTCGAAAAATTCCGTCCTTATCTCATTTTGTCTAAAGTCATTGTTTATACTGACCATTCGACACTCAAATATCTTCTTAACAAACATGATGCAAAGCCTAGACTAATTCGGTGGGTACTTTTGTTGCAGGGAATTTGATTTGGAGATAAGGGACAAAAAGGGAGCGAGAAAATCTTGTTGCCGATCATCTATCACGGTTGGAGAACCCACATTTGGAGAGATTGAATGAGGAAGACATCAATGATACATTCCCCGACGAGAGGTTATACTCGGTTGTAGGTCACGAGTGATCACACTCCTTGGTTTGCAGATTATGCTAACTATATTGTAGGTCGGATCTTACCAAAGAACTTGACTCCTCAACAAAAGAAGAAATTCTTTTCGGAGTTAAAGTACTATCTTTGGGAGGATCCATATTTGTTTCGAATTTGTGCAGATCAAATCATAAGGAGATGTGTAACATACCCCGAGAATATGGATATCTTGGAGCATTGCCATAAAGGTCCGGCCGGTGGTCATTATCAAGCTAATGGGGACAGCCGAGAAAGGTACTAGAGTCGGGATTCTATTGGCCGACTTTGTTTAAGGATGCCCAAAGGTATGTTGAAAAGTGTGATAATTGCCAACGGACAGGGTAATATCTCAAAAAGACATGAAATGCCTCTCTCTACATTTCAAGTTTGTGAAGTATTTGACTTTGTTGGGGTATTGATTTCATGGGTCCTTTTCCAAACTCTTTTGGTAATACATATATTTTGGTCGCAGATTTATTATGTCTCTAGATGGGTTGAAGCCCAAGCTTTGCCCACAAATGATGCTAGAGTGGTTGTTAAGTTCTTGAAGAAATTGTTTACTCGCTTTGGCATTCCTAGAGCTATAATAAGTGATAGGGGAACTCACTTTTTGTAACCAACAACTTGAGAAAGTATTGCATCGATTAGGTGTTACTCATAAGATGGCGACCCCAGTATCACCCTCAAACTAGTGGTCAAGTAGAAGTTGTTAATAGAGAAATCAAAAGAATTTTGAAAAAGATTGTTGAGCATACTAGAAAGGATTGGAGTGTTAAGCTTGATGATGCTTTGTGGGCATATAGGACAGCATACAAGACTCCCATCGGGTCTACTCCATATAGATTGGTTTATGGGAAATCTTGTCATTTGTCAGGTGGAGGTTGAGCATAAAGCATATTGGGCTATCAAGTTGGTTAACTTTGATCTTAACATTGCAGGAAAGCAAAGAATGCTCCAAATCAACGAACTTGATGAATGGAGGAGAGAAGCCTATGATAATTCACGAATCTACAAGGAGAAGGTGAAGCAATGGCACGATAAACATGTGTTGCCAAACCGAGAATTTAAAGAAGGAGATCAAGTGTTATTGTTCAATTCTCGGTTAAGACTCTTTCCCGGAAAGCTTAAATCTCGATGGTCAGGACCGTTTGTAGTAAACAAGGTCTACCCTTATGGTGTAGTGGAGGTTGCACATGCAGATAAAGGAACATTTAAAGTTAACGGTCATCGCCTCAAACTCTATCATGGAGGGAATCCTAAGGGTCTTGAAAAAGTTTCTTTAATCCTCCATGATCTGGAAGATAAGTGATTTTCAATGCTTTCTATTCATCTATACATAATTTTGAGTTTTCAGTTTTTAGTTTCAAGTTTGGTTTTGAGTTTCAAGTTTTAATTGTTTTGAGTTGTGGAAATTTTCTGTTGTGTGTTGTTTGATGTAATTTTTATTTTCATGAGTTATTATTTTGTTAAAATTGGTTGTTGAATTCGTGGTTGCATGTTTGTAGTCTTGGTTAAAAAAAAAAAAAAACAGCACCGTTTGTAGTACTATTCACAGGGTGAAAAAAAAAGAGGAGAGAGGAGCTGGCCCCGAACCTAGTGATGGAGCAAGTGGTGTATGAATGCTATATCAGGGGAGTTCTCTTTTCTCTTTTTGTTATTCTCTTTCATTATTTTCTTCCTACGTTTTTATGCTTAAATTTTAATTTTGTCTTTGTTTCCAAACTTTCTCTCATTTATTCTTATTGTGTAGTATATAGAAGGTGCAGCTTGCTGCTCATATGGGTTCGCCCAGCCTTCATGTACGAAACAACCATTTTGTTAACCGTTTTTGTGTTTGGTTGTCTGGAGTGCAATCTTTAAATTTCTATTTCTAGTCTTTTGTGTATCTTTCTCCCAACATTGGGGACAATGTTGCCTTAAGTGTGGGGGAGTTGGCTTTAGTATAGTTTATTTTCATGAATTTTGGATGAATTTTCTTGTTTTTATTTTTGTTTTAATCTTCAAAATATTTTCAAGACTTGCATGTTAATCTTTTCTAAAAGAGTAGTTATACAAGCATTCTAAAGGTCATAACTATTACTTAAAACTTAGATTATGTAACCACCCCTTGTATTCTTTGCTTGTATGGAATTTATCTTTTAAGCACATTTCCTCTTTGCTTTTGTTGTGATGATTATGGAGTTGAATCTTGTGTTATTGGCCTTCGAATTCAATATAACTTTTTTTTTCCCTAGAACTCGCATTCACTTGCTCGAGGCGAAATGAGTAAGTAACCTTAGTTTGATCTTGAAATGATGGTAATAGGCCTTCTTTGTCCCGATTGAACTTTTCTAGCCATCCCTTTTTATTTTATTCGTAGTACCCTTCTTGAAGCCTTTGTGCATAAATTTTCTAATCTATATTCTTAATTTTTCCTTCTTTCAAGTTTTAAACTCCACTCTTTATATTTAACCCTTCTTTGCGAGAGCTAAATGCATTTTTTTACCCTTAAGTCGGCAAAGAGTATTGTGGGAATTAAAGGTGGAGGGAAGATGATAGAAAAAAATGGCTTTATGGGTTGAGTTATTCAAAGAAAAAAAGGGAGATGAATTTATTTATTTGATAGGGAATTGAAATATACCTCAAAAAAAAAGAAAGAAAAAAAAAGAAAAAAAAAGAAAAAAAAAGAAAAAAAAGTTATATATATTTACTACTTTGAAGGCTTAGTACATTTATTGATGCCTTCAAGAATTATATGTTTTCAATATTATTGTGAATTTTGCTATCATTGAGGTATAAACTTGTGGTTGACAAAGATAGATGGTGAAAGAAAAAAGTTGTGGTTTGAATTATGATTTGGTGCAAGTTTGTTGAATGTAGGGAGAGGAGAGCTTGTTGAGGATGGGAGTTTGTGGTTAGATGTATGGGAATGGTGATATTGCTTGGGGCTAAAAAGGGTTATTATTTTTGTTTTATGTCCCATTCCTTTCTCTTTAGCTCTCATTTCTTTGACTTTGAACTCCTTACCTTTCGTTTGGCACCTTAAACTTTCCCTAAGCCTAAAGTTACAAGCATGAAAGTCCTACCTAATCGAGGTTAAACTTTGGTTACCGTATTAGTGGAGAGATTTTGTGAATGCCGGGCTTATGGGGGTATTATACTTTCTTGATGAGAATTCCTTCGCCAATAATATGAAATTCACTTCTATAATTGCTTAGCATTTGCATTGGTTGGACACACACATACACATGGATTCCTACCGCTTTAGAAAATAAGGGGGTGATTGTTTAATCTTTGTGATGGTATTTGGGATGACTTTTAGATTGATTGTGTAGATTGCTCAAGATTTCTCAACAAGTAATGCTTTCTCTGTATTGCACTCCTTTGAAATGCTTCACAACACTCTTTATTTCTTGTGGATTATTGTTCAAATTTCTTAGTTGTTTTGTAGTATTGCTTGGGGACAAGCAATGTCTAAGTGTGGGGAGTTTGATATTACATATTTGTGCATAATATAATGATCATTTTCAACTCAAATTTCTACTGAATTTTGGTGTTTCAAATATCATTCACACTCCCTTTATCTCTTATTTGTTTTAAATGATTTTATTGAAGATTTGGAGTACAATGAAGCAATGAAGAAGATTCTACATACTTATAATGAAGAAAAAAGAAGAATGCAAAACAGAGCAGCAAAATAGTGCAGCATGACAGAATAATTCAAGTGGGATTTTGACCTCCTTAGAGATTTCAAATGCAGATGTGATCTTCAAGAAAATTACATAGGAGATTCTGAAGTTTCCATAATGGTAACATTTATATCAATCTGAATTCGTTTGGTCACCCTACATATGGTGCAATATCAGTATTTCTGGATTTGGTTCCAGTTTTGATACATTGTGGTGTAATTACCATATCTAGAGTTCTAGATGTCCAATGGAGGTAATTCAAATCTCTGTAGAAACTTAAGAGTATCAGCTACAACTTTCATGAAGACAGGAAAATCTAGATCGTCCGATTTAAGGCTCTGAATCACCAATAAGTGAAACGGTACCGTTTTGGCAGAAACAGAATTTTCTGCAATTGTTGCTCTCTTTTTGGGAGGTATATATATACCCTTTTAGGGCATTTGAAGGGGCGGCCGTCTAGGGTTCCAGAGAGGAGAAAAACAGAGAGAAAACATCCCAAAACCTCTCCCAAAATCGTCAATCTTTGCAAGAGAACTCAAGAGAGAAGATCAAATCTTTGAAGAAGGAGAACATCAATCTTGAAGATTCCAGCTCAAGAACACAACTTTTCACAACCAAGTTGGAGAACTCCAAGCCTTGAAGAAGAGAAGATTTGAGCCATGAAAATGAGAAATTCTCACTCTTTCTTTGTTGCTTTATGTTCTTTGAATTGTAATATGTTAATGAGCTAAATTCTTGAATACTTGGATGGTTATGAACCCTAGTTATTATCTATGTGAATGATTGGTTTTCTTGGTTGATTGAATTCCGAATTCTTGTGGATTGTTTGTGGGTTTGATTGTTTGAATTGACTCAGCTATTAATTGATTCATAATATGGATTTATTCACTTGGAATTGAGAAAGGAAGGGTGAAATAGACCATATACAAACAATGGGGATGATTTAGGTGACTAGAGATAGAAACCTCAACATCTTCTTGGTAATTAGAGAAATCTAATTTGGAGGATTGATTGCTTGAATTAATTCAGTTGTTGATTGACTCATAATCTGGATTTTTCACTTGGAATTGAGAAAGGAAAGGTGAAATAAACCAAACACAAACAATGGGGATGATTTAGGTAACTAGAGGTAGGAACCTCAACATCTTCTTGGTTATTAGAGAAATCTAATTGGAAATTCATTAATGTAAATGCATTTTTAGGTTGAATTGGTTAGGAAGAGATTTCAACCAATTAATCTAAGAGTAGGGGACTTTCATCTAGAGATAGAGTGAATTCTAATTTAGGAATTTCATCAAACATAAGAAGGGGAATTCATTAACCAAGGAACTTTTCAATCACATAGGTAATTCTAGGGGGATTTTCCATTCAAGTATTACTCTCTCAATTGAAATTTTCTCTTGCAAACTAAAATTTAGATAAACTGAATTTTTCTGTTTAAGTTAGATTTTCATTCCTAACAGTTTGTTTCTATCATATCCACAAGCAAATTTGATAGGCTAGACAATAGAGTAAAAAGTGAGTAATGATATTTGATCATCTCCGTGGATACGACATTTAAATTACTTGCCATTGTACTAATCATAACGATAGGTGCACTTGCCTAGTGTTTGTGTGCAATTGTTAGAGATTGTGATAAAATTAAAGTATAAGGGCATGCAAAACAACACAACATAGATCTTGAAGAGATCGAACCACTATAAATTGCTTGTGTTCTTTATTCATACATTGTTCTACTACTTGGCTATTATTTGTATTACTTTTCTATTGAATCAAGCACAGACAATCTGCTTCTTTGCTTAGAATTATAAAATGACTATATTTGTGAAAAATTAGCCAAATACCTAATTCACCCCCCTCTTAGGTATTTCATTTCGAAACATTGTTTACATGATTGTAGCCAAGACTATTTTTCACAAATGAGGATCTTTGAGTTTCACTTAGTTTTTCACGATTGTTCCTTCCATTGGTAAACTTTTCAGCACATAAAGTGGGGGTCGTCAACTTTCTTTTTCAAAGTTTCATAATCAACAATCATTTTCTCAAGGCAGGAAATTTTTCCACAAAGAGCTTTATTCTCAAGGGACATGTTTTGCAAGGAAACATTTAAAACTTCCTTTTCAATGTTTAAACACTCAATATATTCAAGAGTTTTTTTTCACAAAATAGATTTGAATTTTCATTCGACAATTCATCAATTTTGAATCTCATTTCCTTGTTTCTTTTTTAAACCTTTTTCAATTCACTACACATATCAATAAGTAATTCTCTAGGATCATCAATATCATCATCACCACAAGTGGAAGTAGAGGGAGTAGGTTGTACCTCATCATTCATTGCCATGAAGCACATGTTTGCTCTTTCTTCATTGTCATCTTCACTTCCTTCATTGGCATGTTGGTCCCAAGTGCCAACTAGTCCCTTTTATTGCTTAAGAGATTTCTTCTTCTTGAGTTTGGCTTCTCTCTCCTTTTCCAATGCTTTAGGGCAATCGGCAACAAGGTGCTCGGTGCTCTTGCATTCATAACTTTGTGTTTTGAATAATGATGATGATTGTCACCTTTCTTGGAAATTCTTTTGCTCTTCTTGAAAAATCCATTTTTGTAGAATTTCTTGAACTTTCTTACTACCATAGCCATCTCATCATCTTCAACATCTTCTTCCTCATCACTTGATCATTCTTCTTGTTCACTAGGATTGTCGGAGGCTTTAAGTACAACTTCTTTTCATCTCTTTTCTTCATCTTCAAGTTCATTTAGTCTCTTGATATTCATCTCATGGGTAAGTAGTGATCCCATGAGCTCTTCAAGAGAAAGAGTCGTCAAGTCTTTTAACTCTTCAACGGCAAGAGTTTTTGTTGCCAAGACTTAGGTAGTGCATCCAATATCTTTCTATTTTGTTCTCCAAGAGAGTAATTGGTCCCATAGGATTTTAGACCATTTGAGATGTTGGTGAATCTTGTGAACATATCACTAATGTTCTCTCCTTGCTTCATGGTTATTAACTCATATTCCTTTACTAGCATTCCAAGCTTTGCTTCTTTTACTTGGTTTGTTCCTTCATGGGTTACTTGAGGAAGTCTCCACATATCATGAGCGGTGTTGCATCCACTCACTCGATTGTACTCATTCACATCTAACGCACAACTTATAATATTCATAGCTTGATAGTTCAAATTCATCATCCTCTTTGATTCACTTTCGTCATATTCTTCCAATGGTTTTGTTCCCTTGTGGCTCCATCGGCTGCCAACCTCATTGGGATGTAAGGACATTTCTCAATAATACTCCACAAATCAAAGTTAGTAGAACAAATATATATCTTAATTCTAAATTTTCAAAAATATAATTTGATCCATCAAATAAAAGAGTTCTATTTGTGGAAGACCCTTCCAAATAAGGAAGTTTGAAATATTATTCATAAGATCTTAACTTCTAGGTTGTAAAACCACACAAAGAAACCCTTGCTCTGATACTAATTGAAAGACCTAAGAGGGGAGTAAATTAGGCCTTTGACTAATTTTTAAAAACTTTTCCTTTTTTACAAACTTAGTTTGGAAGTGATGAAGATTCAAGTTTTCAAAGTGATTTTAATGAACACAATAAATGAACAAGTAAGGCAAGAAGAACAAGGAACACACAAGCAATTTATAGTGGTTATATCTCTTCAAGATCTACATCCACTACCTTGAGTCTGCACTCGAGAATTTCAATTAACTCAACTATAAAAATAGTTAATCAAGGTATAATAGAGGCTCACCTAACAAGGGTTTTAACCATAACCTCTTACCAACACAAGAATTAAGACTCTCCCTATCAAAAAGTGTTTTATATCCTCAAGAAAACCTAGAATAAACAAATATATGAAGAGATAAAGAATGATATTACCAACAACTTGGTAGATTATGACAAAAGCTAGCATCACTTCAACTTCTTGTCTTAGGAATCTTGAATAGTCAATTGAAGCACAAGACAAAAGAGAGTTTTTTTGATATCCAATTGATTTGGAAGTATAAAGTTTCTTAAAGTGCTCAAAAATATGAAGTTTATGGATTTTATAAGGTTTGAAAATCAAAACCAACATTCATATAACGGCTACTAAGAGTGAAATTCGTTCGATTGAACTTGGACCTCTGCCTCTGAATGGTCATTTGAACTTTTCTGTTTACTAGATTACTAGAATAAATTTGGTCAACCGAACTTGGACATATGCATCTGAATTTATCTGAAAATTCAGCAGCCAAGATTCCAGTTTGGACACTCGAACTGGAGTCAGAAATTTTTAGACTTTGTCAAAACATTTGGAGACCAACTACAAGAAGTTTGAAGTCATTTTAGATATAATAATATGTCAATTAAGACCATTTGAGTACTAAATCGTTAACATTCACTTGGTAAATAAAAAATGGTCAAAGCCTTTTAGGATTTAAAAACCAAGTTTTGTGCTCCCTTATGTATTCTATAGATTCCAAGAATAAGAAGTGTAGGGTTTAGAAGAGGATACATATTTAGCAAAGACAAACCTACACAAGTATCTTCAAAGCCTTCAATGTTCTAGGACATGCTCTATATCTTCAATCATTTGAGCATACGTGAGTTGTCCATAGAGTTATAGCTCCGAGGCAATGAGAACACTTAGCTTTTCAATCGAAAAATCCTATCACACAATTAGCATAAGAATTAGTCATTATAAGTGTTTGTTATAAATCAAAACTACTAGATTTGCTCTTATGGCTTACATAATTTAATATTTTTTTTTGAAATGGACCATGTAAATTTAAATCTGTACAGAAACCAACTTCTAATTTTTTATACCCCTAAACTAACAAAATGAAAAAATAATTTGAAATTTTTAATAAATTTCATTTTCAATAAAACATTTCTAATTTTTGTTAGGTTATAAACTCATGTTATTAACTTATTAAGTGTGTTTACCAATTAATAAAAAATTCATAATTATATTTATATAGACAAAACATATTACCATTATGTATTATTACTTTTTTACGTACTTGTATACATAAATGTTAGTGTTGATTATAGATCACTTATATGATATTAGATAATACTTGTATAATAATTGAAATTAGTATAGATCAACATATATCTTAGACATAAGCAGTACAAAACAAATATGGTCCATAAATATTTGCTCAAATACAAATAATACTACATATACAAAATAAAAATATATACATATACTAATTAGATACTATCACAATAATTTGTCTAAATCCATCAAAGGTGTAAGAGGTTACGTCATAAACCTTAATTATAATATACTAATCTTAATATAAATATTGGATTTGAAACGGATTAGAAACTGATTTTGGATCATCAATCATACTGAAACCAATTTGAAACAGCATTAAGGTTTCAAAACCGATTTAGAACCGCTTAAGGGTGTAGGGTTTAGAAACCCATTTGAGACCAAGTTTTGAAACAAAAAAAAAATTAGCTTCTAAAAAGAAACTAATTTGAAACCAAAAGTATCGGCTGATTCCTTTACCCAAAAAATTATAAAAAATATTTAATTTTAAAATTGATTTCCTTCGAAACTAATTTGAGAATGAATTTTGAAACCAAAAAAATATTTTTTAATTATAAACCAGTTTGAAACTGATTATAAAATTCAAAAAATAAAAAAATAGATTTCAAAACCAATTCCTTCATCCATAAAAAATTAAAAATATTTAATTTTGAAACTGATTATAAGTCAATTTTATTTGAAACCGATTAGCAACCAATTTTTGTGAAGTAAGAGAAGGGTTTGGGATGAAATCAAGGGTTTAGAACACTAAAAAGTGGATGATTTCAAGAGAATCTAACGAAAAAGAAGTGAAATTTGGGTTTGGATAAGAGAGGGTTTGATGGATCTTGAGGAAGAAGAAGAGTCAATTGAGAGGAGTTCATATAAAATGAGTGAGAATTGATGTTTGAACTTCTTATATTTTTCTAAAATCGCTTGATTCGGATGACTAAATTCTCAGATATGTGTCCAAACCTGCATCCAAATTTCTCTATCTTGACTTAGCTTAACCAATTTGAACGATTGAATTATAGGTCTTGCGTCTAAACTTGTGATTGAATTCTTACATCCAGATTCTCAAAAATTCAACTTGGACAACCGAACTTTTAGGCATGCATCTAAACTACACGCCGGAATTTTACCTGTTTTCACTATACTTGATTACACACATTAGTAATAGAATTTTGATATTCCTAAGCATCTTCTTAGGAAGCAAAACCTTTCCTTGGCTAATGGCTTTGTAAAAATGTCAGCTATTTGCTCTCATTTGTGCGTATATAATCCAAGCACACATTAAATTTAGCAACATGATCATTAATAAAATGATGTTTGATCTCTATAAACTTGGTTATCGAATGCTGAATTAGATTCTGCGTCAAATTTAAAGTCAAGTAAAAAATCAAGCAAAGTGTGCTTTATCTAAAGTAATTGAGCACAACAACTACCGATAGTGATATATTTGGTATCGGCAGTAGACAAAGAAACACATGCTTGCTTTTTACTATACCATGAAACTAAATAACTAGCAAAATTTTGACAATGACCATTGGTACTTTTGCGCTAGACTTTGCAACCGACATAGTCGGTAGATGTATAACCAACAAGTTCAAAACAAGAAGATTTTGTAAACCATAAGCCATAATTATGTGTATCTATAAGATAACAAAGAATACATTTGACGGCAACTAAATGAGATTCTTTTGGAAATGATTGAAATCATGCACATAAGCACACAACAAAAATAATATTAGCTCTACTTGCAGGTAGATAGAATAAGCAACCAATCATGCCTCTATATACTTTTTCATCAAAATTTTTACCTCTTTCATCCTTGTTAAGTTTGGTTGATGAACTCATAGGGGTACCAATTTCTTTAGCTTTATCCATTCCAAACATTCTTAATGTCTCCTTGTTGTATTTTGCCTGATTTATGAATGTACCATCCTTGGTATGCTTGATTTGGAGACAAGAAAGAAGTTGAGTTCTCCCATCATGCTCATTTCGAATTCACTTTGCATCATTTTAGCAAGCTCATCACAAAGTGAGGTGTTAATAGCACTGAAAATATGTCATCCACATAGATTTGCACAAGTGAAGGATCATTATTATAAGAGGTTTTTATAAAAAGTGTTGTACCAACCTTCCATCTTAAAAATCCTTTTGAAAGTAGAAAGCCACTAAGTCTTTCAACCAAGCTCTAGGAGCTTGTTATAAACCATATAAACCTTTAGAGAGCTTAAAGATATGATTTGAAAATTTCTCATGAGTAAAACTGGGAGGTTCTTCTGCATATACTTCTTCTTCAATAAAACCATCTAAAAAGGCACTTTTGACATGCAATTGAAAGATTTAAAAATCTTTAAAGCAAGAAAATGGCCAAATCGTTCTTATAGATTCAAGTCTAGCCACTAGAGCAAAAGTTTCATAATAATTAATGCCCTCTTCTTGATTGAATCCTTGGACAATAAGTCTTTACAACTTCTCCAGATTCATTTAAGTTGTCTATAAAAACCAATTGTGTACCAATAATGGGAAGATTATGGGGTCTAGGGACAAGGTTCCAAACTTTGTTTCTTTCAAATTGGTTTAATTCATGTTGCATAGCAATAATCCAAAAATCATCGTACAAGATATCATCAATATTTTTATACTCAATATGAGACAAAATAGTAAAATTATCAATGACATACCGTCTTGTTTTAATTCCATGGGAGACATCACCAATGACTTTCTCATTAGGGTGCCCTCCTTCTTGCATATCTCAAATCCTTTGGAAGCCCTTCATCACCACTATGATGGCTTTTTCTTCTTGTTCAATCATTTTCTCTTCATTGGAATGATCCTCCAAAGATGGTACTTGAAGACGAGTTTCATCATCATTTATTGAGGTACCTACATCATCTTCATCTCTTCTTCCAAGATAGATGCTAGACTCACATGAATGGTTTCTTCAACACATAAAGTTATTTTATTGCAAACTCTATAGGCCTTTTTATTTGAAGAATGGCCAAGGAAGATTCCTTCATCTATTTAGTATCAAATTTACCTAGGTTATCATGAGTATTCAAGATAAAACATTTACAACCAAACACTTTAACATATGCTATTGACGGGGTTCTACCAAAAAAGAGAAGTTCAAAAGGTTTTTTCCTTAAAAACGGTCTTAAAAGAATTTTGTTCATCATGTAGCATTCGATATTTAGGGTTTCAACTCAAAAATATATTGGTAAAGAATTTTTCACAAACCATAGATCTAGCCATTTCTCGCAAAGTTTGATTTTTCCTTTCTACAATAACTATTTTTTTTTTTAGGAGTTTTGGCAGCTGAAAAATTTTGTAAAATTTCATTTTCATCATAAAATTTTGTAAAGTTTTGATCATAAAATTCTCTCCCATTGTCACTTCTAATGGAAATCAATTTGCACTTAAGGGAGGTTTGAACCTTTTTGAAAATATCTACAAACTCACGAAAAGCTTCATCTTTTTGAGCAAGGAAGAGTACCCAAGTGAATCTTGAAAAGCATCTACCATCACATAAGCATACCTCTTACCACCAAGACAAGGGGTCCTTATAGTTCCAAATAAATCCATATGACTTGAGAGGTTTTGAAGTAGAAACTATTTTCTTAGTTTGAAAGAGGTTTTTGCTTGTTTTCCATATTGACAAGCATCACAAAGATGATTTTTCTCAAAACTTATTTTTGGCAAGCCTCTAACTAATTCTTGAGGAGAAAGCTTGTTTAACAAATCCATACTCACATGACCTAGTCTTCTAGTCCATAAATAACCATAATTATCATAAACGATAAGAAATTTAACATCTCTAGCAAGAAGTTCATCAAGGTAGAGTACATACATGTTTCCAAATCTGTTTGCAACAAAATAGTTTTACCACTAACACTACCAAGAATAGTATAAGCATCACATTTAAATTAAAGTTTGCATCCATTGTCACATAATTGGCTAATGCTAAGCAAGTTATATTTCAAGTGATCAATAAGTAAAACTTGTTTAATAAGAGGGGAAGAACCTTTACCAATATTACCTACACCAAGTATTCTTCCTATCTTCTTGTTACCAAATGTAATAAATCCTCCATTGGTATCTTGATGCTCACTAATGAATGAGGCATTTCCCATAATGTGTTTTGAGCATCCAATATCAAAGAACCACTTAGTGGCACTTAGATCTTGGAGGAAAATGTATCTGCACCAAATGAGAAGAAGTTACTTTTGGTACCATATTTACTTGGGTGTCCAAGGGGGGTTAGTGATGATTCCTTCAAATTTTCAAACAGTTTTTACAATATTTCTACCTTCCTTTTAACATGGCATCTAGTAGATTTATGACCATGTTTTCCACAATGAGTATAACATGTATGAGGCATTGAACTAAAAGTGACTCTAACAATGAAATTTTGTATTTAGACACATTGTTCACATAATTGCAACCTAGACCATTTTTAACAAAAGGAGATCTTTGAGATACAAGAAGTTTGTCAAGATTGTCCCTTCCATTGGTAAATATTTCAACACACAAAGTAAGATCATCAACTTTCTTTTTCAAAATTTTTTGATCAAAAAGTATTTTCTCAAGGGAAGAATATTTTCACAAAGAATTTTCAAAGGACATATTTTGCAATGAGATATTTGAAGCTTATTTTTCAATATTCATGCATTCAATAGAATTAAGAAACTTTTTGTTTTCACAAAATAATTTTGAATTGTCATTCAACTCCTCATCAATATTAAATCTCATTTCTTTGTTTCTTTTTGAAAGCTTTTTCTACTCACCATACATATCCACAAGAAGATCACTAGGATCATCAATATCATCATCACATAAAGTAGAGGTAGAATGAGTAGGTTGTACCTCATCTTCCATTGACGTGAACCATACATTAGCTCTCTCATCATTATCTTCTTCACTTTCTTCATTTGCATGTTGATCCCATGTACCAACAAGTTCTTTCCCTTTCTTAAATGACTTCTTCTTCTTTCGCATAGCTTTACTTTCTTTTTCCAATGCTTTAGGGCAATCGTCAATAAGGTGCTAGGTATTTTTGCATTCATAGCATTGTGGTCTAAAGAGAGATAAGGATTGACCACCTTTCTTGATAGGTCTCTTGCTCTTCTTTAGAAATCCCATTTTGTGGAACTTTTTAAACATCTTAACCACTGTTTCCATTTCATCATCTTTATCATCACTAGATGAATCCTCTTGTTCACTAGGATTATCAATGGCTTTGACAACAACTCCTTTTCTTCCATTTTCTTCATTTTCTAGATCATTTAATCTTTCGATCTTTATTTCATAACTATGGAGTGATCCTATGATCTCTTCAAGAGGAAGAGTTTTCAAGTCCTTTGAATCTTCAATGGCAAGTGTCTTTAGCTTCCATGACATTGGAAATGCATCCAAGATCCTCCTATTTTGTTCTCTAAGTGAATATTTTTTCCAAAAGATTCAAGCCATTTGAGATGTTTGTGAATCTTGTGAGCATATCACTAATGTTCTCTTCTTGCTCCATTGTAAATAGTTCATAGTCTCTAACAACCATCGCCAGGTTTGATTCCTTTACTTGATTTGTCCCTTCATGTGTCACTTGAAGAAGTTTCTACATACCATGGGCGGTGTCGCGTCCAATCATCTGTTGTATTTGTTGACATCCCAAGCACAAGTAAGATGTTCATGGCTTGATAATTCAATGTCATCCTTTTTGAATCACTTTCATCAAATTCTTCTATAGTCTTCAGTTCCCTTGTGATTCTATGAGATCTCAACTTCATTGGGAAGATACCATTCATGTGAAAACTCACATGAATGGTTTCTTCAACACATAATATTTATAGGTTTCTTCATCTCTTCTTTCAAGATAGATGTTAGATTCCTCAAAGCTCACATGAATGGTTTCTTCAACACATATGGTTCTTTTATTATAAACTCGATAGGACTTTTTTATTTGAAGAATATCCAAGGATGATATATTCATCCGATTTTCTATCAAATTTGCCTAGGTTATTACAAGTATTCAAAATAAAACATTTGCAGCCAAACACTTTAAACTAGGCTATAGAAGGAGTTCTACCAAAGAGAGTTCAAAAAGAGTTTTTCTTAAAAGTGGTCTTAAAAGAACTCTATTCATCACATAGCAAGGGGAGTTTACAGCTTCGGCCCAAAAATATTTTGATAAAGGATTTTCACAAAGCATAGAGCTAGTCATTTCTTGTAAAGTATAATTTTTCCTTTTAGTAGCATCCATTTTGTTGAGGAGTTTTGGTAGTTGAAAATTATGGGATATTCCTTTTTCGCAACAAATTTTTGTAAAATCTTGATTTTAAAATTCTTCTCCATTGTCACTTCTAACAGAGGTTTGAACCTTTTTGAAAAGCTTTACAAACTCATGAAAATCTTCATCTTTTTGAGCAAGGAAAAGTACCAAGGGAATCTTGAAAAATCATCAGCTGTCATCTAAGCATACCTCTTACTACCAATACAAGTGGTCCTCATAATCCCAAATAAATCCATACGAACAAGCTCAATAGGTTTTGAGGTAGAAACCCTTTTCTTGGGTTTGAAAGAGGTTTTGTTTGTTTTCCATATTAGCAAGCATCACAAACCTCTAACTAGTTGTTGAGACGAAATTTTATTTAACAAATTGGTATTAACATGACCTAGTCTTCTATGCCACAAATAAACATCATTATCATAAATGAAAAGACATTTAAAATCATTAGCAATAAGTTCATCAATGTAAAGCAAATACACATTTCCAACTCGATTTGCAACCAAGATAGTTTTACCACTAACACTATCAAGAATAGTACAAGTATCACATTTAAATTCAACTTTACAACCATTTTCACACAGTTGGCTAATACTAAGAAAGTTATATTTCAAGTTACTAATAAGTAATACTTTTTTATCAGAAGATAAGAACCTTTACTCATATCACCTACACCAAGAATTCTCCCTTTCTTCTTGTCACCAAAGGTAGCAAAGGCTTCATTTGTTGCTTGAAAATCACTTTTGAATGAGGAATTTTTTGTCATGTGTCTTGAGCATCCGCTATTGAAGAACCACTTGGTGGCACTTGATTTTGGGGGAAAATGTACCCACACTGAATGAGAGGAAGTAACTTTTGATACCCACACTTTCTTGGGTCCAAGGGGGTTAGTGATTATTCCTTTGATTCTCCAAATTGTTTTTACACCATTTTCTACCTTTATTTTAACATAGCATCTAGTGGCTTTATATCCATATTTTCCACAGTAAGTACAACAATTATGAGGCATTGAACTAAAATGGCTCTAAAATGAAATTCTTGTATTTAGACACACTTTTCACATAGTTGTAACCACGACCATTTTTAACAAGAGAGATCTTTGAGATCCAAGAAGTTTGTGAAGATTGTCCCTTCCTTGGTAAATTTTTCAACATATAAAGTAAGATTATTCAGTTTCTTTTTTCTAAATTCATGATCAACAAGCATTTTTCTCAAACAAAGAAATCTTTTCACAAAGAATTTTCTTTTCAAGGGATATATTTTAGAAACAGACATTTAAAACTTCTTTTTCAATATTGAAGCATTCAATAAAGTCGAGGAGCTTTTGCTTTAACAAAATAATTTTGAATTTTCATTCAACAACTCACTAATTTTTTATCTCATTTTTTTATTTCTTTTATAAATTATTTTTATTCACCATACATGTCGACAAGAAGATTACTAGGATCATCAATATCATCATCACAAGAAGTAGAGATAGATGGAGTGGGTTTTACCTCTTGCTCCATTACCATGAAGCCCACATTTTCTCTCTCTTCATTCTCTTTTCACTTTCTTCATTTGCATGTTGATCCCAAGTCCCAACAGGTCCTTTTCCTTTCTTTAATGACTTCTTCTTCTTTTGCATTGCTTCCCTTTCTTTTTTCAAGCTTTAGGACAATCAGCTACAAGGTGCTTGGTGCTTTTGCATTCATAGCATTGTGTTATAAATAGGGATGAGGACTGGTCACCTTTCTTGAAAGGTCTCTTGCCCTTCTTGAGAAATTCATTTTTGTAGAACTTTTAAAATTTCTTGACCACCATTGCCATTTTATCATCTTCACCATCTTCTTCTTCATCACTAGAGGAATCCTATGGTTCACTAGGATTATCATTTTCTTTGAGAACAACTCATTTTCCTCCTTTTTCTTCATCTTCTAGATTATTTAATCTTTCGATCTTCATTTCATGAGTAAGGAGTGATCCTATGAGCTCTTCAAGTCCTTTGACTCTTCAATCGATTGCCATGATTTAGGAAGGACATCCAAGATCACTACGAGAAAACACAGCTTTTTGCGACTGACTATTTTGCGATGGATTGTCCGTTGGAAAATTGTGATAGATCAAAATAGAAAATAAAATAGTGACCGATACTGCTTTGTGATGGAAAAAAATAAAATAATAAAAAAATATTATGTTATCCTCGCAAATTCAATGCAAAAGAAAATTAATAAATAAAAATATATTATATAATTCATAGCAAATCTGTAGCAAAATTGCAACGCATTTGCGATGAAATTTTGAAGAAAATAAATAAAAAAATAGTCTTTTTATTTGTCACAAATCCATCGTAAAATTGCAACGGATTTATGATGAATTTTTGGAGAAAATAAATTATTTTTTTCATCCGTCGCAAATCCATTACAAAATTGCAAATGATTTGCAATGAAATGTTACAGAAAATAAATAAAAAATATTTTTATAGTCGTCACAAATCTCTTGCAAAATTGCAACGGATTTGTGATAGAATTTTGAAGGAAATAAACCACAAAATATTATTTTGTTAGTAGTCGCAAATACCTTGCAAAATTGCTATCGATTTGTGATAAATGTTTAGAGAAAATAAATAAATAAATATTTTCCAATCTATCTCAAATCTGTTGCAAAATTATCACGGCTTTGCAACAGAATTTTGAAGAAAATAAATCAAAAAATATTATTTTTATCCTTTACAAATCCGTTGCAAAAGTGCAACGGATTTGTGATAGTTTTTTGAAAAAATTAAATAGAAAATATTTTTCTTATCCATTGTAAATTTGTTGTAAAATTGCAACGGATTTGAGATAAAATTTTACATAAAATAAACAAAAAGTATTATTATTTAATCCATCTCAAAATTGCAATGAATTTGCAGTGGATTATTATAGAAAATAAATAAAAAAATATTATTATTTTGTCTATCGTAAAATTTGTCGCAAAATTGCAATGAATTTGTGACAGATTTTTTTGAAAAATAAATAATTACATATTATTAATTTATTCGTTACAAATCTATCGCAAAAGTGCAATGGATTTGGAACGAAATTTTGTTTTCCTTTGATTTGCTACTTTTTTTAACTTTATAGTTATCCCATGTTGAATTTGTGAGTCATGCATCATGTTGTTTATTAAACATAGACTGCAAGTGGTGCATGCGTAATGTATATATAATTTGTAAGAAATATAAAAAAAGTAATGCACAACTTACGTTGCATATTTGATATAACTTATATATTGACTATTTTGAACCTTTTATATAGGACACATAGAAGTATATTATAGATGCCTATAATACTAATAGATTTAACTATGATCGTTCCATAACATGTAATAGTATATAAATATTACACTAAGGTATTGAGTACATGTATTATTTCAATCCACAATTATACAATACACAATTCATTTTGATATAATATATTTATTGATTATAATAACATATTATACAAGACATGTAAAAGTGTATTACATATATATGTATATAATAGTAATAGTTTTAATTATGACCAATCTATCATATCTAATACTATACAACATAATATTGTAATGGGTTGAGTACATATATTAGTGTAACATATATGATAATTTCATGTGTATATGTAACAAATACGAGTTATTAACAAATCTTACCTATAAAATTATTCATTGTTTGGGGAAAAAAGGAAAATATCAAAGAAAATAATAAAAAATCAAAGTCGTCACAAATCTGTCACAAAACATCTACAGATTTGAGACAAAATATGAAATTTTAATCATGAAAATTAGGCACCAATTTGAAAATCAAATCCGTTGCAAATTCATCGCCTATTGGCAACAGTTCTGCAACAGAATTTTAAACTTTAAAAAATTGAAAAGAATAATAATAAATGCCATTGTGTTGCAAATCTGTCGTAAAAATATAAGAAAATAAAAAATAAATTATATCTATCACAAATCTGCAATGAATTTGCAATGAATTATTTTAAAAAATTAAAAATAAATAAAGTTCCGTCGTGAATTCCTTTAGTAATAAATTTTGTAGACTATTCTTCTTCCTCTCATTTCTATTCTCTCTCATTCTCTCTACTGAACCCACTTCTCTCTTTCGCCTCTCCACCTCTCTCTGTCTCTCTTTCTCTGTCTCTGTCTCTCTCACTCTCCTTTTTTTCCCCATCGGCCTCACTCTATTCTCTGTTGCTACTGTGCCGCTACTAGACTTCTAATGCTACCGCCACCACAAGGCAAGCCATTTCAGTTCATTTTTTTGGCAATTTCAATAATCTTTTAGTGTTGTATTATTTTTTTTTATTTTGTTGTTTTAATTATAGTATGTTTAGTTTGGTTTGAGTTTTAGTTTCTCAGTGATTTTGGGAGAAATTTTATGGGAGAAATTTGGAGAAAACGACACACCATTAGTAGCCATGGTAACTTTGAAAATGAAGAGCTCCAATTGCCATTCAACTTCACATACCTGGTGACTCGCACCAATTTCTCTACCTTGTCAATCTCACTGCTCGCGAGAGTAGCTTTCACACTCTCGAGTGCCTCTCTGAAATAATTGTTGGGCCTGTCCAACAGGATAAGAAATGTTACGGCAATAGTGCAAATAATTTGCATCAAAGAAATTCATATGCTCAAAATTTTCAGTTGAACTAGATTTCATGAAAAAGTCTAAAATGCTTTATCCAAATTCACGTGCCATGCAACAACTTATTCAGAGGAATCTAGGTTTCCTCTTTTGCCATTGATGCATAAAACCATGTCGCCCTTGTTTACTTGTCCAGTTATGCACATGGTGCATGTACAATTGCCATCTTTTTCCCTCTTTTGAATACATGGATAACATATTTGATACTGATATAGAACAAAGATTAAGTCTTTGATATATGCAAGGCATATAGAAGCAAAATGAATCTATAAAAATCAAATTTAACTGCTAACTATTGGTTTCGTGTTGTTATTCGGGGCAATGTAAAATTGAACACAACCAAAAGGGAATTTAATTCATTCTACAAAAATGATAAATTGTGATTTTCTTGAGGCATATGGACTTTTACTTGGCCTAATAAATGATAAATTGTGCTTATACGTAATTGATTGTGGTGGCCTTATGCTTGAAAAATATCCATTTCATAGGGGAGATTCTGTCGAAATTTCTTGAATTTAATGTCTATTTTACTTAGTTTATCTGTGTACTATTTTTTTAATTTCTAATTGTTTCTTTTTGTTTTATTTTTTATTTTTTTTACTTCAATTTTTGACATTTTTTAAATTTTATGAAAATATTTATAATATTTTTTTAGCAGTACTAGTTGCAGATGGAGAGGTTGATGCGTGATTATTTTCAGTAGTGATTTATTAGCATGGACTAGTATTTGCAAGTTATGTCTGAGATGTTGCATCTGCCTCTATCGCCACCTCCTTTACTGATATCGTATTCTCTAGACGCAACAGACGATGTTGATAAGGATTACACCATCAACGCGCCTGACAACCATCCTCCAACAAATGGCCCTTTGGGACCTTCGCCTCCTTCACCAGCTGCAGCGTTGCCTTTTATAGTGACATAGATTTTGCAAAATATTTTTTAATGTTGTATGTTTGTAATATTGACATTTAATATTTGAATTATATTTTTTTTGTATTTTGTATTATTAAATGAGCATCTTGATTTCTAAAATAATTTAAAAAATTTTAAATTATCATTTCAAAATTTAAATAAAAATTAATTAGAAATAATAAATTCTACAGCAAATTAATTTAAAATAATAATTAATTTTTATTTTTGAAAGAATTTTATTATTTTAAAAAAACTAATATGTTTTCATCACAATACTGCAATGGATTTGCAATAATTTTTTTAAAAATAATATTTTTTGGTCGCAAGATTGCTATCGATTTACGACGAAATTTTATTTTCTTTTCTAAAAATAATTTATTTCCGTCGCAAACTCGTTGAAATTTTGCGACCGATATATATTAATTTATTTTAAAAATTAATAAAATTTTATCACAAATTTTAATTTTTTTCCATCTTAATGTTGCGCAAACTCTTGTGTATTTAATTACAAAAATCCATCGCAGTTTCATCGCTATTTTGCCACGGATCGGTTGTCGATCGCAAATTTGCGATAAAATTTCAATCCGTCGCAAATTTGCGACTTGTATTTCTACTACAGAATGGTCTTTCATATATTTTCATTTTTTCTTGTGATGGATCTTCCTATTTTGTTCTCTAAGAGAATAGTTTTCCCCATAGGACTTCAAGCCATTTGAGATATTAGTGAATCTTGTGAACATATACTAATATTTTCTCCTTGCTTCATTGTGAATAGTTCATAATCTCTAGCGAGCATAGCGAGCTTTGATTCGTTCACTTGATTTGTGCCTTCATGTGTCACTTGAAGAAGTTTTCACATATCATGGGCGGTATCGCATCTGCTCACCCAGTTGTATTCATTGACATCCAAAGCATAACTAAGGATATTCATAGCTTGATAATTCAAGATTATCCTTTTTAAATCACTTTCGTCAAATTCTTCAATAGTCTTTGGTTCCCTTGTGATTCTGTCAATTCTCAACTTCATTGGAAGATAAGGACCTTTCTCAAAGATATTCCACAAATCAAAGTGAATTGAACAAATATAAATCTTAATTCTAAATTTTCAAAAAGTATAATTTGTTCCATCAAATAGTGGAGGTCGGTTTGTGGAATATACTTCCAAATAAGGGAGGTTTGAGTTATTAGCCATAAGATCTTTAGCCCTGCTCTAATACCAATTGAAAAACCCAAGAGATGTGTGAATTAGGTTTTGGCTAATTTTTGAAATCTTTTCTTTGTATAAATCTCTTTTTGAAATTTGCAACCTCCAAGTATTTAATGTGATTGTAAGAAAGTGGTAGAAGGAAGAAGAAGAAATAAATATGACAACAATAAATACCAACAATCATAAGTCGCAAGTTATGTAGGAATAAGTAAAAGCAAGCAATGGATAAAGAAGGAAGGACACAATGATTTATAGTCACTTGATCTCTTCAAAATATGCATTCAATACTTTGAATCCAGACTTAAGGATTTCAATAAACTCACTAGATATTTCAAATCACAACTACACAAGAGGTTCACCGTCAAAGGGTTTTACACCTAAAACTTCTTTTTCAATTCAACAAACAAGGTTCATCCTCACCTACAAGTTTTATGCCGTCAAGACAGCCTTGAATAAACAAATAGAAGAAGAGATACCCAACAAATTGGTAGATGTTAAACTAATCTAGCATCTCTTCATTTTTTGTTTTGGAATCTTAGAATGATAACCGTAAGCACATGCACTATGAAAGCTTTTCTTTAACTTTTGGAGATCTCAATAATGAAACATGTAAAGCTCAATAATGAATAAAAAATTGTCAAAATTTTGGAGTATAAACCTTTTATACACTTAAATTTTCAAATGCCACTTTCAAAAAAGGGCTAAGTAACGGCTAGTAACAATGTCATTCAGTCTACCGAATCGAGGTTACTATGTCCGAGTTGGTCGTCCCAACTTCTCTATCATTGTTCTACACAAGTCCATTTGGTCTACTGAATTTGGACCTCTACATTCGAATTGGATGTCCGAATTTCTCTGAAAATTCAATAGCGCAAAATATATTCAGACGTCCAAATTAACATCTGAACTTTTCCAAACTTTATAAAATCATTTCAAACTCAACCACAATAAGTTTTAAATAAATTTGAACAAAAAATGGATCATTTAAAAGCTTTTGAGCTACAAGTGTTATCAAACACTTCATTTTTCAAAGAATCATGAAACTTTAAGGGTCAAACAATAAATTTTAGACTTAATCGAATAGTTTGTTCTTCAACATGCCATTCATATATTCCATATGCAGAAGGTGTAAAGTTTAGAAATGTTTATACCTAAAAAATAAGTATAACCCTACGCTATAGGATCTTCAAAGTCTTCACAAGATTTGACATCCACTTCAACCTTCATGCTTTTAATCTCATTTGAGATGTCCTTTTCTCTTTAGCTCCAAGGCAATGGGATCACTTTGCTTCTAAAATCTAAAAATTCTATCACACAATAATTATACAAGTTAGTCTTCAATGATGTTTGTCAATAACAAAACTACAAGATTTGCCCCTTAAATTCAACACCTTTATATATTACAACCACTACGTAAGATCCAAAAAGTTCTATATTGATTCAAGCATATCAATCCCCAGGTCTTTGGCATAGAACTGAAAAGAATGTCGAATCAAAGCTAAGGAAATCAGAACAAAAACTCAGACTTTTAGTTTTTTATCTTTTTAATTTTAGTGGAAGGTAAATCTCTTAGACTCTCCATGGTTTCAAAACATGCGTTCTATTCCCATAAATTACCCTGGTTGTTTTTTTTTTTTATAGAGCAATGTAGAATTCAATTGTTCATTCTACATTGGAAAATAATATAGACAATAGCTTATATATTTTGAATTTTCTATGTTTCCTTTTCCAATATCACAATCTCTTTAATTTATATTGTTTGAATTCATAATTTATGAAAAGAAATTTAACCATGTCAATAAGGTTTTCTACTGTTGCAACTTCACTAACTGAAACTAAAGTATGCTGACGAAAAGATCAAAGTAGAGTATGAGAAGTTGGTCACAGATTACACGGTTTATGTAGAGCTCATATGAGGGGAAAGTTTGGTGCATTTCTTTTGACAGAAGAGTTACTTCAGGAAATAGGTATCATGGGAAGTGCATGGAGTTTGGGATCTCTTGATTTCTAAAGGTTGCTTTTAAATATTAGTTTTGAGTGAAGGGATACAAATTTTTTGTTTACTTTTTCTTCAACAAATTAATGTATGAATATGTCCAAGTAACTTGATATATCTTGTTAGTTCAATTAGCTTCAACTCTATCATGATTTCTTTTAGTTTTTAGGGTTTAAAAAATTTATTTTAATTCATCCAACTTTACCTCACAGCCCTAACAGTACTTGCTTGGAGTATCTAATCTAACCATTACTTTATTATTCTTTTTTTAATTTAGGTTTCCTATATTACAAGGTAAAAATTTACACACGCAACAAGTGTGTGCGCGCTTGATCTTTCTCATGGATAGGATCATATTAGGGGAGTTGTATGAGATTGAAACTACTTACCTGAGTAAGAAAAATTAAAGTAGTTATCAACTGTTAGTATCACAAAATTTGATTTTTCTTGGGTTAAGGAGATGGGAAAATAGTTTGCATTTTGTTTTCTGCAAATGTATAATGATTTCTCTTAAAAATAGGTTGTATCATATAGTAGTCTAAAAGGAATTATAGTATGCCCAAGTGATAAAATTCTGCACTTTTTTGACATAGGTTACTTATAATTATTTTGTACCCAAATATATAGAGACAGAAGCCTTCTTTTCTCCATTCTTCTCTTGTTACCAAAAGGAAGTAACAAGAAGAGGTAAGTTTTTTTTCCTCTGCAAGTGAATTTGTTCCTCGAAGAAAACCTCAAAAGGTAAAGCTTTCCATGTCTTCTGGACTCTATTGCATCAACTACTTCATCTTTGTTTTACCTTCTTCTTTTTAAAGAAAATTTTTTATTTTGATGCTTTTAACTTATTCATTTTCCATGGTCATGGTTTTGGTGTAGATTAATGCTACTGCTATTGCACCAGCACCAATGAAACATAAATAAACATCCATTTTCAAAATTAGTTCGTTTGAGTTTTTATATTAGTAATTTCATAATAAATTTTGTTTGTTAGTTCATTATTGTGCTTCGATTGTTTGGTAACTATAAAGCTTTCCTCTTGCTCCAAAAGAATTGTATTCTCACTTGAGCCAGAGAGCTTACAGATGGTAATAGAAATCAAAGGCTTCAAATTTGATCTTCTTTTGAGCAGTTTTAGAAGTGGTTTTTTATGGGGATCTATCATTGATAATGAAGGATTGGAAGTTTCTTTAGTCTTAACTCTGCTAGAAGTTGGTTTGATTTAAATTTGAGCATAGCAATGAGAGTTGCACGACAAGCAATATTCTGGGCAATTAAATTATTGATTTGATTATGACAAATTTTGCTATGTTTGGACTAGAATTTTGTGCGAAAATTGTCATTGAGATGGGAAGTAGAGGCACCAAAAACTCATGTACTAGACTTCTTTGGCCCCATTGCACAAATTTTGATTATGTATATAAATAAAAAGATCTCTTTTCTCTGTAAACATTTAGAAAAGATTAATAAAAAAAAGTAAAAATAAGAAAAGGAGAAAAAGGAATGGATCTTTTTTCTTCCACTTTGTCCCCTAATCTAACATACACATTCAATGCAAGATTTATTTTCCATCCTATACTTGCATTTAATTGATATTATAAGTTATTAAATTATTAGACAAAATTCATTATGATGGATGGGATATACATTTTTCTCGAAAAAAAAAATATGTGCAAGGAAAAAAGTCTTTCTATAGCAACATTATAGAATTTTCAACAAAATAGTATGGCAAAGTAGGTTATTTATATTATATATTAGTAACTTAAAAATATTTCTAAAGATTCCCATGGGAAAAAAAAAGAAGTGCATAAATTTTTTATTATGATAAATGTGATGAAATTTCCTTAGACAATGTCTTACCATTGCAACAGGCGATGATGTTTTCACTTATTGGGATGATGTTTTCATTGCAACATGGAAAGATGTTTTGCTTAGATAATGTCTTTTTAAAACCTACCACACCTCCACAGAAGTGGATTGTTTCTGACGAAACATAACTTTTGAGGGACAAAATAGGAAGTGCACTCAATTCGATCTTAAATCTCTATAGAATATGGGTCCAAATGGATTGCAAGATCATTTATGAATACTTTGTGCAACTTTAAAATTGTTGATAGGTAATTATAATCAATTTTCCTATAAATCATTCAAAGTTTAGTTTGTACTTTTCTATAAAGGTATACTTTCACAAAGGAGGAGGAATATTTTACCTAAAATTAATAATTTATATTAACACATAATAGATGTACTAATTATTTTTTCCCTTAAGAAAAGACTTTCTTTGAGGTATTATTCTATCATGATTCTAAAGGCCCCTTAAATCTTGAAAAAAGTTAAAAAGTTGAATGTCAAAAATATAATATAATATTCATTACATTTTAAGGATTAAAAAATGAACTATAAAAAAATGGTATATAATCTATTATTACTTCCTATTATTTGAGGAATTTACTACTTCCTATTGTTACTTATAATTATCCATATGTGGAGAATTTTCTGTTTCATTAGATACATAAATTGTCTACGTAGTTTTCTGATTATGTAACTAAAAATACAATTTTTATTAAATTTTAATTAGAATTATCTTCATAATCGTAAATTTTTTATTAAATACAATTTCCAAAAAACTGTAATTAGAAAAAAATCCCTGTGCAATTCCTTCAGTGATGTGCAAACGTCTGTTTTAGTTGAGTAGTCGTTTGATAATTTTCGTGGATCAATTTGTATATCTATATTAATGGAGGATGACACAAAATGCAGAAATACCTATGTTAGTACAAGATGATACAAATGCAGGAAATTTGGAGAAATGGGACAACGAGGATGCAAACCGAAGAGAAATGAGTTCAAACTGTACATAAATCAAAATTTTTTCTTCTTGATGAATGCAATAATCCAGAAGCGTAACATGATTGCCGTTTTGGAGCTAGAAATAAGTTGATGCTCATCACTAAAGTTCCAGTAGTTCTAGTCAGAACACCAAAGAAGAAAAGACCTAAATTCAAACAACAGACGGGCCAAACTAAAGCATATTATTGACGTTCAAGAACTTTAACCAAATTTTACTAAAGATTTGAAGGGCAGGCTTGAAATTAGTCCAACAAGCAAGCTACAAATCCTTCCCAACAACAAAAAAAGAAACAAGAAATAGGTTGTACACTGTAATATCAGTTCATAGATCAAGGAAGTTCACTGTCTATTTCTGCATATTCTATGAGGATGTGAGCAACATACATATAAGACATACATGTGCAGCCACCAAAGTAAACTACATCAGCACTGCAAATGAGTTGAGACAACCTCGTTGATCAATGCCATTCCAGTTTATACAGAGCGAAATAATTTGAAGAAAAAATGTCCAAGGACACATAGTGAAATTGTAGTGATGCAAAGAAGATGCAATGAAGATGAATGTATACCTCAATTCACACATTTAGGCAGGCGAATAGAGTTGTAGATCAACTTGCAAAGACACGAAGAAGATGAATTTGGAGATTAAGCTGTTTGTTGATCCACCGGATCACATTTTGTGTATTTTGAATGATGATGTAAAGGATGTCTCTCACTGTCTTATCAAAATTCAGCAGTCACTTGAGTGATTGCCATTCAAGTGACTTCAGAATTTTGTATATCTATACTTTTGATTTATTTTAAGGGAAAATATCACTAGATTACCTTAACATTTGGGGTAAATTTCACATTGCCTTATAACATTTTTTTTTCGCTTTCATCCATGACATTAAATCCATATCATCAACTCATTTTAAATTAAATAAAAATACATGAAATTTCTTTTTTACCCTTAAGGCTTCAACCAAGTTGTTTTTCAGAGTGAGAAAAAAATTGTTGTCATTAATTTAAAATTTTTATTTTGAAGAGGAACAAGACTAAATTGAATTAAATTAAGAAATATTACCAACAAATGAATTATATAAAGAAATGTTTTTGGAAAAGGAGAAGACAAAGACGGCTACGCCTAACAACAAGGACTGGAGTGAGTGTTTGCTAAAAGAAGAAAGGAGGAGGTGGTGATTGCAGCTAGAAGAGAGACGACAAATGAGTGATGAAGGCACTGTTATGTGGATGATGATGAGTGATGGAGTTGGAGATGGAATTAGCACTAATTGTCAAATAATGGAGGTTGCAACAAGAAAGGGAAAAAGATGGCGATGCCGTTGTCAAAGGAAAAAAGAAGAAAAAAATTAGATAAACTATTCATGTATATTTTTTTTCCTCTTTTTCCCTTTCAATTTTGTGCATCTTTGAATTCTTTCAGGGCTACCAGCTGTCCTTGGTTAATTGAATAATTGAAGCAGGTGATGTAAGGTGATGGATTGAAGATGGATGTGGAGAGGAGCATCGAAGGAAAATTATGGATGTTTGTTTAGCAGTGAGAAGAAAGAGGAGAAAGAGATACGAATGGCTAGTTGGCGATGTTGCGGTAACAGATCTTGGTAGAGTTGTGGGAGACATAATGGCTACATCTTTAGCAATATTTCTCCACAGCATCCTTGGCGGCGGCTAGAAAAAGTTTCACACAGTAACGGGGGGATTATGTGAAGGAGGCTATATTAGATTTTTTTTTCCCATTAGTCATTCAGGGGTATATTGTCATTTTATCTCTCCTTAATTCCTCAAGTGCTGTCAGTTAAAAGTAACGGCTCATGAATGAAAGTGAAACAAAAATATGGACAAAGTGAAATTTACTCCAAATGTTAAGGTGATTGAATGTTCCCCTATTAATTAACATAATCCTTTATTTTACTCAAAAAAATATGGGTTCACAGTAGAACTACCAAATGAAAATTCAGGTTTGCTAGTTAATTCACAGCAAGGACGACTATGACTATTCCTCAATTGGGATCTAGGACCATAATAATTGTTATAGTAACAATTCTGACTATTAGTGATGTGTTATGAATATATCAATGATGTAGATATCTATTATCCCAAGTATTAATCCATATTTGAGGTTATGCAATATGAAATGTTATGAGTTACAACCAAAGTTGTAACGTCCATCCTTTATAGACTACTGTCCCCCTTACCTCTATTAACTTAAAGAATATGGAAATCATAGAAAATATGTTATGTAAATTATAGAGGAGCCTACTAATGACCTATGACAGGAAAGGTCACCTCCAACTCTATAAATAGGGTCATATGGAGTAGCTTGGAAGAAGATGGATTGTGAAAAGCTCTCAATAAAATTCTAATTTCTACATTTCTTGTGTTCTCTCTTTCTCACTTTTGCTATTGTTCAAAGTCTTATTTGTTGTCATTTTATGATTAGTTTTTGTATCTATGCGACTAATTTTACAACATATTATCAGCACGAAACTCTACCGCTTAGTCTTTGAGGTTTATAGGAAGGCAAGAAGCATGAAACTCTACCACTGAATTTTTTAGAATTACAATCAAGCAAAAAGGTAGTTCTCTTACTTAGCTTTGAATTTTCACAGCAAACCTCAAAACATTGATCTTTGACTTTTGGAAAAGAAACCATTTTTTGTATATATATAATGCTAAGATTCATCTAGCTATAGTAGGTCTTGAAGACACCATTTAATAAATACAAAGCACCAAAGCCGCTTGATTAGTAGCAAATTTTGAACTAAATAAACAACCACTAGAAGATGGTTGTTATATAAAAGTTAGTTATGATTTGTTATAAGTGTGGCTATAATATTTTATATTTATTAGTATGAAAAATTTTATCGCATTAGAATTTCTCCTCAATCAAAGTTGTAATGAGAAATATACTAGTGATATGATATAGAACATATTTTCCCTTTCTTATACCTCAAACATGCTCCTGTAGAAGCAATATCGAGAAAAAACTTGTTAGCCCTAAGGGCAAATCATGTAGTTATGATTAGTTTTGATTAATGACAAACATTGATGAGGACTAATATGCTTGTATGTTGTGTGATAGGATTTGTGGATTAAGAAGTTTGAAGTCTCATTGCCTTGAAGCTAAGATGCAAGAACAACTCCAATATGTCAAAGTGATTGAAGATTGAAGAGTTTGTTCAAGATGTTAGAAGGCTTTGAAGACATGAAGTGTAGGTTGCATGTGCTTAATAGGTAACCTTTGTAAACCCTACACTCTTAAGCCTTGGAATCTATGAATTGCAATTGAGAGCACAAAACTTGATTTAAATGGTTTCAATGGTTTTGAACTTACCTAAATTATCAAGTTTTCATAAATGGTTTTTGCACTTAAAAGGTCTTTAATGACTTATCTTTGAGGCTAGAATGTTTTCCAACTTGTTTGAATTGATTTGAATATGTTTTGACAAAGTTTGAAAAATTCGGATGCAAGATTCGGACGCAGGGCAAAAAATTCGGTCGTCCGAATTTTGTAGCAAAAGTTTTCTACTATTCTTCCAGAGAAATTCGGAAGAAGATTCGGACGCAGCCTAAAAATTTGGTCGTCCGAATTTTGGCCTTCAGCATGGTCACTGTTCTTCCAGAGAAATTCGGAAGAAGATTCGGACGCAGCAGGAAAAATTCAGTCGTCCGAAAAATTCGGACGCAGAATTCGGTCGTCCGAATTTTCCTGAAACTAGCCGTTACTAGCCGTTGTATAGCCGTTTGAACTGATTTTCAAATTCTATAAAAGCCATAAACTCCAGATTTTTTAGTAGAACTTTGAACTTAACAAATCTTACATGCTCTAACTTGTTTTACATCAAATTAAATTAAAAAGCTCTCAAATTGCCTTGTGCTCAAAGGTGTATATTCAAGATTCCAAAGGCAAAGGTGAAGTGGTGCTAGCAATTATAATTATCCACCAAGAAGTGTTGATAATATCCAAACTCCATTCTTTATCTCAATTGTGTTTTCTACTAGCTCATTGCAAGGTTATCTTGTGACATAAAACCCTTTTGTGTTAGGGTGAGCCATAGACTAGATTAATCAAGGTTGTGGTGTAAAACCCGTTTGTGGGTGAACCTTTGATTATATTGGTCTTTAGGTTGTCTTTAGATATAAAACCCTTGTGGAAGGGTGAACCTTGTTTGTATAATTACTAAAAGAGGTTGTGAGTGTAAAACCATTGTGTGGTGAGCCTCTTATGTAATTGTTGAATTTGAGCATATAGTGGATTGGTTGAAATCCTTGAGTGTGGACTCAAGGTAGTGGATGTAGATCTTGGAGAGATCGAACCACTATAAATCGTGTGTTCATTTTCTTATTGCTTTACTTGTTTACATACTTGTGATTTTTTATTTACGCTTAGTTGTTGATTGATTGGTTATGGTCTTATAGTTTGATAATCTTGTATTAATCATCAAATCACATATAACTTGAAGTTTGTGAATTTAAAGAAGAGCTTTTATTAAGACAAAGGATTAGCAAAAAGGGGAAAAGATTTCGATAATTAGCCAAAGACCTAATTCACCCCCCTCTTAGGTCTTTCAATTGGTATCGGAGCAAGGTCTTCTTTTTAAGGTCTAACAACCTAGAAGTAAAGATTCTATGGCTAGTTTATCAAATTTGCCTTATATGGAAGGTTCCTCTACAAATAGACCTCCTTTGTTTGATGGGTTTAATTTTACATTTTGGAAATCTAGAATTAGAATTTTTATTTGTTCTATTAACTTTGATTTGTGGAGTATCATTGAGAAAGGTCCCTATGTTCCTATGAGAATAAAAGCTGATGGAATTACAAGGGAACAAAAGTCTATGGAGGAAATTGATGAGAACGACTCAAGAAAAATAACCTTAAACTACCAAGCAATGAATATCTTGAGTTGTGCATTGGACGTGAATGAATACAATAGAGTGAGTGAATGTGACACCGCTCACGACATGTGGAGACTTCTTCAAGCAACACATGAGGAAAGAGCCAATATGTGTTTTATGTCAATAAATGATGAGGTACAATCCAGTCCTTCTACCTCTACTTATTGTGATGATGATGTTGATGATATTGATGATCCTAGTGAATTACTTGTTGAGATGTATGGAGAATTAAGGAAATGAAAACCAAAATTAATGATTTATTGAATGAGAATTCAAAATTGTTTTGTGAAAATAAAAAGCTTCTTGATTCTATTGAATGCTTGAACATTGAAAAAGAAGTTTTAAATGTCTCTTTACAAAATATGTCCCTTGAAAATAAGATTCTTTGTGAAAAGATTTTGTCTCTTGAAAGAATGCTTGTTGATCATGAGACTTTGAAAAAGAAGGTTGATGAACTTACATCATGTATAGAAAAATTTACAAAAGGAAGGGACAATCTTGATAAAATTCTTGGAGCTCAAAGATCTCTCCTTGTCAAAAATGGTCTTGGTTACAATTATGTAAACAATGTGCCTAAATATAACAAATTCTTTGTTAGAGCTACTTCTACTTCCATGCATCATACTTGTTGTACTTATTGTGGAAAACATGGACATAAAGTCACCAAATGTTATGTTAAAAGAAAAGTAGAGAATGGTGTAAAAACCATTTGGAGAGTTAAAGGGAAATATTACTAACCCTCACAGACCCAAGAAAGTATGGGTACCAAAGGAAACTTCCTCTTCTTTATTGCAGGTACTCTCCAATTCAAACTCAAGCACCACTAAGCGGTATATTAATGATGTTGGCTTAAAGAATAACAGAAAACATCTCATTCATAATCAATGTCGAAGCAACCAATGAAGCATTTGCTTTTGAGACAATAAGAAAGGAAGAACTCTTGGTGTAACCAATGTTGGTAAAGGTTCCTCTCTTCTTTTTAAACAATTGTTGCTTAGTGAAAATTTGAACTATAACTTGTTTAGCATTAGTCAATTGTGTGACAATGAATAAAAAGTTAAATGACAACATGTGAAGTTTCAGTTGAGAATTTCTTTTGGTAAGATTTGAAAATTTGAGAACCATAACTTGTCAATTGCTTCTCTAAAGTTGATTAGGTAACATTGATAATATGAGATTGAATTCATGATTGATATGTTCTTGAATTTGATTATATGTCATGATAAAATAATTAAAATAGCTATGATTGAATATCTATGCATTTGCTTTGGCAAAAAACATCTTTATGAAACTTTACAAAATGTTTGGACTTGAAGTTTGGATGTAGACCATAAGTTCGGTCGCCCGAAATTGTATGACAAAATGATATTTTGTGATTTTGATCAATTACTCACAAAATGCTTCAATGTGTGTTTTATCTTGATAAGCTTGAATGCCTTGTTGCTTATTATAATGATTGATTTTGTTGACATAGAAGATTTGGTCACGTGAGTATAGTTTTGTTGAACAAACTTTCCTCTCAAGATTTAGTTGGAGGATTGCTAAAAATGTGTTTTGAGAAAATTGTCTTTGAGATACTTTTCAATATGGAAAACAAACAAAAGAATCTTCCAAACCTAAGAAAATGATTTTCACTTCAAAACAATTTAAAAATTGTTTATATGGATTGATTGGACAAATAATGATCACTAGTCTTGATGATAAGAAGTATTCATATGTTATTGTGGATGATTTCTCTAGATTTACATGGGTGATCTTTCTAGCCCAAAAGGAAGAAGTTCTTTTCATAAATTTGTAAGACTTTTCAAAATGGTTCAAACCTCTCTTGAGTGCAAAATTGATTTCCAATAGAAGTGACGATGGGAGAATTTTACAACCAAGTCTTTACAAAATTTGTGATAAAATTTGAATTTCATATAATTGTTTCAAATGCAAAAACCCCACAACAAAATGGTGTTATTAAAAGGAAAATTTGAACTTTACAAAAATTGGTTAGATTTATGCTTTGTGAAAATTCTTCTTCAAAAATATGTTTTGAGACGAAGCCATAAACAACACATGTTATGATTAATAGAATTCTTTTAAGATCATTTTGAAAAAAAACATCTTTTGAATTTCTCTTTTATATAACTCCTCAAGCTGCATATTTTAAATGTTTTGGTTATAAATGTCTTATCTTGAATACTTGTGATAACTTACTTAAATTTGATAGAAAGACTGATATAGGTATATCTCTTAGCTATTCTTCTAACAAAAAGGCATATAGAGTATATAACATAAACAACCTTACATGATGAGGAAACCATTCATGTTAGTTTAGATGAATCTTACATTTGCTTGGAAAGAAAAGAAGAAGATGATGCAGGTACAACTATGAATAACTATCAAACCCATCTTCAAGCACCAACTTTGAGGATCACACCAATGAGGAAGAAATGATTGAACAAAATCAAGATGACCAACCTAGTGGTGACCAAGAGATCTCAAAGAACCTAAGATATTCAAGAGGACACCCTAAGGAGCAAATCATTGGTGATATCTCCCAAGGAGTAAAAATAAGGCGGTACTTTATCAATAACTTTGATCTTTTATCTCATAATGAGCCTAAATATATTGATGATGCATTGTGTGATGATTTTTGGATTATTTCTATACAAGAGGAATTAAATAAATTTGAAAGATACAACATTTGGATATTCCTGAATCTCATGATCATTCCATTAGTGGAACTAAATGGTTTTTAGAAACAAACTCAATGAATCCGAGGAAGGTGTAAGAAATAAATCTAGATTTGTCACCCAAGGATTCAATCAAGAAGAGTGAATTTTTTATATGAAACCTTTGTTCCGAATACTAGACTTAAGTCCATAAGAATGCTTTTGATTTTTTCTTTCTTTAAAGGTTTTAAATTATTTCAAATGAATGTCAAAAGAGCTTTTCTAAATGGTTCTATTGAGGAAGAGATTTATGTGGAACAATCACCCGGTTTTGATCATGAAAAGTTTCCTAACCATGTTTTCAAATTATCCAAAGCTTTGTATGATTTAAAACAAGCTCCTAGAGTTTTGTATGAAAAATTGAGTGTTTTTCTTCTTTCAAAAGGATTTTCAAGAGGAAAGGTTGACACTAATATTTTCATAAAAACCTCTTGTAACAATGATCTATAAGTTGTCCAAATATATGATACAATTTTTGATGCTTTTAATACTACACTTTGTGATGTGTTTACCAAGTTGATGCAAAGTAAATTTGAAATGAGCATGATAGAAAAACTCAATTTCTTTCTTGGCCTACAAATCAAGCAAACCAAGGATGTCACTTTTATGTATTAAGTTAAGGTATAGACACTTCCATAAGTTTATCAACTATGCTTGACAAGAATAAAAAGGTGTCATAGGAGTAGTCAACTATATTTGACAGCAAGTAGAGCCAATATTATATTTGTCATGTGCTTGTGTGCTAGATTTCATCTTGTCCTAAGAGTCTCATTTGATTGTTGTAAACACATTCTCTATTACCTTATTGATACTCTAAGTGATTATGGTCTATATTTCAAATGTGTGGCTTTGTTATGTGATAACACTAATGCAATAAATTTGACCATCATACTATTCAACAAACTAGGACAAAGCATATAGAGATCAAACTTCATTTCATTAGAGATCACTCTACTAAGGGTAATACTTGTTTAAAGCATGTTTGCATTAACAAACAAATTAATGATATTGTTACTAAGTCATTGGCCGAAGAAAGGTTTGACCAATCTTAGAAGAAGCTTAGGGATTTCAAAATTCAATAACTAATAAGTATATTCAAGTGTGTAGCTCCAGATGAGGACAAAGAAGCCTAGCATGAGAAAAGGAAAGGGAAAAAGCCAAAGATAGAGAAGGAGGACCAGTATTCAATGAACCAAGGAAGGTTTATGTTCCTCAAAACATGTCATGCCTGGATAGATTTGTCACAGTGGAGGCTACTACTGAATTTTATGATTGGACAAAAAGGAACCATAAGACAAAGCCAAGCCACAAGGTGGATGTCATCAAACTATCCGAAATGGGTAATATACTCTTATTTTTTAAATTATATGAGCTGGGCTAGTTTGCTTGTGTTTGATGAATGCTATTACCTTATTTAGTTTATGGAGTTTAAGCAAATAATAAGGAAGAAAGAGTTGAGTGAGTTGGTAATAAAGCTATTTAGTGGTATTTTTCAAGAATATCACAAGTTGATTTTTGAGATTGATCATGCATTGATCAATAGTATTTGTGATGTTGAGGATGTTGGGTTTAGGCATTATTCTTTCTGGGAACATTGTTTTATACGTGAGTTATACTCACATGAAAGAATTGAGAATGCCTATATAAATGGTAGAAGCCTCAAGACTAGAAAGGAGAGCGAGATAAATGCTTTTTGATGCTAGTGAAAGAATTTTGCATCATATGCTTACTACCTTGATTATAGCATACCTTGGGCACAAATCTTCTGTTGATAATATGCATGCTGTAATTATGCTAGCTATGCATAAGAAAAGAAAAATGAATTTTGGATATATAGTGCTAAATGATATAATGGCAGCTAGAAGAACCGAGCATAAGGCATTGTTGTATGGAAGGTTATTAACAGGAATTTTCTCCAAGTGTAATGGTTTACCAATAAAAAGTGAAGAAGCCTACACCAACAACTCACTAAAGAGAATTCCTTGGACACTTGATGATGATAATGTATGAAGAACTGGAAGAGAAACTCCTCTAAGGGGTGATAGAAGAGATGCCAATGATGTTGAAAAAATTGAGGAGGTTGAGGAAGAAGCAAATGAAGAAGACGAAGAGAATGAAGAGAAATTCCTTGCTGGAAAAAGGAAAGTTAAAATGAGGCATGAGTCACCAAGTGAGGGGGAGCAACTCCCCACAAAAAGAAGACTATTTGAAGAGGTATCCTCTATTGAAGGAAAAGAAGTTGAAGGTGATAATCTCACTAGAAGTGATATCATAGTTGCCTAACTGTTTCAAGAGACATTGAACAGCCATGTAAATGAAGTGGAGAAGATGAACAAATTATTTGGTCCTTTGCTCAAATGATTCTTGGCAAATTTGATGGTTTAGAAGCTAGAGTCAAGAATATGGAAGAAGACTTGAGAAAGATTTCTGAAGTGGTTTTAAATGGTGAAAGTTCCTATAAAGCCAAATGAAGAAGATGAAGAAGATAATATGGGTGAAGATGGCAGCAACAAGGATGATATTAATGACAGTGAAAATTGAGATGGCTATCAATTTGTTGCCAAAGAAGACAAAGATGAAGGAAAAGGCAGTGAAGCAACCCAAGAAGGAGAAGAGCATGAGAATGAATAATAAAGAGGTAAAGCCCAAGAGAACAAGTAAGAAGAAGGAGGTGAAAGAAGTTTAGCAAAGTCACATCACAAATCCATCACCAATTTCCTTCAGCCAAGAGATCAAGGGAAACATGACCATGCAGAGCATCCAAGACTAAGCCTTTCTATCCCTAAACTCTATTTTGTTGCTTATTTTAGTTTATGCCTTGATGAACATGTTAAGCTTTAACATTGAAATTTACTTGTGCATTTCTAAGTCATTATACTTGTTTTGAAGCTCAATGTGTTAAATCAGTTTGATAAGAGCTTCTTTTGTTTCACTTTTGTTGTCAAAGTACTCTTACCCCACCTTTGATTGATGACAAAAAGGGGGAGAAGAAATGTGATGACAAAATGCAGTGGAATTCCTCATGCATGAAGAGAAAATGTGTGTGATGACAAAATGCAGTGGAATTCCTCATGCATGAAGAGAAAATGTGTGAATTTTTCTGAAAATCCATACATATGTCAAGGGGGAGAAAGAATGACTACAAAATGTTCTATGTGCTTGCTTTGTAAATGTGCTATGTGCAATGTGTTATAGGTTAAAATGTAAAATGAATGTGTACTGTGAAAATATTTGGCTGCATTTGAAATTTAAATTGAATATGTTATAATATGTGAGGTTTTGGTTATTTTTTGAGATTTTGGAATATGGTTAAGTTGAGATTGAAATCTTGAACTTGGTTCTTGACTTGACCTATGATTTTGGATTGATTCATGAAAACAATTGAATGCATGAATCTTGTGGTTTTGCAAAGCTAAACTGAGTGCTATTGTGGACATACATGTTTGAGTACTTCAACATTTCATTTGAAAATGCAAAATCACCTTTTCAAACTTGTTGCAAAAAAATTTTGACTTGAAATTCGGATGCATGATTTAAAAATTCGGATGCATCCATATTTGTTGCCAAAAAATGATCTTTTGTTGTTCAAATTGATTCAAATATGTTTTAATCTCATCCATTATGTTTGAACAACCTTAGGAAAGATTTATTTCACTTTAAACATTCATTATATTGAGTTTATTTCAGTTTGGACTTGAAATAAAAAAAAAAATCGGATGCATGAGTTTAAAAATTCGGATGCATCCATATTTCATTGTCAATATGTGCTCTTTTGTTGTCCGAATTGATTCAAATATGTTTTAATCTCTTACAATACGTTTGAACAACCTTACAAAAGCTTTATTTCAATTTAAACATTCATAATATTGAATTTATTGCAGTTTGGACTTGAATTGTCAAAAATTCGGATGCATGTTCTGAAATTCGGATGCATTCATATTTTGTTACCAAAATGTGCTCCTTTGTTGTTCAAATTGATTCAAATATGTTTTTATCTCTTTTAATATGTTTGAACAACCTTAATTCCTCAAGTGATGTCAGTTAAAAGTAACGGCTCATGAATGAAAGTGAAACAAAAATATGGACAAAGTGAAATTTACTCCAAATGTTAAGGTGATTGAATGTTCCCCTATTAATTAACATAATCCTTTATTTTACTCAAAAAAATATGGGTTCACAGTAGAACTACCAAATGAAAATTCAGGTTTGCTAGTTAATTCACAGCAAGGACGACTATGACTATTCCTCAATTGGGATCTAGGACCATAATAATTGTTATAGTAACTATTGCGACTATTAGTGATGTGTTATGAATATATCAATGATGTAGATATCTATTATCCCAAGTATTAATCCATATTTGAGGTTATGCAATATGAAATGTTATGAGTTACAACCAAAGTTGTAACGTCCATCCTTTATAGACTACTGTCCCCCTTACCTCTATTATCTTAAAGAATATGGAAATCATAGAAAATATGTTATGTAAATTATAGAGGAGCCTACTAATGACCTATGACAGGAAAGGTCACCTCCAACTCTATAAATAGGGTCATATGGAGTAGCTTGGAAGAAGATGGATTGTGAAAAACTCTCAATAAAATTCTAATTTCTACATTTCTTGTGTTCTCTCTTTCTCACTTTTGCTATTGTTCAAATCTTGATTAGTAGCAAATTTTGAACTAAATAAACAACCACTAGAAGATGGTTGTTATATAAAAGTTAGTTATGATTTGTTATAAGTGTGGCTATAATATTTTATATTTATTAGTATGAAAATTTTATCGCATTAGAATTTCTCCTCAATCAAAGTTGTAATGAGAAATATACTAGTGATATGATATAGAACATATTTTCCCTTTCTTATACCTCAAACATGCTCCTGTAGAAGCAATATCGAGAAAAAACTTGTTAGCCCTAAGGGCAAATCATGTAGTTATGATTAGTTTTGATTAATGACAAACATTGATGAGGACTAATATGCTTGTATGTTGTGTGATAGGATTTGTGGATTAAGAAGTTTGAAGTCTCATTGCCTTGAAGCTAAAATGCAAGAACAACTCCAATATGTCAAAGTGATTGAAGATTGAAGAGTTTGTTCAAGATGTTAGAAGGCTTTGAAGACATGAAGTATAGGTTGCATGTGCTTAATAGGTAACCTTTGTAAACCCTACACTCTTAAGCCTTGGAATCTATGAATTGCAATTGAGAGCACAAAACTTGATTTAAATGGTTTCAATGGTTTTGAACTTACCTAAATTATCAAGTTTTCATAAATGGTTTTTGCACTTAAAAGGTCTTTAATGACTTATCTTTGAGGCTAGAATGTTTTCCAACTTGTTTGAATTGATTTGAATATGTTTTGACAAAGTTTGAAAAATTCGGATGCAAGATTCGGACGCAGGGCAAAAAATTCGGTCGTCCGAATTTTGTAGCAAAAGTTTTCTACTATTCTTCCAGAGAAATTCGGAAGAAGATTCGGACGCAGCCAAAAAATTCGGTCGTCCGAATTTTGGCCTTCAGCATGGTCACTGTTCTTCCAGAGAAATTCGGAAGAAGATTCGGACGCAGCAGGAAAAATTCGGTCGTCCGAAAAATTCGGACGCAGAATTCGGTCGTCCGAATTTTCCTGAAACTAGCCGTTACTAGCCGTTGTATAGCCGTTTGAACTGATTTTCAAATTCTATAAAAGCCATAAACTCCAGATTTTTTAGTAGAACTTTTAACTTAACTAATCTTACATGCTCTAACTTGTTTTACATCAAATTAAATTAAAAAGCTCTCAAATTGCCTTGTGCTCAAAGGTGTATATTCAAGATTCCAAAGGCAAAGGTGAAGTGGTGCTAGCAATTATAATTATCCACCAAGAAGTGTTGGTAATATCCAAACTCCATTTTTTATCTCAATTGTGTTTTCTACTAGCTCATTGCAAGGTTATCTTGTGACATAAAACCCTTTTGTGTTAGGGTGAGCCATAGACTAGATTAATCAAGGTTGTGGTGTAAAACCCGTTTGTGGGTGAACCTTTGATTATATTGGTCTTTAGGTTGTCTTTAGATATAAAACCCTTGTGGAAGGGTGAACCTTGTTTGTATAATTACTAAAAGAGGTTGTGAGTGTAAAACCATTGTGTGGTGAGCCTCTTATGTAATTGTTGAATTTGAGCATATAGTGGATTGGTTGAAATCCTTGAGTGTGGACTCAAGGTAGTGGATGTAGATCTTGGAGAGATCGAACCACTATAAATCGTGTGTTCATTTTCTTATTGCTTTACTTGTTTACATACTTGTGATTTTTATTTCTGCTTAGTTGTTGATTGATTGGTTATGGTCTTATAGTTTGATAATCTTGTATTAATCATCAAATCACATATAACTTGAAGTTTGTGAATTTAAAGAAGAGCTTTTATTAAGACAAAGGATTTGCAAAAAGGGGAAAAGATTTCGATAATTAGCCAAAGACCTAATTCACCCCCCTCTTAGGTCTTTCAATTGGTATCGGAGCAAGGTCTTCTTTTTAAGGTCTAACAACCTAGAAGTAAAGATTCTATGGCTAGTTTATCAAATTTGCCTTATATGGAAGGTTCCTCTACAAATAGACCTCCTTTGTTTGATGGGTTTAATTTTACATTTTGGAAATCTAGAATTAGAATTTTTATTTGTTCTATTAACTTTGATTTGTGGAGTATCATTGAGAAAGGTCCCTATGTTCCTATGAGAATAAAAGCTGATGGAATTACAAGGGAACAAAAGTCTATGGAGGAAATTGATGAGAACGACTCAAGAAAAATAACCTTAAACTACCAAGCAATGAATATCTTGAGTTGTGCATTGGACGTGAATGAATACAATAGAGTGAGTGAATGTGACACCGCTCACGACATGTGGAGACTTCTTCAAGCAACACATGAGGAAAGAGCCAATATGTGTTTTATGTCAATAAATGATGAGGTACAATCCGAGTCCTTCTACCTCTACTTATTGTGATGATGATGTTGATGATATTGATGATCCTAGTGAATTACTTGTTGAGATGTATGGAGAATTAAAGAAGGCTTCAAAAAGGAATAAGGAAATGAAAACCAAAATTAATGATTTATTGAATGAGAATTCAAAATTGTTTTGTGAAAATAAAAAGCTTCTTGATTCTATTGAATGCTTGAACATTGAAAAAGAAGTTTTAAATGTCTCTTTACAAAATATGTCCCTTGAAAATAAGATTCTTTGTGAAAAGATTTTGTCTCTTGAAAGAATGCTTGTTGATCATGAGACTTTGAAAAAGAAGGTTGATGAACTTACATCATGTATAGAAAAATTTACAAAAGGAAGGGACAATCTTGATAAAATTCTTGGAGCTCAAAGATCTCTCCTTGTCAAAAATGGTCTTGGTTACAATTATGTAAACAATGTGCCTAAATATAACAAATTCTTTGTTAGAGCTACTTCTACTTCCATGCATCATACTTGTTGTACTTATTGTGGAAAACATGGACATAAAGTCACCAAATGTTATGTTAAAAGAAAAGTAGAGAATGGTGTAAAAACCATTTGGAGAGTTAAGGGAAATATTACTAACCCTCACAGACCCAAGAAAGTATGGGTACCAAAGGAAACTTCCTCTTCTTTATTGCAGGTACTCTCCAATTCAAACTCAAGCACCACTAAGCGGTATATTAATGATGTTGGCTTAAAGAATAACAGAAAACATCTCATTCATAATCAATGTCGAAGCAACCAATGAAGCATTTGCTTTTGAGACAATAAGAAAGGAAGAACTCTTGGTGTAACCAATGTTGGTAAAGGTTCCTCTCTTCTTTTTAAACAATTGTTGCTTAGTGCAAATTTGAACTATAACTTGTTTAGCATTAGTCAATTGTGTGACAATGAATAAAAAGTTAAATGACAACATGTGAAGTTTCAGTTGAGAATTTCTTTTGGTAAGATTTGAAAATTTGAGAACCATAACTTGTCAATTGCTTCTCTAAAGTTGATTAGGTAACATTGATAATATGAGATTGAATTCATGATTGATATGTTCTTGAATTTGATTATATGTCATGATAAAATAATTAAAATAGCTATGATTGAATATCTATGCATTTGCTTTGGCAAAAACATCTTTATGAAACTTTACAAAATGTTTGGACTTGAAGTTTGGATGTAGACCATAAGTTCGGTCGCCCGAAATTGTATGACAAAATGATATTTTGTGATTTTGATCAATTACTCACAAATGCTTCAATGTGTGTTTTATCTTGATAAGCTTGAATGCCTTGTTGCTTATTATAATGATTGATTTTGTTGACATAGAAGATTTGGTCACGTGAGTATAGTTTTGTTGAACAAACTTTCCTCTCAAGATTTAGTTGGAGGATTGCTAAAAATGTGTTTTGAGAAAATTGTCTTTGAGATACTTTTCAATATGGAAAACAAACAAAAGAATCTTCCAAACCTAAGAAAATGATTTTCACTTCAAAACAATTTAAAAATTGTTTATATGGATTGATTGGACAAATAATGATCACTAGTCTTGATGATAAGAAGTATTCATATGTTATTGTGGATGATTTCTCTAGATTTACATGGGTGATCTTTCTAGCCCAAAAGGATGAAGTTCTTTTCATAAATTTGTAAGACTTTTCAAAATGGTTCAAACCTCTCTTGAGTGCAAAATTGATTTCCAATAGAAGTGACGATGGGAGAATTTTACAACCAAGTCTTTACAAAATTTGTGATAAAATTTGAATTTCATATAATTGTTTCAAATGCAAAAACCCCACAACAAAATGGTGTTATTAAAAGGAAAATTTGAACTTTACAAAAATTGGTTAGATTTATGCTTTGTGAAAATTCTTCTTCAAAAATATGTTTTGAGACGAAGCCATAAACAACACATGTTATGATTAATAGAATTCTTTTAAGATCATTTTGAAGAAAAACATCTTTTGAATTTCTCTTTTATATAACTCCTCAAGCTGCATATTTTAAATGTTTTGGTTATAAATGTCTTATCTTGAATACTTGTGATAACTTACTTAAATTTGATAGAAAGACTGATATAGGTATATCTCTTAGCTATTCTTCTAACAAAAAGGCATATAGAGTATATAACATAAACAACCTTACATGATGAGGAAACCATTCATGTTAGTTTAGATGAATCTTACATTTGCTTGGAAAGAAAAGAAGAAGATGATGCAGGGTACAACTATGAATAACTATCAAACCCATCTTCAAGCACCAACTTTGGAGGATCACACCAATGAGGAAGAAATGATTGAACAAAATCAAGATGACCAACCTAGTGGTGACCAAGAGATCTCAAAGAACCTAAGATATTCAAGAGGACACCCTAAGGAGCAAATCATTGGTGATATCTCCCAAGGAGTAAAAATAAGGCGGTACTTTATCAATAACTTTGATCTTTTATCTCATAATGAGCCTAAATATATTGATGATGCATTGTGTGATGATTTTTGGATTATTTCTATACAAGAGGAATTAAATAAATTTGAAAGATACAACATTTGGATATTCCTGAATCTCATGATCATTCCATTAGTGGAACTAAATGGTTTTTAGAAACAAACTCAATGAATCCGAGGAAGGTGTAAGAAATAAATCTAGATTTGTCACCCAAGGATTCAATCAAGAAGAGTGAATTTTTTATATGAAACCTTTGTTCGAATACTAGACTTAAGTCCATAAGAATGCTTTTGATTTTTTCTTTCTTTAAAGGTTTTAAATTATTTCAAATGAATGTCAAAAGAGCTTTTCTAAATGGTTCTATTGAGGAAGAGATTTATGTGGAACAATCACCCGGTTTTGATCATGAAAAGTTTTCTAACCATGTTTTCAAATTATCCAAAGCTTTGTATGATTTAAAACAAGCTCCTAGAGTTTTGTATGAAAAATTGAGTGTTTTTCTTCTTTCAAAAGGATTTTCAAGAGGAAAGGTTGACACTAATATTTTCATAAAAACCTCTTGTAACAATGATCTATAAGTTGTCCAAATATATGATACAATTTTTGATGCTTTTAATACTACACTTTGTGATGTGTTTACCAAGTTGATGCAAAGTAAATTTGAAATGAGCATGATAGAAAAACTCAATTTCTTTCTTGGCCTACAAATCAAGCAAACCAAGGATGTCACTTTCATGTATTAAGTTAAGGTATAGACACTTCCATAAGTTTATCAACTATGCTTGACAAGAATAAAAAGGTGTCATAGGAGTAGTCAACTATATTTGACAGCAAGTAGAGCCAATATTATATTTGTCATGTGCTTGTGTGCTAGATTTCATCTTGTCCTAAGAGTCTCATTTGATTGTTGTAAACACATTCTCTATTACCTTATTGATACTCTAAGTGATTATGGTCTATATTTCAAATGTGTGGCTTTGTTATGTGATAACACTAATGCAATAAATTTGACCATCATACTATTCAACAAACTAGGACAAAGCATATAGAGATCAAACTTCATTTCATTAGAGATCACTCTACTAAGGGTAATACTTGTTTAAAGCATGTTTGCATTAACAAACAAATTAATGATATTGTTACTAAGTCATTGGCCGAAGAAAGGTTTGACCAATCTTAGAAAAAGCTTAGGGATTTCAAAATTCAATAACTAATAAGTATATTCAAGTGTGTAGCTCCAGATGAGGACAAAGAAGCCTAGCATGAGAAAAGAAAAGGGAAAAAGCCAAAGATAGAGAAGGAGGACCAGTATTCAATGAACCAAGGAAGGTTTATGTTCCTCAAAACATGTCATGCCTGGATAGATTTGTCACAGTGGAGGCTACTACTGAATTTTATGATTGGACAAAAAGGAACCATAAGACAAAGCCAAGCCACAAGGTGGATGTCATCAAACTATCCGAAATGGGTAATATACTCTTATTTTTTAAATTATATGAGCTGGGCTAGTTTGCTTGTGTTTGATGAATGCTATTACCTTATTTAGTTTATGGAGTTTAAGCAAATAATAAGGAAGAAAGAGTTGAGTGAGTTGGTAATAAAGCTATTTAGTGGTATTTTTCAAGAATATCACAAGTTGATTTTTGAGATTGATCATGCATTGATCAATAGAATTTGTGATGTTGAGGATGTTGGGTTTAGGCATTATTCTTTCTGGGAACATTGTTTTATACGTGAGTTATACTCACATGAAAGAATTGAGAATGCCTATATAAATGGTAGAAGCCTCAAGACTAGAAAGGAGAGCGAGATAAATGCTTTTTGATGCTAGTGAAAGAATTTTGCATCATATGCTTACTACCTTGATTATAGCATACCTTGGGCACAAATCTTCATTGATAATATGCATGCTTTGTAATTATGCTAGCTATGCATAAGAAAAGAAAAAATGAATTTTGGATATATAGTGCTAAATGATATAATGGCAGCTAGAAGAACCGAGCATAAGGCATTGTTGTATGGAAGGTTATTAACAGGAATTTTCTCCAAGTGTAATGGTTTACCAATAAAAAGTGAAGAAGCCTACACCAACAACTCACTAAAGAGAATTCCTTGGACACTTGATGATGATAATGTATGAAGAACTGGAAGAGAAACTCCTCTAAGGGGTGATAGAAGAGATGCCAATGATGTTGAAAAAAATTGAGGAGGTTGAGGAAGAAGCAAATGAAGAAGACAGAAGAGAATGAAGAGAAATTCCTTGCTGGAAAAAGGAAAGTTAAAATGAGGCATGAGTCACCAAGTGAGGGGAGCAACTCCCCACAAAAAGAAGACTATTTGAAGAGGTATCCTCTATTGAAGGAAAAGAAGTTGAAGGTGATAATCTCACTAGAAGTGATATCATAGTTGCCTAACTGTTTCAAGAGACATTGAACAGCCATGTAAATGAAGTGGAGAAGATGAACAAATTATTTGGTCCTTTGCTCAAATGATTCTTGGCAAATTTGATGGTTTAGAAGCTAGAGTCAAGAATATGGAAGAAGACTTGAGAAAGATTTCTGAAGTGGTTTTAAATGGTGAAAGTTCCTATAAAGCCAAATGAAGAAGATGAAGAAGATAATATGGGTGAAGATGGCAGCAACAAGGATGATATTAATGACAGTGAAAATTGAGATGGCTATCAATTTGTTGCCAAAGAAGACAAAGATGAAGGAAAAGGCAGTGAAGCAACCCAAGAAGGAGAAGAGCATGAGAATGAATAATAAAGAGGTAAAGCCCAAGAGAACAAGTAAGAAGAAGGAGGTGAAAGAAGTTTAGCAAAGTCACATCACAAATCCATCACCAATTTCCTTCAGCCAAGAGATCAAGGGAAACATGACCATGCAGAGCATCCAAGACTAAGCCTTTCTATCCCTAAACTCTATTTTGTTGCTTATTTTAGTTTATGCCTTGATGAACATGTTAAGCTTTAACATTGAAATTTACTTGTGCATTTCTAAGTCATTATACTGTTTTGAAGCTCAATGTGTTAAATCAGTTTGATAAGAGCTTCTTTTGTTTCACTTTTGTTGTCAAAGTACTCTTACCCCACCTTTGATTGATGACAAAAGGGGGAGAAGAAATGTGATGACAAAATGCAGTGGAATTCCTCATGCATGAAGAGAAAATGTGTGTGATGACAAAATGCAGTGGAATTCCTCATGCATGAAGAGAAAATGTGTGAAGAATATTTTCACAAAGAATTCCTCATGCAGTGGAATTTCTCAAGGGAAGAATATTTTCACAAAGAATTTTCAAAGGACATATTTTGCAATGAGATATTTGAAGCTTATTTTTCAATATTCATGCATTCAATAGAATTAAGAAACTTTTTGTTTTCACAAAATAATTTTGAATTGTCATTCAACTCCTCATCAATATTAAATCTCATTTCTTTGTTTCTTTTTGAAAGCTTTTTCTACTCACCATACATATCCACAAGAAGATCACTAGGATCATCAATATCATCATCACATAAAGTAGAGGTAGAATGAGTAGGTTGTACCTCATCTTCCATTGACGTGAACCATACATTAGCTCTCTCATCATTATCTTCTTCACTTTCTTCATTTGCATGTTGATCCCATGTACCAACAAGTTCTTTCCCTTTCTTAAATGACTTCTTCTTCTTTCGCATAGCTTTACTTTCTTTTTCCAATGCTTTATGGCAATCGTCAATAAGGTGCTAGGTATTTTTGCATTCATAGCATTGTGGTCTAAAGAGAGATAAGGATTGACCACCTTTCTTGATAGGTCTCTTGCTCTTCTTTAGAAATCCCATTTTGTGGAACTTTTTAAACATCTTAACCACTGTTTCCATTTCATCATCTTTATCATCACTAGATGAATCCTCTTGTTCACTAGGATTATCAATGGCTTTGACAACAACTCCTTTTCTTCCATTTTCTTCATTTTCTAGATCATTTAATCTTTCGATCTTTATTTCATAACTATGGAGTGATCCTATGATCTCTTCAAGAGGAAGAGTTTTCAAGTCCTTTGAATCTTCAATGGCAAGTGTCTTTAGCTTCCATGACATTGGAAATGCATCCAAGATCCTCCTATTTTGTTCTCTAAGTGAATATTTTTTCCAAAAGATTCAAGCCATTTGAGATGTTTGTGAATCTTGTGAGCATATCACTAATGTTCTCTTCTTGCTCCATTGTAAATAGTTCATAGTCTCTAACAACCATCGCCAGGTTTGATTCCTTTACTTGATTTGTCCCTTCATGTGTCACTTGAAGAAGTTTCTACATACCATGGGCGGTGTCGCGTCCAATCATCTGTTGTATTTGTTGACATCCCAAGCACAAGTAAGATGTTCATGGCTTGATAATTCAATGTCATCCTTTTTGAATCACTTTCATCAAATTCTTCTATAGTCTTCAGTTCCCTTGTGATTCTATGAGATCTCAACTTCATTGGGAAGATACCATTCATGTGAAAACTCACATGAATGGTTTCTTCAACACATAATATTTATAGGTTTCTTCATCTCTTCTTTCAAGATAGATGTTAGATTCCTCAAAGCTCACATGAATGGTTTCTTCAACACATATGGTTCTTTTATTATAAACTCGATAGGACTTTTTATTTGAAGAATATCCAAGGATGATATATTCATCCGATTTTCTATCAAATTTGCCTAGGTTATTACAAGTATTCAAAATAAAACATTTGCAGCCAAACACTTTAAACTAGGCTATAGAAGGAGTTCTACCAAAGAGAGTTCAAAAAGAGTTTTTCTTAAAAGTGGTCTTAAAAGAACTCTATTCATCACATAGCAAGGGGAGTTTACAGCTTCGGCCCAAAAATATTTTGATAAAGGATTTTCACAAAGCATAGAGCTAGTCATTTCTTGTAAAGTATAATTTTTCCTTTTAGTAGCACCATTTTGTTGAGGAGTTTTGGTAGTTGAAAATTATGGGATATTCCTTTTTCGCAACAAATTTTTGTAAAATCTTGATTTTAAAATTCTTCTCCATTGTCACTTCTAACAGAGGTTTGAACCTTTTTGAAAAGCTTTACAAACTCATGAAAATCTTCATCTTTTTGAGCAAGGAAAAGTACCAAGGGAATCTTGAAAAATCATCAGCTGTCATCTAAGCATACCTCTTACTACCAATACAAGTGGTCCTCATAATCCCAAATAAATCCATACGAACAAGCTCAATAGGTTTTGAGGTAGAAACCCTTTTCTTGGGTTTGAAAGAGGTTTTGTTTGTTTTCCATATTAGCAAGCATCACAAACCTCTAACTAGTTGTTGAGACGAAATTTTATTTAACAAATTGGTATTAACATGACCTAGTCTTCTATGCCACAAATAAACATCATTATCATAAATGAAAAGACATTTAATATCATTAGCAATAAGTTCATCAATGTAAAGCAAATACACATTTCCAACTCGATTTGCAACCAAGATAGTTTTACCACTAACACTATCAAGAATAGTACAAGTATCACATTTAAATTCAACTTTACAACCATTTTCACACAGTTGGCTAATACTAAGAAAGTTATATTTCAAGTTACTAATAAGTAATACTTTTTTATCAGAAGATAAGAACCTTTACTCATATCACCTACACCAAGAATTCTCCCTTTCTTCTTGTCACCAAAGGTAGCAAAGGCTTCATTTGTTGCTTGAAAATCACTTTTGAATGAGGAATTTTTTGTCATGTGTCTTGAGCATCCGCTATTGAAGAACCACTTGGTGGCACTTGATTTTGGGGGAAAATGTACCCACACTGAATGAGAGGAAGTAACTTTTGATACCCACACTTTCTTGGGTCCAAGGGGGTTAGTGATTATTCCTTTGATTCTCCAAATTGTTTTTACACCATTTTCTACCTTTATTTTAACATAGCATCTAGTGGCTTTATATCCATATTTTCCACAGTAAGTACAACAATTATGAGGCATTGAACTAAAATGGCTCTAAAATGAAATTCTTGTATTTAGACACACTTTTCACATAGTTGTAACCACGACCATTTTTAACAAGAGAGATCTTTGAGATCCAAGAAGTTTGTGAAGATTGTCCCTTCCTTGGTAAATTTTTCAACATATAAAGTAAGATTATTCAGTTTCTTTTTCTAAATTCATGATCAACAAGCATTTTCTCAAACAAAGAAATCTTTTCACAAAGAATTTTCTTTTCAAGGGATATATTTTAGAAACAGACATTTAAAACTTCTTTTTCAATATTGAAGCATTCAATAAAGTCGAGGAGCTTTTGCTTTAACAAAATAATTTTGAATTTTCATTCAACAACTCACTAATTTTTTATCTCATTTTTTTATTTCTTTTATAAATTATTTTTATTCACCATACATGTCGACAAGAAGATTACTAGGATCATCAATATCATCATCACAAGAAGTAGAGATAGATGGAGTGGGTTTTACCTCTTGCTCCATTACCATGAAGCCCACATTTTCTCTCTCTTCATTCTCTTTTCACTTTCTTCATTTGCATGTTGATCCCAAGTCCCAACAGGTCCTTTTCCTTTCTTTAATGACTTCTTCTTCTTTTGCATTGCTTCCCTTTCTTTTTTCAAGCTTTAGGACAATCAGCTACAAGGTGCTTGGTGCTTTTGCATTCATAGCATTGTGTTATAAATAGGGATGAGGACTGGTCACCTTTCTTGAAAGGTCTCTTGCCCTTCTTGAGAAATTCATTTTTGTAGAACTTTTAAAATTTCTTGACCACCATTGCCATTTTATCATCTTCACCATCTTCTTCTTCATCACTAGAGGAATCCTATGGTTCACTAGGATTATCATTTTCTTTGAGAACAACTCATTTTCCTCCTTTTTCTTCATCTTCTAGATTATTTAATCTTTCGATCTTCATTTCATGAGTAAGGAGTGATCCTATGAGCTCTTCAAGTCCTTTGACTCTTCAATCGATTGCCATGATTTAGGAAGGACATCCAAGATCACTACAGGAAAACACAGTTTTTGCGACGACTATTTTGCGATGGATTGTCCGTTGGAAAATTGTGATAGATCAAAATAGAAAATAAAATAGTGACCGATACAGCTTTGTGATGGAAAAAAATAAAATAATAAAAAAATATTATGTTATCCTCGCAAATTCAATGCAAAAGAAAATTAATAAATAAAAATATATTATATAATTCATAGCAAATCTGTAGCAAAATTGCAACGCATTTGCGATGAAATTTTGAAGAAAATAAATAAAAAAATAGTCTTTTTATTTGTCACAAATCCATCGTAAAATTGCAACGGATTTATGATGAATTTTTGGAGAAAATAAATTATTTTTTTCATCCGTCGCAAATCCATTACAAAATTGCAAATGATTTGCAATGAAATGTTACAGAAAATAAATAAAAAATATTTTTATAGTCGTCACAAATCTCTTGCAAAATTGCAACGGATTTGTGATAGAATTTTGAAGGAAATAAACCACAAAATATTATTTTGTTAGTAGTCGCAAATACCTTGCAAAATTGCTATCGATTTGTGATAAATGTTTAGAGAAAATAAATAAATAAATATTTTCCAATCTATCTCAAATCTGTTGCAAAATTATCACGGCTTTGCAACAGAATTTTGAAGAAAATAAATCAAAAAATATTATTTTTATCCTTTACAAATCCGTTGCAAAAGTGCAACGGATTTGTGATAGTTTTTTGAAAAAATTAAATAGAAAATATTTTTCTTATCCATTGTAAATTTGTTGTAAAATTGCAACGGATTTGAGATAAAATTTTACATAAAATAAACAAAAAGTATTATTATTTAATCCATCTCAAAATTGCAATGAATTTGCAGTGGATTATTATAGAAAATAAATAAAAAATATTATTATTTTGTCTATCGCAAATTTGTCGCAAAATTGCAATGAATTTGTGACAGATTTTTTTGAAAAATAAATAATTACATATTATTAATTTATTCGTTACAAATCTATCGCAAAAGTGCAATGGATTTGGAACGAAATTTTGTTTTCCTTTGATTTGCTACTTTTTTTAACTTTATAGTTATCCCATGTTGAATTTGTGAGTCATGCATCATGTTGTTTATTAAACATAGACTGCAAGTGGTGCATGCGTAATGTATATATAATTTGTAAGAAATATAAAAAAAGTAATGCACAACTTACGTTGCATATTTGATATAACTTATATATTGACTATTTTGAACCTTTTATATAGGACACATAGAAGTATATTATAGATGCCTATAATACTAATAGATTTAACTATGATCGTTCCATAACATGTAATAGTATATAAATATTACACTAAGGTATTGAGTACATGTATTATTTCAATCCACAATTATACAATACACAATTCATTTTGATATAATATATTTATTGATTATAATAACATATTATACAAGACATGTAAAAGTGTATTACATATATATGTATATAATAGTAATAGTTTTAATTATGACCAATCTATCATATCTAATACTATACAACATAATATTGTAATGGGTTGAGTACATATATTAGTGTAACATATATGATAATTTCATGTGTATATGTAACAAATACGAGTTATTAACAAATCTTACCTATAAAATTATTCATTGTTTGGGGAAAAAAGGAAAATATCAAAGAAAATAATAAAAAATCAAAGTCGTCACAAATCATCACAAAACATCTACTGATTTGAGACAAAATATGAAATTTTAATCATGAAAATTAGGCACCAATTTGAAAATCAAATCCGTTGCAAATTCATCGCCTATTGGCAATGATTACATAGTGAAATTTTAAACTTTAAAAAAATTGAAAAGAATAATAATAAATGCCATTGTGTTGCAAATCATCAGTAAAAAATATAAGAAAATAAAAAAATAAATTATATCTATCACAAATCTGCAATGAATTTGCAATGAATTATTTTTAAAAAATTAAAAATAAATAAAGTTCCGTCAGTGAATTCCTTTAGTAATAAATTTTGTAGACTATTCTTCTTCCTCTCATTTCTATTCTCTCTCATTCTCTCTACTGAACCCACTTCTCTCTTTCGCCTCTCCACCTCTCTCTGTCTCTCTTTCTCTGTCTCTGTCTCTCTCACTCTCCTTTTTTTCCCCATCGGCCTCACTCTATTCTCTGTTGCTACTGTGCCGCTACTAGACTTCTAATGCTACCGCCACCACAAGGCAAGCCATTTCAGTTCATTTTTTTGGCAATTTCAATAATCTTTTAGTGTTGTATTATTTTTTTTTATTTTGTTGTTTTAATTATAGTATGTTTAGTTTGGTTTGAGTTTTAGTTTCTCAGTGATTTTGGGAGAAATTTTATGGGAGAAATTTGGAGAAAACGACACACCATTAGTAGCCATGGTAACTTTGAAAATGAAGAGCTCCAATTGCCATTCAACTTCACATACCTGGTGACTCGCACCAATTTCTCTACCTTGTCAATCTCACTGCTCGCGAGAGTAGCTTTCACACTCTCGAGTGCCTCTCTGAAATAATTGTTGGGCCTGTCCAACAGGATAAGAAATGTTACGGCAATAGTGCAAATAATTTGCATCAAAGAAATTCATATGCTCAAAATTTTCAGTTGAACTAGATTTCATGAAAAAGTCTAAAATGCTTTATCCAAATTCACGTGCCATGCAACAACTTATTCAGAGGAATCTAGGTTTCCTCTTTTGCCATTGATGCATAAAACCATGTCGCCCTTGTTTACTTGTCCAGTTATGCACATGGTGCATGTACAATTGCCATCTTTTTTCCCTCTTTTGAATACATGGATAACATATTTGATACTGATATAGAACAAAGATTAAGTCTTTGATATATGCAAGGCATATAGAAGCAAAATGAATCTATAAAAAATCAAATTTAACTGCTAACTATTGGTTTCGTGTTGTTATTCAGGGGCAATGTAAAATTGAACACAACCAAAAGGGAATTTAATTCATTCTACAAAAATGATAAATTGTGATTTTCTTGAGGCATATGGACTTTTACTTGGCCTAATAAATGATAAATTGTGCTTATACGTAATTGATTGTGGTGGCCTTATGCTTGAAAAATATCCATTTCATAGGGGAGATTCTGTCGAAATTTCTTGAATTTAATGTCTATTTTACTTAGTTTATCTGTGTACTATTTTTTTAATTTCTAATTGTTTCTTTTTGTTTTATTTTTTATTTTTTTTACTTCAATTTTTGACATTTTTTAAATTTTATGAAAATATTTATAATATTTTTTTAGCAGTACTAGTTGCAGATGGAGAGGTTGATGCGTGATTATTTTCAGTAGTGATTTATTAGCATGGACTAGTATTTGCAAGTTATGTCTGAGATGTTGCATCCGCCTCTATCGCCACCTCCCTTTACTCGATATCGTATTCTCTAGACGCAACAGACGATGTTGATAAGGATTACACCATCAACGCGCCTGACAACCATCCTCCAACAACTGGCCCTTTGGGACCTTCGCCTCCTTCACCAGCTGCAGCGTTGCCTTTTATAGTGACATAGATTTTGCAAAATATTTTTTAATGTTGTATGTTTGTAATATTGACATTTAATATTTGAATTATATTTTTTTTGTATTTTGTATTATTAAATGAGCATCTTGATTTCTAAAATAATTTAAAAAATTTTAAATTATCATTTCAAAATTTAAATAAAAATTAATTAGAAATAATAAATTCTACAGCAAATTAATTTAAAATAATAATTAATTTTTATTTTTGAAAGAATTTTATTATTTTAAAAAAACTAATATGTTTTCATCACAATACTGCAATGGATTTGCAACAATTTTTTCAAAAATAATATTTTTTGGTCGCAAGATTGCTATCGATTTACGACGAAATTTTATTTTCTTTTCTAAAAATAATTTATTTCCGTCGCAAACTCGTTGAAATTTTGCGACCGATATATATTAATTTATTTTAAAAATTAATAAAATTTTATCACAAATTTTAATTTTTTTCCATCTTAATGTTGCGCAAACTCTTGTGTATTTAATTACAAAAATCCATCGCAGTTTCATCGCTATTTTGCCACGGATCGGTTGTCGATCGCAAATTTGCGATAAAATTTCAATCCGTCGCAAATTTGCGACTTGTATTTCTACTACAGAATGGTCTTTCATATATTTTCATTTTTCTTGTGATGGATCTTCCTATTTTGTTCTCTAAGAGAATAGTTTTCCCCATAGGACTTCAAGCCATTTGAGATATTAGTGAATCTTGTGAACATATACTAATATTTTCTCCTTGCTTCATTGTGAATAGTTCATAATCTCTAGCGAGCTTTGATTCGTTCACTTGATTTGTGCCTTCATGTGTCACTTGAAGAAGTTTTCACATATCATGGGCGGTATCGCATCTGCTCACCCAGTTGTATTCATTGACATCCAAAGCATAACTAAGGATATTCATAGCTTGATAATTCAAGATTATCCTTTTTAAATCACTTTCGTCAAATTCTTCAATAGTCTTTGGTTCCCTTGTGATTCTGTCAATTCTCAACTTCATTGGAAGATAAGGACCTTTCTCAAAGATATTCCACAAATCAAAGTGAATTGAACAAATATAAATCTTAATTCTAAATTTTCAAAAAGTATAATTTGTTCCATCAAATAGTGGAGGTCGGTTTGTGGAATATACTTCCAAATAAGGGAGGTTTGAGTTATTAGCCATAAGATCTTTAGCCCTGCTCTAATACCAATTGAAAAACCCAAGAGATGTGTGAATTAGGTTTTGGCTAATTTTTGAAATCTTTTCTTTGTATAAATCTCTTTTTGAAATTTGCAACCTCCAAGTATTTAATGTGATTGTAAGAAAGTGGTAGAAGGAAGAAGAAGAAATAAATATGACAACAATAAATACCAACAATCATAAGTCGCAAGTTATGTAGGAATAAGTAAAAGCAAGCAATGGATAAAGAAGGAAGGACACAATGATTTATAGTCACTTGATCTCTTCAAAATATGCATTCAATACTTTGAATCCAGACTTAAGGATTTCAATAAACTCACTAGATATTTCAAATCACAACTACACAAGAGGTTCACCGTCAAAGGGTTTTACACCTAAAACTTCTTTTTCAATTCAACAAACAAGGTTCATCCTCACCTACAAGTTTTATGCCGTCAAGACGACCTTGAATAAACAAATAGAAGAAGAGATACCCAACAAATTGGTAGATGTTAAACTAATCTAGCATCTCTTCATTTTTTTGTTTTGGAATCTTAGAATGATAACCAGTAAGCACATGCACTATGAAAGCTTTTCTTTAACTTTTGGAGATCTCAATAATGAAACATGTAAAGCTCAATAATGAATAAAAAAATTGTCAAAAATTTTGGAGTATAAACCTTTTATACACTTAAATTTTCAAATGCCACTTTCAAAAAAGGGCTAAGTAACGGCTAGTAACAATGTCATTCAGTCTACCGAATCGAGGTTACTATGTCCGAGTTGGTCGTCCCAACTTCTCTATCATTGTTCTACACAAGTCCATTTGGTCTCACTGAATTTGGACCTCTACATTCGAATTGGATGTCCGAATTTCTCCGAAAATTCAATAGCGCAAAATATATTCGAGACGTCCAAATTAACATCCGAACTTTTCCAAACTTTATAAAATCATTTCAAACTCAACCACAATAAGTTTTAAATAAATTTGAACAAAAAATGGATCATTTAAAAGCTTTTTGAGCTACAAGTGTTATCAAACACTTCATTTTTCAAAGAATCATGAAACTTTAAGGGTCAAACAATAAATTTTAGACTTAATCGAATAGTTTGTTCTTCAACATGCCATTCATATATTCCATATGCAGAAGGTGTAAAGTTTAGAAATGTTTATACCTAAAAAAATAAGTATAACCCTACGCTATAGGATCTTCAAAGTCTTCACAAGATTTGACATCCACTTCAACCTTCATGCTTTTAATCTCATTTGAGATGTCCTTTTCTCTTTAGCTCCAAGGCAATGGGATCACTTTGCTTCTAAAATCTAAAAATTCTATCACACAATAATTATACAAGTTAGTCTTCAATGATGTTTGTCAATAACAAAACTACAAGATTTGCCCCTTAAATTCAACACCTTTATATATTACAACCACTACGTAAGATCCAAAAAGTTCTATATTGATTCAAGCATATCAATCCCTCAGGTCTTTGGCATAGAACTGAAAAGAATGTCGAATCAAAGCTAAGGAAATCAGAACAAAAACTCAGACTTTTAGTTTTTTATCTTTTTTAATTTTAGTGGAAGGTAAATCTCTTAGACTCTCCATGGTTTCAAAACATGCGTTCTATTCCCATAAATTACCCTGGTTGTTTTTTTTTTTTATAGAGCAATGTAGAATTCAATTGTTCATTCTACATTGGAAAATAATATAGACAATAGCTTATATATTTTGAATTTTGTATGTTTCCTTTTCCAATATCACAATCTCTTTAATTTATATTGTTTGAATTCATAATTTATGAAAAGAAATTTAACCATGTCAATAAGGTTTTCTACTGTTGCAACTTCACTAACTGAAACTAAAGTATGCTGACGAAAAGATCAAAGTAGAGTATGAGAAGTTGGTCACAGATTACACGGTTTATGTAGAGCTCATATGAAGGGAAAGTTTGGTGCATTTCTTTTGACAGAAGAGTTACTTCAGGAAATAGGTATCATGGGAAGTGCATGGAGTTTGGGATCTCTTGATTTCTAAAGGTTGCTTTTAAATATTAGTTTTGAGTGAAGGGATACAAATTTTTTGTTTACTTTTTCTTCAACAAATTAATGTATGAATATGTCCAAGTAACTTGATATATCTTGTTAGTTCAATTAGCTTCAACTCTATCATGATTTCTTTTAGTTTTTAGGGTTTAAAAAATTTATTTTAATTCATCCAACTTTACCTCACAGCCCTAACAGTACTTGCTTGGAGTATCTAATCTAACCATTACTTTATTATTCTTTTTTTAATTTAGGTTTCCTATATTACAAGGTAAAAATTTACACACGCAACAAGTGTGTGCGCGCTTGATCTTTCTCATGGATAGGATCATATTAGGGGAGTTGTATGAGATTGAAACTACTTACCTGAGTAAGAAAATTAAAGTAGTTATCAACTGTTAGTATCACAAAATTTGATTTTTCTTGGGTTAAGGAGATGGGAAAATAGTTTGCATTTTGTTTTCTGCAAATGTATAATGATTTCTCTTAAAAAATAGGTTGTATCATATAGTAGTCTAAAAGGAATTATAGTATGCCCAAGTGATAAAATTCTGCACTTTTTTGACATAGGTTACTTATAATTATTTTGTACCCAAATATATAGAGACAGAAGCCTTCTTTTCTCCATTCTTCTCTTGTTACCAAAAGGAAGTAACAAGAAGAGGTAAGTTTTTTTTCCTCTGCAAGTGAATTTGTTCCTCGAAGAAAACCTCAAAAGGTAAAGCTTTCCATGTCTTCTGGACTCTATTGCATCAACTACTTCATCTTTGTTTTACCTTCTTCTTTTTAAAGAAAATTTTTTATTTTGATGCTTTTAACTTATTCATTTTCCATGGTCATGGTTTTGGTGTAGATTAATGCTACTGCTATTGCACCAGCACCAATGAAACATAAATAAACATCCATTTTCAAAATTAGTTCGTTTGAGTTTTTATATTAGTAATTTCATAATAAATTTTGTTTGTTAGTTCATTATTGTGCTTCGATTGTTTGGTAACTATAAAGCTTTCCTCTTGCTCCAAAAGAATTGTATTCTCACTTGAGCCAGAGAGCTTACAGATGGTAATAGAAATCAAAGGCTTCAAATTTGATCTTCTTTTGAGCAGTTTTAGAAGTGGTTTTTTATGGGGATCTATCATTGATAATGAAGGATTGGAAGTTTCTTTAGTCTTAACTCTGCTAGAAGTTGGTTTGATTTAAATTTGAGCATAGCAATGAGAGTTGCACGACAAGCAATATTCTGGGCAATTAAATTATTGATTTGATTATGACAAATTTTGCTATGTTTGGACTAGAATTTTGTGCGAAAATTGTCATTGAGATGGGAAGTAGAGGCACCAAAAACTCATGTACTAGACTTCTTTGGCCCCATTGCACAAATTTTGATTATGTATATAAATAAAAAGATCTCTTTTCTCTGTAAACATTTAGAAAAGATTAATAAAAAAAAGTAAAAATAAGAAAAGGAGAAAAAGGAATGGATCTTTTTTCTTCCACTTTGTCCCCTAATCTAACATACACATTCAATGCAAGATTTATTTTCCATCCTATACTTGCATTTAATTGATATTATAAGTTATTAAATTATTAGACAAAATTCATTATGATGGATGGGATATACATTTTTCTCGAAAAAAAAAATATGTGCAAGGAAAAAAGTCTTTCTATAGCAACATTATAGAATTTTCAACAAAATAGTATGGCAAAGTAGGTTATTTATATTATATATTAGTAACTTAAAAAATATTTCTAAAGATTCCCATGGGGAAAAAAAAAGAAGTGCATAAATTTTTTTATTATGATAAATGTGATGAAATTTCCTTAGACAATGTCTTACCATTGCAACAGGCGATGATGTTTTCACTTATTGGGATGATGTTTTCATTGCAACATGGAAAGATGTTTTGCTTAGATAATGTCTTTTTAAAACCTACCACACCTCCACAGAAGTGGATTGTTTCTGACGAAACATAACTTTTGAGGGACAAAATAGGAAGTGCACTCAATTCGATCTTAAATCTCTATAGAATATGGGTCCAAATGGATTGCAAGATCATTTATGAATACTTTGTGCAACTTTAAAATTGTTGATAGGTAATTATAATCAATTTTCCTATAAATCATTCAAAGTTTAGTTTGTACTTTTCTATAAAGGTATACTTTCACAAAGGAGGAGGAATATTTTACCTAAAATTAATAATTTATATTAACACATAATAGATGTACTAATTATTTTTCCCTTAAGAAAAGACTTTCTTTGAGGTATTATTCTATCATGATTCTAAAGGCCCCTTAAATCTTGAAAAAAGTTAAAAAGTTGAATGTCAAAAATATAATATAATATTCATTACATTTTAAGGATTAAAAAATGAACTATAAAAAAATGGTATATAATCTATTATTACTTCCTATTATTTGAGGAATTTACTACTTCCTATTGTTACTTATAATTATCCATATGTGGAGAATTTTCTGTTTCATTAGATACATAAATTGTCTACGTAGTTTTCTGATTATGTAACTAAAAATACAATTTTTATTAAATTTTAATTAGAATTATCTTCATAATCGTAAATTTTTTATTAAATACAATTTCCAAAAAACTGTAATTAGAAAAAAATCCCTGTGCAATTCCTTCAGTGATGTGCAAACGTCTGTTTTAGTTGAGTAGTCGTTTGATAATTTTCGTGGATCAATTTGTATATCTATATTAATGGAGGATGACACAAAATGCAGAAATACCTATGTTAGTACAAGATGATACAAATGCAGGAAATTTGGAGAAATGGGACAACGAGGATGCAAACCGAAGAGAAATGAGTTCAAACTGTACATAAATCAAAATTTTTTCTTCTTGATGAATGCAATAATCCAGAAGCGTAACATGATTGCCGTTTTGGAGCTAGAAATAAGTTGATGCTCATCACTAAAGTTCCAGTAGTTCTAGTCAGAACACCAAAGAAGAAAAGACCTAAATTCAAACAACAGACGGGCCAAACTAAAGCATATTATTGACGTTCAAGAACTTTAACCAAATTTTACTAAAGATTTGAAGGGCAGGCTTGAAATTAGTCCAACAAGCAAGCTACAAATCCTTCCCAACAACAAAAAAAGAAACAAGAAATAGGTTGTACACTGTAATATCAGTTCATAGATCAAGGAAGTTCACTGTCTATTTCTGCATATTCTATGAGGATGTGAGCAACATACATATAAGACATACATGTGCAGCCACCAAAGTAAACTACATCAGCACTGCAAATGAGTTGAGACAACCTCGTTGATCAATGCCATTCCAGTTTATACAGAGCGAAATAATTTGAAGAAAAAATGTCCAAGGACACATAGTGAAATTGTAGTGATGCAAAGAAGATGCAATGAAGATGAATGTATACCTCAATTCACACATTTAGGCAGGCGAATAGAGTTGTAGATCAACTTGCAAAGACACGAAGAAGATGAATTTGGAGATTAAGCTGTTTGTTGATCCACCGGATCACATTTTGTGTATTTTGAATGATGATGTAAAGGATGTCTCTCACTGTCTTATCAAAATTCAGCAGTCACTTGAGTGATTGCCATTCAAGTGACTTCAGAATTTTGTATATCTATACTTTTGATTTATTTTAAGGGAAAATATCACTAGATTACCTTAACATTTGGGGTAAATTTCACATTGCCTTATAACATTTTTTTTTCGCTTTCATCCATGACATTAAATCCATATCATCAACTCATTTTAAATTAAATAAAAATACATGAAATTTCTTTTTTACCCTTAAGGCTTCAACCAAGTTGTTTTTCAGAGTGAGAAAAAAATTGTTGTCATTAATTTAAAATTTTTATTTTGAAGAGGAACAAGACTAAATTGAATTAAATTAAGAAATATTACCAACAAATGAATTATATAAAGAAATGTTTTGGAAAAGGAGAAGACAAAGACGGCTACGCCTAACAACAAGGACTGGAGTGAGTGTTTGCTAAAAGAAGAAAGGAGGAGGTGGTGATTGCAGCTAGAAGAGAGACGACAAATGAGTGATGAAGGCACTGTTATGTGGATGATGATGAGTGATGGAGTTGGAGATGGAATTAGCACTAATTGTCAAATAATGGAGGTTGCAACAAGAAAGGAAAAAGATGGCGATGCCGTTGTCAAAGGAAAAAGAAGAAAAAATTAGATAAACTATTCATGTATATTTTTTTCCTCTTTTCCCTTTCAATTTTGTGCATCTTTGAATTCTTTCAGGGCTACCAGCTGTCCTTGGTTAATTGAATAATTGAAGCAGGTGATGTAAGGTGATGGATTGAAGATGGATGTGGAGAGGAGCATCGAAGGAAAATTATGGATGTTTGTTTAGCAGTGAGAAGAAAGAGGAGAAAGAGATACGAATGGCTAGTTGGCGATGTTGCGGTAACAGATCTTGGTAGAGTTGTGGGAGACATAATGGCTACATCTTTAGCAATATTTCTCCACAGCATCCTTGGCGGCGGCTAGAAAAAGTTTCACACAGTAACGGGGGGATTATGTGAAGGAGGCTATATTAGATTTTTTTTTCCCATTAGTCATTCAGGGGTATATTGTCATTTTATCTCTCCTTAATTCCTCAAGTGCTGTCAGTTAAAAGTAACGGCTCATGAATGAAAGTGAAACAAAAATATGGACAAAGTGAAATTTACTCCAAATGTTAAGGTGATTGAATGTTCCCTATTAATTAACATAATCCTTTATTTTACTCAAAAAAATATGGGTTCACAGTAGAACTACCAAATGAAAATTCAGGTTTGCTAGTTAATTCACAGCAAGGACGACTATGACTATTCCTCAATTGGGATCTAGGACCATAATAATTGTTATAGTAACAATTCTGACTATTAGTGATGTGTTATGAATATATCAATGATGTAGATATCTATTATCCCAAGTATTAATCCATATTTGAGGTTATGCAATATGAAATGTTATGAGTTACAACCAAAGTTGTAACGTCCATCCTTTATAGACTACTGTCCCCCTTACCTCTATTAACTTAAAGAATATGGAAATCATAGAAAATATGTTATGTAAATTATAGAGGAGCCTACTAATGACCTATGACAGGAAAGGTCACCTCCAACTCTATAAATAGGGTCATATGGAGTAGCTTGGAAGAAGATGGATTGTGAAAAGCTCTCAATAAAATTCTAATTTCTACATTTCTTGTGTTCTCTCTTTCTCACTTTTGCTATTGTTCAAAGTCTTATTTGTTGTCATTTTATGATTAGTTTTTTGTATCTATGCGACTAATTTTACAACATATTATCAGCACGAAACTCTACCGCTTAGTCTTTGAGGTTTATAGGAAGGCAAGAAGCATGAAACTCTACCACTGAATTTTTTAGAATTACAATCAAGCAAAAAGGTAGTTCTCTTACTTAGCTTTGAATTTTCACAGCAAACCTCAAAACATTGATCTTTGACTTTTGGAAAAGAAACCATTTTTTGTATATATATAATGCTAAGATTCATCTAGCTATAGTAGGTCTTGAAGACACCATTTAATAAATACAAAGCACCAAAGCCGCTTGATTAGTAGCAAATTTTGAACTAAATAAACAACCACTAGAAGATGGTTGTTATATAAAAGTTAGTTATGATTTGTTATAAGTGTGGCTATAATATTTTATATTTATTAGTATGAAAAATTTTATCGCATTAGAATTTCTCCTCAATCAAAGTTGTAATGAGAAATATACTAGTGATATGATATAGAACATATTTTCCCTTTCTTATACCTCAAACATGCTCCTGTAGAAGCAATATCGAGAAAAAACTTGTTAGCCCTAAGGGCAAATCATGTAGTTATGATTAGTTTTGATTAATGACAAACATTGATGAGGACTAATATGCTTGTATGTTGTGTGATAGGATTTGTGGATTAAGAAGTTTGAAGTCTCATTGCCTTGAAGCTAAGATGCAAGAACAACTCCAATATGTCAAAGTGATTGAAGATTGAAGAGTTTGTTCAAGATGTTAGAAGGCTTTGAAGACATGAAGTGTAGGTTGCATGTGCTTAATAGGTAACCTTTGTAAACCCTACACTCTTAAGCCTTGGAATCTATGAATTGCAATTGAGAGCACAAAACTTGATTTAAATGGTTTCAATGGTTTTGAACTTACCTAAATTATCAAGTTTTCATAAATGGTTTTTGCACTTAAAAGGTCTTTAATGACTTATCTTTGAGGCTAGAATGTTTTCCAACTTGTTTGAATTGATTTGAATATGTTTTGACAAAGTTTGAAAAATTCGGATGCAAGATTCGGACGCAGGGCAAAAAATTCGGTCGTCCGAATTTTGTAGCAAAAGTTTTCTACTATTCTTCCAGAGAAATTCGGAAGAAGATTCGGACGCAGCCAAAAAATTCGGTCGTCCGAATTTTGGCCTTCAGCATGGTCACTGTTCTTCCAGAGAAATTCGGAAGAAGATTCGGACGCAGCAGGAAAAATTCAGTCGTCCGAAAAATTCGGACGCAGAATTCGGTCGTCCGAATTTTCCTGAAACTAGCCGTTACTAGCCGTTGTATAGCCGTTTGAACTGATTTTCAAATTCTATAAAAGCCATAAACTCCAGATTTTTTAGTAGAACTTTGAACTTAACAAATCTTACATGCTCTAACTTGTTTTACATCAAATTAAATTAAAAAGCTCTCAAATTGCCTTGTGCTCAAAGGTGTATATTCAAGATTCCAAAGGCAAAGGTGAAGTGGTGCTAGCAATTATAATTATCCACCAAGAAGTGTTGATAATATCCAAACTCCATTCTTTATCTCAATTGTGTTTTCTACTAGCTCATTGCAAGGTTATCTTGTGACATAAAACCCTTTTGTGTTAGGGTGAGCCATAGACTAGATTAATCAAGGTTGTGGTGTAAAACCCGTTTGTGGGTGAACCTTTGATTATATTGGTCTTTAGGTTGTCTTTAGATATAAAACCCTTGTGGAAGGGTGAACCTTGTTTGTATAATTACTAAAAGAGGTTGTGAGTGTAAAACCATTGTGTGGTGAGCCTCTTATGTAATTGTTGAATTTGAGCATATAGTGGATTGGTTGAAATCCTTGAGTGTGGACTCAAGGTAGTGGATGTAGATCTTGGAGAGATCGAACCACTATAAATCGTGTGTTCATTTTCTTATTGCTTTACTTGTTTACATACTTGTGATTTTTTATTTACGCTTAGTTGTTGATTGATTGGTTATGGTCTTATAGTTTGATAATCTTGTATTAATCATCAAATCACATATAACTTGAAGTTTGTGAATTTAAAGAAGAGCTTTTATTAAGACAAAGGATTAGCAAAAAGGGGAAAAGATTTCGATAATTAGCCAAAGACCCTAATTCACCCCCTCTTAGGTCTTTCAATTGGTATCGGAGCAAGGTCTTCTTTTTAAGGTCTAACAACCTAGAAGTAAAGATTCTATGGCTAGTTTATCAAATTTGCCTTATATGGAAGGTTCCTCTACAAATAGACCTCCTTTGTTTGATGGGTTTAATTTTACATTTTGGAAATCTAGAATTAGAATTTTTATTTGTTCTATTAACTTTGATTTGTGGAGTATCATTGAGAAAGGTCCCTATGTTCCTATGAGAATAAAAGCTGATGGAATTACAAGGGAACAAAAGTCTATGGAGGAAATTGATGAGAACGACTCAAGAAAAATAACCTTAAACTACCAAGCAATGAATATCTTGAGTTGTGCATTGGACGTGAATGAATACAATAGAGTGAGTGAATGTGACACCGCTCACGACATGTGGAGACTTCTTCAAGCAACACATGAGGAAAGAGCCAATATGTGTTTTATGTCAATAAATGATGAGGTACAATCCAGTCCTTCTACCTCTACTTATTGTGATGATGATGTTGATGATATTGATGATCCTAGTGAATTACTTGTTGAGATGTATGGAGAATTAAAGAAGGCTTCAAAAAGGAATAAGGAAATGAAAACCAAAATTAATGATTTATTGAATGAGAATTCAAAATTGTTTTGTGAAAATAAAAAAGCTTCTTGATTCTATTGAATGCTTGAACATTGAAAAAGAAGTTTTAAATGTCTCTTTACAAAATATGTCCCTTGAAAATAAGATTCTTTGTGAAAAGATTTTGTCTCTTGAAAGAATGCTTGTTGATCATGAGACTTTGAAAAAGAAGGTTGATGAACTTACATCATGTATAGAAAAATTTACAAAAGGAAGGGACAATCTTGATAAAATTCTTGGAGCTCAAAGATCTCTCCTTGTCAAAAATGGTCTTGGTTACAATTATGTAAACAATGTGCCTAAATATAACAAATTCTTTGTTAGAGCTACTTCTACTTCCATGCATCATACTTGTTGTACTTATTGTGGAAAACATGGACATAAAGTCACCAAATGTTATGTTAAAAGAAAAGTAGAGAATGGTGTAAAAACCATTTGGAGAGTTAAGGGAAATATTACTAACCCTCACGGACCCAAGAAAGTATGGGTACCAAAGGAAACTTCCTCTTCTTTATTGCAGGTACTCTCCAATTCAAACTCAAGCACCACTAAGCGGTATATTAATGATGTTGGCTTAAAGAATAACAGAAAACATCTCATTCATAATCAATGTCGAAGCAACCAATGAAGCATTTGCTTTTGAGACAATAAGAAAGGAAGAACTCTTGGTGTAACCAATGTTGGTAAAGGTTCCTCTCTTCTTTTTAAACAATTGTTGCTTAGTGCAAAATTTGAACTATAACTTGTTTAGCATTAGTCAATTGTGTGACAATGAATAAAAAAGTTAAATGACAACATGTGAAGTTTCAGTTGAGAATTTCTTTTGGTAAGATTTGAAAATTTGAGAACCATAACTTGTCAATTGCTTCTCTAAAGTTGATTAGGTAACATTGATAATATGAGATTGAATTCATGATTGATATGTTCTTGAATTTGATTATATGTCATGATAAAATAATTAAAATAGCTATGATTGAATATCTATGCATTTGCTTTGGCAAAAACATCTTTATGAAACTTTACAAAATGTTTGGACTTGAAGTTTGGATGTAGACCATAAGTTCGGTCGCCCGAAATTGTATGACAAAATGATATTTTGTGATTTTGATCAATTACTCACAAAATGCTTCAATGTGTGTTTTATCTTGATAAGCTTGAATGCCTTGTTGCTTATTATAATGATTGATTTTGTTGACATAGAAGATTTGGTCACGTGAGTATAGTTTTGTTGAACAAACTTTCCTCTCAAGATTTAGTTGGAGGATTGCTAAAAATGTGTTTTTGAGAAAATTGTCTTTGAGATACTTTTTCAATATGGAAAACAAACAAAAGAATCTTCCAAACCTAAGAAAATGATTTTCACTTCAAAACAATTTAAAAATTGTTTATATGGATTGATTGGACAAATAATGATCACTAGTCTTGATGATAAGAAGTATTCATATGTTATTGTGGATGATTTCTCTAGATTTACATGGGTGATCTTTCTAGCCCAAAAGGATGAAGTTCTTTTCATAAATTTGTAAGACTTTTCAAAATGGTTCAAACCTCTCTTGAGTGCAAAATTGATTTCCAATAGAAGTGACGATGGGAGAATTTTACAACCAAGTCTTTACAAAATTTGTGATAAAATTTGAATTTCATATAATTGTTTCAAATGCAAAAAACCCCACAACAAAATGGTGTTATTAAAAGGAAAATTTGAACTTTACAAAAATTGGTTAGATTTATGCTTTGTGAAAATTCTTCTTCAAAAATATGTTTTGAGACGAAGCCATAAACAACACATGTTATGATTAATAGAATTCTTTTAAGATCATTTTGAAGAAAAACATCTTTTGAATTTCTCTTTTATATAACTCCTCAAGCTGCATATTTTAAATGTTTTGGTTATAAATGTCTTATCTTGAATACTTGTGATAACTTACTTAAATTTGATAGAAAGACTGATATAGGTATATCTCTTAGCTATTCTTCTAACAAAAAGGCATATAGAGTATATAACATAAACAACCTTACATGATGAGGAAACCATTCATGTTAGTTTAGATGAATCTTACATTTGCTTGGAAAGAAAAGAAGAAGATGATGCAGGTACAACTATGAATAACTATCAAACCCATCTTCAAGCACCAACTTTGGAGGATCACACCAATGAGGAAGAAATGATTGAACAAAATCAAGATGACCAACCTAGTGGTGACCAAGAGATCTCAAAGAACCTAAGATATTCAAGAGGACACCCTAAGGAGCAAATCATTGGTGATATCTCCCAAGGAGTAAAAATAAGGCGGTACTTTATCAATAACTTTGATCTTTTATCTCATAATGAGCCTAAATATATTGATGATGCATTGTGTGATGATTTTTGGATTATTTCTATACAAGAGGAATTAAATAAATTTGAAAGATACAACATTTGGATATTCCTGAATCTCATGATCATTCCATTAGTGGAACTAAATGGTTTTTAGAAACAAACTCAATGAATCCGAGGAAGGTGTAAGAAATAAATCTAGATTTGTCACCCAAGGATTCAATCAAGAAGAGTGAATTTTTTATATGAAACCTTTGTTCGAATACTAGACTTAAGTCCATAAGAATGCTTTTGATTTTTTCTTTTCTTTAAAGGTTTTAAATTATTTCAAATGAATGTCAAAAGAGCTTTTCTAAATGGTTCTATTGAGGAAGAGATTTATGTGGAACAATCACCCGGTTTTGATCATGAAAAGTTTCCTAACCATGTTTTCAAATTATCCAAAGCTTTGTATGATTTAAAACAAGCTCCTAGAGTTTTGTATGAAAAATTGAGTGTTTTTCTTCTTTCAAAAGGATTTTCAAGAGGAAAGGTTGACACTAATATTTTCATAAAAACCTCTTGTAACAATGATCTATAAGTTGTCCAAATATATGATACAATTTTTGATGCTTTTAATACTACACTTTGTGATGTGTTTACCAAGTTGATGCAAAGTAAATTTGAAATGAGCATGATAGAAAAACTCAATTTCTTTCTTGGCCTACAAATCAAGCAAACCAAGGATGTCACTTTTCATGTATTAAGTTAAGGTATAGACACTTCCATAAGTTTATCAACTATGCTTGACAAGAATAAAAAAGGTGTCATAGGAGTAGTCAACTATATTTGACAGCAAGTAGAGCCAATATTATATTTGTCATGTGCTTGTGTGCTAGATTTCATCTTGTCCTAAGAGTCTCATTTGATTGTTGTAAACACATTCTCTATTACCTTATTGATACTCTAAGTGATTATGGTCTATATTTCAAATGTGTGGCTTTGTTATGTGATAACACTAATGCAATAAATTTGACCATCATACTATTCAACAAACTAGGATAAAGCATATAGAGATCAAACTTCATTTCATTAGAGATCACTCTACTAAGGGTAATACTTGTTTAAAGCATGTTTGCATTAACAAACAAATTAATGATATTGTTACTAAGTCATTGGCCGAAGAAAGGTTTGACCAATCTTAGAAGAAGCTTAGGGATTTCAAAATTCAATAACTAATAAGTATATTCAAGTGTGTAGCTCCCGGATGAGGACAAAGAAGCCTAGCATGAGAAAAGGAAAGGGAAAAAAGCCAAAGATAGAGAAGGAGGACCAGTATTCAATGAACCAAGGAAGGTTTATGTTCCTCAAAACATGTCATGCCCTGGATAGATTTGTCACGAGTGGAGGCTACTACTGAATTTTATGATTGGACAAAAAAGGAACCATAAGACAAAGCCAAGCCACAAGGTGGATGTCATCAAACTATCCGAAATGGGTAATATACTCTTATTTTTTAAATTATATGAGCTGGGCTAGTTTGCTTGTGTTTGATGAATGCTATTACCTTATTTAGTTTATGGAGTTTAAGCAAATAATAAGGAAGAAAGAGTTGAGTGAGTTGGTAATAAAGCTATTTAGTGGTATTTTTCAAGAATATCACAAGTTGATTTTTGAGATTGATCATGCATTGATCAATAGAATTTGTGATGTTGAGGATGTTGGGTTTAGGCATTATTCTTTCTGGGAACATTGTTTTATACGTGAGTTATACTCACATGAAAGAATTGAGAATGCCTATATAAATGGTAGAAGCCTCAAGACTAGAAAGGAGAGCGAGATAAATGCTTTTTGATGCTAGTGAAAGAATTTTTGCATCATATGCTTACTACCTTGATTATAGCATACCTTGGGCACAAATCTTACGTTGATAATATGCATGTCTGTAATTATGCTAGCTATGCATAAGAAAAGAAAAAATGAATTTTGGATATATAGTGCTAAATGATATAATGGCAGCTAGAAGAACCGAGCATAAGGCATTGTTGTATGGAAGGTTATTAACAGGAATTTTCTCCAAGTGTAATGGTTTACCAATAAAAAGTGAAGAAGCCTACACCAACAACTCACTAAAGAGAATTCCTTGGACACTTGATGATGATAATGTATGAAGAACTGGAAGAGAAACTCCTCTGAGGGGTGATAGAAGAGATGCCAATGATGTTGAAAAAATTGAGGAGGTTGAGGAAGAAGCAAATGAAGAAGACGAAGAGAATGAAGAGAAATTCCTTGCTGGAAAAAGGAAAGTTAAAATGAGGCATGAGTCACCAAGTGAGGGGGAGCAACTCCCCCACAAAAAGAAGACTATTTGAAGAGGTATCCTCTATTGAAGGAAAAGAAGTTGAAGGTGATAATCTCACTAGAAGTGATATCATAGTTGCCTAACTGTTTCAAGAGACATTGAACAGCCATGTAAATGAAGTGGAGAAGATGAACAAATTATTTGGTCCTTTGCTCAAATGATTCTTGGCAAATTTGATGGTTTAGAAGCTAGAGTCAAGAATATGGAAGAAGACTTGAGAAAGATTTCGAAGTGGTTTTAAATGGTGAAAGTTCCTATAAAGCCAAATGAAGAAGATGAAGAAGATAATATGGGTGAAGATGGCAGCAACAAGGATGATATTAATGACGGTGAAAATTGAGATGGCTATCAATTTGTTGCCAAAGAAGACAAAGATGAAGGAAAAAGGCGGTGAAGCAACCCAAGAAGGAGAAGAGCATGAGAATGAATAATAAAGAGGTAAAGCCCAAGAGAACAAGTAAGAAGAAGGAGGTGAAAGAAGTTTAGCAAAGTCACATCACAAATCCATCACCAATTTCCTTCAGCCAAGAGATCCAGGGAAACATGACCATGCAGAGCATCCAAGACTAAGCCTTTCTATCCCTAAACTCTATTTTGTTGCTTATTTTAGTTTATGCCTTGATGAACATGTTAAGCTTTAACATTGAAATTTACTTGTGCATTTCTAAGTCATTATACTGTTTTGAAGCTCAATGTGTTAAATCAGTTTGATAAGAGCTTCTTTTGTTTCACTTTTGTTGTCAAAGTACTCTTACCCCACCTTTGATTGATGACAAAAGGGGGAGAAGAAATGTGATGACAAAATGCAGTGGAATTCCTCATGCATGAAGAGAAAATGTGTGTGATGACAAAATGCAGTGGAATTCCTCATGCATGAAGAGAAAATGTGTGAATTTTCTGAAAATCCATACATATGTCAAGGGGGAGAAAGAATGACTACAAAATGTTCTATGTGCTTGCTGTAAATGTGCTATGTGCAATGTGTTATAGGTTAAAATGTAAAATGAATGTGTACTGTGAAAATATTTGGCTGCATTTGAAATTTAAATTGAATATGTTATAATATGTGAGGTTTTGGTTATTTTTTGAGATTTTGGAATATGGTTAAGTTGAGATTGAAATCTTGAACTTGGTTCTTGACTTGACCTATGATTTTGGATTGATTCATGAAAACAATTGAATGCATGAATCTTGTGGTTTTGCAAAGCTAAACTGAGTGCTATTGTGGACATACATGTTTGAGTACTTCAACATTTCATTTGAAAATGCAAAATCACCTTTTCAAACTTGTTGCAAAAAAATTTTGACTTGAAATTCGGATGCATGATTTAAAAATTCGGATGCATCCATATTTGTTGCCAAAAAATGATCTTTTGTTGTTCAAATTGATTCAAATATGTTTTAATCTCATCCCTTATGTTTGAACAACCTTAGGAAAGATTTATTTCACTTTAAACATTCATTATATTGAGTTTATTTCAGTTTGGACTTGAAATAAAAAAAAAATCGGATGCATGAGTTTAAAAATTCGGATGCATGTTCTAAAATTCGGATGCATCCATATTTCATTGTCAATATGTGCTCTTTTGTTGTCCGAATTGATTCAAATATGTTTTAATCTCTTACAATACGTTTGAACAACCTTACAAAAGCTTTATTTCAATTTAAACATTCATAATATTGAATTTATTGCAGTTTGGACTTGAATTGTCAAAAATTCGGATGCATGTTCTGAAATTCGGATGCATTCATATTTTGTTACCAAAATGTGCTCCTTTGTTGTTCAAATTGATTCAAATATGTTTTTATCTCTTTTAATATGTTTGAACAACCTTAATTCCTCAAGTGATGTCAGTTAAAAGTAACGGCTCATGAATGAAAGTGAAACAAAAATATGGACAAAGTGAAATTTACTCCAAATGTTAAGGTGATTGAATGTTCCCCTATTAATTAACATAATCCTTTATTTTACTCAAAAAAATATGGGTTCACAGTAGAACTACCAAATGAAAATTCAGGTTTGCTAGTTAATTCACAGCAAGACGACTATGACTATTCCTCAATTGGGATCTAGGACCATAATAATTGTTATAGTAACTATTGCGACTATTAGTGATGTGTTATGAATATATCAATGATGTAGATATCTATTATCCCAAGTATTAATCCATATTTGAGGTTATGCAATATGAAATGTTATGAGTTACAACCAAAGTTGTAACGTCCATCCTTTATAGACTACTGTCCCCCTTACCTCTATTATCTTAAAGAATATGGAAATCATAGAAAATATGTTATGTAAATTATAGAGGAGCCTACTAATGACCTATGACAGGAAAGGTCACCTCCAACTCTATAAATAGGGTCATATGGAGTAGCTTGGAAGAAGATGGATTGTGAAAAACTCTCAATAAAATTCTAATTTCTACATTTCTTGTGTTCTCTCTTTCTCACTTTTGCTATTGTTCAAATCTTGATTAGTAGCAAATTTTGAACTAAATAAACAACCACTAGAAGATGGTTGTTATATAAAAGTTAGTTATGATTTGTTATAAGTGTGGCTATAATATTTTATATTTATTAGTATGAAAAATTTTATCGCATTAGAATTTCTCCTCAATCAAAGTTGTAATGAGAAATATACTAGTGATATGATATAGAACATATTTTCCCTTTCTTATACCTCAAACATGCTCCTGTAGAAGCAATATCGAGAAAAAACTTGTTAGCCCTAAGGGCAAATCATGTAGTTATGATTAGTTTTGATTAATGACAAACATTGATGAGGACTAATATGCTTGTATGTTGTGTGATAGGATTTGTGGATTAAGAAGTTTGAAGTCTCATTGCCTTGAAGCTAAAATGCAAGAACAACTCCAATATGTCAAAGTGATTGAAGATTGAAGAGTTTGTTCAAGATGTTAGAAGGCTTTGAAGACATGAAGTATAGGTTGCATGTGCTTAATAGGTAACCTTTGTAAACCCTACACTCTTAAGCCTTGGAATCTATGAATTGCAATTGAGAGCACAAAACTTGATTTAAATGGTTTCAATGGTTTTGAACTTACCTAAATTATCAAGTTTTCATAAATGGTTTTTGCACTTAAAAGGTCTTTAATGACTTATCTTTGAGGCTAGAATGTTTTCCAACTCGTTTGAATTGATTTGAATATGTTTTGACAAAGTTTGAAAAATTCGGATGCAAGATTCGGACGCAGGGCAAAAAATTCGGTCGTCCGAATTTTGTAGCAAAAGTTTTCTACTATTCTTCCAGAGAAATTCGGAAGAAGATTCGGACGCAGCCAAAAAATTCGGTCGTCCGAATTTTGGCCTTCAGCATGGTCACTGTTCTTCCAGAGAAATTCGGAAGAAGATTCGGACGCAGCAGGAAAAATTCGGTCGTCCGAAAAATTCGGACGCAGAATTCGGTCGTCCGAATTTTCCTGAAACTAGCCGTTACTAGCCGTTGTATAGCCGTTTGAACTGATTTTCAAATTCTATAAAAGCCATAAACTCCAGATTTTTTAGTAGAACTTTGAACTTAACTAATCTTACATGCTCTAACTTGTTTTACATCAAATTAAATTAAAAAGCTCTCAAATTGCCTTGTGCTCAAAGGTGTATATTCAAGATTCCAAAGGCAAAGGTGAAGTGGTGCTAGCAATTATAATTACCCACCAAGAAGTGTTGGTAATATCCAAACTCCATTCTTTATCTCAATTGTGTTTTCTACTAGCTCATTGCAAGGTTATCTTGTGACATAAAACCCTTTTGTGTTAGGGTGAGCCATAGACTAGATTAATCAAGGTTGTGGTGTAAAACCCGTTTGTGGGTGAACCTTTGATTATATTGGTCTTTAGGTTGTCTTTAGATATAAAACCCTTGTGGAAGGGTGAACCTTGTTTGTATAATTACTAAAGAGGTTGTGAGTGTAAAACCATTGTGTGGTGAGCCTCTTATGTAATTGTTGAATTTGAGCATATAGTGGATTGGTTGAAATCCTTGAGTGTGGACTCAAGGTAGTGGATGTAGATCTTGGAGAGATCGAACCACTATAAATCGTGTGTTCATTTTCTTATTGCTTTACTTGTTTACATACTTGTGATTTTTATTTCTGCTTAGTTGTTGATTGATTGGTTATGGTCTTATAGTTTGATAATCTTGTATTAATCATCAAATCACATATAACTTGAAGTTTGTGAATTTAAAGAAGAGCTTTTATTAAGACAAAGGATTTGCAAAAAGGGGAAAAGATTTCGATAATTAGCCAAAGACCTAATTCACCCCCCTCTTAGGTCTTTCAATTGGTATCGGAGCAAGGTCTTCTTTTTAAGGTCTAACAACCTAGAAGTAAAGATTCTATGGCTAGTTTATCAAATTTGCCTTATATGGAAGGTTCCTCTACAAATAGACCTCCTTTGTTTGATGGGTTTAATTTTACATTTTGGAAATCTAGAATTAGAATTTTTATTTGTTCTATTAACTTTGATTTGTGGAGTATCATTGAGAAAGGTCCCTATGTTCCTATGAGAATAAAAGCTGATGGAATTACAAGGGAACAAAAGTCTATGGAGGAAATTGATGAGAACGACTCAAGAAAAATAACCTTAAACTACCAAGCAATGAATATCTTGAGTTGTGCATTGGACGTGAATGAATACAATAGAGTGAGTGAATGTGACACCGCTCACGACATGTGGAGACTTCTTCAAGCAACACATGAGGAAAGAGCCAATATGTGTTTTATGTCAATAAATGATGAGGTACAATCCAGTCCTTCTACCTCTACTTATTGTGATGATGATGTTGATGATATTGATGATCCTAGTGAATTACTTGTTGAGATGTATGGAGAATTAAAGAAGGCTTCAAAAAGGAATAAGGAAATGAAAACCAAAATTAATGATTTATTGAATGAGAATTCAAAATTGTTTTGTGAAAATAAAAAGCTTCTTGATTCTATTGAATGCTTGAACATTGAAAAAGAAGTTTTAAATGTCTCTTTACAAAATATGTCCCTTGAAAATAAGATTCTTTGTGAAAAGATTTTGTCTCTTGAAAGAATGCTTGTTGATCATGAGACTTTGAAAAGAAGGTTGATGAACTTACATCATGTATAGAAAAATTTACAAAAGGAAGGGACAATCTTGATAAAATTCTTGGAGCTCAAAGATCTCTCCTTGTCAAAAATGGTCTTGGTTACAATTATGTAAACAATGTGCCTAAATATAACAAATTCTTTGTTAGAGCTACTTCTACTTCCATGCATCATACTTGTTGTACTTATTGTGGAAAACATGGACATAAAGTCACCAAATGTTATGTTAAAAGAAAAGTAGAGAATGGTGTAAAAACCATTTGGAGAGTTAAGGGAAATATTACTAACCCTCACAGACCCAAGAAAGTATGGGTACCAAAGGAAACTTCCTCTTCTTTATTGCAGGTACTCTCCAATTCAAACTCAAGCACCACTAAGCGGTATATTAATGATGTTGGCTTAAAGAATAACAGAAAACATCTCATTCATAATCAATGTCGAAGCAACCAATGAAGCATTTGCTTTTGAGACAATAAGAAAGGAAGAACTCTTGGTGTAACCAATGTTGGTAAAGGTTCCTCTCTTCTTTTTAAACAATTGTTGCTTAGTGCAAATTTGAACTATAACTTGTTTAGCATTAGTCAATTGTGTGACAATGAATAAAAAAGTTAAATGACAACATGTGAAGTTTCAGTTGAGAATTTCTTTTGGTAAGATTTGAAAATTTGAGAACCATAACTTGTCAATTGCTTCTCTAAAGTTGATTAGGTAACATTGATAATATGAGATTGAATTCATGATTGATATGTTCTTGAATTTGATTATATGTCATGATAAAATAATTAAAATAGCTATGATTGAATATCTATGCATTTGCTTTGGCAAAAACATCTTTATGAAACTTTACAAAATGTTTGGACTTGAAGTTTGGATGTAGACCATAAGTTCGGTCGCCCGAAATTGTATGACAAAATGATATTTTGTGATTTTGATCAATTACTCACAAAATGCTTCAATGTGTGTTTTTATCTTGATAAGCTTGAATGCCTTGTTGCTTATTATAATGATTGATTTTGTTGACATAGAAGATTTGGTCACGTGAGTATAGTTTTGTTGAACAAACTTTCCTCTCAAGATTTAGTTGGAGGATTGCTAAAAATGTGTTTTTGAGAAAATTGTCTTTGAGATACTTTTCAATATGGAAAATAAACAAAAGAATCTTCCAAACCTAAGAAAATGATTTTCACTTCAAAACAATTTAAAAATTGTTTATATGGATTGATTGGACAAATAATGATCACTAGTCTTGATGATAAGAAGTATTCATATGTTATTGTGGATGATTTCTCTAGATTTACATGGGTGATCTTTCTAGCCCAAAAGGATGAAGTTCTTTTCATAAATTTGTAAGACTTTTCAAAATGGTTCAAACCTCTCTTGAGTGCAAAATTGATTTCCAATAGAAGTGACGATGGGAGAATTTTACAACCAAGTCTTTACAAAATTTGTGATAAAATTTGAATTTCATATAATTGTTTCAAATGCAAAAACCCCACAACAAAATGGTGTTATTAAAAGGAAAATTTGAACTTTACAAAAATTGGTTAGATTTATGCTTTGTGAAAATTCTTCTTCAAAAATATGTTTTGAGATGAAGCCATAAACAACACATGTTATGATTAATAGAATTCTTTTAAGATCATTTTGAAGAAAAACATCTTTTGAATTTCTCTTTTATATAACTCCTCAAGCTGCATATTTTAAATGTTTTGGTTATAAATGTCTTATCTTGAATACTTGTGATAACTTACTTAAATTTGATAGAAAGACTGATATAGGTATATCTCTTAGCTATTCTTCTAACAAAAAGGCATATAGAGTATATAACATAAACAACCTTACATGATGAGGAAACCATTCATGTTAGTTTAGATGAATCTTACATTTGCTTGGAAAGAAAAGAAGAAGATGATGCAGGTACAACTATGAATAACTATCAAACCCATCTTCAAGCACCAACTTTGGAGGATCACACCAATGAGGAAGAAATGATTGAACAAAATCAAGATGACCAACCTAGTGGTGACCAAGAGATCTCAAAGAACCTAAGATATTCAAGAGGACACCCTAAGGAGCAAATCATTGGTGATATCTCCCAAGGAGTAAAAATAAGGCGGTACTTTATCAATAACTTTGATCTTTTATCTCATAATGAGCCTAAATATATTGATGATGCATTGTGTGATGATTTTGGATTATTTCTATACAAGAGGAATTAAATAAATTTGAAAGATACAACATTTGGATATTCCTGAATCTCATGATCATTCCATTAGTGGAACTAAATGGTTTTTAGAAACAAACTCAATGAATCCGAGGAAGGTGTAAGAAATAAATCTAGATTTGTCACCCAAGGATTCAATCAAGAAGAGTGAATTTTTTATATGAAACCTTTGTTCCGAATACTAGACTTAAGTCCATAAGAATGCTTTTGATTTTTTCTTTCTTTAAAGGTTTTAAATTATTTCAAATGAATGTCAAAAGAGCTTTTCTAAATGGTTCTATTGAGGAAGAGATTTATGTGGAACAATCACCCGGTTTTGATCATGAAAAGTTTCCTAACCATGTTTTCAAATTATCCAAAGCTTTGTATGATTTAAAACAAGCTCCTAGAGTTTTGTATGAAAAATTGAGTGTTTTTCTTCTTTCAAAAGGATTTTCAAGAGGAAAGGTTGACACTAATATTTTCATAAAAACCTCTTGTAACAATGATCTATAAGTTGTCCAAATATATGATACAATTTTTGATGCTTTTAATACTACACTTTGTGATGTGTTTACCAAGTTGATGCAAAGTAAATTTGAAATGAGCATGATAGAAAAACTCAATTTCTTTCTTGGCCTACAAATCAAGCAAACCAAGGATGTCACTTTCATGTATTAAGTTAAGGTATAGACACTTCCATAAGTTTATCAACTATGCTTGACAAGAATAAAAAGGTGTCATAGGAGTAGTCAACTATATTTGACAGCAAGTAGAGCCAATATTATATTTGTCATGTGCTTGTGTGCTAGATTTCATCTTGTCCTAAGAGTCTCATTTGATTGTTGTAAACACATTCTCTATTACCTTATTGATACTCTAAGTGATTATGGTCTATATTTCAAATGTGTGGCTTTGTTATGTGATAACACTAATGCAATAAATTTGACCATCATACTATTCAACAAACTAGGACAAAGCATATAGAGATCAAACTTCATTTCATTAGAGATCACTCTACTAAGGGTAATACTTGTTTAAAGCATGTTTGCATTAACAAACAAATTAATGATATTGTTACTAAGTCATTGGTCGAAGAAAGGTTTGACCAATCTTAGAAAAAAGCTTAGGGATTTCAAAATTCAATAACTAATAAGTATATTCAAGTGTGTAGCTCCGGATGAGGACAAAGAAGCCTAGCATGAGAAAAGAAAAGGGGAAAAAAGCCAAAGATAGAGAAGGAGGACCAGTATTCAATGAACCAAGGAAGGTTTATGTTCCTCAAAACATGTCATGCCCTGGATAGATTTGTCACGAGTGGAGGCTACTACTGAATTTTATGATTGGACAAAAAGGAACCATAAGACAAAGCCAAGCCACAAGGTGGATGTCATCAAACTATCCGAAATGGGTAATATACTCTTATTTTTAAATTATATGAGCTGGACTAGTTTGCTTGTGTTTGATGCTATTACCTTATTTAGTTTATGGAGTTTAAGCAAATAATAAGGAAGAAAGAGTTGAGTGAGTTGGTAATAAAGCTATTTAGTGGTATTTTTCAAGAATATCACAAGTTGATTTTTGAGATTGATCATGCATTGATCAATAGAATTTGTGATGTTGAGGATGTTGGGTTTAGGCATTATTCTTTCTGGGAACATTGTTTTATACGTGAGTTATACTCACATGAAAGAATTGAGAATGCCTATATAAATGGTAGAAGCCTCAAGACTAGAAAGGAGAGCGAGATAAATGCTTTTTGATGCTAGTGAAAGAATTTTGCATCATATGCTTACTACCTTGATTATAGCATACCTTGGGCACAAATCTTCTGTTGATAATATGCATGCTGTAATTATGCTAGCTATGCATAAGAAAAGAAAAATGAATTTTGGATATATAGTGCTAAATGATATAATGGCAGCTAGAAGAACCGAGCATAAGGCATTGTTGTATGGAAGGTTATTAACAGGAATTTTCTCCAAGTGTAATGGTTTACCAATAAAAAGTGAAGAAGCCTACACCAACAACTCACTAAAGAGAATTCCTTGGACACTTGATGATGATAATGTATGAAGAACTGGAAGAGAAACTCCTCTAAGGGGTGATAGAAGAGATGCCAATGATGTTGAAAAAAGTGAGGAGGTTGAGGAAGAAGCAAATGAAGAAGACGAAGAGAATGAAGAGAAATTCCTTGCTGGAAAAAGGAAAGTTAAAATGAGGCATGGGTCACCAAGTGAGGGGGAGCAACTCCCCACAAAAAGAAGACTATTTGAAGAGGTATCCTCTATTGAAGGAAAAGAAGTTGAAGGTGATAATCTCACTAGAAGTGATATCATAGTTGCCTAACTGTTTCAAGAGACATTGAACAGCCATGTAAATGAAGTGGAGAAGATGAACAAATTATTTGGTCCTTTGCTCAAATGATTCTTGGCAAATTTGATGGTTTAGAAGCTAGAGTCAAGAATATGGAAGAAGACTTGAGAAAGATTTCTGAAGTGGTTTTAAATGGTGAAAGTTCCTATAAAGCCAAATGAAGAAGATGAAGAAGATAATATGGGTGAAGATGGCAGCAACAAGGATGATATTAATGACAGTGAAAATTGAGATGGCTATCAATTTGTTGCCAAAGAAGACAAAGATGAAGGAAAAGGCAATGAAGCAACCCAAGAAGGAGAAGAGCATGAGAATGAATAATAAAGAGGTAAAGCCCAAGAGAACAAGTAAGAAGAAGGAGGTGAAAGAAGTTTAGCAAAGTCACATCACAAATCCATCACCAATTTCCTTCAGCCAAGAGATCGAGGGAAACATGACCATGCAGAGCATCCAAGACTAAGCCTTTCTATCCCTAAACTCTATTTTGTTGCTTATTTTAGTTTATGCCTTGATGAACATGTTAAGCTTTAACATTGAAATTTACTTGTGCATTTCTAAGTCATTATACTGTTTTGAAGCTCAATGTGTTAAATCAGTTTGATAAGAGCTTCTTTTGTTTCACTTTTGTTGTCAAAGTACTCTTACCCCACCTTTGATTGATGACAAAAGGGGGAGAAGAAATGTGATGACAAAATGCAGTGGAATTCCTCATGCATGAAGAGAAAATGTGTGTGATGACAAAATGCAGTGGAATTCCTCATGCATGAAGAGAAAATGTGTGAATTTTCTGAAAATCCATACATATGCCAAGGGGGAGAAAGAATGACTACAAAATGTTCTATGTGCTTGCTGTAAATGTGCTATGTGCAATGTGTTATAGGTTAAAATGTAAAATGAATGTGTACTGTGAAAATATTTGGCTGCATTTGAAATTTAAATTGAATATGTTATAATATGTGAGGTTTTGGTTATTTTCTGAGATTTTGGAATATGGTTAAGTTGAGATTGAAATCTTGAACTTGGTTCTTGACTTGACCTATGATTTTGGATTGATTCATGAAAACAATTGAATGCATGAATCTTGTGGTTTTGCAAAGCTAAACTGAGTGCTATTGTGGACATATATGTTTGAGTACTTCAACATTTCATTTGAAAATGCAAAATCACCTTTTCAAACTTGTTGCAAAAAAATTTTGACTTGAAATTCGGATGCATGATTTAAAAATTCGGATGCATCCATATTTGTTGCCAAAAAATGATCTTTTGTTGTTCAAATTGATTCAAATATGTTTTAATCTCATCCCTTATGTTTGAACAACCTTAGGAAAGATTTATTTCACTTTAAACATTCATTATATTGAGTTTATTTCAGTTTGGACTTGAAATAAAAAAAAAATCGGATGCATGAGTTTAAAAATTCGGATGCATGTTCTAAAATTCGGATGCATCCATATTTCATTGTCAATATGTGCTCTTTTGTTGTCCGAATTGATTCAAATATGTTTTAATCTCTTACAATACGTTTGAACAACCTTAGAAAAGCTTTATTTCAATTTAAACATTCATAATATTGAATTTATTGCGGTTTGGACTTGAATTGTCAAAAATTCGGATGCATGTTCCCAAATTCGGATGCATTCATATTTTTGTTACCAAAATGTGCTCCTTTGTTGTTCAAATTGATTCAAATATGTTTTTATCTCTTTTAATATGTTTGAACAACCTTAATTCCTCAAGTGCTCGTCAGTTAAAAGTAACTGCTCATGAATGAAAGTGAAACAAAAAATATGGACAAAGTGAAATTTACTCCAAATGTTAAGGTGATTGAATGTTCCCCTATTAATTAACATAATCCTTTATTTTACTCAAAAAAATATGGGTTCATAGTAGAACTACCAAATGAAAATTCAGGTTTGCTAGTTAATTCACAGCAAGGACGACTATGACTATTCCTCAATTGGGATCTAGGACCATAATAATTGTTATAGTAACTATTGCGACTATTAGTGATGTGTTATGAATATATCAATGATGTAGATATCTATTATCCCAAGTATTAATCCATATTTGAGGTTATGCAATATGAAATGTTATGAGTTACAACCAAAGTTGTAACGTCCATCCTTTATAGACTACTCGTCCCCCCTTACCTCTATTATCTTAAAGAATATGGAAATCATAGAAAATATGTTATGTAAATTATAGAGGAGCCTACTAATGACCTATGACAGGAAAGGTCACCTCCAACTCTATAAATAGGGTCATATGGAGTAGCTTGGAAGAAGATGGATTGTGAAAAGCTCTCAATAAAATTCTAATTTCTACATTTCTTGTGTTCTCTCTTTCTCACTTTTGCTATTGTTCAAATCTTGATTAGTAGCAAATTTTGAACTAAATAAACAACCACTAGAAGATGATTGTTATATAAAAGTTAGTTATGATTTGTTATAAGTGTGGCTATAATATTTTATATTTATTAGTATGAAAAATTTTATCGCATTAGAATTTCTCCTCAATCAAAGTTGTAATGAGAAATATACTAGTGATATGATATAGAACATATTTTCCCTTTCTTATACCTCAAACATGCTCCCGTAGAAGCAATATCGAGAAAAAAACTTGTTAGCCCTAAGGGCAAATCATGTAGTTATGATTAGTTTTGATTAATGACAAACATTGATGAGGACTAATATGCTTGTATGTTGTGTGATAGGATTTGTGGATTAAGAAGTTTGAAGTCTCATTGCCTTGAAGCTAAAATGCAAGAACAACTCCAATATGTCAAAGTGATTGAAGATTGAAGAGTTTGTTCAAGATGTTAGAAGGCTTTGAAGACATGAAGTGTAGGTTGCATGTGCTTAATAGGTAACCTTTGTAAACCCTACACTCTTAAGCCTTGGAATCTATGAATTGCAATTGAGAGCACAAAACTTGATTTAAATGGTTTCAATGGTTTTGAACTTACCTAAATTATCAAGTTTTTCATAAATGGTTTTTGCACTTTAAAAGGTCTTTAATGACTTATCTTTGAGGCTAGAATGTTTTCCAACTTGTTTGAATTGATTTGAATATGTTTTGACAAAGTTTGAAAAATTCGGATGCAAGATTCGGATCGTGAGGCAAAAAAATTCGGTCGTCCGAATTTTGTAGCAAAAGTTTTCTACTATTCTTCCGAGAGAAATTCGGAAGAAGATTCGGGACGCGACCAAAAAATTCGGTCGTCCGAATTTTGGCCTTCAAGCATAGTCACTTGTTCTTCCAGAGAAATTCGGAAGAAGATTCTGACATGACGAGGAAAAATTCGGTCGTCCGAAAAATTGGACGCAGAATCGGGTCGTCCGAATTTTCCCTGAAACTAGCCAGTTACTAGTCAGTTGTATAGCCGTTTGAACTGATTTTCAAATTCTATAAAAGCCATAAACTCCAGATTTTTTAGTAAAACTTTGAACTTAACAAATCTTACATGCTCTAACTTGTTTTACATCAAATTAAATTAAAAAGCTCTCAAATTGCCTTGTGCTCAAAGGTGTATATTCAAGATTCCAAAGGCAAAGGTGAAGTGGTGCTAGCAATTATAATTATCCACCAAGAAGTGTTGGTAATATCCAAACTCCATTCTTTATCTCAATTGTGTTTTCTACTAGCTCATTGCAAGGTTATCTTGTGACATAAAACCCTTTTGTGTTAGGGTGAGCCATAGACTAGATTAATCAAGGTTGTGGTGTAAAACCCGTTTGTGGGTGAACCTTTGATTATATTGGTCTTTAGGTTGTCTTTAGATATAAAACCCTTGTGGAAGGGTGAACCTTGTTTGTATAATTACTAAAAGAGGTTGTGAGTGTAAAACCATTGTGTGGTGAGCCTCTTATGTAATTGTTGAATTTGAGCATATAGTGGATTGGTTGAAATCCTTGAGTGTGGACTCAAGGTAGTGGATGTAGATCTTGGAGAGATCGAACCACTATAAATCGTGTGTTCATTTTCTTATTGCTTTACTTGTTTACATACTTGTGATTTTTATTTCTGCTTAGTTGTTGATTGATTGGTTATGGTCTTATAGTTTGATAATCTTGTATTAATCATCAAATCACATATAACTTGAAGTTTGTGAATTTAAAGAAGAGCTTTTATTAAGACAAAGGATTTGCAAAAAGGGGAAAAGATTTCGATAATTAGCCAAAGACCTAATTCACCCCCCCTCTTAGGTCTTTCAAAACTTTTCAAAATTATTTTGAAATTTATATCTTTTAAGACTAAATGAGTCATTGATAAAATTTTTTGACGCCTGACCAACTGATTTTATGATATTCCCTAGAGTGAATGTCATTAGAATAGATAATTTATTTATGAAGGAGATTTTGGTTGCAACCATAATTATAGTAGAAATGTATTTTGTTCTTATGTTCTAAGAATGACTCATTAAATTCTCAGTATATAGATACTCACCAGAAGTAAAAAAAAGAATAAGAAGGAAAAAAAGAGAAGTAATAATTTCAACATGTTATAGGTGGGATATGAGAGATTTTTTTTCATGTACTAGTAGTACATCAAACATGTTATGAATTTTTATTAAATATTGATTTAAAAGGAAAGCAAAATATTGCTTTACATCTCTAAATTGTAGTACTAATAGTAATGATGCTTGTATCGATGATATTGATATGGAACAATACAACCAATTCTTTTGAATATCTAGAGATAGTTTTTTAGCATTGCGAATGTTGATAAATTTTTTCTGAACTGTTGGATTATTTCTTTTCTATTTTCTATCATTTTGTGATTATTATGGGAAAGTTTTCGTGCTATATATTTATATTCTAGTACTTCTATATTATTTAGTTTGTTCTGGTTCAAGAATAGTGAAGATAGAATTTGTTTAAACAATATTGGTAGTTCATTTAGACAAATTTGAAATATATTTCCAAAGTATAATAGTAGTATGAAGTTCTTGTAGAACTAGTTAATCGAAAATTTTAGAAGAGTTAATTGATTAAAAGCTCTAGAAGAGCTACCAAATCTTCACCATAATGGTCAATTTTTGTAATGTATCATTCTCCATATAGTCTCATGAAAACTTTTGAGCCTTGATGATACTCTTATTATATCAAGACATTGGCTGAATGGACTTTTGAGACCTATGCATTACTATTATGACCTAGAGTAAATGTCAATTCTAAATACTACCATTACTCTCTTCTATTTATATTGCATAGAATTTATGAATAGAGATGCAATATTAAGTAAATCTAAAGTTTACTAATTTAAATAATTTATTAGTTGGCATGATTGGTTGGATCATCCCGAATCATTAAAATACGAAGAATGATCAGGAATTTGTAAAAATATCATGAAACTAGAAGTTTCCTAATATGAAATCAAAAGAAAAAACAATTGACTACCGAAAAAGAAAAAAGAGAGAGAGAGAGAAGAGTGCCGCCTTCTTTCTAACTCATCTTCTTCTTGAGCAATAGTGTCGCCTTGTAGATCTGATGTGAGTTTTGTAACGGGAAAGCATATTTTCATTAAGGTTTGAAGAGTTCAAGTTGGGCCTGAAGATGTTGGTCCCTTGCAAATTGAACTATAAGCCATAGATGAAGAACATGGAATTGATTTTGGTTGAAGGAAAAGATTGAAGAAAGAAGGAAGAAGCTGAGTAAATGTTGAAGACAGAAACAGAAAGGCTTTAGATTCGTCACTTTTTCCTTTGTGTTTTAGCTTTCCTCTCACTATTGTGCAGAAAAGGAATTTCAGCATTTCTTAAGAAAAATTTTCAGACTAATTTCAGCATTTTATTTTTCTAGGTGTTTTCTTTTACAACCAATCAAAGGAAAAGATTTTCCAAAGAAATGTGTTTTCTTTTCCACCCTAAAATCACTGAACCATACAGGGCCAAGAATTTAATACCCCATTTTAAGTAAAAAACACAACAACTTTTCATATGAACTATAGCTTTTAATCCTTTCTACACATTAATGTTTGAAATACTATTTTATCCAATTATATGTTCATAAAATATTAACTTTCAAGATACATTTTATTAAAAATAGCAAAAAATTGAAACCAAAATTTAACAGCTTTAGAGCACTATATCAGATAAAAATTGACGAACTCGGGAGGGAAGAGGAAATTCGTTTTCCAATGATCGGTAAAATTTGTCCAAGCTTAAATTCATATATCCTTGAATTTACAATTATACAATGGAATAGAGGAAAATAATTTCGCAAATATGCTTTCTGAAGAGAGCATATAAGCTATTAGTTGCATTGGTGAGAGATGAAATATCTAATTACAGCTTAATTGACCCTTTATTCCACGATCTTCAGTTTTTGTCAAAGAACTTTGAAACTAGAGGTTTTGTCCCATCTTTCTTCAACTCAACCGTATAGTCTTATGCGAGTTTTTATTGGCTCCCGGCATAAAGGGCATGATTTTATGGAAACACCACAGTCCCTGCACGTCTGAGAAAAATGAAAAGCACAGTGAATCAAGTAGATATCCGGATTACAAAGATTAATCACGTATCATCTAGTGACTAGCAATTCCGTGTCTAATACCACACAAACCCAGGCCCAGGCATTTGGAACCCGTGTAAAAACACTATCAAGGGGCTCTCCTTCTGAGATGGGCGTCATTTATCTGAGAGTCTGACAAGGCTGAAGAGTTCAGTGAGGGTATTATCTTAATGTCAAACTAGAAGATGAACTCATCCTAATCTCTACAAATCTTCACTATAAAAAGGTACTGTCTGTTTTGAATTTTTTGTTGCCCTATTTGGAGGGAAATTGATCTTTTTCCAGATTGGAATAAGGTGCAACATACGGCCCTAATGCTTTCTATTCTGAAAATAAAACATTTTGCCTCCTGATCTTCCCAAAATCAAGCCTAATGTCATCATTGAAGAGCTCACGTATTTCTTGACGAGTTCATGTATTAGGAGAAAATTTTCATATAAGTCAGTTGCATTGCTTCAGCCATTACTCAGATGAGACCTTCCTCAATTAGCAATTTTCCTTCAGTTTTTCTTCAGATCTAGTTTTGCCTACATCATCTTTTAAGTAAAATCCACAAGTCAAGCTATTGCAGATTAAGAACACAACGTAAACCAAGCAAAAATGTTAAGTTGGGACAGAAAAAGATGAGATCCTAACTTTTTTGCAATTCTATAGCATTTCTTTTTTTAAAAAAAAAGGCACTTAAATATGAAAAAGATGAGCAACAAGAAAGATGATGCCAAATTCTCAACAAAATTCCAGCATATTATTAAACAAAGCAGGGATGGATGCAGAAACTTTTCTCAAAGGCAAAAATCAAACTACTAGTTGCACCCGGAAATCCCATATCTTCATGACCATAAAAGAAATAAAAACTAGTTTTATACTGTAATTCATTTTCTAATGAAAAATATAAGCTTTTTCTTTTTCATCCTCCTGCTTTTCTTAGTACATTTGCCAAAAAGAAGAAGACTGTTCTTTTCCTCATACGGTTTAGATAGATGACAAATGAGACAAGTTACTTTCAGTTCCAAAGTAAACACAACCACATCTGCAAGTTTAGTAACTTTTTTATCCGTTTCCTTTTTCTTCTGGGATTTTCATGGGGTCTTTATGTAGGAAATTGGAAATATAGCGCTAACAGCAAGGGAGCTTGAAGACAGAATTATAAAATCCTGCACATTTTGTGTAGACCAATTCTCTGAAGATCACTAATATCAAGACAAGAAAGAGGGAGGGAGAATCCTCTAGGTAGAATCTGCAGCATTTTTAAATTAAGCAGGAAATCTAGAAACTTCTCTCCCACAACTAGTTGCACACATCTACAGTAATATAGTGAGAGCTAAAAACTAGATTTGTATAGTAATTGTTTGGCAAGCACAAATAGGCTGTTCATTTTACTCTTTCTTTTTTTGGTACACCAGAAAATGGAAAACGAAGAACCTTCTGTTCCACATTTAGCACCAGATAAAAGAAAGTAGTTATAGAATTTTTACTTTTATAATAGATACTAAGTCACAGAGTCACTAGCCAAGGGAAATAAGAAGCTTCGGATCTTAAAATGGATCCAAACTTTGATTGATTTGCCACTTTCCCATCTGAGCTTCATGTTGTCTGAATTTGCTATCTCAACTTTGAATTTGGTTCACTTTACCTTCTAAATTATTGTTAGTTATCATTAGTCAACAAACCTAAATTGGCCTATTGGCCTCACATGTATGAACAACATTATAATAAATGGCTTATTTGCCTCAAAATCATAATTGAAAAAGTAAATTAGCCAAGTTGGGTTATTTAGTATTTTCTGGATGGCTCTATAGGAAATGCGTATATGTGTGTGTGTGCGTGTGTGGATATTCGTTGGATGCTATTTATAAATGTCTGATCGCATGAGCAGTGGAATAACCATATACTACACATAATCAAGATGGAGATGTCAATCTAACCAAGTTCTGCAGTAGGAATGAGAAGTTGCGACTATGTGAAATTTACATGGTAAGTGACAGATCATTCAAAGTGTAGATGGCAGGTGAACCTTTTTCAATTTTATCAATAGGCATTACCAGCATTTTCTTGTTTCTAGAGACTATTCAAGCCCATGCTACCATTAAGTAGTTCTTCAACAAAGGAGAAATAAGATTGCCCAGATTTTTGGATTCAAGATGATGTTTATCTATCTAGCACAGTCTCAATTTCCACCAGAATAACTTAATTCCCACAGTTACAGAATACAACTGTAAAAACAATAAACATTTTTAGATCCAGTAGAGCATCATATCTTTAGAACAACTGCTAAAAGAAATACCCTTAACTTCTACTTTTCTTAAGTTCATACTCGATGATCCCATACCTACCGGAAGGACTCAATATATTTTGTTTGGTCACATCAAACGATTGGATGATGCAGTCCAATGTACATCAAGCAAAACTACAATAACAGATAATAAGACAGACGAAAAGAGCCGAATTGCTAGTGCCCACTTATATACTAGCACCTGTGATGGAAGTAAACACACGAAGTCCTATATAACAGCATCGATCAAGGAAATTAGGAGAAACTGCCCCATTTCAGTAATCAAGAAAAGAAATGTTTTGAAAATACGAGGTGCGGCTTTTGAAAATTGCCAGACAAAGCATGTCTGACTCTTGCCCTATTCTCACAGAGTATAACGGATGGCTGTTTTGTTGAATTCAATCTAAAAACTGGGAGAAACACATACCAGATGACCACATCCAAAAGCCATATCCTTTGCATTTGTCAAGCAAATTGGGCAAACCTTTAAAAAGAATTAGGAAAAGGAAAAGTACATCTTAGAACTGCACCAAAAAAGAAGAGCCCAAAGTGGAATAGATTAAAAGTTAAAACTTACATGATCTTCTGGAGGTGCAGGGTCAACGGGTTCATTTCTTGTTGCGCGTGAAAATGATTTTACATTATCATGCTCTATCACTTCACATGGAGGAGGAAGTGGCTTTGCTCGAGAAACTCCAAAATTACTGCCAGAAGAGGCTTTCATTTTAGAGTTCTCTTAAAAACCTTGAAGAAATTAAAAATATCAATTAAAATCTTAGCCTCACTCTTTATACGGTAGACTTAGGGTCGCTCTGTACTGGAAAGGAATCTCCATCAAAGCAGCTAGTGCAAAGGCTGCTTCCTTTTTTCTCACATCTGTGTACTTGGAAATTATTTCTGTGAAGTTGACAAACTGCATGAAATCATGGAGGGAAGCTTTAGGAGAACACCTTCATGCAACAATTTCATTTTGCTTGCAACAAATAAAATTCATCTTGAACGCTTAAGTCTCTCGACTGTTGGGAGATAAAAAATTATTTCCCTTACATTCTGTGTCTTTTGGCATGATGTGAAGCAAGAAGGTGAAGATGTGTTGACATGCAAATTAATTTCAACTTTTATAAACTTCTACATAGAAATGTGACAATCCGTTCTTCCATTATTACATTTCCTCCACGCAGAAAAAAGGTGCAAAAGTCAAAAGGAATAAAAGAACTTTCACAAAGGAGAAAAATAGTTAAATTTAAGCTTTTATAAAAGCAATCTTATATGCTACTGTCGAATTACCAAATATAGTGGGAAGCTTTCATGGATTCCAGTTGTCTAGTTTAAGGTGGAAATTCCAGAAAGAAGGAAAAAATTATTGAAACTTCAATAGTACCTGAAAATTGTCAAATGCACGCTGCGGAAAGTTATCATCAAATCTTTGCATTTCGTCCCATGGTCCATCCCCAACGCCAACAAGAATTATTGAAAGAGGATATTCACTGTGTATTGAAGATTACATTAGCATGTTAGTAATCCAGAACGGCAAAAACTCCAAATTCTTATTTACCTTGCATCAACTATGGAATTGATAGTGGCCAATTCTTGTGGGCTAAGCTTTCCAGGCGGTGTATCAGCACTCCGGGTGACCTATTTTTATCAAGGGGAAAAACACGTCTTTCGCAGCACGGGAGCTGAAAGTGGAAAACTTCATCAAAATGCATACGGAATATGTTTACCTGTCCATCTGCAATAATGACAAGTACATGATACTGCCTGTTCCTTGTATCCACAACATCTATTGCAGCATCAATCATTGGCGCAAATGATGTTGGACCTTTACATTGATTTCATTAACAAGAAGTGTTAGTACTGATGGTAAAATTGCAGAAATAATGTGCATGCACAAATACATACAGAAACATATGTAGGAGGCAAAATGGCCGATTGTCAGATCTGAAATTTCCATCCTTCAAAGGAAAGGGAAACAATGACTCAGGTAGGGGAAGTTCTTGCTCTGATGATTGAGTTATAGTATATGGGTGGGAGAAATTAGAAGCTAAGGTTGCATTTGTCGGACTACAAGCCTCACTTCTATATATAAGTTTGATGATATACTGAACAACTAAATACAAGCACATTTCTAACACTAGCACACTGTACATGCTTTTGCAGATGTTGCAATCTTGATAAATTATATTGTTATCTAAACTTTTTAATTAGCATAGTCATTTATAGTTTTTTGGTACTCTTTTACGATTAAAATAACCCTTTTTTCTTTCTATGGCTTTGATAGACAATAAATTGCCTTCTTGTTAATCCTTTATTTTAGTAAGAATACATGGATATATTTTAGGATTTTTTTTTTATGATGCATATTTTTAACTATTTTATTTGCAGGTTACAAAGTTAATCTTCATGTCATGCCAGGTTTTGGGGGTTGGAGATATTTTCATTATTGATGATTAAGACGGCGGGTTACTGTACTTATTATTTGTTGGCTACAAGCATTTCATATCAAGCTCTTCTTGTTTGAAAGGAAAAGAAAAAAGAAAAGGTCATTTAACTATTTCTGCTTTCAGATTCTGTTAATTTTCTAAGAACATTTCATATCTAATTGTTGAAAGCTAATCAAATTAATCATCTTTTTATCCTTTTCATGTCTTTATTCAGTTTTAGTATGAAGGTTAAATCTGTCCATTTAAGAAGGGAACAAACACATCCTAGTGCAAATCATGTTTTTACCTCTTCGTGACTTTCAGAGCATAGATAGGCTACTTTATTATCCAGAACCATATGGCAAGCAGACCATTTACTGGAGGGATAAATCACAAATTTATACAACAGCCATTTTGCAAATATTAAGAATTATTTTTCCAAATAGAAGCTAGCAATCTTCTAGCAGATCCAGATTCGCAATAATAAACAAGATGAATAATAGGAAAAATAAAAAATGGGAAATAAAACAAAGAAAATTTCATAAATGTTTGTTAATGTTTGCTAGAGTATAGATCTGCTACAAAAGCATGCAATACCACTAGGTGATGAAAACAAGAAGATTTTGAAATACACCAGTAGAATAAAGAAAAGACCGAAAGAGCAATCCCTAATTACTCACATTCACTAATCTTTTCAAGTATGATACATTTGAGCATGACAATATCCATCAATTTATCTTAATCCTTAGGCTGGCAAATTTAGTTTCTCATATATTTACTGAAAGAAGAAAGAAAGCACCATCAAGTCCTTAAGTGCCTTGCATAGCTGCAGATTAATAGGATACTTTTGACTTCGGTCAGCGAGGGATTGAGTAGAAGTCGGTTGATGCAACTAGCTCACGTTACAAAGAACCAATAAGTATCACTTGATGCAACAAGCTCATATTACAAAGAACCAAACTTTGTTCTATTTATTATTCAGAAAACTGATGCATCTCATAAAATGATAGAAGAAAAACATCTAGGGACTTCTCTTCCAAGGAAATTTCAGAACAAAGAAGTCATAAAATAATTGGAGAAATATCGGTTCAAATTCAAATTACAGCTATAGGGACTTGGTATTTCAGAAAACTGTAGCAACAATCAAAAGTACAGGTTGATCTGCTCTGCAGCAAAATGCATGCAACGTTCAGTTCTTTCAGAGATTCTATTTAATGTTCTCTGTCCTTCCTATTCTTTCTTTTCCTCTGTGCCCAATCGTAATCACTAAATGGTTCTATAGGCAAAGCTTTCTTATGTTCACAAGATTTCTCAAGTTATAAAGGCATCCATAATTTTCATGAAAGTAAATCATTAAGTAAAATAACATGAGTCACCATCGTATACAGCTTTTCAAGAGCAGGTATGAAGAACAAATATCTAAGGAAGAAAGCCTATAAACCTGATAACTTCAGATGAGGTAAAATCTCTCTATATCTTGCAAGAGCTTCCTCAAATCCATTGCAAGGTCGATGATCAGGGTAAAAGCTGAATACATGCTGATCATGTGTTGATGCTAGAACAAAAATATTAGACAGTAAAACTTCTATACTACTCCAGACAAGGTATAGAATACAAATATATCCAAGTTGGAACCAAAATGAATAACTAACCATCACCAAATCCAAAGCAAGGTATCAAGTTATCTTCATCGAAAGGAGTTAAGGTTCGACCAATTATAGAGATGGCTTGCTCATAAGGATTAGGTATATTGCCAATTGCATGAAGGCTTCTTCTGTTGAAAGAATGTTTTCCTGCAAAAGCCTGTTACATTTAATGTCCTATCCAAGAATTTAAAATTTGCAGAAGTCAATGAACCACACTTAATATATATATATATATATATATATATATATATATATATATAGACCTGTCCACTCATTGCTCTTTGTAAAATCAATTCCAAGAATTAAGTTTGATGATTCAAGGCCTTCTTCTCTTAATGCAGTGACAACCTGGGAAAAAGATAAGAATTTTCAGAGGTCATGATCAAATTTCTGGAAAAAAGCAATATCATATTACATCAGGAAGCTAAAAAGTTATTGTCAGAAAATAATTGTAACAAAACTAAACCAGGTTACATGATTCACAAACAATAGTCAGAGATATGGACTTCTCCTCAGATAGAATTTAAGTTTTGTGTATCAGTCAAAACATGGAGACTGAGAACCATTGTTGTAAATGATGCCGTGCGCAGAAAAGAAGGTAATACCTCTTCTAAGGAGTTGAAGTTATCAGCTATGAATTTACGATGCTTCCTTTGGGAGGTAGCTATAGTTGAACTACTGGCAGATGTTGGAGGTTCGTGTTGAGATGTAGCATCCATTGAATTTCTCGAAAACGATGGAGGTTGATGATGGTTATCAGCATCCACAGAATATCCTGTGTATTCAGATGACCTAGGTGCTAAGTAATCATGTGCATCACTGGAGGTAGATTCACTATTTCCCATCGCCTAGGTTTATTTCACTTTGAAACAAAACAGTTACTGCATGGCATGGAAAGAGTTAGAAACTGAGTAATGAGACAAATTTATAAAGTATAAACAGTGATACATAATAAAAATAATTGCAACAAAATAAAACTAAGCAGTTAAGCTACTCAATGATTGAGATTAAATCAGTATCCTATGAACATTTCCGCTAAGTCTTCCACTGGTATGCTATCAACCATAAATTAAATCAGTATCCTATGAACATTTCCTCTAAGTCTTCCACTGGTATGCTATCAACCCTAAAACCTAGAGAAACAGCATGCAAATATTACAAGACTTGAACATTTCCTCCAAGTCTTCCACTGGTATGCTCTCAACCCTAAAACCTAGAGAATCAGACATGCAAAATATTATAAGACTTGTTACACATAATTGAAAATATCTTTATCTGTAATATCATAACACGATCTTTAAAATCCTCTTAGTCTTGTCTTTTTTATTTACATCATCATCACCATTTCCACAAGCATAGCCTGATATCAAATAAGAATACATCACTTGTATCATAGCCTCCTTTCTTCTTTTCAATGAAAATGATAATATATATAAACACCATTTCAGAACTCTCACAACACTTAAACGAATGATACACTCCCCTCACATCCTCTTCAATATCCTCCTGAAAACTAATCAGAAAGGCCTACGGGGTGTTAAGTTCTTTGTCTATATTAAAACTCCTAATATTACATTGCTACTTTTCTCCAATACTGTAAAGGTAACTCCCTCCATTTGTTCCTCAATCCAGGTTTCAGTTAACAGATTCTGGTAAAGATGATCACCCTTTCTTCTGCATGAAACCTTATCTCTCCTCCAGTGAGATTTACCTGCTGCGTAAAGTAAATAAATAAATGGATATAAAAATAAAAAACTCCAAGTACTTCAGAAAAATTGATTGTATGATATTATGTTATAGATGTGTGTTCCCTGTCCAGAAGCTTCCTTGAGCTGCTGGAAAAGAAAAATGATATTAAAAAAGTTTGTATTAGAAATTAACACAAGATTCTCACTTTCAACATATTTAATAACCAAAAGAACTTTTGAGAAGCAAAACCAAGTAGCTTCTATGTAAAAGCTCTTTAGCTTCTTTTAACCATGAGCAAAACAGCAATTAAAAGCAGCTCATACCAGATTTTAGATTTAGAGTAAATAAGAGAAGGGAGCAGAAAGCAGATTGTTTTAAGAAATTGAGACCAGGACCAAACTCCTTAACTGGGTAGTTTCAAGACCAACCTTGTAATTTGGAGCTGGTGGAAACTTAACAGATTATGGTGAGACACACCATCATATGCATCGTCCTTACAGCATGCACTAAAGACAAGTAATGTTACTTTGAAAGAGAAAACATAAATAGGAATTTACCTGTGCACTGAATATTATTAAAAAATGACAAAGAACAGTTAATCTCCAATTACAAAGTGAAATGGTATGCAGGAATAGCAGCTCTATCTAGAGAGAAGCCTAGGGAGCCACATCATTGTGAATTGTTTGGGAATTTCATGAAGTTAATACAACCTTTAGGCATGAAAAGAATAACAAGGACATGCACATACTTTAGTCTTCATGGATTTCTATATGGAGAGGCCTAATGCATGGAAACTAGGTAGTAAAGATGCCAGTGACATCAAAGCACCATATTACAAGTATTAGTTTTGAAATTTTATTTGTGCTGCATGAAATTCGTATTAGAATGGCTTCATCTAACTGTCTAGAGAAATAAAAGATCACTACATGTTGAAAACTGGACCACAATGTACTGACAAGGAAAAATTATATACTTGCTGAAGGGGTGCGGTGCATGTGGATAAGAAGGCAGTAAACAGTAATTGTTGCATGTAGCAGTAAACATAACAGTGGTTAAATTGAAGTTTATACTATGAATTTGTAAGCAACAGAGCATTAGAGGCTGCAAAGACCACACTTTGGGAGCCGGCAGAATGACAGGAATAATAGGTATTGCTTTTCCATGGGCCTAAGCTATGCTGGTTGCAAACAGAAAAGATGCAAAATCACATCCTTCAAAACTCAGAAATTCTCATCAATCATAAGTTCACAAAGTTCAATTTATTATTCAATGGAATTCAACTTAATAAGAGGCTTAGAACTTCCAAGAATCCAATCTAATGGCCACTAGAAGTGGGAAAATCTACTAGCCAAGGGAAAGCCCATCTAAAAGAATCTGCATACAGATGTTAAGGAAAATGCAGCCGCAAAGTCAAAGTCCAACAAAGAAGATGGTGCCAGCTTACCAAAAAATATTGCACCACTTGAAGATGACAATCTGGATAACGATGAGGTGGTCTGTTGATGTTCTCGCACTTCATCCTACCTCTTCAAACTCGAGGACAAGTTCTTTTCAACCAGGGGAGAATGATGCGGAACTGAAAATAGTTTGCAGAATTTTAGGTGTTTAGTAGTTTCCAAATTGCAGTAGTTTTGAGAGTTTTTATTTCTGATTGGGATTCCTGAATTGAGTTGGTTTAGAAATCCTATTATTCTGTCCTGTTCTAGTCAGTTTAGGATTTAGTTTTGACTATAAATAGAGTTCTTTATTCAATAAGGCTATGGTATGTTAGAGTTATTCAGCGATAAAAGTAAGCAGAGTAATTCTGTAAATCTGATTGTGTGATGCAGTCAAGCCTAAGGTGTGATGGCTTACGGATCTAGGTGTGATTCCAAGGGTTCTCCTAGTCTGATGCTAAGGGGATTAACCCTTCTTTCCATGTATTTCTTGATTTTCCAGCATTAAATATAGCCAGTTTCCTTTGCATAACTTAACAGAATTTTGTGTTTTCCTGCGGGATAGCTTTCTTAAGTTTGTCCTGCATCACAACAGTGACAGTAATAGCTAGCAGGAGGAAGAAAAACATTCTAGCATAGCAGATGCATTCATAAATTCTTTTTAGTAACCATCTACTCTGTAACATGACGTAAAAAAAGAAATTTAAGTCCAAATGTGAAATTACAGACAATAGAAAAGGAAAAAATAAAATACAAATTTTTTTTGTCATAAAACACCACAAGCAAACCAAGCTTCAAGATTGAAACACACAATAATGTAAACAACTTTAAAAAATTACTAAAAAGGTAAACTTTTTTGGAAAACTTAGCATTAGGGTCAGGGGCAGATCCAGGACTTTAGTGATTTTTTTTTTTTTTTTTTTTTTTTTTTTGGGTGGGGCGTGTGTTGAAGAACCAAAGCTAAGGCCTAATTTGGAAGTTAAGAAGAAGAGAGAAAAGAAGAGAAATCTTAAGTTATTAGAGAAGAGAAGAGAAAAGAATATGAGATAATTTACTTCAAATGTTGTTTGGGAGTTTTGGATGAAAAAGAGAGAAGAGTTCGTTTTTCATTTGGGAGTTTGGAGAGAAGTGAGAAGAAAGTTTATAAGAAGACATCATTTTACAAAAATATCCTTTTGGGCTGACATTCCTACTTGTCAGTCACTAAAATTGTTTATTAATAACTTGTGGAATTTCAATTTAGTTAAAGGATGTTTACCATCCATCTCTCTTTTCCCAACTTTAGGATGAAAGTTTTGAAAGAAAATGAGAGGTTTTCATTCTCCCATTTCTTCCTTCTTCTCTACATTTCTCTCTCTAAAAAATTGGCAAACATAGGATGGGATTCACCATTCTCTCAAATTTTCTTCTCTTCACTCCAAACCCTTCCATCCAAACTAAGCCTAGGGTGGTCCAAAACGAAGCTTAAAAATAAGAATAAAGAGCCAACAGCTCAACTTGGCTCGAAGAAGGAAAATGGATAGAGTCCACCATCCAAGAAACCAATTCAATCAAAGGCCAAGCTAAGGAGACTCAAAATAAAGTTTAGAAAAAAGAATAATAAAGATATATAACAGCTTTGCTAGAAATAAGAGAATTAAAATTAAAAAGAAAAGTAAATTTTAAAAAAATTCTACCTTAGAAATTTGTTTGGTCTTTTTAAGATCTATTAGCAAAATAGAAAGAAAAAATCTTTTTGGCAAGCAGGCGGGCGGGCCAGGGTAGGGGAATATACTTTTGGGGGGACAAAATCCATAAGTAAGCCTAAAAAACAAAGATTTTCGAAAATGTTGGCCCCTCCTACCCCGCTAGATCCACCACTAATTAGAGTGAGACGTGAAAGTCCCTAATCCCACTCTGACCTAGACATGTGGAATCATCTTGTGCCATATTTATTGAATTGTTTAGAAGACATGATCTGAACCCAGTTAAAAAACTAAAGTTCCAAAGATTCTATAAGTCAGAAAAGTAAAATAGCATCATGCGTCATGGAGGTAGAGCAGTCAATATTACCATCTATGATGATGAAGGGACTAGGTTAAGGAGAATCATACAATCACTTCTAGGTGGAGCTTATTGTTTGGAGGGTGGTTGCAACAAGGAGGAGCCATAGATCTTGCTATTAGCATAAATCTCTATGTTACCTTATAAAATTGTTCTTCAACTCAGAAATGAATCAAGATTTTCTGAAGAATTACAGTAGCTAGCCCACTTCAGTCTTTTCTTGTATAATAGATGAGAATGTGTTAATCGCAGATATACCTGTTAGAAGCTGCAGGTGGGATTCACGCTTTTCTATGATGAGACAACAAATCAAATAATTTCCTAAAACTTCCTTGTGATTCTCACTAATCTTTGAAATTTGCTATTAGAAATATCAACTCATTAATCTTCTCTTTCTTTTAAACTTTGGAATGGCCATCAGTGGCAGAACTATAAAGGAGCCAAGGGGGGCCAAGATTTTGAGGAAAACTTTCAATACTATATATATTTAAAAGATAATTTACATGTAGTTTTTAAAATATAAATTGTCACCTATAAAAATTAATATTTGTAAACTTCAACTCCTTCGTACTTCTTCTTTCCCCCTAAGTTTTGTTTTATCTAATCAAATGTTAAGTTAACTATTTTGTGAAATTTGATAAGTACAAGATAATTAATGATTTATTATTTTTTTAAACAAGTTAATAATACGTACGGAAATAGATTTATAGTAAACAAAGATGCTCAACATAGTTAAATTACGATTTTACTTCTCTAAGATTTTTTATTTTTTTTATAAAATAACCTTACCTCTCCAAGATCACTAGGTGATAATATAAAATGAGATCTAGAAACTTCATCATATATGAAAATTAATAAAACTCTTGCCTTCTTGTCTCAAAAAGATCTCAAATTAATTAATCTATGTGGTCTTGCTCGAAATCTCATAATATATAAAACAAAGATGTCAAACAAGCTAAGACTATAAATGAAAAAATTATATTATATTTTGGTTCGGGCCCCCTCAAAATTGAAATCCTAGATACGCCACTGATGGCCATGCAATAATATGTTGTAGATCCAATGTCACATAGTATTCTATGCATAGCTATTTCATAAACATTGGCCATTACTAAAATGTCTAGCGAAAATCTAGAAAACTATCAGAATCTATTTTGAAAATCTACAACATAGTAGCAGTCTATAATTATGTTTATTGAGTGGGATGAACAGCCGAAAAAAGAGGCACTCTGATGCATGTGTCACAGCCATGCTTAGATTGAATTAAACAACAACTGAATCGTAGATTCCAATAATAACCAAATACTCAATTCTTATGAAGAATACAATAAGGTGCATGACCATAAATAATTTGCGAAGGAAATTTTGCTAGCTATGATCTAACTCCTTTCTCCAGAACAAAAATTCAGTGGGAAGTACTAAGCAGGATGGAAGAGGATTCTTCCCCAGCAAAAACAATTTTTTCCTCCAGCTCTTTACCAGATACCTTGTTTGCACATAAAAGATCCTGAACCATCAACTAACAAATTACTCTCATGCACACCTATCACAAAGTCTGAAAGGACTCCCCGCCTCTGTATTTCTAGATCACTTCCCGTGTATTTTCTAATCCAACTAACCTCATCTAAAACCAAAATTCCAAACATTATAGGCAATCCAAAATACACTGAAACTCAACTATCCTCATCTAAAATCCAAGATTCCAAACAAAATACTTAATCAAAATCAGAAACCTACCGAACTTCGAGTTCATGTCTCCGCCGCTAACAATTTTAAAACATTATATACTCCAATATCCATCAAATTTCCAAGTTCAGCTCTCTACTGCTAGCAACTTTCAGAAGCCAAAATTCGCTATGAAGGCAGAATTTTCTTCAGTTCTTCCATTCAATAGTCCTTCGATTTCTTGTCCCGCTTTCCCTCTCTCCTCCCAATTAAACAAGAAATCTTATTCAAGAAAGCATCAAAAATAAAAAATCCGATAAAGTTAAACTTAGCTAATCCTTCACTTCAAACTTTAAGTTCTTCCCCCATCGCCACAAAATGCAATTCCAATAAAAAGAAACAAATGAAAGCAAGAGAAATCCAAATAGAACTCTACTACGCTCTGTATCAGAATCAAATAAGCATATTATATCCATAAATATATAGTACAGATTCAGAGAGAACCTGTTGACTGTTGAATATCTATGGAAACCAAAAGATTCAAAAAATGGAGCTAAGCTCTCTTCACTTTCCAGGGCTTTTGTTGATTTCTACTACGGTAATGTAGAAGAGAAAGTAGAAAGTTATTCGTTTCCACTTTTCATCCGTGGGCTCCACATATACGAAACGTGCTGTTATTTGGATCCCCCTGGTAGTTGGTACTGCGGGTACAGAGGAATTCTGCAATTCACAGCCAAGGAATATCAACCGTTCGCTGTAAATTGAAGCAATTTCTACCGTTTGATCAATTCAGTTGGAAACCCACCTTCTGGTGAACGCAACTTGAGATAGGAAACACATTGGGTTTAGTCTATTGTTAAACGCCTATTAAGGTACTAGTAGTATTAGATCTCTACTGATTACAACAGGTACAAACAAAGTGGATTCATACCTTAATCGTATGTAATAGCAGATTGAGTGCGGATATATATTATTATAATAAAATATATATATATATATATTATAATTTATTAAACTCATTAAACATTAATAAAATTTCGATGTTATAAATTATTCTTTTACATATGAATAAATAGACTACATCATTCTTGATATCAGGCAAGAAAGAATTCCAAGTAACAAAACTAATAGAAAATTTTTAGTATGGTTAGAGTAAGTAATTAGGAATAAATTGTAGTTATATTGTATAAAATATATATTAATCAAACCTTATTTAAAATAAGAGATAATTATTATAAATAAGTAAAAATTGTAGAGTATTTTTATAGGTAAGTCAAAACTACAAACAATATAGAATAGATTAAATGAATTATGTAAAATATCTATAATAAATATTAATTGAGTTTCGGATCTATCAAGTTCGAAATATAATATAATAGACTCATACTCGTTATATAATATTTTATTTGATTAGGATATATATATATATATATATATATATATATATATATATATATAAGCATCCATAGAGAAACATTTCGTATGTGTGTCTCTATGAAGAAGAAATTGGGTGATTGAAGATTGTTCAAGGCTCCAAAAGAATAAGAAATCAGAGTAAAAAATAATGCAGGAGTTGCCATTTTATTCTCTTCCATTTGCGTGCACATGTTAACCTTCTTTTTTTAATCTATGGCGAATGACATTGTTGACTTATAGCTTAAAAGGTGTACATAAAAAATAAAAAGAAATATTAAAGGAATTCAAATAACATTTGGTTTGGTTTGTTCCAAATACAAACTCTTATACCCATATCTCATCTTCTCTGTCATTACTATGATGTTACCACATCTAAATTTTATTATATAGAAAAAAAATTTAAATATAAAATCTTATAGGACACAGGAAAACTTAAATAAAATAAACTTCTATAGAGACATATTCTATATTAGAAAACTAGAGAAAAGCATGAGATGAGAAATTTAGCAGAGAGGATCTTGAGTGAGTTTGGTATGTTTTGGTTTTTTAAACTCAAAAAAGAAAATTAAATTTTCTCAATATTAACTTATTTTTTATTTTTTCTCTCAATAATTAACTTTAAACTTTATAAGGTTTAGTTCATGTAATACTCCAAACTTTAGGGCGCCTGACAATTGAACATCCCATTTTAGCACCGTAACAATTGAGAACTCAATTTAGAAGACAACCATTAATTTAAAGGGGAAACATATGAAATGTTGCAAATGTCTTAAATGCCTTTCAAATATATTGGTAATTATATTTTGTGCATTACTCTGGAAATCTTTAGCAATATTACCCTCCAAAATGTAATGATTTTTTAAATTATGTCCTTTATACAAAAGATACAGTTTTGCCCTTCAAATATATGAGTTAGTTTCATTATTGCCCTTTTGTTAAAATGTTAGGGTAAAATTGATCATTGATTGTCCAAAGAAGCCTAAAAATCATATGAAACCAAATGTCATGGGCCTTCTTGCAAATAATTATTTTATTTCTTTTCTTTTTTTCCCTTTCTTGTTTCTGCAATATGACAACAATCGGGTCGATCGATTCTTATCCTTTTATCCACCTCTCTTGCTCTGTCTCTCGTTTGTCTTCTTACTTGCTTTATAAGGCATTGATAAAAAAAACAACATGAAACCGTTAAGGTGAACAAAAATTAGCCTTCCGACGTCTTTTTCCACTTATCATCAGTGTTAACCTCCATTAACACTGGCAAATTCTTCACCTGCACGAGCCACTGCCACCACCTTTTTCTCCAACTCTCCAAGCCTCTGCCATCTCTACCTTCTTCAACTCCTTCTCAACTTAGAGCCTCAACCTATCATCCCTAAAACATTCCTTCTACAACCCACCACTCTCTCTTCATACCATTGCCCCTACAAACTTCTCAATCTCCACCTCCGTGAGCTTCGATCATTATTTTCTTCTCCGCCACCACACTAACCTTCACTTCTACCTTCTTCTCATCCACCTTAGAGTTGAACCCCCAAGCCTAAGTATTTTGATATCAACAATGATATTGACTGCCTTTTTGATTCCCATTGCCGCCATCACCATTGGATTGAGGAAAGAAGAGTAGGAGAACGATAGAGAGAAAAGGGTAAGAAGCAAAGTCAGGACAAGAGTGAATCGAAATAGAGAGAGAGATATATATGTATATATATATATATATATATATATATATATATATATATATATATGAGAGAAAAACTTTAGGAAATTGGTCTTCATTGATTTCAATAACCAATTGAAGGTGCTTTGTAAATTTAATTCTAAAATTTTGAAAATAGTGGTCATGATCCTATTTTTTTCAAGTTGATATGTGAGTCCATGTGTATCCTTTTAAATTAACGATTTCTATTCAAAATGGTCTTAATTGTCACAGCGCTATGATGAGGCATTCAATTCTCAGGCACCCCATAGTTTGGGACCGTTATATAGATTTAATCCAACTTTCTATAAAGTAAAAACTTTAAATAATATAATTAATCAAATGCGTACTACATAATTAAATAAAGGGAGCTTCTGATTGTAGAACAAATGGAAATCAAGCATCGCAAAGTCCAAGGTAGAAGTCGAGTTTTTCACAGTTTAAGTGTGTTTTTTTACATGTTTTGTAACCCTCGCGAGTGGGGAATTTTTCGACAACAACCTCGCCATGAAAGGTAGGGACCTCAGAAGAAAGTCCCCGCCCAGAATGGCAGGGACTCCAGGGCCGTAATGGCCCCTTGCCAAAAGCTGTGGGGGGCCTTTTTCTTATTTTGTGTTTTAATGAGTTGTTGAAGTTTTATTTTAGTACTTTAATATTTTCATTTTAACAGTTTTAAACAAGTCAAAACCATGGTTTTTTCATGTGCAGGAAGAGTGCAACATCTACGTGGAACAGTTTCCAAAATATTGATAGACTAGAACCACATTTTTACGACGGACGAGATATTTAGTTCTAAGTCGGAGTTAGTGTCATGGACAAAGAGAATGGGTCTTGAATCGGGGCATTTTTTAATAATTTCATGGAGTAAAATGAAAGAAGAAGATGGTCGTCCTTATACTTGGCTAATTTATGAGCGAGGGGGTAAGAAAAGAATATACAACAGAGAAATTCATGACATGATGCAGGATCTGTCTAGGGGGGCCAATTGGGACTAAAAAGTTCTGACGTCCATTTCAAACAAAAGGTACGAAGTTAGGTACAGGTGCATGGGCATTGAATGTGTATGACGACAGCCATAATCATGAGTTGGGGAAATATCTGGGGGCCACGCGTTGGCAGCGAGGATGTCCGAGCAAGAGATGCACACAATGGAAAAATTAACAAAATGCCACGTTCAATTGAAGCAAATTATTGATCACCTGATGCAGGAGAATCCTCAGACCAATGTCCAATACGTTACTTTAAGTACAATTTTGTATGAGGCAATTTGGTTAGAAATGGTGAAATATAAGTAAAATTGCAAAATTATCATTTTTGATACAGAGACTGTAAAGTATCTTATGCTTAAATGACATTTACGAAATTATGACGTGACATCGCTATGACATTTACTAATTGGCATTGCTGCACTTGACCTATGCAGTGCAAAAAATATTTACAATGTTAGACACAAGCTGAGGGTCGCGGGCATGGAGGGGCGGACAGTGATTCATTATTACAAAAACAAACCTTTTATGCGTTTAGACCAAGAATAGATTATATGAGCAAAATAGAGACAATTTATAGCAAAGCAATGGAAGAAAACAATAGCAAAGAACTCAAATAATTTATAGTGGTTCGATCATCAAGATCTACGTCCACTACCTTAAGGATTTCACTTAAGGATTTCAAACAATCTACTATTTGCTCAGGTTTACAAATTACAAGAGAGGCTCACCACACTATGGTTTTACACTCACAACCTCTTCTAGTAACTTTTACAATACAAGGCTCACCAAACACAATGGTTTTATATCTCAAACAACCTTGAATCACAACTTCAAGGATCACCCTTATCTAAAGGGTTTTATGTTATCAAGATAACCTTGCTAGAGCTAGTAGAACAATACAATTTGATAAATAAAGGAGAGTGTGTAGATGTTACCACTTGTTGGTAGATATTACACAAAGTTGCACCTTCACACTTTGATGTCTTTGGATTGATCAATTGAATGCACAAGACATAAGAGAGCTTAAGAAATGTTTTCTAAAGGCTTTTGAATGCTTAGAGTTTTCAAGAGTTCAAAACATACAAAAAATTACACGTTTTTAGCTTTTATAGAATTTGAAAATCAGTTTTAACGACTATAAAACGGCTAGTTAACTGCTATTTTCAGGAAATTCGGACAACCGAATTTTACCTGCTGCGTCCGAATCTTCGTCCGAATTTCTCTGCAAAAACAGTGACCATGCTGAAGGCCAAAATTTGGACGACCGAATTTTTCTTCATGCGTCCGAATCTTCTTCTGAATTTCTCTGGAAGAACAATAGTAACCTTTTGCTACAAAATTCGGACGACCAATTTTTTTGGAAGCATATTCAAACTTTGTAAAATCATTTGAGATTTAACTTCAATAAGTTTGAAAAACATTTGATATGTATAGAAAACTTATTTAGACATATATAAGTTTGAAAATCAAATTCCTTTGATCATATAAAGTTTACTTAAAAATCTTTAGGACAAAACACCACATTCATCAAAAAGTTCATTTAAAGCCTTTTAAGATCATAAGACTCATTTTATGCTCTCTTATGCATTCAATGATAACCAAGACACACAAGTGTAGAGTTTACATAGAGATTTACCTACTAAGTATATACAGTCTACACTTCAAGTCTTCAATGCCTTTAGATCATCTAAGAACAACCTTCATCAAACTTCAATCACTTTGATTTATGAAGTTGTTCTTGCACTTTGGCTTCAAAACAATGAGACTTCATACTTCTTAGTTCACAAAACCTATCACACAACATACAAGCATATTAGTCCTCATCAATATTTGTCATTAATCAAAACTACATGATTTACCCTTAGGGCTAACAATCTCCCCCTTTTTGATGATGACAAACTTTGATGCAAAATGCGATAGATTAAAATGATGTAGTACATAGAAGTATTAATGTCAATGATAGAAAATAACCAATTTATCATATTGACATTCAAAAGGCTCAATATGAGCCTATGACCCAACTAACCTCCATTTACCTCCTTCCTTCCAATATCTAGGATAGAAGATATAGCATTTAAGCATTTAGAAAAGATTCTAAGAGAGGTTTTAAAGGTTGTAAATGTTTAACAATGCTCTCCCTTAGATTGTGCTCATTTTTCAACAAGTTTGGACTTGAAATACTATGCATCCGAATTTTGACATATCAAGTCCGAACTTAAAGATAATTAAAATGAAAGCTTCAATTTTTGAAAATATGCTTTCATAAGATTGTTCAAACATAGTAAAAAAGTTTAAAATATGTTGGAATCAATTTGAACAACAAAAGAGCACATTTTGGCAACAAAATATGGCTGCATCTGAATTTTTAAACTTGCATCCGAATTTTTATATCTTAAGTCCAAACTGCAATAAATTCAATATAATGAATATTTAAAGTGAAATAAAGTGTTCTTAAGGTTGTTCAAACATAATGGAAGAGATTAAAACATATTTGAATCAATTTGAACAACAAAAGAATTTCAGAACATGCATAAAAAAAAAAATTAAGCACAGTGGTAAAATTAAGCACAATGGCACAGAATATCAAGTTCATCACAGAATCATCATTGCAGTCATCATTCATCATTTTTGCAGTCATCTTTCATCATTTCATTTCATTCATCATTTCATTTTTCTCCCCCTTTTGTCATCACTCAAAAAAAATGGGATCAATGAAGATGAGATTAACAATTTAACACATAAAGAAAGCTCTCACCACTGAGATTTCATCATTGAGCTTCACTATTACATAAAATGCAGCAAAATACTTAACAAATTCAGAATACATAACACATAACAATAGTAAATACTTAATCAGATAAAAATTCAGTACATATAAGCAACTTAAAAGCAGTAAATAGAAGAAAAGAAAGCTTAGTCTTATGATGTTGATGTTGATGGAGAGGCTCGGCTCACTCCTTTCTTGATGGCCAAGTGCTTTACTCTTCCGTGACTGAAAGAGATTGTTGATGGAGAGACTATTTCAGCTTGAACTACTTGGCTTCCTGCTTCTTGTGGTTCTTCATGTGCATGTTCTTCTTTTTCTTCTTGTTCTGCCACAGTCTCATCATTTCCTCTTTGATCATTAACATCCCCATCATCACTGTCATCATCTTTGCCCTTCTTTTCTTCCTCTTTATCACCATCATCCTCATTTCTATCTTGAGGCCTAGAGGGTCCTTCACCACTTTGAGTGCTTCTCATTAGGATTTCCTCAATGTGTTTTACCCTACTCTCCAGTCCATCTAACTTTCCAAGAACCATTGGAGCAAATGATTCAAAAAACTTATACATCTTCTCCATTTCCTTGACATGATTATTCAAGACTTCTTGGAATGCTTTGGCTACTATGGTGTTACCTCTAGTTATTCCTTCACCACTTGACTTAACTCCAGTTTCTTCTTCGAACAGTCTCCTCTTCGTTGGTGGTTGCTCCCCCTCACTTGAGGTATCATGGTTCCTCTTTGTCTTCATCTCTCTTGCAAGGGTCTCTTCTTCATCTTCTTCACTTTCTGCACTTACTTCTCTTTCTATTCTTTTTGGAGGGGTTTCTCTTTTTGTCCTCCATACCCCATCATCATCAAGAATAAGCTGCATTCTATTAAGAGTTTCATCAGTGTAGATTTCTCCACTTTTGAATGCTTGACCTCTTCCTGGAAGTTTAACTTGAAAATGTCTAAACACCCTTGTTAATAATCTTCCATATGTGTTTCAAAGCTATATAACCAAAGTTCAACTCTCTAAGTTCATGCAAGGCTAACATAATCACCATATGCATATTACCTACTGATGATTTATGCCCAAAGTTAGGAACAATCATAGTAGTCACCATATGATGCAACACTCTACCTCTAACATCCAAGTTCTTGATTTTCCTCTCTTTTATAGATCTAAACTCTCTTCCATTTGTAAATGCCTCTTCAAATCTAACATATGTAAAGAGTTCACGATCATAGCAATGCATGGAAAGTGCATAATATCTTGCTCCATTGTCACCTACTCCACAAATTCTGTTAATCAAGGCTTCACTAAATTCAAAATCCACTTGAGATACTTTAGATGAATACCATTGAATCACATAATCCCCTACAAGCTCAGTTCTCTCTTCTTTTAAATTTGCATAGAATTCATATATCAATGCAGGATAGAATTCTTCATCAATGAATAACAAACTACTCCAACCAATATCACTAAAGCAAGATAGAACAATATTCATGCTTGACAGTCTATCAATATCCACCTTATACCCAGGGATAATTTTTCTACTATTTTTGCTCCATTCATCAAACTCATGAGCAGCCTTAATAGAGACAAACCTGTCAACCCCATATAATGTTTGAGGAATTCGAATTCTTCTTGGTCGGTTGATGATTGAATCTCCATCTCCCTCCTTAGCCTTTCCTTTCCATTTCTCAACATTTGGCTTCTTTGTTCTCACCATTGATATTTTCTGTTGAGAAGAATCAATTTTTGGAATGTATATAGGGTTTGGAATTCAAAAATTAAAGCAAGTCGAGATGAGAATATGTGTATTTGAAAGGATTTTGTTTCGGACGTGAATGGGTATGAGAGGTTTTGAAGGAGAAAGAATTCGGAAGTTGTAATGTTTGGAAGAAACCGTTCGGTTTTTATTTAAAACAATGTATCCGTAAAATTCGGACGACCGAATCCTTAGGTCTGCATCCGAATTTTCGGTCGAAAGTTTCTGTTTCTTCAGTTCAAAAAATTCGGTCGACCGAATTTTCTGACCCGCGTCCAAATTCTTGATCAAAAGTCTCTGTTTGACCGAATTTTCTGTAGTGCATCTGAATTCTGGATCTGAAAATTTCATGTTTTCATCAAAACTTCAACACACACATTAGTCATTGAATTTTGAAATAACTAAGAGTCTTCTTAGGTGATTGAACCTTTCCTCAGCCAAAGGCTTTGTAAATATATCAGCAATTTGATCATTTGTATTTATATATTCTAAGCATATATCTTTCTTAATCACATGATCACGAATGAAATGATATTTTATCTCTATATGCTTAGTCCTAGAATGTTGAATGGGATTTATGCTCAAATTGATAGCACTAGTATTATCACATAGTATAGGCACACAATTGAATTTAAGACCATAATCAAGTAAGGTATGCTGCATCCATAACAATTGTGCACAACAACTACCTGCACCTATGTATTCAGCTTATGCAGTGGATAAAAATACAAAAGCTTGCTTTTTACTAAACCAAGATACAAGATAACTACCAAGAAATTGACAATGACCACTTGTACTTTTACGTTCAACTTTGCATCCAACATAGTCAGCATCAAAGTATCCAATAAGTTCAAAAGATGATGTTTTTGAAAACCAAAGTCCACAGTCATGTGTATCAATCAAATAGCGAAAAATATGTGTGACAGAAATTAGATGAGATTCTTTAGGACATGATTGGAATCTAGCACACAAGCATACAACAAACATAATATCTGGTCTACTAGTTGTGAGATAGAGTAAACTTCCAATCATACCTCTATATAATTTCTCATCAATATTTTTACCTTTCTCATCTTTGTCAAGTTTAGTTGATGAACTCATTGGAGTACCTATTCCTTTTGCTTGATCCATTCCAAATCTTTTCAGTAGCTCCTTGGTATACTTTGCTTGATTGATGAAGACTCCATCCTTGATTTGTTTAATTTGCAGCCAAAGGAAGAAATTTAGTTCTCCCATCATGCTCATCTCAAATTCATTTTGCATTGATTTGGCAAAATCTTCACAGAGAGATGTATTAGTAGCACCAAATATAATATCATCAACATAATTTTGCACAAGTAAAAAATCATTTTTAGAAGATGTTTTTATAAAAAGAGTTGTGTCCACTTTTCCTTTTGTAAAGCCTTTTGAAAAAGAAAACCACTTAATATTTCATCCCAAGCTCATGGGGCTTGTTTCAATCCATATAGAGCTTTGGTTAACTTGAACACATAATTTGGAAATTTTTCATGAATAAAACCAGGAGGTTGTTCTACATAAACCTCTTCTTCAATGAAACCATTTAGAAAAGCACTTTTGACATCCATTTGAAATAGTTTAAAACCTTTAAAACAAGCAAATGCCAAAAGTATTCTTATAGATTCTAATCTGGCTATTGGAGCAAAAGTCTCATCATAATCAATGCCTTCTTCTTGGTTGAAACCTTGAGCAACAAGTCTAGCTTTATTTCTAACAACTTCTCCTAGTTTATTTAACTTATTTCTAAAAACCCACTTTGTACCAATAACAGAATGATCATGAGGTCTAGGAACAAGAGTCCAAACTTTATTTGTCTTAAATTGATTTAACTCTTCTTCCATAGCAATAATCCAAAAATTATCACACAATGCATCATCAATATTTTTTTGGTTCAATATGAGATAAAAGGGTAAAATTATCAATAAAGTACCGCCTTGTTTTAACTCCTTGGGAGACATCACCAATGATTTGCTCCTTAGGATGACTTCTTGCATATGTGAGATCCTTTGGAAGTTCTTGATCATTACTTGATTGACCATCTTGTTCTTGCTCCATTATTTCTTCTTCTTTGGCATGATCTTCCATTGTGGGTACTTGGTGTTGAGTTTGATTTTCAACCATTGAGGAGCCTGCATTATCTTCATTTCTTCTTTGAAGATAAATGTTAGATTCATCAAAGGTTACATGAATAGTTTCTTCAACACACAATGTCCTTTTATTATAGACTCTATATGCCTTTTTATTTGATGAATAACCAAGAAATATTCCTTCATCTGATTTTCTATCAAACTTACCAAGATAGTTACTGGTGTTTAAAATGAAGCACTTATAACCAAAAACTTTAAAGTAGACAATTGATGGAGTTTTATCAAATAGAAATTCAAAAGGTGTTTTTCTTATAAAATGTCTTAATAAAACTCTATTCATGACATAACAAGCTGTATTTACAGCTTCAGCCCAAAAGTATTTTGGTAATGAGTTTTCACAAAGCATTGATCTAGCCATTTCTTGTAAGGTTCTGTTTTTCCACTCAACAACACCATTTTGTTGAGGTGTTTTGGCAGCTGAAAAATTGTGAGTAATACCATACTCATAACAAAATTTTGTAAAATCTTGGTTACAGAATTCTCTTCCATTGTCACTTCTATTAGAAATCAGTTTGTAATTAAGAGAAGTTTGAACCTTTTTGAAAAGTTTTGAAAATTCATAAAACGTTACATCTTTTTGTGCTAAGAAGATTACCCATGTAAATCTTGAAAAATCATCAACAATCACATAAGCATATGTTTTACCACCAAGACTAGTAGTCCTCATAGGTCCAAATAAATCCATGTGAACTAGTTCAAGAGGTTTTGAGGTAGAAACCATTTTCTTTGGTTTAAAAGATATTTTTGATTGTTTTCCATATTGACAAGCATCACAAAGACGGGTTTTATCAAAATGCAATTTTGGTAATCCTCTAACAAGCTCTTGTGTAGAAAGTTTGTTCAATAAATCCATGCTCACATGTCCTAATCTTCTATGCCATAAAAATCCATCATTGTTATGAATGGCAAGACATTTAATATCATTAGTAATAAGCTCATCAAGATACAACACATATACATTACCAACTCTTTTAGCAATAAAAATTTTTCTGTTACTTGCACTGTCAAGAATAGTACAAGTATCACATTTAAACTCAACTTTGCATCCATTGTCACATAATTGACTAATGCTAAGTAAATTATACTTTAAACCTTCAATAAGTAAAACTTGCTTGATAAGAGGGAAAGGACCTTTACCAATATTACCTATTCCAAGTATTTTTCCTTTCTTCTTATCTCCAAATGTGACAAAACCTTCACTTGTAGTTTGAAGCTCATTAACAAGTGATGCATTTCCAGTCATGTGCCTTGAGCAGCCACAGTCAAGAAACCATTTTGTGGCATTTGATCTTGAGGCAAATTGTACCTACACCAAATTAGAGAGAGTGATTTTTGGTACCCATATCTTCTTGGGTCCAAGGGGGTTAGTAATAGTTCCTTTGACTTTCCAAATGGTCTTAACACAATTTTCTATCTTTCTTTTTATAAAACATCTAGAAACCTTGTGTCCATGCTTGCCACAATATGTGCAACAAATATATGACCTAGAATGAGAAGATTCTTTAACAAAAGACTTTTTCTGTTTTGGAGCAAAACAATCATGTGTAAAACCAAGACCATGTTTTACAAATGAAGATCTTTGATAACCAAGTAATTTATTTAAATTTTCTCTTCCATTTGTAAATCTCTCAATGCATAAAGTTAGATCATTAACTTTCCTTTTTAAAAGCTCATGATCCTTTATCATTAATTCAAGAGAAATAATTCTTGTATAAAGCTTTTTGTTCTCAAAAGATATGTTTTGTATGGTTGTCTTCAAAACTTCTTTTTCAATGGTAAGACAACTAATGGTTTCAAGAAGTTTACCATTTTAAACACATAATTTTGAATTCTCATTGGATAAATCATTGATTTTGAATTTCATTTCTTTATTTCTTTTTGAAGCCTTTTTCAATTCTTCATATAGTTCTACAATCAAATCACTGGAATCAATATCATCATCACATACATTTGAAATGGAAGGTGAATATTGTACCTCATCATTAATGGTCATAAAGCATATGTTGGCCTTTCCTTCACTGTCATCCTCGCTTTCTTGTTGATCCCACGTTCCAACTAATCCTTTTCCTTTCTTGACAGATTTCTTTCTATTTTTGCTGTCTCCTTCCCTTTCCAACACCTTAGGACAGTCAACAACAAGATGCTCTGTGCTCTTGCATTCAAAGCATTGAGATTTGTAGGATGAGAATTGTCCACTCTTCTTGACTGGTTTTCTTCCATTCTTGAGGAATTCCTTTTTGTAGAATCTTTTGAACTTCCTCACTGCCATTGCAATCTCATCTTCTCCACTGTTTCCTTCTTCTTCTTCACCTGAAGACTGTTCTTGTTCACTCAAGTGATTTGAGGACTTGAGTACCACTCCTTTTCTTCCCTTTTCTTCATCCTCCTTGTCATTTAGCCGTTTCATCTTCATTTCATGGGTCAGTAGAGATCCAAATGAGCTCTTCAAGTGGAAAAGTCTTCAAATCCTTGGACTCCTCAATAGCAAGTGTCTTAGGCTGCCAAGATTTTGGTAGAGCATCTAAAATCTTCCTATTTTTCTCTCCCATAGTATAGCTTTTACCATAAGCTTTCAAGCCATTAAAAATGTTAGTAAATCTTGTAAACATATTACTAACATTTTCACCTTGTTTCATGGTAAACAGTTCATAATCTCTAACAAGCATAGCAAGTTTGGATTCTTTAACTTGATTAGTACCTTCATGTGTAATTTGGAGTAATCTCCACATGTCATGAGCAGAATCACATCCACTAACTCTATTGTATTTAGTAACATCTAAAGCACAACTTAATATATTCATGGCCTGATAATTTAAAGTCATTTTCTTAGAATCATGCTCATCGAATTCATCAGTGGACTTGGGTTCTGAGGTTATTCCATCTGCACTCATTTTCATTGGGACATAAGGACCTTTCTCAATTATGTTCCACAAATCAAAATTGATAGAACAAATATAAATTTTAACTCTAGATTTCTAGAAAGTATAATTTGTTCCATCAAACAAAGGTGGTCTATTTGTGGAGGATCCTTCTAGGTAAGGTAGGTTTGACATATTAGCCATAGGATCTTTGTCTTCAAGGTTGTAAAACCACACAAAGAAGTTCTAGCTCTGATACCAATTGAAATACCTAAGAGGGGGGGGGGGGGGTAAATTAGTTATTTGGATAATTATTGCAAAAACAAACCTTTTATGCGTTTAGACCAAGAACATATTATATGAGCAAAATAGAGACAATTTATAGCAAAGCAATGGAAGAAAACAATAGCAAAGAACTCAAACAATTTATAGTGGTTCGATCATCAAGATCTACGTCCACTACCTTAAGGATTTCTTAAGGATTTCAAACAATCTACTAATTGCTCAGGTTTACAAATTACAAGAGAGGCTCACCACACTATGGTTTTACACTCACAACCTCTTCTAGTAACTTTTACAATACAAGGCTCACCAAACACAATGGTTTTATATCTCAAACAACCTTGAATCACAACTTCAAGGATCACCCTTATCTAAAGGGTTTTATGTTATCAAGATAACCTTGCTAGAGCGAGTAGAACAATACAATTTGATAAATAAAGGAGAGTGTGTAGATGTTACCACTTGTTGGTAGATATTACACAAAGTTGCACCTTTACACTTTGATGTCTTTGGATTGATCAATTGAATGCACAAGACATAAGAGAGCTTAAGAAATGTTTTCTAAAGGCTTTTGAATGCTTAGAGTTTTCAAGAGTTCAAAACATACAAAAAATTACACGTTTTTAGCTTTTATAGAATTTGAAAATCAGTTTTCAGGAAATTACACGTTCAAAACTATAAAACGGCTAGTTAACGGCTATTTTCAGGAAATTCGGACAACCGAATTTTACCTACTGCGTCCGAATCTTCGTCCGAATTTCTCTGCAAAAACAGTGATCATGCTGAAGGCCAAAATTCGGACGACCGAATTTTTCTTCATGCGTCCGAATCTTCTTCTGAATTTCTCTGGAAGAACAGTAGCAACCTTTTGCTACAAAATTCGGACGACTAATTTTTTTGGAAGCATATTCAAACTTTGTAAAATTATTTGAGATTTAACTTCAATAAGTTTGAAAAACATTTGATATGTATAGAAAACTTATTTAGACATATATAAGTTTGAAAATCAAATTCCTTTGATCATATAAAGTTTACTTAAAAATCTTTAGGATAAAACACCACATTCATCAAAAAGTTCATTCAAAGCCTTTTAAGATCATAAGACTCATTTTATGCTCTCTTATGCATTCAATGATAACCAAGATACACAAGTGTAGAGTTTACATAGAGATTTACCTACTAAGTATATACAGTCTACACTTCAAGTCTTAAATGCCTTTAGATCATCTAAGAACAACCTTCATCAAACTTCAATCACTTTGCTTTATGAAGTTGTTCTTGCACTTTGGCTTCAAAACAATGAGACTTCATAATTCTTAGTTCACAAAACCTATCACACAACATACAAGCATATTAGTCTTCATCAATATTTGTCATTAATCAAAACTACATGATTTGCCCTTAGGGCTAACACTATTCACTGATCATTGCTATATTCATTGGCAGTGGGCAGAGGAGGGTTCTGACATCCTCAACAATTGTGTTTTTGTGAATCGGACATTTTGTTAGTGTGCTCGTACGTGGTCATACGTAGTAGTCATAAATATAATGTACAAGTCTAATTAGTACAAAACTTAAGTGATTCCTATTTATTGAGTATATGCATGTACTTTTCACTGACAATTGCATATTCTTTTCAGGTACAAGATGCCATTTTTGCAATATGTTGGTATTACCCTAGTAGGCAAGAATTTTACTATTGTATCGGCATGGATGAAGAGCGAGACAACATCTTCATATACTTGGGTTGTGCAATGTATCTAATATATTTTAGATGGTTCTTACTTTTCTGAGGTTATTGTTACGGATTGAGAGGTGGCTCTAATACGAGCCATTGAACATGTATTTGTAGATAGTCATCATATACTCTGCAAAAGGCATATTTAGAAGAATGTTGAGGCGAAGTGTGTTGTATATTATGGAGGTCAGGAGACGGGTAATAATTTTTCTAGAGGTTTGTGGCACAAGTTGGTTATTCTCTAATGGAAGACGAGTACAATTGCCGATACAAAGCTATAGTGAATTCGAAATGGGGCAGGTTTGATGCTTTATTACTTTACAACGTGGCTGGAGATGTGGAAGGAGTGGTTTGTCCAAGTGTGGACCAGCAGATGGGCTTATTTTGGCACCGAGATGACGAACCGAGTTGAGAGTGCACACTCAGCGTTGAAAGACTGGCAATGCACTATTATGGGGAGCTTGGATTTAGTTATTGAGAAATTTGACTCCATGATTCGGGAACATGTTGCAAAAATCAGGGATGAGTTAGAGATTTGTAGGTGAAGGATAAATACAATATTAGGCAACACCCGTTGTTGGGTCTGTTGCTGGGATCGGTGTCACACAGGGCGTAAATATTATTCGTACAGAGTTGACAGTACTATCTGTGATGACAGTACTGTCTGCGGATGTTGGTTGTGCCGAACACATGGCCTACCTTGCACGTGTGACATGTATATACGGGCAAACCTTAAATAGTCACTCAATCCTGCCGATCTACGTTGTTTTGGAGTCCACTCTTCATCGGTGGAGCCCTGAGCCCAGCTCTAAGTCAACGTCCATTTCAACCATATGACTACCGGGAATCAATTCAGGAGTTTACCTCGGTGATGTTGTAGTGTCCTACCGAGTAGTTGAGGCATTGATTGGGGAGAAGATATTTCCTAAGATTAGCATTATAAAGAGCCGACGATCCGAACCACAAAGGATCGCCCTAAGATTGATTCAACGAAGAGGGACTAGTCCCACTGAGAGCACAAATATTTTTCTATAAGGTCGTTCAAGAAATCTTCCAGCTCAAGTTATCGCAGACGTTCACACGGTCGAGGCAGATTATCGTTCGGCTGTAGGGGCAGGAGCAGCAGATCTACGTCGTCGGGATATATCTAATTGCTATCGGTTATGTGGTACACAACATGGTACTTCTGAACATTTGCAGACCGCTTGTCCTCTAGGGGAAAAATAATAACTATTGGGACCCTCTATCAGTACCCAAATTGTGGCAACACTTTATCTGAAATGTACGGTTCGACAATATTGCAATAGCAAATGCAGCCGTGAAAGATCGAAATAGCGTGTAGAACATCCTAGCCGAAGGGCGTCCAAACAACTACCAAGTAATATTCAGGGGCAAGAGAAAATTGAGTCACCTTAACAGGCAAAATGTGAGAACATAAATTGAGTGTGCATCAGAGTTACCTCCTACGGATGCATGTCAAGGCACAGAAGGTAGTCGCACAGTCTCTCTAGCTTTCGAGGTATCAATCCACTACATACAAAATGTAGGTAGTAAGGTTGACCAGGATTCTAGCTGACGCTCTCACCCGGCGTAAACACGGGAAAGTATCAATCCACTACATACAAAATCCATGTTTGCCACAATCGAAGAAGTTAGTGTTGAAAAAAGGGGGGAAAATGCAACTATTTTGGATGTGGGCCCGGGACATTGATACGGGAACTGAAGGCACAACAAAATGGAATGGCAGTCGTGATGAAACCATGTACATTTTGACCGTGGATAACAACTAAAGCATGGTGAATAACACCTACTTGACTAGTTTGCACTCTCGATGATACTATAATAGGCTGTCAACCATGTAACCGAGTGCTCCTATCAGCAGCTGACCCTAACACTTCATCTGGGTGTCTGCACTATTGTCGATTAGCCATCTAAGCAAGTACACATTTAAGAAATCTTTAAGTGTGATGAAATCAACAATCTATACCAAAACCACGCAACTAATATTACCAATAAATAAAGTTTGTTGATTCAATAGTGTATGATGATAATAGAGCTACATAATATTTAATACAAAATATTGATGCTAATAAAAATAAAATAAAATAAAATAAGTGAACGACATATATTAATGCAACAATAACAACAACAATAACAACAACAACAACAAAAATAATCATAATAAATGACTAACCAAGTCAATAATAATAACTACAATAAAAACAAAGTAATTGAATGATTCTGTACGGCTTCCAAACATCTAACCATTAATTAAATTAATCAATAATTATAATGATAATCATAATTTTGAAACTCAAACTAATACTAACTAATAAGTATATCCAACAACAAAATATTTCAAAATAAAAAAGTATAATAAAACCCAAAAAACAAAAAAAAGGTCAGCGGCTTCAGTCCGTGGCCCCCGACACTGTCGTCTGGGACCAATAGATTGGCCCCCATGGCTTCTATGGGAGGCCCCTAATAGTTCTATCTGGGGCCTCTCCCAGGAAGCCCAGATGGCTTTCTCAAGGCTTGCTTTCAACAAGCCCCAACACATGTTAAAATTTTAAAAAATTAATTTTTAAACTTACTATCCTTTATTTAATATGATTCGATATCGATTTTCACCAGACTTGTGCTAGTATCTTTGCAATTGAAAGAGAAGTGCTAGAAAGAATTCTAAGGACCAAAAGAGAGGGTAAAGGATTGAAAATGAATAGTCTCCGCTTCAATTAGCAAAATATCGTACTGCATTCAGAATGTGTGTTAAATAAATTAAGAAAGCAAGTTTTGTGGGCAATAGAGATTTTCAATAGTTATATATGTTCGGATATATGTCTAACCAACGCCAGATAACTTGAATTAAAATCCCAACTATGAAAAGGGATATTTATGTAAAATGGATTCTAATAGAACTTTTAGGGTAGAATCAATAATCATATTTGATAGTAGTATTCTAACTAGACCAACATTCTCAAATTAAATATGAAAATATTAGCTTGCTAAGAACATATCAAATTGCGCTAAACAATTCTAAGTTCATCATGCAAATGGACAACCAAAGAGTTAGTTCTTTTCTAATTCCAACGGAGTTCTTAGAAAATCCATAATCGTATATCGAATCCATAGAAAAAATAGACATGCATGATCATATATTTATAAAGTTATCTTAAAAAAATATAAAGCCTTTCATGTTAAAGACAATAATACAATAATAATAAATAAATAAAATTTTCCATCGATATCACATTCGTATATACCTCAAAATTCAAAAGTATATAACCATTAATAAAATTTTTACTTGCAAGTAAATAATTGCAAAACAAAACTCAAGTTAGTAAAAGGTCAATCAATGAAAGAAGAACAAGGAACACAATGATTTATAATGGTTCGATCTTTACAAGATCTACATCCACTACCTTGAGTCTACACTCAAGGATTTCAACCAAATCCACCATAATAACTCCACACAGAAGTACACAAGAGGTTCACCCTACAAGGGTTTTACACCATAACCTCTTTTACAATTTAAGAATCAAGGTTCACCATCTCCCAAAGGGTTTTATGTCCTTAAGAAAATCTTGAATAACTAATAATAAGATGAGATATAGAAAGATATTACCAATAAATTTGGTAGATCATTAACAATGCTAGCACTTCACTTTTGCATTTGGAATCTTGAATTATCACATGTAGCACAAGTTAAATGAGAGATTGTTTTTATGTTCTTATGATAATGGGATGTAAATCTTTTCAATATATGCAAAACTTATCAAAATTTGAAGTTTGAGCCTTTTATATAGTTTAAAAATCAAGTGCAATGTTCAAATAATGGCTATTAATAGTGCAATTTAGTTGACCAAATTTCGGTTGACCAAATTGGGCTTATTGTGTCCGAATCGACATCTAAACTTTTCATACACTAGGCTGCTAAGGACAATTCGGCCGGCCAAATTTGGACCTTTGTTTCTGAATTAGTCGTCCAAACTTCACTGAAAATTTTACAGCAAAGTTAAATTTCGGACATCTGAATTGGAGTCTAAACTTTTCCAAACTTTGTAAAATCATTTGAAACTTAACCACAACAAGTTTGAAATAATTTTGAACTAGAAGATAATCATTTAGAAACTTTTGAACAATAAAATGTTATTAAACACTTGGTATTTCAAAGAATGATAAAAAAATTTTTAGACTCAAACTCAAGGTTATAAATGGTTTGTGCTACCATATGTAATGTAAAGATTCCAAGTACGAAAGATGTAGGGTTTAAAAAGTTATACCTATAAAGCAAGTGTAGCCCCACACCATAGTTTCTTCAAAACCTTTGACTATTTGGACAAACTCCTCTTCCTTCAACCATTTGATCTTGTTTGAGATGTCCTTAACAATTTATCTCCAAGGCAATAAAGTTACTTAGCTTCTTCAACCAAAAATCCTATCACATAATCATTATCTAAGTTAGCCAACATCAATGTTTGTCATTAGTTAACACTACAAGATTTTCTGTTATGGCCAACAATCTCCCTCTTTTTAAGGATAACAAACTTTGATGCAAAATGTGAAAGGTTCAAAAAATTTAGCAACAAGAAGCATTGATGTCATAGAAGATAGATAGACAAATAAGCATGACAATAGAATGGCTCATGACCTAACCAACCTCCATATTCTTCCTTCCTTCGAAAATGGTAAAAGATATAGCATTTAGGCATCAAGAATCCTTCTAAGAGAGATTTTAAAGATAGAAAATGGTATATAAAACTCTCCCTTAGATTGAACTAATTTTTTAACAAGTTTGAACTTGAAAAATTATAAGTCCAAATCCAAGTGCGAATTGAAAATTATGCAAGGTGATGCCCACATATTTAAAAAAGGAGCTTTCTCAAAATTGTCCAAGTAAGTTTGAAATGATCTAGTGAAAGTTTGCACGATTGGAACAACAAATGAACACATTTTTGTGAAGTTATTGGACTGTGTAAGTCTGGATTCAAATCTGGATTTGAAAAGCTCCCGTTCAAGTTCAAATAAGCTTCACAAGTGCGAAAACATCCATGATACAATTTTGAACACATTTGCACTTCACATGATGAAAAAGTGCAAGTAATATACAAGTCATTTCATATCCCCAAATTTAGCCTCATTGACAAGTACAAGTTCAACATAATTCAACCATATAAATAACTAATCAAGACCAAAAAACCAAACACCCTGTTAAACACATTTTGCAATTACGAACTCACTTCCCCTTTGTCATTAATCAAATAAAATGGGCATATTTAGTTAAGACAAAAGAGCAGATCCAAACACAATTAATATCATCATTAAGCTTTAGCTAAAAGAAGTCCATTTCATTCCATAAAAACATGAAATGCATAGAGGTTAGTTTGCAAGTAATGAAATTAAACATAGACTAAAACCTAAACATAAGTAATGAAATGAAACATAAGTTCATAAACTAAACAATGAATAGAACATGATAGGTAGGATAGAGGGTGAGAGATGCTTAGTCTTCAATTTTCTTCACAGTCTTCACTCCATATTGGTTGGTAGTGATTGCAATGTTTCCTTTGAGCTCAATGTGGAGTGGATCCTCACTTGCACGTTCCTTGCCGATGTAGTGGACCCTTGGGCTTTGGAGTTGTAGCCAAGCATAATGATCTTCTTTTGCCCTTCTTCCTTACTATATTCTTTACTCTTCCTCGTCTGAATGGAGTAGTAGATGGAGTAGTAATCTCAACGTTATCAATCAAGCTCCCTTCTTCACTAGCTTCCTCTTAGGTGTTTTTTTCTCCTCCACTTACTTGTTCTTGATTACCAGTTTTGTCTTCTTCTTCTTGCATTCGTTCATCACATTCTCCTTCTTCAACTCTTCACTACGTCTAGCCACTAACTCAAAATCACTTCCATCATCATTATCATCACCACTATCTCCTTCTTCAATTTTAGCATCATCATTATCTTTTTCCTTCTCATCTTTATCTTTCTCTTTCTCTTCATCTTCATCATTCTCTTTCTCCTTATCTTCATAATTTTCGTCACTATTTTCTTGTGTTTTAGAAGTTCCTTCACCATCTTGAGAGTTCCCCTTCAAGAGTTCCTCAATGCTACTTCCCCGTTCTTCCAATCCATCAAGCTTTTCAAGTACCATAGGAGCAAATGTTCAAAAAATTTGTACATTTTCTCCATCTCCTTGGCATGGTTATTTAGGGATTCTTGGAAAACTTTGGCAACTGTGGTATCTCCACAAGTAATCTCCTTACCAATGAAGCCTTCCGCCTCCTTAGAATGGGATTGAGAAGTTTGCCCTTCTTCAAATAGTTTCGTTTTGTAGGAGGTTTCTCCCCCTCACTAGGTGATTCATTCCTTCTCTTTGTTTTCCTTTCTCTTGCTTGCATTTCCTTCTCATCCTCTTCTTCTTCTTTTTCAATTTCTACTTCTTCACTCTCCTTGATGGAGTCTCCCTCTTGATTCTCCAAACTCCATCTTCATCAAAAATAAGTTGTATTCTTTTGAGGGATTCATCGGTGTAGTTGCATCCACTTTTAATGTTCAAACCGCTTCTAGGAAGTTGATCTTGAAAATGCTTGAAGTGCTTTGTATGTAGCCTCATATATGGAAATGCCTTGTTCTCCTTTTTCCTAGCACTCATCATATGTTTCAAGGCAATATGTCAAAAATTTATTTATCTATGCTTCGAAAGTGCTAACATTACCACTTTCCAAGGAGGACTTGTGACCATGTCAAAAGTACCCCTTACTGGCTCCATAGATTCATACTTAGAAGATAATTCACTAAGATCATCCTTAATGGATCCTCTTATCATAAGGGCTCTCACAATAGGTCCATCTACCAACTTACCCTCAGATACATCTATTAACGGTGTCACCATTCTATTTGTAACTATCTCTCATAGTACCAGAAATACTAAACATCTTCAAACTGTTGAAACCAACATATCAAACTCTAATGGCTTCTTTAGGATCTACCAATTCCAACTTAGTAATGAACCTCGAGCTCTGATACCAATTGTGATATTCCCAACCCATCGCTAGGTTTCACTATGGCTGAGTAAGGTGCCAGAGTGCCTTTCAGCACTGATATATGCAAATACGAATCCCGTTCAGAGAAAAAGTGAGGAGAAAAGTATACATATATTACACTATAATACAATTATAGGAAACATCGGTGAAAATATACAAATACATAGGTAGATCATGTATCTTATATTATAAAAAATTCAACCTTTGTAAAATAAATTTCTCTCTCTAACTAGTGGGATGTAACAGAAAGGTACAAATTGATCACATGCACATATGTGTTACTTCATGAGCTAACTCTAAAGCGAATCAAAGGATCACTACTCTAATCCATGGTTTAAGTCATCTGGAAATAAGCATTAAAAATATGTGTGAATTGGAAAGCTCAGTGAGTTCATGTCTATGCCAGTGTGTTTCCAAAATATGAGGATAGATACATATGCACAACAATTTCAAACTGTTTTATATTCACATAAGTTTTCTTGTTCCAAAATAATGTACAATCTTACGACAAGGTTTTAGGCTTAGCTGGAAAGTTTGAGCGAATCAAGACACATCAACATAGTTTCTCAACCCAAATTTCTCAAATATGACAAAGCTCAACAGTAGAATTATCGAAAACAATAATGGGGTCATCAGGAGTTATGTCCCAGCATCCCGTAGTCAATACTATCCACACACCAGGACGAACGTTCGATTTCACAAACTACCTTATGCCTCCCCAAATAATAATCAAGCTAAGGAGTTTTGGGGCACCTACCAGCCCAAACTTGTGACCAACCACAGAATTGAGCCCCTCTTGACTCGTTATTAGGTGATTGCAAACAAATAAATGCAGTACCAGTGGGGCCGAACCCTTCTTGACATACAATGCCCATTTTCAAGTGGATCCACAATCCAAAGTCTATGAGTTCCATGTTTGCGGAAGAAGCCCCAATACGGGAGACTAGCTATGTACAATTAATCCAGTGGAGCTTAAGGCTCAAATCATAATTCAATCACATCATATTCATATTCCAAATCATATCTTGTTATGGAGTTTTTATGCAAATTTTCAAGCGTAAAGACCACTGGAGTAGCCATCCAAACTGATTCAAATCCATAACTAAATCCAATTTTAACATAATTTCAAAATAATAACTGTCTGCTAATCCAAATCCATAACTATGGAAATGCATATGATTTTCCAAAAATACGTAATAAAGCCTTTCCCAAAACTTTCTTGCATCTATAAAACATGTCCAAATATTATAATATTCAAAATCAAATAAATACCTACTCAGAGCATCGCTCCTAGGTATTTCTAGTGCACAAATAAAAATATATTATGGGGAACATCTCCAATTTAAAAATAAATAACTAAAGTAATTCTCAAAATAATATATATTCACACTTGTGAAAAACAAATATTCTTATTTATAAATATTGATGGTAATAAAAATATATTGAGTCTCGGTTTGTAAACTCACATAGAAATGCAAAATAACAACCGTTCGCCAGTTTAAACATGTAAATGCAAGTTTTTTCAAAAATGCCATGAAAATGCATATGATTTTCCAAAAATAAGTAATAAAGCCTTTCCCGAAGCTTATTTGCATCTATAAAATATGTCCCAAAATTATAATATTCCAAACCAAATAAATACCTTCTCGGAGCACCACTCCTAGGTATTTCTAGTACACATGTAAAAATGTATTGTGGAGAACCTCTCTAATTTAAAAATAAATAAATAAAGTAATTCTAAAAATAATATATATTCACACTTGTGAACAATAGATATTCTTATTTATAAATATTGATGGCAATAAAAATATAATGAGTCTCGGTTTGTAAACTCACTTGGTAACTAGTGTTAGTTATTTGCTTTCTCATGAAAAGTTTAGAATTTCCTACAAATTCAAATGACTAAACCTTAGTCAAAAATCCTGAAGATGATAAATTATCGAGCAAGTTTTCCTAGAATATTCTAGGCATAAGTTTAAGCCTAAACATACAATTATAAAAACACTCGATTATTGAATATTCCACAAGCATATATTCTTATAAATAGTTATATATATCATTCTTATAATAGTCATTCATATATATACACATACACACACACACACATACATACATACATACATACATACATATATATATATATATATATATATATATTATATTTTAATGAAACTTCTCAAATAATAAATATTGAATGGTGAAGAGAATGAAAATGTCACTTTAATTTAAATCTCAAATCTCAAAATCTCAATATTTAGCCATTTTCAAATCTATTTTAAATCCTAGAGAACAAAAACTTTAAAATTTTTATACTGAAATAAAATTTTAAATCAAATAAATAATTTTTACTAAACAACAATTTCTACTATGAATTTAAAGAAATCATAAAACAAACTAAAGAACTCACAAAAAAAAATAATATGAAATCTTACCTTAATCACAAGGAATAAATCTGTGAAAGAAGGAGAAAAATAAACGAGAAGATGGGAAGAAGCAAAGAAAAAATGAAAGATAGAAAACAACACAAGAAGAAGTTGGCAAGGATAAGAAAAAAAGAAAGAAAGAAACCAAGACAGAAAGGAACAGGGAAAGGATAATGCCAAGAAAGGAGACGAAAAGTTGCAATAAAAAGGGAGAAAGTCGGTGGGCTAAGGTGGTGAAGAAAGCCTAAGGAACCCAAGTCAAAAGGCTAGTGACATGTGTGTCACAGAGCTATTTTTTTCTCTTCTTCTTCTTTTTTGAAAAAAATATGATCTCAAATAGTCCCAAAAATAAATTAACCTAATTCATGATAATTTCCTCAAATTTTTTATATATAAAAACTATAGGCCCACTTCAAAACAAACACGCCTAGACCGTCTCTAGGGTTGGTTGTTACACAAGGGATTAATAATGCTGCCCCTTAAATTGTGCTCATTTTTCAACAAGTTTGGATTTGAAATTTTGTGAATTTCCAAATCCAAATTGCAAAATACACAAGGCAATGACTGTATTTTTTGCAAAAAAGATTTCATAAGGTTTTGCAATCATGGTAGAAAAGTTTGAGATAGTTTTTGCACAGTTTGGATAACAAAAAAACACTTTACAGTAAGAAAATTTGGATTCGTCTGGATTTGGAATAAAAATGTCAAAGGTTCAACATTTCAACTTCAAATAAGCTACATAGGTACATAAACATCCATGATAAATATATGACCACATTTAAGCATGATCAAGCTTTGTGCAACCACAATGAATATCATTTTGCAATACTCAACCACAATTCATTGCAACTCAACCTTATCAACTTTGGCAGCACTATGCAATCAACCATAATCAACATTAGAGATACATACAAATTCAACCACATTGACAATTACAAATTCAAACATACTCACTCCAGCAAGTTAGCAAATAATTTAACCATATTTTGCAACACACTCGTACTCATAGCACATTTTTAACCACATTTTGCAACATACTCATACCTATAAACTCATACTCATATCACATTTTGCACATACTCACTCCCCTTTTGTCATCAATCAAATTAGATGGGCATAGTGAGTTAAGACAAAAGAGATGTTCTCAACACAATTGATATCATCATTGAGCTTCAACTACAATAAATTCATTTCATAAAGCTCATAAGATATATAAAAATCTAGTATGTTCATATGAGCACTAGTCAACATAAACTAATAAAACTTGATGAAATCAATCAAAATAAACTGAGCTAAACATTAAGTCATAAGCTTAAACTAATTACACATTAGACAACAAAAGACAGCATAAAAATTCATAAATGGTTAAAGACGTAAGCGATAGAGGGCTTAGTCCCTTTTCATGCTATCATTATCGTACAAAATTCTTCTCATAGTCCTCATTCTAAATTTGTTGATGGTGATTTCCATGTCTCATTTAAGCTTTATGTGAAGTAGACAGTCAATTGCACATTCTTTCCCGGAGTAATTTGGCTTTATAGTCATGGCCAATCTTGAAAACCTTGAACTTTTTCTTTTGATAGCATGTTTCTCTTTTCCTCTTGCAAATAGAGTGGTGGATGGAGAATTAACCTTGGCTTTTTCAATCAAATCTCCTTCCTTTCTAGCTTTCTATTGGATGCCTTTTCCATCTCCATTTGCTTGTTTATGTTCATTTATATTATCATCCTCATTTTGAGTACTTTTATCAGCTTTATTCTTTTACTCTTTTCCACTTCCTCTAGCCACTAGCTTAAAGTCATTTCCATCATTATCCTCTTCATCATCATCACTCTCCTCATCCTTGCTGTCATCCCTATTATTGTCTTTTTCTTCTCCTTCATCATTTTCTCCTTCTCTTCATCTATCTTTTCATCTTCTTGAGTTTTGGAAGTTCCTTCTCCATGAGAGTTTTTGTTCAAGATATCTTCAATCTTGCTCACCCTCTCATCTAGTCCATCAAGTTTCCCAAGTACCATGGGAGCAAGGGCTTCGAAGAACTTGTTCATCTTTTCCATTTCCTTGGCATGGTTTCTGAGGGTCTCGGAAGACTTTGGCAACTACAGTGTCTCCACGAGTGATCCTCTCACCAACAAATTTATCCACCTCATTGGAGTGTGATTGAGGAGTTTGTTCATCTTCAAATAACTTTTTCTTTGAGGGAGGTTGCTCCCCCTCACTTGATGACTCATTTCGTCTCTTTGTTTTTCTCTCTCTTGCTTGCATTTTTTCTTCATCCTCCTCTTCTTCTTTTTTACTCTCAATGTGTTCACTTTCTTCTTGTTTTCCTTTCTTTGAACATGTCTCCCTCTTGGTTCTCCATACTCCATCATCATCAAGAGTTAGTTGCATTCTTTTGAGGGATTCATTTGTTTAGATGCTTCCACTCTTGATCTTCAATTCTATTCCGGGAAGTTAGACCTGGAAATGCTTGAAGAGTTTTGCAAGAAGCCTCCCAAATGGTAATGCCTTATTCCCCATTTTTTGCACTCAAAAGATGCATCAAAGCCATATATCCAAAGTTCATTCTTCTTTGCTCATGGAGTGCAAGCATGATCACCATATGCATGTTTCCTATTGAAGACTTGTGACCAAAATTGAGAATTACCATGGTAGTTAGCATGTGATGCAAGACACGACCTCTAGCATCAATGCCTTGATCTCTCTATCCTTAACCCTTCTGAATTCTCTCCCATTTGTAAATGCATTCTCAAAACTTTCATTTGTGAACAATTCATGAATATAGCAATACTACCCCAAAGAGTAATATCTCACCCTATTACCATCAACTCCACGTATTCTATTTACCAAGGTATCATTGAATTCAAAATCATCTTTTGATATTCGAAATGAGTACCACTGCACAATGTTATCTCCAATGTACTCAATTCTGTCTTCCTTAAGATTTGCATAGAATTCATAAACTAGGAAGGATTGGTAATCATCATGAACTACCAACAAGTTACTCCAGCCTATAGCACCAAATAGAGAAAGCACATTACCCATTCCTATGAATTTCTCCACATTCACCTTGTGCTCGGGGATTATCTTCCGATTTATCCTACTCCAATATTTGAATTCCATATCAGCCTTGATAGAAATGAACTTATCCACTCAGGATGGTGCTTGCAGAACACTAGTCCTGCCTGATTTGCTTTGCCCACTATCTACTTGCTTTGATTTGCCATTTCCTTTTCCAATGTTTGCTCTCTTTGATCTCACCATGATGCATTTTTATGATTTGGAGTGTGAAACCAAGGGTGTAGAACAAAAAAATGAAACAAATTTCAAGAGAATATGGTGAAATAAGAATGGAATTTGTGTTTGGAAATGGTAGGTTTTTCGGGTTCAGAGAGGAAAAGGGAGTTTGGATGAAGAAGTTTGGAAGAAATAAAGATAATGACTGTTTAAACTTTCTTAAAATCATTGAAATCACCTGATTTGGATTACCGAATTTTCTAGTCGCGTTTGAACTGGCATTCGAACTATTTAAACCCTTCTCAGCTTCAGTAATTCGAATGACCAAATTTTCAGTTGTGCTCCCTAATTTTTCTGTCCGGGATACTCAAAAATGCAGTTTGGACGTCCAAATTATAGAGCATGATTCTGAATACCACATTCAAATTTTACCTATTTTTCCTACACTTGCATACACACATTAATAATGAAATTTTGGTATTCCTAAGCTTCTTCTAAGGTAGTAAAAACATTCCTCAGCCAATGGCTTAGTGAAAATGTGATCAATGTGTTTATTGGTGCACACATATTCTAAACACATCACCTTAGCAAAATGATCGCGAATAAAGTGATGTTTGATTTCTATATGCTTAGTTCAAGAATATTGGATGTGATTGATAGCTAAGTTTATAGCCCTGGTGTTATCACATAAAATAGGTACATAGCTCTTGAGCGCAACAACTACAAATGGTGATATATTAGGCCTTGCTGCAGATAATGACACACAAGCTTTGATAAACCTAAGGGGGGTGAATTAGATTTTTGGCTAATTTTTGAAACCTTTTTCCTAAATAGAAACCTATTTTTCAAATTCATTGCCTCCAAGAATTTGTGTTTGGAAAAGAGTTGTTGAGAGAAGAAGAGCAATAAATAAGTCTGCAACCAATATTAACAACCACAAAGAACAAATGAAGATAGCACAAATAAAAGCAAGTAATAAGTGTAGAGAAAGAAACACAACAATTTATAATGGTTCGATCACTCCAAGATTTATATCCACTACCTTGGGTCCACACTCAAGGAATTCAACCAACTCACTTAATGCTCAAGTCAAGCAATTACACAAAAGGCTCACCCTCAAAGGGTTTTACGCCAATAACCTCTTTTCCAATCCTACAAATAAGGCTCACCCCACCAAAAAAGGTTTTATGTTACAAAGACAACCCTGAACAATCAAATGAAGGCTCACCCTCACCAAAAGCATTTTATGTCTCAAGAAAACCTTGGATACACAAAGTAAAAGATGACATAAAGATAAAGATTACCAAACAGGATGGTAGATATTCAACAATTCTAGCCGCACTTCACTTTTTCTTTTGGTATCCTTGGATAATCACATGAAACACATGAACAATGAAAGATTTTCTTTGATCTTTGATGTTCACAAGATAATGGTATGTAAGTTCATCAATCTTACTCAAAATCTGATTTCTAGACTTTTATATAACTCAAAAATTCAAAAAAATCGTTCAAAAATGGATAGTAACGGCTAGTAACAGTGAAATTTGGTTGACCGAACTTTGACCTTTGCGTTAGAATTGGTCGTCCAAACTTTTCTAACTTTTCTGTTTACTAGGCTGCAAGAAAAGTTTGATCGTCCAAAGTTTGCATCCAAACAATTTGGTTGTCAAATTGGAGTCTGAACTTTTCAAAACTTTGTCAAATCATTTGAAATTTAACCACAACAATTTTAAAATCATTTTGGACTAAAAGATAAGTCATTTAAAAGATTTTGAGCTTTAAGTCGTTATCAAACACTTTGTTTTTCAAAGAATCATGAAAAACTTTTAAGTTCATCAACAAAGTTTAGGCTAGATCAAAATAGTTTGTGCTTCAACATGCAATGCATAGATTCCAAATGCAAGAAGTGTAGAGTATACAAGATATATTTGTCAGGCAAAACCTATACTAGAGTGTCTTGAAAGCCTTCAACTTCTTGGACATACTCTTCATTATTCAACCACTCGAGCACATTTGAGGTGCCCTTCTCACATTAGATCCAAGGCATTTGAAATATGCAATAGAGGGAATTCTATTGAATAGAAGTTCCTAGGTGTTTTTCTCAAAAATGGTCTCAAAAGAACTCTATTCATAACATAGCAAGCGGTGTTTATGGCTGCGGCCCAAAAATATTTTGGAAAAGAGTTTTCACAAAGTTTTGGGAGCCAAAAAGTTGTGAACAATTCCATTCTCATCACAAAGTTTTGCAAAATTTTGATTGTAAAATTCTCTCCCATTGTCACTTCTAATAGAAATCAATTTGCAGTCAAAGGAGGTTTGAACCATTTTGAAAAGCTTTACAAATTCATGAAATGCTTCAACAATGAATTATCAACAATGACATACGCATACCTCTTACCACCAAGACTAGTGGTCGTCATTGGCCCAAATAGATCAGTATGAACATGTTTAAGAGGCTTTGAAGTTGAAACCATTTTATTGGGTTTGAAAGATTTTTTTTGTTTTCCATATTGGCATGCATCACAAAGACGATTTTTCTCAAAACGCATTTTTGGAAGTCCTCTAACCAAATCTTGAGAGGAAAGTTTGTTCATCAAATCCAGGCTCACATGACGTAATCTTCTATACCAAAGAAACCCATCATTATCATGAACGACAAGACATTTAACATCATTGGCAACAAGTTCATCAAGATATAGCACATGTATCATATTTAAACTCAACTTTTCATCTATTGTCACTCAATTGGCTTAGGCTAAGAAAATTTATTTCAAGACATCAATGAGCAAAACTTGTTTAATGAGAGAGGAATATCCTTTATCAATATTACCTACTCCAAGAATTCTTCCTTTCTTCTAGTTACCAAAGGTGACAAATCATCATTTGTAGCTTGAGGTTCACTAATGAGTGAAGCATTCCCTATCATGTGCCTTGAGCATCCACTATCAAGGAACAACTTATATCACTTCATCTTGAAGGGATATGTACCTATATCAAATGAGAGAAAGTGACTTTTGGTACCCACACTTTCTCGTGTCCAAGGGGGTTAGTGATAGTTTTCTTAGCTCTCTAAATGGTTTTAACACCACTTTCTACCTTTCTCTTCGCATAGCACTAGTGGTCTTGTGACCATTTCTATCACAATAAGTACAACATGTATGAGGCATAGAGGTAGATGTAGCTTAGACAAAGTAATTTTTGTATTTAAAACATTGCTCACATGATTGTATCCAAGACCATTTTTCACAAAAAGAAGATCTTTGAGATCCAAGTAGTTTGTCAAGACTGTCTCTACAATTTGTGAACTTTTCAACACATAAGGTGAGATCATCAACTTTTCTTTTCAAACAATCATAATACACAATCATTTTTTCTGGAGAAGATACTTTTGCACAAAGAGATCTGTTCTCAAGAGACATGTTTTGCAAGGAAACATTTAAAATATCTTTTTCAATGTTCAAGCAATCAATGGATTCAAAGAGTTTTTTTTTTCAAAAAATAAATTTGAATTCTCATTCAATAAATCATCAATTTTGAATATCATCTCTTTGTTTCTTTTTGAAATCTTTTTTAACACACAATACATATCTACAAGCAATTCATAAGGATCATCAATATCATCATCACAATGTATAGAAGTTGAAGGAATAGGTTGTACCTCATCATCCATGCTGTTAGCCCTAAGGGCAAATCATGTAATTTTGATTAATGACAAATATTGATGAGGACTAATATGCTTGTATGTTGTGTGATAGGTTTTATGAACTAAGAAGTATGAAGTCTCATTGCCTTGAAGTTAAAATGCAAGAACAACTCCAATATGTCAAAGTGATTGAAGATTGAAGAGTTTGTTCAAGATGTTACAAGGCTTTGAAGACATGAAGTGTAGGTTGCATGTGCTTAATAGGTAAACTTTGTAAACCCTACACTCTTAAGCCTTGGAATCTATGAGTTGCAATTGAGAGCACAAAACTTGATTTAAATGGTTTCAATGGTTTTGAACTTATCTAAATTATCAAGTTTTCATAAATGATTTTTGCACTTAAAAGGTCTTTAATGACTTATCTTTAAGGCTAGAATGTTTTCCAACTTGTTTGAATTGATTTGAACATGTTTTGACAAAGTTTGAAAAATTCGGATGCAAGATTCGGACGCAGTCCAAAAATTCGGTCGTCCGAATTTTGTAGCAAAAGTTTGCTACTATTCTTCCAGAGAAATTCGGAAGAAGATTCGGACGCAGCTAAAAAATTCGGTCGTCCGAATTTTGGCCTTCAGCATGGTCACTGTTCTTCCAGAGAAATTCGGAAGAAGATTCGGACGCAGCATTCGGTCATCCGAATTTTCCTGAAACTAGCTGTTACTAGCCGTTGTATAGCCGTTTGAACTGATTTTTGAATTCTATAAAAGCCATAAACTCCAGATTTTTTAGTAGAACTTTGAACTTAACAAATCCTACATGCTCTAACTTATTTTACATCAAATCAAATTGAAAAGCTCTCAAATTGCCTTGTGCTCAAAGGTGTACATTCAAGATTCCAAAGGCAAAGGTGAAGTGGTGCTAGCAATTGTAATTATCTACCAAGAAGTGTTGGTAATATCCAAACTCCATTCTTCATTTTAATTCTGTTTTTCTACTAGCTCATTGCAAGGTTATCTTGTGACATAAAACCCTTTTGTGTTAGGGTGAGCCATAGACTAGATTAATCAAGGTTGTGGTGTAAAACACGTTTATGGGTGAGCCTTTGATTATATTGGTCTTTAGGTTGTCTTTAGATATAAAACCCTTGTGGAAGGGTGAACCTTGTTTGTATAATTACTAAAAGATGTTGTGAGTGTAAAACCATTGTGTGGTGAGCCTCTTATGTAATTGTTGAATTTGAGCATATAGTGGATTGGTTGAAATCCTTGAGTGTGGACTCAAGGTAGTGGATGTAGATCTTGGAGAGATCGAAGCACTATAAATCATGTGTTCATTTTCTTATTGCTTTACTTGTTTACATACTTGTGATTATTATTTATGCTTAGTTGTTGATTGATTGGTTATGGTCTTATAGTTTGATAATCTTGTATTAATCATCAAATCACATATAACTTGAAGTTTGTGAATTTAAAGAAGAGCTTTTATTAAGACAAAGGATTTGCAAAAAGGGAAAAAGATTTCGATAATTAGCCAAAGACCTAATTCACCCCCCTCTTAGGTCTTTTACATGCCATGAAGCACACATTTGCTCTTTCTTCATTGTCATCTTCACTATCTTCATTGGCATGTTGATCCCAAATGCCTACTAATCCCTTTCCTTTCTTGAGAGATTTCTTCTTTTTGAATTTGACTTCTCTCTTCTTCTACAATGCTTTAGGTCAATTGGCTACAAGGTGTTCAGTACTTTGCATTTATAACATTGAGGCTTGAATAATGAAGATTATTATCCTTCTTTCTTGGAAGACCTCTTTTCCTTCTTGAGAAATCCCTTTTTATAGGATTTCTTGAAATCCTTGACTACCATAGCCATCTTATCATCCTCTCCATCTTCATTTTCATCACTAGATGATACCTCTTGCTCACTAGGATTGTCGGAGGCTTTAAATATTACTCCTTTTCTCCCTTTCTCCTCATCTTCAAGATCATTTAGTCTTTTCATGTTGCATAATTGATAGTCCCTCACGACCACAACAACTTTGACTCCTTCACTTGGTTTGTTTCTTCATACGTTATCTGAAGAAGTCTTCACATATCATGAGCAGTATCACATCCATTCACCTGATTGTACTTATTCACATCCAAGGTACAACTTAGAATATTCATAGCTTGATAGTTCAAAGTCATCCTCCTTGAGTCACTTTTATCATATTCTTCCAATGGCCTTAGTTCCCTTGTGACTCCATCAGCTCTTAAACTCATTGGGATGTAAGAACCTTTCTCAATAATGTTCCACAAATCAAAGTCAATGTTCCAATGGCCTTAGTTCCCTTGTGACTCCATCAGAGCAAGGTCTTCTTTTTAAGGTCTAACAACCTAGAAGTAAAGATTCTATGGCTAGTTTATCAAATTTGCCTTATATGGAAGGTTCCTCTACAAATAGATCTCCTTTATTTGATGGTTCTAATTTTACATTTTGGAAATCTAGAATTAGAATTTTTATTTGTTCTTTTAACTTTGATTTGTGGAGTATCATTGAGAAAGGTCCCTATGTTCCTATGAGAATAAAAGCTGATGGAATTACAAGGGAACAAAAGCCTATGGAGGAACTTGATGAGAACGACTCAAGAAAGATAACCTTAAACTACCAAGTAATGAACATCTTGAGTTGTGCATTGGACGTGAATGAATACAATAGAGTGAGTGAATGTGACACCGCTCACGATATGTGGAGACTTCTACAAGCAACACACGAGGAAAGAGCCAATATGTGTTTCATGGCAATAAATGATGAGGTACAATCCACTCCTTCTACCTCTACTTGTTGTGATGATGATGTTGATGATGTAGATGATCCTAGTGAACTACTTGTTGAAATGTCTGAAGAATTAAAAAAATGCTTCAAAAAAGAAATAAGGAAATGAAATTCAAAATTAATGATTTATTGAATGAAAATTCAAAATTATATTGTGAAAACAAAAAGCTTCTTGAATCTATTGATTGTTTGAATATTGAAAAAGAAGTTTTAAATGTCTCTTTACAAAACATGTCCCTTGAAAATAAGATTCTTTGTGAAAAGATTTTGTCTCTTGAAAGAATGCTTGTTGATCATGAGACTTTGAAAAAGAAGGTTGATGAGCTTACATTATGTATAGAAAAATTTACAAAAGGAAGGGACAATCTTGATAAAATTCTTGGAGCTCAAAGATCTCCTCTTTTTTAAAAAATGGTCTTGGCTATAATTATGTAAACAATGTGCCTAAATATAAAAAACTTCTTTGTTAGAGCTACTTCTACTTCCATGCATCATACTTGTTATACTTATTGTGGAAAACATGGACATAAAGTCACCAAATGCTATGTTAAAAGAAAAGTAGAGAATGGTGTAAAAACTATTTGGAGAGTTAAGGGAATTATTACTAATCCTCACGGACCCAAGAAAGTATGGGTACCAAAGGAAACTTCCTCTCCTTTATCACAGTGCGCTTCAATTCAAACTCAAGCACCACTAAATGGCGTATTGATGATGTTGGCTTAAAGAATAATAGAAAACACCTCATGCATAATCAAGGTCAAAGCAATCGATGAAGGATTTGTTTTTGAAAAGAAAGGAAGAATTCTTGAAGTAACCAATGTTGGTAAAGGTTCCTCTCTTCTTTTTAAACAAATGTTGCTAATTGCTGATTTGAACTATAACTTGCTTAGCATTTGCCAATTGTGTGACAATGAATAAGAAGTTAAATGCCAACAAGCAAAATTTCAGTTGAGAATTTTTTTTTGTGGATTTGAAGATTTGCCAACCATGACTTGTCAATTGCTTCAATTAAGTTGATTAGGTAACATTAATGATATGAGATTGAATTAATACTTTATATGTTTTTGAAATTGATTATATGTCATTATAAAATGATTAAAATAGATATGATTGAATATCTATGCATTTACTTGGCCAAAAACATCTTTATGAAACTTTACAAAATGTTTGGACATGAAGTTTGGATGTAGACCATAAGTTACGTCACACTGAACTTGTATGACAAAATGATATTTTGTGATTTTGATCAATCACTTACAAATTTTTGAATATGTGTTTTATCTTGATAAGCTTGAATGTCTTGTTGCTTATGATAATGATTTTCTTGGCATAAAAGATTTGATCACGTGTACATGGATTTGTTGAACAAACTTTTCTATCAAGATTTAGTTAGAGGATTGCTAAAAATATGTTTTGAGAAAATTGTCTTTGAGATACTTGTCCGTATGAAAACAAACAAAAGAATCTTTCAAACCCATGAAAATGATTTTAGACCTCAAAACATCTTGAGCTTTTTCATATGGATTGTTTTGGACTTATATGGAACTCTAGTATTGATGACTTGAAGTATGCCTTACTAGAGTTGATGATTTCTAAATATTCATTTTAGCATTATTCATTGTTCAAAAAGATTAAGTGTTTCATAAGTTTGTAAAATTATTCAAAAAGGTTCAAACCTCCCTTGAAAATTGGAGAAGTGTTTCACAAGTGACAATGGGAGAATTTTACAACTAAGTCTTTACAAAATTTACTTTGAAAATTGAATTTCATATAATTGTTTCAACTGCAAAAACTCCACAACAAAAGGGTGTTATTTGAAAAGAAAATTTAAACTTTGTAAAAATTGGCTAGGTCCATGCTTTGTGAAAATTCTTCCTCAAAAATATTTTTAGTCCAAAGTCGTAAACATCACATGTTATGATAAATAGAATTCTTTTAAGATCATTTTGAAGAAAAACATCTTTTGAATTCTCTTTTATAGAATGCCTCAAATTGCATATTTTAAAATGTTTGGTTATAAATGTCTTATCTTAAATTCTTGTGTTAACTTACTTAAAATTTGATAGAAATCTTGATATTGATATATCTCTTATCTATTCTTCTAACAACAAGGCTTATAGAATTTTATAACAAAAAGAACCTTACATGATGAGGAAACCATTCATGTTAGCTTTGATGAATCTTACATTTATTTGGAAAGAAAAGATGAAGATGATGTAGGTACATCTATGAATGACTATCAAATCCATCTTCAAGCACCAACTTTGGAGGATCATACCAATGAGCAATAAATGATTGAACAAAATGATCAACATAGTGGTGACCAAAAGCTCTCAAAGAACTTAAGATATCCAAGAGGCCACCCTAAGGAGCAAATCATTGGTGATATCTCCCAAGGAGTAAAAATAAGGCGGTACTTTATCAATAACTTCATTCTTTTATTGGATATGAGCCTAAAGTATTGATGATGCATTGTGTGATGATTTTTGGATTATTTGTATGCAAGAGGATTTAAATAAATTTGAAAGATACAATATTTTGGATATTTCTAAATCTCATGATCATTCTATTATTGGAACTAAATAGTTTATAGAAATAAACTTATTGAATCCGGAGAAGTTGTTAGAAACAAGGTTAGACTTGTTGCCTAAGGATTCAATCAAGAAGAGGAAATTGATTATGATATGAAACCTTTGTTCCGAATGCTAGACTTGAGTCCATAAGAATGCTTTTGACTTGTACTTGCTTTAAGTTATTTCAAATGAATGTCAAAAGTGCTTTTCTAAATGGTTCTATTGAGGAAGTTGTTTATATGGAACAATCACCCGGTTTTGCTCATGAAAAGTTTCCTAACCATATTTTCAAACTTTCCTAAGTTTTGAATGGTTTAAAACCAGCTCCTAAAATTTAGTGTGAAAGATTGAGTAGTTTCCATCTTTCAAAAGGATTTTCAAAAAGAAAACCAAAACTACCCTCTTTATAAATTCCTCATGCAACAATGATCTATAACTTGTCCAAATATATGATACAACTTTTGGTGCTTCTAATACTTCACTTTGTGATGTGTTTTCCAAGTTGATGCAAAGTAAATTAGAAATGAGCATGATAGGAAAACTCAATTTCTTTCTTGGCCTACAAATCAAGCAAACCAAGAATGGCACTTTCATGAATCATGTTAAGGTATAAGCACTTTCATAAGTTTATCAACTATGCATGACAAGAATAAAATGGTTTCATAGGAGTAGTCAACTCTATTTGACTGCAAGTAGAACTAATATTATGTTTGAAATGTGTTTGTGTGCTAAATTTCATCTTGTCATAAAGAGTTTCATTTGATTGCTATTAAACACATTCACTATTACCTTATTGATACTCTAAGTGATTATGATCTATGTTTCAAATATGTGGCTATGTTATGTGATAATACTAATGCAACAAATTTGATCATCATACTATTCAACAAACTAGGACAAAGCATATTGAGATCATACTTCATCTCATTAGAGATCATTCTACTAAGGGTAATATTTGTTTAAAGCATGATTGCACTAATGAACAAATTAATGATATTCTTACTATGCCATTAGCCGAAGAAAGGTTTGACCAATCTTGGAAGTAGCTTAGAGAATTCAAAATTCAATAACTAATAAGTGTATTCAAGTGTTGTAGCTTCAGGTGAGGACAAAGATGCCTAGCATGGGAAAAGGAAAGAGAAAAGCCAAAGAAAAAGAAGGAGGATCAGTGATTAATGAACCAAGGAAGGTTCATGTTTTGCAAAGCATGTCATGGCTGGATAGATTTGTCACAGTGGAGGCTACTACTGAAATTGATGATTGGGCACAAAGGAACCATAAGATAAATCCAAGCCACAAGGTGGATGTCATCAAACTATTCGAAATGGGTAATATACTCTCATTTTTAAATGATGTGAGCTGGACTAGTTTGCCTATGTTTGATGAATGCTATTACCTTCCTTAGTTTATGAAGTTTATGCAAATATTAAGGAAGAAAGAGTTGAGCTAGTTGGTAATAAAGCTATTCAATGGTATTCTTCAAGAATATCACAAGTTAATTTTTTTGATGGATAATGCATTGCTCAATAGAATTTGTGATGTTGAGGATATTGGGTTTAGGCATTATTCTTTCGGAGAACATTGTTTTATAAGTAAGTTATACTCACATGAAAGAATTGAGAATGCCTATTTAAATGGTAGAAGCCTCAAGACTAGAAAAGAGTGAGAAATAAAAGCTTTTTGATGCTAGTAAAAGAATTTTGCATCACATGCTTACTACCTTGATTATAACATACTTTAAACACAAATATTCTGTTGATAATATGTATGTTGTAATTATGCTAGCCATGCATAGGAAAAGAAAATTGAATTTTGGATATATATATATAGTGCTAAAGAATATAATGGCAGCTAGAAGAACCGAGCATAAGCCATTGTCGTATGGAAAGTCATTGACAGGAATTTTCAAGTATTTAAAAGTGATAATTGCTTTCTAGTGGTTTACCAATAAAGAGTGAAGAAGTCTACACCAACAACTCACTAAACAAAATTCCTTGGATACTTGATGATGATAATGTATGAATGGCTAGAAGAGAAAATCCTCTAAGGGTGATAAAAGAGATGCTAGCGATGATGAAGAAAAGAAGGAAGAAGAAAATGAAGAAGAAGAAGTGGATAAAAAGGAAATCCTTGCTGGAGAAAGGAAACCTAAAATGAGGCATGACTCATCTAGTGAGGGGGAGCAACCCCACAAAAAGAAGTCTATTTGAAGAGTACTCTCTATTGAAGGAAAAGAAGTTGAAGATGAAAATCTCACTAGAGGTGATACCATAGTTGCCAAGGTGTTTCAAGAAATATTGGACAACCATATAGAGGAAATGAAGAAGATGGACAAATTCTTCAAGTCTTTTTGCTCTGATAATTCTTGGCAAATTTGATGGTTTAGAAGCTAGAGTCAAGAATATGGAAGAAGACTTGAGAAAGATTTCTCAAGTGGTTTTAAATGGTGCAAGTCCCTATAAAGCCCAAGAGAACAAGCAAGAAGAAAGAGGTGAAGGAAGTTTAACAAAGTCAAAGCACAAATCCATCACCAATATCCTTCAGCCAAGGGAGAAAAATGTGGTTCAAAGAAAGAAGATCCAAAGACCCACTCAAATTGGTAGCTTTCCAAAGTAGAACTACACGAGTAAGGAGTCAACAAATGAAGGACCCCATCATATAGAGCTCAAGGGAGACATGGCCATCATAACAAACAAAGTTGGAAGTGAAGACCATGAAACGCATCCAAGACTAAGCCTTTCTATCCCTAAACTCTATTTTGATGCTTATTTTAGTTTATTCCTTGATGCACATGTTATGCTTTAATATTGAAATTTACTTTTGCCTTTCTAGTCATTATAATGATTTGAAGCTCAATATGTGAAATCTTTGTGATAAGAGCTTCTTTTGTTTCACTTTTGTTGTCTAAGTACTCTCACCCCAAGTTTAATTGCTGATAAAAAGGGAGAGAAGAAGTCGATTTATTATTGTTAAGATGCTACATAATGATTATTGCTGTTAGGATGATAATTATTTGACTAGAACTATACTATTTATAAGAGTTGGTCAATACATTGCCAATATACTGCTTATATGTGATACATGTTGTCTCATTTTCATTAACCCCATCTTTGAGTGATGACAAAAGGGGGAGAAGAAATGGGATGACAAAATGTGTGAAAATGTGAAATAGCAGTGGACAAAATGTGTGAAAATGTGAAATAGCAGTGGACAAAATGTGTAAAAATGTGAAATAGCAGTGGACAAAATGTGTGAAAATGTGAAATAGCAGTGGAATTCCTCATGCATGAATATAAAATGTGTCAATTTTCTGAAAATCCATGCATATGTCAAGGGGGAGAAAGAACAAAACATGTTATGTGTTTGTTGTACTGCAATTGCTTGATGTAATTGTGATGTGTAATGTAAATGTGCTATGAATGTGTACTGTGAAACTAATTGGTTGCATTTGAAATTTAAATTGAAAATGATTGTTTTCTGAGATTTTGAAAATGGTTAAGTTGGGATTGTGAAGTTTTTATCATGGTTCTTGACTTGACCTATGACTTTACATTACATCATGAAAACAATTAAATACATGAGTTTTGTGGTTTTGCAAAGATAAACTGAGTGCTATTGTAGATATACATATTTGAGTACTTCTATAGTTCATTTGAAAATGCAAAATCACCTTTTCAACTTGTTTCCAAAAATTTGGACTTGAAATTCGGATGCAGACCAAATATTCGGACGCATCAAGATCTTCTTGTCAAAAATGTCTTTTCTGTTGTTCAAATTGTTTGAAAACTGTTTTAATCCTTCCTATCATATTTGAACAATCTTAGAAAAGATTATTTTCAAAAATTAAAGTTGTTATCTCACATATTTTACATTTTGGATTCGAAATCTTAAAATTCGGATGCATGATTCAAAATTCGGATGCATGTTTCAAAAATTCGGATGCATCCATATTTTGTTACCAAAATGTGCTCTTTTGTTGTTCAAATTGATTCAAATATGTTTTAATCTCTTCCATTATGTTTGAACAACCTTAGGAACACTTTATTTCACTTTAAACATTCATTATATTGAATTTATTGCAGTTTGGACTTAAGATTTAAAAATTCGAATGCAAGATCAAAAAATTCGGATGCATGTTCTGAAATTCGGATGCATGCATATTTTGTTGCCAAAATGTGCTCTATTGTTGTTCAAATTGATTCAAACTTGTTTTAATCTCTTCCACTATGTTTGAACAACCTTAGGAAATCTTATTTTCAAAAATTGAAGCTTTCATTTCACTTATTTTACAATTCGTACTTGATATGTCAAAATTCGGATGCATAGCATCTCAAGTCCAAACTTGTTGAAAAATGAGCACAATCTAAGGGGGAGCAATATTAATCTTTTCTGACTTTAATACCTCTCTTAGAAGTTGTCGTAATGATTAAATGCTATATCTTATATCCTATTTGTTGGAAGGAAGGAGGTTAATGGAGGTTGGTTTGGTCATAGGCTCATTTTGAGCCTTTTGTATGTCAATGTGCTAAATTGGTTATTTTCTATCATTGAAATTAATACTTCTATGTACTACATTGTTTTAATCTATCACATTTTGCATCAAAGTTTGTCATCATCAAAAAGGGGGAGATTGTTAGCCCTAAGGGCAAATCATGTAGTTTTGATTAATGACAAATATTGATGAGGACTAATATGCTTGTATGTTGTGTGATAGGTTTTATGAACTAAGAAGTATGAAGTCTCATTGCCTTGAAGTTAAAATGCAAGAACAACTCCAATATGTCAAAGTGATTGAAGATTGAAGAGTTTGTTCAAGATGTTAGAAGGCTTTGAAGACATGAAGTGTAGGTTGCATATGCTTAATAGATAAACTTTGTAAACCCTACACTCTTAAGCCTTGGAATCTATGAGTTGCAATTGAGAGCACAAAACTTGATTTAAATGGTTTCAATGGTTTTGAACTTATCTAAATTATCATGTTTTCATAAATGGTTTTTGCACTTAAAAGGTCTTTAATGACTTATCTTTAAGGCTAGAATGTTTTCCAACTTGTTTGAATTGATTTGAACATGTTTTGACAAAGTTTGAAAAATTCGGATGCAAGATTCGGACGCAGCCAAAAAATTCGGTCGTCCGAATTTTGGCCTTCAGCATGGTCACTGTTCTTCCAGAGAAATTCGGAAGAAGATTCGGACGCAACAGAAAAAATTCGGTCGTCCGAAAAATTCAGACGCAGAATTCGGTCATCCGAATTTTCCTGAAACTAGCCGTTACTAGCCGTTGTATAGCCGTTTGAACTGATTTTTGAATTCTATAAAAGCCATAAACTCTAGATTTTTTAGTAGAACTTTGAACTTAACAAATCCTACATGCTCTAACTTATTTTACATCAAATCAAATTTAAAAGCTCTCAAATTGCCTTGTGCTCAAAGGTGTACATTCAAGATTCCAAACGCAAAGGTGAAGTGGTGCTAGCAATTGTAATTATCTACCAAAGTTTTGCAAAATTTTGATTGTAAAATTCTCTCCCATTGTCACTTCTAATAGAAATCAATTTGCAGTCAAAGGAGGTTTGAACCATTTTGAAAAGCTTTACAAATTCATGAAATGCTTCAACAATGAATTATCAACAATGACATACGCATACCTCTTACCACCAAGACTAGTGGTCGTCATTGGCCCAAATAGATCAGTATGAACATGTTTAAGAGGCTTTGAAGTTGAAACCATTTTATTGGGTTTGAAAGATTTTTTTTGTTTTCCATATTGGCATGCATCACAAAGACGATTTTTCTCAAAACGCATTTTTGGAAGTCCTCTAACCAAATCTTGAGAGGAAAGTTTGTTCATCAAATCCAGGCTCACATGACGTAATCTTCTATACCAAAGAAACCCATCATTATCATGAACGACAAGACATTTAACATCATTGGCAACAAGTTCATCAAGATATAGCACATGTATCATATTTAAACTCAACTTTTCATCTATTGTCACTCAATTGGCTTAGGCTAAGAAAATTTATTTCAAGACATCAATGAGCAAAACTTGTTTAATGAGAGAGGAATATCCTTTATCAATATTACCTACTCCAAGAATTCTTCCTTTCTTCTAGTTACCAAAGGTGACAAATCATCATTTGTAGCTTGAGGTTCACTAATGAGTGAAGCATTCCCTATCATGTGCCTTGAGCATCCACTATCAAGGAACAACTTATATCACTTCATCTTGAAGGGATATGTACCTATATCAAATGAGAGAAAGTGACTTTTGGTACCCACACTTTCTCGTGTCCAAGGGGGTTAGTGATAGTTTTCTTAGCTCTCTAAATGGTTTTAACACCACTTTCTACCTTTCTCTTCGCATAGCACTAGTGGTCTTGTGACCATTTCTATCACAATAAGTACAACATGTATGAGGCATAGAGGTAGATGTAGCTTAGACAAAGTAATTTTTGTATTTTAAAACATTGCTCACATGATTGTATCCAAGACCATTTTTCACAAAAAGAAGATCTTTGAGATCCAAGTAGTTTGTCAAGACTGTCTCTACAATTTGTGAACTTTTCAACACATAAGGTGAGATCATCAACTTTTCTTTTCAAACAATCATAATACACAATCATTTTTTCTGGAGAAGATACTTTTGCACAAAGAGATCTGTTCTCAAGAGACATGTTTTGCAAGGAAACATTTAAAATATCTTTTTCAATGTTCAAGCAATCAATGGATTCAAAGAGTTTTTTTTTTCAAAAAATAAATTTGAATTCTCATTCAATAAATCATCAATTTTGAATATCATCTCTTTGTTTCTTTTTGAAATCTTTTTTAACACACAATACATATCTACAAGCAATTCATAAGGATCATCAATATCATCATCACAATGTATAGAAGTTGAAGGAATAGGTTGTACCTCATCATCCATGCTGTTAGCCCTAAGGGCAAATCATGTAGTTTTGATTAATGACAAATATTGATGAGGACTAATATGCTTGTATGTTGTGTGATAGGTTTTATGAACTAAGAAGTATGAAGTCTCATTGCCTTGAAGTTAAAATGCAAGAACAACTCCAATATGTCAAAGTGATTGAAGATTGAAGAGTTTGTTCAAGATGTTAGAAGGCTTTGAAGACATGAAGTGTAGGTTGCATATGCTTAATAGATAAACTTTGTAAACCCTACACTCTTAAGCCTTGGAATCTATGAGTTGCAATTGAGAGCACAAAACTTGATTTAAATGGTTTCAATGGTTTTGAACTTATCTAAATTATCATGTTTTCATAAATGGTTTTTGCACTTAAAAGGTCTTTAATGACTTATCTTTAAGGCTAGAATGTTTTCCAACTTGTTTGAATTGATTTGAACATGTTTTGACAAAGTTTGAAAAATTCGGATGCAAGATTCGGACGCAGCCAAAAAATTCGGTCGTCCGAATTTTGGCCTTCAGCATGGTCACTGTTCTTCCAGAGAAATTCGGAAGAAGATTCGGACGCAACAGAAAAAATTCGGTCGTCCGAAAAATTCAGACGCAGAATTCGGTCATCCGAATTTTCCTGAAACTAGCCGTTACTAGCCGTTGTATAGCCGTTTGAACTGATTTTTGAATTCTATAAAAGCCATAAACTCTAGATTTTTTAGTAGAACTTTGAACTTAACAAATCCTACATGCTCTAACTTATTTTACATCAAATCAAATTTAAAAGCTCTCAAATTGCCTTGTGCTCAAAGGTGTACATTCAAGATTCCAAACGCAAAGGTGAAGTGGTGCTAGCAATTGTAATTATCTACCAAGAAGTGTTGGTAATATCCAAACTCCATTCTTCATTTTAATTCTGTTTTTCTACCAGCTCATTGCAAGGTTATCTTGTGACATAAAACCCTTTTGTGTTAGGGTGAGCCATAGACTAGATTAATCAAGGTTGTGGTGTAAAACCCGTTTGTGGGTGAGCCTTTGATTATATTGGTCTTTAGGTTGTCTTTAGATATAAAACCCTTGTGGAAGGGTGAACCTTGTTTGTATAATTACTAAAAGAGGTTGTGAGTGTAAAACCATTGTGTGGTGAGCCTCTTATGTAATTGTTGAATTTGAGCATATTGTGGATTGGTTGAAATCCTTGAGTGTGGACTCAAGGTAGTGGATGTAGATCTTGGAGAGATCGAAGCACTATAAATCGTGTGTTCATTTTCTTATTGCTTTACTTGTTTACATACTTGTGATTATTATTTATGCTTAGTTGTTGATTGATTGGTTATGGTCTTATAGTTTGATAATCTTGTATTAATCATCAAATCACATATAACTTGAAGTTTGTGAATTTAAAGAAGAGCTTTTATTAAGACAAAGGATTTGCAAAAAGGGAAAAAGATTTCGATAATTAGCCAAAGACCTAATTCACCCCCCTCTTAGGTCTTTTACATGCCATGAAGCACACATTTGCTCTTTCTTCACTGTCATCTTCACTATCTTCATTGGCATGTTGATCCCAAATGCCTACTAATCCCTTTCCTTTCTTGAGAGATTTCTTCTTTTTGAATTTGACTTCTCTCTTCTTCTACAATGCTTTAGGTCAATTGGCTACAAGGTGTTCAGTACTTTGCATTTAAAACATTGAGGCTTGAATAATGAAGATTATTATCCTTCTTTCTTGGAAGACCTCATTTCCTTCTTGAGAAATCCCTTTTTATAGGATTTCTTGAAATCCTTGACTACCATAGCCATCTTATCATCCTCTCCATCTTCATTTTCATCACTAGATGATACCTCTTGCTCACTAGGATTGTCGGAGGCTTTAAATATTACTCCTTTTCTCCCTTTCTCCTCATCTTCAAGATCATTTAGTCTTTTCATGTTGCATAATTGATAGTCCCTCACGACCACAACAACTTTGACTCCTTCACTTGGTTTGTTTCTTCATACGTTATCTGAAGAAGTCTTCACATATCATGAGCAGTATCACATCCATTCACCTGATTGTACTTATTCACATCCAAGGTACAACTTAGAATATTCATAGCTTGATAGTTCAAAGTCATCCTCCTTGAGTCACATTTATCATATTCTTCCAATGGCCTTAGTTCCCTTGTGACTCCATCAGCTCTTAAACTCATTGGGATGTAAGAACCTTTCTCAATAATGTTCCACAAATCAAAGTTAATAAAATAAATATATTTTTTAATTCTAGATTTTCAAAATGCATAATTTGTTTCATCAAACAAGGGAGGTCTATTTGTGGAAGACCCTTTCAAATAAGGCAAGTTTGAAATATTAGCCATAAGATCTTAACATCTAGGTTGTAAAACCACACAAAGAAGCCCTTGCTTTGATAACAATTGAAAGATCTAAGAGGGAGTGAATTAGGTCTTTGAAAAATTTTCAAAATCTTTTCCTTTTTGAAAACCTGGATTGGAAAGATTCAAGCTTCAATTATTAAAAAGATCTTGAGAAGTAGATGCAAGAAGATGTAAGTATTTTGAGAGTTGCTATGAATGTTTAAAAAGCTTATCAAAAGAGATTTAATGAACGCAATAGATAAGCAAGTAACAAAAGAAGGACCAAGAGTACAAACAATTTATAGTGGTTAAATATCTTCAAGATCTACATCTACTACCTTGAGCCTACATTCAAAGATTTTAACCAACTCAACTATAGAAATAGTTAATACAAGTATACTAGAGGTTCACCCAATAAGGGTTTTGCACCACAACCTTTTTCTAACAGAATTAAGGTTCACCCTATCAAAAAGGGTTTTATTTTTTCAAGACAGTCTTGAATAAAGCAAGTAGATGAAGGAATAAATAAAGATATTACCAACAACTTTGTAGATGATGACAAATGCTAGCACCACTTCACCTTTTTTTATCTTTGGAACTTGAAGAGAATAAGACCAAAGAGAGCTTTTTGAATTCAAATGAGTTTGGAGTACAGAGATTCTTAAAATGTTCAAAACTACTAAAATATCTAAAGTTTATGTCTTTTAAAGGGATTAAAATTCAATTCCAATGTTCAAATAACGGCTTGTAACAGTGCAATTCGATCAACAAACTTGGACCTCTGCATCTGAATTAGTCGTCCAAACTTATTGTGAACCATGCAATCAAGGTAAATTTGATTGATAGAACTTGGACCTCTGTGTCGAAATGGTTGTTCATATTTCTCTGGAAATTCAGCAGCTAAAGTCACAATTCGGACATTCAAATTGAAGTCCAAATATTTGAAAATCAACCACAACAAGTTGGAAATCATTTTAGACTTAAGGATATGTCCTTTAAGACCTTTTGAATACTAAGCCATTAATAAATACTTGGTAAATCAAGAGTAATCAAAGCTTTTTAAAGTTCAAAACCAAGTTTTGTGCTTTCTCATATATTCTATAGATTCCAAAATCAAGAAGCATAGGGTTTACAAGAAGATATATATTAAGTAAAGACAAGCCTACACTAGTGTCTTCAAAGCCTTCAATCTTCTAGGACATGCTCTACATTCTTCAATCACTTCAGCACATTTGAGTTATCCTTAGTATTATAGCTCCAAGGCAATGAGAACACTTGGCTTCTCAATCCAAAAATCTTATCACACAATGTTCATACAAAATTAGTCCTCATCAAAGTCTGTCATTAATCAAAACTACTAGATTTTCTCTTTCGGCTTGCAGGGTTAACAAAGCTCCCTTTTAAATTGTGCTTATTTTTGAACAAGCTTGGACTTGAATGGTTTTAAGTTTGAATTTTCAATTTTCAAGTCCGAATTACAAAATACATATGGTAATGACTATGCTTTTGGTAAATAAGCTTTCCTATGTTTTCTAATCATGGTAGAAAAGTCTGAAGGAGGTTTTGCATAGTTTGGATAACAAATAAACACTTTTTGGCGAGAAAATTGGACTGAGTCTGAGTTGGACTATGTGTATCCTAATTCAAGTCTGAATTTGAGTCCAAATTTCAAAATTTCAACCATTCAAGTTCAAATAAACCTCACAAATGCAAAAGCATCCATGATACATTTTTTACTGCATTTGCATTCAATCACACTTTGCAATTCAACACATTACATATATTTTTCAATACTCATCCACAATTAACATTTGCAATACAACTCAACCACAATCATCATTTGCAATTCAACATGAATCATAGTACTCAACACATTACAAACATTTTACAATCAACATACTCACTCCCTTTTTTGTCATCAATCAAATTGGGGTTTTCATAGTGAGTTAGAATAAAAAACAAGTTCTCAACACAATTATATAATCATTGAGCCTCAACTAAACATATGAGCTTAAAGGAAATACATTGACTAGAAACATGCACAGAAACATGGAAACATGAAAATGTAGAAATACACGAGCCATCCTAAATACATAAACTAAAGGCCAACATAAATTATAAAATGAGATTCATAAGCCAAAAGCATGATAGATGAGATTAAGGGAAAGAGATGATTAGTCTTTAATTTTCTTCATGGTCTTCACTCCGTATTGGTTTGTAGTGATTGTCATGTTTCCTTTGAGCTCTATATGAAGCAAACCATCACTGGTATGTTCTTTACTAGAGTAATTTGGCTTTGAAGTTGTCGTCAATCTAGAAGACCTTCTTGAGCCCTTCTTTCTTACTATTTGTTTTACTCTTCCCTTAGCAAATGAAATGATGGAAGGGGTAGCAATTTAAACTTTCTCAATCATACTACTTTCTTCACTAGCTTCCTCTTGGATTCCTTTACCATCTCCACTTGTTGTTTTTGCTTATGCCTCTCGTCATCCTCTTTTTGTGTGCCTTTATCACCTCCTTCTTCCTTCTTCACCCACCAGCTCAAAGTCATGTTCGTTGTTATCATCATTATCATCATCACTATTTCCATTCTTGCTATCATCCCCATCATTGTATTTTTCTTCTTTTTCCTCCTTCTCTTCATCTTCTTGAGCCTTAGAGGTTCCTTCTTTGTGAGAGTTTTTCATCAATAGATCCTCAATCTTTTTCACTCTCTCTTCTAGTCCATCAAATTTCTGAATTACCATCGGAGCAAGGGCTTCAAAGAACTTGTACATCTTCTCCACTTTCTGGCATGGTTGTTGAGGCCCTCTTAGAAGACTTTGGCAACAATGATCTGTCAACAAGTGATCTCCTCTTATCAATAAAGTCATTTGCCTCAACAGAGTGGGATTGAGGATCTTGCTCTTCTTCAAACAAGCTCCTCTTGGAGGGAGATTCCTTCCCCTCACTAGGTAACTTATTTCTTTTTATCTTTATTTCCCTCTTTTGCATCTCTTCCTCATCCTCTTCTTCTTCTTCTTCTTCTTCAATATCAATTTCTTCACCTCTTCTTGCTTTTCTTTCTTTGATGGAGTCTCCATCTTCATTCTGCAAGGTCCATCTTCATCAAGAGTAAGTTGCATTCTCTTGAGTGATTCACTAGTGTAGACGTTTCTACTTTTGATAGTCAATTATCTCCTAAGAAGTTGAACTTGGAATTCTTGAAGAGCTTCATAAGCAATCTTCCATATGTTAACGACTTGAGAAGAATACAAGGCTCATTGCCTTGAAGCTAAAAGTGCAAGAACAACTCAAGGATATCTAAGTGGTTGAAGGAGAATTCAAAATTATTTTGTGATAACAGAAAACTTCTTGAATCCATTGATTGTTTAAATATTGAGAAAGAAGTTTTAAATGTTTTTTTGCAAAATATATCTCTTGAGAACAAATCTCTTTGTGTCAAAACATCCACTCTAGAGAAAATGATTGTTGATTATGACTTGTGGAAAAAGAAGGTTGATGATCTCACTTTATGTGTTGAAAAATTTTCAAAAGGTAGAGACAAACTTCTTGAATATTAAAAATTCCCTTTTGTTAAAAACGGTCTTGGATGCAATCATGTCAACAATACTTCAAAATACAAAAATTACTTTGTCAAAGCCACATCTACCACTATGCCTCATACATGTTGTACTTATTGTGATAGAAATGGTCACAAGGCCACGAGGTATTATGTAAAAAGAAAAGTTGGGAGAGGTAAGGGAATTATTACTAACCCACTTGGACCCAAGAAAATGTGGGTACCAAACGTCACTTCCTCTCACTAGATGTAGGTACATATTCCCTCAAGATCAAGTGCTACCAAGTGGTTTCTTGATAGTGGATGCTCAAGACACATGACAGGAAATGCTTCACTCATTAGTGAATGTCAAACCACAAGTAATGGATTAGTCACATTTGGTGACAAGAAGAAAGGAAGAATTCTTAGATTAGGTAATATTGGTAAAGGATCTTCCGCTCTTATTAAACAAGTTTTACTCATTGATGACTTGAAATATAATTTTCTTAGCATTAGTCAATTATGTGACAATAGATACAAAGTTGAGTTTAAATGTGATAAATATACCATTCTTGATAGTGTAAGTAGGAACTCTATTTTTGTTGCAAATAGAGTTAGGAATGTCTATGTGCTATATCTTGAAGAACCTGTTACAAATGATGTAAAATGTCGTACCGTTCATGATAATGATGGTTTTCTTTGGCATAGAAGGTTAGGTCATGTGAGCATGGATTTATTAAATTAACTTTCCTCTCAAGATTTAGTTAGAGGATTTCCAAAAATGTGTTTTGAAAAAAACCATCTTTGTGATGCATGTCAATATGGAAAAGAAACAAAAACATCTTTCAAGCCCAAGAAAATGGTTTCAACTTCAAAACCTCTTGAACTTGTTCATATGGATTTATTTGGTCCAATAAGGACCATTAGTCTTGGTGGAAAAGAGTTATGCATATGTCATAGTTGATAATTTTTCAAGATTCACTTAGGTACTCTTTTTATCACAAAAGGATGAAGTATTTCATGAATTTGTAAAACTTTTCAAAAAGGTTCAAACCTCCCTTGATTGCAAATCAATCACTATTAGAAGTGACAATGGGAGAGAATTTTACAATCATGATTTTACAAAAATTTGTAATGAAAGTGAAATTGTTCATAACTTTTCAGCTGCCAAAACACCTCAACAAAATTGAGTTATTGAAAGGAAAAATTAAACTTTACAAGAAATGGCTAGGTCTATGCTTTGTGAAAATTCTTTACCAAAATATTTTTGGGCCGAAGCTGTTAACACATCTCGCTATGTTATGAATAGAGTTATTTTTTAAGGCCATTTTTGAGGAAAACCCATTTTGAACTTTTATTTGGTAGAGTTCCCTCTATTTCCTATTTCAAAGTATTTGGTTGCAAATGCTTTATATTGAATATGCATGACAACTTGGGAAAGTTTGATAGAAAATTGGATGAAGGTATTCCTTGGTTATTCCTCTAACAACAAAGCCTATAGATTTTACAATAAAAGAATTTTATGTGTTGAGGAAACCATACATGTGAGTTTTGATGAGTTTAACATCTACTTGGATAGAAAAGATGATGATGATGTAGTTACATCCATGAATGATAATCAAACTCATATTCAAATGCCAATGAAGAAGAGATGATTGGGCAAGAACAAGACAATCAACCAGGTGGTGACCAAAAGCTACCAAACGATCTAAGATATGCAAGAGGCCACTCTAAGAAGCAATCATAGGTGATGTATCTCAAGGTGTTAGAACAAGATCGTACTTCATTGTCAACTTTGCACTTTTATCTCACATTGAGCCTAAAAAAAATTGATGATGTATTATGTGATGATTTTTGGATTGTTGCTATGCAAGAGGAATTAAATCAATTTGAAAGAAACAAAGTTTGGATTCTTGTCCCAAGACCCCTTGATCACCCCGTTATAGGCACCAAATGGGTTTTTAAAAATAAACTAAATGAATTCGGAGAAATTGTTAGAAACAAGGATAGACTTGTTGCCAAAGGATTCTATCAAGAAGAGGGCATTGATTATGATTAAACTTTTGCTCCGGTAGCTAGACTTGAGTCTATAAGAATGATTTTGGTATTTGCTTATTTTAAAGGTTTTAAGTTTTTTCAAATGGATGTCAAAACTGTTTTCTTAAATGGTTTTATTAAAGATGAGGTTTTTGTAGAACAACCTCCCGATTTTGCTCATGAAAAGTTCCCTAACCATGCCTTCAAACTTTCCAAAGTTTTGTATGATTTAAAACAAGCTCCTAAGCTTTGTATGAAAGATTGAGTGATTTTCTTCTTTCAAAAGGATCTTCAAGAGGAAAAGTTGACTTATCTTTTCATAAAATCCTCTTGCAACAATAATCTTTTACCTGTGCAAATATATGTTGATGATAGCATATTTGGGGCTACTAATGTTTCACTTTGTGAGGAATTTTCCAAAGTAATGCCAAGTGAGTTCACAATGAGCATGATCGAGGAACTCAACTTCTTTCTCGGGCTACAAATCAAGCAAACCAAGGAGGGCACTTTCATAGATCAATCCAAGTATACCAAGGAGCCCTTAAAGAGATTGGAATGGACCAAGTAAAAGGTATAAGCACTCCAATGAGTTCATCAACCAAAGTTGACAAAGATGAGAAAGGTAAAAATGTTGATTAAAAGGTATATAGATGTATGATTGGTAGTCTACTTTATCTTACCGTAGTAAACCGGATATTATGTTTGGCGTACGCTTATGTGCTAGATTCCAATCTTTTCCTAAAGAGTCTCATTTAATTTTCATAAAATGTATTCTCAATTATTTGGTTGAAACACATGACTATGACCTTTGGTTTTCAAAATCCTCTTCTTTTGACCTTGTTGCATATTTGGATGCCAACTATGCTGAATGCAAAGTCAAACATAAAGGCACTAGCGGTCATTGTCAATTTTTTGGTAGTTGTCTTGTATCTTGGTATATGTCATTATCTACTGTCAAGGCCAAATATATCACCGCTGGTAGTTGTTGTGCTCAAGTGCTATGGATGAAGCACACTCTACTTGATTATGACTTAGATTTCAAATGTGTGCTCATCTTATGTGATAATACTATCAATCTAAGCATAAATCCCATTCAACACTCCAGGACTAAGCATGTGGAGATCGAACATCATTTCATTCATGATCGTGTAGCTAAAGGTGATATATGTTTGGACTATGTGAATACTAATGATCAAATTTTTGATATATTTACCAAGCCTTTGGTTGAGGAAAGGTTTTGTTGCCTTAGAAAAAACTTGGGTATTTCAAAATTTAATTACTAATGTGAATATTGAAGAGTAGGCAAAACAGAGAAAATTCAGATGCATAATTTGGATGCATGGAGTAAAATTAGAATGTCTAAACTTCCTTCAGAAAATTCTTGGTAGAAAAATTCGGACGCAAGTTCGAATACATGACCAAAAATTTGGTCTTCCAAATTTGCTAAGCTAAAGAAATAGAGAAATTTGTAGGAAAGTTCGAACGCAGACCTAAAATTCAATGGTCCAAACTTTACAATTTCGTGGTTTTTAAAAGTCTCAACAATTCAAAATCTTCACTTTTAACTATTTGAATTATCTCTTCTCTCAAAACCCACTCTACTCACTCTTATCCAAACTCAAATACATCCCATATTTCACCATTATTTTGAAAATCTCTTGATTTTCTTGTTCTCCCTTTATTGTCCTTGAAATCCATCTTTCTGAAGAAAACCTCATCATGATTTGCTCAAAGAAAGTTAATGTGGCTAAGGGCAAAGGAAAATCCAAAGTTGGAGATGAAGGGCTCATTATCAACCAACCAAGGTGGGTTCACATTCCATAAGCCACACTAGGAGTAGACTGATTCATTTCCACATGAGAAGCAGTTGAATTTCAAGAATGGAGCAAGAACAGTAGAAAGATTATTCTCAGGCATAGAGTGGATGTTGATCAACTCACCAATATGGGTAACGTGCTTTCTCTATTTGGTGAAATTGGTTGGGGAAGTTCACTTGGGGTGCATGATGATTATTACCCATCTCTTGTCTATGATTTTTATGCTAATCTTAATGAAGAATGATTGAGCATGTTGAGGGTAGCATTATTCAATGGTATTCATCTAGAGTATCCCAAGCAGAGTTTGAATTTAATGATGATTTAGTGAATCACATTTGTGGTGTTGACAACATGATGATTATTACCCATCTCTTGTCTATGATTTTTATGCTAATCTTAATGAAGAAATGATTGAGCATGTTGAGGGTAGCATTATTCAATGGTATTCATCTAGAGTATCCCAAGCAGAGTTTGAATTTAATGATGATTTAGTGAATCACATTTGTGGTGTTGATAACATTGGTACTAGATATTACTCTTTGGGATGACATTTCTATATCCATGATTTGTTCACCAATGAAAGGTTTGAAGAGGCATTCAGTAAAGGTAGAAGATTTAGGTCCCCTAGGGAAAGAGAAATCAAAGCCTCTGATGCTAGAGGAAGGGTTATGCATCACATGTTTACTACTATGATCATCCCTAACTTTGGATATAAATCATCAGCTGGTAATGTGCATATGGTTATTATGCTTGCCTTGCAGGAGCATAGAAGACTGAATTTTGGATTCATGGCATTAAAGCATATGCTTAGTGCAAGAAAAATGGACAACAAAGCCTTGCCTTATGAGAGATTTTTGACAAGAATCTTCAAGCATTTCAATGTCCAACTTCCCGAAATAGGTAATTCGATAAAAAATGGGGAAATCTACATCAACAAATCTCTCAAGAGAATGCAATTAACACTAGACGAGTATGGAGGACGATAAGTGAAAACCCTCTAAGGGGTGAGAGAATAGAAACAAGTGGTGATGAAGAAGAGGAGGAAGAAGTTGAAGAAGAAGAAGAGGAAGAGTAGAAGACTTTGAATAGAGAAAGGAATATCAAGAAAACAAATGATCTATCAAGTAAGGGGGAGCAACCTCACACAAAGAGAAGACTATTTGAAGAAGAGCCCACTCCTCAATCTCATGAAAACCTTGGAAACATGCCTAGTGAGGAGGAAGCTACTAGAGGATACACTATAGTAGCCAAGGTGTTCCAAGAGGCCTTGAACAACCATGTAAAGGAGATAGAAAAGATGTACAATTACTTTGAATCCTTTGCTCCTATGGTGCTAAGCAAGTTGGATGGCTTGGACATTAGGCTGAAAAATATCGAAGAATTGTTGATAAGGAACACACATAGTGGTGAAGGAACTTCTAAGCCTCAAGCTAAAGATGACAAGGAAGATAAAAGAGATGAGAAAGGTAAGAAAGGGAAAGAGTACAGAAATGATGATGATGATGATGAGGATAATGATGGAGATGATGATCAAGGAGGCAATTTTGAGTTTGTGGCTAAGGAAAGTGAAAGAGATGAGGGTGTTCAAGAAGAGCCACAAGAGGGAAGAAGCCAAGAAGGTAGTCTAATAGAAAAAGCCGAGATCACTTCACCATCCACTGCGTCATTTAGGAAAGGAAGAGTCAAGCACATGGTAAAGAAAAGGTGGACAAAGAGATCCTCACGGTTGGCTACTACTCCAAAGCCATACTACACCAGCGAGGAACAAGAAAGTGAGAGGCCACTTCATATTGAGCTTAGGGGAGATGTGGCCATCACTACCAACAAATATGGTGTAAAGACAATGACCAAAATCAAAGACTAAGCACTTTCTAACTCTCTCTCTCATTTTACTTATATACATAGCCTAGTTTATGTACTTTTATTTCATGTTTAGTTAATGCATCTAAAATAGTCCATGTATTTTCAAGCTTGACCTTCAATGTGCCTTTCTAGTTCATGTGATATTTTGAAGCTCAATGATGATACTATAGTATTGAGAGCTTATGTTTTCATATTTGCTTCACTTTCCTCACCCCATATTTGACTAATTACAAAAGGGGGAGAAATAGGATGTGTTATGTAAAATGTACTTTGATAACTTTGATATATTTCTTTGATAAATTTTGACATTTGCTTATTGGTTTATTGACTTATGGAATGGTTATTATGTGCTCATTGGTGTTTTGGCATTTTTGAGGATGAAGATCTTGAAGAAGCTTTGAGTTTATTTATGCTTTGGTCAATTAAGATGATTATGAATGTCTTTTATATTTGATCACCTTGCTTGGATGATTGTACGATTGGTTATAAGCACTTATATTGCAAAATATATCTTTTGACAACTTTGCCTAAAGTTTGGACTTCAAATTTGGATGCATGTCTAGAAATTAGGACGCGTCCATATTTTATTGTCAAAAGGTGTTCTTTTATTGTTCAAATTGATTCAAATCTGTTTTAATCTCTTATACTATATTTGAACAACCTTAGGGAAGCTTTATTTAAGTTTGAACAACCATTATGTTGAATATATTGCAGTTTAGACTCATAGTCCAAAATCCAAAATTTTCTGAAAAATAAGTACAATCTAAGGGGAAGCTTTGCTAACTATTTCTAACCTTTAAAACCTCTCTTAGAAGTATTTTTATGTTTTCTTAAATGCTATATCTTCTAGTTAGATAGAAGGAATGAGGTTTATGGAGGTTGGCTGGTTCATAGGCTCAATTGTTGAGCCATGTTTATGTCATTATGCTATATCATGCTTAAAATTTATTTTCAATTAGTTTCATCTTAAATTAGTTCAAGACATAAATACTTCTCTATGCTTAAATTGTCTAAATCCATCATATTTTGCATCAAAGTTTGTCATCATCAAAAAGGGGGAGATTGTATGTCCTAAGGGCAAATCATGTTGTTTTGATTAATGACAAACATGGATAGGTGAAATTTCCTATAGAAATAATGATGATTAACCTTGATATCGACTAATGTACTTACATGATGTGTGATAGGATTTTTGAATTGGGAAGAATACAAGTCTCATTGCCTTGAAGCTAAAAATGCAAGAACAACTCAAGGATATCTAAGTGGTTGAAGATTAAAAGAGTTTATTCAAGATTATTGAAGGCTTTGAAGACCTTAATGTAGGTTTACAAATGCATTATAGGTATATTTTTGTAAACCTTGCACTTGTCTATCTTTGGAATCTAAAACCTTTTCAAGAGAGCTTCAAACTTGTTTTTCAATCTCAAAAGATTTATATTACAAATGTCTTTACCAAGTTCTTGATAATGACCTTTGGACTAAAAGCTTTTAAAAAGATACATTTTATAGTCCAAAATGATTTCAAACTTGTTGTGCTTAATTTCTAATAATTTTGACAAAGTTTGAAAAAGTCAAACTGCAATTCAGATATCTGAATTATACTTCATAGCTGTTGAATTTCCAGAGAAATTCAAATGACCATTCAAATGCTTGTGTCCAAATTCGCTGGACTAAATTTACCCTGGCAACGATCATTCGGACGTCGAGGTCCAAGTTCGGTCGACCAAATTTTACTGTTACTAGTTATTATTTAACGTTGCAATCGACTTTCAAACCTTATAAAAGTTATAAACTTCAGTTTATTGAGTACTTTTTGAGATTTTAAGAATATTTACTCATCCCAATCATTCTTGATTAAAAACCTCTCTTTTGGCTTGTGCTAAAAAGTTCAAAGTCAAGATTGCTTAGACAAAAAGTTGAAGATGTGCTAATTTATCATCATCTACCAAGTTGTTGGTAACTTTCTTATCTCAATTTTCATATACTTGTTGTTTTCAAGGTTATCTATAAAACCCTTATGTTAGGGTAAGCCTTGATTATTTGTATTTGAAAAGAGGTTGTGGTGTAAAACCCTAAAAGGGTGACCATCTATGGTATTACTTGATCAACTTGTGTTGTGTTTGGTTGAAATCCTTGAGTGGGTGCTTAAGGTAGTAGATGTAGATCATGAGTGATCGAACCACTATAAATTTTTTATGTTGCCTCTTGCTCTCTATTTTCTTTAAATTTGAATCTTGAGGTGTAAACTTGCTTATCTAGTTAAATGGTTGATCTCTATCATCTTCCAAAATTAATTTTCATTAAAAAGGAAAAGATTTCAAAAATTAGTCAAAGAGCTAATTCACCCCCTCCCCTTGTAGGTCTTTCAGATCAATTCTGGAGGAAGCTGTAGGTACTTGAATCCTCCTTGGTTCATTCATGATCAACCTACTATCAACTTGCTTCCCTTTGCCCTTTCCTTTATGAATGCTAGCTCTCTTTGATCTCACCATGCTTAGTTTTTATGAAATGAAGTGGGTATGAGTTAAAATCTAGGCTATAGAGCACAGAAATAGGGAATATTTCAAGACAAAATGATGAAATGTGCATGAAATTTGAGTTTGGATGTATGAGACTTTGTGGGGTTTAAGAGTGGAGAGAAATCGGATGTGAGGAATGTGAAAGAAATAAGAGAAAATACAATTTTATCTTCTTAAAATCTACCGAAATTGCTTGATTCAGACAACTGAATTTTTTATTGCACATATGAACCTATGTTCGAGGTACTCAAAACCATCTGAACTTCAACAAATTTGGACGAGCAAATTTTGGGCCATGCATTCCAATTTCTCTATCTAGGATTTCCTTTGTTCAACTTGAACGACCAAATTTTAGGGCATACATCCAAATACCACATTTGAATTTAACCTGTTTTTCCTACACTTAAATACACACATTATTATTGGAATTTTTGTATTCCTAAGCTTCTTCAAATATAGCAAAACCTTTCCTCAGCCAATGACTTTGTAAAAAAGTCAGAAATTTGCTCATTAGTGCAAACATAATCTAAACACACATAATCTTGAGCAACATGATCATGAATAAATGATGTTTAATCTCTATATACTTAGTTCTAGAATGTTGGATAGGATTAATTGTTAAGTTTATAGCACAAGTGTTATCACACAAAATAGGCACATATTTGAAATTTAGAACAAAGTCAAGTAAAGTGTGTTTCATCCATAGCACTTAAGCACAATAACTACCAACGACAAATTTTTGGCCTCAATAATAGATACTGACACAGAAGCTTGTTTCTTGCTTTACTAAGAGACAAGACAACGACCAAAAAAATTGATAATGAGCACTAGTAATTTTGCACTCAACTTTGCATCCGGCATAGTCGACATCCGTATAACCAACTAGTCAAGGTCTCCCACGCTACGCATGGGGATCTGTCAGTGATCAAATTAGTGATCCCATGGATATAGTGTTCATAGTAAGTTTTCTAAGTATATTTTAGTTATCATATTGCAATTATTGTAAATTTAATACTAAAAGATTGTAATATGAAATTGTTTTCATTATGTATTGTTTAGATCACAAACATACAACTAATTTATTTAATATTTTCTTGACATCAAAAGAACCTAGTATCTAATCTAATCTTTATTCATGTTCATTGATGTCAACCTTCTTCACTTGCGAGGATTGATTAGTGATTTAATTAGTGTGGTGAAGTGTGAAAGTGGTCTAGAATGTTGATATCTAAAAGAAATTGTTTCTACAATGAGTTATGGATATTTTATTTTATCAAGTAATGAACTTATTGTTTAGCAGCAAGGAAGCATGTTTGAAATGTGTTTTTTGTATAGCATCAGTTAACACTGTCAAACGGGCTAGCCTGTTCCGGCTCGGCCCGGCCCACCGCAGCCAACGGCCGGCCATGGCTAGCCTGCTGGGTTATTGTAAAACGACGTCGTTTTGCTATAAAGCATCAAAACAACATGGTTTTACAATAAGCCCGCAGGTTGGCCCGTTTAGGCCGTAGAGCAAAACGACGTCGTTTTGGAAAAATATTTTAAAAATATTTAAAAAGTATCAAAACGACATTGTTTTACAATAAAATATTTTTTAAATTTTTTTAAAAAATAAAAAGAAAAATTAGCTTCAAGTTTCAAGTTTCAACCTTGCTGAATTATAAATATTTGAAAATCACTATCATTTTGTCTAATTGTCTATTTAGCACAACAACTTATAGTTATTTCTTAAATATTTTTCTTAAGCATCAATTATGTCCATAATCCTTGGTTTTTTTTCTTCCTTTTTTTTTTCATATTTAAGCATGAAACCACATATTCTAGTATATGTAATAGTTCTAACCGAACAAATCTTTCATGCTTACTAGGCTGAAATGCCAAGAAAACTCATTACTTGATTCTTGAACCCCTCAGAAGTAGTGTCCAAACAATAAAACATGCACAAATCTTGAATATACAATCGAAAGCAGAATATTTTCACAATTACCCATCCTTTAAAAAAAATCAGACAAAATCCTTCAAAAATTTTCTGTCACAAAAATCCAAGTGAAAAAATCACTCCTAATCCTCTTTAACAATACAAGTATTGAAAAATTTTCTAATCATCTTCATCTTCGTCTTCCGGAATATTTGAACCCGCTCTAGATGTAGTTGATTCTTTTAATGTCATTTCATCATCTTCATCTGTAAGGGTAAAATATAAAGTAATTTAAAAAGTAAATTTATGATAATTGTACATTAGATTTAAAGTAAAGAAATTTATATTTATCAATCTTAACACTTATTACTTACCCTCAGGAATAAAACTATGAAACCAATTACGTGCACATAATAATGCTTGTACATTTTGAGGAAGAAGGCAGCTTCTATACTTATTAAGGACTCGAGCACCAATACTAAAAGTAGATTCTGAAGCCACTGTAGTAATTGGAATGCTCAAAATGTCAGAAGCCATCAAAGCTAAATCAGGAAATCTATACCTGTTGTGTTTCCAATATTGTAAGACATTCATATTTTGAAAATGACTCCATTCCAGCTTTGTCTCATCCAAGTATGTGTTCAATTGAGATTTTCTAGTATTGGTAACAACTTGACTATCAAACATCTTAAATCCTAATCAATGAAGCATACAAAATTTAAAAAAACAAGACATTAGTAGAGAATGTTTAAATTTGACGATATTCAAATATTTAAATTAAACAATAATATTAAAGAAACTTACATCTGTTGGAGATAACAGGTTATCCAAATCATCTGTATCTATTCCCAATCCACTTTCACTTGGTTGAATAGAAGGCACAAGCTCATGTGAAAGAGAACTTGATGCATTTGCTGTTTTTTTAATATTGTTCAAACAACATCTTCATCTTTTTTTTTTTTCACAATCTCCATCTTCTCACAAGTAGTACTTGGATCAACCTTGTTATAACACATCTCCAACAATTGAAATTTTATGCTAGGATCAAGAACAACTCCTATCGCAAGAATAACACTATACTCCTTCCAATACTTGTCAAGTTTAGATTTCATCCTTGTAACCATGTCCTTTACGACAACATCTTCATTATTCACATTATTCACCAACAAACACTCAATTTTCCAAACTTGCATAAAGTGTAAGTTAGAGGTCGGGTAAGAGGAACCAGATATCAACTTAGTAATCTCAAAAAAAGGACAGAGAAATTCAAACATCTTTTGACCCCTTGTCCATTCTTCCAATGATGGACAATACTTGTAATTTCTATCACTTAAAGAAAGACTAGATAATGCACGTCGATATTTCAATGCACTTTCAAGCATCATATATGTAAAATTCCACCTAGTAGATACTTCCAATCTCAAATGAATCCCCATTTGAGTGCCCACTTGTCTAACACATTCTTCAAAAGCCTTCATTCTCCCTTCCAACCCCTTAACATACTTCACACTCTCTCTAATCTTATGCAAAGCATCATTAGCTACTTTCAAACCTTCTTGCACAATTAGATTCAAAATACGTGTTGAGCAACGAATATGAAAAAATTCTTCATTACATAAGAAACAATATTGGAAACAAAGCTACTCCCGCAAAATATCTTGCATGTTGTCATTAGAAGATGCATTGTCCAAGGTTATTGAAAATATTTTCCTCTCTATTCCCCACTCTCTTAACTAATAAAAAATTTTCTTGCCAATTCTACTCCTGAATGGGGTAGAGGGAAATCTGAAAAAGATAGTATGAAGCTATTCAATTTACATTCGACATCAATAAAGTGAGCAATCAAACAAATATAACCTTCAGATGTGCAAGATGTCCAAACATCAGATGTGAGACATATTCAACTAGGAACATCAACTAGTATTTGTTTTAAACTATTTTTTTCCATATAAAGCTTCCATACATCAGATGCAACAATATTCCTAGAAATATTTTTCACAGCAGGGTTGCAATATTTAAGAATATCTCTAATCCCTTCATACTCAACAAATGAAAAAGGAAGGTCATGCCTTATAATTGCACCCGCAATTTTTTCACACAAAACTTTTTGGGAAATATTTCTATTTCTTACTTTCCCAGCATTATCTATAAGCATATTCCCCACATCTTGAAACTGAGATTTTAATTGATGACAAACCTTGATATGATGACTAATGCTAAAAGTCCCATATTTGGATCCTCCTGCTACATACTCTTTTCTGCAACCAAGACATTATGCTCTTGGCTTCCCATCTTTTCCAACTCCCAAGTCTTTGAAGCATGACCACACAGATGAAGTGGTAGTCTTTGCCTTCTTTGAAGGTTTGATATTTGACTAAAGCTCACTCTCCACAACATTAGTGTTTTGATTGGGCAACGAACTTTCATCTTCATCACCTCGAAGATCAATATTATTTTAGCCATCCATACTACAACATGTAAGTAAATTTTGTACAACTTAAATTTCAAATATGGAGTCAATCAAACATGATCAGATTATGTAACAAACCAATATCAATGTTTCAATTAAGCACAATTGAAAAAATGATGATACTGGAGAGTTTATGTTTGCTATGATAATTGTTGATTCGAAACTCATCCGGGAAAATTCAAGGGAATTTTGCTAATAGTATCCTAAGAAAGTAATACATGTTTTTTAAATCAAATGTCAATATTTTTTTGAACAAAAAAGAAAAAAGATAAAAGGTTGTAGTATCCTAAACCTGGGGGCTGGCCAGGAAAAAACATCATCTCTTAAAATTTCTTGAGCAGGAAAAAAAAGAGAAATCTTCCAACCGTCCTTACATAATAGAAGGAAAAAGCAAATGTATTCCAAATAGAAAAAGCCCTCAGCGTTCAAACAATTTTAATGACTCTATTAAGACCTAGCAAGATCAAATTCTTTGCAAATCGTAGAAAGGGCCCCAAAATAAAAGGAAGAAAATATAAGATGAGTCTTTCTCTTTTTATTTGAGAAGATAAATAAAATTTGACCTTCCTAAGTAATAGATACAGAAGTATGCGCATTGATTGCAATCTGTTTCCTGAAAACCCAATTATTACTAAACGAGACGCTAAGCAGCCAAGATTGTTGCATCACCCAAAATTTCTCAACAAATTTCAGGCGAGCTAAATGCTCACTTATCAAATATGAAATTCACCAAAAGGAATTAAATTTTGACATTTTTGATAAAATGGACTTTTCCTGGATCCATATAAAGTGCATCTTGTCAGTTGAAAACAATTGGCAACCCATTTTATCATGAATTAGTTGTTTGTTAAAAGAAAAGGCAAGAGGTAAAGATATTGAGACTCTGAAGCTAAAGGTGCCAAATAGGTAAATTCAATAAGTCAAAGGAAGTCATATTCTACTTTGCTTCAAAATATATTCGAATTGAGTCAAACTAAATTTAATCTTCAGAATAAAAAAAAGGGCAATAATATGAGGAACTGACTTTATTTTCCCTATTTGTTGTGTCCGAGTTCTTTTCTTTTTAGAAACAAATCAACTTTGTCCAACTACAAGAGAGAGTAGTACGAGATAATTAACCAAAGCAACTGCCAAAGAAAATCAACCAAGTACAATTTTCGTGAACTACAGTGATTCTAGGATCCCAACAAAATATTTGCCCAGCAAAAGCAAAACTGAAAAACCAACGAGAAATAAAAAATAAATTCTTGAACTCACCTGGGGTTTTGGACAGATTTGGAGAAAAATCCTACTAAAGCAGAAAGAAGATAAGAATTGCTCTTGTTCCCTGTGGATTGTGGATACGAATACCTCTTGAGCTGAAGATCGATTAGGGCAAAATCCGATTGCAGTCTGCTGAAGCTGAACTCTAAAAGGGGCAAAAGAGAAGAGATGGCAAAATGACGTCGTTTTGCCATCTCAAAAAAAAATCGGGCTAGCCGCGTCTGGCCCACGATAGCTCGCGTTCGGCCTGCGTGCTAAAAAACAAGCTTGGACTTACTAAGTCCAAGCCCGTTCAATTATGCCAGCCAGCGGGCCAAGGCCCGTTTTGGTAGTTGTCAATGCATTACTCTGGTGTGCAGTATTTTTTTTTTTTGAGTTTTGAAGCATCAGAACCCATTACAATAATGCGTTCTTAAGTGTACGTCGCATTCTTCTCTTGGGTTTTGAATCTTTTGAACTTTTGAAGGTACGTACACCTTACCATAATGTGTTCTTCGGCTAACATTTCATTCTTTTGTTACTTTGTGAATTTTTTTGGATCTTTAAATCTTAAGACGCGTTACCATAATGCGTTCAAAGAGCCAAAAAACAAACATACAACTAATTTATATCATATTTTCTTGACATTAAAAGAACCTAGTATCTAATTTGATTCTTTTTCAAATTTATTGATGTCAACCTTCTTCATGTGAAGGGACTTGTCTGTGATTTAATTAGTGTGGTGAAGTGCGAAAGGTCTAGAATGTTGATATCTGTTAGCCTTAAAGGGCAAATCATATTAGTTTTGAATAATGACAAATATTGATGAGGACTAATATGTTTATGTTGAGTGATATGATTGATGGATTAAGAAGCGCGAAGTCTTATTGCCTTGGAGTCAAAATGCAAGAACAACTCTACTATGCCAAAGATGATTGAAGATTGTAGAGTATGTTCAAAATGATTGAAGGTATTGAAGACTTAGAGTGTAGAGTTAGTATGCTAAATAGGTATATTTTTCTGTAAACTCTACACTTGTATGTCTTGGATTTATTTGAAGGCATGAGAGAGCATAAAACTTATTTTTGAAATGATTGTAAATGAAATTTATGATAGCAAGTATGTTTTTGAAATCTTAAATGATCTTAAGAAGATTTTGTATGATCAAAATATTTTTGTAACGGTTTTTGTATTTAAATGTGGTTGAATGATGTGTTCATTCATGCAAAATGTTTTCAATATGATTAGCAATGATTTTTAAAAGATTTGACTAAGTTTGATAAGTTTGGATGCAAGATTGGACGTCCAAACTTTGGAAATGGTTACTGTGCTTCCAGAGAATTTAGGACGCAAGTTCAGACGTATGGAGAAAAGTTCGGACGTCCAAACTTTCTCTAGTAAGCATGGTTACTATTTTTCCAGAGAATTTCAGACGAATGTCCGGACGCATAAGGAAAAGTTCAAACGTCCAAACTTTCCAGACAGCTTGGCAAAGTAAAGTTCGAATGCAAATTCGGACGCATAGCAGAAAGTTCGGACGTCCGAACTGTTACTAGCCATTTTATAGCTGTTGCATTTGAATTTTCACATCTATAAAAGCTATAAACTTCAGATTTTTGTAACTCTTGAATCTTTATGAACTCTAAGTATTCCAAAAGCTTTTAGCAAACTTTAAAGCTCTCTTTCATCTTGTGCATTCAATTGATCATTCCAAAGACATCAAAGTGTGAAGGTGCAACATTGTGTAAACATCTACCAACAAGTGGTAACATCTACACACTCTTCTCTCTTTATCAAATTGTGTTTTCTTCAAGCTCATTACAAGGTTATCTTGTGATATAAAACCCTTTTGTGTAAGGGTGAGCCATAGACTAGATTAATCAAGGTTGTGGTGTAAAACCCGTTTGTGGTGAGCCTTTGATTAGATTGGTCTTTAGGTTGTCTTTAGATATAAAACCCTTGTGGAAGGGTGAACCTTGTGTGTATAATTACTAAAAGAGGCTGTGAGTGTAAAACCATTGTGTGGTGAGCCTCTTATGTAATTTGTGAACTTGAGCATATAGTTGATTGAATTAAATTCTTAAGTGTAGACTTAAGGTTGTGGACGTAGATCTTGAAGAGATTGAACCACTATAAATTGCTTGTGTTCTTTGTTCTTACATTGTTCTACTACTTGGATATTATTTGTATTACTTTTCAATTGAACCAAGCATATACAATCTGTTTCTTTGCTTAGAATTATAAAAGGATTGTATTTGCGAAAATTAGCCAAATACCTAATTCACCCCCCCTTATGTATTTCAATTGGTATCAGAGCAAGGACTTCTTGTGTGGTTTTACAACCTAGAAGTTAAAGATCTTATGGATAATATTTGAAACTTACCTTACCTAGAAGGGTCTTCCACAAATAGACCACCTTTGTTTGATGGAAATCTAGAGTTAAGATATATATTTGTTCTATCAATTTTGATTTGTGGAATATAGTTGAAAAAGGTCCTTATATTCCTATGAAAATGAGAGCTGATGGAGTAACCTCAGAACCAAAGTCTACGGATGAATTTGATGAACATGATTCAAAGAAAATGACATTAAATTATCAGGCCATGAACATATTAAGTTGTGCTTTAGATGTAATGGAATATAATAGAGTTAGTGGTTGTGACACTGCTCATGATATGTTTGTTAGTGGTTGTGACACTGCTCATGAGGGTACAAACCAAGTTAAAGAATCTAAACTTGCCATGCTTGTTAGAGACTATGAACTTTTTACCATGAAACAAGGTGAGAATGTTACTGATATGTTTACAAGGTTTACTAACATTTTCAATGGATTAAAAGCTTATGGAAAGAGCTATACTATTGAAGAACAAAACAGGAAGATTTTGGATGCTCCACCAAAATCTTGGCAGCCAAAGACACTTGCTATTGAAGAGTCCAAGGACTTAAAAACTCTTCCACTTGAAAAACTTATTGGATCTCTGCTCACACATGAAATGAAGATGAAAAGGTTAAATGACAAAGAAGATGAAGAAAAGGGAAGAAAATAAGTGGTACTCAAAACATCAAATCACTTGAGTGAACAAGAAAAATCTTCAAGTGAAGAAGAAAATGGTAACAGTGGAGAAGAGAAAATTGCCATGGCAGTTAGGAAGTTCAAGAGATTCTACAAGAATGAGTTTTTCAAAAAGGGAAGAAAGCCAACCAAGAAGAGTGGACAAACTTCCTCCTTCAAACCTCAATGTTTTGAATGCAAGAGTACAGAACATCTTGTTGCAGACTGTCCCAGAGTTTTGGAAAGGGAAAGAGACAGCAAGAACAAAAAGAAATTTGCCAAGAAAGGAAAAGGATTGGCTGGAACGTGGGATCAACAGGAAAGTGAAGATGACAGTGAAGGAAAGGCCAACATATGCTTTATGGCAATTGATGACGAGGTACAATCTTCTCCCTCCATTTCTAATCTTTATGATGATGATGTTGATCCTAGTGAATTACTTATAGAGATGTATGAAGAATTGAAAAAGGCTTCAAAAAGAAACAAAGAAATGAAATGCAAAATCAATGATTTATCAAATGAGAATTCAAAATTATGTGCTGAAAATGATAAACTTCTTGAGACCATAAATTGTCTTAACAATGAAAAAGAATTTTTAAATGCAACCATACAAAGCATATCTTCTGAAAATAAAAAGCTTTGCATAAAAGTCTCTTCACTTGAGAAAATGCTTAGTGATCTTGAGATTTTAAAAAGAAAAGTTAATGATCTTACTTCTTGCATTGAAAAATTTACAAATGGAAGAGAAAATTTAAATAAATTACTTGGCTATCAAAGGTCTTCATTTGCAAAACATGGTCTTGGTTTTACTCATGATATCTATGTTTCAAAATATAAAAATATTTTTGTTAAAGAAACTTTTAATTCTAAGTCTCATATTTGTTGCACATATTGTGGCAAGCTTGGACACAAGGTCTCTAAATGTTTTATAAAAAGAAAGATAGAAAATGATGTTAAGACTGTTTGGAAAGTCAAAGGATCTTTCACTAACCCCTTTGGACCCAAGAAAAAGTGGGTACCAAAAATCACTCTTTCCAATTTGGTTTAGGTTCAATTTGCTTCTAGATCAAGTGCCGCAAAATGGTTTCTTGACAGTGGGTGTTCGAGTCATATGACTGGAAATGCTTCACTTGTCAGTGAGCTTCAAGCAACAAGTGAAGGCTTTGTCACATTTGGTGATAAGAAGAAAGGAAAAATACTTGGAATAGGTAACATTGGTAAAGGCTCCTTCCCTCTTATTAAGCAAGTATTACTTATTGATGGTTTGAAGTATAATCTACTTAGCATTAGTCAATTATGTGACAATGGATGTAAAGTAGAATTTAAATATGATATCTATACTATTTTTTATAGTGAAAGTAGCAAAATCATCTTTGTTGCTAAAAGAGTTGATAATGTCTGTGTTATATCTTGATGAACTTATCACTAATGATATAAAATGTCTTGCTATTCATGATAATGATGGATTTTTGTGGCATAGAAGATTAGGGCATGTAAGAATGGATTTATTGAATAAACTTTCTACTCAAGAACTAGTTAGAGGATTACCCAAAATGCATTTTGATAAAACTCGTCTCTGTGATGCTTGTCAATATGGAAAACAATTAAAAACATCTTTTAAACCAAAGAAAATGGTCTCCACTTCAAAACCTCTTGAACTAGTTCATATGGATTTATTTGGACCAATGAGAACCACTAGTCTTGGTTGTAAAAGATATGCTTATGTGATTGTAGATGAATTTTCAAGATTTACTTGGGTGCTTTTCTTAGCTCAAAGGAATGAAACATTTCATGAATTTGCAAAAATTTTCGAAAAGGTTCAAACATCTCTTGAATATAAACTGATTTCTATTAGAAGTGACAATGGAAGAGAATTTTGCAAACAAGATTTTACTAAATTCTGTGATGAAAATGGTATTACTCACAATTTCTCAGCTGCTAAAACACCTCAAAAAAATGGTGTTGTTGAAAGGAAAAATAGAACTTTGCAAGAGATGGCTAGATCAATGCTTTGTGAAAATTCCTTGCCAAAATACTTTTGGGCTGAAGCTGTAAATATTGCTTGCTATGTAATGAATAGAGTTTTATTAAGACCTTTTATATGAAAAATACCTTTTGAACTTCTATTTGATAAAACTCCTTCAATTGTTTATTTTAAAGTGTTTGCTTGTAAATATTTTATTTTAAATACTAGTGATAATCTGGGAAAATTTGATAGAAAATCAGATGAATGAGTATTTCTTGGGTATTCATCAAATAAAAAGGCATATAGAGTTTATAACAAAAGAACATTATGTGTTGAAGAAACCATACATATTGCTTTTGATGAATCTAACATTTACCTTCAAAGAAGAAATGAAGATGATGCAGGTTCCTCAATGATTGAAAATCAAACTCATCATCATGTACCCACATTGGAGGAACATGCCAAGGAAGAAGAATTAATGGAACAAGAACAAGATGGTCAACTAAGCAATGATCAAGAGTTTCCAAAGGATCTAACATATGCAAAAGATTATCCTAAGGAGCAAATCATTGGTGATTTTTCACAAGGAGTTAAAACAAGGAGGTACTTTATTGATAATTTTGCCCTTTTATCTCATATTGAACCTAAAAATATTGATGATGCATTGAGTGATTATTTTTGGATTGTTGCAATGCAAGAGGAGTTGAATCAGTTTGAAAGAAATAAAGTTTGGACTCTTGTTCCTAGACCTAATAATCAATCAATTATTGGTACAAAATGGGTTTTCAGGAATAAGTTAAATGAACTAGGAGAAGTTGTTAGAAATAAAGCTAGACTTGTTGCTCAAGGCTTCAACCAAGAAGAAGGGATTGACTATGATGAAACATTTGCTCCAGTAGCTAGATTGGAATCCATAAGGACACTTTTGGCATTTGCATGCTTTAAAGGATTTAAGCTATTTCAAATGGATGTCAAAAGTGCATTTCTAAATGGTTTTATTGAAGAAGAGGTTTATGTAGAACAACCTCCAGGTTTTATTCATGAAAAATTTTCAAATCATGTTTTTAAGTTAACCAAAGCTCTATATGGATTGAAACAAGCCCCAAGAGCTTGGTATGACAGATTGAGTGGATTTCTTCTTTCAAAAGGATTTGCAAAAGGAAAAGTGGATACAACACTTTTTATAAAAACATCCATTAACAATGATATCCTACTTGTGCAAATTTATGTTGATGATATTATCTTTTGTGCTACTAACACATTTCTCTGTGAAGAATTTGCCAAATCCATGCAAAATGAGTTTGAAATGAGCTTGATGGGAGAATTGAATTTCTTTCTTGGGCTGCAAATTAAGCAAATCAAGGATGGAGTCTTCATAAATCAGGCAAAGTATACCAAGGAGCTTTTAAAAAGATTTGAATGGATCAAGTAAAAGGAATAGGTACTCCAATGAGTTCATCAACTAAACTTGACAAAGATGAAAAAGGTAAAAATGTTGATGAGAAATCCTATAGAGGTTTGATTGGAAGCTTACTCTATCTCACAACAAGTAGACCATATATTATGTTTGTTGTGTGCTTATGTGCTAGATTTCAATCTTGTCCTAAAGAATCTCATCTTATTTCTGTCAAACGTATTTTTCGTTATTTGATTGATACATATTGAAATACCTAAGAGGGGGGGGGGGTGAATTAGGTATTTGGATAATTTTCGCAAATTCAAATCTTTTATATGTATAGATCACTTACAGATGATATGAATAAGAGAGAAACAAATTATGGCAAAGCAGTATACGAAATGTAAACAAATGAACACAAACAATTTATAGTGGTTCGATCCTCAAGATCTACCTCCACTACCTTAAGTATACACTTAAGGATTTCAATAACTTTACTATGTGCTCAAGTTCACAGATTACAAGAGAGGCTCACCACACTTTGGTTTTACACATACAACCTCTTCTAGTAATTTTTACAAACAAGGCTCACCAACCTATGGTTTTATATCTCAAACAACCTTGAATCACAACTTCAAGGATCACCCTTATCTAAAGGGTTTTATGTTATCAAGATAACCTTGCTAGAGCTAGAAGATCAACAAAATTGAATAAGTAAAGAAGAGTGTGTAGATGTTACCACTTGTTGGTAGAATTTACACAAAATTGTACCTTCACACTTTGATGTCTTTGGATTGATCAATTGAATGCACAAGACATAAGAGAGCTTGAGAAATGTTTGTAATAGACTTTAGAAAGCTTAGAATATTCAAGGATTCAGTTCATACAAAAGATTGCACATTTATAGCTTTTATAGAATTTGAAAATCAGTTGAAACAGCTATAAAACGGCTAGTTAACGGCTACTTTCAGGAAATTCGGACGACCGAATTCTGCGTCCGAATTTTTCGGACGACCGAATTTTTCCTGCTGCGTCCGAATCTTCTTCCGAATTTCTCTGGAAGAACAGTGACCATGCTGAAGGCCAAAATTCGAACGACCGAATTTTTTTGGCTGCGTCCGAATCTTCTTCCGAATTTCTCTGGAAGAATAGTAGCAAACTTTTGCTACAAAATTCAGACGACCGAATTTCATGGAATTGTGTTCAAACTTTGTAAAATCATTTGAAATCAATCTTCCAAGTATTTGAAATACATTTGATATATATAGATAACTTATTTAGACAAATATAAGTTTGAAAACCACAATCAAACTCATTTGATCATTTAAAGTTTACTTAAAAACTTTTAGAACACAAAATCATATTTGCTAAAGATTCATTCAAAGTCTTTTTAAACTTAAGAAACCAATTTTATGCTCTCTTATGCATTCAATAGACTCCAAGACATACAAGTGTAGAGTTCACATAGATATTACCTATCATCATACCTACTCTTCACTTCAAGTCTTCAATGCCTTGAGTTTATCTTTGAATACACCTCAAAATACTCATAGCTTAATGAGGTTATTCTTTGCTCTTCCTCTTGAAGGCAATGAGACTTCAAACTTCTTTCTTCACAAATCCTATCACACAATATAAACATATTAGTTCTCATCAATATTTGTCATGAATCAAAATTACATGATTTGCCCTTAGGGCTTACACATATGACCGTGGTCTTTGGTTTTCAAAATCTTCATCTTTTGAACTTATTAGATATTCAGATGCTGACTATGCTGGGTGCAAAGTTGAACGTAAAAGTACTAGTGGTTATTGTCAATTTCTTGGTAGTTGTCTTGTGTCTTGGTATAGTAAAAAGCAAGCTTGTGTGTCATTGTCCACTGCTGAAGCTGAATACATAGCTGCTGGTAGTTGTTGTACTCAATTATTATGGATGCAGCATACCTTACTTGATTATGGTCTTAAATTCAATTTTGTGCCTATATTATGTGATAATACTAGTGCTATCAATTTGAGCATAAATCCCATTCAACATTCTAGGACAAAACATATAGAAATAAAGCACCATTTCATTCGTGATCATGTTACTAAAAAGGACATATGTTTAGAGTATATAAATACAAATGATCAAATTGCTGATATATTCACAAAGCCTTTGGCTGAGGAAAGGTTTAATCATTTAAGAAGGCTTTTAGGAATTGCAAAATTCAATTACTAATATGTTTGTTTAAGTGTGACAAAAGCAGGAAAAATTTGGATGCATTGAGTGAAAATGGAATGTCCAAACTTTGACAGAAAATTCTGGACAGAAAAGTTCGGACGCATGACAGAAAGTTCGGACATCTGAACTTTCTAAAACTGGAGAAACAGAGAAGTTCAAATGCATGTTTGGATGCAGACCAAAATGTTTGGTCGTCTGAACTTTGCGGTTACAGCAGTTTTTAAGAAACCGACTAGCCATTATTCATATAATTTAACATCCAAACTCTCTCTTTTTCAAAATTTCTCTCTACCCACTTGCATCCACACATAAATACCTCTATGATTTCACCATTTTCACATCAAAACACTTCGATTTTTGAATTTCTAACCCTAGATACCTCTCAAAACTCACTGCTTTTCTGTTAAAGAATCAAAATGGCGAGAACAGAAGGAGCCAATGTTGAAAAAGGAAAAGGGAAGGCAAAGGTCAATGAAGGAGGACGAACTCATCATGAACCAAGAAGAATTAGGGTTCCTCAATCATCCTCTGGTGCAGACAAGTTCATCTCAATTAAAACTGCATCAGAATTTGAAGATTGGAACAAGAAATCGAGGAAAATCATCCCTGGAAACAGAGTTGATTTTGAAAAGCTCACCAATATGGGTAATGCCCTATCTTTATTTGGTGATATTGGCTGGAGTAATCTGTTGAATGTTGATGAAGAATATTATCCTTCTCTTGTATATGAATTCTATGCTAATCTGAGGGAAGAAAGAATAGAATATGAAGGAGAAGATATAAATCAATGATATTCATCTAGAGTATCTCAAATGGATTTTGAATTTAATGATGCATTGGTGAATAGACTCTGTGGAGTGAGTGATGTTGGTGCAAAATATTATTCTATGGAACAACATTGCTATGAAAGGGAATTGTTCACTAATATTAGATTTGAAGAGGCATTTACAAATGGCAGAGAGTTTAGGACAGTTAAGGAAAGAGAAGTTAAAGCCTTGGGCGCAAGAGGAAGATTTATGCATCATATGATAACTACAATGATTGTTCCTAACTTTGGACACAAAATATTTGTGGGTAACATTCATATGGTGATTATGCTGGCCTTGCATGAACATAGAAGATTAAATTTTGGATATATGGCTTTAAAGCATATGTTTGGGGCCAGACAAACTAATAATAAGGCTTTACCATTTGGAAGACTTTTGACTAGAATCTTCAAACATTTTCAAGTTAAACTTCCTGCTAGAGGACATAATTTTAAAAGAGGTCAGATTTGTACAAATGACTCTCTCAAAAGAATGCAATTGACCTTGGATGATGAGGGAGTATGGAGAACAAAAAGAGAGACTCCTCCAAGGAGAGTTGAAGCAGAGGAAACTGAAGAAGAAGAAGATGATGAGGCAGAAACATGGGCAAGAGAAATGAAGACTAAAAGAAGGCATGAGTCAATAAGTGAGGGGGAGCAAATTCCCTCCAAAAGAAGACTCTTTGAAGAAGAGTCAATCTCAAAATCACATTCTTTTGCTGGACAAGGTACCAGTGCTGAAGAGATTTCAAGAGAAAATAAGATTCAAGAAGCACTAAACAACCACATGAAAGAAATGGAGAAAATGTATAAATTCTTTGAAACATTTGCTCCTATGGTGCTTGGAAAACTGGAAAGTTTGGAGAATAGAGTCAAGCACATTGAGGAAATATTGACAAAAAATCCTCAAAGTGGTGAAGGACCTTCTAGAACACAAGAAGAAAAGGATGATGAGCATGATGAAGATAGCAAGAAATGTGAAGAAGGCAGTGATAGTGATGATGATGATGGTGATCAAGGGAATGGCAATGAGCAGGTCACGGAGTCTCAAGGAGGAAATCAAGGATTGTAGCAAACTGGAGTCAATCAAGAGGGAAGTCAAATTGCAAAAGCTGATATAGTGACTCCATCTGATCCAGCATTTGGCCATGGAAGAGTCAAACATGTTGCTGTCAAGAAGAAACTGAGAAAAGACTCTCCATCAACATCCAAAGACAAAGCACATATTCACTCTCATCTTCATTTACTATTTTTACATATCATGAACATTTACTAGTTATTTCCTTCTTTCTTTGTTTTTTCTGCACTTTAACTTTCTGAACTTTAGCACTAGTTTTTAATATGGCCTATGTAATAGTTTTTTTTAAGCTCAATGATGAAACCTTAGTGTTGAGAGCTTCCTTTAGTAATTTTGTTGTCAGTCTCATTTTCATTTTCCCATCCTTGAGTGATGACAAAAGGGGGAGAAGAAATGTTGACAAAATGTGTGCAAATGCTACAATGCGTGTGCTTTCTGTTTGTGTGCTACAAAAATGTGCTAATGTGTGTGTTTTTGCCATATATGTTATATGAGTATGTGATACACTGAGATTCTTTTTGACATATTTGATTATATTTATACACTTGAAAATATGTGAGGATTAAATTCATAAGTTTGGACTTGAAGTTTGGATGCAAATCAAAAAGTTCGGACGTATCTAAATTATTTTGCCAAAACCGATTCTTTTGCTGTTCAAATTGTTGGAAAACTATTTTAATTCTTTCTATCATGTTTAAACAACCTTAGAAAGACTTATTTTTAAATATTCTATCCTTCATCTCACATATTTTAAAGTTTGGACTTAAATTTTCAAAATTCGGATGCATGATTTAAAAATTCGGATGCATGTATATTTTGATGCCAAAAATGTTCTCTTGTTGTTCAATTTGATTCAAATGTGTTTTAATCTCTTATAATATGTTTGAACAACCTTAAGAAAGCTCATTTACAAAATTTGCAGCTTTCATTTTACTTATTTTAAAGTTTGGACTTGATATGTCAGATTTTGGATCCTTAGCATTTCAAGTCCGAAGTTGTTGAAAAATGAGCACAATCTAAGGGGGAGCAATGTTAAAATTTTACAAACTAATATGTCAATGGTTATTATCCATCATTGACATAAATGCTTCTTTGTACCACACTATTTAATTCCATCACATTTTGCATCAAAGTTTATCATCATCAAAAAGGGGGAGATTGTTAGCCTTAAAGGGCAAATCATATTAGTTTTGAATAATGAAAAATATTGATGAGGACTAATGTGTTTATGTTGAGTGATAGGATTGATGGATTAAGAAGCATGAAGTCTTATTGCCTTGGAGTCAAAATGCAAGAACAACTCTACTATGCCAAAGATGATTGAAGATTGTAGAGTATGTTCAAAATAATTGAAGGCATTGAAGACTTAGAGTGTAGAGTTAGTATGCTAAATAGGTATATTTTTCTGTAAACTCTACACTTGTATGTCTTGGATTCATTTGAATGCATGAGAGAGCATAAAACTTGTTTTTGAAATGATTTTAAATGAACTTTATGATAACAAGTATGTTTTTGAAATCTTAAATGATCTTAAGAAGATTTTGTATGATCAAAATATTTTTGTAACGGTTTTTGTATTTAAATGTGCTTGAATGATGTGTACATTCATGCAAAACGTTTTCAATATGATTAACAATGATTTTCAAAAGATTTGACTTAAGTTTGATAAGTTTGGATGCAAGATTGGACGTCCAAACATTGGAAATGGTTACTGTGCTTCCAGAGAATTTCGGACGCAAGTTCGGACGCATGGAGAAAAGTTCGGACGTCCAAACTTTCTCTGATAAGCATGGTTACTATTTTTCCAGAGAATTTCGGACGAATGTTCGGATGCATATGGAAAAGTTCGGACGTCCGAACTTTTCCAGACAGCTAGGCACAGTAAAGTTCGGACGCAAGTTCAGACGCATAGCAGAAAGTTCGGACGTCCGAACTTCACTGTTACTAGCAGTTACTAGCCATTTTATAGCTGTTGCATTTGAATTTTCACATCTATAAAAGCTATAAACTTCATGTTTTTTGTAACTCTTGAATCTTTATGAACTCTAAGTATTCCAAAAGCTTTTAGCAAACTTTAAAGCTCTCTTTCATCTTGTGCATTCAATTGATCATTCCAAATACATCAAATTGTGAAGGTGCAACATTGTATAAACATCTACCAACAAGTGGTAACATCTACACACTCTTCTCTCTTTATCAAATTGTGTTTTCTTCTAGCTCATTAAAAGGTTATCTTGTTACATAAAACCCTTTGGTGTAAGGGTGAGCCATAGACTAGATTAATCAAGGTTGTGGTGTAAAACCCGTTTGTGGGTGAGCCTTTGATTAGATTGGTCTTTAGGTTGTCTTTAGATATAATACCCTTGTGGAAGGGTGAACCTTATGTGTATAATTACTAAAAAGAGGTTGTGAGTGTAAAACCATTGTGTGGTGAGCCTCTTATGTAATTTGTGAACTTGAGCATATAGTAGATTGATTGAAATCCTTAAGTGTAGACTTAAGGTAGTGGACATCTTGAAGAGATTGAACCACTATAAATTGCTTGTTTTCTTTGTTCTTACATTGTTCTACTACTTGGATATTATTTGTATTACTTTTCAATTGAACCAAGCATATACAATCTGTTTCTTTGCTTAGAATTATAAAAGGACTGTATTTGCAAAAATTAGCCAAATACCTAATTCACCCCCCTTAGGTATTTCAATATTTAAAAAATTTGTTATTATAATGAGTTGTGGATATTTTATTTTTTCAAGTAATGTACTCAATATTTAGCAACAAGGACGCATGTTTGGAATGTGTTTTTTGCACAGTATCAATTTTGGTTATCAACACATTATTCTGATGCACAGTCAATTTTTTTATTTTTGAAGTATCAGAAAGCATTACAATAATGCATTCTTAAGTGTACATTGCGTTCTTTTCTTGGATCTTGAACCATTGAAGGTAAGTACACCTTACCATAATGCGTTCTTCAGCTGACATTGCATTTTTCTGCTGTGTTGTAAATTTTTTAGAATTTTTAAGTCTTAAGATGCATTACTGTAGGGAGTTTAAAGAGCCCAAAAATCTAAATGGGCGGTCGTCACGACTCACTACATATTTCTTTTTGTTCAGAAGCTATCTAAACTTCTTATTTTGTTATGATTGTTACTTATTTCTCTCAATTTAGTTGTGGGTGTTTGATTTTTGAGTGTTAGGAGCTTCCATTAGTGATGTAGAAAGAAATGCTAGTGTGTTTACTTTGGCATATTGTGATTGCACTGGTGGATTTGGTGTTTGGTATATAGTGAAGTTCATCTGATAGTCAGGTTTAGGTTTTTTGTGTTGCAATTTTTATAGTATTTCATAACTTGGTGGCAGACTTTTGAAGTTTAGTTGTTGTGAGTTTGCATTGTTGGTGCTAGAAGAAATAGAGTTGTGTTGTTTTTGGGATGTTGTAACTATGGTGGTGCTTTGGTGTTCTGCCTTGAGTGAAATTTGTGTGAGAATTAGCTAAAATTTGTTTTGATATGTGAAATCTGTGTTGTGTTCTTTGTGGCTGTTTGGAGTTGTTATTTTTGTTTTAATTCTTAGGTTATTTTCAAGATTTGGCAGTGAACATTCCATTTTTGAGTGTTTAGAGCATTTATTTATGATATTGAAAGAAATGTAACTATGTTTATTTTTTAGTGTTGTGATTGGCGTGGTAGCTTTGGTTTTTTGAGTTACTTGTTAGCTACTATAATGAGAAAATGATGTTGTTCCAGCTTTTAGATACCATCTTGTGATTCGTACTAATGATTAAATCAGTTTCTCATTTTAATGGATTACTTGTTTGTAGGAATGGTTCATAGTGGTTTACAATTATTCTAAAGCAAAATGTATTACTAAATTAAATTTTCAATTGAGAATTTCTATTAGTTAGAAATTATTAGCTTTATGATTTGTATCACTGGTGATTTACTTAATATCTCGTAGGGTTCAAGCAAGGATTTGGTCTGTTGCTTTCTGGCGAAGGGCAATATATGGTGTCATGGAGTTCTGCTGATAATTTTCTATTGGATGATAAAGAAAGCAGTACCCGTGAGGTATTTTTTTGTTTGTAGACTAAAATTTTGATATTTGTTTCACTTTTGTTCAAAAGCTATTTGGAATTCATTTTTTGTTTTAATTCTTTCATTATTTTTAACATTTGGCAGTGAATATTTGATTTTTTAAGTGTTAAGAGCATTGATTTCTAATAGTGAAAGAAATGTAACTATGTTTATTTTTAGTGTTGTGATTGTAATGATGGATTTGGTATTTTAGGTGGAGTGAAATTTTAGTCTACAGTGAAATAAATGTTTTGGTTTTTATGTTGTAATTCTTATGGAATTTTTGTAATTTAGTAGTAAACATTTGAAGTTTGGCTATTTGGAATTTGGATTGTTGGTATGAGAAGAAATGTCTTGCTTTAGTTGTAGTCATGTGTTCTAAACTTATATCAGATTGAAACCTACTTGGAATGCTTACAGTTTGGGTCATGTCTGGCCTAGTAGATAACATTGCGTAGAATAGACTTTCAATTGTTAAAGCATATAGAGTTCTGCCTATCTTCTTACTCTGTATAGATGTCTAGGAAAACATCTCGTTACAAAGGTTGATCTTATGTTTAAAGAGTAACAGTTGTCGCTTAGATTCAAACATATTGAACTACTATAATATATTGTCGAGACTTTGAGACAAATGTATAGTGCTATTTGTTGTATGTATATAGATGAAAATTCCTAGAATATACGTTGTTTGTTCTAAGTGTTTAATGGAGAAGGTGTTTAGTAACCAAAGTTTTAGTAAACTTAGGATGCTTATATCATTTTCTATGAATATATGTGATGAATATGCAACCAGGAGTGTTGCTTTCCTTTTTTTGTAGTTAATGTTAGCAGATAAGACATGACTTTATATTCCAATTATAAAGTTTTGAGTCTAAAGAAAGAAAAGGCAAGTTGATTTCTGGTGAGCCTTTTCAGTGAGCAAACAAAAAATATTGACCTTCAAAATATGCACAAGAGACATGCTTATCTCACTTAGGTAGTTCTATGTTGGTTTCATTTGTTACACACAAAACATATCATTTTAGAGCAGCAAATTGTAGATACAAAGTCTTGAGTCAAAATAAACAAAAGGTAGGCTAATTTCTGCTAATGTTTTTGAGTGAGTAGATCAAAAACTATTCAACTGCAAAATATACAAAAGATACATAGTTGTCTCACTTAGTCATACTTTGGCTTCTTGGATGCACTTATGCAGCTTCAGGCAGTGCTAGTATCCATGTCTTCATTTTCTGATTTGTCAAATCCTCAAATAGACATTTTTTTTTTGTTGATTTTTGTACATTTGTATCTATCATATTTACAAATTGTTAAGTTTTGAATTTAATGAACATTGAAACATCACATATTTTAACAAGTTTTAGTATTACCTTAAGTGGAAGTGGTGCCCTATTCTTCTTTTTCTTCTAGTAACATCGGTCTAGTAGCAATCAGTGTGTTTGCTTCAAAGAAAGATCGCAAATTAAATCTTTGTTTGATTGAATCAGGTTGTGTTTTTGCTAGTTTGATCTACACCATGAATTATTTTCCTTGTAGATTGCATATTGCTATTTCAATTGGTAGATTGATGTTATGCATAATCAAAATTGGTATTATATGATATATACAATTCTGAAACGCAGTTATACATAATATTTATTTAATGTTGTTTTGATACCTATTGAGAAAGCTCCATTGCTTGCTGTCCAGTTAGCAGTAGTATTTTTTCAATAATGTGTCCAAATGCTATTGTTGTTATGGTTCCATATTTATTAGAAACATCAACTTTGACAGCACATCTGTTATTTGTTTTCATATACATGAGTGCGAGAATTGTGTATTTGAATGGAATACATGCATGTATATATATATATATATATATATATATATATATATATATATATATATATATATATATATATATATATATATATATGACTGAATGTTGTACCTTGGTTTTTCATAGGTATTTTCACCACAGTAAATGCATGGAAATTTCTATCGTGGTTTAGCCGATGTAGCAGAGAAATAGTTTTTGCAGCTCATATAAAAAAAGGTTTGTTGTGATTTGGTAAGCTTATTGAACCTTTGACACTTACAATCTGTAATTAAAGAGTAAATGGGAATTTAAAATGGTGATGTGTGTTTGTAAGTATCATTTTGTAACATGGATTGGACAAACCTTATCTGTTGATTGAATTTCTGTAATTGGTGTGATCTTTTACCCTGACAAAAATAGGAGTTTAGGATCAAAGCTTTTGTATGGTTCCAATTAATTTTTTCAATGAGAATGTACTGGTTTCTCTTGGTGTTGTTTATTATGTAATGAAAATGATAATGTTTAAAAACTGTTGTAAATATTATTTCTCTATTAAAAATTTGTCATGGTACATACATAACATATATTTTTAAATTTATATGGATAGGCTTATCAATTCTTTAACTGTCATGCTTCAAACCTGCAATTTTGAAATTTATATGGATAGGAGGATTATTATTGAAGGCAATGGTGTATCTTGTTTTAAGATTCAAACATGCAATTTTGAAATTGGTTAGCAATTTATAAACCATAGTATGGAATGGTATAAAATAGAAATTTATTGTCATGTAATGTTGAATGTTTTATGTACTATTAAATGTTCCACTCTTTTGCAATACACAATAGGCAATGTACCTTGTATTTCATTCAAAATATTACATTTATTTTGAGCAAATTCATTCCATAAGGTCATTTTGATGGGGGCTAACCTGTAGTCAAAACAGGGAGAACTTATTTTATTTACTATGCTTATAGGCTTTTTTTATTTTGTTCTACAAAAAAAGCAAATGTTTACTCTTCATTTATAAGCAAGATGTCTCTGTGCGCTGAAGTTAAATAATGTGATTCTTTCATAGGATAGACATTCAAGACAATTGCAAGCACATTTAAAACAATGAAACATATAAAAATTAGAAAGACATTATATCATTGGATTTTGAGTATAGGATGAATGTAAGGGATAAAATATAATGTTTGATGATATCGAATGATTCCTCATGATTTGCGTATCATAGAAAGTCTTTGAATGATGTGGATTCAAAATTTCCCACCATTGTGTCTTGAATGCTATTTGGTGCATCCTCAACGATTGTTCTACCACAAATTATCTACTAAATTGTGATGCCATCAATGATAATTTGTGGTTTAGCATATTCAATTATTGCATTTGACACACAGTAGGTCTTGTAGGGAACGAATTTTTCACGATAAAGGTCAACACTTCTATCAAAGAGAACACCAATAACTTTACTTCACTGATATCAACAGAAGAGGATATGAATATGTTATTTCTGTATTTTTTTCTTTTTTTTGAAGTGAAATGGATTAACTAACCTTGTCATCAATGGGAATCATTCTTTGGTAGATTTTTCCTGGAGTTGTGATTGATTTGTTTAACTTGTATTTTTTCTTGTACTCTGACTTTAACAGTCCAAATTGTGATCCTGGTGTGATAGATTTAACAGGAATTATGGTCTTCATGATCTATACAAAGAAAATGTTAGCATATAAGATTTATACATGAAAATGTTTATGTAGAAATTTATTGAAAAAAATTGTAGTGAATATTTTTCTATATGTTGCAATGAATAGGAATATGTGATAAATGTATTAGTTTGTACAATGTATCCATCAATTTTGTCACAATTTACCCTAGGTTTTGGTGAATGTACTGTGAAAGTTTAAAAAATTCTGATGCATAATATTTCTTGTGACAGATGGAACAAATGTTTCTTCAAAAGTTGGTGAAATGATTAGAACTTTAATGTTGTTGCAGCATTTTGCTCTAGACAGAGCAACATATAGTTGTCCATGTGAGAAGACTGGTTCGTGTAGATATATTCCCACTGAATCCAATGTTAGTCCTTGAGCTTTGTCTATCTTTATTGCAAAGCATGATTGTATTGGGAATTGTGTTCACTTGAAAGGTATACCATGCTTATCACAAGTAGATGACTCCAATGGAATTGGATAAAGAATCACTAGTTTTCTGTAGTGTTGTCCGACAGCAATTTCAGCATGAATAACACACTTTTTTAATTCTTGTTGCGTTTTGCTCTAGACAGAGCAACATATAGTTGTCCATGTGAGAAGACTGGTTTGTGTAGATATATTCCCACTGAATCCAATGTTAGTCTTTGAGCTTTGTCTATCATTATTGCAAAGCATGATTGTATTGGGAATTGTGTTCACTTGAAAGACCATGCTTATCACCAGTAGATGACTCCAATGGAATTAGATAAAGAATCACTGGTTTTCTGTAGTGTTGTCCGACAACAATTTCAGCATGAATAAAGCACTTCTTTAATTCTTTACAGACCAATCACATACCATTACATAAACCTTCTGTTTGATTGATATTCCTCAAGAGTATAATTGGACAATTTCTTTTCAACTTTAGCTTATGAGGTGGCAGACCAATAGGTTGTAGAGTATTGATGAAATCTTCATAATCTACTCGATCCTTCAGATTGGTTGTTCCATCCATGCTTGTGTAGACTATTGGCTCTCCAGAAAATTTGTTAATCATCAAGTCATTCATGATATCGACACAATTATTCTTTGGTGTCAAAAGTGTTCTTTTCATGAAAAAAACTTAAGTCTGGAAAGACAAAGTTTACGAATTCTAACAAAAAGGTTTCTCTATTAATAAATGGTATAGTCACATGTGGAGCAATTGGATATTATCATTAGAATCAGTAGGTTCAATTCCATTACCAATTCGTAAGAGATATGCTGTAAATGCAGGGTTCTCAATAGCTCTCATGTTTTCTGTCAATTTGAATTCTACAATTTAGGCCAAATGTCTGATCTTAAACAAAATACGAATACTGCTATTCATTCAAAATTCCAAGAGGCCTTTCCTTGCCGGTAAAGAAAAGAGAGAACAACCTATTCCGTACAACTAGTAGAACTTGACAAAAATCATCTCCAAAAACAACAGCTTTTTTGCCAAAAATTTCTTGATTATCCATGATGTCTTGTAACAAAAAGTTAAAGCTTTCTATTGCATGTTTATTAACCATTGGAGCTTCATCCCATATGATCAATTTTGTTTCCTTAATCAACTTTGCAATGCTGCTTTGCTTGCTCAATTGATATGCATGGGTTTTTGAAGTATCCAATGGTATCTTAAACCTTGAATGTGTTGTGCGACCTCCTGGTAACAATGATGTAGCAACCCTAGAACTTGTTGCTGCTATTGCAATGAATCAAGTTGATCTTATTGTAGCCAAAAGTGTTTTGTATAAGAATTTTTTCCTGTTCCACCTGGTCCATCATTGAAATTTTTTTTCCTGTTTCTTGCATAGTTGCTGTGAAAATCTGTTCAAAATCTTGTTTCTGCACTGCATTCAACTTTTTTTGTTTAAAAGGTCTTATTCTGAAACATCAATGTTCTTTTCACGTTGAACTTCTCGTGTCATTTTTTGTTGGAAAGAAACATTGATGGTCTGCAAAGTTAAAATTTCATAGATTTTTTCATGCTCTGTAAAAAGGAATCTATGTCTTCAATAACCTTCTTCTTATTTGTTCCATAGTAAAACCAATAATTTAACTGTGATGAATTAAATCTTCACTTAATGAAGATTCAAATTTTTGCCAAAGTTTTTTGGGATCGCTTGGTCCATTGAAAACCAAAATAGTAGCAAATAAATGTTGTAGAGTTTTTGACATTTGAAAAGAAGTAGCTTCCGCAAGATACAATTTGATGTCATTCTCTGAATGAAGTAAACCTCTTGCATTCGTTGCATCTCAAAAAATGTGTATACTTTTTCATCTACTGTTAACAAATCTTGAAAAGATGTTGGTGCATGAATATGGGACAAAAAGCAATCATAGGTAGTACTTATCTCTTTATGTAGGTGATATAGTTACCATCCTTCCTATCATAAAATATTGCTCGTGCTCCGTCCAAATTTTTTCACTTCTTGACTAGACGAAGTACTGAGGAAACTGTTTGTATAGACAGTTTAATCTAATTGTTGTTGGATTTGTCATGTTCATTCCAAAAAATTCTGAGAGCATTGTGTTTGATATGTTTGGAAATTTCAATACATTTTTTATATCAGTGTTTGCTTGGAATGTCACTGGACGTTGATCGAATAGATGTATTTGTAAAGTGAACACAGCTGGCATCATTTGACTAAATGGAAAGGCATATAATCTCCAAATTGCTTATGGCAGAGAAATCCATCTAGCTGCTTGAAATTCTTGTATCCTATCATAGGAATCATTATTAACTATCTGATAACTCACCTTATTAAGACCTTTGTAAACATATTTACATAAATATTTGACCAACTTCATGGTTGAGGAAATTTCCACATTCATAAGACAATCAAATAATGATAATTATTATTTATTATAAGGCACAAACCATCTATTGTTTAATATTTGACCTTTGACTTTCACTATCTTCCCATAATTTCTTCTACGATAATAAGGATAACCATCTTCTCTTTCTATATTATATTCAGAAAATACCTTCAGATAGTGATTTTTGCATCATCCATTTCTCATGCAAGAATTTCTAAGATTGTAACTCTCATAAGGTCCATGCATCACATGCTTTGAAACTATATCATGTAAATATTTATTATCTATTTCATTTGGAATTCAGCACATATCAATCCATCATAGGCTTCAAGATTCAAAGTTTTTTATCTATGTTTTATTATCAACAAAAAATGAGCATGTGGCAAACCTCTTTTTTGAAATTCAATAACAAATACACATTGCAACTTCACCAAGGACATGTGTTAGCCCTAAGGGCAAATCATGTAGTTTTGATTAATGACAAATATTGATGAGGATTAATATGCTTGTATGTTGTGTGATAGATTTTGTGAACTAAGAAGTATGAAGTCTCATTGCTTTGAAGCCAAAGTGCAAGAACAACTTCAGTAAAGCAAAGTGATTGAAGTTTGAAGAAGGTTGTTCTTAGATGATCTAAAGGCATTGAAGACTTGAAGTGTAGATGCTTAGTAGGTAAATCTCTATGTAAACTCTACACTTGTATGTCTTAGTTATCATTGAATGCTTAAGAGAGCATAAAATGAGTCTTATGATCTTAAAAGGCTTTGAATGAACTTTTCGATGAATGTGGTGTTGTGTCCTAAAAAATTTTTTTTAAGTAAACTTTATATGATCAAAGGAATTTGATTTTTGGTTTTCAAACTTATATATGTATAAATAAGTTTTCTATACATATCAAATGTTTTTCAAACTTATTGAAGTGAAATCTCAAATGTTTTACAAAGTTTGAATATGCTTCCAAAAAAATTGGTCGTCCGAATTTTGTAGCAAAAGTTTGCTAATGTTCTTCCAGAGAAATTAGGAAGAAGATTCGGACACATGAAGAAAAATTCGGTCGTCCGAATTTTGGCCTTCAGCATGGTCACTATTTTTCTAGAGAAATTCGGAAGAAGATTCGGACGCAGCAGGCAGAATTCGGTCGTCCGAATTTCCTGAAAATAGCCGTTTTATAGCCGGTAAAACTGATTTTCAAATTCTATAAAAGCTATAAACGTGTAATCTTTTGTAAGTTTTGAACTCTATTTTGCTCATATAATATGTTCTTGTTCTAAACGCATAAAAGGTTTGTTTTTCTAAAAATTAGCCAAATACCTAATTCACCCCCCTCTTAGGTATTTCAATTGGTATCAGAGCTAGAACTTCTTTGTGTGGTTTTACAACCTAGAAGACAAAGATCCTATGGTTAATATGTCAAACCTACCTTACCTAGAAGGATCCTCCACAAGTAGACTACCTTTGTTTGATGGAACAAATTACACTTTCTGGAAATCTAGAGTTAAAATTTACATTAATTCTATCAATTTTGATTTGTGGAACATAATTGAGAAAGGTCCTTATGTCCCAATGAAAATGAGTGCAGATGGAATAACCTCAGAACCTAAGTCCACTGATGAATTTGATGAGCATGATTCTAAGAAAATGACTTTAAATTATCAGGCCATGAATATATTAAGTTGTGCTTTTGATGTTACTGAATACAATAGAGTTAGTGGATGTGATTCTGCTCATGACATGTGGAGATTACTCCAAATTACACATGAAGGTACTAATCAAGTTAAAAAATCTAACTTGCTATGCTTGTTAGAGATTATGAACTGTTTACCATGAAACAAGGTGAAAATGTTAGTCATATTTTTACAAGATTTACTAGCATTTTTAATGGCTTGAAAGCTTATGGTAAAACCTATACTATGGGAGAGCAAAACAGGAAGATTTTAGATGCTCTACCAAAATCTTGGCAACCTAAGGCACTTGCTATTGAGGAGTCTAAGGATTTGAAGACTCTTCCACTTGAAAAGCTCATTGGATCTCTACTGACCCATGAAATGAAAATGAAACGGCTAAATGACAAAGGAGGATGAAGAAAAGGGAAGAAAAGGAGTGGTACTCAAGTCCTCAAATCACTTGAGTGAACAAGAACAGTCTTGAAGTGAAGAAGAAGGAGGAAACGGTGGAGAAGAAGAGATTGCAATGGCAGTGAGGAAGTTCAAAAGATTCTACAAAAAGGAGTTCATCAAGAAAGGAAGAAAACCAGTCAAGAAGAGTGGACAATCCTCATCCTACAAACCTCAATGCTTTGAATGTAAGAGCACATAGCATCTTGTTGCTGACTGTCCTAAAGTGTTGGAAAGCGAAAGAGACAACAAAAACATAAAGAAATCTGTCAAGAAAGGAAAAGGATTAGCTGGAACTTGGGATCAACAAGAAAACGAGGATGACAGTAAAGGAAAGGCCAACATATGCTTTATGGCCATTGATGATGAGGTACAATCTTCACCTTCCATTTCAAATGTATGTGATGATGATATTGATTCCAGTGATTTGATTGTAGAACTATATGAAGAATTGAAAAAGGCTTCAAAAATAAATAAAGAAATGAAATTCAAAAACAATGATTTATCCAATGAGAATTCAAAATTATGTGTTGAAAATGGTAAACTTCTTGAAACCATTAGGTGTCTTACCATTGAAAAAGAAGTTTGAATACAACCATACAAAACATATCTTTTGAAAACAAAAAAATTTGTACAAGAATTATTTCTCTTGAATTAATGATAAAGGATCATGAGTTCTTAAAAAGGAAAGTTAATGATCTAAATTTATGCATTGAGAGATTTACAAATGGAAGAGAAAATTTAACACAAAAAGATGAAAAATTTTATGAATTTTAGAACTTTTCAAAAAGGTTCAAACTTCTCTTGATTGCAAGCTGATTTCTATTAGAAATGATAATGGAAGAGAATTCAGTAACCAAGATTTTACAAAATTTTGTGATGAGTATGGTATTACTCACAATTTATCAGCTGCCAAAACACCTCAACAAAATGGTGTTATTGAGAGGAAAAAACAGAACTTTACAAGAAATGGCTGGATCAATGCTTTGTGAAAACTCATTACTAAAATATTTTTGGGTTGAAGCTGTAAATACATCTTGTTATGTCATGAATAGAGTTTTATTAAGACCTTTTATAAGAAAAACACCTTTTGAACTTCTATTTGATAAAACTCCATCAATTGTATACTTTAAAGTTTTTGGTTGTAAGTGCTTCATTTTAAACACAAGTAACTATCTTGGTAAGTTTGATAGAAAATCAGATGAAGGAATATTTCTTGGTTATACATCAAATAAAAAGGCATATTGAGTCTATAATAAAAAGACACTGTGTTGAAGAAACTGTTCATGCAACCTTTGATGAATCTAACATATATCTTCAAAGAAGAAATGAAGATGATGCAGGCTCCTCAATGGTTGAAAATCAAACTCAACACCAAGTACCCACAATGGAAGATCATGCCCAAGAAAAAGAAATAATGGAGCAAGAACAAGATGGTCAATCAAGCAATGATCAAGAACTTCCAAAAGATCTCACATATGCAAGAGGTCATCCTAAGGAGAAAATCATTGGTGATGTCTCCCAAGGAGTTAAAACAAGGCGGTACTTTATTGAAAATTTTGCCCTTTTATCTCATATTGAACCGAAAAATATTGATGACGCATTGTGTGATAATTTCTGGATTATTGCTATGGAAGAAGAGTTAAATCAATTTGAAAGAAATAAAGTTTGGACTCTTGTTCCTCGACCTCATGATCATTCTGTTATTGGTACAAAGTGATTTTTAGAAATAAGTTAAATGAACTAGGAGAAGTTGTTAGAAATAAAGCTAGACTTGTTGCTCAAGGTTTCAACCAAAAAGAAGGCATTGATTATGATGAGACTTTTGCTCCAGTGGCCAGATTAGAATCTATAAGAATACTTTTGGCATTTGCTTGTTTTAAAGGCTTTAAACTATTTCAAATGGATGTCAAAAGTGCATTTCTAAATGGTTTCATTGAAGAAGAGGTTTATGTAGAACAACCTCCTGATTTTATTCATGAAAAATTTCCAAATTATGTGTTCAAGTTAACCAAAGCTCTATATGGATTGAAACAAGCCCCAAGAGCTTGGTATGACAGATTGAGTGGTTTTCTTCTTTCAAAAGGCTTTACAAAAGGAAAAGTGGATACAACTCTTTTTATAAAAACATCTTCTAAAAATGATATCTTACTTGTGCAAATTTATGTTGATGATATTATATTTGGTGCTACTAATACATCTCTCTGTGAAGATTTTTCCAAATCAATGCAAAATAAATTTGAGATGAGCATGATGGGAGAACTGAATTTCTTCCTTGGGCTGCAAATTAAACAAATCAAGGATGGAGTCTTCATCAATCAAGCAAAGTATACCAAGGAGCTACTGAAAAGATTTGGAATGGATCAAGCAAAAGGAATAGGTACTCCAATGAGTTCATCAACTAAACTTGACAAAGATGAGAAATGTAAAAATATTGATGAGAAATTATATAGAGGTATTATTGGAAGTTTACTCTATCTCACAGCTAGTAGACCAGATATTATGTTTGTTGTATGCTTGTGTGCTAGATTCCAATCATGTCCTAAAGAATCTCATCTAATTTCTGTCAAACGTATTTTTCGCTATTTGATTGATACATATGACTATGGTCTTTGGGTTTCAAAAACTTCATCTTTTGAACTTATTGATACTCTGATGCTGACTATGCTGGATGCAAAGTTGAACTTAAAAGTACAAGTGGTCATTGTCAATTTCTTGGTAGTTGTCTTGTATTTTGGTTTAGTAAAAAGCAAACTTGGATGCAACATACTTTGATTATGGTCTTAAATTCAATTGTGTGCATATACTATGTGATAATACTAGTGCTATCAATTTGAGCATAAATCCCATTCAACATTCTAGGACTAAGCATATAGAGATAAAACATCATTTCATTCGTGATCATGTGATTAAGAAAGATATATGCTTAGAATATATAAATACAAATGATCAAATTGCTGACATATTTACAAAGCCTTTGGCTAAGGAAAGGTTCAATCACCTAAGAAGACTCTTAGGAATTTCAAAATTCAATGACTAATGTGTGTGTTGAAGTTTTGATGAAAACAGGAAATTTTCAGATCCAGAATTCGGATGCACTACAGAAAATTTGATCGAACGAATTTTCTGAACTAAAGAAACAAAAATTTTCGATCGAAAATTCGGACGCAAACTTGAGAATTCGGTCGTCTGAATTTTACGGATGTGACTGTTTAAATGAAAATTAAACAGTTTTCTCAACACTTCAACTTCTGAATTTTACATCATTTTAAAAAGCTCTCATACCCATTCACATCCGAATCAAAATCCCTTCAAAACCACACATTCTCATCCCGATTTGCCTTCACTTTTGAAATTCTAACCCTAAATTCATACCAAAAATCAGTACTTCTCAACAGAAAATATCAATGGTGAGAACAAAGAAGCCAAATGTTGAGAAAGGGAAAGGAAAGGCTAAGGAAGGAGATGGAGACTCAATCAACCAACCAAGAAGAATTCAAATCCCTCAAACATTATCTGGAGTTGACAGGTTTGTCTCGATCAAGGCTACTCATGAATTTGATGATTGGAATAAAAATAGCAGAAATATTATCCCTGGATATAAGGTGGATGTTGATAAATTCTCTAGCATGGATATTGTTCTATCTTGTTTTAATGATGTTGGTAGGAGTAGTTTGTTGTTCATTGATGAATAATTTTATCCTACCTTGATATATGAATTCTATACAAACCTAAAGGAGGAAAAAATTGAGATTGTAGGGGATAATGTGATACAATAGTATTCATCTAGAGTATCCCAAGTTGACATTGAATTTAGTGAAGCATTGATAAACACAATTTGTGGAGTAGGTGACAATGGAGCTAGATATTATTCACCTTCCACGCATTGTTATGATCGTGAACTCTTTACATATGTTAGATTTGAAGAGGCATTTACCAATGGAAGAGAGTTTAGATCTATAAAAGAGAGAGAAATTAAGAACTTGGATGCTAGAGGTAGAGTGTTGCGTCATATGGTGACTACTATGATTGTTCCTAACTTTGGACATAAGTCATCAGTTTGAAATATGCCTATGGTAATCATGTTAGCCTTGCATGAGCAGAGGAGATTGAACTTTGGTTATATAGCCTTGAAACACATGATTACTGCTAGAAAAATAGTAACCAAGGCATTTCCATTTGGAAGGTTGTTGACAAGAATCTTTAAGCATTTTAAGATTAAACTTCCGGGAAGAAGGCAAGCTTTTAAGAGTGGGGAGATTTACACCAATGAAACTCTTAAGAGAATGCAGTTAGTTCTTGATGAGGATAATGTATGGAGGAAAAAAAGAGAAACCCCTCCAAAAAGAATAGGAAGAGAAGAAAAGATAGAAAGTGAAGAAGAGGAAAAAGAAGAGGATGAAGAAGAAACCCTTGCTAGAGAAATGAAGACAAAAAGAAAGCATGACACCTCAAGTGAGGGGGAGCAACCTCCAACAAAAAGGAGATTGTTTGTAGAAGAAACTGGAATTGGTTCAAGTGGTAAAGGAGTAACTAGAGGTGACACTATAGTGGCCAAAGCATTCCAAGAAGCCTTGAACAATCATGTCAAGGAAATGGAGAAGATGTATAAGTTCTTTGAATCATTTGCTCCAATGGTTCTTGGAAAGTTAGATGGACTGGAGAGTAGAGTAAAGCACATTGAAGAAATTCTTATGAGAAATGCTCAAAGTGGTGAAGGACCCTCTAAGCCTCAAGATAGAAATGAGGAAGGAGGAGATAAGGAAGAAAAGAAAGGAGATGATAATGACAGTAATGATGAAGATGATGATCAAGGTGGAAATGAAGAGACTGTGGCAGAAGAAGAAGAGGAAGAACATGCACATGAAGAGCCACAAGTAGCAGGCAGCCAAGTAGCTCAAGCTGAAATAGTCTCTCCATCAACTATCTCTTTCAGTCATGGAAGAGTGAAGCACTTGGCCATCAAGAAAGGAGTGAGCCGAGCCTCTCCATCAACATCAGCATCACAAGACTAAGCTTTCTTTCCTTCTATTCTATTTACTGCTTTTTAGTTGCTTATCTGTACTGAATTTTTATCTGTTATGTATTTACTGTTGTTATGTGTTATGTATTCTGAAGTCGTTAAGTATTTTGCTGCATTTTATGTAATAGTGAAGCTCAATGATGAAATTTCAGTGATTAGAGCTTCCTATATGTGTTAAATTGTTAATCTCATTTTCATTAATACCATTTTTTTTGTGATGACAAAAGGGGAAGAAGAAATGTTGATGACAAAATGTGTGAAAATGTTGAATTGTGCTATATGTTGAATTCTGTGTGTGATGAAACTGTGTATTATATGGATGTTTTATGAGTTAAGTTGTTCTTGACTTGTTACTTTATGAAAACAATTGAATGCATGAGTTATGTTTGTTGTCAAAATTTTGGATTTGAAATTCGGATGCATCAAGTTCTTTTATTTTGTTGTTCAAATTGCTTGAAACCTATTCTAATCCTTTTTATCATGTTTGACAATCTTATGAGAGCTTGTTTTCAAAAATTAAATTTGTTTATCTCACACATTTTACAGTTTGGACTTGAAAGCTTAAAATTCGGATGCATGTTTTAGAAATTCGGATGCATACATATTTTGTTTCCAAAAATTGCTCTTTTGTTGTTCAAATTGATTCAAATATGTTTTGATCTCTTCTAATATGTTTTAACAACCTTAGGAAAGCTTATTACAAAATTCGGACTTGATATGTCAAATTTGGATGCTTAGTATTTCAAGTCCAAAGTTGTTGAAAAATGTGCACAATCTAAGGGGGAGCATTGTTAAATTTTTACAACCTTTAAAACCTCTCTTAGAAGTTTTCTAAATTTTAAATGCTATATCTTCTATTTTAAGTTGGAAGGAAGGAGGTAAATGGAGGTTGGTTGGGTCATAGGCTCATATTGAGCCTTTTGTATGTCAATGTGCTAAATTGGTTATTTTCTATCATTGAAATTAATACTTCTATGTACTACATCATTTTAATCTATCACATTTTGCATCAAAGTTTGTCATCATCAAAAAGGGGGAGATTGTTAGCCCTAAGGGCAAATCATGTAGTTTTGATTAATGACAAATATTGATGAGGATTAATATGCTTGTATGTTGTGTGATAGATTTTGTGAACTAAGAAGTATGAAGTCTCATTGCTTTGAAGCCAAAGTGCAAGAACAACTTCAGTAAAGCAAAGTGATTGAAGTTTGAAGAAGGTTGTTCTTAGATGATCTAAAGGCATTGAAGACTTGAAGTGTAGATGCTTAGTAGGTAAATCTCTATGTAAACTCTACACTTGTATGTCTTAGTTATCATTGAATGCTTAAGAGAGCATAAAATGAGTCTTATGATCTTAAAAGGCTTTGAATGAACTTTTCGATGAATGTGGTGTTGTGTCCTAAAAAATTTTTTTTAAGTAAACTTTATATGATCAAAGGAATTTGATTTTTGGTTTTCAAACTTATATATGTATAAATAAGTTTTCTATACATATCAAATGTTTTTCAAACTTATTGAAGTGAAATCTCAAATGTTTTACAAAGTTTGAATATGCTTCCAAAAAAATTGGTTGTCCGAATTTTGTAGCAAAAGTTTGCTAATGTTCTTCCAGAGAAATTAGGAAGAAGATTCGAACACATGAAGAAAAATTCGGTCGTCCGAATTTTGGCCTTCAGCATGGTCGCTGTTTTTCCAGAGAAATTCGGAAGAAGATTCGGACGCAGCAGGCAGAATTCGGTCGTCCGAATTTCCTGAAAATAGCCGTTAACTAGCCGTTTTATAGCCGGTAAAACTGATTTTCAAATTCTATAAAAGCTATAAACGTGTAATCTTTTGTAAGTTTTGAACTCTTGAAAACTCTAAGCATTCAAAAGCCTTTAGCAAACATTTCTTAAGCTCTCTTATGTCTTGTGCATTCTATTAATCAATCCAAAGACATCAAAGTGTGAAGGTGCAACTTTATGTAATATCTACCAACAAGTGGTAACATCTACACACTCTCCTTTATTTATCAAATTGTGTTGTTCTACTAGCTCTAGCAAGGTTATCTTGATAACATAAAACCCTTTAGATAAGAGTGATCCTTGAAGTTGTGATTCAAGGTTGTTTGAGATATAAAACCATTGTGTTTGGTGAGCCTTGTATTGTAAAAGTTACTAGAAGAGGTTGTGAGTGTAAAAGCATAGTGTGGTGAGCCTCTCTTGTAATTTGTAAACCTGAGCAATTAGTAAATTGTTTGTAATCCTTAAGTGTGAGCTTAAGGTAGTGGACGTAGATCTTGAGGATCGAACCACTATAAATTGTTTGAGTTCTTTGCTATTGCTTTCTTCCATTGCTTTGCTATAAATTGTCTCTATTTTGCTCATATAATCTGTTCTTGTTCTAAACGCATAAAATGTTTGTTTTTCTAAAAATTAGCCAAATACCTAATTCACCCCCCTCTTAGGTATTTCAACATGCTTTTTCATTATCTCAATTTTTAGTAATTCCAATTTAGCTCTAAACACTCTTGATAGTAAATATGATCGATTTTGAGCTAACTCATAGCTCAGATGGTAGAAGAGATTCTTGTATTTCATGCCACATTGGATTGCAAGTTATTTTTAGAAATTTATCTGGCTTACCAAAATATGAACCAATGTCATAGCATCAATGTATCTTTTCTACATATCTCTAGGACAACCCATGAATGAAGTAGGCAAAATGATTTTCTTTCCAGTATTTGAAATTTTGGTTTCTCCAACCAAAATTGAATCAAGAAGACCTTGAAAAAGTTCAGTCATTTTTTTTTGTCTATTTTCTTTGGAATTCTAACCTTTCTGTTTCTACTTTTATATAAATGTCAACTATATATTGTTGTAGTCTTCTAGTATGTAGAAGCATTGACTTGTCATCTAATCTTATTTGAAGTTTATAGCAGTAATATTCATTACAAGTCACTCTACTTGTTTTCTTTTTTCATCAGATGTTCCTGCAAGCAATAAATGAAATGAGTGAGTACATTAGTGAAAGTGAAATAAGTATTTAATTTCAAAAAGTAGAATGAAATATTATTGATTACTTACTTCTTTTTTTTTGTTTTTGTTTCTAAAAAATCTGATGTAGAGTTGATTGTTGGTATATGGTCAATGGGTACAAAGTCAACTGTATCTCTTTCTTTTGATCTTCTTGATGGTAACCTTGGTATGTTATAATGCCAACCAATTTGTCCATGTGAAAATATCAGAGAGTATTGAAATGGATAATAGCAACTATAAGTATGGTAGATTCTACGACTTGAATTGGAATGCGAATAAACTTGTATATGATAAGGTTTTTCTGTTAAGAATATGTCGCTTTGGTATAAAGAGAAAATATTATTTAAAAAATAATTTCTAAATATAGAGCTAGCCAAAATAAAGCTTAGCCATATTGCCAAAACATTTAACCTCTCTTTATTTTTTACTAGGCTATTTAAGTTGTTTTTAGGCACACCTATAGACTTCTATGAGTTCGATGTTGAAACTTTACAAGAATATGATCTCTACAACATCAAAAGAGCAGAAGAACATGCTGAAGTTATGGTGACAATCTTGTTTAGAAGGAGAAGAATTTGATTTGTCAGAAAGGGAAAATTCTTAGGTGAACCTGGTCTACAACCACTCGTAGATCAGAGTCAGCTAAGGAAGCCATCTATCCCATTTAACCTAATAACGAGCTGTGTTGTTCTCATCTTCCCTCTTCTCTTTTTGTTTCTCCTTTCTTTTCTCCGACTCAAAAAAGAGAGCTCTGAAAATAATCTTAGATGTTGACTACGTGTTATAGAGCGAAATTAAGAGAAGCTATTTCTATGACATGATGGATTGAAGCTATTCTTACTCAACCTTATGGTTGTATGTTAGAGAGTGAGATATGGGGAATGGTTGAATTTTGAAGCTATCAAAAAACAAGCTATGGATGGCGGCATCTTGTGACTATAAGAGGATAGATCTCAAAGCAATTGAGTTTAGATATGGAAGTGATTCTTTGTGATAACCCTTTCCTTGCTTGTGAAGAGAAATTAAGGAAAATAGAGACCAGAGATTTGCTAATGTAGTTTCTACAGTAGTGTTGATTGCAGCGTGTGATATGGTGATGACTTGGCTTTGGAGAAAGAAGGGAGAGGAAGATGCAGATTTATGGTGCTTGTTAAGATCAATGTTATGTCATTAATTCATGATATAATTTGCAAATTGCAAGTTGTATTGGTGGCCAAATCATGTAGATTTTTTTAGAGCAAAGTAAATAAAGACTAAAAAGAAGATAAGAAAGATGAAGAAATTTGTAAATGGCGGTGCCTCAACGGTGAATTGATCGAGAAGATGAGAAGATTGCATGCTTGTTTAGATGTATGGTTTTTTCCTTAACAAGGAAGGAGCAAGTTACCCTATAGATCTGTGAAAAAGAATTAAAAATGGATAGATGGCTTCCTTAGGTGAATCTGATACATAATTGGGACCATGGACTAGGTTAACCTAAGAATACCATCAAGAAGAAGTAGGTGGTTATGTAATCAACTAAAATCCTATCGATCGATGGGAATGAGGTAAAGTTCTGAAAATTTTGCAATTCTGATTTCTAGGCATCTCTTATTTCTGATCATATTTTAAGTATAAATTTTCAATCTTTTCTCTTAGTTCATCTAAGTTGAGAAAATATTCATCTTCTAACTTCTCTTCATTGACAAAGGTTGAGGAGAGCATTTTAGGAGAGGAAACATTAAAAATTTAAGTTTAATTATGAAGATAGAGAATATAGTTAATGTATTTTTTTCCTTTTTATCAGAAAGACAATTCTTTGAATATAAATTGCTCATTATATCCCCACTCTTAAATAAAAGGGTTAAATATATTTTCTTCCTTCAACTTTATTTGAATTATGATTTTATCTCTATTTTGAATAAATTATAAATACATATTTATCATTTATTTTTTGATAAATACTTAGTTAATTAGATAGATCATCCAAATTAGAGTTACAAAGGTATCCAATGCCACTCCTAGCACCACAGATTGTAGGGGGAATGAGTGGGAGAGATTTATCGAGCGATAGAATTTTCTGTCACCCATTTGCCTAGTGTATAGACTGCCATATTACAATTCCTTAGAGCATACTATATCTTCCAATCTTTATGACTCTCTAACAAATTTCATTATGTTGCAATTGCATTTCTACTTGTCCATTCCTCAGCCACTGAATATCTTATCAAGCTCCACACCACATTAAATACATCACCTTCTATGCTAACTTTGTTAAGCTTCCTTTTCTCTACTACCTTTAAGCTTTGTAATGCTACAACTGCATCTGCTTCAAAGGTACTTCTTACAGTTGTTATCACTTCCCAAGCTCCTACCACTTCCCTGCTATTTGTTTTGATAGTGCAAGCATTAGTTCCTTGTTCTAGTTCCACGAAGAATGCATCAAAATTGATTTTTTGCCAATCCTAGGGCAATGCTTTCCGCTGTTTAAGTCCTTGATTGATCCTTGTCTTCTTCTTCCTTCTAATGCTAGCATCCTAATACTCTTTGGTATTTATGCTAATCTACTTATGAACAGAATCCTAATTTCCTATCTATTCACCATGCAGTAATTAATTCCTATGTTTCTGCACCAATTCTATCCAAACCAGACCAAAGTTCAAGAATTTCCTTGGGTTTAGAATTTCTTCTAACCTTTTGGTTGTCTCAACAACTGCCAACCAAGTTTCGCTATACATGCCCTATTATTCTCGATGTTTCTTCTAAAACCTAGTCCTCTTGCATGTTTATATGCACAAATGGATTCCTAAGATTTCATATAAAGGTGCCTTCCATTTTCTTCTTTGAATCCCTACCAAATGTCCCACATGAGTTTATCAAGCATGTTGCAAACAGAAACTGGAAGGATGATTGGTCAAATTGCATGTATAGGAATAGCTTGTGCCATAGAATGCACAAGTACTCTTCTCCCTCCCTAGGATAGGGCCTTCAACTTCCATCCTTATAATGTATCCCTCATTTTACTGATCAAACCTTGATATGCTTCTGTTCTGGACTTTGTTTGGCAAAATGGACTCCTTAGATAGGAGCCTTTATTGTTGTAGTCGCTCATGCCCAAGATATTGTCCAGTTTAGACCTTTGTTCTCTTGGACATTCTTACTGTAATGAATTACAGATTTCTCCCAATTAATTGTTGCACCAAACCAAAAGCAGAATTTATCCAAAACTTTCTTTAAGCTTCTTAGCTTCCTCTTTTTCAGACCTACAATATAACACTAAATCATCAACAAACATAAGGTGAGAAATAAATGGGCTGTACGTGGAAATTTTGAGCCCCGTGTGTTTTTCCTTTCATTAATGCTTAGTGATCATTTTGGACAAAATATCAAATTAGATTATGAATAAAGTAGCTAACATTAGGTCATCCTATCCCAGCGCTCTAGAAGGTTCAACAAGCTAAATGGAGAACAATTGAGTAGTATGGAAAAAGAGGAAGAGGAGGTACATTCTTTGATCAAGTGAATATATAATTCACCAAATCCATTACACCTAAGAATTTGTAGAAGAAAAGACCATTCCAATTTATCATATGCTTTGGCCATATCAATTTTTAAAGCCACGAAACTACGTTTGCCTTTTTCCCGATTAAGAAAGTGCATAATTTCATGAGAGATAATAATATGTTCATGCATACCTCTTTTCGAAATGAATGCAGCTTGAACAAGAGAAATGATATGATGTAAAATCGGTATAAGCCACCAAGCCAAAATTTTTGTTATGATTTTACAAGCAATATTACACATTGAAATTGGTCTAAATTGTTCCATTTTATCAGATTTTTCATTCTTAGGAATCAGAACTATAAAAGTGTAGTTAATGGCTTTTATCATGTGACCATGTTGGAAGAAGAACTAGATAGCATTTGTTACCTTTTCTTTGATGATTCGCTAGTAAGTCTTATAGAAATAGGGTGTAATGCCATTCGGCCCTAGATTTTTTCCTCCACACTTAGAGAAAACCACACTTCTAATTGTGTCAACAATCGAAATATTTGTGAGGGATTGATTTTGATCATGAGTAAATAGATTGTAAAATTAAATTATCAAGGGAGGAAGAGAATGTAGATCTTGAAGTAGTAAAGAGATCAGTGAGCCAATCTTGGAAACGGTTTCCTATGATTTCTCTATCAGAAGACCAATAATAGATAATCTATATGGTTATCTCTCCTATGGATGATGGTAGAAAGGTAGAAATAATGAGTATTGATGTCTCCCTCCTCTAATCATTTTTCACTCTATTCCACCAAAAGACTCGCCCCTCTTAAGAAGTTCATCAAAGTCCATTTGAAATTTTTACTCATTCCCAAGATTAAGTTTCGCTTGTAGGGAATTTTGCAAACATTCAATTTGATATCTTAGATTCATAATGGATTATTGAATGTTCCCAAAAGTGTCCTTATTCTAGGTCTTAAGGGCTGATATGGTATTTTTTAAACAACCTAGAAATTGACATGAATAGGAACCATATACATAATTGGACCATACTTTTTGAATAACAATGGTAGAAGAAAACTCATGGGTCCACATGCTTTCAAATTTAAAAATTTTGGGGAGAGAGGAGGCATTTGGAATATTGTTGAGCAAGATCAACCCATGATCCGAAGCCAACGATGTTATGCGGAACACAAATGTTTTAGGAGATAAAAATCTCCATGTGGCATTTATAATGCCTCTATCCAATCTAATCTAAAATTAGCCATGCCTTCCCTTTTGTTGTTCTAAGTATAGGGTGCTTCTTTGAATCCCAAATCTATCAAACCAAACTCCTCCATGAATTGATGGAAGCCTCTCTACTTGAAATTCAACTATGGTTTGCCGCCAAGTTTCTACCCTCGGTTATTGAAATTATTAAGATCCCTTATTACCATTCATTGTCTCCTAAAAGCTTCACCTAACTCTTTAAGTTGATTCTATAACAATCTCTTTTGTGCTTTTTTGATGGTCCATACAACCCAAAGTTAAATAATTAATCATATTCTCATTCAAAACAACAACCTACAAAGCCACGTGTTTCTTTCAACACAAAACTAAACCATCAAGTAGGTATGGCTGCAACAAAATGGAAAACATGAAAACCAATAGAATTTAAAATTTTTTTGATTTTTTTTCAGAGAGACAATCTTCAATTTGGAGAGAAATAATAGAGATGGTTTATTAGATTTCACAAGAACACCAAGAGCTCTAATTGCCTCAGTTTATTCAACCCTTGGCAGTTCCACCCTATGCAAATCATAAATATTCAGAGGGCTTGATATGGCCTGCTTCCTTAGCCTTCACTAGCTAGTAGCAACCATCATCTTTAATCTCTTCAATTCTCAATCTATTCCTGAATGCAAAAAGCTCCTTGTTCACACTGCTCCTTCTAACATGTTGGCTTTGCTTTTGAGGAGGATAAATCTTCTCCTTATTACTTTCATATTTTCTTTAGATATACACATAGAGCAATCCAAAGTCATATCCCTGAAGTCCTTTGGTGAACCATCACTAGAGGAAGAGGTGGGTCAGGTAGCATTTTTGCAATTTCTTGCTCAAGTTTAAAGGTGTAACTAGGGCTAATGAGTTGCTGATAAATGGAAATGTTTGTAATAGACTTTAGAAAGCTTAGAATATTCAAGGATTTAGTTCTTACAAATGATTGCACGTTTATAGCTTTTATAGAATTTGAAAATCAGTTAAAACAGCTATAAAACGGCTAGTTAACGGCTACTTTCAGGAAATTCGAACGACCGAATTCTGCGTCTGAATTTTTCGGACGACCGAATTTTTCCTGTTGCGTCCGAATCTTCTTCCAAATTTCTCTGGAAGAACAATGACCATGCTGAAGGCCAAAATTTGGACGACCGAATTTTTTTGGCTGCGTCCGAATCTTCTTCCGAATTTCTCTGGAAGAATAGTAGCAAACTTTTGCTACAAAATTCGGACGATCGAATTTCATGAAATTGTGTTCAAACTTTGTAAAATCATTTGAAATCAATCTTCCAAGTATTTGAAATACATTTGATATATATAGATAACTTATTTAGACAAATATAAGTTTGAAAACCACAATCAAACTCATTTGATCATTTAAAGTTTACTTAAAAACTTTTAGAACACAAAACCACATTTGCTAAAGATTCATTCAAAGTCTTTTTAAACTTAAGAAACCAATATTATGCTCTCTTATGCATTCAATAGACTCCAAGACATACAAGTGTAGAGTTCACATAGATATTAACTATCATCATACCTACTCTTCACTTCAAGTCTTCAATGCCTGAGTTTATCTTTGAATACACCTCAAAAGACTCATAGCTTAATGAGGTTATTCTTTGCTCTTCCTCTTGAAGGCAATGAGACTTCAAACTTTTTTCTTCACAAATCCTATCACACAATATAAACATATTAGTTCTCATCAATATTTGTCATGAATCAAAATTACATGATTTGCCCTTAGGGCTTACATCTTTGATACACATGCTGAATTAAGCAAAAGACTTCAGATATGGCCATAATTTAATGTCAATACAGTGAAATTATTAATGCGGACATTGGAAATAAATCCATATATGGTTTTCTTCAGAAGTTTAAAGCATGTACCGTATCTAGAACATTGCAACATTGTGCTGAAAAAGGATCCTGATTTAGACCAAAGAGTTTACAATGTTCCATCTACATCACAAGTTGTTGCAATATTAATGGAGTCAGAGAATTCTCAGATAGAAAAATCGTGCCATATACAAATTTACATGCACTCAAATTCAAGCCAAAGAGTCAACCATACTTGCAGTTGTTATGATCCATTACAATATCCTCTCATATTTCCACATGGACAAATCAGTTGGCATTATAATATACCAAGGTTACTAGCAAGAAGATTAGTAGAAAAGATTCACTTGATAGAATACATCTACCTGATAAGATTCACTTGATTATGTATCCAGTACTCACATACCAACAACTAATTAATTCTATATCAAAATTTCTAAAAACAAAAAAAAGTAACCCAAAAACTTTCATTGTCTTTTTTCAAATACACTATTCATTTCATTTTCAGCAACAGATTTATGAATTCCATTTACCATTTACAAGAATGTGTAATGGAAAGAAGAAAACAAACAGTGTCACTTGCAGAGAATACTGCTGCTGTAAACTTCAAATCAAATCAAACAATAAGTCAATGCTTTTGCATACTGGAAGATTACTGCAGCAATATGTAGTTGACATGTACATAAAAGTACAGACTGAAGGTTGGAATTTCAAAGAAATAGATAGAAACAGATAAGAACTGAAGCCTTCCAAGGTCTCCTAGATTCAATTTCAGTTGGACAAACAAACAATTCAAATGTTGGAACAAAGATCATTTTGCCTGCTTTATTCATTGGTGGACCTAGAGATATGTGAAAGAGATACATTGATGTTATGCCATTGGTTCAACATTTTGGTAAGCCAGATGTGTTTCTTACAATAACTTGCAATCCAATGTGGCCTAAAATATAAGAAAGTCTTGTAGCATCTGAATTACCTCAAAATGGACCAGATTTATTCTCAAGAGTCTTTAAAGCTAAATTGGAATTACTAAAAATTGAAATCATGAAAAAACATGTTCTTGGTGAAGTTGTAGTATGTGTTTTTGTCATTGAATTTCAAAAAAGAGGTTTACCACATTGCTCATTGCTTGTTGATAATGAAACATGGATCAAAGCCATTGAATCTAGAAGCATATGACATATTAGTATATGCTAAAATTCCAAATGAAATAGATAACAAATATTTACATGATATAGTTGTGAAACATATGATGCATGAACCATATGGTGACTACAATTTGAAGAATCCTTGCATGAAAAATGGCAAATGAAAAAGTCACTATCCTAATTTTTTTTTCAAAGTATACTATAGAGGGAGAAGATGGTTATCCTTCCTATCAGAGAAGGAATGATGGAAAGACAGTTAAAGTAAGAGGACAAGTGCAAGACAATAGATGGGTTGTGCCTTACAATAAATATTTGCTATCATTGTTTGGTTGTCACATGAATGTAGAAATTTGTTCAACTATTAAGCTGGTCAAATATTTATATAAATATGTTTACAACGGTCTTGATAAGATTAGCTATCAAATTATTAACGATGATTCTTATGACAAAATATAGCAATTTCAAGTAGCCAGATAGGTATCTCCACTAGAGCCAACTTGGAGTTATATGCTTTCTTACTCAATGAAATGACTCCATCAATGTTCACTTTACAAATACATCCACCTGATAATCATCCAATGACATTTGAAGCTAACATTGATATCCAAAATATGTTAAGATTTCCAAACACATCAATGACGATTCTGACTGAATTCTTTGCAATGAACAAGACAAATCCAATAGCAATCAGGTTAAAGTGTCTCTATAAAGAGTTCTCTCAGTACTTTGTTTGGTCAAAAAGTGATAAAGTTTGAACATAACACACACAATGCTTTGTCATAGGAAGAATGATAACCGTGTCTCCTACATAAGGGGATAATTACTATATAAGATTGCTTTTGTCTTACATTTGTGAACCATGGTCTTTTGAAGATTTATTAACAGTTGACGACAAATAGTACCGATTTTTTTGAGATGCAGCAAATGCAAGAGGATGCTTTCATTCAGAGAAATGACATTGAATTATATCTTGAAGAGACAAGTTGTTTTCAAATACAAAGAACAATGCGGTGTTTATTTGCCACCATTCTAGTTTTTAATGCACCAAGTGATCCAAACAAACATTGGGAGAAATTTCAATATTCATTGAGTGAAGATTTCATACATCAGAAGAACCTTACTGGTTTCACCAGGCAACAAATAAGAAAGAAAGTTATTGAAGACATAGATTATTTTCTGCAATCTATGGGAAAATTTGTCAATGATTTTCAATTTTGCTCCTTTCACAATCAATGTCTTTCCAACAAAAAATGACACAAGAAGTTGAATCTGAAAAGAACATCCATATTTCAGAAGAAGATCTTTAAAATAGAAAGAAATTGAATGCATCACCAAAAGAAGCTTTTCAACGCATTTTTACAACAGCCATGGAACAAACAGGAAAAACATTCTTATATAAGACACTTTTGGCTACCATAAGATCGATTGGATTTATTGCAATTGCAACAGCAAGTTCTGGGATTGTTGTATCATTACGTCTAGGAGAACGGACAACATATTTGGGATTTAAAATACCACTTGACACTTTAGAAACTAATACATGTCAATTGAGCAAGCAAAGCTGCATTGGAAAGTTAATTAAAGAAGCAAAATTGATTATATGGGATGAATCTCCAATGGTTAACAAACAAGCAATAGAAAGTTTCAATCTTCTGTTACAAGACATTACGGATAACGAAGAGATTTTTTGTGGGAAAGTGGTTGTATTAAGAGGTGATTTTCGATAGGTCTTATCAGTTGTCCAAAATGGATAAAAAGAAGAGATTCTTAACAGCAGTCTATTGAAATTAGGTATTTGGTATAAGTTAGACAAACTCAAATTAACAAAAAATATGAGGGCTACTAAAGATCCTACATTTACAAGATATCTATTGTGAATTGGTAATAGCACCGAAGTTGTTAATTCTAAGATAATGTCCAATTACCTATAGATATGATCATACCGTTCATTAGCAAGAAAACCTCAGTACTACAATTGGTGAATTTTGTCTTTCCAGACTGAAGCTTTTTTTAATCTAATCTTGCAATTTTCATGAAAAGGTCTTTATTGACACCAAAAAATAATTGTGTGCATAAAATAAATGATTTGATGATTGAAAGATTTCCAAGAGAATCAGTGTTGTACACAAGTACAGACAGAACAACAAATGCAAAAGATCAAGCATACTATGAAAATTTTCTAAATAGTCTATAGCTTGCTGGTTTACCACCTCACCAACTGAAGTTGAAAAAAATCACCCAGTTATACTTTTGAGAAACATCAATCCTACAGAAGGCTTATGTAATCGTATGAGATTGAAGTGCAAGGAATGAAAAAAGTGTGCCATTTATGCTGAAATTGTTGGAGAAGAACACTATGGTAAAGCAATCATTCTACATCCAATTCCATTTGAATCATCAACTGCTGCTAAACATGGTATTCCTTTCAAAAGAACACAATTTCCGGTACAAATTGTGATTTGCAATGATGATAAATAGAGCTCAAGGAAAAACATTGGATGCAGTTGGAATATATTTATGTGAACCAGTCTTTTCACATGGACAGTTATATGTTGCACTCTCAAGAGTAAAGAATTCTACAAATGTCAAAGTGCTAATTGTTCCACCCACTTTTGAAGAAACATCTCTTCAAACTCCTCTCATAAGAAATATTGAACTCATAACATTCTATCATTTATTGCAACAAATACAAAAATATCAAATGCAATAATTACAACGAATTTCCAATCAAATATTAACATCTTTGAAATATGTATACTAATGTTTGCTTTGAACAAGTCATGAAGACAATAATACCATTGAATGATATCATACCAGGCATGACAAACTAGGCAGTGAAAGTAAGAGTGCAAGATAAGATGCAAAGTTTGAAATTCAATAACAAGTCCAGGAAAGGTATACCAAAGAATGATTTTCATTTATGATGAGGTGAGTAAATGTATATAAGTTCAGAAAGAAAAAAACAAAAATAAAACAATCACATCCTCTTTTATTTATTTCAGGGAACTAGAGTTATTTGTGTGCTACTTGATAGAAGTGTTGATCTCTACCATGAAAAATTTATTCCTGCAAGGCCTACTATATCTCAAACGCAATAGTTGAATTTGTCTAGCAAAAATTCATGATTTATGGTATTGCAATTCAATGGATCATTTCTAGGAGAACCATCATTGAAGATGTACTAGACAACATCCATGAAACAGTGATAGGAAATTTTGAATGCATACCATTTAATGGCTTTCTTGAATTTGCAGATCATCAAGAATCAATTGGTAAAATTAACTACTCCATTTCATTGTTTATTTCAACCTATAATGAAAATACACTAATCTAATTATTTTCAATTCTATATTTGATAATTTTAGATTTTCTTGGAGTCTTCTTGAATGTTTATCCAATCAAACAATCATATCATACAACTTCAATTCGCATAGACATTCTACTGATAAATGAACGGTACATATTTTCCATTTGATGTTGCATATCTAAACAAAACTATACTTAAGTCTAGTATAAAATAACTTCTAACCATTCCAATTGCAGGTTAACCCCTATCAAGATGACATTATGGAATGAAATGAAACGAACACTACCTGTCGTACACTACAAAAGAATTGGTGTAGGAACTTTCAAACGCAAAATATCAAATCACACTTTATATTAAATTTCTACTCTACATTATTTCACATTACACTTCATACATTACTAACTAATTTGCAAATTACATCTTTGAATCTCAAAACATGCTACACAAGTACCATCAACATCAACCAATAGCTCAAGCACCATAATTAAAAAACTGGTCAACTTCTCTCTATAAACATCTACCATCACAATTTCTCACTAGAAAAAACACAAATGACAGTCTTTAAACACTTCTACTTCTATTGTAAAATAAACAGGGCCATGAGAGAATATTTTGACTAAAAAAACCATTGAAGAAGCATACAAGAACTTTGATCCTACACTCCTATTTCACCAAGGACAAAAGATCAAAACCACAACAAAAATTGAATCAAAAGATAAGGTCTATTGTATCCACACAACAAAAAAATATTTGCAAACGCAGTTCATGATTTTTTATTATAATTTTTTTGCTAAATTTTAGATTATTTGGGTGAAAGGTTCAATAGCATTAGCAAATCAACAAAAATGTTTCTTTTACATGAGTTTCCAAAATTGCTACCATGCTACATCAACAGAACCAGGACTAAAATTTCCATGCATTTATTGTGGTGAGCAGAACAACCAAGGTATGAAATTCAATCAAATATCTTGACAAATATATACTATTATAAAGGTATGGATAGGTGTCATGGGGATTTAAACTTTATGTGTTTCTTCTTTTTTTGGATGATCTAAAATACCCTTGAATTTAACTAGCTACTATTATATTATTTAGTTAATTAATTAATAACCATAAAATATTAAGTAAACGTTATTTACGAATTACATTAGTTAAAGAATTAAAAATAAAAAATAAAAATTACACTTAAAAAAACTAATAAAAAGCTTTGTAACCATTAAACAATAAGTATATTAACTAACCCTACTTAAGTTACATATCTTTTAACCCTAAAATATATATAATGCAATGGAATCTAAAAACGGGCATCTAACCTCCATAAAATAACTAATGTCAGGAATAAATAATAGTAAAAGAATATTATGAAAAAAATCTAACATAAAAAATGCTCTACAACCTCTCTAAAGTATAAAAATAAGATAAAGAGAAAAAAATAATACTATTACTTTATACAAATAAAATAATCATAAGAAATAATTATGCTCATCGAAATCCAAATACAAATAAAATATACAAAAATATATTATAGCAAGAAATAAAATATAACAGTATGGAATGAGGTCATGGAGATTTAAACATTAGTGTTATAAAAGTATGGATAGGGTCATGGGGATTTAAACTTAATGTATTTCTTCTTCTTTTTTTGGATGGTCTAAAAAACCTTTCAAATCTAACTAGCCAATATCATATTATTTAGTTAATTATTTAATAATTATCAAAATTTAATTAAGAATTATTTGGGTGTTACATTAGTTAAAGAATCACAAATAAAAAATAAAAATTGCACATAAAATCAAAAATAAAAAAATAAAAAGTGTGCATAAAAAATTAATAGAAAGCTTTGTAACCATTAAACAATAATTATATTAACTACCCCACTTAAGTTACATATCTTTTAACCCTAAAATATATATATATATAATGTAATGGAATATAAAAACTAACATCTAACCTCCATGAAATAACTAATATCAAGAGTAAATAACAGTAAAAGAATATTATAAAAAATAATGCTCTATAACCTCTCTAACATTATAAAAACAAAATAAAGAGAAAGAAAGAATACAATTACTTTATAAAAATAAAGTAATCATAAGAAATAATTATGCTTATTGAAATCCAAATTCATATATAATAAACAAAAAAGTTATTATAACAAGAAATAAAATATGAATATTTTTATAATACTAGTATATTGGTTAGTTAGTTAGTTAGTTAATTAAATTTTATATAATTAATTACTGAAAGGTTAGTAAGAGCTATTTGGGATTTAAATTAGTTGAAGAAAAGTATCTTTTTTTTAAGGAAAAGAAGAGTACTCTATTAGTTTATTGTTATTGTTATTTTTGTTGTTGTTATTTTTATTATTATTAAAAAGTTAAATCATAAGTGCTAGTTGAGAGTTATATGAGTTAAAATGAGCAAATAAAAAATGACAATTGTATAAAAATAATTAAAAGAAAGGTCATTAACTATGTTCTTATCTGCTAAGTAATAATATTTTAACTTTAATTTTTTTCTAATTCAAAAGTATAATATAGTGAAATATATAAATGTACTTTAATATAAATATATTAATTATATAACCTTTATAGAATAGATTATATAATTAATAATATTATTGAAATATTATAAAATAAAAAATTAAGAGTAAATAAATGTACTTTAACCTCTATCTTTGCAAGAACAAGGAGAAAGAAAAGATATTGTTATTTTACAATTAAAAAATAAGGAATAATTATGATTACTAAAACTCATGTGCAAATACAAATAATGGAAAATATAAAATATAATAGCATCAAAATAAAGATAAAAATATTGGTATTTTATTAAAAATCAAATAAATATGAGAAATAATTATATTGAATAAAAATTATATTAAAAATAAAATAAATATGATTACCAACATAACTTTTAAAACATTTAACACGTGCAAATATTGCACGTGCTTTGTGCTAGAAAGAGGTTTAACACTATGAAGTTTTAATTTCTTCATAAATCTAGTTATTTAATTTTCATAAATTTCATAGAGAAACGTTTTAACTTTGCACTCGAAGGAGATAGTTTCAATTAAATCAAGAACCAACTAAGTATCAACAATATATAGAAAACACTAATAATATTTCCCATCTCTATAGCAACCTTTATTTTTTGTGATGATCTTAAATAAAATCTCTACATTGTTTCCTAAGAAATAATAGTTAATGTATGAACTAATCAATAATTATTGTACTCCTTAAACTTCATAAATGGAAGAGGTAATATATGTTTATTAAAGTAACAATTTACTAAGGATCATAGATAGGGAGTGTAGATAGCGATTTCCTATAACTGATAAATTATATCAATACTTCTTATCCAAAGTCATCTTGTATAGTTGAGAATGATCAATAGAAATAAAATAAAAGCATAAATATATTTAATGCAAATTGGGGGTATTACTCATATTTTGGATAAGAGACTTAAGAGCAAGGGGGATAATGATCTAAAAATTTCACCTTTTTTGGTTTTGTATAGGTTTTTTGTACCCTTTTGTATCTAGTCAAGATTTTAAAAATACTACAGATTACATTATATCGTATTTGTACTTTTCTATAAAGTGAGGTATGAAGTAGAACCTAGTATTCTATATTACTTTTTTTACCCAACAAGAAAAAAGAGAACTCTCAGCTAATACTATAAATATTATACCCTCTTCTGAACTTCTATTCATTACATGAGCAGCCAACTTTCAAATACTTCTTGGTTATTTGATTAACCTATCATGAAAAGCTATTTTTGGTCCTCTTCTTTAGTACCAATTGTCATTCTCATATGTTGCTATGAGTTTCCTCCAGTTGAAGCAAATAATGGTGTTTCACAGTCGATCTCATTCATCGAGATTCACCTCAATCTCCCTTCTACAATCCTAACCATCTCATTTTGAACGTCTGAAGGATGCTTTTGAACGTTCGCTAGAGGGTTCAAGAAAATTTGCTTCAAATTTAATTGCAATTGATGGCTCATATCTAATGAAAATAGGTTATGGTACGCCACCTGTTGTGTCCTTTGCCATTGTCGACACCAGTAGTGAGCTTACTTGGACTCAATGCTTTCCTTGTACCAATTGCTACCCCTCAAAATTTCCCCCTTTTGATCCAAGATCTTCTTCTACATTTCTTGCTCTGTTATGTGCTTCAAACAAGTGTCAACAATTGAGCCTGAAAAATGTTTCACATACGCCTATGAATGGATCCCTGTGTACGTATGAATTAAGATATGGGGATAATTCGTATACTCGTGGAAACTTGTTAAAGATACCATCACACTAAGTTCTCGTTTTCAAAAGGTATCCTTATGCAACTTCATTTTTGGATGTGGACATGGTAATGTTGGTACGTACTCCCAATTAATGTCTGCTATAATAGGGCTAAATACTCGAGAGAAATCTCTTGTCTCACAACTAAGTCCATTTATTCATGGAAATTTCTCCTTTTGCTTGGCTCCATTTAGACAATTCTCTAAGCCAACTGGTTAACTTAGTTTTGGAGATGAGGCCAATGTTTCTAGTCCTAATGTGGTTTCTGAATCTTAGAGGAGTTACTATTGGAACTCAAATGTTGAAAGTTACCAACCATCATTTTTCACTGAATGGTTTGAGGAAATTGGGCGGAGGCAACATTATCATAGACTCAAGGACAAACTTGACATTGTTTTTGACAAGTCTTTATGCACAATTTGAAGAAATGTTGAGAAGTCAAATCCATCTAAGGCCATTGCCATATCTAGACAGACCCTTTACTGTGTTATCCAACAAGAGCATTCTATTATACGCCAAAGGCTACATTGCATTTCTTGGGTGCAGATGTGAAGCTAAAGACAACAAACATATTCATGAGAACTTCTCCTTTCTCTATGTGCCTAGCAGTCGTCCCTTCTATAGAATTTTCCATATTTGGAAATATCGAGCAAACAAATTATTTGGTAGGTACGACATTGTAAGAAAACATGTATCATTCAAGCCTACTGATGGTAACAGATACTAAGTTTTAAAATGTTGTATGAAATAGGAAAAACTTTTAAAAGTTAAATAATATACATCTTTTTCATGTGGACTTTAATTCTCTTGAATGAATGTTGTAATTAGATTAACGTTATGTGCATCTTGTTTGTTTTCCAAAGAATATGAATTTGATTTATCTGGTTATTACATAATTTCATAAGGAGTTGAGAGGGCCTTGGTCCCCCAAGATTTTGAGGAAAACTTTCAATACCATATGTATTTTAAAAAAAATTTACTTGTAGTTTTCAAAATAAAAATTGTCGCCTTTCATAGTTAATGTTTGTAAACTTTGATTCTTTTGTACTTCTTCTTTCCCCTAAGTTTCATTTTATATAATAAAATGTTAGGTTAATTATTTTGTGAAATTTGATAAGTACAAGATAATTAATATTTTATTATTTTTTAAAAAAAATCAGTTAGTAATACTTATGAAAATAGCTTTCTATTAAACAAAGATGTTCTAAATAATTAAATCATAACTTTACCTCTCTAAGATCATTAGGTGATAATATAAAATAAGATCTAGAAAATTCATTATACATAAAAATTAATTAAACTCTTATCTTTGCACTTCTTCTTTCCCCTAAGTTTCATTTTATATAATAAAATGTTAAGTAAATTATTTTGTGAAATTTGATAAGTACAAGATAATGGATATTTTTTTAAAAAAAGCTAGTAATACTTATGAAAATAGCTTTCTATTTAAGAAAAAGATGTTCTAAATAATTAAATCATAACTTTACCTCTATAAGATCATTAGGTGATAATATAAAATGAGATCTAGAAAATTCATCATACATAAAAATTAATTAAACTCTTATCTTCTTGCCTCAAAAAGATCTTGAAGAAATTAGTCTATGTAATCTTCTACAAAATTTCATAATGTGTAAAACAAAGACCTCAAACAAACAAGCTAAGACTAAAAATAAAAAAGATATTATATTTTATATCCGCCCTCAAGATTGAAATCGTGGTTCCGACACTGATTTCCTTGTTGACCATTGAGTAAAGTGAAATGCTTTCCCTATTCTCTATCATTCCATATCATTGTAATAAGTCCTTGAATTGAAATAGCAGGGAATAACTTAAGATCGTAAAGATTGTATAAAACATAGCGAGTACATTCACAAAATATACTTTGGTGGCAACATGCTTTCAAGAAGCTACCAGAACTTGAAAAGCAAAACCTTAATAAAAGTAAATATTAAGAAAGTATTTCTTTGTCAGCCAAAATCAATCCTAGTTGTATATAAAGTATAAAGTGTCATTTGTCAAGTGTATATGGTATCCGAATGAGTATGTTATATGTTCCACATTTGCTACTTACGTAGGGAGAAAGATATTGTACCCTCGGATTCTTGTTCTCTTAGTATGATTTAATTTGTTGATTCTTAAAAATGTTGTAAAATTTGTTGTTTTAGAAAAAACATTAGCACCATGTAAGTGCTTTCTTAAAATAAATATTTTTCTTCCTTTTTTATCTATTGATATGATAAAGGGTACCTTTTATCTATTATTTAATTATTTTTATAATATTCTAAAAAGATAAGTGCTTTCACTAATTATATAAATATTTTGTAATTTTTTTGACATCTCATGACATTATATTTTTCCTTAAATAACATCAATATTTGAGATTTTAAATTAACATAATAATTTCTTGATCATTTTTAATTTTTGTTTTATAAAAGAATAAAATTCTCTTTTTTCCTTTTTTTTTGAATGAAAAAGATTGAAGTGCATTTTATACTATTTTTGTGATTATTTTCATGATATTTGGATACGATATATATTTGGTTTTTTATGAAAGATTAAATAGTCTTGTTTTAACTTTCTACTATTAAATTTTGAACTTTTCATAAATCATATTAGTATCTAAATTTTTAAATTTCAATAATTATTTCTCATTGTTCTTTTAGTTTTTTATAAGAAATCAACATGGACAGAGAACCTATTGGTCTCCATTTTAATGTTTAGGATTTATCTTTCATAAATTTGGATTTATGAATAAAAGATTATAATAGGAATGGCACAAGAAGAATATTATAAAGGATGTTATAAAGGATCAGAATCGAGGTAAATGTGGCTCCAATAGACAGGTAGTATACATTAGACGTGAATCTTACAGGTAACAGTTCCAATAATGTTAGAATAGTAATTAGCTCAATTCATATATGACACTTCTTGTTCGAAATTCTTGTAGCCTTTCTCTATCATCAGGAAAACCCTTAAAACTGATGATTTTATGTAGGCTAATGTATTGAAAAGTCTTTTGAAATATAATTATTTAATGAAAATGTTTGTTTTATATTTTTACTTATTTACATGTACAACATATTTAATGCTAAAACTTTTGTTGAATTTCTTTATAGGTGTTGTTGAACGAAGCAATAAGAAAGTCTCCTGTCAAGAATATTATAGTTATAAGTTTCAAATAAGACCATCAAGGCAATCTACTCTTCTTTTCGCTGGGAGATTATTTCAACAATATGTAGTAGATATGTACATTAAGTTGGAAACAACTTGATTGGACTTCTACCGACGTAATCAAAGTGAAATGAGGGCAGAATTATACCAAGAAATTGTGGACAGTGTCATGGTAGAAGAAACAAGGGCAAGTGAAGTAGGTCAATGAATTGTACTTCCCGCATCATTTATTGGAGGACCAAGAGATATGCGACATAGATATATTAATGCAACGACATTAGTTCAAAGATTTAGAAAACCTAACCTTTTATCACAATGACATGTAATCTAGAATGGAAACAGATTCAAGTACAACTACAACCAGGACAACATCCTCAAGATCGTCCAAATCTAACTTGAAGCATTTTTCGAGCAAAATTACAGGATTTGAAAGATCAATTATTCAAGAAAGAGATCTTTGGGAAAGTTGCTGCTCCTGTTTATGTTATTGAGTTTTTAAAAAGAGGATTACCTCTTGCACACATGCTAATTATACTCAAATCTGAGTAAAAAATCAAAACTCCAGAATAGTTTGCAAAATTGTTTGTACTGAACTTCCCAATAAAGCTAAGTTCCCTGAGTTATTTGATTTTGATCTTAAGCATATGATGCATGGACCATGCGGAGAGAAAAATAAAAAGAATTCATGCATGGTGAATGCAGAATGTAAATTTCATTACCCACGAGCATTCTGTGAAGTTACAATACAAGGAAAAGATGGGTATCCTATTTATGGAAGAAGAAACACAAATAAGATGGTTAATATGTGACGTGCAATGTTGGATAAATTATATTAAAATATACAATTCACATACTAACATACGTAGGAAAAAAATCAGGTGTGCTATAGAAATAGATATCTTTGATGAATATTGAACTATTACAACAACTGCATTCGAAGATATTACTGAAAAACCTCATATTTTTTACTAGAAAACAGGCAATGGAACCGTCTCACCGGGTTTCAACAACAGATCTATTAAATCATCGAAAATACTATATCCTAGAACCATTTACTTAATGTGATATACATTTCAATTATGCAGAAAGTTCCTCTACCAATTAAACCAGCGATATCAAATCTACAAGGGAAGGAATTCATCGTATGATCAAACCAGCAGGAAAAAATATGGTTTTAACAGCTAGAGGTATAATTTGCAATGTTTCTTTGAAGCAAATACATTGCCTACTGCTATACCGGTGTTACTTGAAGCCAAAAAGGAAGACAACAGTAACTCTATTCAAGGTAACATTCAAATAAATTGATATATTCAATAGTTCAATCTTGCTTAAATTCAAGTCTGATCAATCAATAAACATGACAGTTATAAAAAAGCAAGAATCAACAAAAAAATATTTGTTTCCTAAAGTGGACAAATCACAGAATGACGAAATGGATACCAGCACTGCCTCAAGCCATATAAGCCTATCTAAGAAGGCAACATATGACTAATTGAAACCACTATTTCTTTTTACTGTTCTTCTGACGAAATATTTATGTGTTCTTAACTAAAAACAATAGCACAAAATAACTTACCTTTTGTTGCTTTTGACTAAGAACTCTGTACTCAGAACAATTCACACACAGAGTACTATAATATATCACCGTAAAATGATATCTTTTGTCCCCTAACATATTGCACAAAAAATGAAACTAACGAACAACTTTTTCTATCAATTAAATGAAAACAACACTATAATCAAACCAATCCTTTAATTTTATTCAGTCAAATTTTTCTATTTACATTCTTCTTGTGTACAAAACATTATATGTTTTTCCCACCAGCTAATTAAATAAATACCTCATTACCTTGTACATCATTTACCTTACCTAAATTATTTACTCCTTGTACCATACCAATATGCACGACAACGTACTGTAATATATCACTGTAAAATGATATCTTTTGTCCCCTAACACACTACACAAAAAATGATATCTTTTCTTCAATTAAACTTTTCTATTTACATTTATATATTTTTCCTACTGATTGCTTTAATAAATACCAAAAACAATAAACACTAATAATCTTCTCCACTATCCAAACCAAGTAAATTTTCTACCAGTGTACTACGCTAATAATATACATAAATTTCACAAGTAATTAAACATTAAAACCATGACCACTATCACCTAAATCACCAAAAACAACAATATACGAAAACAAAAAAAAAAACCAAATGTTTCACCACAAACAAAATGCTATGTGCAACCTTTTCACATTCAAACTTCAATTTATCAACAAAAATCTCACCTTCTCATTCTCAAACAAATTTTATTGACCACAGTACACTTACTATTTTAAAAAATAGAACAACACATGACTCATCATCATAAAAATCATCCAAAGAATTATGGAATAAAGAGAATCATGAATATGGGGATTTTTTTGTAGAATTAAGTATACTAAAAGTCACTTGTTCATCCGTAAGATGAGTTCACCTTTTTGAGCAACAATCAAAGTTCTTCTTGTAACTAAAAATAGTCTAACTAAAATTAAAGGCATTTCATAATCCTAAGAATAACAAAATCAATAGCGAACATAAACTTATTAACTTTGACCAACACATCTTGTACTATATACCTTGGATATTTGATGGACTTATCAACAAGTTGAAGAGTTATAACAATCTCTTCAACCTTTTCCAAACCCAACTTATTGAAACCAGATAAGGGCATCAAAGTTATACTAGTACCAAGATTACAAAAGATATTAGTAAACAATTGGCCTCCAATATAACATGGAATTTAAAACTTCATGGATCTTTCAATTCTAGGGGCATCATGTTTTGAAGGATTGCAGAACACCCTTTCGTTAGGAAAATCTTTTTAAAATTCCACAATTTCCTCTTGTTTGCTAGAATATCCTTCTAAAACATTGCATAAGTGGGCATCTGTGCTATAGCATCTACAAAAGGAATTTTATTTTCAAATTCCTTGAAAATTTCAAGAAACATTTTAAATTGAAGCTCATCATTTGCAGATTTAACAAATTGGGGATAAGATAAAGAAGAATAATCAACATTGGAATTGAAGAGTCATCCTTACCTTTTTCATTACCTTCATTGGAAGGAATGAATTCCTTCTTGCCATCTTGAACTTTTGAACTTTCCTATTCTTTTTTCTCTAAATCATCAAACTTCACTCTTCTCTTCATGTTTAGGAAATTTTTGCTCTTGATGAGGTGAATTCTTCCTTTTTTCCTTCTCAATCCTTCGAGCTTCCAACTCTCTCCCACTCCTCAAAGTGATAGCTTGTCAATCCTTGGATTTTTTTGTATCACTAGGCAAAGAAAAATTAGGTCTATTTGCAAGAAGATTGACAATTTTCCTATCAAGATTTATGGATTTATTATTGTTGCATCTACAAATTGAAACTTGTTCTCCATAGAGGTAATGAACTTTTGGGTACTCGATGCAAGTTTTTCAACAATATCCTCAATGTTTGCTTTCTTCTGTTGTGGAGGATTGAATCCAAGTGGTGTTAGTTGCCTTTGAGCTTGGTTTTGGCTCTAGAAAAATTCGGATGATTCTGTCATCTGAGATAGTAAGTAGAAGAGTAGCATTTGTTCTGTTTTTGACCTACATAATGAACACCATTATCAGTCCCATAATCCATAGAAGGGTTGGGAAGATTACCTCCATTGAATTGAGAAGTTGTAGGCCCTTGATTTGGATTTTCCACAATTTTCGAGTTCAAATTTTGATTGAGATAAAATCCCTAAGGTACTAATGCTGAAGGTCCATCAACCTCCAAAGCTGAAACTGCATTAACTGGCATGGTTCTCTTAGAACTCCATCAGTAGTTTTTGAGTTCTATCTTCTCAATCATCTCCCAAGCCTCACCAAGTGCCTTCGTTAAGAAAGTTCCTCCACTTGTAGCATCCAACATTATGCGTGAGTTTTGTTGCAACACATTGTAAAAAATAGACTTTGCATCGATTCGGTATATCATGATGAGGACACTTCCTCAAGATTTCCTTGAATCTTTCCCATGCTTCATCAAAAGACTCTCTTGTAAGTTGAACAAAACTAGTGAAGTTACTTCGTAACATTAAAGTCTTAATAGGAGGGAAATATTAATCCATAAAATGACGAGACAGTTGATTCAAAGTAGTGATTGAGCTAGAGGGAAGAGAATTTAGCCATTGTTTGGCCTTATCCTTAGAGAAAAAGGAAAAGCCTCAGTAATGGCGTTGTCCAAGACTTCATTAATATTTCTTGTATCATAAATCTCTAAAAGTTAGAGATATGAAGATTAAGATCTTCATTTGATAAACAATAGAATTGAGCACTATTCTGCATCATTTAAATGAGAGCCTACTTCAATTCACAGTTGTTCTCTTCAATGGCAAGCTTAACTGTGATGCCCCAATCCCACATGGGATAACTGTAAGGAAAGTTCTCTGTATATAAGCAAGGGCCTAAGTACCCATTGTCAACTTGGGATATCAATTTTGGCATAGCGAGGACGGTTGTCAAGTAGTTGGTCATTGGTGTGCGGGCCCAGGGTGTGACATTAACTATGGATGATTTACATGCTCAATCTTTGGAGTAACATAATCCTTCAAAGTGTGCCTTTGAGTATTCTGCCTTGAGTTGCCATCTCTTCAAGAATCTCTAGTTCCTTTTGCTACAGTATGCATTGGTTAGCCTCCTTTTTGCTCTTCTGGTAAGTTTTCTCAATCTTAGGATCATATACTAACTCGCTCGAAGAACTCCCAAGTCATAAACCACTATTTGCACATAAAAAAAATTGAAGATCAGATGAATAAAAGGGAGATGAAAATTAAAACTAAAACAAACAATGGTTTGATCTTAAGTAAAGTAGCAAATATATAATATTAAATGAGAAGTCCCAAGTAACGGCACCAAAAACTTGATGTGTCAAAACTACCAAGTGACCTAGTGGGTAATTGTGTATTTATTGAGTCAAGAATAGTTCCTACAGAGACTTGTACTCAGTTACCAAAAATGTAGACCTAATCCAAACTGACAAATTTTGAATGTAACAATAGAGTCAAGCTAGAAGGTAAACAAATAACAAAGAAACAATCAATAATGAATGAATTATTCAGGACTAATGATCCAACTTGTGCCTCATTAAAGCAAAGATCTTACCTTTCTTGCTAAATTGTTTAAGACCTATGTTATAAACAGTGAAAAAAAGAACTTGTAGTCATCTTCTCCAAAAGATATCTAATTCCACACAAATAAGTCCATTTATACCAAAAACTAAACCTAGGAGACTTAGAAAACTAAAATATGCAAAAAAAACTAATAAAACAGCCCAGAACCACCTCTTGACTACGTTGACCTGGCTCAGTTAGGTTGAATTAGCCCAACCATCCTCCAGTCAACTTAGCTTCTTTTCCTCAGCTTTAACTGACTCGATTATAGGATTTGGTTCTAGGCAAGTCCCAATGTAGATACTTCTCTCGAAAGATTTTCTTCAAAAATTCTACTTGACCAACGCCAACTATAAGTGCCATCACTAATTCTTCACCTTGATGGTGTGTATGTTGACCATTTTGCCTCTGCAAGCCAAAGTAAACTACTGAGTGGGGAGTTTCTTCATTCTTTGCTCAAATCTCATTATTTAAGCACATTCAAAGCATTAAATAAAAAAAAGTGAGTAAAATGACAAGTAAAATTATGATTTATCCATGGATCCCTCCACATCTTGATTTTATTAAGATTAATTCTTATGGATCAGTAAGAAAAATCCATAGCAAGAGCAACACGAGATCAATTTAGAAATAATACTGAGAAATGAGTTCTTGGATTCTTGGTAAGACTCCCATATAATATAAAATTGTTAGCTAGCTATAGTACTACTAAAATATAATCAAAGTTATAAATATTTGCATATTCTTGATTAATACAGATCTGTATTAGAAAAAATTTCAACTTAAACCTTAATACATGCCTTTAGGAAGATCAATCAGATTGAGGACCATCTAGTCAAGGAAGCCCAACAGATGAATGAAGACAAAAGACTGCTATTAGATACTCCTGTTTGATCATCCTGATAAGTGATAACAAATTGCATGTTTTAAGGGCTGATAGGTGTTTCACAATCTTGAGTAATCAATTGTACTAGTCATATTTGAACAAAGTGCACCTATCATATGCTAAAACTATGTTTCTTTAGCTTTCTATTGTCAATGCTCTTTACTTCATCCGTTCTATTTTTAATGATCTTTTTACTATATTTAGATATTTTAAAATATTTAATATTTTTTTATAAAAATATATTTTAATATATTATATATTATTAATTAAACATTAATCTCACTGTAGATTACTTTTATATATTTAGATTTAAAAAATATATTATCTTAAATATATCTTACTTTTTATTATATTATATTATTTTTATAATACAATTTAAATTTGTGCACAAAATTTTATACTCATGAAACACATTTAAAAGAAATGGGGCAGAGGGACTATTTTACTAAAAAAAGAAAAAAGCTACAAATCTCTCCCAATGACATTAAAATTTCATAAACCCTTAAAGTAATGAGCAGCCGGTCGATCTGTTTGATGTTGCTTCTGCTCCCCTCCACTCGTGGGGCCTTGAGTTACCGTTGGAAGCCCATTGCAGGCTAATAAGCATCCCATGGCGCTCTCTTCTCTTCCTTGTTTCCCATCATCACCTCACAGACACATCAGTTTTGGTTTTCTGCTAAGAAGTTAATGGCGACAATGTGGGCAATGGCAATTGAGAGTGATTTCAGTGACAACCCAAAACCCATTACTCATGAATATTATCAAAATCTTCTTCCTTGTTCTGCTTCTTTCTCTTTCGTCAGAGAAGTCACTTACATGTTCTAATTACTCCTCTTTCTCCCTCATTTACAATGCATTTGAGTCCCCCTTTTTGTCTTTTAAAAAAATTATATCTGATGGGACATGGAATTGCTTGTTAATTTCATTTGTTTATAGCACCTAGAATTACAAATTATGGGTTTTTCTGGGTCCAACGGCTCCAATTTTCTTAGAGAAATCAGAGTTAGCAACCTTTAATCAAGAACTGTTCTGTTATCTGGCGTTCGTGGTAAAATTTTTGTGAGCAAGATTAAAAATTTGGTTCTGTTTTGATGAAAAGAGCTGGAGCAGTTCACTTGTAGATTAAGATAGGAAAATAAGAACAATTAGAATGAAAATATCAAAACTTTTAAATAAAAGCTGGAGCAGCTATCGAGAAAACTGTCAAATGTAAATTTGTTAAATGTGCGGTGAACCAGAACTATCTCCTAGTAGGGTGTCAATAGGGGTGTCAATCGTCCTCACTGAGCTGGACTTTGCTAAGCTCAAGCTCGACCTGATTGACATCGAGCTGAGAAAAATATGAGCCCGGCTCGATCTTTTCGGGCCGGTCCAAACTCGATTTTTTAAAATTTTTTATATAATCATAATATTTTTTAATAATATAATAATATTATTATTATACACTATATATATATATATACATATAAATATTTTTTTTGCGGGCCGAGCAGAAATCAGATTGAGCTTACCTCAACCCTAGCTCGACCCGAAACACTATCGGGCTAAAAAAGTCAGCCTGAGCTGGCATTTTAGCAGGCCGAACGGGCCGGGCTCGGGCCAGTCCCGACCCAATTAACAGTCCTATCTCCTAGTATATGAAATTACTGTGGCAATATCATTTTTGAAAATACATCTTACTTTGTGACTTTATCCCTTTTTGTGGTAAAATAAGAAGATATGGTTACATTTAAAAGGACAAAATCAAACCCGCTTTTGGAGGAAATAAATTTGCTAAAGCAATTAAGGCTGATATCACTTAATGGTATCACCATTTCAGGGGCTTAGACTTGAGGAGGTTTATTACATTTAGAATTTCATGGTAATCAGCCTGGGAAGGAGAAGAACACAGCTAGAAGAAAGAGGACGAGATTCTAGAGAAAGATGAATAGAAAAAGAAAGTTAATTAAATTAAAGGGCAAATGACTGTAAATAACATCCAACTATTTTCGAACCTGCAAAAGTAGCCATAATAAATTTATTCAAATTTTAATACCAGTAATATATTTTCGTGCTCGTTGTTATACCTAGCCGCAGCCACAGATGGCGTTTTCCGGTAGCAGGACTCACGTGAAGCACACATGACTTTTTTTAAGGGTATATCAGTCCATTTACACTTAATGACTCTACCCAATTTAAACGGGTCAAGCCAACCCGAACCAAAGTCTTAATCATTTAACCCAAATGACAATTTTCCCCAAAAATCTGACATTGCATTCCACCATAGAAATCTGCAACTGCGAAGAAATCAAACCATCCAAACCGGATTTCTTGCTCTTTAGTGTATGGTTTAACTAAAGAAGATGCTTCTACGAAGAGACATTGGAGACCATTGTGGGGATGCTGTTTATGGTAAGTGTTCGGCAATCCTTGACTGGATATGTTGTTCACTTGTTTTTTTCTGAAAATGGCTGATATTTTCTGAAAATGACTGCGAAGAGACGTTTAGCATTGATTTTGGTTAACTATTTTGCTTTTTTCTGTTATTGCTTGCCGTAGGTTACTGGATTTTTTGCCCAAAAGTTTTCACCTGATTCACAATGCCTTTTTTTGCATTCTTTCTGGTTTGGTGTCCCAAGTTATTCGTAAATATGGTTGCATTGTGTGAAAATTTAGTGCTTGTAAGTTGCTTATAGTGTGATTTGATGTCCACATGTTTTAGTGGTCCCAAAACAATCTGTTTTCAATGGTCAATGTTGCTTTTTTTTTATTCAGATAAAGGCTCGGGTGATTTTACTGTGAAAGTCTACCATGGGGGTAAATTATTGGGCAGAACCAATAAAACTTATATAGGTGGTGGAGTGGATTATTTTGACTACTGTAATGTTGATAGATTTTCGCTATGTGTTTTGGATAAAATGGCAGAGATGCTAGGATTTGCTAATATTGGTTATTGGTATAATATTGATGGTAGTGGTGAAGAAAGACATTTGGTTTTTGCAATCACCGAAGAGGATGCTGGGTTAATGGCAGAAGTTGGTACTGCCAATAACTTAGTTGAAGTTTTATTTGTGCATGAGGAAGATAAACTATTTAGCTTGCCGTTATTGGATGCACCACCATCAAGGGCTGAGAAAGAGTCTGATAAAAAAGAAGTTAGGAGTGGGTCTGAAATTGGAAAAAGCAATAAACGAAAAAAAGTGAGGGAGAAAGCCAATAAACGAGCAGCAACAGAAGTGTGTTGTACTGTTGATACATCTTCAGAAGATGAAGATTTTCAACCAGAAGACAGTTGGTACTCCTTAGAATGTAGTTCATTTGTTGATTCTGAATTTGAGGATAGCGATAGGGAAGAAATCATTTGCTGTGATTCCACAAAAGAAGAACTATTGGGGGAAAAACAAGGAATGAGAATCAATCAAAGCAGGACAACCGAAATCCAACAGGCAGTAGAAGGGGAGAGCTCCCTTCAGAAAGACAGTCTGAAAATGTGAATTTGTTCATGGATGAGGGTATAACAACTTTTGATGATTCAGATGAATACAATTTTGAAGAGTTGGAGAGTCAAAGTTCCTCTAACTCAGATGAATGTGAGTTGCGGCATTCAAGGCCTAGACATGTGAGGTTTAGGCCTGAAATTGATATGGAAAATCCCAAATTTGTTTGTGAGATGATATTCAGCAGCAAAAAAGAATTTAAAGCTGCAGTAAAATCACACAAGGTCAAGATGGGTAAGTTGGTAAGGATTGTGCGAAGTGATTCCTATAGGATTCAGGCTGTTTGTTTAGCCAAGGGCTGTGATTGGATGATATTTGCATCAAAAATTTCTGGAAGTACAGATTTTCAGATTAAAACAATACAGGATGAACATAAGTGTAGCAGATCAAGTGACGTTAAACTGTTAGGCCCAACATACTTGGCAAAAAGGTACATTGACGATTTTAGGGCAAGTAAGGGTGTTGCAGTGCAAGATTTCATGGAAAAAGTTTATAGAGATTTAAATTTCAACATTACAGCAGACATTGTGTACAGAGTAAAGGCAAAGGCAAGGGAAATAATTGAAGGGAAATATAGGGATCAATATACAAAACTCTGGGACTACGTTCAAGAACTGAGAAATTCTGACAACAGAAATATTGTGATTATATCTACTGAAACAGATAGTAAACTGAAAGAGAGATTCCAAAGATTCTACTTGTATCTTGGTGCACTTATGGAAGGGTTTATAAAAGGGTGCATGAAGGTTATTTGTATAGATGGGTGTCATTTAAGAGGACCACATCCAGGTGTCTTGTTGACGGCTGTTGGGATTGATCCGAACAATTCAATGTATCCAATTGTGTTTGCAGTTGTTGAGATTGAAAATAAAGAGACCTGGAAATGGTTCTTGGAATTACTAATGCTAGATCTTGGTGTACATGAACAGGAGAAGTGGACATTCATGTCAGACAGACAAAAGGTAAGAATTTTGATTGCATCTATATCTGGTGTAAATATTGTAGAGTCTGTCTATTAGGTCTACTGACTCGGTGTAAAAATTCTTATTGTTTGCAGGGTCTAATGCCAGCAGTTGCAGAAGTATGTCCAGCAGCAGAGCACAGATTCTGTGTTAGACATTTGCACAATAATTTTAAGAAATTGTTTGTAGGGCATGCATTGAAGCAGCAACTTTAGGCTTGTGCACGGGCTACACATCCCAACAAATTTGAAGATAGCATGGCTGCACTGAAAGGATTAGATGCCGAGGCACATGATTGGTTGCTCACTACCTCATCCCCCACACACTGGTCTAAACCAATTCTCGGAATGATAGAGTCTATAAGAATTTATCTTATGACTAGGCAAGAGGCCAAGAGGGAATGGATGAGAAAGAAAGAGGGCTTGTTATGTCCGAAAATTCAAAAATATATGGACAGGTTGAAGGAACAGTCAGCAAGCTGTATCCCTCGGGGTGCTGGTAATGGGAGGTACCAAGTGGAGCACATGTACCGTGAGGTGTTTACGGTAGATCTAGCTCAAAAGACATGCTCTTGTAGAAAATGGGATTTAAGTGGGATCCCTTGTCTGCATGCAGTTACTTCAATTGCTTGTCAAGCAGAGGATGTTGAAAATTATGTTGATGTCTGCTATCATAGGGCCACTTATATGAAGGACTATGAACCTATTATCAGTCCAATTAGTGGTATAAATATGTGGCCAAGAGTTGGTAGAGAAGGACCATTGCCTCCCAAGAAACTCAGAATGCCTGGTAGGCCAAAAATAGCTAGGAGGAGGGAACCTGGTGAGGAAAGCAGCACAAAAAGCAGGACAAAAAAACTGTCAAAATCTGGTAATGGTCCTTTGAAGTGCAGAAAATGTGGAATTAGGGGTCATAATTCCAGAAAATGTGAAGCAGCAGAAGTGGCATCCTCGGAAGCTGTGTCCTCTAATTTGAATAAGTGTAGTAAATGTGGACAGCTTGGACACAATAAGAGGACGTGTACAACTAATTTTGTTTCCAGCTGTAGCACTGCATCCACATCTCACATAAATATGAGCTCAGATTATAACTTGTCTCAAGTGTCCAATGTAAGCCTTACTATCCTTGTGTACTGTTACAGTTGCTTTGTTTACAGTTCTAATCCTTCTCTTTTTTCAGGTAACCAATTTAGATAACTCCAGATTTACTACACAACAGAAAGATCCAGGGATAGAGCATGAAGATGAAGATGAGCAGGTTATGCCTCGAAACAAGAAAGTTAGATTATGCAAAAAATGCTACAAACCAGGCCATAACAAGCAAACTTGCCTTTCTGGACAAGTAGAGAGGGAATGAGAGCTTTTTGTTTAAGTTTGATTGGTTGTGTCACTTTCGGAGGCCTTTTGTATAGGTGTGATTAGTTGTGCCACTTTTGGAGGCCTTTTGTGTTAGTACTGTAATTTTGCTACCTTTGAACAATTGGTGGGAAACAAAACCAGTCATTATAAAGCTGATATTGTGCTTCATTTCATAGCAAAGACTTAAACTGCAACTTCTGAACAACCTAATCTACCTTATCTAAGGCTTGAATCATTACATCCCAACTTCAAATCTTGAAATAAAAACTATTAAATTTCACATTCTAATTTCTCAATGCTACTTTCCAGCATTGAAAATTCTAAAGAACAAAGTGGTCCCAGTACAAAGAATGACAATTCCACATATCCCTATCATAGTGTAACATTTTTTCAACTTTGTCTTCAAGTTTCTCAATTCTAAATCCATCGTGTCTTGCCTTCGTAATAACCCAGGAATGATCCTAACTGCTCGAGGGCACATGGGAGGGTCAAGCCACTTGAAAAATCCACACCCTTTGCCTTCCTGTGTTTAGTTGCCAGACCAAAATTTTAGTGTCTTCTTGTAAAAAATTTTGACCAATTCGTGAGCAAAATTAAAGAAAAAACCAAGAACTACAACTTCTTACCCGAAAAGCTGCGCATCCATGGAATCTTCTTCCTGGATTTGTGTCAGTCCAAGATGTATGAATATTGGCAAGTTGCTTACAATAACAAACTTTGGAGGATTTTCTTAGAGAAGTAGATCCTATTGAGCTGGAAGATGCCATCTTCACCTGCACTTCAATGGTTGCCGACAACAAAACTTCAACTTTACCATTTCAACTCAACTGCAACTTATATAGAGAGTTAGTGAGGAATTTTTTTAATGTTACACAAGATTAGTTATGAGTTATTAAACTATTTCTCTCATTTTTAGTGTAAATGGACTGATATACCCTTAAAAAAAAAGTCATGTGTGCTTCACGTGAGTCCTGCTGCCGGAAAACTCCGTCTGTGGCGGCGACTGGGTATAACAACGAGCACGAAAATATATTACTGGTATTAAAATTTGAATAAATTTATTATGACTACTTTTGCAGGTACGAAAATAGTTGGATGTTATTTACAGTCATTTGCCCTAAATTAAATACTTTGAACTTTGTGCAAAAATATGATGTGGTACTTCATTCCTATAATGGAAGTACTCTTACATCAATCCTAATACTCTTCCAACAAAACACTCATAAATGGCTAAAAATATTGCACACTATTACAAGCACCACACTGGTTATAGCAAACACTTGCTCATTATTCTTCCATACTTGGTAAGACTTCGTAGTAATACATCTCTTCAGCTATCTTATGAAGAATCTCGTTTCCTTGGGCCGAGCTTCAATATTAATTTTCTAAGTTCTTTGTTTGAAAATATATCCTTTGCATTAAATAACCGCGGGTTAAAAAGCATGGTTGGAAAAGATACAAAGTTTTATCATTAGGCCCTGAACTAAAATAAATAGCTAATGTTCTGATTTCCTGTCAATGGAGATTTCTGAGGGAGAGTAAAGGTTTTACTTAGCTTCTTTGGTAACTAATTCCATTAGACAGGTACCATATGTGTCTTCTTGGTGAGTATATTATGAGGATGTCCTAGTGCATGAAGTCATTTAATCCAATTCCCAAGTCTGTCAAACTTTGCAACCACTTTGCGAAGAAACTGCCTTTTTCATCTAATCAGCAACAAGAGCTACAACAATACATTCCCAGAACCTATTTGTCTAGAGCTATGTTGACGGTGCAATCTTTATTGAGAACCTTTTAAAGTTTATAGCTGTTCAAGAAAGTCGTAAAATGTAGGATTAATTCCCAGGGCATTCAAGGAGTATTATGAAGGACAAAAGGCATGCACGTTAAAGGTGTCTCACAACCATGTTGCATGTATTGAATCTCTAGAGAGCAAACAGGTTATCTTTTTGGGTTCAGATGTAAAGTTTATCTTAAGGATGTCTGCTACAATATGAGTAGGAAGCGGTTGGTTCAATTTTCATTGCAAAAAGAAAGATGGGAGAAACATTCTCATGGAAGAATGTAAGTTGATACTTTTGTATGCTTAACATCGAACTTCCAGTGTGTAAAAGTAATTTGCCCATTTTAGCATTTACCTTGGGCGAGAATTTTTGGTTTAAATTGTTGCATCTCTGTAGGTGGTGCAACTTCTGTTTCAATCAGAATGTTGTGTCTTGGAACTGGAACTTCTTAATACATCTTTTGAGGATTAGGATTTCTCTGTAAGTGGATTGGTGATAAATTTCATAATTCTTGAATGGTCGGATCTATATCCACAAATCTCCGCCTTTTCATTTATCATTTTCTTCAATAATTACTGCATCTCACTTGCATCAGCCTGCATCTCAAAAGATACGCTTGGTAACTGGAAGGCTTCCACAGACAAAGCACTTTAACTTGTTTCCAGTGGAGACACTAAGTGAAATTAGGTGCTAGCATCATTTTGATGTCAGGTGCAGAATCTCATATGCTGCTTATAAAGAGGTGTTCATATCAAATACACTAACTCAGTGCCTTCGGACATTTTGAATTTCATTATCGGTCCCTCTATAGAGAAATACTAGCAGTCAAAAGAGAAATTGATAAATTTCAGTTCTGCCTTGTGGACATCTCTTTCTAATTGAGATAAATATATGCTTGTTTCTAGAGATCGTGCAGTCTAAAAAAATTTCTCCTGCAAGCTCGACAGCTAAGATGCACAAATCAGTTTACATAGAAAATTAGTCAGTGGAGGATATCATGTAAATCTGTTTTTTGACAGAAAGTTGAGGAATAAGAACAGAACATGAAGCTTTTTTCTTCAAAGAGTTTGATATTCATTAACATTCAAGAGGAGAATGAAAACCTTGATAAGTTTCGAATTCCTTTAGTTAAATATGAGGTGTAAAGTGTTCACAGATGGGATTTCTGAATAGTGAAACGAGATAATACGGAGGCTGAGAAAACCATTGGAACAAGTTTAACAAGATCAGTTTTGTAAAAAACTTGTGATAAAAAGATCAGTGAGTAATTCAAATTGATAAAATCAATTGATCAACTGTACGAAAAACATAAGGATGTGAAGGCCACGACGAAAACTTTTAGAGAGAGAGCTAACTTTTTTTCTGGACCATAGGAACTGCCGTGGATGTTGCACAGATAAAAAGCAATGAAGGCACACATGCACTCTAACTGATTGGCAGAGCTAACCAAACTTAATAAGGTGTTAAGCTAATTGTCAGGCTCACTACTAAACAAACCTGACCAAAATCCCAACAAAGAATAACCAAGATAGTTGAATTTAGTCACACCAACTATGTCTATAACAAATAAAAAGACTAAAATCAGTTTAACTCCTATATTGAGAAGTCCATTTTGAGATAAATGAGTTATAGCTCAATGCATTTGATAGTTTATACTGAATTAGTTATACTGAGTTGATAGAAATAGCAAACAAACATTTTCTTCATCCTTCTGTAACATTGATGGTTATCCACATTCTGGTTTGTTTATCATTGATTTTGGATTTCACTATCTATTCATGTGATGTGCAAACTCAAGTTTAGGTGTTCACTGTCAAATTTATCTGGAGCACATTGAGTTTGTTGTTTGTTACGGAGAAACTTCATGCTGGTTTTAACGTTATTTCCTATGTTCTGTACGTGTATGAAACAAGCTTAAGCATATGGCGAATATTTTGTTATTGTGAAATTATAGTGAACAGACAAATCCTTGGCTCATGCTAAAGAAAATGGAGATATTGCCTTTCAAATTCACGCTAAAGATAGAAAATTGTTTTGTGGATCTAGAGCTTTCCAAGTTTGTTTACTTCTTCCCTAAGACTAGTTAGCAAGGAAATTTCCTTTAGAATGACAATTTGTTTACGTACTGAGGATTTGTATCTCAACCATGTTGAGTATGCTGTGATGATTGGCACTGTTTGATATCAATTTTGCAATTTTTTAATTCTAGCAATTCTGTTTACCTAATGCAGCTGTGGTTCTTGTGGATATGATCTAAATCTGAATTCTAGTAATTGCAACACATCAGTTATAGGATCCAAATATGAGAAGATCATCAAGAGGGGGATCATTTCATTTTTCTCTGTAGATGAGAATAGATTCACCCAGAAAAGAAAACGCAGATACCTACCTTTCTGCACATGCAAACAATCTTGGGGTCTCTTTCAAGAACAAACCAAACTGTGTTGCCGCAATTGTGGAAATCACATTGGCATTTGTTTCAAGGATGCAAGAAGTTCCAAATCTCTCAGCTTGGTAAACTCATCCCCAGAATGGGATGGGTTATCCACTTGTGCAACATATGACATCAAAATACGTGCACTACGCCCTTCATTTTCGGAGGGCTCTAGCATCTTTTTTTGATAGTTAAAAGCATGAGACAGTTATTTTGGCTTGCGACCAGTAGAAGTAGTGCAGAAGAAGCGCCCAAAGTTGAATCTCATGATGTGAAACATAAAACTAGTCTGACATGGGAGTTTCATGGTTACATTCTTTCTTCTGTTCATGTAACCAACCCTAATTGAGTTTAGACTAAGGCTTGGTTGTTGTTGTAGTGTTCCCATTCTTTTCGTTAATTCAACTGGTACGGCGACAATTTTATTTGCATTTATTTTAATGCTTTGTTAATTTTTTAAGTCTTATTGTCTATGGTTAATTTTGTATCCTCGTCGTATCCTTCTATTAATTATACCTATCAGTTGGGCTGGACAATCTTATATAAAATATTATAAGGAACATAGCATCTTTTTACAAAAAGATCTTCCCTATCCCGTTATACTTTAATTTCGGAAACCTCTTTATTCTATTCATTAGTGTTTACCCGTACAATTATATATAGTGAAAGACATAGAGGAAAGTTATAGAGATTCATCAAAGGGTAAAGTTCAATATAAAACTAAGTCAATCTTCATAGTGATATATTTAAAAGTGAAGTTTGATTGTTGCTTTTCCTATTTCTTTTTTCTTTTTTTAGACCACATTTGGTTTGCAACTCTAATTAAGATTTTTAACTCCTTTTGAGCATAGTTTTGTAAACTACATCCAAAATCCCATAACTCTTAACTTTTTCTGGTATGAGATGGCAAAAGGCTTACTTTCATTTTATTTTTCATGTTTATTCAGATTTATCATATAAGCATCAAAAGCAAAATCTCAATATATGTTTGAGTTTTCTTTTATTTCATCTTTATGTAATTATAATTTTGATTGAGTGTCTATTTACTTTTTTTCTTTTACTACAAGAAAGATGTTATTCAATAGATGACGAATGTCGAAAACAATATTGATATATAGAAGAAGTATTATTAGAAGTAACGTTATTTCCAGAGTCTTGACAATTGAAGGTTCAAGAACCTGATTAGAGTAAGAAAACACCAAGGGATCGATCGGTATTAGTGGGATAGTTGAAGATGGGATTAGATACTATTCTTTGGGACAATATTGCTATCTTCATGAAACTATTCACTTAAGAAAGGTTTGAAGGGGCATTTATGAATGGAGGTAGATTTAGTACTGTGAGGGAAAGAGAAATTAAGGTACTAGATGCTAGAGGTCGTGTTTCGTATCACATGTTCACTATAATGATCATCTCTGACTTAGGTCATAATTCCTCTATGGGTAATATGCATATGGTAGTTATGCTTGCACTTCACGAGTATAGGAAGATGAATTTTGGTTACATTGCCTTGAGACACATGATGAATGCATGGAAAACATAAAACAACACATTGAAAAACCTAAGAGGGGAAGGGATGAATTAGGTTTTTGACTAATTTTTGAAAACTTTCTTTTAACAAAATTCCCTTTAAAAGTTCACAACTTCCAAGTACTTATAGGTTTGGAATAGAGTGGTTGAGAGAAAAATAGTAGTCAATGAAATAGCAATTAAGATTAACAATCACACCAAACACAATGTAATAAAGATAGCACATATAAGTGAAAGTAATAAATAATAAGAGAATTACACAACAATTTATAGTGGTTTGATCTCTCTAAGATTTATATTCACTATCTTGAATCCACACTCAAGGATCTTAACCATTGCACTAAATGCTTGAGTCAACTAATTATACAAGAGGCTTACCCTCAGAGGGTTTTATACCAATAACCTCTTTTTCAATTTAACAAACAATGATCACCCTTACTACAAAGGGTTTTATGTCACAAAATAACCTTGAACAATCAAATCAAGGCTCATCCTTTCAAAAAGGTTTTATATCCTCAAGAAAACCTTAATTAAACAAGGAAAAGATGAGATAAGGATAGAAATTACCAATCAAGATAGTAAATATTAAACTAATCTAGCACTACTTCACTTTTGCTTTTAGAATCCTTGGATAATCACATGAAGCACAAGACAAAAGAGAGCTCTATTGTTTTCAAGTGATTTTGGAGTAATAAGATAATTCAAGTGTTCAAAACTTCTCAAACTTATAGAGTTGAAATTCAAATCCAATGGTCATAAAATGGCTAGTAACAGTTAGTTTTTTAAGAGTTCGGATGACCGAACTTTATCCTTCGTGCTCGAATTGTCATTCGAACTTATTGTGATTATGCTGTCAGGGAAATTTTGAGTGACCAAACTTAGACCCCTTCATCCAAACTTACATCCGAATTTATCTGAAAATTCAACAGTCATATTCACAGTTCGAGCATCGAACTTGAGTACGAATTTTTTAAACTTTGTCAAAATATTAGAAAATCAGCCTCAACAAGTTTGAAATCATTTTAGATAAAAAAAAATAAGTCATTTAAAAACTTTTAAACTAAAAAAACGTTATCAAGGTACTTGGTTAATTAAGAATATTCAAAACCATTTAGGATTCAAAAAATCAAGTTTTGTACTTTCTTATGTATTCAATAGATTCCAAAAACAAGAAGTGCATAGTTTACAAGAGAATACTTATTAAGCAAAGGTAAACTTACACTAGTGACTTCAAAGCCTTCAATCTCCTAGGAAAATATTCATATTCTTTAGCAATTTAAGTACATTTGAGATGTCCATTCATATTTGCTTCAAGGCAAAGAGATCACTTTGCTTCCACAATCCAAGAATCCTATCAATTATTCAAGTTAGCATATATCATTGTTTGTCATAATCAAAACTATAAGATTTGCCTTTAGGGCTTACAATCTCTCCCTTTTTATTATGACAAACTTTGATACAAAATGTGATTGATTAAAGCAATATAATTCAGAGAAGCATTATTGTCATTATTGATGAATGATGAACAATTTTAGCATAATGATATAGAATGACTCATAAATGAGTCTTTGGCCCAACCAACCTTCATATTCCTCCTTCCTTCTATCGAGATAGAAAATATAGCTTGAAAGTATTAAGAATACTTTCTAAGAGAGGTTTTAGAGTTTAGAAACGATTTTTTAAGCTCCCCCTTAGATTACGGTTATTTTCAACAAGTTTGGACTTGAAATGTTATATGTCTAAATTTTAAAAATTCAGTATAAATTGCAAACATATTCAAGATAATGATTTTATTTTCTAAGAACAAGTCTTCCCAAGGTTGTTCAACCATTTTAGTGAAGATCAAAATAGTTTTGAGTGAAAATAGAAAATTATTATTTTTGACAGAAAAGTTCAGGCGTCCAAACTTTTGGCCTGCATCCGAATTTCAAGTCCGAGCTTTTGGTAAGCATTTTCAAATAGTGATTTTTGCAATAAAATTACTTAAACTCAATCACTCAATCATCAAGTCAAGGTAATCAACCATAGCAAACATACATAATCATCTCAAAATCATATAACACTAGATCAATCCTCGTAACAGCAATTCATCAACCTTCAAGCAACTCATCAATCTTCAACATATATCAATGCAAAGTAGATTCATCAATCACATTCATCAATGATGTACATTTTGCAATCACTTCTTCTCCCCCTTTTGTCTTCAATCAAATGTGAGGTGATGAAAGTGAAGTAAGTGCATAAACAAAAGAAACACAAGTGTATTATTATTAAGCTTCGAAACATCACATAAGCTAGAAAGGCACATGAAAAGATGAAATATGAGGATACATAGACTATACTAGGTACCTGGACTACGCTTGGTTGATAATGGTCGTGAAGTACATAAGTTATACTAAGTACATAAATTAGTAAAGCAAAGAAAGAGAGAGTTAAGGAGTGCTTAGTCTTGAATTTTCTTCATTGTCTTCATTCCATATTTGTTGGTGGTGATGGCTATATTCCCTTTGAGTTCAATGTGTAGACGGGCTTCCCTAGCTAGTTCCTTGTCGGTGTAATTTGAGATACATAGACTATACTAGATACCTGGACTAAGCTTGGCAGATAATAGTCATGATGTACATAAGTTATACTAAGTACATAAATTAGTAAAGCAAAGTAAGAGAAAGTTATGGAGTGCTTAGTCTTGAATTTTCTTTATTGTCTTTTATTCCATATTTGTTGGTGATGATGGCTATATTTTCTTTGAGTTTAATGTGTAGAAGGCCTTCACTAGCTAGTTCCTTGCCGGTGAGGTGTAATTTGATATTGGAGTTGTAGCCAACCGAGATGATCTCCTTGTTCCATTCTTCTTAGCCATATGCTTGACTCTCCCTTGGCTAAAGGTCATGGTAGATGGTGAGGTAATCTCGGCCTTATCAATCAAGCTTCCCTCTTCACCAACGTCATCATGTTGCTCCTCCTGATTTCTACCTTCTTACTGGTCTTCTTGATCTCTTTCTTCTTTTTGTGAATCCTCAACCATTTCTTCCTTTTCTCACTTTCTCTTGCCACTAGATCAAATTCATTCATGCGGTCATCATCATCAAAGTGTTTAACATCATCATCATTATCATCTTTTTCTTCCTTCTTTTATTACTTATCTTCATCATCATCCTTTTCTTCTCTTTCTTGAGGTCTAGAAGGCCCTTCACCATTAGTATTCATATAATCTAAGCAAATATCACCTTTAGCTACATGAACTCTAATGAAATAATGTTGGATCTCTATATGTTTAGTTCTAGAATGTTGAATGAGAATTATGCTCAAATTGATAGCACTAGTGTTATATCACATAGAATAAGCACGTATTTAAAATCTAGACCATAATCAAGTAGAGTGTGCTTCATCCATAACACTTGAGCACAATAACTACTGGCAGTGATAGATTCGGCCTCGGTGATAGACAATTGTTAGCCCTAAGGGCAAATCATGTAGTTTTGATTAATGAAAAATATTGATGAGGACTAATGTGCTTTTATGTTGTGTGATAGGATTTGCGGATTAAGAAGTTTGAAGTCTCATTGCCTTGAAGCTAAAATGCAAGAACAACTCAAATATATCAAAGTGATTGAAGATTGAAGAGTTTGTTCAAGATATTAGAAGGCTCTGAAGACATGAAGTGTAGGTTGCATGTGCTTAATAGGTAAACTTTGTAAACCCTACACTCTTAAGCCTTGGAATCTATGAATTGCAATTGAGAGCACAAAACTTGATTTAAATGGTTTCAATGGTTTTGAACTTACCTAAATTATCAAGTTTTCATAAATGGTTTTGCACATAAAAGATCTTTAATGACTTATCTTTGAGGCTAGAATGTTTTTCAACTTGTTTGAATTGATTTAAACATGTTTTGAAAAAGTTTGAAAAATTTGGATGCAAATTCGGTCATCCGAAATTTTTCTGCACTGTGAACAGTAACACTATTTACGTGAACAGTGCCGACTATTTTTCCAGAGAAATTTGGACGAAAATTCGGACGAAGCTGGAAGAATTCGATCGTCCAAATTTTTGTGACCGGTGCATAAATAGTGCATGAACAGTACCGCTATTCACATAAACAGTGCATGAACAGTGCCACTATTCACATGAACAGTATTTTCTGAAACTAGCCGTTACTAGCCGTTTTATGGCTGTTTAAATTGATTTTTGAATTCTATAAAAGTCATAAACTCCAGATTTTTTATAAGAACTTTGAACTTAACAAATCTTACATGCTCTAACTTATTTTACATCAAATCAAATTGAAAAGCTCTCAAATTGCCTTGTGCTCAAAGGTGTACATTCAAGATTCCAAAGGAAAAGGTGAAGTGGTGCTAGCAATTGTATTTATCTACCAAGAAGTGTTGGTAACATCTAAACTCTATCTTTATATTATTGTTGTGATTGATACAATGTTGTCAAGAGACATAAAACCCTTGTGGAGGGTGAGCCATAGACTAGATTGATCAAGGTTGTTTGTGTAAAACCCATTGGTGAGGGTGAGCCTTGGATTAGATTGGTCTAGGTTGTCTAGTGACATAAAACTCTTAGTGATAAGAGTGAACCTCGTTTATTATATTGAAAAGAGGTTGTTGTGGTAAAACCCATTGAAGGGTGAGCCTCTTGTGTAATTGCTTGGATTAAGCATATAGTGAATTGGTTGAAATCCTTGAGTGTGGACTCAAGGTAGTGGATGTAGATCTTGGAAAGATCGAACCACTATAAATCGTGTGTTCACTTGTTTATAGCTTTACTTGTTTACATACTTGTGTTAATATTGTTTGTTCTTAATTGTTGATTGATTGGTTGTAGTGTTATTATTTGATCATATTGTCTCAACCATTAAATCACATATAAACTTAGAGCTTGTGAATTGAAGAAAAGCTTTTATTACGGCAAAGGATTTGCAAAAAGGGAAAAGTTTTTTGATAATTAGCCAAAGACCTAATTCATCCCCCCCCCTCTTAGGTCTTTCAACAATGACACACATGCTTGTTTCTTACTATACCAAGATACAAGGGAACTACCAAGAAATTGACAATGACAACTAGTACTTTTATGTTCGACTTTGCATCCGACATAGTCGGCATCCGAATATGCAATAAGGTCAAAGGAAGATAATTTTGAAAACCAAATGCAATAATCATGTGTGTTAATCAAATACCTAAGAATGCATTTTACGGTAGTTAAATGAGACTCTTTACGACAAGATTAGAATCTAGTACAACCTCAAGACTAATCTAATCCAAGGCTCACCCACACACAGGTTTTACACTACAACCTTGATTAATCTAGTCTATGGCTCACCCTAACACAAAAGGGTTTTATGTCTAAAGATTACCTTGCAATGAGCTAGTAGAAAAACAGAATTAAATGAGGAATAAATGAGTTTGAATATTACCAACGCTTCTTGGTAGATAAATATAATTGCTAGCACCACTTCACCTTTGCCTTTGGAATCTTAAATGTACACCTTTGAGCACAAGGCAATTTTAGAGCTTTTCAATTCAATTTGATGTAAAACAAGTTGGATAATGTAAGATTTGTTAAGTTCAAAGTCCTACTTAAAAATCTGGATTTTATGGCTTTTATAGAATTCAAAAATCAGTTTAAACAGCCATAAAACGGCTAGTAACGGCTATTTTCAGAAAATACTGTTCATGTGAATAGTGGTATTGTTCACGCACTGTTCATGTGAATAGTGGTACTGTGCACGCACTGTTCATGCACCGGTCACAAAAATTCGGACGACCGAATTTTCCAGCTTCGTCCGAATCTTCGTCCGAATTTCTCCTGAAAAACAGTCGGCACTGTTCATGTGAACAGTAATCACTGTTCATGCACTATTCACAAAATTCGGACGACCGAATTTTTCTCCGTGCGTCCGAATCTTCTTCCGAATTTCTCTGGAAGAATAGTAGGCACTGTTCACGTGAATAGTGTTACTGTTCACAGTGCAGAAAAATTTCGGATGACCGAATCTTCTTCCGAATTTTTAAAACTTTGTCAAAACATATCCAAATCATTTCAAACAAGTTGGAAAACATTCTAGCCTTAAAGATAAGTCATTAAAGACCTTTTATGTGCAAAAACCATTTATGAAAACTTGATAATTTAGGTAAGTTCAAAACCATTGAAACCATTTAAATCAAGTTTTGTGCTCTCAATTGCAACTCATAGATTCCAAGACTTAAGAGTGTAGGGTTTACAATATTTACCTATTAACCACATGTCACCTACACTTCATGTCTTCAAAGCCTTCATTAATCTTGAACAAACTCTTCAATCTTTAATCACTTTGACATATTTGAGTTGTTCATGCATCGCTAGCTCCAAGGCAATGAGACTTCATACTTCTTAATCCAACAATCCTATCACACAAATGACATGCATATTAGTCCTCATCAATATTTGTCATTAATCAAAACTACATGATTTGCCCTTAGGGCTAACAATCTCCCCCTTTTTGATGATGACAAACTTTGATGCAAAATGTGATGGATTTAAACAATGTAGTACAAAGAAGTAATGATGTCAATGATAGAAGATAACTAATTTATCACATTGACATACAAATGGCTCAATATGAGCCTATGACCCAACCAACCTCCATTTGCCTCCTTCCTTCCAACAACATATAGAAGATATAGCATTTAAAGTATTTAGAAAACTTCTAAGAGAGGTTTTAAAGGTCAGAAAAGATTAACATTACTCCCCCTTAGATTGTGCTCATTTTTCAACAAGTTTGGACTTGAGATGCTATGCATCCGAATTTTGACATATCAAGTCCGAATTGTAAAATAAGTGAAATGAAAGCTTCAATTTTTGAAAATAAGCTTTCCTAAGGTTGTTCAAACATAGTGGAAGAGATTAAAACAAGTTTGAATCAATTTGAACAACAATAGAGCACATTTTGGCAACAAAATATGGATGCATCCGAATTTCAGAACATGCATCCGAATTTTTAAACCTTGCATCCGAATTTTTTGATCTTAAGTCCAAACTGCAATAAATTCAATATAATGAATGTTTGAAGTGAAATAAAGTGTTCCTAAGGTTGTTCAAACATAATGGAAGAGATTAAAACATATTTGGATCAATTTGAACAACAAAAGAGCACATTTTGACAACACAATATGGATGCATCCGAATTTTAGAACATGCATCCGAATTTTTAAACTCATGCATCCGAATTTTGACATTCCAAGTCCAAATTGCAATAAACTCAATATAATGAAAGTTTAATGTGAAATAAATCTTTCCAAAGGTTGTTCAAACATAATGGAAGAGAATAAAACATATTTGAATCAATTTGAACAACAAAGAAGCACTTTTTGGCAACAAATATGCATGCATCCGAATTTCTGAAACATGCATCCGAATTTTTGGTTTGCATCCGAATTTCAAGTCCAAATTTTTGGAAACAAGTTGAAAAGGTGATTTTGCATTTTCAAATGAACTATAGAAGTACTCAAATATGTATAGCTACAATAACACTCAGTTTATCTTTACAAAACTACAAAGCTCATGTATTTAATTGTTTTCATGATGTAATGTAACGTCATAGGTCAAGTCAAGAACCAAGTTCAAGATTTCAATCTCAACTTAACCATATTCCAAAATCTAAGAAAACAACTAAAACCTCACAAATTATAACACTTTCAATTTAAATTCAAATGCAGAACTGCAGCCAAATATTTTCACATTACTCATTACATATTGCACATCAACATATACACAACACACAACACATTTACAGCAAGCACATAACACAATTTGTAGTCATTCTTTCTCCCCCTTGATATATGCATGGATTTTCAGAAAATTCACACATTTTTCTTCATGCTTGAGGAATTCCACTGCTATTTCTCATTTTCACACATTTTGTCATCACATTTCTTCTCCCCCTTTTGTCATCAATCAGAGATGGGGTTAATGAAAGTGAGACTGCATGTATCACATATAAACAGTATATGGACTAAACCTCATTTGGCAATTTAGTAATATATTAGCCAATTCTCATAAACTGTATATTGGCAATATTCAGCAATTCTCTAGTCAAATAATTATTATCCTAATAGCAATAAGCATTATGTAGTATCTTCAATAATAATACAATAAGCAATATATTATCAACTTCTTCTCCCCCTTTTTAGTAGCAATTAAACTTGGGGTGAGTGTATTTGGACAACAAAAGTGAAAAAGAAGCTCTTATCACAAAGATTTCACATATTGAGCTTCAAAACATTATAATGACTAAAAAGGCACAAGTAAATTTCAATGTTAAAGCATAACGTGTGCATCAAGGAATAAACTAAAATAAGCATCAAAATAGAGTTTAGGGATATAAAGGCTTAGTCTTGGATGGGCTTCATGGTCTTCACTTCCAAATTTGTTTATTATGATGGCCATGTCTCCCTTGAGCTCTATATGATGGGGTCCTTCATTTGTTGTGCTTTGGAAAGCTACCAATTGAGAGGATCTTTGGATCTTCTTCCTTTGAACCACATTTTCCTCCTCCATTGGCTGAAGGAAATTGGTGATGGATTTGTGATTTTACTTTGTTAAACTCCCTTCACCTCCTTCTTCTTGCTTGTTCTACTAAGCTTTACCCCTTTGTTATTCATTCTCATGCTCTTCTTTTTATTGGGATGCTTCACTGCCTTTTCCTTAATCTTTTGTATTCTTATTGCTGCCATCTCCACTCATATTATCTTCTTGATCTTCTTCATTTTCCTCTTTACTGTCCTCTTTCTCATCTTCTTTCTTTTCTTCTTCTTTGGATTTATAGGAACTTGCATCATTTAAAACCACTTGAGAAATCTTTCTCAAGTCTTCTTCCATACTCTTGACTCTAGCTTATAAACCATCAAATTTGCCAAGAATTATCAGAGCAAAAAGACTTGAAGAATGTGTCCATCTTCTTCATTTCCTCTATATGGTTGTCCAATATTTCTTGAAACACCTTGGCAACTATGGTATCACCTTTAGTGAGATTTTCATCTTCAACTTCTTTTCCTTCAATAGAGAGTACCTCTTCAAATAGTCTTCTTTTTGTGGAAGGTTGCTCCCCTCACTAGATGACTCATCCCTCATTTTAGGTTTCCTTTCTCCAGCAAGGATTTCCTTTTTATCCTCTTCTTCTTGTTCATTTTCTTCTTCCTTCTCTTCATTATCACTAACATCTCTTCTATCACCCCTTAGAGGAGTTTTTCTTCTAGTCCTTCATACATTATCATCATCAAGTGTCCAAGGAATTCCCTTTAGTGAGTTGTTGGTGTAGACTTCTTCACTCTTTATTGGTAGAGCGCTAGAAGACAATTGCACTTGGAGATACTTGAAAATTCCTGTTAATAACCTTGTGGCTTGGATTTGTCTTATGGTTCCTTTTTGTCCAATCATCAAATTCAATAGCAGCCTCCATTGTGACAAATCTATCTAGGCATGACATGCTTTGAGGAACATAAACCTTCTTTGGTTCATTGATCGCTGGTCCTCCTTCTCTTTCTTTTGCTTTTTCCCTTTCCTTTTCCCATGCTAGGCTTCTTTGTCCTCACTTGGAGCTACAACACTTGAATACACTCATTAGTTATTGAATTTTGAAATTTGTAAGCTTCTTCTAAGATTGGTTAACCTTTCTTCGACTAATGGCATAGTAAGAATATCATTAATTTGTTCATTAGTGCAAATATGCTTTAAACAAATATTACCCTTAGTAGAATGATCTCTAATGAGATGAAGTTTGATCTCTATATGCTTTGTCCTAGTTTGTTGAATAATATGATTGTCAAATTTGTTGCATTAGTATTATCACATAACATAGCCACATATTTGAAACATAGATCATAATCACTTAGAGTATCAATAAGGTCATAGTGAATGTTTTTAATAGCAATCAAATGAAACTCTTTATGACAAGATGAAATCTAGCACACAAACACATTGCAAGCATAATATTGGCTCTACTTGCAGTCAAATAGAGTTGACTACTCCTATGAAACCATTTTATTCTTGTCATGCATAGTTGATAAACTTATGAAAGTGCCATTCTTGGTTTGCTTGATTTGTAGGCCAAGAAAGAAATTGAGTTTTCCTATCATGCTCATTTCTAATTTACTTTGCATCAACTTGGAAAACACATCACAAAGTGAAGTATTAGAAGCACCAAAAAGTTGTATCATATATTTGGACAAGTTATAGATCATTGTTGCATGAGGAATTTATAAAGAGGGTAGTTTCGGTTTTCTTTTTGAAAATCCTTTTGAAAGATGGAAACTACTCAATCTTTCACACTAAATTTTAGGAGCTGGTTTTAAACCATTCAAAACTTAGGAAAGTTTGAAAATATGGTTAGGAAACTTTTCATGAGCAAAACTGGGTGATTGTTCCATATAAACCACTTCCTCAATAGAACCATTTAGAAAAGCACTTTTGACATTCATTTGAAATAACTTAAAGCAAGTACAAGTCAAAAGCATTCTTATGGACTCAAGTCTAGCATTCGGAACAAAGGTTTCATATCATAATCAATTTCCTCTTCTTGATTGAATCCTTAGGCAACAAGTCTAACCTTGTTTCTAACAACTTCTCCCGGATTCAATAAGTTTATTTCTATAAACCATTTAGTTCCAATAATAGAATGATCATGAGATTTAGGAATATCCAAAATATTGTATCTTTCAAATTTATTTAATTCCTCTTGCATAGCAATAATCCAAAAATCATCACACAAGGCATCATCAATACTTTTAGGCTCATATGCGATAAAAGAATAAAGTTATTGATAAAGTACCGCCTTATTTTTACTCCTTGGGAGATATCACCAATGATTTGCTCCTTAGGGTGGCCTCTTGGATATCTTAAGTTCTTTGAGAGCTTTTGGTCACCACTAGGTTGTTCATCTTGTTCTTGCTTAATCATCTTTTCCTCATTGGTATGATCCTCCAAAGTTGGTGCTTGAAGATGGATTTGATAGTCATTCATAGATGTACCTACATCATCTTCATCTTTTCTTTCCCAAGTAAATGTAAGATTCATCAAAATAAACATGAATGATTTCCTCATCATATAAGGTTCTTTTCATTATAAACTCTATAGGCCTTTTGTTAGAAGAATAGTTCGGAGATATGCTTATACCCGACTTTCTATTAAATTTAAGTAAGTTATCACAAATATCCAAAGTAAAACATTTATAACCAAACACTTTAAAATATGCAATTTGAGGCATTCTATAAAAGAGAATTCAAAAGATGTTTTTCTTCAAAATGATCTTAAAAGAATCCTATTTATCATAGCATGTGGTGTTTACGGCTTTGGCCCAAAAATATTTTTGAAGAAGAATTTTCACAAAGCATAGACATAACCAATTTTTGCAAAGTTCAAGTTTTCCTTTCAATAACACCATTTTGTTGTGGGGTTTTTGCAATTGAAACAATTATATGAAATTCAATTTTCAAAGCAAATTTTGTAAAGACTTGGTTGCAAAATTCTCCCATTGTCACTTCTAATGAAAATCAATTTGCACTTAAGGGAGGTTTGAATATTTTTGAATAGTTTTAAAATCTTATGAAATACTTTATCTTTGTGAGCAAAGAATAATACTAAAGTGAATATTGAGAAATCATCAACTACTAGTAATGCATACTTTAAGTCCTCAATACTAGAGTTCCTCATAAGTCCAAATCAATTTATATGAACAAGCTCAAGATGTTTTGAGGTCGAAAAACATTTTCATGGGTTTGAAATATTCTTTTGCTTGTTTTCCCTATTGACAAGTATCTCAAAGATAATTTTCTCAACACATATTTTTTAGCAATCCTCCAACTAGATCTTGAGAGAAAAATTTGTTCAACAAATCCATGCTTACGTGTCCTAATTTTCTATGCCAAGAGAATCCATCATTATCATAAGCTACAAGACATTCAAGCTTATCAAGATAAAACACATAATAAAACATTTTGCAAGTAATTGATCAAAATCACAAAATGTCATATTGTCAGACAAGTTCAGCGTCCGAACTTATGGTCTACATCCAAACTTCAAGTCCGAACATTTTGTGAAGTTTCATAAAGATGTTTTTTGTCCAAGCAAATGCATAGATATTCAATCATAGCTAATTTAATCATTTTATCATGACATATAATCAATTTTAAGAACATATCAACCATGAATTCAATTCCACATCATCAATGTTACATAATCAACTTCATAAAAGCAATTGACAAGTTATGGTTGGCAAAATTTCAAAGCTAAACAAAAAGGATTCTCAACTGAAATTTTACATGTTGGCATTTAACTTCTTATTCATTGTCACACAATTGACTAATGCTAAGCAAGTTACAGTTCAAATCAGCAATAAGCAACATTTGTTTAAAGAGAGGAACATTTACCAACATTGGTTACTCCAAGAATTCTTCCATTCTTCTTGTTTCAAAAACAAATCCTTCATCGGTTGCTTTGACCTTGATTATGAATGAGATGTTGTCTGTTATTCTTTAAGCCAACATCATCAATGTACCGCTTAGTGGTGCTTGAGTTTGAATTAAAGTGTACCTGCAATAAAGGAGAGGAAGTATCCTTTGGTACCCATACTTTCTTGGGTCCGTGAGGGTTAGGAATAATTCCCTTAACTCTCCAAATGGTTTTTACACCATTCTCTACTTTTCTTTTAACATAGCATTTGGTGACTTTATGTCCATGTTTTCCACAATAAGTACAACAAGTATGATGCATGGAAGTAGAAGTAGCTCTAACAAAGAAGTTGTTATATTTAGGCACATTATTTACATAATTATAACCAAGACCATTTTTGACAGGGAGGGAGATCTTTGAGCTCCAAAAAATTTTATCAAGATTGTCCCTTCCTTTTGTAAATTTTTTCTATACATAATGTAAGTTCATTAACCTTCTTTTTCAAAGTCTCATGATCAACAAGCATTCTTTCAAGAGACAAAATCTTTTCACAAAGAATCTTATTTTCAAGGGACATGTTTTGTAAAGAGACATTTAAAACTTCCCTTTCAATATTCAAGCATTCAATAGAATCAAGAAGCTTTTTATTTTCACAAAATAATTTTGAATTCTCATTCAATAAATCATTAATTTTGATTTTCATTTCCTTATTCCTTTTTGAAGCCTTTTTTAATTCTTCATACATTTCAACAAGTAGTTCACTAGGATCATCTACATCATCAACATCATCATCACTATAAGTAGAGGTAGAAGGAGTGGATTGTACCTCATCATTTATTGCCATAAAGCATACATCAACTCTTTCTTCTTCATGAGTGGCTTGAAGTAGTTTCCACATATCATGAGCGGTGTCACATTCACTCACACGATTGTACACATTCATTTCCAATGCACAACTCAAGATATTCATGGCTTGGTAATTCAATGTCATCTTCTTTGAGTCACCCTCATCAAATTCGTCCATAGACTTTGGTTCCCTTGTAATTCCATCAGCTTTTATTCTCATAGGCACATAGGGACCTTTCTCAATGATACTCCACAAATCAAAGTTAATAGAACAAATAAAAATTCTAATTCTAGATTTCCAAAATGTAAAATTAGAACCATCAAACAAAGGAGGTTTATTTGTAGAGGAACCTTCCATATAAGGCAAATTTGATAAACTAGCCATAGAATCTTTACTTCTAGGTTGTTAGACCTTAACAAGAAGACCTTGCTCGATACCAATTGAAAGACCTAAGAGGGGGGTGAATTAGGTCTTTGGCTAATTATCGAAATCTTTTCACCTTTTTGCAAATCCTTTGTCTTAATAAAAGCTCTTCTTTAAATTCACAAACTTCAAGTTATATGTGATTTGATGATTAATACAAGATTATCAAACTATAAGACCATAATCAATCAATCAACAACTAAGCATAAATAATAATCACAAGTACGTAAACAAGTAAAGCAATAAGAAAATGAACATACGATTTATAGTGGTTCGATCTCTCCAAGATCTACATCCACTACCTTGAGTCCACACTCAAGGATTTCAACCAATCCACTATATGCTCAAATTCAATAATTACATAAGAGGCTCACCACACAATGGTTTTACACTCACAACCTCTTTTAGTAATTATACAAACAAGGTTCACCCTTCCACAAGGGTTTTATATCCAAAGACAACCTAAAGACTAATCAAATCAAAGGCTCACCCACACAATGGGTTTTACACCACAACCTTGATTAATCTAGTCTATGGCTCACCCTAACACAAAAGGGTTTTATGTCTAAAGATAACCTTGCAATGAGCTAGTAGAAAAACAGAATTAAATGAGGAATAAATGAGTTTGAATATTACCAACGCTTCTTGGTAGATAAATACAATTGCTAGCACCACTTCACCTTTGCCTTTGGAATCTTGAATGTACACCTTTGAGCACAAGGCAATTTGAGAGCTTTTCAATTTGATTTGATGTAAAATAAGTTAGAGCATGTAAGATTTGTTAAGTTCAAAGTTCTACTAAAAAATCTGGAGTTTATAGCTTTTATAGAATTCAAAAATCAGTTTAAACAGTCATAAAACGGCTAGTAACGGCTAGTTTCAGAAAATACTGTTCATGTGAATAGTGGTACTGTGCATGCACTATTCATGTGAATAGTGGTACTGTTCATGCACTATTCATGCACCGGTCACAAAAATTCAGACGACCGAATTTTCCAGCTTCGTCCGAATCTTCGTCCGAATTTCTCTGGAAAAACAGTCAGCACTGTTCATGTGAACAGTAGTCACAGTTCATGCACTATTCACAAAATTCGGACGACCGAATTTTCAAGCTTCGTCCGAATCTTCGTCCGAATTTCTCTGGAAGAATAGTAAACGGTTCAAATGAATAGTGTACTGTTCACGTGAATAGTGTTACTATTCATGCGTTGTTCACTGTTCATCGTGTTACTATTCATGCGTTGTTCACTGTTCACAGTGCAGAAAAAATTCTTCACAAAATTCGGACGACCGAATTTCTTCTGCATGCGTCCGAATCTTCTTCCGAATTTTTAAAACTTTGTCAAAACATATCCAAATCATTTCAAACAAGTTGGAAAACATTCTATCCTTAAAGATAAGTCATTAAAGACATTTTATGTGCAAAAATCATTTATGAAAACTTGATAATTTAGGTAAGTTCAAAACCATTGAAACCATTTAAATCAAGTTTTGTGCTCTCAATTGCAACTCATAGATTCCAAGACTTAAGAGTGTAGGGTTTACAATATTTACCTATTAACCACATGTCACCTACACTTCATGTCTTCAAAGCCTTCATTAATCTTGAACAAACTCTTCAATCTTTAATCACTTTGACATATTTGAGTTGTTCATGCATCGCTAGCTCCAAGGCAATGAGACTTCATACTTCTTAATCCAACAATCCTATCACACAAATGACATGCATATTAGTCCTCATCAATATTTGTCATTAATCAAAACTACATGATTTGCCCTTAGGGCTAACATACCTTTTGCTTGGTCCATTCCAAATCTCTTCAAGAGTTCCTTGGTATACTTGGATCGATTGATGAACGTGTCATCATTGGTTTACTTGATTTGTAGCCCAAGAAAGAAGTTGAGTTCTCCCATTATGCTCATTTCGAACTCATTTTGCATTAACTTGGCTAATTCCTCACAAAGTGAAACATAAGTAGCTCCAAATATAATAGCATCGACATATATTTGCACAAATAAAAGATCATTGTTGCAAGAATTTTTTATGAAAAGAATAGTGTTAACTTTTCCTCTAGAAAATTCTTTTGAAAGAAGAAAACCACTCGATCTTTCATACCAAGCTCTAGGAGCTTGTTTTAGATTATACAAAGCTTTGGAAAGTTTGAAGATATGGTTTGGATACTTTTCATGAGTAAAATCGGAAGGTTGTTGCACATAAACCTCTTCTTCAATAAAACTATTTAGAAAAATACTTTTGACATCCATTTGAAATAACTTATAACCTTTGAAGCAAGCAAATGCCAAAAGCATTCTTATAGATTCAAATCTAGCTACTGGAGTAAAAGTTTCATCATAATCAATGTCCTATTCTTGATTGAATCCTTGGGCAACAAGTATAGCCTTGTTCTTAGCAATTTCTCCGGATTCATTAAGTTTGTTTCTAAAAACTCATTTTGTCCAATAACGGGATGATCAAGGGGTCTTGGGACAAGAATCCAAACTTTTTTTCTTTCAAATTGATTTAATTTCTCTTGCATACAAACAAACCAAAAATATCACATAATGCATCATCAATATTTTTAGGCTCAATGCGAGATAAAAGTGCAAAGTTGTCAATGAAGTTCCGTCTTGTTCTAAGACCTTGAGATACATCACCAATGATTTGCTCTTTAGAGTGGTTTTTTTCATATCTTAGATCCTTTGGTAACTCTTGGTCACCATTAGGTTGATTGTCTTGTTATTGCTCAATCATCTCTTCTTCATTGGCATGCACTTCCCAGGTTAGAGTTTGAACATGAGTTTGATTATCATTCATGGATGTACCTACACTACATCATCATCATCTTTTCTATCCAAATAGATGTTAGACTCATCAAAACTCACATGTATAGTTTCTTCAACAAATAAAGTTATTTTATTGCAAAATCTATAAGCTTTCTTGTTAGAGAAATAACCAAGGAATATATACCTTCATTTGATTTTCTATCAAAATTTTCCAAGCTGTCACGCATATTCAATATAAAGCACTTGCAATCAAACACTTTGAAATAGACAATAGAGGGTATTCTACGAAATAGAAGTTCAAAAGGTGTTTTTCTTAAAAATAGCATCAAAAGAACTCTATTCATAACATAGCATGCAGTGTTTACAGCTTCGGCCCAAAAATATTTTCGTAAATATTTTTTACAAAGTATAGACCTAACCATTTCTTGTAAAGTACGATTTTTTCTTTCAACAACCCCCATTTTGTTGAGGTGTTTTGGCAGCCAAAAATTTTTGAACAATCCCATTTTCATCAAAAAATTTCATAAAATCTTGATTGAAGAATTTTCTCCCATTGTCTTTTCTAATAAAAATCAATTTGCAATCAAGGGAGGTTTAAACCTTTTAAAAAGTTTCATAAATTCATGAAATACTTCAGCCTTTTGTGATAAAAAGAATACCCAAGTGAATCTTAAAAAATCATCAACAAGTACATATATATACCTCTTACCACCAAGAATTGTGGTCCTCGTTGGTCCAAATAAATCTATATGAACAAGTTCAAGGGGGGTTTTGATGTTGAAACCATTTTTTTGGGTTTGAAAGTTGTTTTTGTTTGTTTTATATATTGGCAAGCATCACAAAGATGATTTTTCTCAAAATGCATTTATGCCAATTCTCTAACCAAATCTTGAGAAGAAAGTTTGTTTAACAAATTCAGGCTCACATTACCTAATCTTCTATGCCAAAGAAAACCATCATTATCATGATGGGCAAGACAGTTAACATCATTGGTAACAAGTTTATCAAGATATAGCACATACTCATTCCCAACTCTATTTGCAACAAAAATGATTTTCCCACTTACACTATCAAGAATGGTACATGTAGCACATTTAAACTCAACCTTGCATCCATTGTCACATAATTGACTAATGCTAAGCAAATTATATTTCAAGTCATCAATGAGTAAAACTTGTTTAACGAGAGGGGAAGATCCTTTACTAATATTTCCTACTCCAAGAATTCTTCTATCTTTTTGTCACCAAATGTGACAAATCCATCACTTGTGGCTTGAAGTTCACTAATAAGTGAAGTATTTCCCATCATATGTCTTGAACATCCACTATCAAAAAACCATTTAATAGCACTTGATCTTGAGGGAATATGTACCTACATCAAATTAGAGGAAGTGACTTTTGCTACCCACATTTTCTTGGGTCCAAAGGAGTTAGCGATAATTCCCTTAGCTCTCCAAATGGTCTTAACACCACTCTCAACCTTTCTTTTCACAAAACACCTAGTGGTCTTGTGACCATTTCTACCACAATAGGTACAATATGAATGAGGCATAGAGAAAGATGTAGCTTTAACGAAGTGATTTTTATATTTTGAAACATTATTCACATGATTGTATCTAAGACCATTTCTAACAAAAATGGATCTTTGATATCCAAGAAGTTTATCAACATTATATCTACCATTTGTAAATTTTTTAACACACAGGGCAAGATCATCAACTTTCTTTTTCAAACTATCATAATCCACAATCATTTTCTCTAGAGAAGAGATTTTGGCTCGAAGTGATTTGTTCTCAAGAGATATGTTTTGCAAAGAAATATTTAAAACTTCTTTCTCAATATTTAAACAATCAATGGATTCAAGTAGTTTTTTGCTATCATAAAATAAATTTGAATTCTCCTTCAATAAATTTTCAATTTTGAACCTCATCTCTTTGTTTCTTTTTCAAACATTTTTCAATTTACTATACGTAGCTACAAGCAATTCACTAGGATCATTAATATCATCATCAATAAGCAGGCCAGGAATCCAAAGGTCATTGATAAGAAATGAAACATGAGAGGAAAAGATATCTAGATGGGAGAATGATGAAGAAAAAAATTGTGAATATTTAAGCATGAAAGATGTGAACATGCAAACAACAATCTCCACTATCTTGATTGGCTTGTCGATCCCAAGTGCCTACTAATCCTTTGCCTTTCTTACTAGACCTCTTCTTCTTTAATTTAGCATCTCTTTCCTTCCCCATTACTTTAGGAAAATCGGCTACAAGATGTTTGATACTCTTGCACTCATAACATTAAGGCTTGAACAATGAAGATAATTGTCCTCCTTTCTTAGAAGACCTCTTTTCTTTCTTGAGAAATCCCTTTTTATAGAACATCTTGAACTTCTTAACCACTATAGCCATTTCATCATCTTCTCCATCTTCATCTTCATCACTGGATGAGTCCTCTTGTTCACTTGGATTGTCGAAGGCTTTAAGTACCACTCCTTTTATCCCTTTCTCCTCATTTAATATTTTATCTTTATCTCATAAGTGAGCAATGATCCAATGAGTTCCTCAAGAGGAAGAAGCTTCAAATCTTTTAATTCTTCAATTGTAAGAGTTTTTGGTTGCCAAGACTTTGGTAAAGCATATAAGATCTTTCTATTTTGTTTACCGAGAGAGTAATTCTTTCAATATGACTTCAATCCATTTGAGATGTTGGTGAATCTTGTGAACATCTCACTAATGCTCTCTCCTCGCTTCATGGTGAATAATTCATAGTCCCTTACAAGCATATCAAGCTTTGACTCTTTCACTTTATTTGTGTCTTCATGATTTACTTGAAGAAGTCTTCGCATGTCATGAGCAGTGTCACATAGGCTTTGGTTCCCTAGTGACTCCATTGGCTCTCATCCTGATCGATGTGTATGGTCTTTTCTTAATGATATTTCACAAATCAAAGTTAATAGAACAAATATATATATCTTAATTCTAGATTTCGAAAACGTATAATTTGTTCCATCAAATAAGAGAGGTCTATTTGTGAAAGATCCCTCCAAATAAGGTAAGTTTGAAACATCAGTCATACAATCTTAACTTTTATGTGGTAAAACCTTTGTAAAAGAAGTCCAAGCTCTGATACCAATTGAAAAACGTAAAATAGGGGTGAATTAGGTCTTTGGCTAATTTTTAAAATCTTATTATTTTTGATAAATTGATTTGGAAGATAATAGAAATCAAATACTTAACTAGATATGCAAGAAAGCACAATAAGAATCAAATTTAACACTATAAGAAAATAAAATATTTGAAATCAAAATTAGAAATAGCAAAAATCAGTTTCTAATTAGAAACTGATTTGAAACCGCTAGGAAAATTGTTTCAAATTGGTTTTAATAGGTTTCAAATATTGTTTTTGATGAATTTTATAATCGATTTGATTGAAATATGTTTAAAATTTTTTGTTTTAAATCGGTTTCTAAATTAAAATTTTTTAGTTTTTAATATATTAAGAAATCAGTTTCAAATCGATTTCTAAATCAAAAATTTTTTATGATGATTTTCATAATCAATTTCAAAAATTCAGTTTCAAATCGGTTTATAATGCTAATATGTTTTGTCTATATAAATACTATTACAAATTTTTTATTAATTGTTGAACACACTTAATAAGTTAATAACATGAGTTTATAACATATTAAATAATTATAATATATATTATTGATTTAAAAAGATAATATATACAAATATAGTATAAATAAAATAATTACAAAAGAATATAACAACAGGAAGCTTAGCCCGGTGGAGAAGCACATGCTCCCCACACCAGCAACCAGGGTTCGAGCTTGCAAGGGGCAAATTTTGCCCAAATTATTGGTGCGTTCATTGTACGCACTTGGGCTAGATCTAATGCGTGCAAACACGCGCTTGATCTGGGTTGCTTGGTCGGGCAGGGTCGGATTTATTATTTATTTTTAAAATCAATTTCTAATTTCGATTTCCATTTAATTTCAAATCAGTTTCTAAATTCGGTTTCAAATTGATTTCAATACGGTTTCCAAATCGGTTGTTGTATTTGATTAAAAAGGTTGGTTCTTGGGTCAATTTTGAAATCAACTTTATTCGGTTTCAAAATCGATTTCTAAAATTGGCTTCAAAATTGAAACTGACTTTTTTGGGTTTCAAAATCGGGTCACGAACACAATTTTTCAAACCAATTTTTTGCGGTTTCAAATCCATGTTTTGAAACCTATTTGTCGGTTTCAAAATTGCATTTTCTTTTAGTGCAAGGGAAATAGAAGACAAGAAACAACACAAGCAATTTATAGTAGTTCAATCAAACAAGATCTACATCCACTACCTTGAGCACCCACTCAATGATTTTAACAAAACTCAAGTATAAATCAATTTGATCAAATCATACAATAGTGGCTCACCCTTCAAGGGTTTTACACCACAACCTCTTCTCAAATACAAATAATCAAGGCTCACCCTAACATAAGGGATTTATATCAACAAAATAACTTTAAAAACAACAAGTAGATGAAGTAAGAGATTAGAAAGTTACCAACAACTTGATAGATGATGACATATTAGCACACTTTTACCTTTTTAATTTAAACTTTTTAGCACAAGACAAAAGAGAACTTTTTTATAAAGAATGATTGGGATGAGTAAAGAATCTTTAATACTCAAAAATCAGAAATTTATGTCTTTTATAAAATAGATTACAATGTTCAAATAATGGCTAGTAACAGTAAAATTCAGTCAACCGAACTTGGACCTCCGCGTCCGAATTTTTCTATCTTAAGGCTACCAGGGTAAATTCAGTCGAACAAATCTGGACAAAAGTGTGTGAATGATCGTCTAAATTTCTCTAAAAATTTAACAGTCATGAAGTATAATTCAAACGTCAGAATTGGAGTCCGAATTTTTTAAACTTAGTTAACATGATTAGAAATCAAGCACAACAAGTTTGAAAATCACTTTGGACTATAGGATGGATCTTTAAAAAGGCTTTTAGTCCTAAGGCTGTTATCAAGAACTTGGTAAAAGTATTCCTAAAATAAATCATTTGGGATTAAAAATCAAGTTTGAAGCTCTCTTGAAAATGTTTTAGATTCCAAAGGCAAACAAGTGTAAGGTTTACAATGCATTATAGGTATATCTTTGTAAACATACACTAAGGTCTTTGAAGCCTTCAATAATCTTGAATAAACTCTAACCACTTTGATAATCTTGGGTTGTTCATGCGCTTTTAGCTTCAATGCAATGAGACTTACATTCTCTTCAATCTAGGAATCTTACCACACATCATATGAGCATATTAGTCCATATCAAGGTTAATCAATAATATTTTCATAGGATATTGCACTTCTCAATATTTGTCATTAATCAAAACAACATGATTTATCCTTAGGGCTTAAGAGAAGAGAACAAGGGAGATGACCAAGAACAAGCAAATAAAGAAGGGAGAGGCATTCAAGAGCAAGCAAGCGAAGAAGGAAGTCAAATTGAGAAAGCCAAGATAGCTACTCCATCTACCATGCCATTTGGAAGAAAAGAAAAGCATGTGATAATGAAGAAGGTTCAAGAAAATCATCAAGGTTGGCAACCACTCCAAAGTCCAACTACACTGGAACAAAATGTGCAAGCGAAAGTCCACTTCATATCAAGGCCGACGGTCCACTACGCTCCACTGTGCGCGGATATTCCCGATCGCACTCCCACATTGATTGATGAAATATGGTGTGGTGTGGGTGATCTGGATGGTTGTGAATACCACGGAATACAGATGTACCATGGTGTTGGAGCAGAAGCTTATGGTTACTACGATTATATCGGTATATTGAATTCAGAGACCTTAAGGAAAAGAAAAGGCCTCTAAGGCCATTCATTCTTGGTCCAGTATACAACAGAATGGTCCCCGAAAATGCACAAGCTTTCCCTACCAACAAGGATGGTACTGTAGAAATACGTTTCTCTGGCAGAAATGAAGTTTAAATGGCTTAGTAGGGGGAGGATTCCTGCTCAAATAATCTGCCAAAATGTTTGCTTTTCCAGGAATGTGTTTGATTGTGGCTCAAAGGGAATATGGCAATCACCACCAATAAATATAGAGTGAAGACAATGAAGAAAATTCTGGATAATGATGCTAGCAAGGAGGACTAAGAATTTCTTATCCCCTATCCTTATTATTTAATGTTTAGTTTTATGTTTATGTTTAGCTTATGTTTGACTTATGTTTATTAGCTTAGTTTCATTGTTCAACTTTATTGCTTAGAAACTAACTCATATGCACATAATGGTTCTATGCAATGAAGTAGACCTATTTTAGTTGAAGCTCAATGATGATCTCTTTTTGTTGAGAGCTTTCTTTTGTATTGACCAACTCACTATACCCATCTTATTTGATTGATGACAAAAGGAGGAATAAGTATGATTGCAAAATGTGGTTACATTTGGTTTTCTTTAGAAATACGATCGTAAATAAGGTAACTTATTAAATTTTTGATGTGACGTGACTTGTACTTGTCCTTCATGGTTGGCGATCATGGTTTTAGATTTGGTTTTTGTTGGAAATATGTTGCAAATGAGGTGACTTGTTGAATTTTTATTTAAGGTGAATGAATTCAATGTGGAGGTGACTTGTACTTATCCTTAATGTCTAGAAATCATGGTTTTAAATGAGGTTATATCCTACAAATTATGTGTGCTATTGCTTATATGCATATGTGATAGTGTTTATAATCTTAATCAATGTTAATGTGGTTATATTGTATTATGGATTGTCTGCAATTGTGATATTATGAGGGAGTATTGGTATTGGAAGTTATACCGGTAAGGGTGGAAGTTTCTATAGATTGATTGATATTATGATGATTGAGTTCTTCAAATTCAAACTTTATCTAAATTTTCACCAAAACTAGTTCTTCTGTTGTCCAAAAAATTGCAAATTATTTCTAAAATCCTTTTATCCTTGATTGGACAACTTTGAGAAATTTCATTTATAAAAAATGTGACCATTATATTTTATATTTTACAACTTGGACTTGGAAACTTGAATTCAGACTTATCTTCTTTCAAGTCCAAACTTGTTCAAAAGTGAGCTCAATCTAAGGAGGAACTTTATAAGCTCTTTCCTATCTTTAAAACCTCCCTTGTAAATATTCTTGATGCCTAAATGTTTTATTATATTTGAAGCAATGAGGCATATGGAGGTTGGTAGGGCCATAAGCTCCTCATGAGCCATTTAATTGTCACTATGCATATTTGTTTATCTAAATTTGTGACATTAATGATTCTTTGTGCTACATTGTACTTGAATTCAAACTTATCTTCTTTTAGATCCAAACTTGTTCAAAAGTGATCTCAATGTAAGAGGGAACTTTGTAAGATCTTTTCTATCTTTAAAACCTCCCTTGTAAATATTCTTGATGCCTAAATGCTAAGTTTTTTTATTATATTGGAAGGAATGAGGAATATGGAGGTTGCTAGGGTTATAGGCTCCTCGTAAGCCATTTAAGTGTCACTATGCTTATTTGTTTATCTAAATTTTGTGACATTAATGATTCTTTGTGCTACATTGTTTTCAATCCTTCACATTTTCATCAAAGTTCATCATCATCAAAAGGAGGAGATTGTTTGCCCAAAAGGCAATCTTGTAGTTTTGATTAATGATAAACATTGTTGTAGGCTAATTTGAGTAATTGTGTGTGATAGAATTTTTGGATTGAAGAAGCTAAGTAATATGATTTCGACATAAATCCTCTATGGAAAATATGCACATAGTTGTCATGTTAGCTCTTCATGAAAGAAGGAGAATGAACTTTGGTTATATGGCATTGAAGCACATGATGAGCACTACGAAAACGGAGAACAAAGCTTTTCCCTACAGAAGACTCCTCGCCAAGTTATTTAAGCATTTTCGAATTCCACTACTCAGAAGAGGGCTTAGCATCAAAAGTGGAAGCATCTACATCGATGAATCACTCAAAAGGATGAAACTCACACTTGATGATGATGGCATTTGGAGGACAAGAAGGAAACTCCATTGAAGAAAGAGAAAGAAGAAGAGGTGCAGGAAGTAGAAGAAGAAGGAGAAGAGGAAGATGAGGAAGATGTTCAAGTGAGAGAAACAAAGATAAAGAAAAGAAATGAATCACCATTTGAGGGGGGGAGCAACCCCCATCCAAGAGGAGGTTATTTGGAACAAGTGAAGCTTCGTATCCTCTACCTAGGGAGTTCGAGGACTTTGTTGGTGAAGAAATCACTCAAGGTGACACCATTGTTGCCAAGGTATTTCAAGAAGCCTTGCAGAGTCATGCTAGAGAAATGGAGAAAATGTATAAATTCTTTGAACAATTTTCTCCCATGGTACTCAATAAGCTTGATAGCTTAGAAGGAAGGGTATGAAGCATTGAGCAACACTTGAAGAATTTAGAAGATCATGAGGGCACCTCTTAAACAAAAGAGGGAGATAATGATGAGGAGATGGAAAAAGATGAAGAAGGAGAAGAGACAAATAAGGAAGAAGAGGGAGAAGGAAAAGATGAAGAAAAATATCAAGATGAAGATGATGATGGAGATGGTGAGAGTGATGGTGAAAATGATATTAGTGATGGAGACAAAGATGTTGATAAAGTAAGTTAGAACCTTTTTACCTTGGTAGCCTTGTGAAAGAGAGAAAAGAGTTTAAATTCCAAATCAGTATCAAGAATAGTTGTAAGAATTTCTTTGAAGCCTTAGAAATTCATGGTTTAGTATAGAAAGTAAGAAGAATTCTAGAAAAGAAGGAGAGAAGAAGAGATAGCCAAAGATTAAGATGTGTGTGTGTGTGTGAAAGAGTGAGAGAGAGAGAGTGAGAGAGAGAGAGAGAATCTGGTTTGTAGTATGGATAAAAATGCGAGAAAGAGGAAATATTCTCTAGACTTGGAGTTTGAAATGATTTTGTTTGAAACAAAAAAAAAAATGAAAGATTTACCACCATTGGTAGCTTGGTTGGCCGCCCTTTGCATGAGCGTATAATAGTTGACTTCTTACCAACCCTATAAAGTTTAAAACCCTATAAAGTTTTGTACCAAATTTCATCAATCACATTTAACTTTATGCTTAAGTTAGATAAATCCTTTTTTAAAAAAGTAATTGTAATATATTGAGAAAGTTTTACCAAAGTAATTGAATCTAATAGTTTAACGTGTATGTTGAGAAGGGTCTCATGCATTTATATTTAGTAAGCGGTAGATTCATTTTTACTGAGAGGTAAGAGATCCTTCTTCATATTAAGAGAAATCGACTTAGTTTTTTCTCTTTCTAACTAATTTTTTTAATCTTAAATTTTTGGGCTTGCACGCCTATTGAATTTTCACACTCATAGTAGAATCTAGCAACAAAACTCACGACTGCTGCACATGTTGTCATTTTGAAAGTCACTTTTGTCCAATCACGCTCTTCCTTCCATTCCATAACCTCCAATTAATCCATCCTTGAAGCATGTTTGTCTGTCTTCTTCCTTCCAAAATACTAATTTGTGCTCTTTCTTTAGAGAAACATCTTTTCTTCACATCAATTCCTTCTTTCAATTCAATCTGTGAAACCGAACCCATAATAGGTTAAGTTTTTCCCTATCATCTAAGATTATAATTGATTTACATAGGAAAATGTCCCTTGCAATAAGTTCAAGGTTGAAAGAAATAATCAAATTTAGTATTAGTTGATGAAAAAATGAATTAAAGAATTGGGGTACTCAACTATTGGAGTTGCATTTGAAATCAATGTTATAATTAAGTTTAGCTTAAGCAAACATATTTCTCATTGTTTTAACCGTTCTAGACCATAAGATAAATTTTGCTTAAACACCCTATTTTGAGTGGATTAATTCTTTGTCATACTTTGGATGAGATTTTCCTGAGTATGTAGTGCAATTTATTGTTATCATTAACCAATCAATGTAGAAAGTTATATTAGAACATTTTGTGAAACTTCTTCTATAGTTGTGCTTTTGAGAAAAGTTCTCCCCAGGTGATTCTGCTTTCTATGTTGCCTTTTGTTTCATAAGGCTAGAAACCAACTAAACTCCCAAAAGATTAACATTTTTCAGGATCATAATCCTCTATTGTACAAAATTGAAGCGATTTAAGTTAAATTCAAGTTTCTAATTTGGCAATCATCAATGGATTCTTGGAAATTCGATAGCTCAAATGGTAGACTACCTTTAGTTATAAAAGTGGCTGCACATGCAAAATTCCAATTAGATCACTAGGCTTCTTAATGCTCTTAACTTAATGGTTGTAAGTTTTCTCCCTCAAAACAAAGAGTTATAACAGACTTTCGATCAACTCAGTATATATTGTTCAAAGATAAACAAAATAATGGGACAAACGTGTTAAGCGATGGTTTTGAAGGAGGAAATGAAAGGAAGTGGCAAATTGCGGTGGAGGGAAGGGGGAGGGTTTTTGAGGTGGTTGGAGGGGCGAGTCCAAATGGGGTTGGAGTTTAATTTTGATTCAATAGGATTAGGGGCTTAGTTTGTTTTTTTATGGTGGTTGCCATGCAATGATTGCAGCCTTTGGAGGGGCGAGGGGTTGGTTTGAGAAAGAGGAAGGGGGCAAAGGAGGATAAAAAAAGAAAAAAGCCTTATTGGACAAAAAGCCAAAAGCCAATCAACATGATGTGGGAGGCATGGGTTTTTTTGTCTAATTCTGATACAATTGTGAAAATTCTACAAATGGGCTAGTCCAAAAAATGTTTATTGACATAAAAAGATAAAATAATTTTTTTTGGTTAGGAGAAAGTGATGAAGCTGGGTTTTGTCAGGGATTTCGAAGAAGAAATTATATGGAAGATTAGAATTTGTTTGCTTTTGTTTATTCTTTTTTGTACTTTACTTACTAGGGTTAATGAGGTGTGGTATTTTGTTTGTTACCATGGATATTTATCCATTTATATAACTTAGTTCCTATTTTTATAAATAAAATATCTTAAATACTTATTCAAAAAAAAATTTTTAGTTAGGAAGAGAAAATTAAAAATAGTTAAATGAGCAAATATAACTAATTTCTCTTATATTAATTTTCTTTAATTAATAGGTAGGCGTCCATTCTAAACTCTACATCATCCGGTGATATTTAAAAAAGAAAAGAAAAAAAGAAAAGTACTTGTTTTTATTAAAGATGATAATAGATATAGTTTGAATTTATATTTTTTTGTTTTATGTTTTACAAAAAAGTAAATTGTTTATTAGTTATTGGAGGATAGAATTCAAAGATTACACATAATTATAAAACAAATAAAATAAAATTAAAAAATGAAAACATACAACTAAAGAATAAGGACAATCCAAGAGAAATAAAATAATTTAAAAAACTAAATTTACTAATTTGTTCTCTTAACCAACGAACTAAAAATATTTTTGACTTTCTTTAAGATAAATATTTGCGACTTTTTTATTTTTATTTTTTTTAAAAAATGTCAGACCAGTCTATCTCCGGAAAGTTGCAACCACAGTGTGAGAGGAAATGGAAACGAGCGGAGGGGGTTAGGGCTCCCCTATATGTATATTTATTTACAAATTTCCTCAAAATCAAATTGCCCTAACCCCTCTTTCTCTTAATTTCGCAAATTACGGTTCCCTGTTTGATATGCAAATAGTTTGTCCAGTTTTATTTGTGAAGAATTAACGCCTAAATATACAGAATAACCGAAAAAGATAAACAAGGACAGGAAGAAAAATGAGCGGTCAAATGGCGCCTACTCCCGCAGCTCCTCGACGCAGCAGTTTTGCTCAGAAACGCAACAATCCTTCGGCTGTGAAGAAATCATCTAATTTATCGGAAAATGGTTCGTCCAATGTCAACAGTGGTTCCCTCGCCAAACCCACTTCGCCTGCCCACTCGTAAGTCAGCTAACACAGTTATCAGTTTACTTTTCAGTCGTTTTTTTTTTTGGGTAGTTTTTGGTGTGTAATTTTTGTTTTATTACTTGGATTTAAGTGAATAACAATATTTTTAGAATTAGTGCCAAAAGTGTGATTTTTGAAGGATGCATGGCAGAAATATTGATGGTACTTTGTGGCTCCTTTGGTTACAGCAATGAAGCAAAGGTTTATATAAATGAACTTTGTTCTTGGTAATTTAGTTATTCTAGTATAAGAAATAAAGTTTTGCTAGTTCATTTTGGCTAGATTTATAAATTTACCTGTGAACATGCTTGTTTGTATGGGTGGTTGGATGTAGGTCCGTGGGAGGGGAAAGAACTGTGAAGAAGCTGAGGTTGTCGAAAGCACTTACAATCCCAGAAGGGACGACAGTGTCTGATGCGTGTCGGAGAATGGCAGCCCGACGTGTAGATGCAGTGTTGTTGACTGACGCTAATGCTTTGCTATCTGGCATAGTTACTGATAAGGTTTTTCAGTATTCATTTCTAGTATCCAAACTTTGAGTATGAGCAGTTCAGTTGATCTATTTATTTATTTATGATTTACAGAAATTCCTTCCGCCAAAATGTTTTGAGTACTGCAGTAGCACCCTAAAATTGAGCATCTATTTGGAAGTGAAATTTTTTGATAATTAAGTTAGGACCACGTGTGCAAGCTTCACAAAGTTGACCGTTTCAGTGCAAGCATTTTCTATGGTATTTAATTCAGAAGGGATTGGGGGCAAATGATCAACATAAAGCTCTGTTGAATTCATTTGGTACTGAAACTTTCCCTTGACATAGGATATTGCGACTAGAGTGATAGCAGAGGACTTGCGACCTGAGCAGACACTAGTTTCGAAAATCATGACAAGGAACCCCATTTTTGTGGCATCGGATTCTCTGGCTATTGAAGCTCTTCAGAAGATGGTTCAAGGTCACTTCAGTTGCATGCCAGGCTTTAGTTGTGTTTTATTTATTCATTTTTCAGAATTCTAGATTTAACTTGAGCACATGATATTATGCTAGATTAATGAGCATTATAGTACAATTAAAACAAATGAGGAAGCTATATACTAAACTTGCAATATGCATTAAGAAATGGTAATATTGCATAATGATGAAAAATTGTCATATTACAATCAGAGTGTCATATATTTATGATCCATATAGTGAGAAGCAATCTGATCTTGTGTGAAGTTGAGGAATTTGGTTTTCTATTTCAGGAAATTTTTTCATAAAAAGAGGTGCTTATTTAAGACCTCTTAAATTTTTGATTTATGATACAATGTTTACCATCATGGCAAGAGTTGACTGCTTAGTAGGACTTTTAGTTCTTCAAGAGTATTTTACTCTAATATAGTCCTCTTCTGCAATGATATTTGTTTTTGATGTAGGAGCTAAGAGAATAATAAGCAGAAGAAACACCTAGCTTGGAGATTGCTTCCCAGTTAAGTAAAGCCGCTAGGGTAAGAATTCCCAAGAGAGTACGAAGTGTATTGAAGAGAATTACTCAAAGGAGTACTTGTAGAAAGGCAACAGCCACATGTTGCCCTAAAATGATAAAAGTCAAAATTGCACTTACTTAAGAAAAAATACCCAGCAAACAAGGCAAAAATTAATCACGCCTAATCCTGCACCATTTTCTGATTTAGTTCTGTTAAAACCCAAAACTTTCAAGAAATCGATGACTACATATCCCCTTCTTTGGTGGATCTGCAGCTACAATTATTTTTTTCCTAGATTTATTCATAGCTAAGGGGCAAAATTGGTCTATCGAATTTAGTAGGGTTGACAAATCTTATTAATTTGGGATATTTTGGTCTTATGGCTTAGAAAAGATGGAATAGTGAGAAAATCACTCCCCATTTCTTCTTATTTCCAAAATGAAAAATGAGAAAAAAACTCCAGTGCCAATTCACCCCTTAATGTCGTATTCATCTCTCTCTCTCTCTCTCTTCACCCCCCCGCCCTGCTCTCTCTCAAACATTTTGTCAACTTATCATTTGTTTCCAATTTGGTAATAATTGAACATTTGGATTTTACTTATACATGTTTTTATATCTCAGATCTTCCTGAGGTTACTTCGATAGATGTCTTAAGGTCATATTTTTCTTTTTTGCTTTCTTGACCTTGACAGGAAAATTTCGGCACCTCCCTGTTGTTGAAAATGGAGAAGTTATAGCTTTGATGGACATTACAAAATGCCTCTATGATGCTATATCCAGAATGGAGAAGGCAGCAGAGCAGGGAAGTGCAATTGCCGCTGCTGTTGAAGGTGTAGAACGACAATGGGGCAGCACTTTCTCAGGTTAGTTGGAACAGACTTTATGCACAGAACTACTAGTGAATGGGATGTTTGTTGCTATTGATTCTCTGGAAGTGAAAATTAGCTGCCAATGTTGCTATTTTATTATGATTTTGTATATAATTTTCCTTTGGTACAGTCATTCAAGTGAAAGGTGATACAGGACAAACTGGAGCATTGGTGATACTAACAATCTAATCAAAATCCTATCCAGAAGCTAGGCTGTGAAATTCAAGCTTGAGTCTTTGTTTTTTTGGCAACCTCGGTTGATAACTAGGTGGATCTAAACCTTAATGGGTGAGTGAGCTACATGGAGGGATGGACTGATTGGGAAATTTTCTTCCATGATGAGGCAGTTTGTGTGATTTGTGGTGTATGACTATGCTACATGAATCAGAGTTTTGTTTTTCTTGACCATATTTGAGTATATATAATAGAGTCTTATCAGCTAGTTGTCGTTACTATGGATGCCCCCGCTTTGTATTTTTTTTTTGGGGGGTTTTTGCCCGGGGGGGGGGGCAATCCCCAATATGTAAAGCCTTACTGTTTGATTTGTAGCAACAAGAGATCCATTCTATCAAAAAAGGAATATACCAAAGTCACAGAAAAAAGTAGAAGAGAGAAGAGAAATAAGACGGCAAAAAAAAAAAAAAAAAACTTGATGGTGTATCATGATGTAGAAGATGGATCCTTTCAATTTAATAGAGAATTCTCTGCAGCTTTTACTCAATTGCAGAGACATTTATTGAACAAGTCTCGTGCATATTTGACTAACAGTTGACTTTATTAACTTTTGAAGTCATGTTGTTTATTTACGTTTCCAGCTTGACTCGTACTTGTTTAATTTGATAAGTCTAGCTTGATTAGCTCATTTGTTGTCTGTGAATTACACCTTTTCTTCAATCAGAAATTTCATAAGAAACAATACTATATTTGAAAAAATTATCTTAATCACAACCGTCCAAGTATATTGATGAATAATAGCAATATCTAACAGGCTAACAACAGTCAATAAAAATTACATTTGGTGCTGAAATAACATGTTCAAAGACAGTATGTAAATAGTATGTTGGAAACAAATTTCCTTGATATACTAGGAGAAAGTTGAAAGAGAGATAGTGTGAAAGGATATTGTGACAAAGAAAATTTTTGTGGTCAATGAAATTACAAGCTAACATGTATAACCAGCCCCAGATCTTTAAAGAATCTGTACTGCTTTGATAAAAACCAAATGTTAATGGAAACAGCTCATGCACACTCGTTCAGTACATGAACTTTTTTTTTAATTAAAAAAATTCAAACTCATCATTTTTATTAAATGAATTAATTCAATTTCGGACACTAACTAGCTCAGACAAACTTTGGTTGCAAATGATTGATTCATTTAAAAGGAGTGGAAAAAGAAACTGGGAGAGATCCCTGAAAGGCTTGTGTCTTCGTTTCTCCCTTAGATACATCTACATTGATCCAGCAAGTCAACGTCAGAAAGCTGATGTCTCCTAAACAGGAGTTCCCGGTGAATTGATTTCTCTCGTGGATATTTTTTCATTTTGGAGTGGGCTTATGTTTTCTTCTTTTACCATTTGTTGTTCTGGCTGTGATCTTTGCTTTTGTGTTTTTTCTTTTTTTTGGGGGTTTTATTACGGGCGGGGGCAGGGGGAGTGACGGTCTGCGACATGTATTAAATGATACAAAATGCAACAATGCAAAAATGTTAAAGCTTTAAAGTTCAGTTTCTAGTATAGGGGTGAAAGTTTTGAAAGTTATATTACTAATATCATAGGTCTATGTTTCAGTTTATGTTGTTTGGTTTGCGGATGTTGGGGTGCCAGGTGGGTAAGAGGTATTCATGGGGACTGGTTCAAGCTAATTGGCTCTCTGAATTTGATCCAGGCCTGATTGGAACTCAATTAATAATTAATATTGATAAAGGAGTATTTTGCAGCTACTGATATACTCTGGCATGTAAAGATTTCTTTCTTCCTTGCCCAAGTATGACCCTTATTTGTATATTATATGTAACTGTAGTACGCACCTCCATTTGGTTAAGATGGAAGGTTTGTGCAACAAAGAAAATTTGACGTACTGCCTTTGCAAAGGAGAAGCTTCTACTCAATGAGTAATAGTTTCACAAGAACAACTGTGATATTAGATCAATTTAGATATCTATGAGAGAATTTTTTTTTCAAGTGATATTAGATCAACGTAGATATCTCTGAGAGAAATTTCATTTCTAATTGAACTTATAGCTACATTAGATGCATGGGCATTTTAATTGTGTCTCAGTTAGATTGGATTTGTTTGGCATTCTATAAATGTATGCTGCTTTCTGGATTTCATTTCAGAACAAGGATATTGAAAGTTTGAACAGATTTTCAACCCAAAATTTATGTGAACCAAACAAGAGTGTCAATAAATAACACTCATTTTAGTTTAGGAACAACTAAGCAGGGAGTTACCATTCCCATTCACATTCCAATCTTGAATTTGAGGGAAGTGGCTCCTAATTTGAAACTGAGATGCTGCTTAGTTCAAAGCCATAAATTTGCACTTACAACAGTTCTTGGTATGTGGATGCTTGTGTCACCTCACTTGAGACACATTTGTTGCTTGGGAAAAGGTGATGAGATATGGAAGACATCAGCAAGTTAGGTTGAGTGTTTTGTTTTGTCAGGGTATTAGTTGAAGAATATTTTTAGTTAATATGCTTGCCAAGAGATTCTTAATCTACATTATCTAAATGCTTCTACACGTCTTTGTATGTGATGTGTACTTTTCTGTTTTTGTACTCATATCTTTGGTTGATGGAACTGAAGTTTGTTTTTCCCTTTGATCTTGTTTCCCAGCTCCGTCTGCATTCATAGAAACCCTGAGGGAGCGCATGTTCAAGCCATCATTGTCGAGTATCATATCTGAGAATAGCAAGTATGAGAACTTGCTTAGGTTTATTTTGGTTGCTGGAGTGGTATAGTTCTCTTGAGGTTGGTTTTGTGCATCTAAATCTAGTTTTATAATGATGTCAGGGTTGGAATAGTATCTCCATCAGATCCTGTCCATGTTGCTGCAAAAAGGATGCATGAGTTGCGGGTTAATTCAGTCGTTATTATGACAGGAACCAAGATTCAGGGGATATTGACGTGTTGTATTCTTTTCATCAAGATCCTCCCCTTTTTTCCTCCTTTCTTTCTTCTTAGTCTAAACAGTACTTTTTTTCATAATACCGTTTTCATCCCTGATCTCCCCCCCCCCCCCCAATCTTTTATCATCTTTGAGGTAATTTTCTAGTACCTTCTTCATCCTTGAAATTTTTTTCCCTATCTATTTTGATCCTCAAACTATTTTTGGAGATCCGAAATAGTCCTCAAATCTATTTAGTTTGGGGTAGAAATGTCTACACTATCAATGCACTATAAAATATAATCCATTCCCTCCCAAAACAAAATGGATCATGCTTACTCTTTTTTTGAATAACAAAAGTTTATAAAAATTGCTGAGGGTTTGTAAACAAGAAACCAAGGGAACAATATCACCCATTTAAAACCATACTTAACCCTAAAGCCTATACAAAAATTAAAATAATTCAGTAGCCGTACTTTGTTCGGGAGACCAATTTTGTTTTTGGAGGGAAAGGATTGCTTGGAAAATTGTAGTTACTATTTTGGTACTCTCAAAGTAAATCAAGGATGATAATGGATCAGAAAGAGTTCAAGGATGCAAACGGTACATAAAAAATAGTTCCAGGATAATAATAGATCAATAAAAAGTTTGCGGACAAAAATGGTAACGTAAAAAAGGTTTGAGATCTATTTAGGCAATTGCCCCTTTTCTTTTTTAAGAGAAAAAATAAGTTCGAACCTTTTCTCTAAATCTTGAATTTTGTGGAAATATTGTAAATATTGGTTGTTATATGCAAACTTATTTTATGCTTATGCTTACTGTTTGCTTTCTATTTATTCTTTTGACTTCTCCACACAGTTCAAAAGATATTCTTATGCGGGTTGTGGCCCAAAATTTGTCGCCTGAGCTGACTCTGGTGGAAAAGGTTTTTGCCACTCCTAATCTGCATACTTGATATAATTTTTTATTTTATTTCGTTTTTGATACAAGCTTAGAACTTACTTCTTCAAGATAAATTATAACCATGTGGAGATTCCTGTGTAAAGTTGCATCTCAAATGCTGCTTAACTGAAATTACTCTGATCTTTATCATTTCTATGAATTCTATATCACTTCTAAGTTTCTTCTCCCACTGGCAGAATTTGCGCATCAACTGATGGAAATGCTTCTTTGACCATCCTTGCAATATTTATCCTCGTCTAATCGCAAATGATGCTGCAGACTGCGGTCTATCTATGGCACTAAAAAAGATTTATTTATTCCCTGAATTAGTGACTTCCTGCATTTGATATTAGCTGATGCAACCATTAATCAAGTGAGGCAGCCTTGTAAGAACAAGTTGGTTAAATGTGAAAGGAAATGTGGCAGAATCCATTCAATAAACACCTACTTTTGTTTTAAGTGAAGATGAAATTTCCTTTCTTGCCTGTTCCAAAAGAATTTCCAGTTTTGAAAATCACATATATTTTCATCACAGTCCTCACTTGGAAACAAAAGTCTATGATTCTAAAATTCTCATAACCATGGAGGTCATAACCCATTAATTGCAAGGTAGGATATTTAATTGTTAGATGCCCTCCTAAATGTTTCTGCTAGTTCAGCAGAGGGCATTTGTTTTGAAAAGGGTAGAATAAGTAATTGGAGATTGCCCACTTCAAAATAACAAGTTTTTTCTATAATTGCTGTTATGAATGAAATGACCAATAAAGCTGCGATCCGTATCTATCAATTCTGTTCTTGATTGTGCAATAAGCTGCACTAGCCTCTTATGCTACTTTCTTTTAAGTGACAAGACCTAAACTAGATATGATACTTTGCATCCGGAGTTAGTTGGAGACTTTGTAAATGTTACTTGTGGACTGAATTTTATTTTAGCTGAATCTCGTGTTATTCTTATTGCATGAAATTGACAAAGAAACTTTTCCCCTTAAGGTGATGACGCCAAATCCTGAATGTGCAACAATAGATACAACAATTCTTGAGGCGTTACATATAATGCATGATGGGAAAATTTTGCATATTCCTGTTGTGGATAGAGGTGAGCTCTGATTTTTAAACTGAATGACTGGATTAAAGAATCATTTGCTGAATCTATTTTTTGGCAGATGGATGTATTGTTGCTTGCGTTGATGTTTTACAGATAACTCATGCGGCAATCTCCATGGTAGGTTTTTTGTCAATGTGGAACTTTCAAGTTTTTCTTTTTTCTGCTGGTTTTTATTATTTTTAATTATTTTTTAAAAACCTCTATGCACTATATATGCTTTAGGATTAATATCAGGTTGTACTGTAAAATTTGTCCAATGTCTGAAAAGAGATCTTTATATGGAAAATCATGCCCCTGGGGGGGGGGGGGGGGCGGGGGAGATGGAACTGGGTATATATAAGAAAATTTCCTCTAGTTGAATTTTCCCTCAGTTATTAATTTTCACGGAAATTCATAGAGGCTTGTGTCTGCTCCCCTGTGTACAATGTTCGTAATCTACTTGTCAAAAATAATATTTTAGTCTGTGTATCTGCTTGCAGAATCTTTTCAAAGCGAGATATTTGATGGGTATTTAAATATTTAAAGAGATAAGATAGAGTTACAGATTTTGCCTTCATATGGCAAGTGGTAAGACTTAAGTCTCACATTCATGATTATGCTGATGCTTACTTTATGGAAGAGCATTTGAAAAACTAAAGTGAAGAGAAGGTCTCATGATTGTGCTAACATATTAATTTTCATTAGGTAATCTATGATTTTGTGGCTTTTTCCTTCTTAAGGTTGACAATGGCTCTGGTGCTGTTAATGATGTGGCAAATACAGTAATGCAGAAGTTCTGGGATTCAGCACTTAATCTGGAGCCCCCGGATGATTATGACACACAAAGGTTTATCTTTTATTGCTGAAAATTTGTTTTCTTGATAGTTGAATGTGTCAATATTAAATTTGGTGTGATTTCAAATGCAGCGAGATGTCTATGTCTGCAGTAAATATGTCAGATGGGACAGAACAGGGGAAATCTGCATATCCATCTCTTGGTCTTGGCAATTCATTCGCTTTCAAATTTGAGGACCTCAAGGGACGTGTACATAGATTCAATTTCGGTTAGTGTTCAGCAGTTTACGAGAATCTGGGGGGTTCCATCATATGTTATGTCATCTGAATTCAATTTATTTTTCATGTCATCTGAATTCTATTTATTTTTCATGTTTTGTGTCTTAAAATTGGTCAAGTATTCAGTTGATAACTTTACCTTACCTTTGACCTCTTTTTCTTTTTTCCTTTGTTCAATTTGTTGATTGACTTTGCTATTTATGAGAAGCTTTCTATGAAGTGATTGATGATGGGGAGAAGTAAGGTGGTGGATCAGAAGTATGAGACATAATTAATACTCACACTGCATGGAAATGAATGTCTAAATTTGTATTTTGGGATATCTTGAAACAAATGACCACATTTCTAAATTAAATATATTATCCATCTATAGTTCCACAGCTAACCTATTCTCTTTGTCCAGAATTGAATGTCCGATTTTGACTTGGTATAAAAATTGTGGAAATTAGTTTGACTATAGATAAATTTCTATAATATCCTTATTAATTAAAGAGGTTATTGCTGGGGTCATGTTAGCGGAGCTTAAACCCCTTAAAATCAATGGAGTTAAAAGAGTGGTGGGATTATTGTGGCCGTGAAGTGTAGTTTTCTTTAATTAAGGAGGTTTGGATGAAATATATGACTATTTTAGGACATTCAATTTTCGGCATCTTAAAAAGGAATTGTGGATACTCCCTCTGTTTCAAAATATAAGTCATTTGAGGAGGGTAGAGGCTTTTCAAAATAGAAGTCATCTTGTACATATCTATGACCATTTGATGCTTTTCTTTTAGTATTACCCCTATTTCACTCTTATAAGAATGTGATATTGCTTTGGATAATGGGAGAAAAAGGATAAGAGAGAAAGGGTATTTTAGGCACTTGAATAGAAAATTTATCTTTATTTTAACACTCTTAAGCTATTTGCACAAGTCTAAAATGATTTATACATTTGAAATGGAGGGAGGATTCAGTTTGGATGGAGGGAGTGCTTAATTCAAGGGATATGAGTTACACATGGGTCACACAAGTATCTTCGTTAGTTAGTGAGGGAATTTGGTAACTTAAATGTGATCAAATGCTCTCCCAACTTTTTGTTACAATTCAAATGTTAATATTCAATTCCGGATGAAGGGCGTTATGTTGAAAGATGAGAAACGAAGTTGTGCAGCAGGAGCAAATCCTCTTAGGGGCTTCATAATATATTTGATTCTCCTCAAAATTCTCAGGCTCTTGTACTATTATTCTATATCAGGAACTGCTCATTAAGATCTTGAGAAAGAGGTCTTTTTGGTAAAAAAAAAAAAAATTGCAGTATGATGAAACTGTTTGTACTGATATCTTATTAGTTGACCTTCCATCTAGCTTGTAGAAATTCCAAGGTATGGAGATCTAAGCCTACAATGGAAATGCTAAATCTTCTTATCATTGAGGGTTTTTGTCTCAAACCATGGTACTGTGCTTCTATACTGATGCTTTGTCTGTGGATTGGCTGTGTCAATATAACTGAGCTAAATAGATAAACTCAATGCTTGTGATGGGTATTTTGGGCTGTGAGGCCTTGGATGGTTTGTGATAAATTTGGAAAACTTTTCATACAACCCATAAACTAGTGTTGCTTTACACCTTTCTAGAATAGGACAACAGTGTGATTTCACCTTGTTTTTCATGTGCTTCTCCTTTCTAGGCACTGAAAATTTGGCTGAGCTTGTTGCAGCAGTTATGCAGAGGATTGATACATCTGCCGAACAAAACCGTCCTCAACTCTTGGTGAGTTTGGAAGCAGTAAATTAATGAGTCTTTCTCTTAATGAAAATAATATTTCCTGAACTTATTGCTCTGTAATGGCTGTTGTAGTATGAAGACGATGAGGGTGACAAAGTTCTGCTCACAACAGATAGTGATCTTGTTGGTGCTGTGGGCCATGCCAGATCAACGGGACTAAAGGTTGGTGATTTTCGTTTCTGCATGCACAATGCTTTATTAATTATTCTTTTTTGATATCTACGGATTCTGGTTTAACATTAAACTATGGTATTCCGAGGAATATCTTGTAGTTTTAATCTCTCTTTCTTTTTTTTTTTTTTGGGATGAATTTTTTAATCTCTCTTTCTGAAAGAGTCAAAAAGTGTGTAGGTTGGCCGGGGAGAAAGGGGGGGGGGGAGGGGGTTCATTTGAAATCTGAAACTAGGTTGCTCCAAGGATTGTGCTATCTATTGGGGTCTATATCTTGAGCTATGGCCCGTATGGGACATTCAAACTTTTATTATTTTGTGCACTTTATTGGTCACCTGTTGGTTTTACTCTAGTCCCTCATTTGCACTTCTCTGCATTCTTTAAAAATGTAAACACGCTTGCCAACAGTGGCTTAAAAAGCATTGGCAAGTTCATCTTAGTGTCCCAAGATATTAAAGGAGTTTCTAGGTCAATTCAGGACGTAAGTCAAACCCATCAAATGCAACCTCTCTTCCAGTTGTGGTCCTAAGATGAAATTGGACAAGATTTGTGATACTGTTTGTCACTGACAAGTCTTCATCCACTCTTTTAGTTGATGGATATGGGTTTTTATTCTATGCCTACAAACCTCTAGATAGCCTCTTCTTTACCCTTGCTCAAATGGATAGTCCTGTTTAATAGACATGAAAACAACATAAGAATATGGACTTGTCAGTAGCTTCCAAGATTATAGATTCCCTGAAAACCCTTCATCTTTATAATTATTGGATCAAATTCTGAGCCTACAGAAAATAAATAAACCTCCTATGGTAAAATGTCAATGTATAGTCTTATTCCTTTGTCTTTTGATTCTTTCATTAAGGGGCATGCCTATTGTTTACCTTTTATGTTCTTTGCCTTACTAATTAAATTGATCACTTGCAAGGGGTAAAACATTGGAATGTAAAGCTCTTAAAATGAATTGCATCGGATGACAACCACATAATTATTAACTGCTAGTAGCTCTTGCCTTTCTTTTCTTTTCTGTTATTACAACGTCCTGCTGATCTCTAGATCCATTTGTAGTTCATTCCTTGCTGGAAAAAATGCTGTAATTAGACTACTGACATAAGTTAACCAGATATACAGCTCATTCTCCTTTACCTAGTGCCAGATGCAGCCAGAATCTTGATTTGCATGTGCGCATGAGTTGTATTGTATCTAAGCAAATAAACATATATATGTACACGTCAAAGATTCATGTCTGCATGCGTTGGTAAAAGAGGTGAAATAGGACATTAATGCATGGTGACTTATAAATTATTTGGAAAAAAGATTTGATATCGGAACTTTTCTAACAAATGATTACTTCATTGCTGTTGCTGCGATTTGTAATATAATATTCGGACTTTCGGACAGGAAGGACACGTGTTATCTTTTTTATTCTTTTAGATACACTTAACTTTTCTTCCCTTCTCTATACCTACATTACACATAATATACAACTTGGGTCAGATGTCATTCAATGTATTCATTCAGCACCATGGTGATCTGGTGAATTTTACACGAGCATCATTTGTATCACCTTTGGCAAATAGTTGATCAGACTTAATTCAACCAATTTGACCTCGTCAACTTCAAATTTTCAGGTATTGAGATTGCATATAGATTTATCGGAATCTCGGAAAGAAAAGACAGAACTGCAATTAAGTTCAGCTACTGCTGAGAAATCTGGATTGCTTTATCGGCGCGCTGGATTTTTGGCTGGAGCAGTTGTGCTGACAGGAATAGGTGTAGTGGTCTACTTAAAGCGCTCCAATACATGATTTTTTACATACCAGAATCCAAGCACTCACCCATTTGCTACACTAAACATTCTAGACTGGGCGGAAATTTTTGTTTTCGTCTCATGGCTAGGTTAACTATGTATGAGCTGGGACAAGCAAACCAGAATATGTGTGCATAATAGTTATTAGTCCAAAAAAGGAAGATAAAGAAAGGTACGAACATGAGCAAGGGAAGGCTGGTTTTCAATATTTTCCGTTCTGTATGAACCTGATTCCCCAAATGGGAGGCTACTGTTTTAAAATACGCAAGTTGCGGCAGTAAAGGTACTGTTCCGAGGTTATGTAGTTTGTATGCGCACGTATTACTTACTTTTCTCCACATAATTAAGGATTGTAGGAGTCTTAGGGGTGATTTTGAGTTTTGCAGCCTGCCGTGTCAATACTGCAGTGATTTGTAGCTTCCATTGCCCTGTTTGAACTAATCATCATATGAAAATTTTGATTTGTTATTTGGTAGTACACTATTATTATTCTTCATTCCTCAATGACTCCGAACCTGCCAACCACCCCGGGTACACCCGGCCCCTTCCCCCCGGTTTTCCCTAGAAGTATGGGGGTACCAATATTTGACGGAAGTTTTGGGCGAATATCATCGACATTTCTGTAGAAAAATATGAAAAAGCAAGAATTAAGTTGAGAGAAAACTCTCTGATGTCTTCTCCATCTTAAAAATGGTTCCTCAATATGCAAGGAGGGCTGCAAAGTCTGCTAAAAACATGCTAATCTAACAGCTAACAAGACCGTACAATATACAAAACATATGTACAACTTGCGGGATATATACAAGAGAGGATTATCCCCGAAATTAAACTTAGTAGCAGCTTTTGGATGATCATGATCTCTACCAAGACTGTTATGAAGAAAAGAGAACCAAGTAGCACTTGACGCCTTAGGGGCTGTTTGGATTGAGGGAAAAGGAAGGAGGGGAGAGAAGAGCAGGAAAGAAAGCAAAGGGAAAGACTAATTCATTATCACGTTTGGAAATCTCTAGATGGAAAGGAAGGAAAGGAGAAATATGTGTTAGGTGAAGCAAAGAAAAGGAAAGGAGAAATATGTGTTAGGTGAAGCAAAGAAAAGGAAAGGAGTAAATGTTAGTTTACTTCTTTACCCATTAGTAATAATAGGCTAACAAATGAGATCAGAATCCTGCAAAACCTAAAGGTCCAAATATGACCACTCCTTTATCTTTACATTATATATATATATATATATATATATATATATATATATATATATATATATATATATTCTATAGAAACATGCAGTTTAAATGCATACCAACTTGATGACCAATGTCGTGGAGACCGTCTTGAAGTGGTTCGATTAAAAAATGCAGACCTTGCTCCCTGCCAATCGAGTCATGAACATTTCGGAGGACACAAGCAGAGTCTACGGACTACCAGGGGGAGCAAACTAGATAGTTTTTCTTCAACCGAAACGGCAGAGAAAAGAAAAGCTGCTTTGGTTGCGAAGAATCTCGGGCTCGTTCCTTCATCCAAGAACTATATTATAGTCAACGAAATCGAGCATAGGCTATTGGAATTTCGGGGTGACAGCAACTCGTATGTTATACTCGATATTCTGTTGGCTGGCTCCAAAGAATTCTATGAAGATCAACATGACACATTATTGTAAGTATGTGAAGGATCTTGGAGCCATTGCAAGCTATAATTGGGCAAAGCATGTAAGAGATTTCCAGCTTGAAGGGCTGGAGGCATTTTACCTGAAAAACAAGAAGTCTGCAAGATGGCCCGACGGGAACATGCATCTTTTACTGATATTTACTCCCAATTGGTAATAGCTGCTAATGTGAACAATTGTTATGTTGAGTTTGAACAATTGTTCTCTTGATTGTAAACAATTCTTCGTTTGAATACCGTGTCTGAACAGCGGCTCTATTTAGTATGATTGAGTCTTCAATTGAACAATTGTCCACTTCAAATTGAACAATTGTTTTGTTTAGGTAATTATTCAAGTAATAGCGAACAATTATCCAGTTGATTGTAAATAATTCTTCTACTTTTTGGTTGTGTCTGAACAATTGTTCAGTTTTTTGCTTGTGTCTGACAAATTATTCAGCTTGGCATGAACAATTATTTATCTGAATTGTTGCTTGCATCGAGCTGAACAATTGTTCACATGAGAGTGAACAATTATTCTGTTGAATATTTAATCGCTTGAATCTAAACACTTATTCATGTCACTATGAATAATTATTCAATTAAACAATTGTTCAGTTCAATGTTAACAATTGTTTAGATAAAGAATTGTTCACTCCATAGCGAACAATTATTCAGTTGAATTTGAAGAATTCTTATATTTTTTGTGGTTGTGTCTAAACAATTAATTGGTTGAGTGTGAAAAATTGTCTAGGTGTGTGCTTGAGGTTGGATAATTGTTCAGTTTAGTTTGAAGAATTATTTATCTGTACAAATTTTAACACAAAACCGATCAATTGTTCACATGAGAGTGAACAATTATTCATATGAACAATTGTTTATATGATAGTCCACACTTACCCAATTGTTCAGTTGAATATTTACTCACTTGAGTCAGAATATTTTTTTAGTGGGTTTGAACAATTATTATAGTTATTTTGAACAATTGGTCATCTGAATTCTTAATAAAACTTACGATTCTCAACGCAAGTTCGGTATCTATAAGTGGTTAGTAGAAAAGTGAAGGGCGAGCTGCCTTGTTTGTGATGGGACTCGAGCAGGGTGTCTACTATCTGTATTGCCAATCCCATACAAAGTGCAACTGCAGAAGCTATTGGTGATGTGCCCTCTATTGACATCCAGAAGTCCGTGGAGAGGGAAGTACTGGAGGTTAAGAAGCGCAAGTATCAAAGGAAGTTAGAAAAGATCGAAGAAAGGCTTCGAGAGCTTGATAAAGAGGATTGCTCCTTGGAGTTGTGTATGGATCCGAAACTCAAAAAAGAAAACGAAGCACTGTCAGGAAAGAGGAAATAGGAGCACCCGAGACGAGAACGAAAGCTAACATAGAGGACAGTAAGTGTGATATGCCACATGAGGAGGATATTCATGGTAGGGATGTTAGTCCTCATCTTATGATGGTTGAGGTTGAAGAATTCTAATTTAGAGCGAGGACAGACGTGGTTGAGGATCTTGCAATCCTTGAGATCACAAAGGCTTATAGTGAAGTTGAAGGCAACCATTGGATGTTGATAATGATAAGGTGGAAGAGGGATGACCTGGCGAGTCTTCAATTGTTCAGCCTGAGCCAGGTGATTACAAATATCACATTGACACCTTTCTGACATAAGCTATTGTTTGCGGGGGTGAAGATGGATCGGGAGCGTATTTTGCCTCCATCTACAGTAAGGTTATTCTTCTAAATAATAATTGTTTAGCATTAAGAACAATTGTTGTCAATATTGTTGAACAATCGTTCATGGTTTTCAACTGTCTTGTAGATAAGTCCGTTGAAAGGATGGAGGAAAACATGGACGAACAAGGCAGTGCCAAGATAGAGAGAGGAAAGGAAGGTAATTTTGCGAACCCCATCAATGGTGAGGTTGTTCATTTGAATAATTGTTCATGAGTATTAAGAACAATTATTCTAGTATTGTAACACATGAACAATTGTAGATAAATCTGTTGAAGAGGCTGATGAAAAATTGGATGAACTGGGCTTTGCTAGTGCAGAGGTATAGGAAAAGGTAATATTGATTCCGTTGAATCGGGAGAAGAGAAGCAAACAATGGAGGGTAAGGTGGAAGGAGCATCTATGGCACGTATGAAAGAGCTCGGTGCAAGCAAATCCACGAAGGGTGTGAGGACAGCTAAGAAGAGAAGGCTGATCAAGGCAAGTTCAAAGCTTAACTCACCTTACGTTATCACTAAGGGTGATTCAAATGCACTAACTAATGATAAAGTGACATTGGTGAACTTTGGACTCTTGCGAAACCCTCCGGACAGGAGAGAGTAAGTATGCCTCTACGCCATATGAACAATTGTTCACGTACCCTTGAACATAGTTAAGAACAACAATCTTTTACGTCAAGCTGAACAATTGTTCATATTTCGTAGACTGAATTATTGTTCTGAACAGATCCCTATATTATTGTTATTTCAAGAATGAACAATTATTGAACAATTGTTCCTGAATACTTATTATGCCTTCGCAGTATACTGACAGTGTTAGATGATGATGTCTATATGCTTACGCGATTGTATTTGGAAGGAAATAAACCTCGCGGCTACTTGTATACATCTGTTGTTGATGCATTTACACATGTTAAATTGTGGGCACTTAAAATCTGGCATTGTTAAGAGGTTTTACTTCACGATGGCTATGGCGGTGCATCTTTATTCGTGGTTAATGTTCTCTTGGTTTGGTTATGAACAATGGTTTACATTCTGGTTTTGTACAATTGCCTAATTTGTAGAGATGGGCGGTTGATGACGTTGCCAAAGACACTGTCCCAAATGCCTCGGAGATAGAGAGTAAGGTGGCAAAGCTACTCAGCGGTCGGAATTATCTTGACACTGACCATCATTTCAATCCAGCCGTGTGTGATCTTGTAAGTGTTCAGCACACTTGTTAGAACAACTGTTCAACCATTATTTGAATTATGGGTCTAAACATTTGTTTAGCAACTAAGCGTAATATTTATTGTTCAGCAATTAAGCGTAATATTTATGTTACTTGCAGTAATTGTTCCGTTGTTTTAAAGAATTTTGTATTACTATTGCTTGTATCAATTCTTCTAGCTCATATGTCGTGCTGAGCATTTGTTCTTGTTCGCAGTTGATATTCCATCAAAGAAGCTCCTATGCCTTAATAGCATGGCTTGTCAAGAGGTGTTCGAAGATCACATCGGGTCGTTAGCGATGCAGTGATGAGATACTTTCAGGCATGGTGTAGTAAATGTAGTGATGTTCATGTGGACTTTGAAGAATTTACTTGGGATGTTCCAAACATCCCAATTCAACCTGATGCATGCAGCTGTTGTTTATTGTACTCTGGATGATAGAAAGATGGGTTGGGCACATCGCGCAAGATTGCTTCACATTATGGGTAAAGCCCGAATACATTGAGAGCGTAAGACAAAAGAAAACTGCACGCCTTCTCTTTCAATTGGAGAATGCAATATTTAGAGACGTAATGAATAGGGCAAAGGCTTGGGAGGTGGGTTTGGAATTGCCTACGCAAGAGAGAGAAAAGGGAAAAGGGGGAAAGAGAGGCCGTGGGAAATGAGTGAACAATTGTTCAACCATGTCTATTCAATTGTCCATATGCTATTCCAATTGTTCCATAGGTTCTTAATAATAATTATTTAATTGCTAAATAATTGTTCTTTATTGGCTAAACAATTGTTCCATAGAGTGAGTGCACTAAGCTAAAAATTCCATTATAATGTCATGTGAATAACTGTTCCTCCGAAATAACTGAACAATTGTTCCTTAATAATTGTTATGTAGTAACTAAACAATTGTTCCATAACTTAGCTAAAAATTACACTGCTTGTATGGTGAGTAAGGCCGATCAATTCATGACTGAACAATTGTTCTATAACCGATTTACATTCCCAATAGACAAAAACCTTCAAGTTCCGAAAATTGTACGCTAGAAATATACAATTTGTTCACAATTCATAGTGTCAGCTGTAAGTAGCATTCGCCAGGCTCATGCAAAGGCGTCTATGCAATCGATGCAGGGCCTTGGAGTGGCGTGGAGGCTTTTTGTATATTACGAGGCTTCTTTAACACAATCTTCTTCATTTGTCTGGCCTGTTCCATCAAGCTCTTCAATCGTTTCCTTGATCTGTTGGGATTCTCCTTGCACTTAATTGTCCTCGCAGGCAGTCTCGAGTCTTCAACCATATCGGGTTGAGAAATGCTTGTACACAGAATGTTAGTGGTTGATAATGAATAATAGTTAAGAAAAATTATTACATACTTTCTGAATAATTGTTCAGTATTTATTCTAATGATGGATAGGGTGAATGCATATCTACTTGGTTGCGACAATACGTCTCGCTGCTGGTCAGCATTTCTTTCTGTAGGGGCAAGAAACCACTTCACCTATTCTCACAACACATCCACGTTGCTGTCAACAATACTATATGTGTCATCCTCCAAGTTGACACTCATAGCCAATAGAAGCATCTTTCCTGTCAGATACTAGTAACACTTATAGTATGTAGATAGGATTTTTGAACTGGTGTTTGATGATGGAAACTCCAAGCCACTCTTCACTCTCTTAGTCCTCTTGGATAGAGCGTATTATTCTGACAAATCCTCTTTTAGTTGTTTCCCAAAGACCGAGCACATCCATTATGAAATACCTAAGAGGGGGGGTGAATTAGGTATTTGGCAAGACATTTAATATCATTTGTAATAAGCTCATCAAGATACAACACATATACATTACCAACTCTTTTAGCAGCAAAGATAGTTTTGTTACTTGCTTTGTCAACCATTGAGGAGCCTGCATCATCTTCATTTCTTCTTTGAAGATAAATGTTAGATTCATCAAAGGTTACATGAATAGATTCTTCAACACACTATCCTTTTATTATAGACTCTATATGTCTTTTTATTTGATGAGTAACCAAGAAATATTCATTCATATGATTTTCTATCAAACTTACCAAGATAGTTACTAGTGTTTAAAATGAAACACTTACAACCAAAAACTTTAAAGTAGACAATTGATTGTGTTATCAAATAGAAGTTCAAAAGGTGTTTTTCTTATAAAAGGTCTTAGCAAAACTCTATTCATGACATAACAAGCTGTATTTACAGCTTTAGCCCAAAAATATTTAGGTAGTGAATTTTCACAAAGCATTGATCTAGCCATTTCTTGTAAGGTTCTGTTTTTCCTCTCCACAACACCATTTTGTTGAGGTGTTTTGGCAGCTGAAAAATTGTGAGTAATTCCATACTCATCACAAAATTTTGTAAAATCTTGATTATAGAATTCTCTTCCATTATCACTTCTAATAGAAATCAGTTTGCAATCAAGAGAAGTTTGAACCTTTTTTAAAAGTTTTGAAAATTCATAAAACGTTTCATCTTTTTGTGCTAAGAAAATTACCCATGTAAATCTTGAAAAATCATCAACAATCACATAAGCATAGCTTTTACCACCAAGACTAGTAGTCCTCATAGGACCAAATAAATCCATGTGAACTAGTTCAAGAGGTTTTGAGGTAGAAATCATTTTCTTTGGTTTAAAAGATGTTTTTGATTGTTTTCCATATTGACAAGCATCACAAAGATGAGTTTTGTCAAAATGCAATTTTGGTAATCCTCTAACTAGCTCTTGTGTAGCAAGTTTGTTCAATAAATCCATGCTTACATGTCCTAATCTTCTATGCCATAAAAATCTATCATTGTCATGAATGGCAAGACATTTAATATCATTAGTAATAAGCTCATCAAGATATGGCACATATACATTACCAACTCTTTTAGCAACAAAAATAGTTTTGTTACTTGCACTGTCAAGAATAGTACAAGTATCACATTTAAACTCTACTTTGCATCCATTATCACATAATTGACTAATACTCAGTAAATTATACTTTAAATCTTCAATAAGTAATACTTTCTTGATAAGAGGGAAAGAACCTTTACCAATGTTACCTATTCCAAGTATTTTTCCTTTCTTCTTATCTCCAAATGTGACAAAACCTTCACTTGTAGTTTGAAGTGCACTAACAAGTGATGCATTTCCAGTCATATGCCTTGAGCATCCACTGTCAAGGAACCATTTTGTGGCACTTGATCTTGAGGCAAATTGTACCTACACCAAATTTGAAAGGGTGATTTTTGGTACCCATATTTTCTTGGGTCCAAGGGGGTTAGTAAAAGTTTCTTTGACTTTCCAAATGGTTTTAACACCACTTTCTATTTTTCTTTTGATAAAACATCTAGACACCTTGTGTCCATGTTTACCACAATAAGTGCAGCAAATATGTGATCTAGAATGATAAGATTCTTTAGCAAAAGATTTTTTCTGTTTTGGAGCAGAATAATCATGAGTAAAACCAAGACCATGTTTTATAAATGAAGATCTTTGATAGCCAAGTAATTTATTCAAATTTTCCCTTCCATTTGTAAATCTCTCAATGCATAAAGTTAGATCATTAACTTTTCTTTTTAGAAGCTCATGATCTTTTATCATTGATTCAAGAGAAATAATTCTAGTGCAAAGCTTTTTGTTTTCAAAAGATATGTTTTGTATAGTTGTATTCAAAACTTCTTTTTCAATAGTAATGCAACTAATGGTTTCAAGAAGTTTTCCATTTTCAACACATAATTTTGAAATTTCATTAGATAAATCATTTATTTTGAGTTTCATTTCTTTATTTCTTTTTGAAGCCTTTTTTAATTCTTCATATAACTCAATAATTAGATCACTGGAATCAATATCATCATCATACACATTTGAAATAGAGGGTGAAGATTGTACCTCATCATCAATGGCCATAAAGCATATGTTGGCCTTTCCTTCACTTTCATCCTCACTTTCTTGTTGATCCCATGTTCCAGCTAATCCTTTTCCTTTCTTGACAGATTTCTTTTTGTTTTTGCTTTCTCTTTCTTTTTCCAAAGCTTTAGGACAATCAAAGCAACAAGATGCTCTGTGCTTTTACATTCAAAACATTGAGGTTTGTAGGATGAGGATTGTCCACTCTTCTTGACTGGTTTTCTTCCTTTCTTGAGAAACTCCTTTTTGTAGAATCGTTTAAACTTCCTTACTCGCCATTGCAATCTCTTCTTCCCCACTGCTTTCCTCCTTCTTCTTCACTTGAAGATCTGTTCTTGTTCACTCAAGTGATTTGAAGACTTGAGTACAACTCCTTTTCTTCCCTTTTCTTCATCCTCCTTGTCATTTAGCCGTTTCATCTTCATTTCATGAGTCAGTAGAGATCCAATGAGCTCTTCAAGTGGAAGAATCTTCAAATCCTTGGATTCCTCAATGGCAAGTGTTTTAGGCTGCCAGGATTTTGGTAGAGCATCTAAAATCTTTCTGTTTTGCTCTCCCATAGTATAGCTTTTACCATAAGCTTTTAAGCCATTGAAAATGTTAGTAAATCTTGTAAACATATCACTAATATTTTCACCTTGTTTCATGGTAAACAGTTCATAATCTCTAACTAGCATGGCAAGTTTAGATTCTTTAACTTGATTAGTACCTTCATGTGTAATTTGAAGTAATCTCCACATGTCATGAGCAGAATCACATCCACTAACTCTATTGTATTCAGTAACATCTAAAGCACAACTTAATATATTCATGGCTTGATAATTTAAAGTCATTTTCTTAGAATCATGCTCATCAAATTCATCAGTGGACTTGGGTACTGAGGTTATTCCATCAGCACTCATTTTCATTGGGACATAAGGACCTTTCTCAATTATGTTCCACAAATCAAAATTAATAGAACAAATATAAATTTTAACTCTAGATTTCCAGAAAGTGTAATTTGTTCCATTAAACAAATGTGGTCTATTTGTGGAAGATCCTTCTAGGTAAGGTAGGTTTGACATATTAGCCATAGGATCTTTGTCTTCTAGGTTGTTAAACCACACACAGAAGTTCTAGCTCTGATACCAATTGAAATACCTAAGAGGGGGGGGGGGTGAATTAGGTATTTGGCTAGTTTTCGCAAACTTAAACCTTTTATGCGTTTATACCAAGAACAAGTTAAATGAGCTAATTAGAGATAATTGATAGCAAGGCAGTAATGAAAGCAATAGCAAAGAACTCAAACAATTTATAGTGGTTCGATCCTCAAGATCTACATCCACTACCTTAAGCTCACACTTAAGGATTTCAACAAATCTACTAATTGCTCAGGTTTACAAATTACAAGAGAGGTTTACCAAACTATGGTTTTACACTCACAACCTCTTCTAGTAATGTTTACAATACAAGGTTCACCAAAAACAATGGTTTTATATCTTAAACAACCTTGAATCAGACTTTCAAGGATCACCCTTATCTAAAAGATTTTATGTTATCAAGATAACCTTGCTAGAGCTAGTAGAACTACAGAATATGATAAATAAATGAGAGTGTGTAGAAGTTACCACTTGATGGTAGATATTACACAAATTTGCACCTTCACACTTTGATATCTTTGGATTAATCAATTGAATGCACAAGACATAAGAGAGCTTAAGAAATGTTTGCTAAATGCTTTTGAATGCTTGGAGTTTTCAAGATTTCAAGAGATACAAAAATTTGCACGTTTATAGCTTTTATAGAATTTGAAAATCTGTTAAAACGTTCATAAAATGGCTAGAAACGGCTAGTTTCAGAAAATTTGGACGACCGAATTTTTTGGCTGCGTCCGAATCTTCGTCCAAATTTCTCTGGATGAATAGTAACCATGCTGAGAACAAAAATTCGGACGACCGAATTTTTTGCTGCGTCCGAAAACTTCGTCCGAATTTTTTTGGAAGAACAGTGACCATGCTGAAGACCAAAAATTCGGACGACCGAATTTTTTGGCTGCGTCCGAATCTTTTTCGGAATTTCTCTGGAAGAATGGTAGCAAACTTTTGCTACACAATTCGGACGACCGAATTTTTTGAAAGCATTTTCAAACTTTGTAAAATCATTTGAGATATAACTTCAATGAGTTTGAAAAACATTTGATATGTATAGAAAACTTATTTAACCATATATAAGCTTGAAAAACAAGAACATATGAAGTTTACTAACATATTTCATAAACAGATTCATTCAAAACCTTTTATGATCATGAGATTCTTTTTATGCTCTCTTATGCATTCAATGATAACCAAGACATACAAGTGTAGAGTTTACATAGAAATTTACCTACAAGTTAAATGCACTCTACACTTCAAGTCTTCAATGCCTTTTGATCATCTTTAGAGCAACATTCTTCAAATTCCAAATACTTTGCTTAACTGAAGTTGTTCTTGAACTTTTGCTTCAAGGCAATGAGACTTCATACTTCTTTGTTTACAAATCCTATCACAAAATTTTCAAACATATTAGTCTTCATCAATATTTGTCATTTATCAAAACTACATGATTTGCCCTTAGGGCTAACACATTACTTTAAGAACATGTCGGCAAAGTGTCTTGACTATCTCGAACAAATGACAAGTGCACTCTAAAGTTGGAATGAAGATTTCAACCAAAACTGACCACTTGTGGAGCTTTCCTGAAGTGTCACAACCATCAAGTTGCTTGAAAACATTATAGATCACCTTCCCCTGCATTGTGTCACTTGGTGCTTGAACTTCCATCATGTACTTGAACATCAAGCGATATTGTTCCCGGAACATGGCGATCACCTTAGGTGCGTATAGTTCTGCAACATAGTGTGCTGTTGGTTGTAGACAATATTGTTGTTCGGTAGCCTGCCACACATCATCACTAAAATAATTATTCCAAACAATGTGAACAATTATTCAAAGATAGGTGAACAATTCCTCAAGCAGTTACGAACAATAATTTGAGCACCTGTCGGTTGCCTGAAAACATTGAATCTTCTCGGCTTCTCGTTGACTCTCCACCATTCTATTGAAGTGACTAAAGAACTGTAGCAGGTTGTGATTCGATTGGAGATAGCCCCTAATAACCAAATTGGATGATTCTCTCAACTGCTTAGTGGCCATTCGAGTAATGAAATGTTGTTTAACCCTACTGACCACTGCCTACGCACTCCATGAACTCTTTCCAACCATTTGTAGGGTTCATTAGAGAAACATTCCTCAACCATCTTCTCCCAAACAAAGTCGAACTCTTTATCATCATCAATATCATGCATCAAGTAATAGATTTTATTTGCAAACTGTGGAGTGTACAACTGGAAAAGATTTTTCTATGCGTTTTGCATCATATGCCATGTATAGAGAGCATGAAACATTGATGGAAAAACGAACCCAATTGTAGCGGCCATAGCAATATCTTGATTTGTGAATATAGTTTGCGGGATTTTGCTAGACATGCATCTCAAGAAGGTACTGAATGACTATTCAAAAGATTCCATTGTTTCGTCATAAAAGAGAGCGACTTTGAAGACACAGGCTTGGTGGTGATGGTTGAAACCCACAAAGAGAGCTGCGACATGAACTATCAGTTGTGAACAATTGTTTGCTCAAAGAAATAAAATTATTCATAATAATTAGAACAAGTATTCACAATAAATAGAATAATGATTCATAGTATGCATAACAATTATCCACAGTAAGTAGAACAATTATTCGCAATGTGCATAATAATTATTCACAGTAAGCAAAACAATTATCCATAGTAAGAAGAATAATTATTCACAGTATGCAGAACAATTATCCACAGTAAGCAGAACAATTACTCACACAGTAAGCAGAAAAATTATTCACAGTATGCAAAATAATTATCCACAGTATTTAGAACATTTATTCATAGTATGTAGAAAAATTATTCAAAGTAAGTAGAACAATTATTCACAGCAAGAAGAGTAATTATTATCAGATTGGAGTAATAGTTATTCTATATTCCCACCTGATCGATACTTGTTTGGGTCATAAGATGATAAATAATTAGATTCTTAACGGCGAATAGTAATTCTGGACATACAGACTGGGGAATAATTTAACTATTCAGACATACTGACTGGCTGATAATTTTTATTCGTATGGTACGTCGTATCGAATATGATTGAGTCACCGAAGAAGGCGTAGCCTAACTTCATCCTCTCGACTATCCAAAATATATTGGCAATTATGTCCTTGGTTCATAAAAGGGCGAGTTGCAATATACTTTGTGCCGTAAATATTCTTGCAGCACCGTGGCTTTCCCATGGGCCATTGCCCTTTGCCTCTGCCTAGCGAGGTGGTTCTGAAGATAATTGGCAAGGAAACCAAGACCAGGTTTACCCCTCGTGCCCAAAGCCATCACTTCAAATGAATATCTCAACTGAATACTGACATCTTCATTCATTTCAGCCACTAAACCTTGAACATTAGTAACACACCAATTAAATCTCAATAGGTAAGAATATTCGGTTGGGTGAAGTTTGTGAGTATGGTCTTCAACACAATCGATGATGACAAAAACACGCCTTGCCTGGATGTGAGAGCCGACTTTTTTGATGTTCTTGGGGTCTAATATGCTGCCCTTCCTAAAATCTTGCTTGATAAATTTTGAACATTGTTTTTGAAGCTAGTAGAGTCATGCAAAGTTTATCAAGGCTATTTGCACTTGTGTATCTTCCAATTTGATGGAAAGTTACACACTGATTCTAGTAAAAATCTCATAAGTCACATAAGATAATCTCACTTTGAATTATTTCAAGTTGAGAAAAATAGTTTGATACCCTCTCTGGACTTCGGTTTTTCCTTTAACTAGCCCGCCAATAGCATTTTGTCCAAGGACTAGTATTAGAAATCTTTTGTGTATTAAATTATGCTTTAAATAGGTCAAGGTTTGTTAAAATCCTATTCACCCCCTCTTAGACATTGCATGGGACCTAAAACTGGTATCAGAGCTAGTCTCTTGTAGCCAACAAGTTTAATAGCCTAGAAAGGATCCATAGCTAGTACGTCTCAGGGGTTACTGGTTGTAGTTTACTTGAGGGACATTCTATTTCTCGTCCACTACACTTTAGTGGCTCAAACTACTTCTTTGGAAAACGAGGATGATAAATTTTATATAATCCATAGATATTGAATGTTGGATGGTCATTGTAAACGGTTCCATCAATCTAAAAAACATTATTGAGGATGTCAAGGTTTTCAAGCTAGAATCTGAATATTTGAAATTGACTAGAGAAATATCCAAATTAATGCCAAACCTTGAATATTCTATTCACTCGATGTGAATGAACGTAAAAAAATCTCTACATGCAAATCAGCTAAGGAAGTGTGGAGAGCATGAGGTCACCTATGAAGGAACCAATCAAGTTAAAGAGTAAAAAATTAATATGTTGTGGAGAGACTATGAAATGTGAAAGACCTAAGAGGGGGGGTGAATTAGGTCTTAGGCTAATTATCAAAATCTTTTACTGTTTTGCAAATCCTTTGCCTTAATAAAAGCTCTTCTTCAAATTTACAAACTCTAAGTTTATATGTGATTTAATGGTTGAGACAAGATGATCAAACAATAAATTCACAACCAATCAATCAACAACTAAGAACAAATAATAATAACATAAGTATGTAAACAAGTAAAGCTATAAACAAATGAACACACGATTTATAGTGGTTCGATCTCTCCAAGATCTACATCCACTACCTTGAGTCCACACTCAAGGATTTCAATCAATCCACTACATGCTCAATTTCAACAATTACATAAGAGGCTAACCACACTATGGTTTTACACTCACAACCTCTTCTAGTAATTATACAAACAAGGTCACCCTTCCACAAGGATTTTATATCTAGAGACAACCTCAAGACTAATCTAATCCAAGGCTCACCCTCACACGGGTTTTACACTACAACCTTGATTAATCTAGTCTATGGCTCACCCTAACACAAAAGGGTTTTATGTCACAAGATAATCTTGCAAATGAGCTAGTAGAAAAACAGAATTAAATGAGGAATAAATGAGTTTGAATATTACCAACGCTTCTTGGTAGATAAATACAATTGCTAGCACCACTTCACCTTTGCCTTTGGAATCTTGAATGTACACCTTTGAGCACAAGGCAATTTGAGAGCTTTTCAATTTGATTTGATGTAAAATAAGTTAGAGCATGTAAGATTTGTTAAGTTCAAAGTAGTTATAAAAAATCTGGAGTTACTGTTCATGCACCGGTCACAAAAATTCGGACGACCGAATTCTTCCAGCTGCGTCCGAATTTTCGTCCGAATTTCTCTGGAAAAATAGTCGGATATGTTCATGTGAACAGTAGGCACTGTTCATGCACTATTCACAAAATTTGGACGACCGAATTTCTCCATGCGTCCGAATTTCTCTGGAAGAATAGTAGGCACTGTTCATGTGAACAGTGTTACTGTTCGCGTAAAATGGTGTTACTGTTCACAGTGCAGAAAAATTTCGGATGACCGAATTTGCATCCGAATTTTTCAAACTTTGTCAAAACATGTTTAAATCAGTTCAAACAAGTTAAAAAACATTTTAGCCTCAAAGATAAGTCATTAAAGATCTTTTATGTGCAAAAACCATTTATGAAAACTTGATAATTTAGGTAAGTTCAAAACCAATGAAACCATTTAAATCAAGTTTTGCTCTCTCAATTGCAACTCATAGATTCCAAGACTTAAGAGTGTAGGGTTTACAATATTTACCTATTAACCACATGTCACCTACACTTCATGTCTTCAAAGCCTTCATTAATCTTGAACAAACTCTTCAATCTTTAATCACTTTGACATATTTGAGTTGTTCATGCATTGCTAGCTCCAAGGCAATGAGACTTCATACTTCTTAATCCAACAATCCTATCACACAAATGACATGCATATTAGTCCTCATCAATATTTGTCATTAATCAAAACTACATGATTTGCCCTTAGGGCTAATAATCTCCCCCTTTTTGATGATGACAAACTTTGATGCAAAATGTGATGGATTTAAACAATGTAGTACAAAGAAATATTGATGTCAATGATAGAAGATAACCAATTTAGCACATTGACATTCAAATGGGTCAATATGAGCCTATGACCCAACCAACCTCCATTTGCCTTCTTCCTTCCAACAATTAGTATTGAAGATATAGCATTTAAGTATTTAGAAAAAGTTCTAAGAGGGGTTTTAAGGTTGTAAAAGTTTAACAATGCTCCCCCTTAGATTGTGCTCATTTTTCAACACATTTGGACTAGAGATATCATGCATCTGAATTTTTTGCATAGCAAGTCCAAACTTTTAAATAAGTAAAATGAAAGCTGCAAATTTTGTAAATAAGCTTTCCTAAGGTTGTTCAAACTTATTAGAGGAGATTAAAACATATTTGAATCAATTTGAACAACAAAGGAGCACATTTTGACAACACAATATGGATGCATCCGAATTTTAGAACATGCATATGAATTTTTAAACTCATGCATCCGAATTTTGACATTCCAAGTCCAAATTGCAATAAATTCAATATAATGAAGGTTTAATGTGAAATAAATCTTTCCTAAGGTTGTTCAAATATAATGGAAGAGAATAAAACATATTTGAATCAATTTGAACAACAAAGAAGCACTTTTTGGAAACAAATATGCATGCATCCGAATTTCTGAAACATGCATCCGAATTTTTGAACCTTGCATCCGAATTTTGAGTCCAAATTTTTGCAACAAGTTTGAAAAGATGATTTTGCCTTTTAAAATGAAATGTTGAAGTATTCAAACATGTATGTCCACAAAGGCACTTAGTTTAGCTTTGTAAAACCACAAAATTCATGTATTCAATTGTTTTCATGAAGTAATTAAAAAATCATTGGTCAAGTTACGAACCAAGTTCAAGATTTCAATCTCAACTTAACCATATTCCAAAATCTCAGAAAATAACCAAAACCTCACATATCATAAAATATTCAATTTAAATTTCAAATGCATAAATGCAGCCAAATATTTTCACATTACTCATTATCTATTGCACATCAACATATACATAGCACACATTAGCACACATTGCAGCATGATTCACATTATAACAAGCACATAGCACATTTTGTAGTCATTCTTTCTCCCCCTTGACATATGCATAGATTTTCAGAAAATTCACACATTTTCTCTTCATGCATGAGGAATTCCACTGCTATTTCATATTTTCACACATTTTGTCACATTTATTCTCCCCCTTTTGTAATCAATCAAAGGTGGGGTAAGAGTACTTGGACAACAAAAGTGAAACAAAAGAAGCTCTTATCACAAGGATTTCATATATTGAGCTTCAAAATAGTATAATGACTAGAAAGGCACAAGTAAATTTCAATGTTAAAGCATAGCATGTGCATCAAGGCATAAACTAAAATAGGCAACAAAATAGAGTTTAGGGATAGAAAGGCTTAGTCTTGGATGTGCTGCATGGTCTTCACTTCAAAATTTGTTTGTTGTGATGGCAATGTTTCCCTGATCTCTATATGATGGGGTCCTTCATTTGTTGACTCCCTTCACCTCCTTCTTCTTGCTTGTTCTCTTGGGCTTTACCTCTTTGTTCTTCATTCTCATGCTCTTCTTTTGCATGGAGTGCTTCACTGCCTTTTCCTTCATCTTAGTCTTCTTCTTTAGCAACAAATTGATAGCCATCTCAATTTTCACTGTCATTACTATCATCCTTATTGTTGCCATCTCCTTCCATATTTTTTTTACTCTAGTTTCTAAATCATCAAATTTGCCAAGAATTGTTAGAGCAAAGGACTCAAAGAATTTGTCCATCTCCTTCATTTTCTTTACATAGTTGCTCAATGTCTCTTGAAACACCTTGGCAACTATGGTATCACTTCTAGTGAGATTATTGCCTTCAAATTCTTTTCCTTCAATAGAGGGTACCTCGTCAAATAGTCTTCTTTTGTGGAAGGTTGCTCCCCCTTACTAGATAACTCATGCCTCATTTTGGTTTTCCTTTCTTGTTAATAGTATCCCATACGGTAAGGCTTCGTTGGCTGGTTTTTTTGTACTAATCATATGCTTCAACGCCATGAATCCAATGTTTAGTCTTCTATGCTCATGCAAGGCAAGCATAATCACCAAATGCATAGTAGTAGTCATGTGATGCATAACCCTTCCTCTAGCATCAAAGGCTTTGATTTTCTTTTCCCTAATTGACCTAAATTGTCTACCATTTGTGAAAGCTTCTTCAAATCTTTCATTTGTGAACAATCCATGAATAAAGCAATGCTGTCCCAATGAGTAATACCTTGCCTCATTATCATCTACCTCACAAATTATGTTCACTAAGGCATTACTGAACTCAAAATCCACTTGATATACTCTAGAGGAATACAATTGAACTGCATTATTCCCCTCATGTTCAATTCTCACTTCTTTAAGATTTGCATGAAAATCATATATAATGGCAGTATAAAATTCTTCATCAACTACTATTAAATTGCTCCAATCAATATCATCAAATAGAGATAGAACATTACCCATATTGGATAGTTTATTCAAGTTTACTTTTTTTTCGGGAATAATTTTTCTGTTCTTCTTGCTCCATTATATTCTTTAGCACTATATATATCCAAAAATTCATATATTTGTTTTATGCATGGCTAGCATAATTACAGCATACATATAATCAACAGAAGATTTGTGCCCAAAGTATGCTATAATCAAGGTAATAAGCATGTGATTCCAAAAAATATAATATATTTTTAACCATCAAAAAGCTTTTATCTCTCTCTCCTTTCTAGTCTTGAGGCTTCTTCATTTATATAGGCATTCTCAATTCTTTCATATGAGTATAACTCACTTATAAAACAATGTCCCCTGGAAGAATAATGCCTAAACCCAACATTCTCAACATCACGAATTCTATTGAGCAATGCATTATCAACTCGCTCACCTCTTTCTTCCATACTATTTGCTTAAACTCCATAAACTAAGTAAGGTAATAGCATCAAACACAAGCAAACTAGTCCAGCTCATATTATTTAAAAACGAGAGTATATTACCCATTTCAGATAGTTTGATGACATCCACCTTGTGGCTTGGATTTGTCTTATGGATCCTTTTTGTCCAATCATCAAATTCAGTAGCAGCCTCCACTATGACAAATCTATCCATCCATGACATGATTTGAGAAACATAAACCTTCCTTGGTTCGTTGGTTACTAGTCCTCCTTCTCTATCTTTGGCTTTTCCCTTTCCTTTTCTCATGCTAGGCTTCTTTGTCCTCACCTGGAGCTACACACTTGAATATACTCGTTAGTTATTGAATTTTGAAATCCCTAAGCTTCTTCTAAGATTGGTCAAACCTTTCTTCAGCCAATGACTTAGTAACGATATCAATGAATGCAAACATGCTTTAAATAAGTATTATCCTTAGTAGAATTATATCTAATGAGATGAAGTTTGATCTCTATATGCTTTGTCCTAGTTTGTTGAATAGTATGATGGTCAAATTTATTGCATTAGTGTTATCACACAGCATAGTCACACATTTGAAATATAGACCATAATCACTTAGAGTATTAATAAGGTAATAAAGAATGTGTTTAATAGTAATCAAATGAGATTCTATAGGACAAGATGAAATCTAGCACACAAACACATGAAAAACATAATATTGGCTCTACTTGATATCAAATATAGTTGACTACTCCTATGAGACCTTTTTATTCTCTTCAAGCATAGTTGATAAACTTATGGAAGTGCTTGTACCTTAACTTGATTCATAAAAGTGTCATCCTTGGTTTGATTGATTTGTAGGCGAAATTGAGTTTTCCTATCATGCTCATTTCAAATTTACTTTGCATCAACTTGGAAAACACATCACAAAGTGAAGTATTAGAAGCACAAAAAATTGTATCATATATTTGGACAAGTTATAGATCATTGTTGCATGAGGATTTTATAAAAAGGGTAGTTTCAGTTTTCCTCTTGAAAATCCTTTTGAAAGAAGGAAACTACTCAACCTTTCACACTAAATTGTAAAAGCTGGTTTTAAACCATTCAAAAATTAGGATAGTTTGAAAATATAGTTAGGAAACTTTTCATGAGCAAAAACGGGTGATTGTTCCACATAAACCACTTCCTCAATAAAACCATTTAGAAAAGCACTTTTGACATTCATTTCAAATAACTTAAAACAAGTACAAGTCAAAAGCATTCTTATGGACTCAAGTCTAGCAATCGGAACAAAAGTTTCATCATAATCAATGTTCTCTTCCTGATTGAATCCTTAGGCAACAAGTCTAACCTTGTTTCTAACAACTTCTAAGGATTCAATAAGTTTATTTAAAAAAAATTAGTTTTAATAATGGAATGATCATGAGATTTAGGAATATCCAAAATTTTGTTTCTTTCAAATTTATTTAATTCCTCTTGCATAGCAATAATCCAAAAATCATCACACAAGGCATCATCAATACTTTTAGGCTCATATGCAATAAAAGAATAAAGTTATTGATAAAATACCGCCTTATTTTTACTCATTGGGAGATATCACCAATGATTTGCTTCTTAGGGTGGCCCTTTGGGTATCTTAAGCTCTTTGGGAGCTCTTGGTCACCACTAGGTTGGTCATCTTGATTTTGTTCAATCATTTCTTCCTCATTGGTATGATCCTCCAAAGTTGGTGCTTGAAGATTGGTTTGATAGTCATTCATAGATGTACCTACATCATCTTCATCTTTTCTTTCCAAGTAAATGTAAGATTCATCAAAACTAACATGAATAGTTTCCTCATCATGTAAGGTTATTTTTCTTAGAAACTCTATAAGCCTTGTTGTTAGAGGAAAAACCAAGGAATATCCAGTTATTCAATTTTCTATCAAAATTTTCAAGTTATCACACATATTCAATATAAGGCACTTACAACCAAATATTTTGAAATAGGCAATATTAACTAGTAGCATACAATATAAAGTACTTTGTTATGCATATTCATGTATATTTGATACAACCTGTCATGTATGTTTAAATTCTAGAGTATTCTATCAAATAAAAGTTCAAAAGATATTTTGCAAAAAAAAAAATGACTTCAAAAGAACTCTATTAAAAAACATAACACTGCAGTGTTTTCAGCTTTGTCCCAAAAATGTTTTGGCAAAGAATTTTCTCTTAACCATTTCTTGTAAGGTTCAATTTTTCTTTTCAATAACTCCATTTTGTTGAGGTGTTTTGGCAGCCAAAAAGTTTGTGAGCAATCCCATTCTCATCACAAAGTTTTGTAAAATCTTGATTGTAAAATTCTCTCCCATTGTGACTTCAAATAGAAATCAATTTGCACTCAAGAGAGATTTGGACCCTTTTGAAAAGTCTTACAAATTCATGAAAGAACTTCATCTTTTTGAGCTAGAAAGACCACCCATGTAAATCTAGAGAAATCATCAACAATTATATATGAATTCCTCTTACCATCAAGACTAGTGATCCTCATTTGTCCAAACAATCCATATAAACAAATTTTAAGAGGTTTTGAAGTGAAAATCATTTTCTTCGGTTTGAAAGATTCTTTTGTTTGTTTTCCATATTGACAAGTATGTCAAAGACAATTTTCTCAAAACACATTTTTAGCAATCCTCCAACTAAATCTTGAGAGGAAAATTTGTTCAACAAATCCATGTTCACATGACCAAATCTTCTATGCCAAGAAAATCATTATCATAATCAACAAGTTCATCAAGCTTATCAAGATAAAACACACACTGAAACATTTTGTGAGTAATTGATCAAAATCACAAAATATCATTTTGTCATACAAGTTCGGGCGACCGAACTTATGGCCTACATTCAAACTTCAAGTTCAAAAATTTTGTAAAGTTTCATAAAGATGTTTTTGACCAAGCAAATGCATAGATATTCAATCATAGCTATTTTAATCATTTTATCATGACATATAATCAATTTCAAGAACATATCAACCATGAATTCAATCTCATATCTTCAATGTTACCTAATCAACTTGATAGAAGCAATTGACAAGTCATGGTTGGAAAATTTTCAAATTTTAACAAAGGAATTCTTAACTGAAACTTTGCATGTTGGCATTTAATATCACACAATTGACTAATGCTAAGCAAGTTATAGTTCAAATCAGTACTAAGCAACATTTGTTTAAAAAGAAGAGAGGAACCTTTACCAACACTGGTTACTCCAAGAATTTCTCCTTTCTTCTTGCCTCAAAAACGAATCCTTCTTTGGTTGCTTTGACCTTGATTATAAATAAGGTGTTTTCCGTTATTCTTTAAGCCAACATCATCAATATACCTCTTAGTTGTGCTTGAGTTTGAATTGTAGTGTACCTGCAATAAAGGAGAGGAAGTATCCTTTGGTACCCATACTTTCTTGGGTCCGTGGGGGTTAGTAATAATTTTCTTAACTCTCCAAATGGTTTTAACACCATTTTCTATTTTTCTTTTAACAAGGCACCTAATGGCTTTGTGTCCATGTTTTCCACAATATGTACAACAAGTATGAGGCATTGAACTAGAAGTAGCTTTAACAAAGAAATTTTTATATTTAGGTACATTATTGACATAATTGTAACCAAGACCATTTTTGACAAGAGAAGATCTTTGAGATCCAAGTAGTTTGTCAAGATTGTCTCTTCCATTTGTAAATTCTTCAACACATAATGTAAGATCATCAACTTTCTTTTTCAAAATTTCATGATCACTAAGCATTTTTTCAAGAGAAGAAACTTTTGTACAAAGAGATTTATTTTCAAGAGACATGTTATATAAAGAAACATTCAAAACTTCTTTTTCAATATTTAAACAATCAATAGATTCAAGAAGTTTTTTGTTCTCACAAAATAATTTTGAATTTACATTCAATAACTCATTAATTTTGAGTTTCATTTTCTTATTATTTTTCGAAGCCTTTTTTAATTCTCCATACATCTCAACAAGTAAATCACTAGGATCATCAATATCATCATCATAAGAAGTAGAGGTTGATGGAGTAGGTTGTACCTCATCTTCCATTGCCATGAAGCACACATTTGCTCTTTCTTCTACATGAGTGACTTGAAGTAGCTTCCACATTTCATGAGCAGAATCACATTCCATTACTCTATTGTATTCATTTACGACCAATGCACAACAAAGAATGTTCATTGCTTGGTAGTTTAATGTCATCATTCTTGAATCACTCTCATCATACTCCTCCATAGGCTTTGGTTCCCTTGTAACTCCATCGGCTTTCAATCTCAATGGCACATAGGGACCTTTCTCAATAATATTCCACAATTCATAGTTAGAAGAACAAATGTATATCTCAATCCTAGACTTCCAAAATGCATAATTAGAACCATCAAACAATGGAGGTCTATTAGTGGAGGAACCTTCCGTATAAGGCAAATTTGATAAACTAGGTATATGATCTTTACTTATAGGTTGTTAGACCTTAAAAAGAAGACCTTGCTCTGATACCAATTGAAAGACCTAAGAGGGGGGGTGAATTAGGTCTTAGGCTAATTATCAAAATCTTTTCCTGTTTTGCAAATCCTTTGCCTTAATAAAAGCTCTTCTTCAAATTTACAAACTCTAAGTTTATATGTGATTTAATGGTTGAGACAAGATGATCAAACAATAAATTCACAACCAATCAATCAACAACTAAGAACAAATAATAATAACATAAGTATGTAAACAAGTAAAGCTATAAACAAATGAACACACGATTTATAGTGGTTCGATCTCTCCAAGATCTACATCCACTACCTTGAATCCACACTCAAGGATTTCAATCAATCCACTATATGCTCAATTTCAACAATTACATAAGAGGCTAACCACACTATGGTTTTACACTCACAACCTCTTCTAGTAATTATACAAACAAGGTTCACCCTTCCACAAGGATTTTATATCTAGAGACAACCTCAAAACTAATCTAATCCAAGGCTCACCCTCACACGGGTTTTACACTACAACCTTGATTAATCTAGTCTATGGCTCACCCTAACAAAAAGGGTTTTATGTCACAAGATAACCTTGCAAATGAGCTAGTAGAAAAACAGAATTAAATGAGGAATAAATGAGTTTGAATATTACCAACGCTTCTTGGTAGATAAATACAATTGCTAGCACCACTTCACCATTGCCTCTGGAATCTTGAATGTACACCTTTGAGCACAAGGCAATTTGAGAGCTTTTCAATTTGATTTGATGTAAAAGAAGTTAGAGCATGTAAGATTTGTTAAGTTCAAAGTAGTTATAAAAAATCTGGAGTTTATGACTTTTATAGAATTCAAAAATCAGTTTAAACAGCCATAAAACGGCTAGTAACGGCTAGTTTCAGAAAACACTGTTCATGTGAACAGTTGTACTGTTCATAAACTGTTAATTTGAATAGTGTACTGTTCATGAATTGTTCATGCACCGTTCACAAAAATTCGGACCACCGAATTCTTCCAGCTGCATCCGAATTTCTCTGGAAAAATAGTCGGCACTGTTCATGCATTATTCACAAAATTTGGACGATCAAATTTTTCTCCATGCGTCCGAATTTTCTTCCGAATTTCTCTGGAAGAATAGTAGGCACTGTTCATGTGAACAGTGTTACTGTTCGCGTAAAATGGTGTTACTGTTCACAGTGCAGAAAAATTTCAGATGACCGAATTTGCATCCGAATTTTTCAAACTTTGTCAAAATATGTTTAAATCAGTTCAAACAAGTTAAAAAACTTTTTAGCCTCAAAGATAAGTCATTAAAGATCTTTTATGTGCAAAAACCATTTATGAAAACTTGATAATTTAGGTAAGTTCAAAACCATTGAAACCATTTAAATCAAGTTTTGTGCTCTCAATTGCAACTCATAGATTCCAAGACTTAAGAGTGTAGGGTTTACAATATTTACCTATTAACCACATGTCACCTACACTTCATGTCTTCAAAGCCTTCATTAATCTTGAACAAACTCTTCAATCTTTAATCACTTTGACATATTTGAGTTGTTCATGCATCGCTAGCTCCAAGGCAATGAGACTTCATACTTCTTAATCCAACAATCCTATCACACAAATGACATGCATTTTAGTCCTCATCAATATTTGTCATTAATCAAAACTACATGATTTGCCCTTAGGGCTAACAAAATGTTCTCAATGAAGCTTGGTGAAATTATTTCTGAGACGAACAATAGATTAACTGACATTGTGAACTCACTGAAAGCTCTAGGCAAAGAGCTAACTAAGAAAGAAATAATCAAAAAGGTTCTGAGAACTCTGACTAAAAAATAGGAAGCTAATATCATAGTGTTATGCGAAGCTAAAGACTTGACTAGATATGAATATGGTGAACTCATCAGATCTATGTTGACACATGAAATGTTGATGACTAGTAAAAAAAGTTTCTCAAGTCAAAAGAAGAAAAAAGGGACATTTCTTTGAAAGCTTCATCCGATAAGAATGAAACTTCCAGTGAAATGAAGGATGAAGAAATGCCTCTACTATCTCTGAAATTCAGAAGATTCTATAAAAAAAATAAAAAAGGAAAAACCTCAAGAAGATGTTGAAAAAGAATCTTCCCCCAAAGCCTAAATCTCAACTGAAAAAGGAGCTGACATAGTAAACTATGAATGCAAAAAATTTGAGCCAAACTATCCCAAGCTAAAGAAAAAAGGGAAGATGGAGAAAAACTATCCAAGGTCTTTCTATTTTATTCACCAAGTCAGTAGTTCTTCCCATATGACTTCAATCCATTTGAGATATTTGTGAATCGTGTGAACATGTCACTAATTTTCTCTCCTTGCTTCATAGTGAATAACTCATAATCGTTTACTAGCATAGCAGGCTTTGACTCCTCCACTTGATTTGTGCCTTCATGAGTAACCTGAAGAAGTCTCCATATGTCATGATATCACATCTGCTTACTCAGTTATATTCGTTGAAGTGGATGTCAAGTATTGAAGGCTTTGAAGATCCAATAGCGTAGGGTTATGGTCATTCAATAGGTATAACTTGTAAATCCTACACTTCTTAACTTTTAGAACTTAGAATTATACTTTGAAGCACAAATCCTATAGTTATGATTTAAACTTTGCTTTTGAACCTAAGTGTGATTTCATATCTTTGAATTTGATAATGGCTTTTTGGTTTAAAGCTCTTTAAACATTTATCTTATGATTCAAGTGTTCTGAAACTTGATTTCATTAAGTTTGAATTGGTTTTGCAAAATCTAGAAAGGTCAAATTTTGTGTCACCAATTTGGAGATCCAGATTTGTTCTATTCTTTTAATTTTGACAGAAATTTAGTTGAAAAAGATGAGAATGAGGTAGATGATAATAACAAGAAATATGACGAAGATGGTGAGAATGATGATGTCGATGATAGTGATGATGATAATGATGGGAACAAATTTGAGTTTATTGCTAGAAATGATACAAGAGATGATGTAAACAAAGGAAGAGATGAAAGTTTAATAGAAGATAGGGACAAGCAAGAAGAAAAGGGAGAAGGACAAGAAAACGTTCGTAGAGAAGGTAATTGATTGATACGCTCGAAATTGTGACTGCATCCTCTACTCCATTTGGAAGAAGAGAGAAAGGAAAATATCAAAAGTATTTTGCTTTAAAATAAAGAACATGAAGATGAGGTCGGCAACACCCTGAAGCCAAACTACACTAGAATGGAGCGTGCTGGAGATGGTTCAATCCGCTTTGAGATAAATGGCAACATGGAGATCGCCACAAAAAAGTTTGGAGTGAAGGCAATGAGGAGACTTATGGATGATAATGTTAGCATGGATAAGGACTAAGCTTTCTATTCCTTATCTTTTTACCTGTTCATGTCTAATTTATGTGTTCTTTAGTTGTTGCTTAATAGTTGTTTAGTTTTTGGTGTCTAGTGGATTATGCTTAGAAATTGCTTATATGAACTTGATAGTTTTATGTACTTTATGAGTTTTTAAGATATGAATTTGATTTAGTTGAAGTTCAATGATGATAACCTAGTATTGAGCTTCTTTTTTGTTGTTTAACTCATTTTGCCCACCTTATTTGATTGAGTGAGTAGTTGTGTAAAATATGGTCTTATATGGATATTTGATAAGGGTTTTATGCTTGGATTGATGGGATTTCATGGACTTTGATTGCTTTCATAAGCTTGTTCAATGTTTGGTGTGCAAAATGAGGTTTTATATGCTTTGATAAACTTGTTGATTGATTGGTGTGCAAAATGAGGTCCTATATTCTTTGATAAGCTAGTTGATTGATTGGTGGATGATTTGGTGTTTTATGCTTGTGGCTTGTTCATTGTTAATGTTTTACAGTTGAAGCTTAATGGTTATTGATTTCTTGTGTTGAAATTAATTGACTAGGTCTTTTGTTGTTACATTGATTGGATTTCATGGACTTTGGACTTGCATATGTGATGTTGGAGTTGTTGTTGATTGTTTTGGTGTCATGATATTGAAGGTTTAAACATCTTCAAATTCGGAAGGGGCAGTCCAATTCGTACTTGGTCCAAAATTTCACCAAAATCAATTTTTTTTGCTGTCCAAACCTTGGAAACTATCTTTAAAATCCTTCTTACCTTGATTGGACAAGTTTCAGAAATTTCATTTGATTAAAATTTAGTCAATATCTTACGGTTTTTACAACTCAGACTTGCAAACTTGAATTCAAACTTAACCTCTCATCAAGTCCCAATTTTTTCTTTAAAGTAAGCTAAATCTAGGGGGGAGTTTTGTAAGCCCTTTTCTATATTTGAAAACCTCCCTTAGAGTTGTCTTTGATGCCATAATGCTAAATGAAGGAGGGAAGAAGGCATACGGAGGTTAGTTGGGTCATAGGGTCCTCGTGAGCCTCTCTATTGTCACTATGCTTTCTCATTCATTTATCCTTTGTGACATATATGCTTCTTTGTGCTACATTATTTTAATCCTTCACATCTTGCATCAAAGTTTGTCATCACCAGAAAGGGGAGATTGTTGGCCCTAAGGGAAAATCTTGAAGTTTTGATTAATGATAAGCATTAAGATTTTTTACTTTTGGAACTTAAAATTACACTTTGAAGTACATATCTTATAGTTCTAGTTTAAAATTTTCTTTTGAGACTAAGTGATTTCATATCTTTCAAAGAACAAAGTTTTTTATAACAACATTTAGGTTAAAAGCTCTTTAAAAGTTTTATCTTAAAATTCAAGAGTTTTGAAACTTGATTTGATTAAGTTCGAATTGGTTTTGCAAAATCTAAAACTTCAAATTTTGTGTTACCAATTCGAACGTCTGAAGTTGTTCTATTCTTTTGATTTTCCAAAAAAATTTAGACAACCAGTTCGGACATGAATCTCCAACCCCGTCGACTAAATTTACCCTATACAACAAAATCAACAGAGAAATTCAGATGATCAATTCGGACATACGAGCCCGATTCGATCCACCAAAATTCTATATTATGTTTAAAAAACTAGCCGTTATTAACCATTGTTGAACATTAGAATTCAAATTTTAAACCATTTAAAAGGCTACAAACTGAGATTTTGAGATATTCCTTCAACTTTACAAGCCATACACTTTAGAATATTAAAGAATCAAGAAAAGTTTTCAATTGTTTATGTGCTTCAAGTGATAACTCAAAGATTCCAAAGCAAAAATTAAAGTGGTGCTAGAATCGGTGTATATCTACCATCTTGTTGAGTAATTTCTTTCCATTTCTCATCTTTACTTTGGTTATTCTAGGTTGTCTTGGGACAAAAAACATTTTTGGTAAGGGTGAGCATTGATTGTTGGAATTAAAGAGGTAATTTGTGCAAAATTCTTCATGGGTGAGCCTCCAGTGTATTTGTTTGACTCGATCATTTACTACATTGATTGAATTCCTTGGGTACAGGTTCAAGGTAGTGAATGTAGATATTGCAAGGATTGAACCATTATAAATTTTTGTCTCTCTCTATTTATTGCTTTCATTTATTTGTTCCTTCTTTGTTATACTTTGTGATTGTTGTTATTAATTTTATTTTCATTAATTATTCATCTTCTCCCAACCACTCTCTTTAAAAGAAACAAACACTTGGAGGTTGTGAATTTTAAAAGGTTGATTTTATTAAAGAAAAGATTTAAAAATTTAGCTGAAAACCAAATTCGCACCCATTTATATATATATATATATATATATATATATATATATATATATATATATATATATATCATTGCATTTTGATATGAAAAAGAACTTTATGAAAATTCGCGACTAAGTTCCTCTGGCCGAGTAGATCCTACTAACACTTGTTAAGAGTCCCTATATTGTTGCTCATCCTCCTGGAGGTTTTAGACCCCTTCTTTTTCTCCTTTCTTCTGAACTTATATGTACTTAGGAAGTAAGTGAACAACTGCGAACATTATTTTGTGGTAAAAATAATGCAGTTGAGTCTTCTTAGAATATGTATAAAGATGATCAGTTCAAATCAACCATTGCTTGATGTGACAAGTCATAATTCCCTTTTGCATTAAGAAACCTTTTAGTTGTCTCTCTCTAAGCTTCTTATACAACTTGAAGTTCTTCAATTTCTCCAAGAGAACCACTTTGTTTCCCCTATACTCTTTGATTCATCACAATGGCTACCAAAAGAAAAGAAATTAAACTCTCTTCCAACAAGAAGTCATATGGGTCAGACACTTCAAAGTGTAGGAAGGTGGAGAAAGGAAAAGAGGTGGTCTTTGAGGAAGCCATTAAGAGTGGAAAAGGGGGTAACTCCAATTTTGAACCCCCATTACTCTATCAAGAACAATTGAGCAGGATCACTTTGATGAGCCAAAACTTCCCTACAAGAGTTGGTTTGAATTCCAAGAATGGCTGGGATTCATATAATGGTGTGCCCCAACCTTGTGATGTAGTTCTATAGCACTATTAAGAAGTTGGAGCTGACACCATTAATGTGGTGCTGAAGAAGAAAAAGTACAAAGTGACTTTGGAGAGCCTCTCAAAAGCCTATGGAATCCTGAATGTTGGACCCAAAGTTTCATAAAGGGCTGCAAAGAAGGTGAAGTCCAACAAGAAACTCTAAAGTAAGCAAATGTTAGGTCAGCTGAATTGCACACACGTAGTAAGGTATTGCATAAGTTTATTACAAATTTCCTTGCTCCTAAGATTGTAGTTTTACTTGTATTCTGAATGAATTATGTTTAATATTGGACATCCGGAAAAGGTAATTCAATTTGTGTTATTTAATGTTGAATGTGATGAAATCTGTTACACACAAGGGACTGCCTTATGTGATGATTTTACATGTTTCATTTGAGTATTTGAATATGGATTTGGAGATTGAGGATTGTATTATTGTCCCTGAAAAAAGAAAAATTGATAAAATAGTTTGTGAGAAAGATTAAGATTCAAAAATAATCTAAAAAAATGTGAAAAAGGAATGAAAATCCAAAGGAAAGGAAACTGGGAAAGAGAAAAGCTTTGAGGAGTTTGAGAGGAAGGAAGGAGAAGAAAGTAGCAATTAGTTAAGTGAGAAAAAGGAAGAAGAGAGTGAAAATCCCAAGGAAGAGCGGGAGGAAGCTAAAGATGATGAAGAAAATGGTGAGGCTAGGGAGAATTCTAGTGTGGCTAGTGAGGAAGCCGAGGAGGAAGTTGAGAAAGAGGAAGAGTCAGAAGATTCTAATTAAGAGGATGGCAACAGTGAGAGTGACAATGATAATAATGATGAAGGTGAAGAAGATGTGCCTATAAGTCAAATGGAAACTAGGTTTAAGAGTCAAGCTACTGGTGTAGTAGCTTAGCAGAAGACTAGAGGAAGACAAAAGAGAGTGGCTCTAAACATAGCCAAGTCAAGCTTTGAGAAGTTGGAAGAAATAAGTAGACAAGAGTTTAAAAATGTTCAGAAAGCAAAGGAGGCTGAACAAACTAGAGCAGAAGGGAGAGCTAGAAAGGATTTTGTTATAGATGTTGAGGAAATAGAGAATGTAAAAGGATATTAGACTTAAATAGATACAGAGAAGCAAAGGAAAATTACTGATGACATGATCAAAGTAGCTCTATCCTTCACTAACTCCATTGATCCGATTATCAAGCTGAGAGCTTGAGATACAGGAGTCAATGAGACTTTTAAAGGTGATCTTGGAGATTATGATGAGTATTGGATAAATTTTGTGGCTGCATTTGAGTATGGATTTAAAGATGCCATTGACCGAGTGTGAGGAATTTGAGCTAGTTCTAAGGGAGGTCAGAAATCAAGCTAAAAATGAAGAACTAATTCTAGCCCAGGAGGAACCAGAGTTGGGGAAACAAGATGATACTCCAGGAGATGAAAAGGAAACTTCACATGCTGAACCAAAGAATCCCCCAACTAAGGCTCCTCAGGTTGAAATTGAGCATCCTCAAACTCAGGCTACATCAACTATTCACTTTGGTAGCGGTAACTCTAAACCTCTTGATCTCATTCCAGCCTCTACATTGCTAACCCAACTTCTAGTAACACTATCTCTATATCCTCTCTTTGTCTTTCTATTGCCATTTATGTTGCACCTCTTCAAGCAATCCCTTCTGAACTATTTGGCACTTTCAACTCTAGAAAATTTCAACCTACTCCATCTGTAGCTCCATTTGTAGATGAAAGACCTAAGAGGGGGAGGGGGAGGGGTGAATTAGGTCTTTGGCTAATTTTCAAGATCTTTTTCCCTTTTACAAACTTAATTTGGAAGTGATAAGGATTCAAGTTCTCAAAGTGATTTTAAATGAACACAATAAATTAACAAGTAAGGCAAGAAGAACAGAAAACACAAAAGCAATTTATAATGGTTTGATCTCTTTAAGATCAAAATGTTATTTTTTGTCTTGTGCCATAAAGTTCAAAGTCAAGATTCCATAGACAAAAAGGTGAAAGTGTGCTAATTTGTCATCATCTATCAAAGTGTAACTTTCTTATCTCAAACTTCGTTTTCTTGTTGTTTTTCAAGGTTATCTTGTTGATATAAAACCCTTGTGTTAGGGTGAACCTTGATTATTTTGTATCTGAGAAGAGGTTGTGGTGTAAAACCCTTGAAGGGTGAGCCTCTATTGTAATAATTGATCAACTTAAAATTATAGTTGAGCTTGGATGAAATCCTTGAGTGAATGCTCAAGGTAGTGGATGTAAATCTTGTGTGATCGAACCACTATAAATCACTTGTGTTATCTCTTGCTCTTTATTTCATTGAAACTTGTATCTTATTGTATTTTCTTGCTTATTTGGTATTTAATTCCAATAATCTTCCAAATCAACTTTGTAAAAAAGGAAAAGGTTTTCAAAAATTAGCCAAAGACCTAATTCACCTCCCTCTTAGGTCTTTCATTTCTCACACTAGTCTCCAATCCATCAAGCTTTCCAAGGACCATTGGAGCTTAAAGAAATACATTTTCTCCATCTCCTCGATGTGATTGTTTAGAGTTTCAAGAAATACCTTGGCAACAATTGTATCTTCTCTAGTAATCCTTCCACCACCAAGATTTTCTTCAACATTTGGATGTTATTGAGGAATTTGCATGTCTTCAAACAATCTTCTTTTGGATGGAGGTTGCTCCGCCTCAGTTAATGAATCATGGCTCTTCTTAGACTTCATCTCTCTTGCTTGAATCTCTTCTTCATCTTCCTCTTCTTCCTCCTCCTCTTCTTCATTATCTTCACCTTTTCTTGTCTTTCATTCCTTAAAGGAGTCTCCCTCTTTGTTCTCCATATACCATCCTGATCAAGAGATAGTTGCATCTTCTTGAAAGATTCACTTGTGTATAGCTCTCTACTCTTGATGGCTAATTCTTTTCCGGATAGTTCGACCTGAAAGTGCTTGAAAATATTTGTTAGCAACCTTCCATAAGGCAAGGCCTTGTTTCCTATCCCTCTTGCTCCCATCATATGCTTCAATGCCGTATATCCAAAATTCAACCTTCTATGTTTACGACATGCAAGAATAATCACAATGTGCATGTTTCCAACAGATGAATATTGTGCAAAATTGGGAATTATCATTGTGGTAATCACATGATGTAATACTCGGTCTCTAGCATCAAATGCCTTGATTTCCCTTGCCTTTATTGATCTAAATCTTCGACCATTGGTGAATGCTTCTTGAAACTTTTCATTTGTAAACAATTCATGAATATAGTAGTGTTGCCCCAAGGAATAGTATTTAGCCCCATTATCATCTACTCCACATATCCTATTCATGAATGCATCGTTGAATTCAAAGTCAATTTGAGACACTCTTGAAGAATACCACAAGGGAGGGTAGTAATCTTCATCAATAGCTAGCAAACTGCTCCAACTCATTTCACCAAAAAGAGAAAGAACATTACCCATTCTGGAGAGTTTATCCAAACCAACTTTATGTCCGAGAATGATCTTCCTATTTCTTTTACTCCACTATTCAAATTCCATGGTAGCTCTTGTTGATACAAATTGATCCACTCCTGAGGAGGTTTTAGGAATGTGAATCCTTCTTGGTTCGTTGATTATTAGCCTAGCATCAACTTCTTTTGATTTTCCTTTTCCTTTTCTATCACTTACCCTCTTTGATCTCACCATGATGGTTATCTTTGAAAAGAAGTTTCAAGGTAAATATAGGGCTTAGAACACAAAAATGTGGAAGGTTTCAAGTGAAAATGGTGGAATATGGAAGAAATTTTGATTTGGATGTGAGTAAGTTTCGTGGGTTTAGAAAGGAGATGAGAAATTGCGTGAGAGGTTTTAATAAGAATGAAGAATGACGATTTAATTCTCTTTAAAATTGCTAAAACAACACAGTTTGGATGACTGAACTTTCTGATCTAAGTTCAAACTTGCGTCCGAACTTCTTTGACTTTTCCTACTTTAGCAAATTCAGACGATCGAATTTTAGGTCATGCATCTGAACTTTTCTATCTGAGATCCTCTGAAGAGCAGTTTGGACGTCCGAATTACAAAGCATGTGTCTGAACACCACGTCTGAGCTTCACCTATTTTTCTCATACTTGAATACCTATATTAGTAATTAAATTTTGATATTCCTAATCACTTTCAAAGATAGCGAAACCTTTCCTTGGCCAATGGCTTGGTCAAAATGTCAGCAATTTATTCATTTGTATGAACAGAATCCAAACATATATCATCTTTAGCTTAGTCTCTATATGCTTAGTTCTAGAATATTGAATGAGATTTATGGTCAAATTAATGTCACTAATATTATCACACAAGATAGGTACACATTTAAAATCTAAGCCAAAATCAAGTAGAGTGTGTTTCATCTATAGTACTTGAGCACAACAACTATCGGTGATAGATAATGACACACAAGCTCGTTTCTTTCTATACCTAAGAGGGGGTGAATTAGGTCTTTGGCTAATTTTCAAAATTTTTTTCCTTTTGTAAACTTAGTTTGGAAGTGATAAGGATTCAAGTTCTCAAAGTGATTTTAAATGAACACAATAAATTAACAATTAAGGCAAGAAGAACAAGGAACACACAAGCAATTTATATTGGTTCAATATCTTCAAGATCTACATCCAATACTTTGAGTCCACACTCAATGATTTCAAACAACTCAACTATAGAAATAGTTAATTATAAAGTACAAAAGAGGCTCACCGAACAAGGGTTTTATAACACGACCTCTTATCAACACAATAATCAAGGCTCACCCCAATCAAAAAGGGTTTTATATCCTCAAGAAAACCGTGAATAAACAAGTATATGAAGAGATAAAGAAATATATTACAACAACTTGGTAGATGATGAAAAAAACTAGCACCACTTCAACTTTTTGTCTTTAGAATCTTGAATAGTCACTTGAAGCACAAGAAAAAAGAGGATCTTTAGATATTCAAATGATTCAGAAGTATAAAGATTCTTAAAGTACTCAAAAAACTACTAAAAAATATAAAGTTTATGGCTTTTATAAGGTTTGAAATTCAATTTCAATGTTCAAAAAGAGCTAGTAATAGTAAAGTTTGGTCGATCGAATTTGGACTACTATGTTTGAATGATTGTTTGAACTTTTTTGTTTATTAGGCTGCCAGAATAAATTTGGTTGACCAAACTTGGACATATGCATCCCAATGGTCATTAACTACAACAAGTTTGAAATCATTTTAGACTAAAATATAGTCATTAAAAAGCTTTTGAATTATAGCTGTTATCAAATACTTGGTATATCAAGACCGATCAAAGCCCTTTAAGGTTTAAAAACCAAGTTTTTTGATCCCTTATGTATTCTATAGATTCCAAGGACAAGAAGTGTAAGGTTTACAAGAAGATACCTATTAAGCAAAGGCAAACCTATACTAGTGTCTTCAAAGCCTTCAATCTTCTAAGGCAAGCTCCATATTCTTGCTCATTTGAGTTGTCCTTAGTATTATAGCTCCAAGTCAATGAGATCACTTGGCTTCTTAATCCCAAAATCCTATCACACAATTAACATTGAATTAGTCCTCAACAATGTTTGTCCCCAAGGACGAGGAGTTTTTGGGTGAAAATAGTTGCTAGGTCCATTGAAAGTAGTGGTGATATAGTTGCTAGATATGTTTATAAAACTAGTGTGAACAACCTAAGAGTTACATAGGTGTAAGTCACTTAAGGTTGTATGGTTTGATATCTACCATCGAAGAAGTTGTATTTAGTGTAATACTTCAGATGTGATTCTCAAGGAGTGGATGTATGTATGTTATCAAACCACTTGTACTCCTTAGTGCCATTTTATGCTACTAGTAGCATTTTGTCCAAGGACCAGCATTAGAAATCTTTTGTGTACTTAATTCCACCTTAAATAGCTTAATTTTTGTTAAATTTCAATTCACCTCCTCTTGAATAGTGTTTGGGCCCTACATTTCCAATCACCAATTTTGGTGGGTCTAACAACTAATATAATAAGATCCTAAAAGTCTTTTATTTTTAAAGAAACATATATTCCTTCTGTGAGGCTATAACATGGTATTGAACATTAGATAAGGACTAGATCACACAACACTAAGAAAACGATCAATAAAAACATGAGAAATTTTTATACAAGAACAATAATACCGAGAATCTAAAAGTGGTGAATTATTTTTGTAAGCCATAGGGGCAAATCTAGTAGTTTTTATTAATGACAAGATTGATGAGATCTAGTGCATATGTTAATTGTGTGATAGGGTTTTTGGATTAAGAAGCCAAGTGTTCTCATTGCCTTGGAGCATGTCCTAGAAGATTGAAGGCTTTGCAAACACTAGTGTAGTTTTGCTTTTACTTAATAGGTATTTTCGTGTAAACCTACACTTCTTGTCCTTGAAATCTAAAGAATACATGAGGGAGCTCAAAACTTAGTTCTTAAACCTTAAAAGACTTTGATCATTCTTGATTTACCAAGTATTTGATAACGGCTTATAGATCAAAAGCTTTTTAGTCACTTATCTTTTAGTCTAAAATGATTTCACGCATACTATAGTTAATTTTCAAAAATTTTGACAAAGTTTGAAAAGTTCAGATTCCAGCTTAGAAGTCTGAACTGGAACCTTGGCGGCTAAATTTCCATAGAAATTCGAACGATCATTCGGATGCATATGTCCAAGTTTGGTTGACCAAATTTATCCTGATAGCCAAGTAAATAGAGAATTTCAGACAATCATTCAGACGCAGAGATTCAAGTTCAGTAGACCGAAATTTACTGTTATTAGCCACTATTTGAATGTTGAAATTGAATTTCAAGCCTTATAAAAGCCATAAACTTCAGATTTTTGAGAAGTTTTGAACACTTTAAGAATCTTTATACTTCCAAAATTATTTGAATATCAAAAAGCTCTCTTTTGTCTTGTGCTTCAAGTGACTATTCAAGATTCCAAAGAACAAAAAAGTTGAAGTGGTGCTAGCTTTTGTCATCATCTACCAAGTTGTTGGTAATATCTCACTTTATCTCTTCATATACCTGTTTATTCAAGATTTTCTTGAGGATTTAAAACCCTTTTTGATAGGGTGATCCTTGATTATTGTGTTGATAAGAGGTTGTGGTGTAAACCCTTGTTGGGTGAGCCTCACTTGTACATTGATTAACTATTTCTATAGTTGAGTTGTTCGAAATCCTTGAATGTGGACACAGGGTAATGGATATAGATCTTGAAGAGATCGAACCACTATAAATTGCTTGTGTGTTCCTTGTTCTACTTACCTTACTTGTTCATTTATTATTTTCATTAAAATCACTTTGAGTATTTGAATCCTTTTCACTTCCAAACTAAGTTTGCAAAAAGGGAAAAGATTTTGAAAATTAGCCAAAGACCTAATTCACTCCCTCTTAAGTGCTTCAATTAGTATCAGAGCAAGGACTTCTTTGTGTGGTTTTACAACCTAGAAGTTAAGATCTTATGGATAATGTTTCAAACTTGCTTTATTTGGAAGGGTCTTCCACAAATAGGACCTCATTTGTTTGTTGGAGTAAATTATATATTTTAGAAATATAGAATTAAGATATATATTTGTTCTATTAACTTTAATTTGTTGAATATTATTGAGAAAGGTCCTTACATACCAATGAGGTTGAGAGCCAATAGACTCACTAGGAAACCAAAGCCAATGGATGAATATGATGAAAGTCATTTAAGAAAAATGACATTGAACTACCAAGCTATGAATATTTTAAGTTGTGCATTGGATGTTAATAAGTACAATTGAGTATGTGGATGGAGTTACTCATCATTAAGTAAGGAGAGACCATTAGTGAATTGTTCACTAGATTCACCAACTTCTCAAATGGTCTACAATCTTATGGGAAAAATTACTTACTTGGAGAAAAACATAGAAAGATATGGATGTTTTACCTAAGTCTTGGAAACCAAAGACTCTTGCCATTAAAGAGTCAAAAGATCTGAAGCTATTCCTCTTGAAGAACTTATTGGATCACTACTTACACATAAGATGAAAATCAAGAGACTAAATGATCTTGATGATGAAAGGAAAGGAAGAAAATGAGTTGTACTTAAAGCCTCTGACAATCCTAGTGAGCAAGAGGAATCATCAAGTGATTAAGACGAAGATGGAGAAGATGATGAGATGGCTATGGTAGTAAGAAATTTCAAAAAATTCTACAAAAAGGGATTTCTCAAGAAAGGGAAAAGACTTTTCAAGAAAGGTGGACAATCATCATCATTATTCAAACCTTGTGTAATGAATGTAAGAGCATCGAGCACCTTGTTACCAATTTCCCTAAAGCATTTGAAAATGAGAGAGAAGACAAACTTAAGAAGAAGAAATCTCTTAAGAAAGGAAAGGGACTTGTTGGCACTTGGGAACAACGTGCCAATGAAGAAAGTGAAGATGACAATGAAGAGAGAGAAAACTTGTGCATCATGGCAATGAATGATGAGGTACAACCCACTCCCTCTACCTCCACTTGTTGTGATGATGATATTATTATCTTAGTGAATTACTTATTGATATGTCTAGTGAATTGAAAAAGGTTTCGATAAGAAACAAGGAAATGAGATTCAAAATTGATTAATTTTTGGACGAAAATTCAAAGCTGTTTGGTGAAAAAAAAATTATTGAATCAATTGATTGTTTAAACATTGAAAAGGAAGTTTTAAATGTGTCTTTGACAAACATGTCCCTTGAGAATAAATCTCTTTGAGTAAAAATTTCCTCCCTTGATAAAATGATAGTTGATTATGAAACTTTGAAAAAGAAAGTTGATGACCTAACTTTATGTGTTGAAAAGTTTACAAATGATAGGGACAATATTGACAAACTACTTGGATCTCAAAGATCCTCATTGGTGAAAAATTGTCTTGGTTACAATCATGTAAACAATGTTCCCAAGTATAAAAATTTCATTGTTAGAGCTCCTCTACTTCTATGCCTCATACTTGTTGTACTTATTGTGGTAGACATGGGCACAAGGCCACTAGATGTTATGTGAAAAGAAAGGTAGAAATTGGTGTTAAAACCATTGGAGAGTTAAGGGAACTATCACTAACCCCCTTAGACCCAAGAAAATATGGGTACCAATAGTCACATCCTCTCATTTGATGTAAGTACATCTTCCTCAAAGATTAAGTGCCACTAAGTGGTTTCTGGATAGTGGATGCTCAAGACATATGATGGGGAGTGCTTCACTCATTAGTGAACTTCAAGCCACAAATGATAGATTTGTCACATTTGGTGACAAGAAGAAAGGAAGAATTCTTGGAGTAGGTAATGTTGATAAAGGTTCTTCCCCTCTCATTAAACAATTATTGCTTATTGATGGTTTGAAATACAACTTACTCACATTACCCAATTGTGTGACAATGGATGTAAAGTTGAATTCAAATGTGACAATTGTACTATTCTTGATAGTGTAAGTGACAAAACAATTTCCATTGCAAATAGAGTTGGAAATGTATAAGTGCTATATCTTGATGAACTTGTTGCCAATGATGTTAAATATCTTGCCATTCATGATAATGATGGCAAAATTATTTTTGTTGCAAATAGAGTTGGAAATGTATATATGCTATATCTTGATGAACTTGTTGCCAATGATGTTAAATCTCTTGCCGTTCATGATAATGATGGATATCTATGGCATTGAAGATAAGGTCGTGTGAGCATAGCCTTGTTGAACAAACTTTCCTCACAATAATTGGTTAAAGGATTGCCAAAAATGCATTTTTAGAAAAATCTATCTTTGTGATGTATGTCAATATGGAAAACAAACAAAAGAATCTTTCAAACCCATGAAAATGTTGTCTGCTTCAAAACCTGTTGAACTTGTGTGTATGGATTTATTTGGACCTATGCGGAGCAGTAGTCTTGTTGGTAAGAGGTATGCATATGTAATTGTTAATGATTTTTCAAGATTTACTTAGGTACTCTTTCTATCACAAAAAGATGAAGCTTTTCATGAATTTGTATGACTTTTCAAAAAGGTTCAAACCTCCCTTGATTTACAAATTGATTTCTATTAGAAGTAACAATGGGAGAGAATTTTACAATTAAGATTTTACAAAACATTGCAATGAGAATGGAATTGTTCATAATTTTTTTGCTACCAAAGCACCCAACAAAATGGTGTTGTTGAAAGGGAAAATTGAACTTTGCAAGAAATGTCTAGGTCTATGTTTTGTGAAAATTCTTTACCAAAATATTTTTGGGTCGAAGCAGTAAACACCATCTGCTATGTTATAATAGAGTTCTTTTAAGACCTTTTATAAGAAAAACACCTTCTAAACTTCTATTTGGTAAAACTCCAACCTTTTGAACTTCTATTTGGTAGAACTCCCTCAATTTCTTATTTTAAAGTGTTTGGTTGTAAGTACTTTATATTGAATAGATAACTTAGGAAAATTTGATAGAAAATTGGATGAAGGTATCTTTCTTGGTTATTCATCTAACAAAAAGGCCTATAGAGTTACAATAAAAGAACATTGTGTGTTGAGGAAATCATTCATATGAGCTTTGATGAATCTAATATTTACTTTGATAGAAGAGATGAAGATGATGTAGGTACTTCAGTGAATGATAATCAAACTCATCTTCAAGCACCAACTTTGGGAGATCATGCCAATGAAGAAGAAATCATTGAGCGAGAACAAGATGGCCAACCTAGTGGTGACCAAGAACTTCCCAAAGATCTAAGGTATGCAAGATGCAATCCTAAGGAGCAAATCATTAGTGATGTCTCTCCAAGGAGTTAAAATAAGGTGGTACTTTATTAATAACTTTGCTTTTATCTCATATTGACCCTAAAAATATTGATGATGCCTGGTGCAATGATTTTTGGATTGTTGCTATTCAAAAGGAGCTTAATCAATTTGAAAGAAACAAAGTTTAGAATCTTGTCACAAAATGGGTTTTCAAAAACAAACTAAATGAATTTGGAGAATGTTAGAAATAAGGCTAGACTTGTTGCCCAAGGATTCAATCAAGAGAAGGGCATGAACTATGATGAAACTTTTGCTCTGGTAGCTAGACTTGAATCTATAAGAATGGTTTTGGAATTTTCTAGCTACAAAGGTTTTAATTATTTCAAATAGATTTCAAAAATGCATTTCTAAATGGTTTTATTGATAAAGAAGTTTATGCGGAACAGTCCCCCGATTTTTCTTATAAAAACTTCCTAATCATGTTTTTAAACTATCCAAAGCTTAATATGATTTGAAACAAGCTCCTAGATCTTGGTATGAAAGATTAATTTGCTTTCTACTTTCAAAAGGATTTTCAAGGGAAAAGGTTGACACTATTCTTTTTGTAAATACCTCTTGTGAGAATTATCTATTACTTGTGCAAATTTATGTGGAAGATATCATCTTTAGTGCTACTAATGTGTCTCTTTATGATGAGTTTGCCAAGTTGATGCAAAGTGAATTCTAAACGAGAATGATGGGAGAACTCAACTTCTTTCTTGGCCTACAAATCAAGCAAATGAAGAATGGAACCTTCATAAATCAAGAAAAATATACCAAGGAGTTATTGAAGAGATTTGGAATAGACCAAGCAAAAGGTGTTAGCACACCTACGAGTTCATTAACCAAGCTTGACAAAAATTAGAAAGATAAAAATGCTAATAAAAAGGTGTGTAGAGGTATGATTGGAAGCTTGCTTTATCTTATTGCTTTCGACATATTCTTTGTTATCTTATTGATACACATGATATGGTCTTCGGTTTAAAAAATCATCTTCTTTTGATCTTGTTGCTTATACGGATGCCGACTATGCTAGATGTAAAGTCGAGCATAAGAGTACAAGTGGTCATTGTCAATTTCTTGGTAGTTGCCTTGTCTCTTGATATAGCAAGAAACAAGCTTGTGTGTCATTATCTAATGCTGAGGCTGAATATATCGCAACCGATAGTTGTTGTGCTTAAGTGGTATGGATGAAGCACGCTCCACTTGATTTTGGCTTAGATTCCAAATGTGTACCTATCTTGTGCGATAACGCTAGTGCCATTAATTTGACAATAAATCTCATTCAACATTCGAGAACGAAGCATCATTTTGTGTTTGCAGTCGTTTTAAGGAGAGTTAAACCATCATTTTCTTTGTTCTTATTAAAACCTCTCACCTGAATTTTCTTCTCCTCTCTAAACCCACGAAACCTTCTCACATCCAAACAAAAATTTCTTCTATATTCCATCATTTTTAATTGAAATCTTCCACATTTTCATATTCTATGCCATAGATTTACCTTGAAACCCACTTCTTTTCAAAGAAAACTGTTAGCCATAAGGGCAAATCATATTAGTTTTGAATAATGACAAACATTGATAAGGACTAAAATGCTTGTATGTTGAGTGATAGGATTGATTATTTGAGAAACATGAAGTCTTATTGCCATGGAGTCACAATGCAAGAACAACTCTACCATGCCAAAGGTGATTGAAGATTGAAGAGCATGTTCAAAAAGTGTGAAGGCATTGAAGACTTAGAGCGTAGTGTTTTTATGTTAAATAGGTATATTTTTATGTAAACTCTACACTTGTATGCCTTGGTTTCATTTGAATGCATGAGAGAGCATAAAACTTGTTTTTGAAATGATCTTAAATGAACTTTGTGTTAATAAGTATATTTTGGAATCTAAAATGATCTTAAAAAGATTTTGTGTAATCAAAATGTTTTTGGTAAAGGTTTTTGTATATAAATGTGTTTAAATGATGTGTCCATTCATGCAAAACGTTTTCAATGTTATTAACATTGATTTGAACAAGTTTTGACAAAGTTTAAAAAGTTTGGATGCAAGTTTGGTCGTCCAAACTTTGGAAATGGTACTGTGCTTCTAGAGAATTTCGGACGCAAGTTCGGACGCATGGAGAAAAGTTCGAACGTCCAAACTTTTTCTGATAAGCATGGTCACTGTTTTACCAGAGAATTTCGGACGCAAGTTCGGACGCATAAGGAAAAGTTCGGACGTCCGAACTTTTCCAGACAGCTTGGCACAGTAAAATTCGGACGCATAACATAAAGTTTGGACGTCCGAACTTTACTGTTACTAGCCGTTAATAGCCGTTTTATAGCTGTTGCATTTGATTTTTCACATCTATAAAAGCTCTAAACTTTAGAATTTTTAAAATCTCTTGAATCTTTATCAACTCCAAGCATTCCAAAAGCTTTTAGCAAACTTCAAAGCTCTCTTGTCTTGTGCATTCAATTGATCAATCCAAAGACATCAAAGTGTAAAGGTGCAACTTTGTGTAATATCTACCATCAAGTGGTAACATCTACACACTTTCATTTATTCATCATATTGTGTTGTTCTACTAGCTCTAGCAAGGTTATCTTGATAACATAAAATCCTTTAGATAAGGGTGATCCTTGAAAGTGTGATTCAAGGTTGTTTGAGATATAAAATCATTGTGTTTGGTGAGCCTTGTATTGTAAGAGTTACTAGAAGAGGTTGTGAGTGTAAAACCATAGTATGGTGAGCCTCTCTTGTAATTTGTAAACCTGAGCAAATAGTAGATTATTTGAAATCCTTAAGTGAGAGCTTAAGGTAGTGGACGTAGATCTTGAGGATCGAACCACTATAAATTGTTTGAGTTCCTTGCTATTTCTTTCTTCTTTGCTTTGCTATAAATTGTCTCTAATTAGCTTATATAATCTGTTCTTGACCTAAACGCATAAAAGGTTTAGGTTTTCAAAAATTAGCCAAATACTTAATTTACCCCCCCCTCTTAGGTATTTCAATTGGTATCAGAGCTAGAACTTCTTTGTGTGGTTTTACAACCTAGAAGACAAAGATCCTATGGCTAATATGTCAAACTTACCTTACCTAGAAGGATCCTCCACAAATAGACCATCTTTGTTTGATGGAACAAATTACACCTTCTAAAAATCTAGAGTTAAAATTTATATTTGTTCTATCAATTTTGATTTGTGGAACATAATTGAAAAAGGTCCATATGTCCCAATGAAAATGAGTGCTGATGGAATAACCTCAGTACCTAAGTCCACTGATGATTTTGATGAGCATGATTCTAATAAAATGACTTTAAATTATCAAGCCATGAATATATTAAGTTGTGCTTTAGATGTTACTGAATACAATAGAGTTAGTGGATGTGATTCTGCTCATGACATGTGGAGATTACTCCAAATTACACATGAAGGTACTAATCAAGTTAAAGAATCCAAACTTGCTATGCTTGTTAGAGATTATGAACTGTTCACCATGAAACAAGGTGAAAATATTAGTGATATGTTTACAAGATTTACTAACATTTTTAATGGCTTGAAAGCTTATGGTAAAAGCTATACTATGGGAGAGCAAAACAGGAAGATTTTAGATGCTCTACCAAAATCTTGGCAGCCTAAGACACTTGCTATTGAGGAATCCAAGGATTTGAAGACTCTTCCACTTGAAGAGCTCATTGGATCTCTACTGACCCATGAAATGAAGATGAAACGGCTAAATGACAAGGAGGATGAAGAAAAGGGGAGAAAAGGAGTAGTACTCAAGTCTTCAAATCACTTGAGTGAACAAGAACAATCTTCAAGTGAAGAAGAAGGAGGGAACAGTGGAGAAGAAGAGATTGCAATGGCAGTGAGAAAGTTCAAAAGATTCTACAAAAAGGAGTTTCTCAAGAAAGGGAGAAAACCAATCAAGAAGAGTGGTCAATCCTCATCCTACAAACCGCAATGCTTTGAATGCAAGAGCACAGAGCATTTTGTTGCTGACTGTCCTAAAGTGTTGGAAAGGGAAAGAGACAGCAAAAACAGAAAGAAATCTGTCAAGAAAGGTAAAGGATGAGCTGGAACGTGGGATCAACAAGAGAGTGAAAATGACAGTGAAGAAAAGGCCAACATATGCTTTATGGCCATTGATGATGAGGTACAATCTTCACCTTTCATTTCAAATGTATGTGATGATGATATTGATTCTAGTGATTTGATTGTAGAACTATATGAAGAACTGAAAAAGGTTTCAAAAAGAAATAAAGAAATGAAATTCAAAATCAATGACTTATCCAATGAAAATTCAAAATTCCGTGTTGAAAATTGTAAACTTCTTGAAACCATTAGTTGTCTTACCATTGAAAAAGAAGTTTTGAATTCAACCATACAAAATATATCTTTTGAAAACAAGAATTATTTCTCTTGAAATTAATGATAAAAGATTATGAGCTTTTAAAAAGGAAGGTTAATGATCTAACTTTATGCATTGAGAGATTTACAAATGGAAGATAAAATTTAAATAAATTACTTGGTTATCAAAGATCTTCAATTGTAAAACATGGTCTTGGTTTTACACATGATTGCTTTGCTCCAAAACAGAAAAAGTCTGTTGTTAAAGAATTTTCTCATTCTAGGTCACATATTTGTTGCACATATTGTGGTAAGCTTGGACACAAGGTTTTTAGATGTTTTATAAAAAGAAAGATAGAAAATGGTGCTAAGACCATTTGGAAAGTCAAAGGAACTATTACTAACCCCCTTGGACCCAAGAAGATATGGGTACCAAAAATCACTCTTTCCAATTTGGTGTAGGTACAATTTGCCTCAAGATCAAGTGCCACAAAATGGTTCCTTGACAGTGGCTGCTCAAGGCATATGACTCGAAATGCATCACTTGTTAGTGAGCTTCAAACTACAAGTGAAGGTTTTGTCACATTTGGAGATAAGAAGAAAGGGAAAATACTTGGAATAGGTAACATTGGTAAAGGTTCTTTCCCTCTTATCAAGCAAGTTTTACTTATTGAAGGTTTAAAGTATAATTTACTTAGTATTAGTCAATTATGTGACAATGGATGCAAAGTAGAGTTTAAATGTGATACTCCTACTATTCTTGACAGTGCAAGTAACAAAACTATTTTTGTTGCTAAAAGAGTTGGTAATGTATATGTGCTATATCTTGATGAGCTTATTACTAATGATATTAAATGTCTTGCCATTCATGACAATGATGGATTTTTATGGCATAGAAGATTAGGACATGTAAGCATGGATTTATTGAACAAACTTGCTACACAAGAGCTAGTTAGAGGATTACCAAAATTGCATTTTGACAAAACTCATCTTTGTGATGCTTGTCAATATGGAAAACAATCAAAAACATCTTTTAAACCAAAGAAAATGGTTTCTACCTCAAAACCTCTTGAACTAGTTCACATGGATTTATTTGGTCCTATGAGGACTACTAGTCTTGGTGGTAAAAGCTATGCTTATGTGATTGTTGATGATTTTTCAAGATTTACATGGGTAATTTTCTTAGCACAAAAAGATGAAATGTTTTATGAATTTTCAAAACTTTTCAAAATGGTTCAAACTTCTCTTGATTGCAAACTGATTTCTATTAGAAGTGATAATGGAAGAGAATTCTGTAATCAAGATTTTTACAAAATTTTGTGATGAGTATGGAATTACTCACAATTTTTCAGCTGCCAAAACACCTCAACAAAATGGTGTTGTGGAGAGGAAAAACAGAACCTTACAAGAAATGGCTAGATCAATGCTTTGTGAAAATTCACTACCTAAATATTTTTGGGCTAAAGCTGTAAATACAGCTTGTTATGTCATGAATAGAGTTTTGCTAAGACCTTTTATATGAAAAACACCTTTTGAACTTCTATTTGATAAAACTCCATCAATTGTCTACTTTAAAGTTTTTGGTTGTAAGTGTTTCATATTAAACACTAGTAACTATCTTGGTAAGTTTGATAGAAAATCAGATGATTGAATATTTCTTGGTTACTCATCAAATAAAAAGACATATAGAGTCTATAATAAAAGGATAGTGTGTTGAAGAATCTATTCATGTAACCTTTGATGAATCTAACATTTATCTTCAAAGAAGAAATGAAGATGATGCAGGCTCCTCAATGGTTGAAAATCAAACTCAACATCAAATACCAACAATGGAAGATCATGCCAAAGAAGAAGAAATAATGGAGCAAGAACAAGATGGTCAATCAAGCAATAATCAAGAACTTCCAAAGGATATCACATATGCAAGAGGTCATCCTAAGGAGCAAATCATTGGTGATGTCTCCCAAGGAGTTAAAACAAGGCGGTACTTTATCGATAATTTTGCCCTTTTATCTCATATTGAACCTAAAAATATTGATGATGCATTGAGTGATGATTTTTGGATTGTTGTTATGCAAGAAGAGTTAAATCAGTTTGAAAGAAATAAAGTTTGGACTCTTGTTCCTAGACCTAGAAATCATTCAATTATCGGTACAAAATGGGTTTTTAGGAATAAGTTAAATGAACTAGGAGAAGTTGTTAGAAATAAAGCTAGACTTGTTGCTCAAGGCTTCAACCAAGAAGAAGGGATTGACTATGATGAAACATTTGCTCCAGTAGCTAGATTGGAATCCATAAGAATACTTTTGGCATTTGCATGTTTTAAAGGATTTAAACTATTTCAAATGGATGACAAAAGTGCATTTCTAAATGGTTTTATTGAAGAAGAAGTTTATGTAAAACAACCTCCAATTTTTGTTCATGAAAAATTTCCAAATCATGTTTTTAAGTTAACCAAAGCTCTATATGGATTGAAACAAGCCCCAAGAGCTTGGTATGAAAGATTAAGTGGATTTCTTCTTTCAAAAGGTTTTGCAAAAGGAAAATTGGACACAACTCTTTTTATAAAAAAATCTCCTAACAATGATATTTTACTTGTGCAAATTTATGTTAATGATATTATCTTTGGTGCTACTAACACATTTTTCTGTGAAGAATTTGCAAAATCTATGCAAAATAAGTTTGAAATGAGCATGATGGGAGAATTGAATTTCTTTCTTGGGCTGCAAATTAAGCAAACTAAGGATGGAGTCTTCATCAATCAAGCAAAGTATACCAAGGAGCTTTTAAAAAGATTTGGAATGGATCAAGCAAAAGGAATAGGTACTCCAATGAGTTCATCAACTAAGCTTGACAAAGATGAAAAAGGTAAAAATGTTGATGAGAAATCCTATAGAGGTATGATTGGAAGCTTGCTCTATCTCACATCAAGTAGACCAGATATTATGTTTGCTATGTTCTTGTGTGCTAGATTTCAATCTTGTCCTAAAGAATCTCATCTAATTTCTGTCAAACATATTTTTCGTTATTTGATTGATACATATGCCTATGGTCTTTGGTTTTCAAAATCTTCATCTTTTGAACTTATTGGATATTCAGATGCTGATTATGCTGGATGCAAAGTTAAATGTAAAAGCACAAGTGGTCATTGTCAATTTCTTGGTAGTTGTCTTGTGTCTTGGTATTGCAAAAAGCAAGCTTGTGTGTCATTATCCACTGCTAAAGCTGAATACATAGTTGCTGGTAGTTGTTGTGCTCAATTATTGTGGATGCAGCATACCTTACTTGATTATGGTCTTAAATTCAATTGTGTGCCTATACTTTGTGATAATACTAGTGCTATTAATTTGAACATAAATCCTGTTCAACATTCTAGGACAAAACATATAGAAATCAAGCATCATTTTATTCGTGATCATGTTGCTAAAAAGGACATATGCTTAGAATATATAAATACAAATGATCAAATTGCTGATATATTCACAAAGCCTTTAGCTGAGGAAAGGTTTAATTATTTAAGAAGACTTTTAGGAATTGCAAAATTCAATTACTAACATGTTTGTTTAACTGTGACAAAGGCAAGAAAAATTTGGATGCATTGAGTGAAAATGGAACGTCCAAACTTTAACAGAAAAATTCATGACAGAAAAGTTCGGACTCATGTTCGGACGCATGACAGAAAGTTCGGACGTCCGAACTTTCTGAAACTGGAGAAACAGAGAAGTTCGGATGCATGTTCGGACGCATACCAAAAAGTTTGGTCGTTCGAACTTTGCGGTTACAGCGGTTTTTAAGAAACCGACTAGCCGTTATTCACATAATTTAACATCCGAACTCTCTCCTTTACAAAATTTCTCTCTACCCACTCGCGTCCAAACATAAATACCTCTGTGATTTCACCATTTTCACATCAAAACACTTGAATTTTTGAATTCCTAACCCTAGATACTTCTCAAAACTCACTGCTTTTCTGTTTGAAAATCAAATGGCGAGAACAAAAGGAGCCAATGTTGAAAAAGGAAAAGGGAAGGCAAAGGCCAGTGAAGGAGGATGAACTCATCATGAACCAAGAAGAATTAGGGTTCCTCAATCATCCTCTGGTGTAGACAAGTTCATCTCAATTAAAGCTGCATCAGAATTTGAAGATTGGAACAAGAAATCAAGGAAAATCATCCCTGGAAACAGAGTTGATTTTGAAAAACTCACAAATATGGGTAATGTCCTATCTTTATTTGGTGATATTGGGTGGAGTAATCTGTTGAATGTTGATGAAGAATATTATCCTTCTCTTGTGTATGAATTCTATGCAAATCTGAAAGAAGAAAGAATAGAATATGAAGGAGAAAATGTTAATCAGTGGTATTTATCAAGAGTATCTCAAATAGATTTTGAATTCAATGATGCATTGTTGAATAGAATCTGTGATGTAAGTGATGTTGGTGCAAAATATTATTCCATGGGACAACATTGCTATGAAAGAGAGTTATTCACCAATGCTAGATTTGAAGAGGCATTTACAAATGGCAGAGAATTTAGAACAGTTAAGGAAAGAGAAATTAAGGCCTTGGATGCAAGAGGAAGATTTATGCATCATATGACAACTACAATGATTGTCCCTAACTTTGGACACAAAACATTTGTGGGAAATATTCATATGGTAATTATGCTGGCTTTGCATGAACATAGAAGATTAAACTTTGGATATATGGCATCAAAGCATATGTTTGGGGCTAGAAAGACTGATACCAAGGCTTTACCATATGGAAGACTTTTGACCAGAATTTTCAAATTTTTTCAAGTCAAACTTCCTGCTAGAGGACAGAATTTTAAAAGAGGTCAGATTTATACAAATGACTCTCTCAAGAGAATGCAATTGACCTTGGATGATGAGGGAATATGGAGAACTAAAAGAGAGACCCCTCCAAAGAGAGTTGAAGCAGAGAAAAGTGAGGAAACTGAAGAAGAAGATGATGAGGCAGAAACATGGGCAAGAGAAATGAAGAGTAAGAGAAGGCATGATTCAACAAGTGAGGGAGAGCAACCTCCCTCCAAAAGAAGACTCTTTGAAGAAGAGCCAACTTCACAATCACATCCTACTGCTAGAGAAGGAACCAGTGCTGAAATTCAAGAAGCACTAAACAACCACATGAAAGAAATGGAGAAAATGCATAAATTTTTTGAAACATTTGCTCCTATGGTGCTTGGAAAGCTGGATAGTTTGGAGAATATAGTCAAGCACATTGAGGAAATATTGACAAGAAATCCTCAAAGTGATGAAGGGCCTTCTAGAACACAAGAGAAAAAGGATGATGAGTATGATGAAGATAGCAAGAAAGGTGAAGAAGACAGTGACAGTGATGATGAAGAAGGAAGTGACAGTAATGATGAAGATGATGATGGTGATCAAGGGAATGGCAATGAGCAAGTCATGGAATCTCAAAGAGAAGATCAAGGATTGCAGCATAACTGGAGTCAGTCAAGAGGGAAGTTAAATCGAAAGAACTGAAATAGTGACTCCATCTGATCCAGCATTTAGCTATGGAAGAGTCAAACATGTTGCTGTCAAGAACAAACCGAGAAAGGACTCTCTATCAACATCCAAAGACTAAGCATATATTCACTCTTCTCTTCATTTACTGTTTTTGCTGTTTATGAACATTTACTAGTTGTTTTCGATTCTCTTTCTATTTTTGCACTTTAACTTTCTGCAATTTATCATTTTTATTGCCATGCAATAGTTTTTTTTTATGAAGCTCAATGATGAAACCTTAGAGTTGAGAGCTTCCTTTGGTAATTGTCAGTCTCATTTTCATTTACCCCATCTTTGATTGATGACAAAAGGGGGAGAAGAATGATGGAAATGATGGCTGCAATGGATGTGCTGAAATCTGCATGATGTGTGTTATGCATATTGCAATGAATGTGCTGAAATATGCATGATGTGCATGATGTATGTTATGCATAATGGCTGTTTTGTGCTAAATTTTATGTTAAATATGCTGAAATGTGTGTGCTAATATGAGTATGTGATACACTGAAAATTTGTTTTATGGCATATTTAACTGTATTGATGTATTTAAACTTTAAACTGGAAGATTTATAATATGTGAAGATAGAATTCAAAAGTTTGGACTTGAAGTTTGGATGCAAACCAAAAGTTCGGATGCATCCAAACTGTTTTGCCAAAACTGATTTTTCTGTTGTTCAAATTGTTTGAAAATTGTCTTAATATTTTCTATCATATTTGAACAACCTTAGGAAAACTTATTTTCAAAAATCAAAGCCTTCATCTCACATATTTTCCAGTTTGGACTTGAAACTTAAAAATTCGGATGCATGTTCTGAAATTCTGATGCATACATATTTGGTTGCCAAAAAGTGCTCTTTTGTTGTTCAAATCTGTTTTAATCTCTTTTACTATGTTTGAACAACCTTTGGAAGGCTTATTTTCAAAAATTGAAGCTTTCATTTTATTTATTTTAAAGTTTGGACTTGAAATGTCAGAATTTGGATGCCTAGCATCTCAAGTCCAAAGTTGTTGAAAAATGAGCTCAATCTAAGGGGGAGCATTGTTAAACTTTTACAACCTTTAAAACCTCTCTTAGAAGTTTTCTAAATACTTAAATGCTATATCTTCTATATGTAGTTGGAAGGAAGGAGGCAAATGGAGGTTAGTTGGGTCATAGGCTCATATTGAGCCTTTTGCATGTCAATGTGCTAAATTGGCTATTATCCATAATTGACATAAATGCTTCTTTGTACTACATTATTTAACTTCATCATATTTTGTATCAAAGTTTGTCATCATCAAAAAGGGGGAGATTGTTAGCCCTAAGGGCAAATCATATTAGTTTTGAATAATGACAAACATTGATAAGGACTAATATGCTTGTATGTTGAGTGATAGGATTGATTATTTGAGAAGCATGAAGTCTTATTGCCTTGGAGTCACAATGCAAGAACAACTCTACCATGCCAAATGTGATTGAAGATTGAAGAGTATGTTCAAAAAGAGTGAAGGCATTGAAGACTTAGAGTGTAGAGTTTTTATGTTAAATAGGTATATTTTTCTGTAAACTCTACACTTGTATACATTGGTTTCATTTGAATGCATGAGAGAGCATAAAACTTGTTTTTGAAATGATCTTAAATGAACTTTGTGTTAACAAGTATGTTTTTGGAATCTAAAATGATCTTAAAAAGATTTTGTGTAATCAAAATGTTTTTGGTAAAGGTTTTTGTATCTAAATGTGTTTAAATGATGTGTCCATTCATGCAAAACGTTTTCAATGTTATTAACATTGATTTGAACAAGTTTTGGCAAAGTTTAAAAAGTTTGGATGCAAGTTTGGTCGTCCAAACTTTGGAAATGGTACTGTGCTTCCAGAGAATTTCGGACGCAAGTTCGGACATATGGAGAAAAGTTCGGACGTCCAAACTTTCTCTGATAAGCATGGTCACTGTTTTTCCAGAGAATTTCAGACGCAAGTTCGGACGCATAAGGAAAAGTTTGGACGTCCGAACTTTTCCAGACAGCTTGGCACAGTAAAATTCAGACGCAAGTTCGGACGCATAACAGAAAGTTTGGACGTCCGAACTTTACTGTTACTAGTCGTTACTAGCCGTTTTATAGCTTTTGCATTTGATTTTTCACATCTATAAAAGCTCTAAACTTTAGAATTTTTAAAATCTCTTGAATCTTTATCAACTCCAAGCATTCCAAAAGCTTTTAGCAAACTTCAAAGCTCTCTTGTCTTGTGCATTCAATTGATCAATCCAAAGACATCAAAGTGTAAAGGTGCAACTTTGTGTAATATTACCATCAAGTGGTAACATCTACACACTTTCATTTATTTATCATATTGTGTTGTTCTACTAGCTCTAACAAGGTTAACTTGATAACATAAAATCCTTTAGATAAGGGTGATCCTTGAAAGTGTGATTCAAGGTTGTTTGAGATATAAAACCATTGTGTTTGGTGAGCCTTGTATTGTAAGAGTTACTAGAAGAGGTTGTGAGTGTAAAACCATAGTATGGTGAGCCTCTCTTGTAATTTGTAAACCTGAGCAAATAGTAGATTGTTTGAAATCCTTAAGTGAGAGCTTAAGGTAGTGGACGTAGATCTTGAGGATCGAACCACTATAAATTGTTTGAGTTACTTGCTATTGCTTTCTTCTTTGCTTTGCTATAAGAGGAACAAGGAGGTTAGATAAACTCTCCATAATGGGTAATGTTCTTTCTCTTTTTGGTGAAATGAGTTGGAGTAGTTTGCTAGTTGTTGATGAAGATTACTACCCCTCCCTTGTGTATGAATTTTATTCTAATCTCAAAGAAGAAAGGGTTGAACAGGCAGGGGATGATGTTGTGCAATGGTATTCTTCAAGAGAGTCTCAAATTTATTTTGAATTCAATGATGCATTGGTGAATAAGATATGTAGAGTAGGAGATAATTGGGCTAAATACTATTCCTTGGGGCAACACTGCTATATTCATGAATTGTTTACAAATGAAAGGTGTGAAGAAGCACACCAATGGTAGAAGATTTAGATCAATTATGGAAAGAGAAATCAAGTCATTTGATGTTAGAGGCCGAGTATTGCATAATATGATTACCACAATGATAATTCCCAATCTTGGTCATAATTCATCCATTGGAAACGTGCACATTGTGATTATTCTTGCACTTCATGAACATAGAAGATTGAATTTTTCATATATGGCATTGAAGCATATGATGGGAGCAAAAAGGACAGGAAACAAGGCCTTGCCTTATGGGAGGCTGCTTACAAAAATTTTCAAGCACTTCCAAGTCTAACTCCCCAGAAGAGGACTAGCCATCAAGAGTGGAGAGGTATATACAGGTGAACCTCTTAAAAGGATGCAACTATCTCTTGATGAGGATGGTATATGGAAAACAAAGAGGGAGACTCCTTTGAGGAATGAAAGACAAGAAAAGAGTGAAGATAATGAAGAAGAAAAGGAAGAGGAAGAGGAAGATGTAGAAGAGATTAAAGCTAGAGAGATGAAGACTAAGAAGAGGCATGATTCACTAAGTGAGGGGGAGTAACCTCCCTCCAAAAGAAGATTGTTTGAAGATATTCAAACTCCTCAATCACATACCAATATTGAAAAAGATCTTGGTGGTGAAAGGATTACTAGAGGAGATACCATTGTTGCCAAGATATTTCAAGAAGCTCTAAACAATCACAATAAGGATATGGAAAAAATATATAAGTTCTTTGAATTCTTAGCTCCAATGGCCCTTGGAAAGCTTGATGGACTAGAGACTAGAGTGAGAAATATAGAGGAGCTATTGAAGAGAAGCTCTCAAAGTAGTGAAGGAACCTTCAAACCACAAAGGAGAGAAGAAAAGAAAGATGATGATGAAGATGAGGAGGAAAAGAAAGAAGAGCGAGATGAGAAAAAGGATAATGATAGTGATAATGAAGAGAAAAGACAAAATGGTGAGGATGACGATGATGACCATGGGGATGACTTTGAATTAGTGGCTAGAGAAAGTGAGAAAAATAAAGAGGAGGATGAAGGCATCAAAAAGACGAAGAAGATGATGAAAAGCAAGATCAAGAAAGTGGAGATCAAGAGAAAAGGTAAGAGGAACTTGGTGAAGGAGGAAGCTTAATTGAGACAGCCGAAATCGCCTTACCATCTATCATAACCTTTAGCCAAGGAAGAGTGAAGCATGTGGCAAAGAAGAATGGAACTAGGAGATCTTCTTGATTGGCTACAACTCTAAAACCAAATTATACCGGGAAGGAGCTAGCAAGTGAAGATCCACTCCATATTGAACTCAAAGGGAATATGGCCATCACCACCAACAAATATGGAGTGAAAACCATGAAAAAAATTCAAGACTAAGCACTTCTTAACCCTCTCTTATTTCATTGCTTTTCTAATTTTTGTACTTAGTATAGCTTATGTACTTCATGACTATTTTGTGACATGCCTAGTCTATGTATCTTCACATTTCACATTTCCATGTGCTTTTCTAGCTTATGTAATGTTTTAATGAAGCTCAATGATGATACACTTGTATTGAGAGCTTCTTTTGTTGATCTAACTTCACTTTGATCACCCCACATTTGATTGATGACAAAAGGGTTAGAAGTGATGTAATTGATTGCAAAATGAAATGAAATGTGATTGATTATGGCTGACTTGATATGTTGATGCTATAGATATATTGGTATGATGTTCATGATTGATGTATTGATACAATGGTTGATATCTTGCTTTGATGATTTAAGAACTTATGTTTAATGTTTAAGAACTTGTCTTTCTAAAATCATCCTTTGAAACTTTTACCAAAAGTTCTGACTTGAAGTTCCACCACATCCAAACTTTCTTGCCAAAAAGTGTTTTGTTGTTGTTGTTCAAATTGCTCATAAACTATTTCAATCTTTTCTAGAATGTTTGAGCAACCATAGGAAAGCTTGTTTTCAAAATTTACAATCACTATCTTGAAAATTGAGCACAATCTAAGGGGGAGCTTTGATGATCTTTTCTAACCTTTAAAACCTCTCTTAGAAGTATTCTATGTGCTTAAATGAATGTCTTTTATCATTATTGGAAGAAAGGAGGTACAAGGAGGTTGGTTGGGACTTAGGCTCATCATGAGCCATTCTATTGTCATTGTGCTTATTTGATATCATTCATATATGACATCAATGCTTCTTTTGTGTTACAATGTTTAAATCCATCACATTTTGCATCAAAGTTTGTCATTATCAAAATGGGGGAGATTGTAAGCCCTAAGGACAAATCTAGTAGTTTTGATTAATGACAACATTGATGAGGTCTAATGCATATGCTAATTGTGTGATAGGATTTTTGGATTAAGAAGTCAAGTGTTCTCATTGCCTCATAGCTTGTCCTAGAAGATTGAAGGCTTTGAAGACATTTGTGCAAGTTTACTTTTGCATAATAGGTATCTTCTTGTAAACCCTACACTTCTTGTCCTTGGAATCTATAGAATACATGAGGGAGCTCAAAAACGTGGTTTTTAAACCTTAAAAGACTTTCGTTATTCTTGATTTACCAAGTATTTGATAACGACTTATAGGTCAAAAGCCTTTTTAGTGACTTATCTTTTAGTTTAAATTGATTTCAACCTTGTAGTTGATTTTCAAAAATTTTGACAAAGTTTGAAAAGTCAAATTCCAGTTTGGACATCCGAATTGGAACCTTGGTGACTAAATTTTCAGAGAAATTCGGATGACCATTTGGATGCATCTGTCCAAGTTCAATCAACTGAATTTATCTTGGCAGCCTGGTAAATAGAGAAGTTCAGATGATCATCCGGATGTGGAGGTCTAAGTTTGATCGATCGAACTTTACTGTTACTAGCCATTATTTTAACGTTGGATTTGAAATTCAAACCTTATAAAAGCGATAAATTTCATATTTTTGAGAAGTTTTGAACACTTTAAGAATCTTTATATTTTCAAATTATTTGAATATCAAAAAGCTCTATTTTGTCTTGTGCTTCAAGTGACGATTCAAGATTACAAAGACAAAAAATTGAAATGGTGCTAGCTTTAGTCATCATCTACCGAGTTACTGGTAATATCTCACTTTATCTCTTCATATACTTGTTTATTCAAGATTTTCTCGAGGATATAAACCCCTTTTTGATAGGGTGAGCCTTGATTATTGTGTTGATAAAAGGTTGTGGTGTAAACCCTTGATGGGTGAGCCTCTCTTGTACATTGATTAACTATTTCTGTAGTTGAGTTGTTTGAAATCCTTGAGTGTAGACTAAAGGTAGTGGATTAGATCTTGAATACATCGAACCACTATAAATTGCTTGTGTGTTCCTTGTTCTCATTTCCTTACTTGTTCATTTATTATGTTCATTAAAATCACTTTGAGAATTTGAATCCTTATCACTTACAAACTAAGTTTGCAAAAAGGGAAAAGATTTTGAAAATTAGACAAAGACCTAATTTGTCCCCCTCTTAGGTCTTTCAGTTTTACCCAAAAATCAGTCAAGAGACTATAATTACCACATAAAAATGCATATTGTAGGAATTCTTAGTTCAAATAACCATATTTTATCTCCTATCCTAATTGCTCTCTTTATTTTAAAATATATGGCTTTTAAAAACAAAGAGAGTAATATAAAGTAAAATTCAAGAATTCGATAAAGTACGAAGAAACATTCTAAAAGGAAAAACTGAAAAATTTGAGAAGAAAAATATAAAATCAATAGATAAGTTGAAGCCTGATATACTCAAATGATCTCCAATAGCTTCAAGAATGTCTATAGCTTGTAATCCATGTCTTATTGATACGTTATAAAAAGTGTTGTACATTTGATGTTGCCTTTTGAATCTTTGTGGCCGTTTCAATTTATTCTTCTTCCACCAGCCATCATAATTTCCTTTTTCATTTTTAGAGGTAATGGGCTTAATAGATCTTGTTAGTTTCGTGCAAGATGAATCTATTATTTTCTTCACACAGTTTATAACGTATCAATGAGTTGATAAGATCATTTGTAACATTCTTGAAGCTACAAACAACACTTTTTATTGGGAGCAGTAAGTGCACTCAAGTCAATAAATCCATATCTCTAATAAACATGGGATTGAATAGAAATATTTATAGAGACCATAAAACATCAAAACAAAATTGAAAACTACAGAGGATATTATAATAGCATATTACACTATCTATTATGAAAATTTCCACTCAAAGGATCCAATTAGTGAATATAAGGATGGGATAAAGAGTTTTATACCATACTATTTATCAAAGAAACACACTATGTGGTTAAGGTGTCCTTGTGCAAAGTGTAAGAACAAGGTGCACCTTTCTCCCAATGAAGTGCAAGTGCAGTTTTATAGATTTGGATTTTTCGCTGATTATCAATGTTGGACAAGTCAAAAATGAGAGTCTTGATACGGTGCAAGTTGATATTTCCCTCATCAATTCTCCATCTACCTCGGCATATACAAAGCTACTAACAGATGGTAATGGACGTTGTGGGTTTGGACCTTCCAATAGACCCTTCTTCGTCTATCAATATTGAAGAACCTCTTAATGCAAAGATGAAGAAATTTTATGAATTGTTGAAGGCTTCTGATACTCCTTTGTCAGATGGATGCACAAACCACTCGCAGCTAACCATTATTGTTTAGATGTTGAATATTAAATCGGAGAACAATATTTCAGAGAGGTGGTTCAATCAGATGATGCAACTAATGACAGGGGTTCTACCAAAGGATAATCATCTCCCAGATGACTTGTATCAGACAAAGAACATGGGTTCTAGACTTGATTACCTTATAAGAAGATGTACTACTTTCTATTGACACCGAGATTGCAATGATTGTACGTATCTAAAATAAATACAACAAATATGAGGTGGCACACTAAAAGCTACAAGAGCAAGCACTGATTAGCCATCCACCGATGGTAACAAGCTGAAGTTACCGTGATTTGGAAACTTACTGTAATAGGCTAGAGTTATATAGTGCCACTATTGGAGATGAGAAGGTTTCTATGCCAAAGGCTAAGTACTCTCTTACGGCTTAGCGAAAAGTGCTTGTATTGGAGTAGGTGAAGTATCTACAGCTGCCCGATGGATATGTGTCTAATCTAGAAAGAAGTGTTGATCGGAAAGAGTTGAAGATGTCGGGCATGTAGACACATCATTGTCACATACTTCTCGAGAGATTTCTTTCGATAGCAGTTTAAGATTTTCTGCTGGATTTAATTTGGAATGAACTAATGAAAAAAGACTTTTCTATCGTGACTTATGTTCTCCAAAACTGTCAGTGTCTCGTATCAGAGAATGGGCGATGAATATAGTGGTCCTCATATGCAAGTTAGAAAGGATATTCCCTCCTAGGTTTATTGACGTGATGGAGCATTCGATGATTCACCTACCTTGCAGAGCAAGTTGGTTCGGTTCAGTATCGATAGATGTATCCATTTTTAGAGGTTAAGCCTTAAACCTAAACTTTAAATTTTATTTTATATGATCATTTCGATGTTCAATATCTAACACCATTAAAATAAATTTACAAGTTCTTATATTGTTTCAAGTTGAGAGTGAAAAAAAAGGCAAGGATCAAGGGATTAAATTGCAATGCATACCTAACTGAAGAGGCATCTATGTTTTTCTCTTACATGTCCAAACAAGTCATATGAATAGGGTACAAAATGTCCAAGGAGTATCAAAAAATTTTGGTTTTTCTATATGGAATGCATTGGGAAGGGTTATCAACAATACCTTGATCAAATAAATGTCACCGGTGAAATTTAAGGGTCATGAATTACATATATCTCAATTGTGATGAGGTGCAAAGGCTGCCCATGTACTTATTTTCTCACCTTTTCGCTTATACCCTATGTCACTTGTAAGGCCTAAAGTTACATAATGTCTACAAAACAAGAAATTCAAAGCCGAAATACAATCTATTGGTCCCTGTATAATAGAATAAGAAGTTGATAGGAGATTTGAGAATGAGTTTCTCGCATGGTTCAGGGCATTTGTAAGTCCAATTTAGTAGAATAGGTTCTAAACTGTTTTTAAGAATTATTCTAATAAATACTTACTAAATTTAGTTTGTGTTATAGGTACATGATCTAAAAGCAACATAACTAATGAAAATATTAAAAGTCTATGTTGAAGACCTTCAAGATTGGTGAAATCTTATAAGGGGTCATAATAAATGGCTTTAGATTCTATACGTACAATCATGGAATCGGAAAGAAGACTGTAAATAGTTAAGTTTGGTTTAAGGGCAGAGAGGAACATAACGGCAATAGAAGCGACTATTATGGAATTCTAAAGGAGATTATTGAGGTTCAGTTTTTAAGAATCCCATGTCGGGATGTTGTCTTATTTAAATGCGATTGGTACAATCTTATCTTTAACAGATATGTCAAGTTTCACCCACAATATAAAATTATGAATGTTTATTGCAGGAGAAAGTACCTAAAATAAAACTCATTTGTGTTAGCTGTGCAAGCTAACCAAGTGTATTTTGCCACCTATCATAGAAGTAGAAAGAGTAAGTCTGAATGGATAGTAGTATACAAATCGAAGGCGCGTCACATGATTGACACACTCGCAGTTGAGAGACCATATCAGGAAAAGGTTGATGACTCAGTGACATTTGTTGTACGTGGTGAAAATGACACTGAATGAATCAAGTGCATGGGAGATATTAGATGATAATGAAGTAGGTAGTACAAGATACGATATTACTGTGGCCAATAATGAAGATGAAGGTCAATAGAAATTAGGAGATGACTCAGACAAGGATGAAGTTGATAACTTATTAGAGGATGAACACAATGAATGAATAACTTCTATCTAAACATATATATATATATATATATATATATATATATATATATATATATATATATATATATATATATATATGTGTGTGTGTGTGTGTGTGTGTGTGTGTGTGTGTGTGTGTTTCACGTCAGTTATTCAATGTCTATATTTGATTAAATTTAATTTTTAAAAATAATTGATGAATATATTGTTAATCCAAGTAGATCACATTCAATAGCATTGCCTGGGATTGGTGATTGGACTACTTCTCTTTCCTTGCCCGGATCGATGCCTTTACCGAGTAAGGAGGATACACAAGCAGCATAGTTGGAGCATAAGTCTTCAATCACACCTTCTATGGTATCGTCTATAGCTGCTTCTACGGGTAGGGTCCAAACTGAGGGTACCCAGATTTTGATAACGCCAAGTGGCAACGAGTAAGTTTTTATTTACTCTCCAAAAAATGAAGTTAATTTTATGTTTTATTTACTCTAATTGTTTTTGATGAACTACTAATTATTTATTTTTTTAATGGAATAGTTTCTTCTTGGCGGCATTTCACTAGATTGGACCCTAATTTTAGGCAGTCCCATTGGAGTTGCAAAACATGTGGTTTTAGATATAGAGTGTAAGTGATAAATTATTATGATTATTTTTTTATTTTTTTACGTAGTTGATGTTTTTATTTCCCATGATTTTACAGTCATTATTATGGCTCTTGGTGCATCTGATCAGATATGAGAGATTTGGGATGAAAAATGCATTCATCATCTATCTGATCAGCTACCGAAGGCTCAGTGCAAGGGAAAATATACACTTTGGATATCTTTTGATCTTTGGAGCCAACTCTGGCGTGATCACTGGAGCACAGAGTACTTCAAGCATGTTTCTTCTACCACTAAGGGGAATAGAGCAACTATTTCCAGACCGACTCACATAAGAGGATGTATCCATTCAACGAGCACGAGCATTAATGGTAAATTATTTGTATAACTATTACTTAAATTTGATATAATTTTCTAATATTTTTGTTTATATAATTTCAATGTAAGAAGTGCAGAGATGACTTCAATTCACTGGTATGTTTGAGGCAACCCATTCATATAAGAGCTGCCCGAAGTAGGGTATGTTTGTCAATGAGAAATCATGACAAACACTGTGACTATAAAGATTAACATAAAAATATTTTATACTAATTTTTCCATTATTATACACTAACAAAAAATTATAATTTATATAATTCACAAGATAGCATTAATGCAATGAAGAAGCTATATTCGCAATTGGAGTCTCAAAACTCTATGACTTAATTGCCTCGGAACCCAATCTAAAGGTTTGATTCTTTGTAATATTGCCAACAACCTCCACAAATAGTGACTTCTCACCCACCATCAGATGAGAAGTCACTATTTGTGGAGGTTGTTGGCAGTGTTATGAAGAACCGGATCCTTGGATTGGGTTCCGAGGTAGTTAACGTGCGATGGAAGTTATCTTCATGACCAAAGTAGTTTTTCCTTTCTCTGTCGTTCCAGTCGGAGAAAAATGATAGGGTTTGCTCCCCTTAGGAGCCCATAGACTCCGCTTGCTTCCTTCTCTGAAATCTACACCACTCGATCGGCAAGGAGCAAGAAGGTCTGACTTTCTAAATTGTACCTCTTCCAGACAATCTCCACGACATCGGTCATCAAGTTGGTTAGTTAGAGCTCCGTCAACTGGTCAAACCTAGCTTTTTTTCCAAAGCTTTCAAGAAGAGCTTCTGCTCTGGATGTTGTTGGAGAGCTTCATTCACAACCACGATGGAAGAGGTCTTACATCTAAACCGAAATCTAGACATTGGGACTGTAGTTTGATGGAGGGCGGGTGAACAAAGGTGACGCCTTTACTGGAACGAAAGTTTGGATTTCCAGAGAGATAAGAGGGAGGGAGAGAGACAGACGCAGAGAGAAAAATAGAGGGTTGAAGATGGAAGATGGAGAAAATGAGCTTTCTTCAATCTTCTGAAAAATTATTACCTCTCACATCTCCAACTGTTTTCGTAGTCAATTGCAATATCTAGACATAAAAAACTGTTCAATCTGATCTTCATACTAAAATTTTGAATTTTGATTTTTTCTTTTTTTAATAAATCTTCAATGCCCTTTATGCCCTTCTTTTGCCATAGTCGTTAGATGACCTATCCAATGGTAGGGGCTCGGTCATGCACATGCAGCAAAATATTGGTGTAAGACCGTAGCCACTTTAGGGCAGCAATAGTGTTTTTGGCAGCATTGGAAATGTCGAGATGCAGGACTCTTGTAATATCTCTCTAGAATGTTTTTTCTTTCAAATTTTCCAGTAATGGGTGGGATTTTTAAGTTAAACAACAAGAGATAATTGTTTCCTCAAAAAATCTCCACTTGAAGTGTTTTGCCTCAAAAGCTGAAGATTATTTGTCATTTTGCAAAAGTTACAGACTTCAATGAAGCCAAGTCAATCTCAAATGCATTTTTTAATCTTCTCCCTGAAATTCAAAACCTCTTACAACATAGCCAACCTTGTATGCCCAGCTTTGAAGTTAAAAGACGTTGTAAATTTGGGGCTATCCGTTCTCCAAAAAGGCATGTAGGACCAGGGGCTTATTAATCGTTTGGGTACCCAAGAAATCTCAAGGGTAAAAAAAGGGAATATTCAAGCACCCTAAATCAAAATCTATTCAGGAACCCTCTCTCTCTCTCTCCAATCTCCACTCAAAATGAATGCAAATTAAAGCTATTTTCTCTGCTCTGAATCATAACACTGTTAAAAATTGGGCAGTTTCCCTTAGGTGAAACTTTCCTCACTTTTCTCCATAAAGAGGCTCCCATGGGTTCATCCCCTTCATCCTGTGTTTCTCTCTCTCTCTCTCTCTCTTTCTCTTCCTTTCTTTTTCCCTCTCTCTCCCTCCACTTTCCCACTGTAATCCATGTGGTCCACTATTTTGTCCACTCTCTCTCTCTCCCCCTCTTTTCCTATATCTCCTTTGTACCAGTAGTGTTGTCCATTAATTTATCTTCATATCTTGTCCTTTTTAGGCCTCCTTTATTTCTTTTCTCTATCCTTCCTCTTTTCTTACTTGGTCAAATGTCGGACGCTTCAGAATTTATTTGCTAGGAACAAGGGACTAGCTCCCAAACCATTGGTGAAGAAAATGGGGTTCTGACTCTCCGAACACATGTTGGTAGCCAAGCTTGTCATAGATAAAAGGATTAGCTTAAAGACAGTTAAAGCAGTCCTGTAAGCGGCTTGGAGTTTGGGAGATAATCTTTCTGTTTTGGCTGTACAATGAAATTTGTTCCTTATTTCCTTCCAAAAAGCCACAGACAAGAATAAAATCTTCGTCTCTAGTCCTTCGACAATTAGAGGCGCTCATTTTATTCTCAAAGAATGGGACGCCTATCCAGCTTTCACACAAATTGATTTCTCCACTTCACTATTTTGGATTCAAATACATGGTCTTCCTTTAGACCGTATGAACAGAGAAAATGCTATCCGAATGGGAAACTTTGCTGGAAAATCCATAGAAATGGAGAAGCAATTGACCGCTAATCTCAGAAAGAGAATGTTTTTGCGGATCAAAGTCAACATTAATATCTCTCAGCCGTTGAAGACTGGTTTTTTCTTGAACCGTAAAGATGGAGGTAAATTATGGATTAGTTTTAAATATGAAAGACTTGTAGATTTCTGCTATAGATATGGAAGAATGGTCACAGTGAGAATAGTTGTAATCAAAGTCCTCAGATGGTGTTCGGCCCTAGAGATCCTCGAGAAGCTTTTGGACCTTGGTTGCACTCTACCGCCATGCTGGGTAAGAGTGTCAGTTTAAAGCAAACATCGTCGATAACTCAGGAGGAGGTAATGATTTTCAGAGAATCCGAGGCTGATAGCAAAGCTCACTCGGTAAACCGCTCTTAGTCGCTGCCAAAGTACTATAGTGCAGATATAGTCAGTGAGACTAACAAGGCAAGCGATCAGATTGGATGTGACACCTCAACCTCTCTCATCCCAAGAAATATCTCGAACCATCTCACTACAAGCCTTTCACCTAGAAACAATTCCAATCTCCACCTTCAAGTACACCAAGATTCAAGCCCAACTTTTATGGCCCGAGTATATATAACCCATCCAACCCACTCTCCCAAGGATCCAACCTATCTAACCCAATCTTCCCCACTTCCCTTTTAGCCCAATCAACCCAGTCTGAAAATTGACTAGATACAAATCACCATCCTATATCCCCAATTGATCACCCATGCCCAACAAATATCTTTACTGGTAAACGACCCACTTATTGTCATCCCCCTTTACAGAAACGTCTCAAAATAGAAACCAGATCAACAACCTTCTTTGAGACTGAACAGTTTGAAATCCCCCATCTGAACCTAAAACTTCGAATCTCCTCCTATCCCACACTATATCTCCTATTGGAGACACTAAGTTGGTCAATGAGGAAGTGAACTCTGATCAAGAGACTCTTATGGTCAGTGAAGAAAGATTTAGTGTGGCATGAAGAAGGTTTATTCACATCAAGATAAAAGCTAGAAACCAACATTTAGCAATTCAATCAAACACAAGAAATCTGGTTGTTGAAGAGTTGCAACCTAAGAATCCCATAATTCAAACAATGACCGAGGAGGCAGGCCTTATCAAGTCCCCCAAATGAACAATGAGAGTCTTATCTTGGAATTGCCACGGTTGTGGGTGGCCAGTGGCTAGAAGTGCTTTGAAGAACATTCTGAACACCCACAAACCTCAAACTATATTCTTGTCTGAACTTAAAATGCATTTACTTAGTAAAGTGCGTAGAACTCTATCTCTTTTTGGTTTTTCCTCTTTTCATTTTGTTCCCTCTATTATCTGGTGGGCTTGTGATGGCATGGAGAAGGTATATCGATGTTCAAGTTATCACAGCTAATGAGCACCTCATAAATTGCCTTGTCTTTGCTGCTCCGCCCAAGCAAACCTGGCAGATTACGGGAATATATGGACCAGTGGTAAACTTCCAAAAGCAAATATTCTGGAATAATTTGAAGCAAGTCGGAGAAGTCTTTGATGGTCCTTAGCTTGTTATAGGTGATTTCAACAGTTTTGCTAATCAAAGTGAGAAACAAGGAGGACGTCCTTTTACATCTAGTAGTAAAGTTGGTTTTTTGCAATTTTTGAATGACAGTGCTTGATAGACTTGGTCTATGATGGTGCCTCGTTTACGTGGAATAACAAGAGGATGGGAAAAGCAAACATCCAAATTCGTTTAGATAGAGGGGTAGTGAATGCAGCGTGGAGATTACTGTTTTGAAAAGCTACTATTATGCATCTTTCCTCACAATCTTCGGATCACAGGCTAATTTTGTTGGATACTAATTCGTCTGATGCTAATTTGCCGAAACCTTTTAGATTTTTCACTATGTGGACAAGGGATCCTATGTCTACAAAGATTGTAAATAAGTCTTGGTCTGAACTTCATCGAGGCTCTCCTCAATTCAACCTCTACTCTAGCCAAAAATATGCTAAACTAGCCTTGAAAAAAAGAAATAAAACCCACTTTGTCAAGCTCCAGCAAGCTATCAAAGATGTTAAAGAAAGCCTTGAATAGCTTCAGTTCTCTCCCCAATCCTCTTCTATCCTTACCAAATAGAGAGAACTACAGGGTAAACTTGATAAACTTCTTTAGCGGGAGCAGCTTTTATTGTGGGAGAAATCCAAAGCTTCTTGGATGGAGGATGGTGACACCAACACCAGGTTCTTTCACCTCTCTACAATAATTAATCGCAGATATAATAACATTGATTTCATTTTAGATTCTGTGAATAACTGGATTTCAAAGTGGGAAGATATTGGGAAGACTTTTGAGAGTTATTATAGGGATTTGTTTGCTTCTTCAAACCTAATTTTCCCTACAAACCTTAACCACCTCATCTCACCCACTATATCTAATGAAGAAAATTCTGAGCTCTGTTCTACCCCTTCTTCTAATTGCATTAAAAAGTTTGTTTTCTCCATGGCCACTAGTAAGAGTTTAGGTCCTGATGGGCTTAATGTTAATTTTTACAAACACTACTGGAATATTTTAGGGCCAAAAGTAATTCATGTTGTTCGTCTTTCTTCATAGATGGGTCACCTACTAAAATCCCTTAATCATGCTTTCATTGCTCTCATCCCTAAACTAGATGAAGCCCATAGAGTTGACCAATACCATCCCATTTCTCACTGTAATCTAATCTACAAGACCATTACCAAAATTATTGCTAACAGGTTTAAGACTATTCTTGATCGGATCATCTCTCCTGTTCAAGCAGCTTTTATTCCGGGAAGGAGTACGAATGATAACATTATTGTTTCCCATGAGGTGATGCAGAATATGAATAGGAGGAAAGGTAGGATAGGAATCATGGCTCTTAAGATAGATATGGCTAAGGCATACGATAGAGTATAATGGCCCCTTCTTTCTCTTATTCTCAAGTCCCATGGCTTCTCTGATAAGTTTGTCTCCCTGATACACAACTGTATATCCACTTGCACATTCTCAATCCTTATCAATGGGTCTTCCTTTGGATATTTCTCCCCTTCAAGGGGCCTTAGACAAGGTGACCCCTATGGCACCTACTTTGTTTACAATTTATTTGGACTTGTTGTCTAGGTTGATCACAAAATTGGAAATTGAAGAGAACATTCATGGAGTCAAAATCAGTCACCAAAGTCCTTCTATCTCTCATTTGATGTTTGCAGATGATTTAACTATCTTTTGCATGACAGATAATAAGGATGACAATCATATAAAGAATTGCCTGTAAACTTTCTACAGCTGGCTCAGTTGATAAATCTAGAAAAGTCAATCATTCTTTTTACCAAAAATGTGGTGTATAATCAAAGACTGGAGATTTGCTCTCTATTATAGATGAATGAATGTCAACAGAACACCAAATATTTAGGGACTCAATTTTGTAAAGGCAACTCTAAAGCAGTAGGATTTCGGGGATTGATTGAGAAGCTTAGGATGAAACTCAGTGGCTGGAAAATGCATTCTTTGTCACAAGCTAGTCATGGGGTCTTGATAAAATCAGTCACTCAGATAATTCCTTCCCGTGTGATGCAGACTTTCCTTCTACCTAAATCTACTAGCAGGAAATTGGATAATATCATGAGAGATTTTTGGTGGGGTTTCAGGACTGGTGATCAATGACATCTATATCTAAAAGCTTGGGATGAGATATGCGCATAAAAATTTGCTTGTGGCTTGGGTTTCAGGAGGATAGTAGACAACAACAAAGCTTTTATAGCTAAGCTTGCTTGGAAAATATATACGGAACCTGAGAAAACGTGGGTGCAACTAATACGCTCAAGGTATTTGAGGGGAAGGATGTTTCTAGATTTGGAAACAAGGCCAACAGGAGGTTCTTGGATTTGGAATGGGATTGGGATTGCAAAGACTTGATACAAAAAGGCTTCTGCTATAGCATTGGATCTGATACCTTAGCTCAAATTTGGAGTGACCCTTGGATTTAGAACATGGCAGCTTTCAAACCACCACTTGATCTACAGCAACCTAATTCTCCAAGCCTTGTCAGAAAGCTTATGTTTGAAGATCTTAAAATCTGGAATTTGGAGGTGGTTGTTCATAACTTGCCACCAGAGATAGCTAGAGCTATTCTTAAAGTCAAAATTCCTCCCAATCAGGAGCACGATTTGTCCAATTTGGTCTCCCTTCAAGACAGGGAGATTCACGCTTCAGTTGGCATACTCCTTGGAAAATCAAGAAAGATTTAGAGAGAATGCATATGGCAGTAGGAAAATATGGGAAGATTTATGAAAATCAAACCTCCACAATCGGCATAAGCATTTCATGTGAAAGATATTATCATAGACAATGCCAACTCTTTCAAGACTTGCGGTGTATTTGGAAGTAAGGGACAAGACTTGTCTGATTTGTGGAGAAGGAGAGGAGACTATGGAACATCTCTTTATCAATTGTCCCTTTACTGTGCCATTATGGCTAAATTTAAGATGGCAACTGCGCATGGTTGCTTTCAAGAATTGGGATATCAGAAATTGGATCAAAGAACTGCTGAACCAAAGCAACAAATTTCCTATCACTCTGGAGGAAAAATTATAGATGCTAAACTTTGCAGTTGTGGCAATGGAACATTTATGGTGGATAAGAAATAAAGTAAAGCATGGAGAACCTATGCCAGATTCGGAAGAATCATTCCAATCGATCTATAGACTAGCCAAGGATTATCGGGAAGCTGCTTTCCGTAGAAAATTTAACAAAGCCAACACAGAGTTGCTGCAAAACTGGTATCCTCCACCTATTGGATGGCTTAAGTATAATTTTGATGCATCACTAAACATGGAAGGAGTTGCTATCAGTGCTATCATTATCAGAGATGATAAAGGGAAAATTTTGGAGATTCATATGAAGCACGATCTAATGGGAGATGTATTCACGGCTGAAGATAATACAGCTCTGATGACAATCTGGATAGCTAACTAGAAAGGATATTCTTACACTATTATGGAAGGTGATTGCTTAAATGTGGTCAAAGCACTATGTGTTCATGAAAATGCAATGGAATGGACAGGAAAGGACTTGATATCATGCGAAATTGGCAGAAAAGGAAAATTAAACATGTTCCCATTATTGTAATACCTTGGCCCATAATATTGCTCACTGGGCTAAAAAATCTAATAAATCTGGTTGTATTCCCCTCTGTCAAATTCCCCCCTTATCTCCTCTATGATGAGGAGGCACTGACTTGACTTTGTCTCTTTCTTCCGAAGAAATAGAAGGTTAAGAATTTAGTTAGCAAAAAAAAAAAATCATAACACAGCTGCAATCGAATAATTCTTCTACCTATTCCGAAGTTAGATTTATCTTCTGGGACGGAATCAAGAGGACGGAGAGCAGCAGCCGCCTCCGGTCAATTTTTAAAACTCTCTTATGTGTATTAACTTTTTAAACTTATTTCCTGAAGTAAATATTCAATTGGGATAATGGCTCTACGAAGTAAGTTTGTGTGTTTGTGTGTGTGTGAAAGAGAGAGAGATTAGCCAGGAGCTTTTGTCCAAAACATATTTTACCACTTTAGAGTTTAGATATTAAAATTGACAAACAGAAAGGGAAGCTCAAGGTCCCTTGACTGAAACTTCTTCTAGCATCCACGTGTCAAAATGTGGTGATCATTGTAACTTAGGAGAGACACTTCAACTGTTTCCAAAAGTTTTCATAGAAGCACTTCCCATACTTACACATCCATTTTGCTATGGTGTTGAACGCCATTTTATTCAGCTAGTGTAGATACAATCGTTGAATCGGGTGCTCTTTAATCCAATGGTTGGATTGCTCAAAGGTATATTTAAGATGAAAATTTTTTTAACTTTTGCTCAAATTAAGAAGGTAAAAAATGTCGATATCTCTTTTACATTTATATTGTAAAATATAAGTTTCACATTTTTAAATTAAGATATGCCTGTAATTTTTATTTCGTTTTGACCTTTCTGTTCTCTTTTGTATATCCAACTTTTGACTTTTTTGATTGAGTAAAAATCCTTTTGTGAATAGTGTTCATAGGCTTAAAAATAAATTTTTTATCCTAAAAAATAGAGAGATTTAAAAGCTAACATAACACCTTCATTTGGCTACATTCCAGTGGTATATAAATTAGGTATTTAGGTTGATTTCAAAATTGAATGAAATAAATAATCATATTTGAGTGGTGAATAATTATTCATTTAGTTTATGAATAATTATTTAAGACAATGTGAATAAAAGGAATTAGCGGTGAATTGCTTTGTATTAACTCTCATACTTGAAGAACGATTTTGATGATGCAAGATTTCAATAATGGATCTTTTTTTATGTTATAAACACTTATATTTATTTTGACTTCTCCTACAATAATTCTCACTATTTTGAGACATGATTCTCATTGGTTTAAAGATTAATTATTTGAGAAAGAAAAATGTGTTGTGAATTATTATTCAAGCATCTGTGAATAATTATTCACTACCACGGCAACACAATGCTCCTATAAATATTAACATTTTGTTATATAATAATAACTTTGTGATTTTTTCAAACTTCACATTGAATACTTATTCACAAATTATGTCGTGCATAATTATTCATACATCTAAAAATAATTATTCAAGACCACATATAGAGTTGATGTAAATATTAATATAGCTAATGTAAAATATTAAAATTTTACTCTATAATAATAACCTGGTGATTATTTTTTTGAACTCTATGTCAATATTGATTCACAAATGTTTAAATAATAACTTTATGATTTTGTGGACTACTTAAATTATTCAAGAGAGAAAACTGCGTAGTGAATAATTATTCATACTTTTGCAAATAATTATTTAAACCTATGTGACATTGGATAGTTTGATGTAAATATTTCCTCTATAATAATAATCTTGTAATTTTTTAAAACTGCTCCTTAAATACTTATTCACAAACATTTGAATACTTAACTACTGGATTGAGAAAATTGTGGAGTGAATAATTATTTGAACCTCCATGAGTAATTATTCAATATTATGCAAATAATTATTCAATATGTTGTGAATAATTATTCAAGATTGCATGATGAATGAACATAATGTATCATTTTTCTCACCCGTAAGATGTTCAAATTTGTTCAATGCAAAAATTTATGAGTTTTAATTTTTGTGGAATATCATTTATATACTTCCTGTCATATATATGATATAATATTTTTTTCTGAGTGCATTGGAGATTAATAAATTGATGAAAATTTGTGTAAGAAGTAAAATATTTACTGTAACAGAGGTGATTTGTACTTCAATCTTGACAGAATGACATTATATTCATTCACCACATAATGTCACAAATGTTTGAATAATTATTCAGAGAGATGTGAACAATTATTCACTATATGTTATAAAATTTTGTCGAAATAGACACAAAAAAATAATTACAAAATGACAACAAAGAAGACTTTGAAGTATAGTAAAAGAGAGAAAGAGAGAACACAAGAAATGTAGAAATTAGAATTTTATTGAGAGCTTTTCACCATACATCATTTTACAAGCTACTTCATATAGTTCTATTTATAAAGTTGGAAGTGACATTTCCCATCATAGGTCATTAGGAGTCTTCTCTATTACTTACATAACTTACATCCCATGATCTCCCATGTTCTCTATGATAATAGAGGTAATGGGATTAGTGGTGTATAAAGGATGGATGTTACAACTTTGGTTGTAACCCCCCTAACCTTTCATATTCCGTAACCTCAAACATGGATTAATACTTGGGATAATGGACATCCATATAATTGATATATTCATAACACTCCCCCATGGATGTCCATTACATAAAGAATATGTCTCGTTAAAACCTTACTAGAGGAAAAAAATCCTTTGGGAAAAAACATGTAGCACAGGAAAAATAGTATACTATCCTTTGTGTGTTAATCCCCCTATTTAGAACATCATTATACCAATGCATTAAAAATCTCAACTCTCAAATATTGCAGTTGGTATGTCTTAGTAAATAAATCTTTAGGATTGTCACTTTTGAACGAATCTTTGCACATCACTATCATTCTTCTTATAAAGAATGACTTATCAAATCTCCTTCAATGTATTCTCAAATTTCATCATCTAACGACATAGTTGGAATTTCTCTCATAGAGAGTATTGCATAAATATCTCGGATAAAATTGATTGTTAATCTTAATTACACACATTTCAATCAACAACATAAATTGCTATTTCTTCAACATGAATTGAATAGGGGTTGAAATAATAAATATCAAAGCATCGTTTTGTATGCATAACTTGTGTAGATCAAATGAATAACCAACCCTTTAGATATCCATCTTAAAAGGAGTTTGAATTTTCTCAATAATTCAAGATCAATTATCCATAGAGATATCGACAAGTATAATATCATTCCAAAGCCATTGGATTATAAAAGACTCGAAAGAATATATCTATTTATGTGCACCAATTGTTCTAGAACTATGGTACTTCAGGACCAAGTGGTCTTCATTATCCTCTCATATATAGAGGATCTTTATCAATATCTAGTGACTATTGGAATATTTATAGATGTGCAATGTGATATGTTCATATAGAATCTTCCTTGAATTGATGAAGAAATTCCATCTTCTGAATGTTCAATTTATAAATTAAGACTTAAAATCCTTTCATAGTACTTACTTCAACAATCACTTGCATTTAGAAACTCTTCGGGAGTAATAATTCAATCATATGATCCTCTTTATTTCAGAACTAAGAAGTCACAACGCTTCAAGCATGATTTCGAATCATTTGTTATAGAATATTGAAACACCTAAGAGAGGGGGTGAATTAGGTCTTTGTCTAATTTTTGAAAACTTTTTCCTTTTAGACAAAGTTGATTTAGATGTTGATAGGAACTAAATATTTTACAAAATATGCAAGCAAATTCAATAAGATTCAAACGTAAATGAAATAAAGAGCAAGAGATAACACAAGTGATTTATAGTGGTTCGATCATACAAGATCTACATCCACTACCTTGAGCCTTCACTCAAGGCTTTCAAATAAGCTCAACTATAATTTCAAATTGATCAATTCTGACAAAAAATGCTCATCCTTCAAGGATTTTACACCACAACCTCTACTCAAATACAAACAATCAAGGTTCCCCTAACCAAAGGGTTTTTTATCAACAAGATAACCTTAAAAACAATAAGGAGATGAAATCTGAGATAAGAAATTTACCAACACCTTTAGTAGATGATGACAAATTAGCACCCTTTCACCTTTTGTCTGTGGAATCTTGACTTTTGAACTTTTTGACATAAGACAAATGATAGCTTTTTGATAGATTGTAATTGGGAAGAGTTAAGAATCTTTAAAGCTCAAGAACTACCAAAAAATCTGAAGTTCATGTCTTTTATAAGGTTTAAAAATCGATTGCAACTTCAAATAACAACTAATAACGGCTAGTAACAGTAAAATTCATCGACCAAATTTGGACATGATCATCAGAATGGTCGTCAAAATATCTCTGGAAATTCAGCAATCATGAGATCAAATTCGGATGTCCAAATTTGAGTAGAAATAAATCACAACAAGTTTGAAATCATTTTGGACTACGGGATAGATCATTTAAAAGCTTTTAGTCCAAAGGCCATTATTGAAAACTTAGTAAAAGCATTTGTAAGATATATCATTTGTGATTTAAAACCAAGTTTGATGCTCTCTTGAAAAACTTTTAGATTTCAAAGACAAAATAGTGCAAGGTTTATAAAAATATACCTATGAAGTATAGTAAACCTGTAGTAGGGTCTTCAAAGCCTTCAATAATCTTGAACCAACTCTAACCATTTTGATAAACTTGAGTTGTTCATGACCTTTTGGCTTCAAGTTAATGAGACTTTCTTTCTTCCCAATCCAAAAATCATATGACACAACGTACAAGCATATTAGGCCTTATCAAAATTGATCAATATGATTTCCATAGGACATTGTACTTGTCAATGTTTGTCACTAATCAAAACAACATGATTTGCCCTTAGGGCTTACAAACTCTCCTTTTTTGACGATGATAAACTTTGATGTAAAATGTGATGGAATTGGACCATTTAAGCATTGAGAGGAATTTATGTCATATGCTAGTAGAAGAAGATACCAATTGTGGAAGAATCATTTGAGGACCAATTATAGCAAAATGACATAAACATGGCTCAAAATGAGCCTATGGCCCAACCAACCTCCATAAAACCTCTATCCTTCCATCAAACAAGATGATATATAGCATTTAAGCAATCATCAACATACTTCTAAGAGAGGTTTCACAAATTAGAAAGCATTTTTAAAGCTTCCCTTCAAATTTCACTCATTTTTTAGAAAGCATTTAAACTGTGGACTATGAGTCCAAACTATAATAAATCCAACGTAATGAATGTTTAAAGTGAAATAAAGCTTCCTTAGGTTGTTCAAACATAGTAGAAGAGATTAAAGAACATTTGAATTAATTTAAACAGCAAAAGAGCACTTTTTGACAACAAAATATGGGTGCATTCGAATTTAGTCCCGCATCCAAATTTTAAGTCCAAACGTTAGGCAAAATTGTCAAAAGATAGATTTTTCAATATAAGTTATTATAATTGATCACACTATCATCAAAGTATGGGGATCAACTATAAAACGCACTCATAATCTCAAACATTCAATGCATAAATCAAGATGCTAATAAAACACACTCGTCCTCAGAATGCCAATAACCTTTTCAAATGAACACACATCAATTAAGCTAAGCCAATATGCCACATTTTGCATAAACACTTCTTCTCCTACTTTTGTCATCAATCAAAGGCAGGGTGAGGTAAGTGAAGCAAATATGAAAACATAAGCTCTCAGTACTATGAAATCATCATTGAGCTTCAAAATATCACAAGTGTTAGAAAGGCACATTGAAGGTCAAAGCTTGAAAATACATGAGCTATCTAAATACATTATCCAAGTATGAAATAAAAGTACATAAACTAGCTAAGTACATAAGTAAAATGAGAGAGAAGGATAGAGAGTGCTTAGTCTTCAATTTTTGTCATTGTCTTCACTCCATATTTGTTGGTAGTGATGGCCATTTCTCCCTTGAGCTCGATATGAAGTGGCCCCTCACTTGCTTTCTCCTTGCCGATGTAGTTTGGCTTTGGAGTGGTAGCCAATAGGGAAGATCTCCTTGTGCCCTTCTTCTTGGCCAAATGCTTGACCCTTCCTTGGCCAAAGGATGTGGTGAATGGTGTTGTGATCTTGGCTTTTTCAATGAGGCTTCCTTCTTGTAGCTCTTCTTGAGCACCCTCATCTCTTTCACTTTCTCTCGCCACAAATTCAAAGTTACCTCCTTGATCATTACTTCCATCACCATCATCATCGCTATCAACATTCTCATCATCATCCTCTTTCTTTCCCTTCCCCTTATAATCTCCTTCATTATCCTTGTCATCTTTATCTTGAGGCATCGATGGTCCCTCACCACTTTTGCTTAGTTTTCCTCAAGAGTTCTTCAATGCTTCTCACTTTAGCATCCAAGCCATCCAATTTTCCTAACACCATGGGGGCAAAAGATTCAAAGAATTTATACATCTTCTCTTGAACACCTTGGCTACTATCGTGTCATCTCTAGTCACTTCTTCTGCACTAGGCATGCTACCAAGTCCTACTTGTGCTTGAGGATTTGCCTCTTCTTCAAAGAGTCTTCTTTTAGTGTGAGGTTGCTCCCCTTCACTTGATAGATCATTTCTCTTTTTTCTTTTTATTTCCCTTGGGAAAGTCTCCTCTACATCCTCCTCTTCTTCGTCCACTTCTTCATTCTCATCTTCATATTCACTTGTTTCTACCCTCTCTTCCATTTGAGGGGCTTCTCTTCTAGTTCTCCAAATACCATCCTCATCAAGTATCAATTGTGTTCTTTTGAGGGTATCATTTGTATAGATTTCTCCACTTTTCATAGAGCTTCCCCTTCCAAGAGTTGAACATTGAAATGTTTAAATACCCTTGTTAATAATCTTCCATAGGGAAAGCCTTTATTAGCCATTTTCCTTGCACTAAATATATGTTTCAATGCCATAAATCCAAAGTTTAATCTTCTATGCTCATGCAAGGCAAGCATGACTACCATATGCATATTCCCAACCGATGATTTATGTCCATAATTTGGAATGATCATGGAAATAATCATGTGATGCAAGACATGTCCCCTAGCATTGAAAGCTTTAATCTCCATTTCCCTTAATGATCTAAATCTAACACATTTGTAAAGGCTTCTTCAAATCTTGCATTTGTAAATAACTCATGAATGTAGCAATGTTGCCCCAAGGAATAATTTTTGTCACTACTATCATCAACTCCACATATATGATTTATCAAAGCATTATTAATCTCAAAATCAATTTGTGACACTCTACACGAATACCATTGAATCATACTATTTCCAACATGCTCAATCCTTTCCTCTTTCAAATTTGAATAGTTTAACAACTGCTGAAATTACAAAATAAGATCAATCGAATTTCCAAGTCTGTGTTCGAATTTGAGTCTAAATTTCTATGTCTCTCCATTTTAGCAAATTTGAACGACCGAACTTTGGGTCATGCGTTAGAACTTGCGTCTGAATTTTTCCTGTTTTTTCCACACTTCAACACACATATTAGTTATTGAATTTTGCAATACCCAAGCTTCTTCTTAGATAGCAAAACCTTTCCTCGACCAAAGGCTTGGTAAATTTATCAGCAATTTGATCATTTGTGTTCACATAGTCCAAACAAATATCTCCTTTAGTTACATGATCTCTAATGAAATGATGTTTGATCTCTATATGCTTAGTTCTAGAATGTTGAATTGGATTTATGCTTAAATTTATGGCACTATTATTGTCACATAGAATAGGCACACATTTGAAATCTAAACCATAGTCAAGAAGAGTGTGCTTCATCCATAGCACTTGCACACAACAACTACCAGCGGCAATATATTCGGTATCGTCAGTAGATAATGACACACATGCTTGTTTCTTACTATACTATGATACAAGGCAACTACCAAGAAATTGACAATGATCACTTGTACTTTTATGCTCAACTTTGTATTTGGCCTAGTCGGCATCCGAATATGAAACAAGGTCAAAATAGGAGGATTTTGAAAACCAAAGACCATAATCATATGTATCAATTAAATATCTAATAATGCGTTTTACAGTAACAAATTGTGACTCCTTAGGATATGATTGAAATCTAGCACATAATATACAGTCTACTTGCGGTAAGATAAAGTAAGCTACCAATCATTCCTCTATGTACCTTTTCATCAACACTTTTACCTTTCTCGTCTTTGTTGAGTTTGGTGGATGAACTCATTGGTGTGCTTATACTTTTTTCTTGGTCCATACCAAGCCTTTTCAAGAGCTCCTTGGTGTACTTGGATTGATTTATGAAGGTGCCATCCTTGGTTTGCTTGATTTGTAGCCCAAGAAAGAAATTAAGCTCTCCCATCATGCTCATTTCAAACTTACTTTATATTAACTTGGAAATTTCCTCACAAAGTGAAACATTAGTGGTTCCAAAAATGATGTCATCAACATATATTTGCACAAGTAAAAGATCATTATTGCAAGAGGTTTTTATTAAAAGAGTTGTGCCAAACTTTCCTCTTAAAAACTCTTTTGAAAGAAGAAAACCACTCAATCTTTCATACCAAGCTCTAGGAGCTTGTTTTAGTCCATACAAAGCTTTTGAAAGTTTGAAGACATGGTTGGAAACTTTTCATGAACAAAGCTGGGAGGTTGTTCTACATAAACCTTTTCTCCGATAAAACTATTTTGAAAGGCACTTTTGACATCCATTTGAAATAATTTAAAACCTTTGAAGTAATAAAATTCCAAGAGCATTCTTATAGACTCAAGTCTAGCTACCGGAGCAAAAGTTTCATCATAATCAATGCCCTCTTCTTGATTGAATTCTTAGGCAACAAGTCTAGCTTTGTTTCTAACAATTCTCCAGATTCATTAAGTTTATTTCTAAAAACCCATTTTGTACTAATAACGAGATGATCACGGGGTCTAGGGACAAGAATCCAAACTTTGTTTCTGTCAAATTGGTTCAATTCCTCTTGCATGGCAACAATCCTAAAATCATCACATAATGCATCATTAATATTTTTTGGCTCAATGTGAGAAAAAAGTGCAAAATTATCAATGAAATAGCTTCTTGTTTTAACACCTTGAGAAACATCATCAATGATTTGCTCCTTAGGGTGACCTTTTGCATATCTTAGATCCTTAGGTAGCTCTTGATCACTACTAGGTTGATTGTCTTGTTCTTGTTCAATCATTTCTTCTTCATTTGCATGATCTTCTAAGGTAGGAGCTTGAAGAGGAGCTTGATTATTATTCATGGATGCACCTAAGTCGTCATCATCTTTTCTATCCAAGTAGATGTTAGATTCATCAAAACTCACATGTATGGTTTCCTCAACGCAAAAGGTTCTTTTATTGTAAACTCTATAAGCTTTCTTGTTTGAGGAATAACCAAGAAATATTTCTTCATCCTATTTTCTATCAAACTTTCTCAAATTGTCACGCATATTTAATATGAAGCACTTACACCCAAACACTTTGAAATAAGCAATAGATGGTATTCTACCAAATAAGAGTTCAAAAGGCGTTTTTCTCAAAAATAGTCTCAAAATAACTCTATTCATGACATAACATGTGGTATTTATGGCTTCGTCTCAAAAATATTTTGGCAAATAATTCTCACAAAGCATAGACCTAGCCATTTCTTGTAAAGTACAATTTTTCTTTCAGCCACCCCATTTTGTTGAGGTGTTTTGGCAGTTGAAAAGTTGTGAACAATACCAGTTTCATCACAAAGTTTAGTAAAATCTTGGTTGTAAAATTCTCTACCATTAGTACTTCCAATAGAGATCAATTTGCAATCAAGGGAGGTTTGAAAAGTTTTACAAATTCATGAAAAGCTTCATCTTTTTGAGATAGAAAGAGACCCAAGTGAATCTTGAAAAATCATTAACATTACATATGATTATTTCTTACCACCAAGGCTAGTGGGCCTTATTGGTCCAAATAGATCCATATGCACAAGTTCAAGAGGTTTTGATGTTGAAACCATTTTCTTGGGTTTAAAAGATGTTTTTGTTTGTTTTCCATATTGGCATGAATCATAAAGGCAATTTTTCTCAAAAAGCATTTTTGGCAATCCTCTCACCAAATCTTGAGAAGGTAGCTTGTTCAACAAATCCATGCTCACATGACTTAGTCTTCTATGCCAAAGAAAACCATCATTATCAGAAACGACTAGACATTTAAAATCATTTGCAACAAATTCATCAAGATATAGAACATATACATTCCGAACTCTATTTGCAACAAAGATAGTTTTCCCACTCACACTATCAAGAATGGTACATGCATTATATTTAAACTCAACTTTGCAACCATTATCACATAATTGACTAATGCTAAGCAAATTATATTTCAAGTCATCAATGAGTAAGACTTGTTTGATTAAAGGAGAAGAACCTTTACCAATGTTACCTACACCAAGAATTCTTCCTTTCTTCTTGTCATCGGATGTGACAAATCCATCACTTGTAGCTTGAAGTTCACTAATGAGACAGGTATTCCCCGTCATATGCCTTGAGCATCCACTATCAAGAAACCACTTTGTGGCACTTGATCTTGAGGGAATATGTATCTACATCAAATGAGAGGAAGTGACTTTTGGTACCCACATCTTCTTAGGTCCAAGGGGGTTAGTGATGATACCCTTAGCTCTCCAAATAGTCTTAATACCACTCTCAACCTTTCTCTTTATAAAACACCTTGTCACCTTGTGACCATTTCTACCACAATATGTGCAACATGAATGAGGCATAGACATAGATGTAGCTTTAACAAAATAATTTTTGTATTTTGAAGCATTGTTGACATGATTGTATCCAAGATCATTTTTAACAAAAGAAAATCTTTGAAATCCAAGAAGTTTGTCAAGATTATCTCTACCATTTGTAAATTTTTCTACACATAGAGTGAGATCATCAACTTTCATTTTCAACATATCATAATCCACAATCAATTTTTCTAAGGAAGATATTTTGGCATAAAGAGATTTGTTCTCAATAGACATATTTTGTAAAGTAACATTTAAAACTTCTTTCTCAATATTCAAACAATCAATGGATTCAAGAAGTTTCTTGTTATCACAAAACAATTTTGAGTTTTTCCTCAATAAATTTTCAATTTTGACTCTCATTTCTTTTTCTTTTTGAAACCTTCTTTAATTCACTATACATATCTACAAGCGATTCACTAGGATCATCACAATGTGTAGAGGTTGAAGGATTAGATTGTACCTCATCATCCATAGCCATGAAGCACACATTTGCTCTTTCATCATTGTCATCTCCACTATCCTCATTTGCTTGTTGATCCCAAGTGCCTACCAATCCTTTGCCCTACTTTATAGACTTCTTCTTCTTGAATTTAGCATCTCTTTCTTTCCCCCTTACTTTAGGACAATCTTCTATAAGATATTCAGTGATTTTGCACTCATAGCATTGAGGTTGGAATAATGAAGATGATTGTCCTCCCTTCTTGGATAGCCTCTTTCTTTTCTTGTGAAATCTCTTTTTGTAAAACTTTTTAAACTTCTTAACTACCATGGTCATTTTATCATCTTCTCCATCTTTATCTTCATCAGTAGATGAGTCCTCCTGTTCACTTTGATTTTCGAAGGCTTTAAGTACTACTCGTTTTCTCCCTTTCTCCTTATCTTCTAGATCATTTAATCTTTTTACCTTCATCTCATGAGTGAGTAATGATCCAATGAGTTCTTCAATAGGAAGAGCCTTCAAGTCTTTTGACTCTTCAATTGCAAGAGTCTTTGGTTGCCAAGATTTAGGTAGAGCAACCAAGATCTTTCTATTTTGTTCACCAAGTGAATAATTCTTCCCATAGGACTTCAATCTATTTCAGATATTTGTGAATCTTGTGAACATATCACTAATGCTCTCTCCTTGCTTCATTGTAAACAATTCATAATCTCTTACTAACATAGCAAGCTTTGACTCCTTCACTTGATTTGTGCCTTCATGAGTAACTTGAAGAAGTCTCCACATGTCTTGAGCGGTATCACATCCGCTAACTTTGTTGTATTCATTGACATCTAAAGCAAGCACAACTCAAGATGTTCATGGCTTGATAGTTCAAGGTCATCTTTCTTGAGTCATTTTCATCATATTCTTCTATGGGCTTGGGTTCCCTTGTCACACCATAGGCTCACATCCTCATTGATATATAAGAACATTTCTCAATAATATTCTACAAATCAAAGTAAATAGAATAAATTTATATCTTAATTCTAGATTTTCAAAATGTATAATTTGTTCCATCAAATAGGGATGGTCTATTTGTGGAAGATCCTTCCAAATAAGGTAAATTTGAAATATTAGCTATAGGATCTTATCTTCTAGGTGGTAAAACCTTTGCAAAAGAAGTTCAAGCTCTAATACCAATTGAAAGACCTAAGACCGGGAGGAGGGGGTGAATTAAGTCTTTGGCTAATTTTCGGAAGCTTTTTCTTTTTAGAAAAATTTGATTTAGATGTTGATAGGAACTAAATACTTTACAAAGTATGCAAGCAAGTTCAATAAGATTCAAATGTAAATAAAATAAAGAGCAAAAGATAACAGAAGTGATTTATAGTGGTTCGATCATATAAGATCTACAGCTACTACGTGAGCCTTCACTCAAAGCTTTCAAATAAGCTCAACTATAATTTGAAGTTGATCAATTCTTACAAAAAAGGCTCACCCTTCAAGGGTTTTACACCACAACCTCTACTCAAATACAAACAATCAAGGTTCACCCTAAACAAAGAGTTTTATATCAGCAAGATAACTTTGAAAACAGTAAGGAGATGAAATTTGAGATAAGAAAGTTACCTACACTTTTGGTAGATGATGACAAATTAGCACACTTTCACCTTTTGTCTATGGATTCTTGACTTTTGAAATTTTTGGCATAAGACAAATGATTGCCTTTTGTCTATGGAATCAAGAACTAGCAAAAAATCTGAAGTTTATATCTTTTATAAGGTTTAAAAATTGTTTGCAACATTCAAATAATGACTAATAACAATAACATTCAGTCAACAGGATCATCCAAGCATTCATCCAAATTTTTCTGTTTTGCGACTGCCAGTGTAAATTCGATCGACCGAATTTGGACACCCCATACAAATGGTCGTCCGAATTTCTCTGAAAATTCAAAAGTAATGAGATCAAATTCAAACTTTCAAATTTAAGTTTGAATTGATCAAACTTAGTTAAAATGAGTAGAAATAAAGTATAACAAGTTTGAAATCATTTTGGACTATGAGATATATCATTTTAAATGCTTTTTTAGTCCAAAGGCCATTATTGAAAACTTGGTAAAAGCATTTGTAAGATAGATTATTTGCAATTTAAAACTAATTTGATGCTCTCTTGAAAAACATTTAGATTCCAAAAACGAAATAGTGAAATGTTTACAAAGATATACATATGAAGCATAGTAAACCTACAGTAGGGTCTTCACAGCCTTCAATAATCTTGAACCAACTCAAACCATTTTGATGAACTTGAGTTGTTCATGAATTTTTGGCTTCAAGACAAAGAGACTTGCTTTCTTCTCAATCCAGATATCCTATGACACAACATACAAGCATATTAGTCCTTATCAAGATTGATCAATATGATTTTCTTAGGACATTACACTTATCAATGTTTGTCACTAATCAAAACAACAAGATTTGCCCTTAGGGCTTACAAATATATATTTTTTCCTACTGGGACATCGATAGATAAGAACATATATAAATAAACTATTCAATTTAATAACTCTTCAAGAGTTAGCAAAAGTATAAAATCATTTATTTGCAACACTTCTAGTTTACTAGTGTGTGCATGAACTGAGATGCTTCAATAATGATATTCTCATATGATATCTTTCTTCTAATCTCAATTTCTTCTCCCCCTAATTTGGAGCAAAAGAAAATCATTTAAGGTAAGTTTAATCAATTCTAATACAAATTTCATGGACATATTCAATATTTCAATATCATACTTTTAATAAGCATTCACTAAGACAATGATGTTACGTTCTTCAAGAACAATTCATTTACATGCTTCAGGCATATCAAAACCTTCAAGGACTTTATATAAATGCCAAGTATTTCATTTGCTATTTAAATATGAAAATACTTGCATCCACCACCAAAAAAAACTAGTTCTTCGTAATTTATGCTAGGCCTTTTACGAAGAAGCTTATGCCATAAGTAATGGCAAATACTTATTTCATAGTTCGCATTACAATTTCAAACAAATATAAATTTCTATCCTTCTAGGATTACACTTGATGTGTATAAATCCTTCTAGGATTATACGTACACTTCTGGTGTACTTATTAGTTGTCAGGAATTCTCATATTTTTCGTGTGAACTCCATTTCTATTTTGATCAATACCTCTCAATTTTGAATCTTGAGTCTGCATACTTTTTATTCAAGATCCTCAGTCTAATTCATAATATTATGCGTATAAGTATCATTGTGTCAATGTCTATCAATTTCATTCATGACATGATTATTGAGATCTCATAATTTATCACAACTTTGAGGTACTGAATTTCTTTTAAAAATAATAATAAAATCATGCTTGAGAAATCTCTACTGGAGTGTTCACCTCCTCGACTTAACTTTGACCATCTTAATTATTTGCACTTTCATATGCGAGCATTTATTACTATTGAAATCGATTAATATAAAATATTTCCTTTGTGTCTCAAATTTATAGTGGTAGTTTGTCCTTCAAAGACATCAAATATAATAAGAGAATTTAGCCAGATTTTTAGTCAATACAATGCCTGACTATTCATCTTTTTAACTTCTGGTTTAAATTATTTTGAGGATCAAAATGAGACACAAATGACTAAATTCCTTTTCCGACTATATTTTTTTCCTCCTCTTTTGGATACCCATCTTAATACTTATGTGGTGGAATAATATATGGCACACATTCATTTTTTAGATGGGAAAACATTTAGTTTTTGACAATAAATTCAAGAACCAAAGAGAAGAAGCATAATATTATATTGTCAAAATATGAAAAAGTGCTACTTCGTACACAATAATTCAATTAACAATTTAAGGCATTTATGATCCTATAAGACCATTTACTATGAACATATTATGCAGCATGTTCAAATATTCAGTAGACATAAAATATCACATATATTATCAAAAGAATCTTAAATATGACCTCATTATGTAAAAATTGTAAAACAAGTCAACAATATATGTGACTATGTTGTCGATGCATCATCCACTAGTCATCCCAAAATCACATTCAACCATAAAATTCTATAGGTGATATCAATTTGCCTTAAAAACATGTAGAACAAAAGAATTCGTTGGATTAGGAAATATAAAGATTATTTGCAAGTTCCTAATAAAATTTTCATATTATGTTTATTCGAGATGGTCAAACCTGTCATGCCAACAAAATATTATTTGAATTGGTAAACTTCAAGTTTACTCAATAATAGATATCAATTGCATACACTTCAGGACAACATAAGCTCAAAGAGAGAAGTGGTAGTTTTTCAAATATTATAAATTTGTTCTATTAAATAATAGTAGTAATGCATAGATATCAAAATTTCTTTCATCCACTATCTCAATATAGATCTTGAAGAAGATTATTAAAACTTTAAACAATATTTTATGAGATTTTATGTAGAATAAAATCTCATAAAATTAACATGTGACCTTTTAGGTCACCAGCTCTTTGAGAGCTTTTAATCAATTATCTCTTCTAAAGATTTTACACTATTATTTATACTCTCAATTTTGTTTCTCACATAATTGATAAGGCATATTTCATCTTTGTCATTATCGAATCCAAAATAAATCAAAGTAAAATAATAATACTATAATCTACATATATATAATATAAAATTAAAAGTTCAATCACAAATAAATATGTCAAATTGTTTCTTACGAACATTCAAAGAGATTGGCTACATTAACATATATAATGTCAACATTGACTGTCAGAGACATTGAATAGCATAATCAACTATCAGTAGTATGTAAAATTTATATCAACATTTTTATTTCTCTTCTCAATTGATAAGTAATGGAGATGTAAAATTTATTTGACATATAATAAGTAAGTAATAAATTTCTTGCATATTGTAATGATAAGTGATGAGATTGTATTTTCTCCTTTTCCTTCTCATTATTTTCTCAACTTCTGGTGAGAATCTATACTTTAAGAAGTTATTGAGTTGTTATTATCATATTTATGATTATAAGGATTGTCTCCATCACAATTGTAGCCATGACTAGAATTTTTTTAACAAGTAAATAAAAATTCTAATCAAATTCGCTTCAGGGAATAATGTATAAGGATTTATAATATTTAATCAATGACTTATTCTTTTATTCAACCTCAATAAGATATGAGGTCAATAATTTTGAGATCTCTTTTGTGACATTGCTATTGTAGGATTATATTCGGTACATAAAAAGGAGAATATATTCTCTATACAATCTCTATTGATTTAAAGAGAATAAGATTTTGCATACTGACAGGTTTGAGAATTTGTAGCCACAAGTCTATCTAATCCTAAGTGTGTTTTGATAGACAACCATCTTATGGTGATTGTACATTTCCTTAATATTTACCTAAAAATAAACAATTCTTTTATGAAAAGATATATTGCCTTCAAGGCTTCATAATGATGAGTATGAAGGAAAACAAAGTATTCCTTTTTATTGTGACTTCAGGATCCATTATATAAAGATGGATTTCATCATGAATCCATGATAAAAAGTTCTTGTCATGATATTAAAGTCACATATTCAAGTTTAATAATATTTGATATAATAAATAAGAAAAGTATGAATTTTTTTACCTTGAGAGCTTCAAAAAGGATTTTTTCTCTCAAAGAGACGCTTCAAAGTTGGGTCTCAGAGAATCTTGCTCTATTGAATCCTCCCTCAGATAGCAAATCGTGCTGATAACATGTTATAAAATTCGGTCACAATGGACACAAAAAACTAACTATTAAATGAAAACAAGAAGTGACTTAGCCTAGTAGAGGTAGACATCCTCCATCTTTGTAGTAATGTGAGTTTGAATCTCGCTTCTAGTCAAATGAAGCATTTATAAGGACGATTACCAAGTAGTTAGCCGTAGATACTACCAGGCTCATGAGTCTCGTGTTGAGGTCTGCGGGCTCGAGGCATGACATTATGGTATCAAAGTGGTTACCAGACGTGTGAAAGCTAAGTGCTACAACACAGTGCACGGTTAGAGACACCTCTAGAATCTCGCATCCTGGTTCGATCCTATGGTCCTAAGGGCGCCTAGCAAGGACGCAAGGGCCTTAAAGGGGGATAAATGTGATACCCCCATATGATCCCCACATGACATGGGTATGAAACTTGTGATTTGTATAGTAAACTTGGAATATCCATTTTGGCATGAGTCCCGCACTCGAACCCGCAGGCGCAGGGCATGACATTATGGTATCAGAGCCAGCCCATTAGTTTTTTCTCTTGAATAATTTAAGTATTTGACAAAATCACAAAGCTATTATTCGAACGTTTGTGAATTAGTATTGACATAGAATTTGAAACGATAATCACAAGGTTATTATTATAGAGTAAAATGTTAATATTTTACATTAGTATATTAATATTTACATCAACATTGTACAGGGTTTTGAATAATTATTCTTAGATGTTTTGAATAATTATGTACCATATAATTTGTGAACAAGTACTCAACTTGGAGTTCAAAAGACTCATAAATTTATTATTATGTAACAAAATATTAATATTTACATGAGTTATATGCTATCATACTGGTTATTCATAAATGTTTAAATAATTATTCACAAAATGGTTTTCTCTATTAAATAATTAATCTTTAAACCAGTGAGAATTATGGCTCAAAACAATGAAAATCAATATAGAAGTCAAAAGAAATATAAGGGTATCTAATTTTTTAAAAAAGATACATCGCTGAAATCTTCCACCATCAAAATTGTTATTCAAGTCCTAAGAATCAACACAAAGCAATCTACCATCAATTTCTTCAATTCACATTGTCTTAAATAATTATTCACAACTAACTGAATAATTATTCGTTGTTCGAATTTGAATAATTATTTCATTTAATTTAGAAATCAACCTAACCACCTAATCCAGACATCATTGGAGTCCAGCAAAGGAAGGTGTTGTGTTCAGCTTTAAAATTTGTCCATTTCTCAGGATTAACAATTCATTTCTAAATCTGCGAACACCACTCACAAAAGAATCTTTACTCAATCAAAAAGGCAAAACAAAAATGTTTCTAAACTTGCAAACACCACCCATAAAAGGATCTTTGCTCAATCAAAAAGGTCAAAAACCATATTTACAAAAAAGAACCAAAAAATTGAAACTAAATAAAAATCACATGCATATCTTACTTTAAAAATGTAAAAACTAATATTTTACGACATAAATGTACAAGACATATTGACATTTTTTACTTTGTTTATTCGAGATCTCATATTGGCATAAAATCTTTATAAGGTTTTGAATCATTCTCAAACTTTAATTTCGACCTTATTGTTGTTTGACTAGCATTTTTGTAATATAGATTTAGAACAATGGCAGAGAAGAGAGAAAGAAGAGAAAAAGAAGAGAGAGAATTAGATTTGGTAGAGAGAGAATCGTAGTTGATATAAAAAATTGAGTTCAAGTTCATATTTTGAATTTTGATTGAGATTTGGGTATGAGGTCAAAATTTTTTTTTTACCTTAATTATGCCTTGAGAAATTCTTACCGTTAGATCAAAGAGCAGCTGATCCAACGTTGAAAGTGTTGACCACACGTGCTGAACAAATGTTGTTTAGCACCATAGCCAAATCGACTTCACATATACCCAATCACAATCCCACGAAGCATTCAAATTACTTTCCACGCTTGTGAAATGAACTTCACGAAATGAATCCTTGCGCTTAATGGAACCTTCTCCTCCCGGGTCACGATTCAATCCATTATATAAAAGAAATTCAAAAAGAATGAAGATACTTGAAGCCTTCTTAAACTCCAAAACTCAAATTGTAATCCTATAAGAAATAAAAAATGTAAAACTGTTATGAATTTGTTGATGCGCAGTCGTCGTCGGCACAGTAAAATCGTAATACTAATGTAGAGAGCTTAATAAAGAAATTATAATGTAGAGAATAGGAGAAAACTATAGAGAGAAAATAGAGAGAAAGAACAAGAGATCTTTATTAATTCTCTGAGAGTAAATTAATCAATCAATGAATGAGTGTATCCAACACCTCAGTCTAGAGCCCTATTTATAGGGTCATAATACAAGAGTTTATGAAAACTCAAATTCTAATGGGGAAAGGAAATCAAATCTGATTAGGAGTCATATTTTGGAAGTTCAGTTCTCTTCTGGAAACTGATTAATATGAACATCCACATATTATTTCATAACACTCCCCCTTGGATGTTCATAACATAAAGAATATGCCTCGTTAAAACCTTACTAGATAAAAACCCAATGGGACAAAAAACTCTAGTGAAGGAAAAAGAGTACACTACTCTTTATGTCATTATTACTCCCCCTGATAAGAAAACCCTTTAAGGTTTCTTAACCACCGCATTCTAATTTTGTTCACCAATTTATCAAATGATGCGACTTGTAATGCCTTAGTGAATAAATCTGCCAGATTGTCACATGATTGAATTTGTTGCACATCAATGTCACCACTCTTCAGGAGCTCATGAGTAAAGAAAAATTTTATCATATCTCCTTAGATATATTCCAAACTTTATTATCATCCAACAACATAGTTGGAATTCCTCCTTAGAGGATATAGATTTATCTCGAATACATTAATCATGATCAAATATATTCTCAACCAATATCATGAATTTCTATTACTTCAACATGAGTTGAAGATGTGGCTGTTATAATCAACACATACTTATAAATGTATGATTTATGTGAATCATATAGGTAACTTATACCTTGCATATCCATCTCAACAGGAGTTGGTTTTTCTCAATATTCGAGATAAACTATCTCAAGGAGATATCAATAGGCAAGCTCAATGCCAACTCATTTCATTGGGTAGAGAAGAACTAGAATAGATATCTACTTGTATGTGGACAAGTATATTCATGCACTCAATTGCAGAATTGTGGTACTTCAAGACCAAATAGTTCTTCAATATCCTTCAATAGATATAAAGGATCTCACATACAATAACCCAATGACAATTAATGTGCTATGTCCATATTAAACATCTTCAGGATGTTCAATGAAAATAAAATATTAACGTTTCAAAATATTGATCACAATACTTGCTCCTCTAAATTCTTCAGGAAAAATATCTTGATTATCAAATCATTTTCTCATTTCAAAATCAAGAGATCAATCACGCTTCAGGCATGTATCAAAATCATATAGTTATAGAATTCATATATTTGTCCTGCTAGGACATTTATCCAAATAGGAATATCTATAAGTATAATGTTATATTGACTAACTCTACGGGAGTCAGACAAACAATCAATATGCAATTTTATGCAAATAAATAATATTTTGAACTTCCAGTTCACTAATACTTGTGCATAGATCAAGATAATAAAAGTCGTAACTAATATCCTCTTTTAATTGATGATTTTCTCCCCCTAATGTGGGGAACACTAGATTGTATAATGAGGATATCTTCTAATATAGCAAGTATAGCTACATATAGAATTTCTTCATATATGGACATACTTAATCATTCTTTCAATAAAAATTCACTAAGACAATCTCATTATGTTCTACAGGAACAATTATATGCTTCAAGCATATTGAGTCCATTAGGGACTTCAAATATAAGCTCTATTATCAAATAATAACAAATATAAATATATATTAAGTGTCATCATTCACCATTATATCCACCACTAGAAATATATTTCTTCGTTATCAGCGCCAGGTCCTACGAAGAATCATACGCCATAACTCATGGCAAATATTCACTTTTATAGTTCGCATTTTATAAGCAAATATTAATTGCTATCTTTTGAAATTACACTTCAAGTGTATTATTCCTGCTGGGAATACATGTACACTTCAAGTGTACTTATGAATAGTTTAAACTTTTCATATTTCTCATGCGAACTTTATCATTTCGAGTCTGCAGACCTCGATTTGAAAATCCTCAATATATTATGCGCATTAATATCTTTAAAGTCATATACTTGTACGGTTCCAATAGTTCCCAATCATGTTGAGATCTCATCATTATCACAATTTTCAGGTACCTGAATTTCTTCTGGAAATAATATATCAATGATGTTTGGAGGGAAATTCTGCTAGAATTTAAATCTCCTCAACTTAACATATATGACCATCTTAAACCTTTGCTCCAGTAAGGTGTTTGTATCTTTGGAACCGACTTATCTACCACATTTCAGTTGTGTCTCAAATTTAGTTATAATGGTAGATTATCCTTCAGGGATATCAAATATAATAGGAGCATAATTTGCCGGATATTGGTCAGTTAATATACCTGGCTATATAAATTATCCTTTGAACTTCTGGTTCAATGTATCTTCTATGAGGATCAAAATAGAAGATCAAGATGAGACACGTACTAATATCTTTATCCAGCCTCATGATTTCTCCTCTTTATGTTGGGGCAACATATTCAAAATTAACAAAATACGAATCTCTCCCTTGAGATTTGCTCCCAACATATTTAATAATCTCTTTGAGAACCCATCTCATTACTTTTGTGGTAGAGCAACATACATAGTGCATCTCTAAATTTAAGATGGGAAATATTTAGTTTCTGACCACAAACCAACTACTATGAGGAGAATTACAATGTGTTGGCAAAATACGAAATAAGTGCTAATATATCACAGTCATAAACATTCTCGCAGATGTTCAATATTTATCTCAATACAACCAGTATTATTAGGACAAATTATGTCTTTGAGAGAATCTTAAAACATGAGCTCATTATCAATGAATTGTGCAAACTACAGGTTGCAAAAACAATAATATTCATAAGACTTTGTTGATGCATCAACTAATAATTTCTCCATATTCATCCCAAAATAACACATTCAACCCCAAGTAATACTGACAACTTTTAAATAAAACAAGTAGCAGATATAAATTCGTCATATTAGGAAACTTCTGGTTCCATAATAAATTCATAATCATTCTTCGTATTTTAATGATTTGGGATGGTCTAACCAGTCATGCCAACTAATAAATTATTTATCAGTAAACTTCAAGTTTACTCAATATTGCATCTCAATTTTATAATTTTATGCAATATAAATCAAGAGAGATAAATAGTAGTAAATATAATTGACGTATATTTTATGTCATAATGGTAATGCATATGCCTCAAAAGTTCATTCATCCAATGTCTCGATATACTGATAATATAATCAAAGCTCAAAAAGTTTTACGAGACTATATGGAGAACAATGCATTACGGAAATTGACCATTAGGGTGAAGATAATGTAGCTCTTCTAGAGTTTTAAATCAATTAACTCTTCTAGAGTTATTTTATCAATTAGTTCTTCAGGAACCTTGCACTACCATTTATACTTTGGACATATATTTTAAATTTTGTCCAAATAAACACAAATATTGTTTTGAGAAATTGTATCTTCACCATTCTTGATCAAAAATAAACTTAAAATAACATAGGAAAGTAACAATTCCAAAATTTAAAATTTTGATTGACATTCAAAATGCTAAAAAATCTTTCTAGATATTCAAAAGAATTGGCTACGTTCACATATGCCATATTAATATTTTTCGACATAAGCATCATTACTATCGATAGCATGATTTAGGGAAGTAAAGCAATATTAATAATTAATAGAGATTCATAACATGCTTGACGCATCTACAGTACGTGACAAACTTTCATATTGTATCAATAACATGTTAGAATTATTACTTTCCCTTTTTCCTTCTCATTATTTTCTCACTTCTGGTGAGTATCCATTCACTGTGGATTTAATGAGTCATTCTTATATCATAAGAACAAAGTGTATGTTTACTAACCGCGACCAAAAAATCTCGTACATTAATATATTATAATTTCTAATGTCATTCACTTCGGGGAATGATATAAAAAATATTTGGTCGAGCGTCAAAATATTTTATCAAGGACTCATTTAATCTCAGAAGATATAAATTCAAAATACTTTTGAAAAACTTTTTCTAGATATTGCTACTACAGGAGCATGTTAAAAATATGAGAAAGGAAAAATCTTTTATCCATCACATTACTAGTGATATTTCTCCTTATAACTTTAATTGAGGAGAAATTTTAAATGTAATAAAATTTTTGCATACTGATAGATCATAAAATATTATAGGCACACTTATAACAAATCATAACTAGCATTTATATAACAATCATCTTCTGGTGATTGTATATTTCATTCACAATTTGCTAGTAATCAAGTGGCTTTGATGCTTTGTATTATTTTAAATGGTGTCTTCAGGACCCACAATATCCAGATGCATATATTCTAGTTGCCATGATTATATGAATTATTTTTACCATATCTGCGTCTATGTTGACGCCTTCGACCATGACTACGACCTCTTCCAGGGTCATAACCATTGGTTCTAATGCATTCACTCACGCATTTAAAGTAAACCGTGTTTTTTGTAGAATGACTATCTTCCCAGTAGTCAAATCTTTCTTTTAGATCATTAAAAAAAGTTGATCTTTCAAAATAAGATATTCCGCCTTTAGATCCTCATGAAAATTATGGCGGAGAAAAATCATGACTTTTATGCGATTTTGAGATGATGATGTATTATTTTCAACAATGGTGTCTGCATGCACTCCATTACAACTCAATAAATTTAAGCATCTAGTTTCTATGACATATAATTTTTTTCTATAAATATCAAGAGTAAAAAAACGAGTTTTGAAAAAGTTTGTCATGAGTATTCAAAGATAGAAAAAATACCTCTTTTTCTCTTGATTAAACTCTCAACTTTGGTGGCGAGACTCGTGCCGATAACGTGTTATGAATTTGTTGATGCGCAATGTCGTCTACGACAAGAAAAATCGTAATACTAATGTAGAGAAAGCTTAATAAAGAAATTATAATGTAGAGAATAGGAGAAAACTATAGAGAGAAAATAGAGAGAAAGAACAAGAGATCTTTATTAATTCTCCCGAGAGTAAATTAATCAATCAATGAATGAGCTGTATCTAACACTCCGCTCTAGAGCCCTATTTATAGGGTCATAATACAAGAGTTTATGAAAACTCAAATTCTAATGGGGAAAGGAAATCAAATCTGATTAGGAGTCATATTTTGGGAGTTCAGTTCTCTTTAGGAAACTGATTAATATGAACATCCACATATTATTTCATAACAAAAACATGTTACTTAGAGGGTTTCTTCTCAAAATATTAAACGATCAAATACAATAAAAAATACTAAAAGTAGAAAACATATTAATAAGAAGGCATCTTCAAATAATATGAAAAAAATTAAATATGTGGAAATTTTTAGGACAAAGAAGAAAAGTGAGAATAACAGAACCAAGTAATAATTAAAAAATCATGAGAAGAAATTTAGAAAGAATGAAAATATTGATGCCTTCCGAACTCTCTCCTCTAAGCCCATGAGGCATTGTCCTATTGGCAAGAATTGAGGCCTCTCAATAATGAAGTTGAGGGTTAAATTACTACTTGGTAAAAGATTTTATTAGTATATCTTCTACTCTTTATAGGAATATTTTCTAGCTATATAAGTATTGTAATTAAGAAAGTATATGAAATCTTTATAAATACTGTAACACCTTTTGTATTTAAAAAAAATCTTCATATAAAAAATAAATAAATAACATAAAAACATTAATTATAAAGCTTCTTCTCAAAATATATAAGAAAAAAGATTTACAAATTGCTGATTAAGTCAAAATATTAATAAAATATCTACTTATAGAAGAAAGCAAGGAATTAGACTTTTTAAGGGTTGAAAAGAAACCTTCAAGTAAGCAATCTAGAATCAAGTTTGAAATTACGAAAATGCAACAGAAAGTGAAGAGGAAATTAAGCTTGATAAAGAGAAAAATATGAAAGATAGGACTTACGTGCACAACAATGGGGAAAATGACGACATTTACTTATTTATGAATGAATAGAAATTGATGACATTTACGTGCACAATAATTAGGAAATGTGAAAGATAGACAAAAGCAAAATAATGTGAAAGATATTGATAAATTTTTGTTTTTATTTAAAATGAGTCATACAAAATTGGATTGAATTATTATAGTAATATTTGTCTACCTAAACATTTCGTATTCGAATAAAAATAAAGATTATGATATTATATAAATTAATAAATGATCCATTAATAAATCAAGAAGTCCGAAAAGAGTTCTTCATTATATCATTTGGTGAAGAAAAAAAACATTATTTTCTCTTAATCGTCTGTCATTTAAATCATTTTAAACTAATAAAGTTTAAAATTTCAGAACATAATGATGTTCTTTCACAAAGATTATATTCTCACTGCTTAAATTTATTAACCAATCACTTTTCTTAAGTCTAATTTAACTTATTAATAATTATAAGAAATTAAAATGTGAAATTTAGATGTCACTGAACAAAATAGTCATATTTTTATCCGTTAAGATTTCTTATTAATAATTATAAGAAATCTTAACGGATAAAGCACTTAAGAGTGATCTATCTTGTTGGATGCGTTGGTCTTGGTACAATGTATGAGATACATACAGACAAAAAGTCTTATTTGCACACAACACTGCAAAGTCTTCTAGTTTATCTTATCTTAAATTAGTTAGAGACTCAACTTTTCATCAAATCGTCTATTTGCACACGTGCTTTGCACTTGTTTACCGACAACATCATTATTCAGCCCAAAAAAAAAAAAGAATTTACAGACATCGTTTAACAATTTTCGTTTGTTAAATAAAGATGTTTTTAACTTATATTCTAAAACACAAATTAACACAAATTAATTATATTGTGTAATAGTTTAAGTTTTTAAATTTTTAAAGTTTCTATAAATTGATAGATTTTATACAATTTGTGATAAGCTTAAATTGTCATAAATTGATACTTAATACAAAATTAATATGTGTTTTAGGCATAAGGTAGAAAAACTCAATAAATAAAGATATGTATCCATTTTACCTTTTTTTAAATAAAAATTAATACACTATTAATAAAAAATATATATAACACAAAATTACAAAATTTATTAAATTAAAAATGAATTGAATAAAGAAAAAAATCATGCGCAATTCTTAACCTTTGCTTTCAACTCTTACCAGTAACTTACACGGGCACGTGTCCTTCTTAACTGTCTCAGCAAATTGCATCCAGCTTTTGCGTGATCGAATTTGATACAACAAATTATATTATTTAATTTTTTATATATATTTTTTAAAAAAATTAATAATTTTTATAATTATTAAATCAAATTCAAGATATAATCCACGGATTCGGATAAGTGCTGCTCGTGCGGCACAAAAAGACGTGCAGCACAATAAAATTGCCCTTTGCATCCCATCGTTTTCCCCTCGATCCAAGGAAGTCTATATTCATTCATCCCTTAGCCGCCAGAAATTGGTTCTCCAACGTCAATAAGCCGTACGTGTCCAATTATTGGGCGCAGAAAATCCTATGAAATACTTCAAATCTCCTTTGTCCACGTTTTTCTCCTATTCACACCTAAAATTATCTAACAAAAATATCGTCAAAATATTCTTAGAAAGCTTTCGAGTCGGAAATAACTGGGAAAGTTACCGAACCCTTTCATCCACGTATAAACCCTCTAACTCCCTTTCATCCCACGTATGACTCCTTCAAAAAAAGAGACAGAGAAAAAGAAAACCCTATAATAAGGTGAAGTCATGTATGTCTGCGCACGTGAGACTTAAAACCTTAGTCATATGGAGGAAAGTATCCATATGTTTCCGGGTCATGTAAGCACCTTTATAGAACCTTCCATTGGTCTCTCTTTCTCTCATAACATATAATTTCCTATAAGTTTCCTATATCCCACCACTTCTTGAATTTCGACCACGCATTCAATCTCAACCCTTTCCAAGAAGCAGCCCTTGACACCTAAAAATTTCAAACCCTACCCCTTTTCGCCCATATATATATCTCACTGTCCCACTTCTTTCATAATAATTCAGCAAGTTATGTATCCTAGTACAAGGTACAAAACTTGTCCAAAAAGAATGGATTTTGTCAGCAAAAAGAAGAGCACGAAGAGGAGAGATTCATCCCTTAAAGTCGTCTACATTTCCAGCCCCATGAAGGTGAAGACCAGTGCTTCAAAGTTCAGAACCATCGTGCAACAACTCACCGGCCGAGACTCCGATATCTCGTGTTACATGGACGGTAGTAATGGAAGAACTAGTACAACTATGGATTTTGAGATCTTGCCGGAGACTTTTGGGTTACCATCCAAGTCTTTGGATGAAAACGATCATGGTTCGTTATCATCAAAATCGTCGTCTTTCTCTTTGATAGATCCGCTCCGCGAGTCCCCGACCAGCTCCGATTCTTTGTTGGAGCAATCTTTACCTTTTGGAGATGTATTTATGAATTCTCAGATTGATCAAGAGCAGTATTTGCAGGGGATGTTTTCGCCAAATTTGTTTGGTAACTCCCGGTTAGATATTGGTGTTCTTGGAAGCTATGACGCACTGTAAATTTTTTGTTTTTCTTTTTTCATTTTTTTGTGAAAATACATTTGGAGATCGTAATTATATTTTTCGTTAGCTTTTTATATCAATTTCACTTTGATCATTATTTTTTGCAATGTGCCCAACAAACTTATCCTTGCGTAACCTCACCTAAGCAAATTTTAACAACTTATCAATCGAATATATGAATATAAACTATCTCCTATGTAATTAATACAGTTAGTTTAGCATATATGAATGTTCTTTTCCCGTAGGAAAAAAAAAAAAAAAGCAATCAATTGATTAATTGCATCCTCGTGGGTCCGGAGGTACTTAGTTATTGGTTCGTTTCTTATCCAGCGTTGTTTTTTGCGGCTCTTGTTTGGACTTTGGGACTTGCTCATTAGCTCAATTGATGCTAATGGGCGGCAAATGGTTTCCTTTATTCCGTGGTCCTTTTCCACACCTTTTGCTTTTTGCTTTTTTCTTTTTTGTTTTTTCTTTTTCTTCTTTTCCTTTCCTTCCAACACGAATATGATCAAATAAAAAAATTATCACTTAGTAGGAGGTTTTTATTATAACCAATTATTTATTATCTCTCTATTTTATTTTTTATACGCTGCTAGAAAATAAGAATCAGACTCTTTTTGTTATATTTCTTCAAATTTAAGAATATATTCATTTCACTACAAGAAAATACGGGATTAGCGACGGACAAATCCGTCGCTAATCACAATTTGCGACGGATTTGCGACGGAAATTTCCCTCGCTAAATAGAGCGTCGCTAATTGCGACTGCAGCATTATTCCGTCGCTAATTGCGACTGCAGCATTATTCCGTCGCTAATTAGCGACGGATTTGCGACGGAAAAAATTTACGACGGATTTGCGACGGATACTAATATATTTAAAATTTAAAAATAAAAAATTATTGTTAAATCTATTAAATTTAATTTTAAAATTTATTTTTAAAAATCCGTCGCAAATCCGTCGCTAATTATTATTAAAAATCCGTCGCAAATCCGTCGCCAATTTAAAAATAAATAATAAAAAAATAAATTATTATTAAAAAAGTTTCAAATAAAAAAATTTAAATATTGTGGATCGGGCTAACCCGACCCGATTTCGCCCAAAGAAATTTTTTAATTTTAAAATTAATAATAAAAAATATAAATTTTTTATTTAAAAATTTTAAAATTAAAATTTTTAAAAATATCATTTGGGCTAGCCCGACCCGATTGGGCACAAGTGGATCGGGTTAACCCGATTCAACCCTTGTTCTCTCAAAGGTTGTTGATGACTTCTTCCACTAGATCAATTGACTTCTTGTGATTTATATCATCATATAGTATTTTTATATTATAACATTTTTTATCATATAGTATTATAATAATAATAATATATTATATATTATTATATAATATATTATAATATAAATATATTTATTATTACATATAATTTATAAATTAATATATGATTTTTTTTAATTCTTAATTTTTTTCCGTCGCAAATCCGTCGCTAATTAGCAACGGATTTACGACGGAATAGTGATTTTAAATATTTAAAATAAATTTTTAAATTTATAATTTTTCCGTCGCAAATCCGTCGCTAATCAGCGACGGATTTGCGATGGAATAGTGTTTTTAAATATTTAAAATAATTTTTTAATTCATAATTTTTTCCGTCGCAAATCCGCTGCTAATCGAAATACTGATTTGCGACTTTAATAGTGTTTTTAAATATTTAAAATATATTTTTTAATCTCTCGATAAAAATAAAAAATTAAAAAATAGCAACGTCCCTTCTTAGTAAAAATAGAAAAAGTCTTCCTAAATACTAATTTAATCTAACTTCACTTATTTTAAATATTAATTTATTAAACACTATATTTTTTGATTAGATATTTACTTATCTTAAATTATTCTTAATATTTAATTATTTTTCCGTCGCTAATCCGTTGCTAATTAGCAACGGATTAGCTACGAAAAAATTCTTAAATTATTCTTAATATTTAATTATTTTTCCGTCGCTAATCCGTCTCTAATTAGCAACGGATTAGCTACGGAAAAATTGTTAAATAAATTCTAATAAATAAATAATTTTTCCGTCGCTAATCCGTCGCTAATTAGCAACGGATTAGCTACGGAAAAAATTTTAAATAAATTCTAATAAATAAATAATTTTTCCGTCGCTAATCCGTCGCTAATTAGCAACGGATTAGCTACGAAAAATTCTTAAATTATTTTTAATATTTAATTATTTTTCCGTCGCTAATCCGTCGCTAATTAGCAACGGATTAGCTAGGGAAAAATTCTTAAATTATTCTTAATATTTAATTATTTTTCCGTCGCTAATCCGTCTCTAATTAGCAACGGATTAGCTACGAAAAAGTTCTTAAATTATTCTTATTATTTAAATTATTTTTCCGTCGCTAATCCGTCGCTAATTAGCAACGGATTAGCGAGGGAGCTAATTTATAATTAAAAAAATTATTTTTAATATATAAATTAGCAACGGAGTGTATCCCTCGCTAATCGCCGTCGCTAATTATAACAATTCATTTCTATCAAAAAAGGATCTTGTATTAATCAACCAAAAAGAGTACAACATCAAAAAGAGGCTTACTAAGGTTTGGGAACATCCGTTCTGCTTTGTGTTCCATTCCCTATCCTATTTATGAGAATCTGTAATATGTCAATACTTTTTCTCTTAAGGTTTTCTTTTCTTTCTCTAGTTTTATATTTTTATTTTAAAATTTTTGATACCTGAAAATTTGATAATAATAGAATAGGGAAGATAGAAAAGATCTGGACTTCTTAATATATAAATTATACTGTTAAAAAAGGCAAGCTACTCTTAGTCGTGACACAAGACAATTCCCGTACTCATTCAAGAACACTTCTAACAAAAATATTATTGTGTTTTGTTATGATTTTGAATGTATAATTTATAAAATAAATATAAATTAATAAGTGACTAAAAAAAACCCGTGAAACCAGTGTTCAGGTTTAAAACTTAAAAGTCTCGACTTAAGGTTGAAAGTTCAACTCTTATTTAGTATAAATTTGTCCTCCATTTTAGTAGGGTTGATTTTTTCCTAATCCTAATCTTTTTTAATAGGGTAGATTTTCTTCATATCATGATTCATTCTTCGCATCTCTATGTGAAAGTCGTCTATTTAGATATTTTCAATCTAATTATAGGAAGAGACCTTAGTATTCTACGCATATAGAATTCCTATCATGAGTATTAAGGGCCCGTGTCTGTCTTATTTATATAATTTATTTTTTATTTAATACGACTATTTATTTTTTTATATAAAAAAGACGTGATTGTAAGCCAATTACTTAAATTACAGTTTGCTAGCTAAGTTAAAAAGGTAGAGACAGGCATCCACCGGAACTCAATAAAGAGGTAAGGTTACAGAATTAAACTATACTCATGGTTATCAGTGACTAGTATTACAATTATATATACTCATAATTACTGTTTTTATTTGAAAACTACATTTTTCCCCCTTATTTCACCCCATCTTGGAACAGGCATTACTTTTTAGTTGTTTATTTCACCTCATCGCTATCGTGTACCATTCACTTTCTCTAGACTTCCTTTCTTTCTGCTACGTCTACTGGTGCACCATGAAGCCACCATTGTAGCTCCACGAGATTCTAACGGAGCTTCCCAAATATATATTTTTTTTAAAAAAAACTTAATAATTTTAACGTTATTTTTACATTGATATTGATAAAATTCGCATAGAAAAGGTCTTACGTTGCTACATTTTGGTGATCAGACTCTTAATTTTTAAGTTTTAGATATGGATTTCCAAAGAGAAGTGAGAGAGAGTTTTAGAGAAAGAAAGTATAGAAAAATTATGACAGGGATATTTTAGGAAAAAACAAAAAGGTGTGTTAAGTTTAAGAAAAAAGATTTTGCATTTAGTAAAATAAATTTTTAAAAGCTATTGCATTTAATGGTGAATTTAGTTACTTATATTAAGTTCTTAGGCCTTGCTTGATTGTTCAAGTAACGTGGGTAGGGAAAGTAATTACATTCTTAATATTTAAATTCCTATATTTGGTTCCTTATTTATATTTTGGGAAAGGAATATGATTTCTCAAATCTAAAAAAAAAATAAATGAAGAATACTAGAAAAATGAATCTTTATATGGAGGTAGTATTGTAATTCCTTTCCTAAGGAATCTATAAAAAAGGGAGACAAAAAAATTAAAATGCAATAGATAATTCTTCACATTATATCTTTTCTTCTCTCTATTTTTATTTTTTGTATTACTTCTCAATCATCATTTTCTCTTCTCACATCTCTTAAATTATTTTCTAATTAAAATTGCATATCTCAACATTTTGTATTTTTTAAAAAAATAAAAAACCTAAAAATTTACTAAATTAACTACAAACCTATAGTTTAAATATTGTATCATGATCATATAACTCACAAACATCAATATTTAAAGCAATTTATTGAATTTTTTTACAAAGTCATTTTTTCAAATTCAAATGTTATTTTTTTATCCATACAAGAATTCTAAAATTTCATAAGGATAATTTTTTTCTCTAAGAATGTGCATTTGGGAGGAATATCGAGTTAAAAAAATATAATATATGTTGATATTCTCAAAAAAAAAATTGAATGCAAGCTTCACAATAAAAAGAAAAGTATATATCTCTAAATAAAATAAAAAAGAATGAAATATATAAAAAATTATTGACTATATCTTTTTCATAAAAAAATATTCTTTAAATTGTATAATACTAATATACTTAAGAAATTCATTATTTCTTTTAAATTAATAATCTATTTATTTTACAAATTAAACAAATTTGATGTGAAAACATTTTCTTACCAATTTATACATTATCCAATTATAGTAATATAATTTACTTAGAATTACAATCCGCGGATTCACTTTACCAAAATTTAAATTTTTACACATTACTTTTCCTTCATGTAAACCAAACGACGCCTTAAAGAATCTTTTAAACGTTTTTGGTCCGCAATGTTCTTTCATGAGAATCTCTGGTCCTTTTGACCGCCTTTGTACCGGTTTCTTTTTTATTTATTTTTCTTATTCTCCCTCAAACTTCTCCATATGCAATTTTCTTTAAAATTCAAGATTCAAAGACTAAATTTATCCTTGATCTTTTCAAATTGAGGTTTTATTTTTCTTCTTCTTGTTGGAGGAATCTATCAATCCGATAAAAGAAAATTAACCGAGATATAGATCAAAATATATCTGGAAGCAAAAATAACTAAAAATGCATACCTTGACTCATAATTATTCAAGTAATTATAGAAAAAAATATGGATTTGCACCGTCTTGATTCTACTATCTCTAAGTTATTTTGTATGTGAGTCTTTTACCCTATGCCTCATAAAGATAGAAAACACTAGACTAATGGTGTTACACAAGTATTATATAGATTAGGCTAGAGATCCTTATATGATGGATCGATTAATCTTTCCTCCTATCAGAAAAAATTGCGGATTATTTTTTAAAATTTAAACCAATTATAACTTTATTAATATTTACCTAATTTACTTAAATAGAAAAAAATTATGGCAATCACTCATAATATGTGAGTCATATTTAGGTCCTCTAATGAAGGCCAATTTTTTATATTATCCCACATGGCCAAATGATAAAATTAGGTAAATTCTTTTATGAGTGATTGAAAAAACTCAAAGTATGGCCATGAAAACTTTAAAATCACTCTATTTTAATATGATTATGTGACAGTTACTTAATCAGAAAATATAATACAAGAATCATAATAGTCATATTGTTTTGTTGAACACTCGCTTCCAGGTATTACTATATAAAACATCTCCTAATCAAACCACAAAATTTTATGAATAAGTTCAATATAAGTCATTCAAGGTCCAACCTTATGTATGCAATAGGGTTCATAACTTGATACATTAATTTTATGTGTACAGTCATTTGAGTAAAATTGTTTAAATGCTAGACATACAATGTCAGTATAGTAACACCTTTATGTCCTAGTTTAGTAACAAATTAGCCATCAAACTAAAATTTCAATTCTACATATATATACTCAATGGCCACTTGTTTCAAACCAACAAAGAAACTTTATGTGGAGTTGCTTATTCAATTAAAAAAATGGTTCAAAATGAAACACTAAAGTCGAATAATATGAATTTGGCTAAAAGAAAAATGGACAAACAATGTGTAAACTTATATGCCTGTGATACCGTCATATCATCCTTGGATTTACCTTTATTTCAATGTATTAACAAACAAATAATCATGTTAAATGTGAAGCATGAGTAATAACAATAAGTATGAGTTTATATAATTTTATAAGAATACCATAATTTGGGTCACAAGAACATTTATAAAATTTTCTTTATAATCTACCTTTATGAATCTTTATGCAAATAATACATGAGATTACAATTACGACCCCATCATTTGGAATTCAAAAATACAAAACTGCTCAAAGACCTCAGACATCCCTTTGCTAAATTTTGTAAACAAATATCCACATATGAGAGTAAGAAATTTTATTTACTCCTACTAACCTTGAGGTATATAAATTAACAATAATATAATTCAAAACAAAATGAAGAAGCAACATTGTGAAACTTTAGATATACCATTTGAGGAAGCAACTTAGTGATATATAAATTTTCATTATCTTGCAAAACTGAATTATCAAAATTTTTTAAAACCTTTATAAATGCACATGTATAACTCTCCATTATAAAGGATTTATTTTAAACCATATTTTCATATCCATTAAAGGTAATTCTATATCAAAATGAGTTATAATGTCATGAATACTCCAATAGAATATTTCCTTAAAACTTAAAAGAAGTTTTTTTGGATAATAGATGCACTTTAAAGGACAATTTGAGAAATAAGTTTAACTTTACTATTCAACATGATTAGATAAACCATATTGATCTTAATGACTTATATTAATATGCACTAATAGAGTTTTACTTTAGTAATTGAACAAGATTTGGACTTAATTTCAACCTCAAATAGATCAATTCTTTATGGCATCGTACCATAATATGGAGTCTAAATTGTTCATGACTTATGAAAAACATAAGTGAATCATTCTCATTCTAACAAAAATATTAGAATATCAACGGTATACAATCAATAGAAATGATTAAAAGTCAAAATTTATAAAGAACTTATAACTCTCATTGTTTTTAAAATCTTTAATCAATGGAAGAAATAAAATGAATGCTCTTTATGCAGTTCCTCAAATACAGTCATTTCAAAAGAACCATTATAAATGTTCATTGTATGAGACAAAAGAACCATTCCCACTCTCTCTGAGTTCCTTAAGAAAATTTTCATTTCTAGTTTAAAAAACTATATGGAGTATATAAAAAGACAATAAATTAAATCCTTTGGAGTTAAAAATAGTTTCAAACAAACAACCACTTGTTATCATTTTCCAACTTTATTGGTTAAGAGTTTTAAATTTCTAATGTGTAGAGTCCTTAAAGATGTGCTTTCCAAACATTATTGTAAAGACAACTCATAGGAAACATTCTCCAATACACGAAAGTAGTGAAAGAAATTTAATATAGACATTAATCAAAATATGTCTCGCAGCGGAAAAAATTAAAATGCGTACCTTTAGCCAATATTGTTCAAGTAATTGCGTAAAGATAATACCTTGATTTGTCCCGCCTTGATTCCTCCGTTTCTGTGTTGTTTTGTATGAGAGTCTTCTAGCCTATGCCTATCAACGTTAAAAAACCCCCTTGAACTGATGGTGTTACACAGGCTTTATATAGGCTAGGCTAGGGACCCTCATATGATGGATACTGAAATACCTAAGAGGGGGGGTGAATTAGGTATTTAGATAATTTTCGCAAACTCAAACCTATTAAGTTTAGACCAAGAACAAGTTATGTGAGCTAATTATAGATATTTGATAGCAAGACAATAATGAAAGCAATAGCAAAGAACTCAAACAATTTATAGTGGTTCGATCCTCAAGATCTACGTCCACTACCTTAAGCTCACACTTAAGGATTTCAACAAATCTACTAATTGCTCAGGTTTACAAATTACAAGAGAGGTTCACCACACTTTGGTTTTACACTCACAACCTCTTCTAGTAATTTCTTACAATACAAGGCTCACCAACCTATGGTTTTATATCTCAAACAACCTTGAATCACAACTTCAAGGATCACCCTTATCTAAAGGGTTTTATGTTATCAAGATAACCTTGCTAGAGCTAGTAGATCAACACAATTGAATAAGTAAAGGAGAGTGTATAGAAGTTACCACTTGATGGTAGATATTACACAAATTTGCACCTTCACACTTTGATGTCTTTGGATGGATCAATTGAATGCACAAGACATAAGAGAGCTTAAGAAATGTTTGCTAAATGCTTTTGAATGCTTGGAGTTTTCAAGATTTCAAGAGTTACAAAAATTTGCATGTTTATGGCTTTTATAGAATTTGAAAATCTGTTAAAACGTTCATAAAACGGCTAGTTAATCAGCTACTTTTCGAGAAATTCGGACGACCGAATTTCGCGTCCGAATTTTTCTGGACGACCGAATTCTTCCTCGCTGCGTCCGAATCTTCTTCCGAATTTCTCTGGAAGAACAAGTAACCATGCTGAAGACCAAAATTCGGACGACCGAATTTTTTCTTCATGCGTCCGAATCTTCTTCCGAATTTCTCTGGAAGAACAGTAGCAAACTTTTGCTACCCAATTCGGACGACCGAATTTTATGGAATTGTGTTCAAACTTTGTAAAATCATTTGAAATCAATCTTCCAAGTATTTGAAATACATTTGATATATATAGATAACTTATTTAGACAAACATAAGTTTGAAAACCAAAATCAAACTCATTTGATCATATAAAGTTAACTTAAAAACTTTTAGGACACAAAACCACATTTACTAAGAATTCATTCAAAAAACTTTTAAACTTAAGAAACCAATTTTATGCTCTCTTATGCATTCAATTGACTCCAAGACATACAAGTGTAGAGTTTACATAGATATTACCTATCATCATACCTACTCTACACTTCAAGTCTTCAATGCCTTGAGTTCATCTTTGAATAAACCTCAAAAGACTCATAGCTTACTGAGGTTGTTCTTGCTCTGTGTCTTGAAGGCAATGAGACTTCAAACTTCTTTCTTCATAAATCCTATCACACAATATAAACATATTAGTTCTCATCAATATTTGTCATGAATCAAAATTACATGATTTGCCCTTAGGGCTTACAATCTCCCCCTTTTTGATGATGACAAACTTTGATGCAATATGTGATGGATTTAAACAATGTAGTACAAAGAAGTATTAATGTCAATGATAGAATATAACCAATTTAGCACATTGACATACAAAAGGCTCATTATGAGCCTATGACCCAACCATCCTCCATTTGCCTCCTTCCTTCCAGCAATTAGGATAGAAGATATCACATTTAAGTATTTAGAAAACTTCTAAGAGAGGTTTTAAGGTTGTTAAAAGCTTATCAATGCTCCCCCTTAGATTGTACTCATTTTTCAACACATTTGGACTAGAGATATCATGCATCCGAATTTTGTGCATAGTAAGTCCAAACTTTAAAATAGGATAAATGAAAGCTCCAAATTTTGTGAATAAGCTTTCCCAAGGTTGTTCAAACATATTAGAAAAGATTAAAACATATTTGAATCAAGTTGAACAACAAATGAGCACTTTTTGGTAACACAATATGGATGCATCCGAATTTTATATCATGCATCCGAATTTTGAATCACATGCGTCCGAATTTTGAATCACATGCATCCGAATTTTTAAACTCATGTCCAAACTGCAACAGATTCAATATAATTGAAGGTTTGAAATGATATAAAGGTTTCATACTGTTGTTCAAACATAATGAAGCAGAGTAAGACAGATTTGAACCAATGTGGATAAACAGGAAAAAATTTTGACCATAAATATGAATGCATCCAATCTTAAAACCTTGCATATAAATATGAATGCATCCAATCTTAAAACCTTGCATCCGAATTTCATTAAGGACTGCATCCAATCTTAAAACCTTGCATATAAATATGAATGCATCCAATCTTAAAACCTTGCATCCGAATTTCATTAAGGACTGAGTTCATATTGCATCATATTTTTTGATACCATATTTTTCTCCCCCTTTTGTCATCATAAAAAAAATTTAAAGGGATCAATGAAAATGAGATGTTCAAGTTAGCATATAAAAGAAGCTCTCATCACTATGATTTCATCATTGAGCTTCAGAATAGAAAAATATTTAACTGAGTTCGAATAGAAAATGCAACAAAATGCTTAGAAAATCTGAACAAAATACAAGTAAAGAGATTAGAAGAGAAGGCTTAGTCTTGTGATGATGAGGTTGATGAAGAGGCTCGGCTCACTCCTTTCTTGACTGCCAAGTGCTTGACTCTTCCTTGACTAAAAGAGATTGTTGTTGGAGATACAATTGCAGCTTGAGCTACTTGGCTCCCAGCCACTGGTGGATCTTCAAGAGCATGTTCTTGTTCTTCTTCTTCTGCTATAGTCTCTTCATTTCCACCCTTATTATCATCTTCATCACTGCTATCTTGATTATCTTCTTTTTCTGCTTCTCTTTTTCTTTCCTCATCCTTTCCATCTTGAGGTTTAGAGGTTCCTTCACCACTTTGAGTATTTCTCATAAGGATATCTTCAATGTGTTTTACTCTGTTTTCCAATCCATCTAGTTTTCCAAGAACCATTGGAGCAAATGACTCAAAGAATTTATACATTTTCTCCATTTCCTTGACATGATTGTTCAAGGCTTCTTGGAATGTTTTGGCTGTAATGGTGTCCCCTCTAGATACTCCTTCACTGCTAGACTTAACTCCAGACTTCTTCTTCAAATAATCTCCTTTTTGTTGGGGGTTGCTCCCCTCACTTGAGGTGTCATGTTTTCTTTTTTGTTTTCATTTCCCTAGCAAGGGTTTCCTCTTCATCCTCTTCTTCTTCTTCCTCTTCACTTTCTATAGCTTTCTCTTTCTATCCTTTTTGGAGGAGTTTCTCTTTTGTCCTCCATACATTATCCTCATCATGAACTAATTGCATTCTCTTAAGAGTTTCATTTGTATAAATTTCACCACTCTTAAAAGTTTGCCCTCTTCCAGAAGTTTGATCTTAAAATGCTTGAATATTCTGGTTAATAACCTTCCAAATGGGAATGCCTTGGTAACCGTTTTTCTGGCTGCAATCATATGTTTCAATGCTATATACCCAAAATTCATCCTTCTATTTTCATGCAGGGCTAACATGATTACCATATGCATATTTCTAACTGATGACTTATGTCCAAAATTAGGAACAATCATTGTGGTCACCATGTGATGTAAAACTCTACCTCTAGCATCCAAATTCTTAATTTCCCTTTCCTTTATGGCCCTAAACTCTCTTCCATTTGTAAATGCATCTTCAAATCTAACATGTGTGAATAGTTCACGATCATAGCAATGCATGGATGCTGAATAATATCTAGCTCCCTCATCTCCTACTCCACATATTCTATTTATCAATCCTTCATTGAATTCAATGTCCATTTGTGATACTCTGGATGAATACCATTGTATCACATTATCCCCTATTATCTCAATTCTATCCTCTTTCAGATTTGCATAGAATTCATATATCAAAGTGGGATAAAATTCTTCATCAATGAAGAGCAAACTACTCCAACCAATATCATTGAAATGAGATATGACAATATCCATATTTGACAGCTTATCAATATCAAACTTGTATCCAGGAATGATTTTTCTATTATTCTTATTCCATTCTTCAAATTCATGAGTAGATTTGATAGAGATAAACCTGTCAACTCCTTGTGCTTGAGGAATGCGAATCTTTCTTGGTCGATTGAGGATTGGATCTCTATCTCCTTCCTTAGCCTTTCCTTTTCCTTTCTCAACATTGGGGATCTTTGTTCTCACCATGATGTTTTCTCTTGAGAAGGATTTGTTTTCTGTATGAAATTAGGGCTTAGACGTGTAAAAATGAAGGAAAATCGGGATGAGAGTGTGGGATTTTGAAGAGATTTTGATTTGGATGTGAATGGGTGTGAGATGTTTTTTAAAAAGATGTGAAATTCGGAAGTAATAATGTTGAAGAGATTGTTTTAGCTTTATTTAAAAAGTCTCGTCCGTAAAATTCGGTCGACCGATTTTTCAGGTCTGCGTCCGAATTTTCGAGCGAAAGTTTCTGTTTCTTCAGTTCAGAAAATTCGGTCGACCGAATTTTCTAACCTGCGTCCGAATTCTTGATCAAAAGTCTCTGTTTCTTGACACTCAGAAAATTCGGTCGACCGAATCTTCTGCAGTGCATCCGAATTTTGAATCAAAAATTTCCTTCATTCATTATGACTTCAACAAACACATTAGTCATTGAATCTTGAAATTCCTAAGAGTCTTCTTAGGTGATTAAACCTTTCCTCAGCCAAAGGCTTTGTAAATATGTCAGCAATTTGATCATTTGTATTTATATATTCTAAGCATATATCTTTCTTAATCACATGGTCACGAATAAAATGATGTTTTATCTCTATATGCTTAGTCCTAGAATGTTGAATAGGATTTATGCTCAAGTTAATGGCACTAGTATTATCACATAATATGGGAACACAATTGAATTTAAGACCATAATCAAGTAAAGTATGTTGCATCCATAACAATTGTGCACAACAACTACCTGCAGCTATGTATTCAGCTTCTGCAGTGGATAAAGACACACAAGCTTGCTTTTTACTAAACCAAGATACAAGACAACTACCAAGAAATTGACAATGCCCACTTGTGCTTTTACGTTCAACTTTACATCCCAAAGCATAATCCGCATCGAATATCCAATAAGTTCAAAAGATGAATTTTTCGAAAACCAAAGGCCATAATCATGAGTATCAATCAAGTAACGAAAAATTCGCTTAACGTAAATTAGATGAGATTCTTTAGGACAAGATTGGAATCTAGCACACAAGCATACAGCAAACATAATATCCGGTCTACTAGCAGTGAGATAGAGTAAACTTCCTATCATACCTCTATATAATTTTTCATCAATACTTTTACCTTTTTCATCTTTGTCAAGTTTAGTTGATGAACTCATAGGAGTACTTATTCCTTTTGCTTGATTCATTCCAAATCTTTTCAATAGCTCCTTAGTATATTTTTTCTTGATTGATGAAGACTCCATCCTTGGTTTGCTTAATTTGTAGTCCAAGGAAGAAACTTAGTTCTCCCATCATGCTCATCTCAAATTCATTTTTGCATAGTTTTAGCAAACTCTTCACAAAGATAAATATTAGTAGAACCAAAAATAATATCATCAACATAGATTTGTACAAGCAAAATATCATTTTTAGAAGATGTTTTAATAAAAAAGAGTTGTGTCTACTTTTCCTTTAGTAAAACCTTTTTGTGAGAAGAAAACCACTTAATCTTTCATACCAAGATCTTGGAGCTTGTTTCAGTCCATATAGAGCTTTGGTTAGCTTATACACATAATTTGGAAATTTTTCATGGATAAAACCAGGAGGTTGTTCTACATAAACCTCTTCTTCAATAAAACCATTTAGGAAAACACTTTTAACATCCATTTGAAAAAGTTTAAAACCTTTAAAGCAAGCAAATGCTAAAAGTATTCTTATAGATTCTAATCAGCTACTGGAGCAAAGGTCTCATCATAGTCAATGCCTTCTTCTTGGTTGAAACCTTGAGCTACAAGTCTAGCTTTATTTCTAACTACTTCTCCTAGTTCATTTAACTTATTTCTAAAAACCCATTTTGTACCAATAACAGAATGATCATGAGGTCTAGGAACAAGAGACCAAACTTTATTTCTTTCAAATTGATTTAGCTCTTCTTCCATAGCAATAATCCAGAAATTATCACACAATGCATCATCAATATTTTTTTGGTTCAATATGAGATAAAAGAGCGAAGTTATCAATAAAGTGCCGCCTTGTTTTTACTCCCTTGAGAGACATCACCAATGATTTGCTCCTTAGGATGACCTTTTGCATATGTGATATCTTTTGGAAGTTCTTGATCATTTCTTGATTGACCATCTTGTTCTTGCTCCATTATTTCTTCTTCTTTGGCATGATCTTCCATTGTAGGGTGCTTGGTGTTGAGTATGATTTTCAACCATTGATGTACCTATGTCATCTTCATTTCCTCTTTGAAGATAAATGTTAGATTCATCAAAGGTTACATGAATAGTTTCTTCAACACACAATGTTCTTTTTATTATAGACTCTATATGCCTTTTTATTTGATGAATAACCAAGAAAAATTCCTTCATCCGATTTTCTATCAAACTTCCCAAGATAGTTGCTAGTGTTTAAAATGAAGCATTTACAACCAAAAACTTTGAAATAGACAATTGATGGAGTTTTGTCAAATAAGAGTTCAAAAGGTGTTTTTTCTTATAAAAGGTCTTAGTAAAACTCTGTTCATGATATAACAAAGTCTGTATTAATGACTTCACCCCAAAAATACTTTGGTAATGAGTTTTCACAAAGCATTGATCTAGCCATTTCTTGTAAGGTTCTGTTTTTCCTTTCAACAACACTATTTTGTTGAGGTGTTTTTAGCAGCTGAAAAAATTGTGAGTAATACCATATTCATCACAAAAATTTTGTAAAGTCTTGATTACAAAATTCTCTTCCGTTATCACTTCTAATAGAAATCAGTTTGCAATCAAGAGAGGTTTGAACCTTTTTGAAGAGTTTTGAAAATTCATGAAATGTTTCATCTTTTTGTGCTAAGAAGATTACCCATGTAAATCTTGAAAAATCATCAACAATCACATAAGCATAGCTTTTACCACCAAGACTAGTAGTCCTCATAGGTCCAAATAAATCCATATGAATTAGTTCAAGAGGTTTTGTGGTAGAAACCATTTTCTTTGGTTTAAAAGATGTTTTTGATTGTTTTCCATATTGACAAGCATCACAGAGGTGAGTTTTATCAAAATGCAATTTAGGTAATCCTCTCACCAACTCTTGTGTAGAAAGTTTGTTTAATAAATCCATGCTAACATGTCCTAATCTTCTATGCCATAAAAATCCATCATTGTCATGAATGGCAAGACATTTAATATCATTTGTAATAAGCTCATCAAGATACAACACATATACATTACTAACTCTTTTTAGCAACAAAAATAGTTTTGTTACTTGCATTGTCAAGAATAGTACAAGTATCACATTTAAACTCTACTTTGCATCCATTATCACATAGTTGACTAATACTTAGTAAATTATACTTTAAATCTTCAATAAGTAATACTTTCTTGATAAGAGGAAAAGAACCTTTACCAATGTTACCTATTCCAAGTATTTTTCCCTTTCTTCTTATCTCCAAATGTGACAAAACCTTCACTTGTAGTTTGAAGTTCACCGACAAGTGATGCATTTCCAGATCATGTGTCTTGAGCATCCACTGTCAAGGAACCATTTAGTGGCACTTGATCTTGAGGCAAATTGTACCTATACCAAATTTGAAAGGGTGATTTTTGGTACCCATATTTTCTTGGGTCCAAGGGGGTTAGTAAAAGTTTCTTTGACCTTCCAAATGGTTTTAACACCACTTTCTACTTTTCTTTTGACAAAACATTTAGAAACCTTGTGTCCATGTTTACCACAATAAGTGCAGCAAATATGTGATGTAGAATGATAAGATTCTTTAACAAAAGATTTTCTCTGTTTTGGAGCAGAATAATCATGAATAAAACCAAGACCATGTTTTACAAATGAAGGTCTTTGATAGCCAAGTAATTTATTCAAATTTTCCCTTCCATTTGTAAATCTCTCAATGCATAAAGTTAGATCATTAACTTTCCTTTTTAGAAGCTCATGATCTTTTATCATTAACTCAAGAGAAATAATTCTAGTGCAAAGCTTTTTGTTTTCAAAGGATATATTTTGTACAGTTGTATTCAAAACTTCTTTTTCAATAGCAATGCAACTAATGGTTTCAAGAAGTTTTCCATTTTCAACACATAATTTTGAATTCTCATTAGATAAATCATTTATTTTGAGTTTCATATCCTTATTTCTTTTTGAAGCCTTTTTTAATTCTTCATATAATTCAACAATAAGATCACTGGAATCAATATCATCATCATATATATTTGAGATAGAGGGTGAAGATTGTACCTCATCATCAATGGCCATGAAGCATATGTTGGCCTTTCCTTCACTTTCATCCTCACTTTCCCTGTTGATCCCATGTTCCGACTTAGTCCTTTTCCTTTCTTGGCAGATTTCTTTCTGTTTTTGCTTTCTCTTTCCCCTTTCCAACACTCGGGGACGATCAAAGCAATAAGATGCTCAGTACTCTTGCATTCAAAGCATTGAGGTTTATATGATGAAGATTGTCCACTCTTCTTGACTGGCTTTCTTCCTTTCTTGAGAAATTCCTTTTTGTAGAATCTCTTGAATTTCTTCACTGCCATTGCAATTTCTTCTTCTCCACTGTTTCCTCCTTCTTCTTCACTTGAAGATTGTTCTTGTTCACTCAAGTTGTTTGAGGCATTAAGCACTACTCCTTTTCTTCCCTTTTCTTCATCCTCCTTGTCATTTAGCCGTTTCATCTTCATTTCATGAGTCAGTAGAGATCCAATGAGCTCTTCAAGTGGAAGAGTCTTCAAATCCTTGGATTCCCTCAATGGCAAGTGTTTTTAGGCTGCCAGGATTTTGGTAGAGCATCTAAAATCTTTCTGTTTTGCTCTCCCATAGTGTAGATTTTACCATAAGCTTTTAAGCCATTGAAAATGTTAGTAAATCTTGTAAACATATCACTAATATTTTCACCTTGTTTCATGGTAAACAGCTTCATAATCTCTAACTAGCATGGCAAGTTTAGATTCTTTAACTTGATTAGTACCTTCATGTGTGATTTGAAGTAATCTCCACATTTCATGAGCAGAGTCACATCCACTAACTCTATTGTATTCAGATTACATCTAAAGCACAACTTAATATATTCATGGCTTGATAATTTAAAGTCATTTTCTTAGAATCATGCTCATCAAATTCATCTCATGGACTTGGGTACTGAGGTTATTCCATCAAGCACTCATTTTCATTGGGACATAAGGACCTTTCTCAATTATGTTCCACAAATCAAAATTAATAGAACAAATATAAATTTTAACTCTAGATTTCCAGAACGTGTAATTTGTTCCATTAAACAAAGGTGGTCTATTTGTGGAAGATCCTTCTAGGTAAGGTAGGTTTGACATATTAGCCATAGGATCTTTGTCTTCTAGGTTGTTAAACCACACACAGAAGTTCTAGCTCTGATACCAATTGAAATACCTAAGAGGGGGGGTGAATTAGGTATTTAGATAATTTTCGCAAACTCAAACCTATTAAGTTTAGACCAAGAACAAGTTATGTGAGCTAATTATAGATATTTGATAGCAAGACAATAATGAAAGCAATAGCAAAGAACTCAAACAATTTATAGTGGTTCGATCCTCAAGATCTACGTCCCACTACCTTAAGCTCACACTTAAGGATTTCAACAAATCTACTAATTGCTCAGGTTTACAAATTACAAGAGAGGTTCACCACACTTTGGTTTTACACTCACAACCTCTTCTAGTAATTTCTTACAATACAAGGCTCACCAACCTATGGTTTTATATCTCAAACAACCTTGAATCACAATTTCAAGGATCACCCTTATCTAAAGGGTTTTATGTTATTAAGATAACCTTGCTAGAGCTAGTAGATCAACACAATTGAATAAGTAAAGGAGAGTGTGTAGAAGTTACCACTTGATGGTAGATATTACACAAATTTGCACCTTCACACTTTGATGTCTTTGGATGGATCAATTGAATGCACAAGACATAAGAGAGCTTAAGAAATGTTTGCTAAAATGCTTTTGAATGCTTGGAGTTTTCAAGATTTCAAGAGTTACAAAAATTTGCATGTTTATGGCTTTTATAGAATTTGAAAATCTGTTAAAACGTTCATAAAACGGCTAGTAATCTGCTAGTTTGGAAAAATTCGGACGACCGAATTTCTTGTTCGCGTCCCGAATCTTCGATCCGAATTTCTCTCGGATGAATAGTACCCATGCTTTGAGAACAAAAATTCGGACGATCGAATTTTTTTTTGTTGCGTCCGAATCTTCTTCCGAATTTCTCTGGAAGAACAGTGACCATGTCTGAAGGGCACAAATTGGACGACCGAATTTTTTTTGGTCACGTCCGAATCTTCTTCCGAATTTCTCCGAAGAATAGTAGCAAACTTTTGCTACAAAATTCGGACGACCGAATTTTTTGAAAGTATTTTCAAACTTTGTAAAATCATTTGAAATATAACTTCAATGAGTTTGAAAAACATTTGATATATATAGAAAACTTATTTAACTATATTTAAGCTTGAAAAACATGAACATATGAGTTTTACAAACATATCTTATAAAAAAGATTCATTCAAAGCCTTTTAAGATCATAAGATTATTTTTATGCTCTCTTATGCATTCAATGATAACCAAGACATGCAAGTGTAGAGTTTACATAGAAATTTACCTAAACATTACATGCACTCTACACTTCAAGTCTTCAAAGCCTTTTGATCATCTTTAGAACAACGTTCTTCAAACTTCAAATACTTGCTTAAATGAAGTTGTTCTTTGAACTTTTGCTTCAAAGCAATGAGACTTCATACTTCTCAAATTACAGAACCTATCACACAATAATCAAACATTTTAGTCCTCATCAATATTTGTCATTAATCAAAACTATATAATTTGCCCTTAGGGCTAACAATTCTAAATGTCATCATTCAACCTCTTAACTTTATGAGATTGAATTTATCTTTATGTATCAAATGCTTAAGATGCTTTGGCTACTCTTAAGCACATGATATAAAATAAAATAAAATTTCACGATGACATTCAAGAATATTCTTAAATTTGTCAACTTATCTTAATGTTGACAAAACCAAAATAGTGTACATACATACAATAAATGAGGTGAATAATAAACATTTATTTTGATAATTACTAATTACAAAATTTAATGTAATTAATAATCCTTAGTATTTTAAAATACTTGGGATGTTGTGGCTACTCCCAAATACATAACGTAATTGTATTTCTGATAAACACCTCCAAAATATCAACTATCATTATGTTGATAATATTTTTGTATGTACACATAATGTAATAAATATATGCCTCCAAAATTATTTGTTACCTTATAGATGTCATTATTTAGTCACCAAAACTTTATGTGACTAAAATCCTTATGTGTCAAGTATTTAAGATGCTTTGACTACTCTTAAACAATTGACACAAATATAAATATTTTTTTATGACATCACAAATAATTATTTAAAAAATCAACCTAACTGAATGTTGATTTACACAAAAATACATAGGGACATGAGATTTAATCATCATACCATATTTAATTCCATGACATTTTTTTAAAATAGAATCAAAAAATATAATAAAAAATGTCATTGAATTAAAATAAAATAAATCAACGTCCCAAGTTCAAAGAGACTTTATAGAGACACTATTTAAAAAAATATCTTGATGCCCTAAAAGTTTAAGGCTTTAATGGAAGGAATAAAATATCCTTACCCTAAATTTATAAAAATTGAAGCCATCCATATTGATAAAGATCATATTTTATCAACATGCAAATTCTCAATGCAATAGATTTGAGTGCAAAATTAGCAGTATATGAAACATTCCTCTATGTGAGGAAAAAATAGACAAGAACAAAATTGACATTACATCAATCTTCCCCACTATTGAATTTGAAAGTACATACTGTCAAGTCAAGGGAAAAACCGTAACTTTTTCAATTCATTAGCTTCTGCATATTTGAAATCAAAATTCCCAATTGATATGCAAAAAGCATTGCCTAAGTGGCAGACTTCACGAAAACTGAATAAAATAAAGCAAAAAAAAGCCTTTTATAACTCCATACAAAACCAAAATAAACTGGTAAATTCGTAGCAAAATAAGTAAAAACGCAAAAAATGACAAAAGCTCAAGGTTTTTGCAACTTCTATATATAAAAACATATATACAAAACAATATGGCTAAAGAAGGCTCTGATACCACATGAAAGAAATTTAATATAGATATTAATCAAAATATGTCTCGCAGCGGAAAAAATTAAAATGCGTACCTTTAGCCAATATTGTTCAAGTAATTGCGTAAAGATAATACCTTGATTTGTCCCGCCTTGATTCCTCCGTTTCTATGTTGTTTTGTATGAGAGTCTTCTAGCCTTTGCCTATCAACGTTAAAAAACTCCCCTTGAACTGATGGTATTACACAGGCTTTATATAAGCTAGGCTAGGGACCCTCATATGATGGATATCAATTAGAGTTTCCTTCCATCAAGGAAACATCCGAATTATATTCCAAAATCATAACCAATCATATCTTTATTAATATTTACCTAATTTACTTAGATAGGAGAAAAATATGATAACTACTTATAATATGTGGGCCACATTAAGGTCTTTTAATCAAGACCAATTTCTTACAAGTAGTTCTAAAACTTGTTTCAAGGGTAGAGGTAATTTAAATTATTGCAAGTATTGTTCCCATAAATATCAAAGTATAGTCCCCTTTCTGAATCTCACTAAATGCTTTCTAGTGAAAATGAACAAAACAATATGAAAAGTCCCTTTCCATCTTTATTCCTTCCTTTGTCCTTGTTTTGAAACCTTCTAAAGTATCAAGTACTTCTGTTTTATCTGAAAAGGATAAGAAAAAACCTTATAGTGAATAGTTATCAATAAATGAGATAAGATATCTCTCACTATTCCCGAAAAAAAATGAAAGTGTTTAAAACACTAATAATCTCATGGAAGTCAAAACTTATTTGACATTCTTAATGATATTGATTGGTTTGCCTTACCTTATGCATTATTAATAATTAATTCTAAACTTTGATGATTTCTTTCCTTATTTATTAATCTTTATGGAGATACCCAAATGTCAAAAATAGATGAGTTCTAAATGATAACACAACACTTATGACAATTACATTATTACGTAGGATTAAGACTAATCCAACTTGAATATTTGAAAAAAGAATTTCCAAAATTCAAAATTGAAAACATAGTTAAGCAATTTAAATTTAAATAGAATTTAAAAAATAGTAAGTCATGAAAATATTTTTCAAAAATAATGCTTTAAAATTGATCCTAAACTATGCACCCAAATCTAAATGGATGTGGTATTTAAGAAAAATAAATTTTATTTTCTTAAAATCCTGTATAAAATTATAAATGGATTACAAAATGAATTCTCTTTATGTTATCAGATTCAATAAAATGAACTACAGAAATGAGAACATTTTCATGTGAGTTATTCAACAAACGAGGGTAAATTTCTTTATAACATTCTGATATTATTCATATAAAATACCCTTAAGCTACATTGGTATTTTCTTAATTGAAATATTTTACCCATTTATAGATATTTTCTTTATCATAAGACACAAATAACACTTTATGTGTCTTACGCCGTCACTTTCTCATAACACGAATGGTTAGAGATTCAATAATTGACCATTTAACTTTATGTGTGTACAAGCATGCATATATTTTTTAGCACACAAGAGGAGAGACCAAAATGAAATATCAATAATGATTCAAAACTTAAAATCAAATAGAGCATATAATCAAGTCTTATCCTTTATTTATATATACTCCTACTATATTGTGCATGCCCAAAATTTTTTATAGCAAAGGATGTCATAGAATAACATTGAAATTGTAAATAAGGATTTTTCCAAGCCATAATCAAGAAAAACACATAATATCCAAGGAAAAAAAATACACTAATGTTATGAATCTAAAACCATCAGTTAATGAATCAACCAATGTCAATTCAAAAGTATATTCTCATATTTGATGTCTCAAAAGCATCAATCATAAATATAATTTATCAAAATATTTTATAATAAGATAGATAAACTAAACTGGTAAGACAAATCATTCATATTTATGGGCGTATGATAATTCTTTAAACATCCAATTTTCAGTCTTATTTATATTAATCTCACCAAAAGAATAACCTCCCTATGGGGCCGAGTTATTATTTCAATGAATTAATTACCATAATTCTAAATGTCATTATTCAACCGCTTATCTTAATGTGTTTGAATTTATCTTTATATATCAAATGCTTAAGATGCTATGGCTACTTCTAAGCAAATGATATAAAATAATCCTCCATGATTATATCTAAGAATATTTTAAATTTGTCAACTTACCTTAATGTTGACAAAACCAAAGCATTGCACATGCACATAATGAGTGAGATGCATAATAAACATTTGTTTTGAAAGTCACTAATCATGAAGTTTAATGTGATTAATAATCCTTAATACTATAAAATATTTGAGATGTTATGGCTACTCCTAAATAAATAACACAATTGAATTTCTAAAGAATACCTTCAAAATGCCAACTATCATTATGTTGACAATATTTTGTATATACACATGACATGATCAATATGCATTTAAAATTACTTGCCGCCTCATAGATTTATTATTTAATTGTCAAAAATTTTATGTGACTAAAATATTTATACGTCAAATGTTTAAGATTCTTCAGTTACTTCCAAGCGATTGATATGAATAAAATTTCTTTAATGATATTACAAATAATCATTCAAAAAATCAACTTAACTAAAAGTTAATTAGCACGAAAGTATATAGGAACATGAGATTTAACTATATCATATTTAATTCACAGACATAATATTTCCAAAAAATGCAGAATAATATCATTGAATTTCAGATGCAACCTACAAACATAAAATCAACCTTGTGGCCTCTACATAATCTTGTAAAAAAATCAACTAAAAGCAATTTAAAAAAAATCCGTAAGTGCACCCTTACCACGAAAGTGAAAAATATGCATATCATTTATCAATGACACAACCAAAAACTTTCCAAACAATATAGCTAAAAATAGACTTTGATACTACATGAAAGATAATTAATAGAGTTATGGATCAAAATATGTCTCACAATTTCACATCAATTGTTTGATTGAAAACCATTGCACATCAATTTTACTCGTCTTATAAAAAATGACTTATCCTATCCCCTTTAATATTCCAAACTTTATTAGAATACAACAATATAGTTAAGATTTCTTTGGTAGAGGATATTACATAACTACCTCAAATATACTCAATCATTAATCTTGATCACATACTTTTTCAACCAACAACATGAATAATTATTTCTGCAACACAAATTGAAGAGTGATTAATATAATAAATATCACAGCATCTCTATGTCCGTATAATTTTCTTTGAGAATGTGATTTTTGTGGATCAGATAAGTAATATAAATATAGTATTTTAGGGCCTAATAGTCTTTATTATGCTCTCATATATATATATATATATATATATATATATATATATATATATATATATATATATTGAGGATTTTTACTAATATCTAATAACCAAACGACTATTGGAATATGTAGCGACATGCAATATGTTTGAAAAACCTAAGAGGGGGATGAATTAGGTCTTTGGCTAATTTTTGAAAACTTTTTCCTTTTATGAACTTGGTTTGGAAAGATTATATTCAATTGATTCAATGAGAAAGTAATGAACTCAATGACAAAACAATTCACAATGAAGAACAAAGAACACAAGCAATTTACAGTGGTTCGATCTCTTCAAGATCTACATCCACTACCTTGAGTCCACACTCAAGATTTCAACAAATCCACTATATGCTCAATTTAGGCGATTACACAAGAGGCTCACCCTTCAATGAGTTTTACCACAACAACCTCTATTCAATCTAATAAACAAGGTTCACCCTTATCACAAAGAGTTTTATGTCACTAGACAACCTAGACCAATCTAATCCAAGGCTCACCCTCACCAATGCGTTTTACTCAACAACCTTGATTAATCTAGTCAATGGCTCACCCTCCACAAAGGTTTTAAGTCTCTTGACAACCTTGGATCAATCACAACAATAATGTAAAGATAGAGTTTGGATGTTACCAACACTTCTTGGTGGATGAATATAATAGCCACTTCACTTTGTTGTCTTTTGAATCTTGAATGATCACATGAAAGCACAAGATAAAAGATAGCTCTAAAGACTTCAAATGATTTTGGAATGATAGGATTTTTCAACTGTTCAAAAGTTATCAAAAATTTGGAGTTTATGGCCTTTATAGATTTTGAAAATTAGTTCTAATAGTCATTAAACGGCTAGTAACGGATAGTTTCTGAAGAGTTCGAACGTCCGAACTTGATCCTCTACGCCCAAACTGTCGTCCAAACATTACTGTGACATGCTGTCTGGGAAAGTTCGGACGACCGAACTTTGCTCCTTGCATCCGAATTTCTCTAGAAAAATAATAACCATGTTCATAGTTTGGATGTCCGAACTTAAGTCCGAACTGATCAAACTTTGTCAAAACATTTGAAAATCAACCTCAATAATTTTGAAATCATTTTATACTAAAAGATAAGTCATATAAAATCTTTTGAACTCAAAAACCATTACCAAAGCACTTGATCATTAAAAGGTTACTCAAAGCCATTTAAGATTTAAAAACAAGTTTTGTGCTCTCTTATGCATTCAATAGATTCCAAGAAACAAGAAGTGTAGGGTTTACAAGAATATACCTATTTAGCAAGTGTAAACCTACACTAGAGTCTTCAAAGCCTTCAATCAATAGGACATGCTCTATATTCTTGATCCTTGAGCATATTAGAGTTTTCCTTAGCACTTTTAGTTCCAAGGCAATGATAACTCTTTGCTTCATAATCCAAAAATCCTATCACACAAATAGCATATGAATTAGTCCATATCAATGTTTGTCATTAATCAAAACTAATCAAAACTACATGATTTGCCCTTAGGGATAACAATGTTATATCATTCTTTGAATTGATGAACAAATTTGATCTTCTAAAGGTTCAATTTGAATCAAAACTTCAAGTCTTTGATCATAATTCTTACTTTTAATAACTACTTGCCTTTAAAAAATCTTCATGAGGAATACTTCTCATACTTTAATACTCTTTCTTTTGAGAATTTTTGTCTCTACATCAAAAAGTCAATCATGCTTTACAAGTATCATTAATTACATAATTTATATTTTGTCCTACTACGACATCCATTAGATAGGAGCATCTATAAATAGAATATTCAACTTGATAAATGTTCTAGAGTTGAAAAGTATTAGGAAATAAAGCTGCAACACTAAAAAAAATATAATCTATTAAACTTCTAGTTCACTAGTATTTAAGCATGGATCAAAATGATGCATATAATAACCTACTTATATTAGTAAATTTCATCCCCTAATTTGGAGAACATTAATATATAGAAAGAGAATCATGTGACAGAAATATAATGAAGTATAATACAAATATATGTTGCCATATTCAATCTTTCAATATCATACTTTCAACAAGCATTCGCTAAGATAAAGATGTTGCGTTCTTCTAGAACAATTAATTCACTTATATGCTTCAAGCATATTGGGTACTTCAGGAACTCCATATAAATATTAAGTATTTCGCTTGCTATTTAACTAAACATGAACCTACTTACATCAATTATCAAAAAATTTGTTTCTTTCTATCCCATATCTAAAATGCATAGAGATTTTTTTTATACACGGTCTTGACATTAATTTTCATTATGAAGAATCTCATTAAAACTTTAAATAATATGTCATAAAGATTTTAGGGAGAATAATGCATTACATTAGTGATGTATCACCATTTAGGAGACTAGCACTTTTAGAGTTTTTAGTCAATTAACTCTTCAGGAAGTTTTTACCACTATTTATACTCCCAACTTTTATTTCTAACATGATTAATATGACAAATTTCATCTTTGCCATTCTTGAAACCAAAATAAGCTAAAGTTACATAATGTTAGAATTTAAATATATAAATTACAAGTGACATAATGAATCAAAATGCCAAGTTATTCCTGATGAATATTCAAATAAATTGGTTATATTCATATATGTCATGTCAACCTTGATATCACTATCAGCAACATGATATAGATTGAATGTAGAATTTACATCAACACTTTTTGATTGATACTTAATAAAGATTCAAAATATATTTAATGTACGACAAGTACATTCTTTAATATTAATCGATAAAGCATTGAGATTATATTTTTCATTTTCTTTCTCATTATTTTTTCACTTATGATGAGAATATATACTTTAAGAATTTAATGAGTTATTATTATATCTTTGTGATTATAAGGATTATCACTATTATATTTGTAGCCATGACCAGAATTTCTTTAACAAATTGTTAGCCCTAAGGGCAAATCATGTAGTTATGATTAGTTTTGATTAATGACAAACATTGATGAGGACTATTATGCTTGTATGTTGTGTGATAGGATTTGTGGATTAAGAAGTTTGAAGTCTCATTGCCTTGAAGCTAAAATGTAAGAACAACTCCAATATGTCAAAGTGATTGAAGATTGAAGAGTTTGTTCAAGAAGTTAGAAGGCTTTGAAGACATGAAGTGTAGGTTGCATGTGCTTAATAGGTAAACTTTGTAAACCCTACACTCTTAAGCCTTGGAATCTATGAGTTGCAATTGAGAGCACAAAACTTGATTTAAATGGTTTCAATGGTTTTGAACTTATCTAAATTATCAAGTTTTCATAAATGATTTTTGCACTTAAAAGGTCTTTAATGACTTATCTTTTAGGCTAGAAGGTTTTCCAACTTGTTAGAATTGATTTGAACATGTTTTGACAAAGTTTGAAAAATTGGGAAGAAGATTCGGACGCAGTCCAAAGAAATTCGATCGTCCGAATTTTGTAGCAAAAGTTTGCTACTATTCTTCCGAGAGAAATTCGGGAAGAAGATTCGGGACGTAGACAAAAAATTCGGGTCAGTCCAATTTTTGTAGCAAAAGTTTGCTACTGTTCTTCCAGAGAAATTCGGAAGAAGATTCGACGCATGCAAAAAATTCGGTCGTCCGAATTTTGAAGCGAAAAAAATTCGGATGCGAAACTCGGTCATCCGAATTTTCTCAAACTAGCCCAGTCATTAGCCGCTTTTATGAACGTTTGAACTGATTTTTGAATTCTATAAAAGCCATAAACTCCAGATTTTTTAGTAGAACTTTGAACTTAAGAAATCCTACAAGCTCTAACTTGTTTTACATCAAAATTACTTGAAAAGATCTCAAATTGCCTTGTGCTCAAAGATTGAAATTCAAGATTCCAAAGGCAACAAAGTGTGAAGGTGAAACATTGTGTAATCATCTACCAACAAAGTGGTAACATCTTACACTCTCTCTTTTCTTATCTTAATTGTGTTTTCTACTAGCTCATTTGCAAGGTTATCTTGTGACATAAAAACCCTTTTGTGTTAGGGGTGAGCCATAGACTAGATTAATCAAGGTTGTAGTGTAAAACCCGTAGTGAGGGTAAGCCTTGGATTAGATTAGTCTTGAGGTTGTCTTTAGATATAAAACCCTTGTGGAAGGGTGAACCTTGTTTGTATAATTACTAGAAGAGGTTGTGAGTGTAAAACCATAGTGTGGTTAGCCTCTTATGTAATTGTTGAACTTGAGCTTATAGTGGATTGGTTGAAATCCTTGAGTGTGGACTCAAGGTAGTGGATGTAGATCTTGGAGAGATCGAACCACTATAAATCGTGTGTTCATTGTCTTATAGCTTTATTTATTTACTTGCTCATGTTATCATTACTTATTGATTGTTGTTGATTGATTGGTTGTAGCTTGATGATATTATCTTAACCATCACATCACATATAAACTTGAAGCTTGTGGAATTAAAGAAGAGCTTTTATTAAGGCAAAGGATTTGTAAAAAGGGAAAATATTTCGATAATTAGCCAAAGACCTAATTCACCCCCCCCTCTTAGGTCTTTCAATTGGTATCAGAGCAAGGTCTTCTTTTTAAGGTCTAACAACCTAGAAGTAAAGATTCTATGGCTAGTTTATCAAATTTGCCTTATATGGAAGGTTCCTCTACAAATAGACCTCCTTTATTTGATGGTTCTAATTTTACATTTTGGAAATCTAGAATTAGAATTTTTATTTGTTCTATTAACTTTGATTTGTGGAGTATCATTGAGAAAGGTCCCTATGTTCCTATGAGAATAAAAGCTGATGGAATTACAAGGGAACAAAAGTCTATGGAGGAACTTGATGAGAACGACTCAAGAAAGATAACCTTAAACTACCAAGCAATGAACATCTTGAGTTGTGCATTGGACGTGAATGAATACAATAGAGTGAGTGAATGTGACACCGCTCACGATATGTGGAGACTTCTACAAGCAACACACGAGGAAAGAGCCAATATGTGTTTCATGGCAATAAATGATGAGGTACAATCCACTCCTTCTACCTCTACTTGTTGTAATGATGATGTTGATGATGTAGATGATCCTAGTGAACTACTTGTTGAAATGTATGAAGAATTAAAAAATGCTTCAAAAAGAAATAAGGAAATGAAATTCAAAATTAATGATTTATTGAATGAAAATTCAAAATTATATTGTGAAAACAAAAAGCTTCTTGAATCTATTGATTGTTTGAATATTGAAAAAGAAGTTTTAAATGTCTCTTTACAAAACATGTCTCTTGAAAATAAGATTCTTTGTGAAAAGATTTTGTCTCTTGAAAGAATGCTTGTTGATCATGAGACTTTGAAAAAGAAGGTTGATGAGCTTACATTATGTATAGAAAAATTTACAAAAGGAAGGGACAATCTTGATAAAATTCTTGGAGCTCAAAGATCTCCTCTTTTTAAAAATAGTCTTGGCTATAATTATGTAAACAATGTTCCTAAATATAAAAACTTCTTTGTTAGAGCTACTTCTACTTCCATGCATCATACTTGTTGTACTTATTGTGGAAAACATGGACATAAAGTCACCAAATGCTATGTTAAAAGAAAAGTAGAGAATGGTGTAAAAACTATTTGGAGAGTTAAGGGAATTATTACTAACCCTCACGGATGCAAGAAAGTATGGGTACCAAAGGAAACTTCCTCTCCTTTATCACAGGTACGCTTCAATTCAAACTCAAGCACCACTAAATGGCGTATTGATGATGTTGGCTTAAAGAATAACAGAAAACACCTCATGCATAATCAAGGTCAAAGCAATCGATGAAGGATTTGTTTTTGAAAAGAAAGGAAGAATTCTTGAAGTAACCAATGTTGGTAAAGGTTCCTCTCTTCTTTTTAAACAAATGTTGCTAATTGCTGATTTGAACTATAACTTGCTTAGCATTTGCCAATTGTGTGACAATGAATAAGAAGTTAAATGCCAACAAGCAAAATTTCAGTTAAGAATTTTTTTGTGGATTTGAAGATTTGCCAACCATGACTTGTCAATTGCTTCAATTAAGTTGATTAGGTAACATTAATGATATGAGATTGAATTAATGCTTTATATGTTTTTGAAATTAATTATATGTCATTATAAAATGATTAAAATAGATATGATTGAATATCTATGCATTTACTTGGCCAAAAACATCTTTATGAAACTTTACAAAATGTTTGGACATGAAGTTTGGATGTAGACCATAAGTTCGGTCACCCGAACTTGTATGACAAAATGATATTTTGTGATTTTGATCAATCACTTACAAATTTTTAAATATGTGTTTTATCTTGATAAGCTTGAATGTCTTGTTGCTTATGATAATGATTTTCTTGGCATAAAAGATTTGATCACGTGTACATGGATTTGTTGAACAAACTTTTTCTATCAAGATTTAGTTAGAGGATTGCTAAAAATATGTTTTGAGAAAATTGTCTTTGAGATACTTGTCCATATGAAAACAAACAAAAGAATCTTTCAAACCCATGAAAATGATTTTAGACCTCAAAACATCTTGAGCTTTTTCATATGGATTGTTTTGGACTTATATGGAACTCTAGTATTGATGACTTGAAGTATGCCTTACTAGAGTTGATGATTTCTAAATATTCATTTTAGCATTATTCATTGTTCAAAAAGATTAAGTGTTTCATAAGTTTGTAAAATTATTCAAAAAGGTTCAAACCTCCCTTGAAAATTGGAGAATTGTTTCACAAGTGACAATGGGAGAATTTTACAACTAAGTCTGTACAAAATTTACTTTGAAAATTGAATTTCATATAATTGTTTCAACTGCAAAAACCCCACAACAAAATGGTGTTATTTGAAAAGAAAATTTAAACTTTGTAAAAATTGGCTAGGTCCATGCTTTGTGAAAATTCTTCCTCAAAAATATTTTTAGTCCAAAGTCGTAAACATCACATGTTATGATAAATAGAATTCTTTTAAGATCATTTTGAAGAAAAACATCTTTTGAATTCTCTTTTATAGAATGCCTCAAATTGCATATTTTAAAATGTTTGGTTATAAATGTCTTATCTTAAATTCTTGTGTTAACTTACTTAAAATTTGATAGAAATCTTGATATTGATATATCTCTTATCTATTCTTCTAACAAAAAGGCTTATAGAATTTTATAACAAAAAGAACCTTACATGATGAGGAAACCATTCATGTTAGCTTTGATGAATCTTACATTTACTTGGAAAGAAAAGATGAAGATGATGTAGGTACATTTATGAATGACTATCAAATCCATCTTCAAGCACCAATTTTGGAGGATCATACCAATGAGCAAGAAATGATTGAACAAAATGATCAACATAGTGGTGACCAAAAGCTCTCAAAGAACTTAAGATATCCAAGAGGCCACTCTAAGGAGCAAATCATTGGTGATATCTCCCAAGGAGTAAAAATAAGGCGGTACTTTATCAATAACTTGATTATTTTATTGGATATGAGCCTAAAGTATTGATGATGCATTGTGTGATGATTTTTGGATTATTTGTATGCAAGAGGATTTAAATAAATTTGAAAGATACAATATTTTGGATATTCCTAAATCTCATGATCATTCTATTATTGGAACTAAATGGTTTTTAGAAATAAACTTATTGAATCCGGAGAAGTTGTTAGAAACAAGGTTAGACTTGTTGTCTAAGGATTCAATCAAGAAGAGGGAATTGATTATGATATGAAACCTTTGTTCCGAATGCTAGACTTGAGTCCATAAGAATGCTTTTGACTTGTACTTGCTTTAAGTTATTTCAAATGAATTTCAAAAGTGCTTTTCTAAATGGTTCTATTGAGGAAGTGGTTTATATGGAACAATCACCCGGTTTTGATCATGAAAAGTTTCCTAACCATATTTTCAAACTTTCCTAATTTTTGAATGGTTTAAAACCAGCTCCTAAAATTTAGTGTGAAAGATTGAGTAGTTTCCATCTTTCAAAAGGATTTTCAAAAAGAAAACCGAAACTATCCTCTTTATAAATTCCTCATGCAACAATGATCTATAACTTGTCCAAATATATGATACAACTTTTGGTGCTTCTAATACTTCACTTTGTGATGTGTTTTCCAAGTTGATGCAAAGTAAATTAGAAATGAGCATGATAGGAAAACTCAATTTCTTTCTTGGCCTACAAATCAAGCAAACCAAGAATGGCACTTTCATGAATCATGTTAAGTTATAAGCACTTTCATAAGTTTATCAACTATGCATGACAAGAATAAAATAGTTTCATAGGAGTAGTCAACTCTATTTGACTGCAAGTAGAACTAATATTATGTTTGCAATGTGTTTGTGTGCTAGATTTCATCTTGTCATAAAGAGTTTCATTTGATTGCTATTAAACACATTCACTATTACCTTATTGATACTCTAAGTGATTATGATCTATGTTTCAAATATGTGGCTATGTTATGTGATAATACTAATGCAACAAATTTGATCATCATACTATTCAACAAACTAGGACAAAGCATATTGAGATCATACTTCATCTCATTAGAGATCATTCTACTAAGGGTAATATTTGTTTAAAGCATGATTGCACTAATGAACAAATTAATGATATTCTTACTATGCCAGTAGCCGAAGAAAGGTTTGACCAATCTTAGAAGAAGCTTAGGAATTTCAAAATCCAATAACTAAAGTGTATTCAAGTGTTGTAGCATCCAAGTGAGGACACTAAAGCCAAGCATGGGAAAAGGAATGGGAAAAGCCAAAGAAAATGATAGATGACCAGTGATCAATGAACCAAGGAAGGTTCATTTTCCTCAAAGCATGTCAAGGCTTGAAAGATTTGTCACAGTGGAGGCTGCTACTGAATTTGATGATTGGACAAAAAGGAATCATAAGAAAAATCCCAGCTACAAGGTGGATGTCATCATACTATCCGAAATGGGTAATATACTCTCATTTTTTAAATGATATGAGTTGGACTAGTTTGCTTATGTTTGATGAATGCTATTGGCTTCCTTAGTTTATGAAGTTTATGCAAATATTAAGGAAGAAAGAGTTAAGCAAGTTGGTAATAAAAGCTATTTAGTAGTATTCTTCAAAAATATCACAAGTTAATTTTTGAGATTGATAATGCATTGCTCAATAGAATTTGTGATGTTGAGGATGTTGGGTTTAGGCATTATTCTTCTGGGGACATTGTTTTATAATTGAGTTATACTCACATGAAAGAATTGAGAATGCCTATATATATATATAAATGATAAGAAGCCTCAAGACTAGAAAGAAGAGAGAGATAAAAGCCTTTTTATGCTAGTAAAAGAATTTTGCATCACATGCTTACTACCTTGATTATAGCATACTTTGAGCACAAATCTTCTGTTGATAATATGTATGCTGTAACTATACTAGTCATGCATAAGAAAAGAAAAATGAATTTTGGATATATAGTGCTAAAGAATATAATGGCAGCTAGAAGAACCGAACGTAAGGCTTTGCCACATAGCAAATTGTTTACCAAGGTTTTCAAGTATCTCCAAGTGCAATTGTCTTGTAGTAGTTGACCAATAAAGAGTGAAGAAGTCTACACCAACAACTCACTAAAGAGAATTCCTTGAATACTTGATGATGAAAATGTATGAAGGGCTAGAAGAAAAACTCCTCTAAGGGGTGATAGAAGAGATGCTAGCAATGATGGAGAAAAGGAGGAAGAAAGTAATGAAAAAGAAGGAAGAAGAAAATGATGAAGAATAAGAGGATGAAGAGGAAATCCTTGCTAGAGAAAAGAAATTAAAATGAAACATGACTCATCTAGTGAGGGGGAGCAACCTTCCACAAAAGAAGACTATTTGAAGAGTTGCCAAGGTGTTTCAAGAGACATTGAACAACCATGTAGAGGAAATGAAGAAGATGGACAAATTCTTCAAGTCTTTTGCTCTGATAATTCTTGGCAAATTTGATGGTTTAGAAGCTAGAGTCAAGAATATGGAAGAAGACTTGAGAAAGATTTCTCAAGTGGTTTTAGATGGTGCAAGTTCCTATAAAGCCCAAGAGAACAAGCAAGAAGAAGGAGATGAATGAAGTTTAACAAAGTCAAATCACAAATCCATCACCAATATCCTTCAACCAAGGGAGCAAGAAAATGTGGTTCAAAGAAAGAAGATCCAAGATCCTCTTGATTGGTAGCTTTCCAAAGCAGAATTACACAAGCAAGCAGTCAACAAATGAAGGACCCCATCATATAGAGCTCAAGGGAGACATGGCCATCATAACAAACAAATTTGGAAGTGAAGACAATGAAACGCATCCAAGACTAAGCCTTTCTATCCCTAAACTCTATTTTGATGCTTATTTTAATTTTATGCCTTAATGCACATGTTATGATTTAACATTGAAATGTACTTGTGCCTTTCTAGTCATTATAGTGCTTTGAAGCTCAATATGTGAAATCTTTGTGATAAGAGCTTCTTTGTTTCACTTTTGTTGTCCAAGTACTCTCACCCCAAGTTTAATTGCTGATAAAAAAAAAGGGAGAGAAGAAGTTGATTTATTATTGTTGAGATGCTACATAATGATTATTGCTGTTAGGATGATAATTATTTGACTAGAACTATACTCATTAATGAGAGTTGATCAATATACTCGCTTTATATGTGATACATGTTGTCTCATTTTCATTAACCCCATCTTTGAGTGATGACAAAAGGGGGAGAAGAAATGGGATGACAAAATGTGTGAAAATGTGAAATAGCAGTGGAATTCCTCATGCATGAATAGAAAATGTGTGAATTTTTCCTCATGCATGAATAGAAAATGTGTGAATTTTCTGAAAATCCATGCATATGTCAAGGGGAAGAAAGAATGTTGACTGCAAGATGTGCTATATGCTATGTGCTTGCTGAAAATGTGCTATGTATATGTGCTATAGGTTGAAATGTAAAATGAATGTGTTTTGTGAAAATATATGGCTGCAATTGAAATTTAAATTGACTATGTTATACTATGTGAGGTTTTGGTTATTTTATGAGTTTTTGGAATATGGTTAAGTTGAGATTAAAATCTTGAACTTGGTTCTTGACTTGACCTACAATTGAATGCATTAGTTTTGTGGTTTTGCAAAGCTAAAATGAGTGCTATTGTAGCTATACATATTTGAGTACTTCTATAGTTCTTTTGAAAATGAAAAATCACCTTTTCAACTTGTTTCCAAAAATTTGGACTTGAAATTCGGATGCAAACCAAAAAATTCGGACGCATCAAGATCTTCTTGTCAAAAATGTCTTTTCTGTTGTTCAAATTGTTTGAAAACTGTTTTAATCCTTCCTATCATATTTGAACAATCTTAAAAAATCTTATTTTCAAAAATAGAAGTTTTTATCTCACATATTTTATAGTTTGGAATTGAAAACTCAAAATTCGGATGCATGATTTAAAAATTCGGATGCATGTTTCAGAAATTCGGATGCATGCATATTTTGTTGCCAAAACATGCTCTTTTGTTGTTCAAATTGATTCAAATATGTTTTATTCTCTTCCATTATGTTTGAACAACCTTAGGAAAGATTTATTTCACATTAAACATCATTATATTGAATTTATTACAATTTGGACTTGGAATGTCAAAATTCGGATGCATGTTCTGAAATTCGGATGCATTCATATTTTGTTACCAAAATGTGCTCTATTGTTGTTCAAATTGATTCAAACTTGTTTTAATCTCTTCCACTATGTTTGAACAACCTTAGGAAAGCTTATTTTCAAAAATTGAAGCTTTCATTTCACTTATTTTACAATTCGTACTTGATATGTCAAAATTCGGATGCATAGCATCTCAAGTCCAAACTTGTTGAAAAATGAGCACAATCTAAGGGGGAGCATTGTTAATCTTTTCTGACCTTTAATACCTCTCTTAGAAGTTGTCTTAATGCTTAAATGCTATATCTTCTATCCTAGTTGTTGGAAGGAAGGAGGCAAATGGAGGTTGGTTGGGTCATAGGCTCATATTGAGCCATTTGAATGTCAATGTGCTAAATTGGTTATATTCTATCATTGACATTAATACTTCTTTGTACTACATTGTTTAAATCTATCACATTTTGCATCAAAGTTTGTCATCATCAAAAAGGGGGAGATTGTTAGCCCTAAGGGCAAATCATGTAGTTATGATTAGTTTTGATTAATGACAAACATTGATGAGGACTAATATGCTTGTATGTTGTGTGATAGGATTTGTGGATTAAGAAGTTTGAAGTCTCATTGCCTTGAAGCTAAAATGTAAGAACAACTCCAATATGTCAAAGTGATTGAAGATTGAAGAGTTTGTTCAAGAAGTTAGAAGGCTTTGAAGACATGAAGTGTAGGTTGCATGTGCTTAATAGGTAAACTTTGTAAACCCTACACTCTTAAGCCTTGGAATCTATGAGTTGCAATTGAGAGCACAAAACTTGATTTAAATGGTTTCAATGGTTTTGAACTTATCTAAATTATCAAGTTTTCATAAATGATTTTTGCACTTAAAAGGTCTTTAATGACTTATCTTTTAGGCTAGAAGGTTTTTCAACTTGTTAGAATTGATTTGAACATGTTTTGACAAAGTTTGAAAAATTCGGAAGAAGATTCGGACGCAGTCCAAAAATTCGATCGTCCGAATTTTGTAGCAAAAGTTTGCTACTATTCTTCCAGAGAAATTCGGAAGAAGATTCGGACGCAGACAAAAAATTCGGTCGTCCGAATTTTGTAGCAAAAGTTTGCTACTGTTCTTCCAGAGAAATTCGGAAGAAGATTCGGACGCATGCAAAAAATTCGGTCGTCCGAATTTTGAAGCGAAAAATTCGGATGCAGAATTCGGTCATCCGAATTTTCTGAAACTAGCCGTTACTAGCCGTTTTATGAACGTTTGAACTGATTTTTGAATTCTATAAAAGCCATAAACTCCAGATTTTTTAGTAGAACTTTGAACTTAAGAAATCCTACAAGCTCTAACTTGTTTTACATCAAAATTACTTGAAAAGATCTCAAATTGCCTTGTGCTCAAAGATTGAAATTCAAGATTCCAAAGGCAACAAAGTGTGAAGGTGAAACATTGTGTAATCATCTACCAACAAAGTGGTAACATCTTACACTCTCTCTTTTCTTATCTTAATTGTGTTTTCTACTAGCTCATTTGCAAGGTTATCTTGTGACATAAAACCCTTTTGTGTTAGGGTGAGCCATAGACTAGATTAATCAAGGTTGTAGTGTAAAACCCGTGTGAGGGTAAGCCTTGGATTAGATTAGTCTTGAGGTTGTCTTTAGATATAAAACCCTTGTGGAAGGGTGAACCTTGTTTGTATAATTACTAGAAGAGGTTGTGAGTGTAAAACCATAGTGTGGTTAGCCTCTTATGTAATTGTTGAACTTGAGCTTATAGTGGATTGGTTGAAATCCTTGAGTGTGGACTCAAGGTAGTGGATGTAGATCTTGGAGAGATCGAACCACTATAAATCGTGTGTTCATTGTCTTATAGCTTTATTTATTTACTTGCTCATGTTATCATTACTTATTGATTGTTGTTGATTGATTGGTTGTAGCTTGATGATATTATCTTAACCATCACATCACATATAAACTTGAAGCTTGTGGAATTAAAGAAGAGCTTTTATTAAGGCAAAGGATTTGTAAAAAGGGAAAATATTTCGATAATTAGCCAAAGACCTAATTCACCCCCCCTCTTAGGTCTTTCACAAATAATATAAGTTCTAATCACATTCGCTTCAGGAAATAATGTATCAGACATTAAAATATTTAATCAATAAATCATTCTTTTATTTAGTCTCAAGAAGACTTAAGGGCAATAGATTTGAGATCTTTTCTAGATACTGATATTGCAAGAGCTTATTCGATATATGAGAAATGAGAATATATTCTCTACATTATCTTCATTGAGAAGGAATTTTAAACATAATAAGATTTTGCATAGTGATAGGGTTGAAACTTTATAGGCATAAGTATATCTAATTAAAAGGGGATTTAGGTAAATTATATTTTGACAATTGTATCTTTCTTTCAGCTCTTCTTCAAGAACAAATAGTTCTTTCATAATAAGGTATTTACCTTTCAGGACTTTACAAAAAATGAGCATGAAAGAAAATCATTACCTTGACATGATTTCAATTTGATTCTAATTAATCTCAAAAAATAAAAACCAAAAAACTCTAATTAATCTCAACTAATATGACCTCTATATATAGGCTCATAGAATAAGAGTTCACAGAAAACTCAATCACCAATAGAAAAGAAAATCAGATCTACTTAGGAGTAATATTTTGAGAGCTTACTTCTTTTCAGGAAACTAATTAATATGGACATCCACATGTTTTTATTAATATCAATATTTTATGAAATTTTGTTTACTTATCAAACCTATTTTGAAAAGTGTAAGATAATTCAACTATAGCAAAAGCATATTTGGTACATTGAAATGGAAATGAATGGAAACCCTTTCCACCCACAATGAAAATAGAATCCTTATCTAGAAGTAAAAGTTGGAATTGAATGGTGAATTCACTTTCTGAATATGGAAAAATTATTATTCAATGTTAGAATGAAATGAATTCTTTTGCATAATATGACTTAACCATACTAACATACAATGATAATAAGATCAAACTAAATGCATCATCCACAAAACATTCACTTTAATAACTTTCATACTAAAACTTTAAAAATATCAAACATCTATTTTGAATCTTTACTCATTTCTTCCTGCTAGGGCATTTTCGCAAGAAAGTCCTTCTTGTTTTAATTTCATAAACTAAACAATGGAATGGAAAGAAAAGTTAGAAATTTATTTTATTCCACTCCATTCTACCTTTAAAAAACATTTCAAAAAATTTAGATGTGTTATGAATTTGTTGGTGAGCATTAGTTGTTGGTACAAAGAAATCAAAATAACAAATACGAAAATTATAATGGTAGAAAATATAGAGAAAATAGAGAGAACAAGAATTTTATTAAGAGTTTTTCACCATACCTACTCTTACAAGTGACCTTTCCTATCATAGGTCATTAGTATGTTCCTCTATAACTTACATAACTTACCTCCCATGATCTCCCAAGTTCTCTAAGATAATGGGGATAGTGGTTTTTAAGGGTGGATATTACAACTTTGGTTGTAACTCGTAACATTTCATATTCTATAACATAGAAAAATTATCTCTTGGAATAATGGACATTCATAATATTTAATACTCCTCCTTGGATGTCCATTACATAAAAAATAAGTCTCATTAGAACCTTACTAGATAAAACCAATCCAGTGGAAAAAAAAAAAAACTCCAGTGAAGAAAAAAAGTACACTATTTTTTATGTCATTATTACTCCCCCTGATGAGATAATCTCTTGAGATTTCTTAACCGACACACTCCAATCAAGTGTTGTCGTTAGTAAGGTCTTAGTGAATAGATTTATCAAGTCATCACAGGATCAAATTTATTGCACATTAATATCACATCTCTTTTGAAGTGCATAAGTTAAAAGAACATCGGTGAAAATATGCTTTGTCATATCTCCTTTGTTATATTTTCAAACTTTATAATCATCCAACAATACAATTGGAATTCCTTCTCAAACAATACATGAGTATCTCGAATATAATAATACATTAATCATAATTACACATATTCTCAACCAACTTTATGAATTTCTATTTCTTCAATAGGAGTAAAAAAATTGGTTGCTATAATCAACACGTCTATAAATGTCATGATTTGTATAGATCGTATGGTAACTTATACCTTGTATATCTATCTGAACAGGAGTTAAATTTCCTAAATAATTCGAGATAAATTATCTAATGGAGATATCAAATGGCAAACTTAATGCTTTTTTAAAATTTATTGGTAGAAAAGAAATAGAATAGAAATAGAAATAGAATAAAAATTATGCTAGAATTTATCCCTTCTTGACTTAACATAGGTGACCATCTTATTCTTTGCTCCTTTCATGAGTGAGGAGTTTGTATCCTTGGAACCGACTTATCTACCATGCTTTAGTTGTGTCTCAAATTTATTGTTAGTGATAGATTGTCGTTTAGAAACATCAAATACAATAGGAGCATTATTTTCCATATATAGGTCAATTCATATGCCTGACTATATAAATTATTTTTTGAACTTTTGATTTAAGATATTTTCTATGAGGATCAAGATAAGACACAAACCAATATCTTTATTTGGCCTCATGCTTTCTCCTCTTTATGTAGGGACAACATATTCAAAATCAACAGTTATGAATCTCACCTTTAAGATTCGCTCCCATCATATTTGATAATCTCTTTGAGGACCTATCTCATTACATTGTACTAGAACAATATATATAAGGCATTTTAAAATCTTAGATGAGAACTCTTAGATAGAGATTATTTGGTTTCTAACCACAAACCAATTAAAAAGAGGAGTATTTATAATACGTTGGGAAAATATAAAATGTGTACTACCACATACAGAATAAATCACAATCATGAACATATTTTGCAGGATATTCAACATTTATCTCAATATAACCTGTATTATTAGAACAAATTGTGTCATTGGAAAAATAGAAGGCATGAGCTCATTATTTGTTAGCCTTAAGGGAAAATCTTATAGTTTTGATTAATGAAAAACATTGATGATGTCTAACTTGTATGTTAATTGTGTGATAGGATTTTTGGTTAAAGAAGCTAAGTGGTCTCATTGCCTCAAAGCTATAGTGCTAAGAACAACTCATATGAGCTCAAGTGGTTGAAGAATGAAAAGTATGTCCAAGAAGTTGAAGGCTTTGAAGACATTTTCGTGTAGGTTTACCTTTACTTAATAGGTATATCTGGTAAAACCCTACACTCATTGTATTTGGAATGTAAGCAATACATGTGGTAGCATAAAACTTGAAAGACCTAAGAGGTGGGTGAATTAGGTCTTTGGCTAATTTTCAAAAACTATTTCTTTTTATAGATTGAGTTAGACCAGATTATGATTACTTGTTTCAATGAGATGATAATTAAATCAATGACAAAGAAATAGATAATCTAAGAACAATCAACACTAGCAATTTATAGTGGTTCGATCTCTTCAAGATCTACGTCCACTACCTTGAGTTTACACTAAAGAATTTCAATCAATCTACTATATTGCTCAAGTTCAATAATTACATAAGAGGCTCACCACACAATGGTTTTACACCAACAACCTCTTTAGTAATTCTACACACAAGGCTTACCCTAACAAATGCATTTTATATCTACAAACAACCTTGAATCAAAATTTCAAGGATCACCCTTACCTAAAGGATTTTATGTTTACAAGACAACCTTGTAATGAGCTAGTAGAAAATGGAATTAAATGAAGAATGGATGAGATGTTACAACTTCTTGGTTGATGATTACACAATATAGCACCACTTCACTTTGTGTCTTTGGAATCTTGAATGATCACTTGTAAGCATAAGAAAAAAGAGAGCTTTGATGTTTGCTAAAGATATTTGAATGTTTAGATTTCTCAGAGATTCAAAAACTTACAAAAATTCTTGAGTTTATGGTTTTATTGAATTCAAAAATTAGTTTTAACTGTCATAAAACGGCGACCGAATTTTTCTTGTACGTCCGAACTTATCGTCTGAATTTTACTGTTACATGTTTTCTGGAAAAATTTGGACCACCGAAATTGCGTCTAAATTTCTCTGGAAAAACAATAACCATGCTGGCAAGGAAAATTTGGACGACCGAATTTTTTCCTTGCATCTGAACTTCCGTATGAATTTCTCTAGAAGCATAGTAGCTATTTTAAAGTTTGGTTTTCAAACCTTGTAAAATCATTTGAAATTAAACTTCAATAAGTTTGAAAACATTTTGTATGAATAGATAAGTTATTTAGACACTTTTAAATTTAAGAACCATTATCAAACCTCTTTGATCATACAAAGTTTACTCAAAATCTTTTAGGACTCAAAAACACACTTATTAATCAAAAGTTCATTCAAAGCCATTTAAGATTCAAAAACAAGTTTTGTGCTCTCTTATGCATTCAATAGATTCCAAGACAAACAAGTGTAGAGTTTACAAAAGATATACCTATTAAGCACATGTGACCTACTCTTCATGTCTTCAAAGCCTTCAATCATCTTGAACAAACTCTTCAATCTTCAATCACTTTGACATATTGGAGTTGTTCTTGCATTTTAGCTTCAAGGCAATGAGACTTCATACTTCTTAATCCAACAATCTTATCACACAAATGACATAAAGATTAATCCTCATCAATGTTTGTCATTAATCAAAACTTAATCATAACCTCATGATTTGCCCTTAGGGCTAACAATCTCCCCCTTTTTGATGATGACAAACTTTGATGCAAAATGTGATGGATTTAAACATTGTAGAACAAATAAGTATTGATGTCAATGATAAATAATAACCAATTTAGTATATTGACGTTCAAATGGCTCAATATGATCCTATGACCCAACCAACTCCATTTGACTCCTTCCTTCCAACAACTAGGATAGAAGATATAACATTTAAGCATTAAGGAAACTTCTAAGAGAGATATTAAAGGTCAGAAAAGATTAACAATGCTCGCTCTTAGATTGTGCTCATTTTTCAACAAGTTTGGACTTGAGATGCTGTGAATCAGAATTTTAACATATCAAGTCCGAACTGTAAAATAAGTGAAATGAAAGCTGTAATTTTTGAAAATAAGCTTTCCAATGGTTGTTCAAACATAGTAGAAGAGATTAAAATATATTTGAATCAATTTGAACAACAAAAGAGTACTTTTTGGTAACAAAATATGGATGCATCTAAATTTCTAAAACGTGCATCCAAATTTTTGAATCATGCATCCGAATTTTAAGATTTCAAATCCAAACTATAAAATGTGTGAGATAACAGCTTTAATTTTTTGAAAATAAGCTTTTCTAAGATTTTTCAAATATGATAAGAAGGATTAAGACAGTTTTCAAACAATTTGAACAACGGAAAAATATTTTTGACAAGAAGATCTTGATGCGTCCGAATTTTTGTCAACAAGTTTGAAAATGTGATTTTGCATTTTCAAATGAATTGTAGAAGTACTCAATTATGTATAGTCACAATAGCACTCAAATTAGCTTTGCAAAGTCACAAAACTCATACATTCAATTGTTTTCATGAAGTAACTTAAAGTCATAAGTCAGTCAAGAACCATGATCAAATTTCAAAATCTCAACTCAACCATTTTCAAATTCTCAGAAAACAATTTAAATTTCAATTGCAACTATGCAACCACATAATACTTAGTTTTCCACAGCTTTTCATCATTCACACAACATATACACAACATATAGCACATTTGATTATAGCATATTTTGTCATCATTCTTTCTCCCCCTTTTGTCATCACTCAAGGATGGGGTTAATGAAAATGAGACTAACAGTTTAGCACATATATCTAGGGCCAAAGCATCATTATTAAAAGAAGCTCTCAACACTAAGGTTTCATCATTGAGCTTCATATGCCACACTATTACAGAAACCTCAGAAATTTAAAGAAAAGCATAACAGATTCATAGGTCAATTTTGAATTTAAAACACATATATTAGAATAAGTACAAATAAGTAAATAAAAGCAGTAAAAAATGGGGTTGAAGAGATGCTCAGTCTTGTGATAGAGAGGCTTTGCTGAATCCTTTCTTGACTGCCAAATGCTTCACTCTTCCTTGGCTGAAAGAGATGGTTGATGGTGAGATGATTTCTGCTTCATCAATTTGGCTTCCTCCTTCTTGTGGCTCTTCAGGTATGGGTTCATTTTCTTCTCCTTGTCTTGCCACAAATTCACTGTTGCTTCCTTGATTATTATCCCCATCATCACTGTCATTATCACTGTCATTATCTTCATTTTCTTTCTTACCTTCATCATTCTTATCATCTTTATCATCTCTACCTTGATGCCTAGAGGGTCCTTCACCACTTTGTGTATTCTTCATCAAGATTTCTTCAATGTGCTTCACTCTATTATCTAATCCATCCAGTTTTCCAAGAACCATTGGAGCAAATGATTCGAAGAACTTTTACATTTTCTCCATTTCCTTGATATGATTATTCAAGGCTTCTTGGAATGCCTTAGCTACTATGGTGTCACCTCTAGTAATCCCTTCACCACTAGGGCCTTCTTCAACACTGGGATGTGAATGAGGAGTTGGTATTTCTTCAAAGAGCCTTTTCTTGGAGGAAGGTTGCTCCCCATCACTAGGGGTGTTCATCGGTTCGGTTTGGAGAAAGTTCGGTTTTACTATTTAGAGAAAAATCGGTTTTTTTCATTTTTTTTCAAAACCGAACCAAACCTAATTTACCTTCAAACCGAATTTTCTCCAAACTGAAATATTTCGGTTTGGAGAAAATTCGGTTTGGAGAAAACCGAAATATATAAAATTAATAATTTAAATTTTAAAATAATATTAATTATACTCTAATATTGATTATAATCTTAATTAAAATTTAATTTAGTTTGAATTATTAGTCTTTAAATAATATTTCTAAAAATATACAAAAATTAATTATTTTAAATTTTAAAATAACTTTAATTAAGAATTAACTTAATTAAGATTATTAATTTTTAATTAACTTAATTATTAATTTGGAGAAACTTTGGAGAAAATTCGGTTTTTCGGTTTGGCTTGGTCTAAACCGAAACCAAACCGAAATTTAATTTGGAGATGAAAAATTGAATTTTCTCCAAACTGAAATTTAAAAAAACCGAACCGAAAACTAAATTAAAATTCGGTTTGGTTCGGTTATTCGGGTTTCTCCAAATAGTGAACACCCCTACCCATCACTTGATGATTCATGTCTTCTCTTTGTTTTTCTTTCTCTTGCCATTCTTTCTTCTTCATATTCCTTCTCCTCACATTCTTCAATCTCTTCTCTTCTTGGAGGAGTTTCTCTTTTAGTTCTCCATATGCCATCTTCATCAAGAACTAATTGCATTATTTTAAGAGCATCATTAGTATAAATCTCTCCACTCTTAAATGCTTGTCCTCTCACTAGAAGTTTAACTTGAAAATGTTTAAAGATTCTTGTTAACAACCTCCCATATGGAAAAGCCTTGGTTACAATTTTCCTTGCAGTAATCATGTGCTTTAAAGCCATATATCCAAAATTCAATCTTCTATGCTCATGCAAGGCTAACATAATTACCACGTGCATGTTACCAATAGATGACTTATGTCCAAAATTAGGGACAATCATAGTAGTAATCATGTGATGCAATACTCTTCCTCTAGCATCTAATCCCTTCATTTCTCTCTCCATAATGGTCCTAAATTATCTGCCATTAGTGAATGCCTCTTCAAATCTTTCTTTTGTGAAGAGTTCACGATTATAATAATGGATTCCAGGTGAGTAATACTTTACCCCACTGTCACCTACTCCACAAACTCTATTAACCAAAGCATCATTGAATTCAAAATCCACTTGGGATACTCTAGATGAATACCATTGAACTACATCATCTCCTACTTGTTCAGTTCTTTCTTCTTCGAGATTTGCATAGAATTCATATGTGAGAGTAGGATAGAATTCTTCATCAATGACTAATAGACTACTCCATCCAATATCACTAAAAAAAGATACAACATTATCCATACTTGATAGTTTATCAAAATTCACCTTGATTCCAGGGATAATCTTTATGTTTTTCTTGTTCCATTCATCAAATTCAGAAGCATTCTTGATTGCTACAAACCTATCTGAAACATAAAATAAGAGATTTGATGAGCTATTAACCAAAAAGTCGTTACTCAAAAAGTTTGATCTTTAAAGATCATAAAATCATTTTAGTCTTTGTTAGGCCTAAGGGGAAATTATGAGGTTATGATTAAGTTTTGATTAATGACAAACATTGCGGACTAATCTATATGTCATTTGTGTGATAGGATTGTTGGATTAAGAAGTATGAAGTCTTATTTCCTTGAAGCAAGAAGTGCTAAGGACAACTCAAGTATGATCAAGGATCAAGAATGTAGAGCATGTCCTATGGATTGAAGGCTTGAAAGACCTTAGTGTAGGTTTACACTTGCAAAATAGGTTTATCTTTTGTAAACTCTACACTTGCTTGTCTTGGAATCTATTGAATGCATAAGAGAGCATAAAACTTATTTTTGAATCTTAAATATCTTTGAATGAACTTTTGATTGATAAATGTGTTTTTAAGTCTAAAATGATCTTAAGTAATCTTTGTATGATCAAAGAGTTTTGATAATGATTCTTGAATCTAAAAGTGTTTAAACAGTTTACCTTTTCATACAAAATGTTTTCAAACTTAGTGAAGTTACAATTCAAATTATTTTTACCAAGTTTGAACATAAAAAATGGCTACTGTACTTCTAGAAAAATTCGGACGCAAGTTTGGACGCAAGGGAAAAAATTCTGTCGTCCGAATTTTCCTTGCTAGCATGGTTACTATTTTTCCAGAGAAATTCGGATGCATGAAGAAAAATTCGGTCGTCCGAATATTTCCAAAAAACATGTAACAGTAAAATTCAGACGCAATTTTGGACACACAAGAAGAAATTTGGTCGTCCAAATTTTCTAAAACTAGCCCTTTTATGACCGTTTTAACTGATTTTCAAAATCTATAAAAGCCACAAAATCCAAATTTTTGATAGAATTTTTGAACTTAAGAAATCCTTCAAGTTCTAACTTGTTTTACATCAAAATTATTTGAAAAGCTCTCAAATTGCCTTGTGCTCAAAGGTTAAAATTCAAGATTCCAAAGGCAAGAAGTGAAGTGGTGCTAGCAATTGTATTCATCCACCAAGAAGTGTTGGTAACATTCAAACTCTAACTTTACATTATTGTTGTGATTGATACAAGGTTATCTTTTGACGTAAAATCCTTTTGGTAGGGGTGAGCCATATACTAGATTAATCATGGTTGTAGTGTAAAACCTATGTGTGGGTGAGCCTTGGATTAGATTGGTCTTTAGGTTGTCTTTAGATATAAAATTCTTATGGAAGGGTGAGCCTTGTTTGTAAGATTGCAAAGGAGGTTGTTGGTGTTAAACCCTTGTTGGGTTAGCCTATTGTGTAATTACCTAAATTGAACATATAGTGATTGGTTGAAATCCTTGAGTGTGGACTCAAGGTAGTGGATGCAGATCTAGGAGAGATCGAACCACTATAAATCGTGTGTTCATTTCCTTATAGCTTTACTTGTTTACATACTTGTGCTATTATTATTTGTTCATAGTTGTTGATTGATTGGTTGTGGTCTTATAGTTTGATAATCTTGTCTTAACCATCAAAACACATATAAACTTGAAGTTTGTGAATTTAAAGAAGAGCTGTTATTAAGGCAAAGGATCTGCAAAAAGGGAAAAGATTTTGATAATTAGCCAAAGACCTAATTCACCCCCCCTCTTAGGTCTTACACTATCTACTCCAGACAAGGCTGGAGGAATTCGAACTCTTCTTGGCTCATTGATGATTAAGCCTTCATCTCCTTCCTTGGCTTTTCCTTTCCCCTTTTCAACATTTGGCCTCTTTGTCCTCACCATGATGTTTTTGTTTGAAAATTAGTGATTTTTAGGATATATCTAGGGCTTGGAATTCAAAAATGAAAGCAAATCGAAGTGAAAATGGTGAAGTTTCAGAGAAATTGTGATTTGGACGCAGGTGGGTAAGAATGGTTTTGAAATAAGAGAGAATTCGGAAGTTGAAGTGTTTAAAAAACTGTTCAATTTTCATTTAAAACTTTGTAACTGCAAAGTTCGAACGACCAAATTTTTAGGTCTTCGTCCGAACGTGCATCTGAAAATCTTTGTTTCTTCAGTTCAAAAAATGCGGTCGATCGAATTTTCTGTCATGCGTCTGAATTCTGCGTCCAAAAATTTCCTATTTCCACCAAACTCCAACACACACATTAGTAATTGAATTTTGAGATTCCTAAGAGCCTTCTTAGGTGATTAAACCTTTCCTCAGCCAAAGGCTTTGTAAATATATCAGCAATTTGATCATTTGTATTTATATATTCCAAGTATATATCTTTTTTGGCCACATGATCACAAATAAAATGATGTTTAATTTCTATATGCTTAGTCCTAGAATGTTGAATGAGATTGATGCTTAAATTGATAGCACTTGTATTATCACATAATATAGGCACACAATTGAATTCTAGACCATAATCAAGTAGAGTGTGCTTCATCCATAGCACTTGAGTACAATAACTACCGGCGGCAATATATTTAGCCTCAGCTATAGATAAAGATACATATGCTTGTTTTTTACTATACCAAGATACAAGACAACTACAAGAAATTGACAATGTCCACTAGTACTTTTACGCTTAACCTTACATCCAGCAAAATCAACATCCGAATATCCAATAATATCAAAAGATGAAGATTTTGAAAACCAAATGCCATAGTCATGTGTATCAATTAAATAACAAAACATTTGGATGACAGAGATCAAATGAGGCTCTTTAGGACAAGATTGGAATCTAGCACATAAGCACACAACAAACATAATATCTGGTCTACTTGCTATGAGATAGAGTAAACTTCCAATCATACCTCTATATGATTTTTCATCAACATTTTTACCTTTTTCATCTTTATTAAGTTTAGTTGATGAACTCATTGGAGTGCCTATCCCTTTTGCTTGATCCATTCCAAATCTTTTCAATAGCTCCTTGGTATATTTTGCTTGATTTATGAAGACTCCATCCTTAGTTTGCTTGATTTACAGCCCAAGAAAGAAATTTAGTTCTCCCATCATGCTCATTTCAAATTCACTTTGCATTGATTTGGCAAACTCTTCACAAAGTGATATATTAGTGGCACCAAAAATAATGTTATCAACATAAATTTGCACAAGTAAAATATCATTATTACTAGAGATTTTTATAAATAGTGTTGTATCCACTTTTCCTTTTGAAAAACCTTTTGATAAGAAATCCACTTAATCTTTCATAGCTCTTGGAGCTTGTTTAACCCATATAGAGCCTTGGTTAATTTGAAAACATAATTAGGAAACTTTTAATGAACAAAACCAGGTGGTTGTTCTACATAAACTTCTTCTTCAATAAAACTATATAAAAATGCACTTTTAACATCTATTTGAAATAATTTAAAACCTTTAAAACAAGCAAAAGCCAAAAGTATTCTTATGGATTCAGGTCTAGCTGCTGGAGCAAACGTTTCATCATAATAAATGCCTTCTTCTTGGTTGAAACCTTGAGCAACAAGCCTAGCCTTATTTCTAACAACTTCTCCTAGTTCATTTAATTTATTTCTAAAGACCCACTTTGTACCAATAACAGAGTGATCATGAGGTCTTGGAACAAGAGTCCAAACTTTGTTTCTTTCAAATTGATTTAGATCTTCTTGCATAGCAATAATCCAAAAATCATCACACAAGGCATCATCAATATTTTTAGGCTCAATATGAGATAAAAGAGAAAAGTTGTCAATAAAGTACCGCCTTGTTTTAACTCCTTGGGTGACATCACCAATGATTTGCTCCTTAGGATGACCTCTTGCATATCTTAGATCCTTTGGAAGATTTTGATCATTGCTAGGTTGGCCATCTTGTTCTTGCTCTATTATTTCTTCTTCTTTGGCATGTTCTTCCAAAGTTGGTACTTGATGATGAGTTTGATTATCCATTATTGAGGAACCTACATCATCTTCATTTCTTCTTTCAAGATAAATGTTAGATTCATCAAAGGTCACATGAATAGTTTCTTCAACACACAATGTTATTTTATTATAAACTGTATAGGCCTTTTTATTTGATGAATAACCAAGAAATATACCTTCATCCAATTTTCTATCAAACTTTCCTAGATTTTTATGAGTAATTAAGATAAAACACTTACAGCCAAATACCTTAAAATAAATGATTGAAGGAATTTTTTCAAATAGGAGTTCAAAAAGTGTTTTTCGTATGAAAGGTCTTAAGAGAACTCTATTCATTACATAGCAAACAGTATTTACAGCTTCAGCCCAAAAGTATTTTGGCAAAGAGTTTTCACAAAGTATTGATCTAGACATCTCTTGTAAAGTTCTATTTTTCTTTTCAACTACACCATTTTGTTGAGGTGTTTTTGTAGCTGAGAAGTTATGAGTTATACCATATTCATCACAAAATTTTGTAAAATCTTGATTACAAAATTCTCTTCCATTGTCACTTCGAATAGAGATTAGTTTATACTCAAGGGAGGTTTGAACCTTTTTGAAAATTTTTACAAATTCATGAAACATTTCATCCTTTTGACAAGCATCACAAAGACGATTTTTATCAAAATGAAATTTAGATAATCCTCTAACTAACTCTTATGTGGAAAGTTTATTTAATAAATCCATGCTTACATGACCTAATCTTCTATGCCATAAATATCCATCATTGTCATGAATGGCAGGACACTTGATATCATTTGTAATTAGTTCATCAAGATATAATACGTATACATTTCCAACTCTATTAGCAACAAAGATAGTTTTGCTACTTGCATTATCAAAAATAGTACAAGTGTCACATTTAAATTCTACTTTACATCCATTATCACATAATTGACTAATACTAAGTAGATTATATTTCAAACCATCAATAAGTAATACTTGCTTAATGAGAGGAAAAGAACCTTTACCAATGTTACCGATTTCAAGTATTCTTCCCTTCTTCTTATCACCAAATATGACAAAACCTTCACTTGTTGCTTGAAGTTCACTAACAAGTGAGGCATTTTCTATCATGTGTCTTGAACAGTCACTGTCAAAAAACCACTTAGTGGCACTTGATCTTGGAGCAAAACGAACCTATGCCAAATTAGCGAAAGTGACTTTTGGTACCCACATTTTCTTAGGTCCAAGGTCGTTAGTCAAAATTCTTTTGACTCTTAAAATAGTTTTAACACCATTTTCTATTATTCATTTCACATAAAATTTTGAAACATTATGTCCATGCCTACCACAATACGTACAACAAGTATGAGACATTGAAGTGGGAGTTGCTTTATCTTAGAAGTTCTTATATTTTGGAGCATTATTTTCATGGATGTACCCAAGACAATTTTTTGCATAAGAAGATCTTTGGTAACCAAGTAGTTTGTTTAAATTTTCTCTTCCAATTGTAAATTTTTCAATCCATAATGTAAGATCATTAACTTTCTTTTTTAATATCTCATGATCACTAAGCATTGTTTCTAGAGAAATGATTTTTGTGCAAAGATCTTTATTTTCAAGAGATATGTTTTGTATAGTTACATTTAAAATTTCTTTTTCAATGTTTAGGCAATTAATAGACTCAAGAAGTTTTCCATTTTCAAAACATAGCTTTGAATTCTGATTTAATAGCTCATTAAATTTGGTTTTCATTTCCTTATTCTTTTTTGAAGCCTTTTTCAATTCATCATACATTTCCACAAGTAAATCACTAGGATCAATATCATAATCATAGTAAGTAGAAATAGAAGGAGTAGGTTGTACCTCATCATCAATTGCCATAAAGCATATGTTGGCTTTTCCTTCACTGTCATCTTCACTTTCTTGTTGATCCCAAGTGCTAGCCAATCCCTTTCCCTTCTTGGTAGATTTCTTTTTGAGTTTGTTGTCTCTTTCCCTTTCCAAAACTTTAGGACAATCAACAACAAGATGTTCTGTGCTTTTGCACTCAAAGCATTGAGGTTTGAAGGATGATGACTGTCCACTCTTCTTGGTTGGCTTTCTACCTTTCTTGAGAAATTCCTTTTTATAGAATCTCTTAAATTTTCTTGTTGCCATAGCTATCTCTTCTTCTCCACTTGATGATTTTTCTTGTTCACTAAAATGATTGGAGGTTTTGAGTATAACTCATTTTCTTCCCTTTTCTTCATCTTCAAGATAATTCAACCATTTCACCTTCATCTCATGTGTAAGCAGTGATCCAATAAGCTCTTCAAGTGGGAGAGTTTTTAAAACTTTTGATTCCTTTGTAGCAAGTGTTTTTGGTTGCCAGGATTTTGGTAAGGCATCCAATATCTTTTTGTTTTGCTCTCCAATTGTATAGTTCTTCCCATAAGCTTTCAAACCATTGAAAATGTTAGTAAATCTTGTAAACATATCACTAATATTCTCTCCTTGCTTCATGGTGAATAACTCATAATCCCTTACTAATATAGCAAACTTTGACTCATTTACTTGATTTGTACCTTCATGTGTTACTTAAAGTAATCTCCACATATCATGGGCAGTGTCACATCCACTAACTCGATTATATTCAATTACATCTAGTGCACAGCTTAAAATGTTCATGGCTTGATAATTCAAAGTCATTTTCTTTGAATCATTCTCATCAAATTCGTCTATAAGCTTTGGCTCTTGAGTAACACCATTAGCTCTTGTTTTCATTGGCACATAAGGACCTTTCTCAATAATATTCCACAAATTAAAGTTAATAGAACAAATATATATCTTAATTCTAGATTTCTAAAATGTATAATTTGTTCCATCAAACAAGGGAGGTCTATTTGTGGAAGAACCTTCCAAATAAGGTAAGTTTGAAATATTAGCCATAGGATCTTAACTTCTAGGTTGTAAAACCACACAAAGAAGCCCTTACTCTAATACCAATTGAAATACCTAAGATGGGGGGTGAATTAAGTCTTTGACTAATTTTCAAAAACTATTTCTTTTTATAGATTGAGTTAGACCAGATTATGATTACTTGTTTCAATGAGACGATAATTAAATCAATGACAAAGCAATAGATAATCTAAGCACAATGAACACTAGCAATTTATAGTGGTTCGATCTCTTCAAGATCTACGTCCACTACCTTGAGTTTACACTCAAGGATTTCAATCAATCTACTATATTGCTCAAGTTCAATAATTACATAAGAGGCTCACCACACAATGGTTTTACACCAACAACCTCTTTAGTAATTCTACACACAAGGCTCACCCTAACAAATGGATTTTATATCCACAAACAACCTTGAATCAAAATTTCAGGGAACATCCTTACCTAAAGGATTTTATGTTTACAAGACAACCTTGTAATGAGCTAGTAGAAAATGGAATTAAATGAAGAATGGATGAGATGTTACCACTTCTTGGTTGATGATTACACAATATAGCACCACTTCACTTTGTTGTCTTTGGAATCTTGAATGATCACTTGTAAGCATAAGACAAAAGAGAGCTTTGATGTTTTGCTAAAGATATTTGAATGTTTAGATTTCTTAGAGATTCAAAAACTCACAAAAATTCTTGAGTTTATGGTTTTTATAGAATTCAAAAATCAGTTTTAACAGTCATAAAACGGCGACCGAATTTTTCTTGTGCGTCCGAACTTATCGTCCGAATTTTACTATTACATGTTTTCTGGAAAAATTCGGACGACTGAATTTTTCTTATGCGTCTGAACTTGTGTCTGAGTTTTTGTGGGAAAACAGTAACCATGCTGGCAAGAAAAATTCGGACGACCGAATTTTTCCTTGCATCCAAACTTGTGCCTGAATTTCTTTAGAATCACAGTATCCATTTTAAAGTTTGGTTTTCAAACTTTGTAAAATCATTTGAAATTCAACTTCAATAAGTTTGAAAACATTTTGTATGAATAGATAAGTTATTTAGACACTTTTAAATTTAAGAAGCATTATCAAACCTCTTTGATAATACAAAGTTTACTCAAAATCTTTTAAGACTCAAAAACACACTTGTTAATCAAAAGTTCATTCAAAGACACTTAAGATTCAAAAACAAGTTTTTTGCTCTCTTATGCATTCAACAGATTCCAAGACAAACAAGTGTAGAGTTTACAAAAGATATACCTATTAAACACATGTGACCTACACTTCATGTCTTCAAAGCCTTCAATCATCTTGAACAAACTCTTCAATCTTCAATCACCTTGACATATTGGAGTTGTTCTAACATTTTCGCTTCAAGGCAATGAGACTTCATACTTCTTAATCCAACAATCCTATCACACAAATGACATAAAGATTAATCCTCATCAATATTTGTCATTAATCAAAACTTAATCATAACCTCATGATTTGCCCTTAGGGCTAACAATATTTTTTTCTAATTTGGTTATAAGCTTTAAAAGATTTTGATCATTGTTGAATTAGCACGTGTTTGATAATGGCTTAGTACTCAAAAGCTTTTAAATGACTTATCTTTTAGTCTAAAATGATTTCAAATTTGTTGTAGTTAAGTTTCAAATGATGTGACAAAGTTTGAAAAAGTTTGAACTCCAATTCGAACATCCAAATTGTACCTTCGCTGCTGATTTTTCTGTGAAATTCATAAGACCTATTCAAAAATAGAGATTCAAATTTGGTGGACTGAATTATCTTTGGTAGCTTTGTACACAGTAAGTTCAGACAACCAATTTACATGCAGTAAGCTCGATTTGGTCAACCAAATTGCACTGTTACTAGATGTTACTATCCGTTATTTGAGCATTACAATTGAATTTCAAACTTTATAAAAGGCTCAAACTTCATAAATTTTTACCACTTTTGTATACATTGAACACCTTTTGACTCCAATACTTTGGGAACACCAAAAAGCTATCATTTGTCTTTTTCTACATATGATCATTCAAGATTCCAAAAGCAAAAATGAAGTGGTGCTAACATTTGTATCTATCCATCAAATTTGTTGGTAAACTCTTTTCTTTTCTTCTTATCTTTTTGTTTATTCAAGGTTGTCTAGAAGACATAAAACCTCTTTGGAAAAGGGTGAACCTTGACTACTATTTGAAAAATAGATTGTGGAGTAAAACCCTTATGGGTGAACATCTTGTGTACTTGTGTGGATTGTGATTATAGTTGATTTGGTCAAAATTTTTGAGTGGGGGCTCAAAGTAGTTGATCCAGATCTTGAAGAGATCGAACCATTATAAATTTGTTGTATTCTTTGTACTTTTTACTTTAAGTCTATTTATTGATCCCCCTAACTTCCTTTGAGAGTTGTTGGCCTTTATTATTGTTATTAAAGTGTTGTCTTTCTTTCAACTACGTTTTATCAAGAATATATAAATATTTAGCGGTTAAGTCATCTTAAAAAAAGTTTTCAAAAAGGAAAAGATTTCAAAAATTAGCTAAAGACCTAATTCACCCCCTCTTAGGTCTTTCATTATCGATGAATTGCAAACTACATGTTGCAAAAATCAACAATATACAAGTGACTATTTGTTGATGCATCAACTAAAAATTTTTTGTATTCATCCCAAATAACACATTCAACTCTAAGTAATAACGGTAACATTTTCACGTAAAACAAGTAGCATATGAGAATTCGTCATATTAGGAAACATCTGGTTCAATAATATTTTCACAAATTCCTAATCATTATTTGTATTTCAATGATTCAAGATGATCCGATTTGTCATACCAACTAATAAATTATTTAAATTAGTAAACTTCAAGTTTACTCAATATTGCATTTCAATTTCATAAGTTTTATATAATATAAACTAGAAGAAATGAATGATAGTATTTAAAATTGATATTTATTATAGTTCATTATAGTAATGCAAAAATCTCAAGAGTTTATTCATCAAATGTCTCGATATAATAAAAATATCATTAACACTAAAAAAATTTCTACGAGACCACATGAGAATGATGTGCATTACAAAAATTAACTATTAGGTGAAGATTTGCTAGCTCTTTTGGTGCTTTTAATCAATTAACTCATCTAGAGTTCTTGATTAACTAGTTATTCAAAACCTTTTTCTGTCATTAATACTTTGGACATGTATTTTAAATATGTCCCAATCAACCGCAATTGATTTGGTATATTGCATCTACACTGTTTTTTTATCTAAAAAAACTATAGTAATATACTAATACTATAATATAAATACATAGTATGCAAGTTTCAAATAATAATTACAAAATAATAGAAAGTGGAAAGCCAATAATTCGATGCTTTAAAAAATATATCAATATTTGAAATACCAAAAGTTCCCTTTGGATATTAAAAGAAATTTGTTACTCTTGAATGTTCCATATTAATATCATCGATACTAACATCATTACCATTAGTAGTATAATTTAAGGAAGTAAAGCAATATTTTACTTTCCTTTTAAATCGATATTTACTGAAGATTCACAACACATTTGACATACTATAGGTACGTGACAAAAATCCTTTTATATCCATTGTCAACATTTTGAAATTATTACTTCCCTTTTCCCATCTCATTATTTTCTCACTTTTAGTGAATATCTACACATTGACAATTTAAAGAGTCATTCTCACAACATATGAACCAAGTGCATTTCTACTACAATTATGGTCGTGACCAAAATCTCTTTCATAAATAAATTATATGTTTTGATGGCATTTGCTTTAAGGAATGACATAAAAACAGTTGGTCGAATCTCAAAATATTTTATCAATGACTCATTTATTCTTAGAAGATATAAGTTTAAAATACTTCTGAAAAATATTTTTCTTGATATTGCTACTACAGGAGCATATTATTGAGGTATGAGAGAAAGAAAATATTTTCTTTAGTACATCACCACAATTATCTTGTAATAATGAAATGGAAGTGTATTTTGATTTCTGTTCATTTCAAAACTTTTGTCTCGGTTTTTGCAAAAAACAATTCCTTGTAGGAGAAGAGGTTGGATCCAAACTGAAAAATTTTGAACTGGGTAATGGAAATACAATTTTAACAGGATGCTGCCTAGGAATTGCCACAGGCCCTTTCCTGTACAAAGTAAGCATATTGCTAAAGGGAGTAGGCACTTCAAGTGAAGAACCAGCTCCATTCTGAAACACAACCTTTTATAGCCTTTGGAAGAGCAATTTTGATCATCAAGGAGTAGCCATTTGGAATGGTTTCCCCAATCCTTTCTTCACCACGCTTACATAAGTTAGAGTTTTAAGATTGAAAACATGGTTTTGCACCTTTCCATCAAATATATTAGGTTATTGGTATAGCCTGGCCATACTGGGGAGATAATTAGCAAATACATATTTGATTCCTGAGCACTCCTGGAGGAGCGATGGGGGCTTGAAAAGATCTAGGTAAAATCTAGGGCAACAGTCATTATCAAATGGACTTAATAGCTTAATTGAATTTTAGAGTTTATAAGGTGTCACTAGGGTAGTAGAAAGCATTCCGCATTCAAACTCTTCAACTAACTTTTGTTATGAAGTAAACTTGAAGTTTTTCCTGCTTCATGACATAACCTACATGAGTGTGTGTTTTTCTGTTAAGCTGAACTTTCGTTTGTCACTCAGATCGAATTTGCTTTCTTCTAACTTTTTTTGAAAGGCTGTGTAAGAAGGGCCGGTATGATTATTGATGCAATTTTGCATTTTGCTTCAGGAGGAGATTGAAATAGAAGCGAAAGCATTACAAGTTGGAAAGGTAATTGCTGTTATTACTGTTGAGTTGAGGAAGAAAAAGACACTGAAATTAATCGCTCATGGGCGACATACAATGTACATGGCTGTTGCCAGTAAGGTGTGAATTCTTCTCTTTATCAGAAAATATAAGAATTAAATTCATGGAGCAGAAGCAAGGATTCTGAAATCCTGCTATACTGTAGCCTGTTGAGGTTTACCTTTGATTCTTCATTCTTCATCTTGAATTATATATTGTGCAATTATGAATTTTTTTTAAAATTATGATATTATTAAGGATAGAGAATATGTTACGATTGATTCTCCTAAATTTAAATATTTTTATCAATCAAATTTAGACGACTTATTGAAATTATAGATTCTAACCAAAAATAGTTCAAGAAGTGATTTGAAAAGAGAATTAGCAATGCAATTATCAATATTATTATCAAAGCATGAAATATGAAAATCATTAGCTACAATCCGATGAAGTCAATTCCATATAACTTGTTCCTTATTAAAAATTTTCACTGCCTGGAACGCATAAAAGTAATTTTCTCATCATCAATTCTAATTTCATAAATTTCCTTATGAACATCAAGGATAGCTTGTCACGCTGCAACAAAAGGTCTTCCAAGAATTAAAGCAGTATCAAACTCTTTTCCTGGATTAAAAAAAAAACAGAAGAAGAAGAAGAAAAAACCCACAAGGAAAACAAATTCGTCTACTTTTATGTATACATCCCTGTTAGATATTTCTAGGTGTTGGTTCCTTTCATGCTAACTTTAAGAATATAGAGAATATCGTGAAACAAATACTGGCACAAGATCACATAAAATTTTTAAAAAATCAAGCAAACCAATTGCGCAAGGAGCAAAAAAAACTCCATGAATCTTTACGTTCTTTAGAGCAATTGTTGTTGCAAAATTAGAAGGCATTTACACTTAAGCTTCACCATCTCTTATTTCTCCAGTTTCCTCTTATTAATTGGTGATCAAATCTCCAATGTTGAACAATTGGACATTTATACTTGTACATAATTGAAAATCCAATCTTCTATTTAAAATAAGAGAAATTGATTCTAAATGTCACTAAAGAAATGCCATACCGCTAGTCATGCTATTAAATTTTATTTTTCTTTTTATGTCACTAAATAATTTTCGTGTATCTTTTTATGTTACTTCACAACTACAAAGAAATGCCTTATTTAGTGCTATAAAGAAGATACATAAATTGTTCTGTAGCATTAAAAGTTAAAAATATTATGCAGTGGCATAAGAAGTGACAAAAATTGTTCAGTGGTATGAAAAATAAAAATAAACTTTAATGGCACAACCAACAATAGTACATTTCTTTAGTAGCATTTAGAGCTAATTTCCCTTCAAATAAAAAAGAAATTGCATGTTCAATTTGAATAAATAAGTAGCTTCCAGAAAAGGAAGATTAATATGTAAACTTTCTCAAATTGCTCATCAATACTTTCATTCAAAAGCTGTTTGGGAATGCGAATCAATGGCTGATTCTCTTTTTAGAGTATGAGAACTTCCTATTTTGATCAAAAGCAGAGGGTTCACTCTTCTTTCAACCTTACTATTATGACTTTTTCTAATCATCATAATAGTGAAAATTTGATTCAAAGTTCTACTCTATCTAGAAAATTGAGTGTACCATTTTAACTTAGCATATAAGAAAGCAGCGTGATCAGTTACCATACTATTCTTAATAATTAAAGAGATTAGTAATATTACCAATGTGTAGTTGAACTTATTTTTCTTTATGGAAGGAGGTTAGTAGTGAGAGTTCAGAGAACAATTATATTTATTTTAGAAAAGTGATCATTTATTTTCAGAAAAATTTAAATGAAAATATAGATATTCAACTTTGGATTGGAGGAGTATTTCTTACCTGGAGGATTGGTTTAGAACATTCATCAAAATTTAGTCCTAAAAGAATATACATACATACAAAATATATTCATACTTTACAAATAAACTATCAAATTTATCTAAATTAAATTATGATATTATTAAAACAAAGTATACGTTATGATTGATTCTTCTGAATTCAAATATTACTATCAAACAATTTAGATAAGTTTCAAAGGTTAAGATTTTAACTAACAATAATTCAGGTAGTCGATTGACTACTCATGTAGAAAAAAATAGAAAAGAAAAGACATTTAGTTATGAATTTATTGACTACTCACTGAGAGTAAATCAATGAATGAATACAACACCTCAATCTAAAGCCCTATTTATAGGATTTAGGGGAACTTATCAATAAAAAGAGATAGAGATGAATCAGAAGATAAAATCCTATCACTAATTAAAGATGTGATAGAACTCTATCATCTATCTTCTGAATGGTTAGAGTATCTCTATCACTTTGATATTGGATGATCTCTTTGATATCAGATAATGGACATCCATAATATTAATCTCATAACACTCCTCCTTGGATGTCCATTGCATAAGAGTATGTCTCGTTAAAACCTTACTAGATAAAAAATCCAGTGGGAAAAACTCTAGTGAAGGAAAAATGGTACACTATTCTCTATGACATATTTACTCCCCTTGATGAGATAATCCTTTAACATTTCTTAACCGATGCGTTCCAATTTTATTCTCCAATTTCTCAAATGTTACTATCGGTAATGCCTTAGTAAATAAATCTGCCATATTGTCACATAATCAAATTTGTTGCATATCAATATCACCACATTTTAGGAGTTAATGAGTTAAGAAAAATTTTGGTGGAATATGCTTTGTCCTATCTCCTTTAATATATCCTCCTTTTAGTTGAGTAATACAAGTTGCGTTATCCTTATATAGAGGAGTTGGAATTCTATTCCTAGAGGATAATCTACAATTCTCTTGAATATAATAGATCATAGATCTCAACCATACACATTCTCGACTAGCCTCATGAAGGGCTATAATTTCAGAACGGTTAGATGAGGTAGCTACCATGGATTGTTTCGTAGAATGCCATGAAATAACAGTACCACTATGGGTAAATACATAACCAGTCTGAGAACGTGCTCTATGGGAATTGGATAAATATCTAGCATCTGCGTAACTAATCAACTTCAGGTTAGTTTTATTTGAATAAAATAATCCGAGATCTATGGCACCGTGGAGATATCTAAGGACATGCTTAACACCATTCCAGTGTCGTCTTGTGGGAGAAGAACTAAATCTTGCTATAAATTTATAGAAAATGGTATATCAGGTCTTGTATTATTAGTAAGATACATTACTGAACCAATTGTACTAAGATAGGATACTTCAGGACCAAGTAGTTCTTCACCATCTTCTCGAGGTTGAAAAGGATCTTTATTCACATCTAGTGATCTAATGACCATTGGAGTACTCAATAGATGTGCCTTGTCCATGTAAAATCTTTTCAGGACTTGCGTTGTATATGTCGATTGGTGAATAAAATAGCCATCTTCCAGATGGTTAATTTGTAGACCAAGGCGGAACTTAGTCCTTCCAAAATCTTTTATCTCAAACTCTTGTTTCAAATAATTGACCGTATCTTGGAGCTCTTTTGGAGTTCCAATAAATGTGATATCGTCAACATATATAGCGAGTATCACAAATCCTAAAATATACTTCTTAATGAAGATATGTGGATATATTGGGATCATTTTTGTACCCTGCTTTTAATAAGCTTTCAGTAATATGGTTATACCACATGCATCCAAACTGTTTAAGCCACACAATGACTTTTGTAACTTAATAGAATAATCTCCATGAGATTTACATGCCGCGTGAATGTTGAATCCTTTTGGAATTTTCATATAAATATCATTGTCTAGATTTTTATATAAATAATCAGTTACGACATCCATCAAACACATGTAAATCTTTTTATTTACTACCAGACTCACAAGGTATTAGAATGTAATTGCATCCACTACAGGTGAATATGTCTCATCATAATTGATGCCTGGTCTTTATGAAAAACTTTGTGCAACAAGTCGTACCTTATATCTCACGACTTCATTATTCTCCTTTCACTTTGGTACAAATACCCATTTATAGCCAATAGGCTTTACACATTCAGGTGTTGGGACTACAAGTTTAAAAACATCACGTTTTGAAAGCGAGTTCAATTCTGATTGAATCGTATCTTTCCATTTTGGCCAATCATCTCTATGTCAAAATTCTTCAATTGATGTTGGTTCAAGATCCTCATTATCTTTCAAAATATCAAGTGCTACATTGTAGGCAAATGAGTTATCTATAGTCATTTCCATTCAATTCCAACTTATACTGGAAGTTATATAATTTATGAAAATCTCTGTATTATGTTTAGAATCTTGAACCTTTTCATCAGTTATCTCTTGGTTGTTTTTCTCGGATTCTTCAATATGATCACATTGATCATTTGATCCTATTTCTTACGGGACTTTATATCTTTTGAACCAAAAAGTCGACCACACTTCTGGCATGCTTTTGATTCAATAGCTATAGGTGTTGAAGTTTGCTCTTTTGGGACTTCAACCCGAATAGGAGTTCAATTTTGATTGAACTGTATCTTTCCATTTTGACCAATCATCTCTATGTTGACATTCTTCAATTGATGTTGGTTCAAGATCCTCATTATCCTTCAAAATATCAAGTGCTACATTGTAGGCAAATGAGTTATCTATAGTCATTTCCATTCAATTCTAACTTCTACTGAAAGTTATATAATTTATGAAAATCTCTGTATTATTTTTAGAATCTTGAACCTTTACATCAGTTATCTCTTGGTTCTTTTCCTCGGATTCTTCAATATGATCACATTGATCATTTGATCCTCTTTCTTACGAGAATTTATATCTTTTGAACCAAAAGGTCGACCACGCTTTTGGCATGCTTTTGATTCAATAGCTATAGGTGTTGAATTTTGATCTTTTGGTACTTCAACCCGAATAGGAGCATCTATTGCTGGTAGATATGATTTTGTTGCTCTTGTAGAGTTGGGAAAGGCATCTGGAAATTGATTTGCTATATTTTGCAAATGAATTATCTTTTGAACTTCAAGTTCACTCACGCTTGTGCACGGTTATCTAAATAATTCAAAGATGTTGTCCAAACAAGCTCTTTTCCTTTTGGCTTATTGTCTCCCCCTAACTTGGGAAACATAGACTCATCAAAATGACAATCTGCGAACCTTGTCGCAAATACATCTCCTGTCACAGGTTCAATAGACCTTATTATAGAGAGAGAGTCATATCCAACATATATCCCCAATCTCCTTTGGTGACCTATTTTAGTTTGCTGATTGAGTGTTATAAGTTCAAACACTGCACATCCAAAAATTCTCAAAAGAGAGATATTTGGTTCAAAGCCAAATGCTAATTGTAAGGGAGAAAATTCATGATAACTCGATGGCCTAATACGCACAAGTACTGTAGCATGTAAAATTGCATGTTCCCAAGCTAATATAGAAAGATTTGTTCTCATTAAAAGTGGTCTAGAAATTAATTGTAGTCTCTTAATAAATGGCTACGCTAAACCATTTTGAGTGTGAACATGTGCTATAGGATGTTCAACAATAATGCCAATTGACATGCAGTAAGCATCAAAAACTTGAGAACAATATTCAGCTGCATTAGCTGGATAGGTCCTTTTAATAGGGTGATCTGGGAATTGCACTCTCAGACGAATTATTTGGGCAAGTAATCTTGCAAACGCCAGCTTATGAGTAGATAATAAACAAACATGCGACCATTGGGTCAATGCATCAATTAACACCATAAAATATACAAATTGCCCACATGGTGGGTGAATAGACCCATATATATCACCATGAATCCGTTCTAGAAATGCAGAAAGTTCAACTCTCACTTTTGCTTGGGATAGTCTAATAACCAATTTTCCTTGAGAACAAGTAGCACATGGAAATTTATTCAACACCCTTCGATCTTTCAATGGGTGTCCAAGTGTATTCTCAATTATTTTTTGCATCATAATTGATCCTGGGTAACCCAAATAGTCATGCCAAATGATGCACTTCAACACTATTAATCTTTGCGTAATATAGGACGAAAGAAAGAGATGAAACTCTCTCTAAGATATATTTCTTTCCAAAAACAGTTTGAGTAATACAAAGATACTCAGATTTATTTTCCTCCATTGGTTCAACGTGATATCCATTTTGGTGAATATCTTTAACACTCAATAAGTTTCTTCTAGATTTTGAGAAAAATAATGCCATACTGATGGCAATTATTTTGCCTCAAGGCAATAAAATACTAGCTCTTATGGATCCTTCAATCAGTTTTGCACTATCATTTATAGTGCAAACATTTGTTTCTCCCATATTCAAACATAAGAAATACTCTCGCTTTTAAGTATATTGTGTGTAGTACCACTATTAATGAGACAAATATCCTCAATAGTATTTTTAGAGTCATAATAAGGAATAAGAGCCATTTCAACACATCAAAATATAAAATTTAAATACTTAAATAAAGTTCTATTACCAAGGAAATTTGAAGTGAATCACTAAGTATTATTACAATGGAAATATAAGTAAACACGAACTAAACTAAAAACTAGAAAGATCATTGAATAGAAATCTTATTTCTTTTGGATATTTCCATCACCAATTAAATGGTCAACTCTTCCTTCTGGATGCTCAAAGAAATTAGCCACATCTAGGTGAGTTACATACACAATGGCATCATCAAGATTATTGTCATCACTATTATCAGGAATGGAATTTTGGGAAGTAAAATTTGCTTTGGGACTTTTACCCTTGTTCTTAATTGATCTCGATAAAGCTCAGCAAGGTGTTTTCCATTATGACCTTTACGGGACCAATGACCTTGCATACTGCATCGATAGCATTTATCCTCATGATCTTTTGGATCCACTTCCTTCCCTTTTCTTACATCATTGTTTTTGGCCACTTCTGGTGGTTTTGGTTATTTTTCACATTTTATGCTCTATTATGATTTCCACTATTATATGGCCTTGGAAGAGGTCGGGGTAGTGGTCGAAGCCATGGACAAGGACCCGACCATGGTAGGAATCATCCATATAATCCATGGGTTGTAACTACATTCACTTCAGGGAGTGGAGTAGAACTTGTTAGTCGGGCTTCATGATTTTTTATTAACAACTCATCCTTTTAAAGCCCTTTTCTTGATATTATTGCTGCAGGACAATATTCGAGGTATAAAAAGTAGAGAATGTTTTTGTTAGCCCTAAGGGCAAATCATGTAGTTTTGATTAGTTTTGATTAATGACAAACATTGATATAGACTAATTCATATGCTATTTGTGAGATAGGATTTTTGGATTAAGAAGCAAAGAGTTATCATTTCCTTGGAGCTAAAAGTGCTAAGGACAACTCTAATATGCTCAAGGATCAAGAATATAGAGCATGTCCTATGGATTGAAGGCTTTGAAGACTCTAGTGTAGGTTTACACTTGCTTAATAGGTATATTCTTGTAAACCATACACTTCTTATTTCTTGGAATCTATTGAATGTATAAGAGAGCACAAAACTTGTTTTTGAATCTTAAATGGCTTTGAGTATACTTTTAATGATCAAGTTCTTTGGTAACGGTTTTTAAGTTTAAAAGATTTTATATGACTTATCTTTTGATACAAAACGATTTCAAACTTATTGATGTTGATTTTCAAATGTTTTGACAAATTTTGATCAGTTCGGATGCAAGTTCGAACGCCCAAATTGTGAACATGGTTACTGTTTTTCTTGAGAAATTCGGATGCAAGTTCGAACGCAGGAGGCAAAGTTCAATCTTCCAAACTTTCCCAGACAGCATGTCAAAGTGATGTTCGGACGAATGTTTGGATACAGAGGATCAAGTTCGGACGTCCGAACTCCTCAGAAACTAGCCGTTACTAGCCGTTTTATGACTGCTAGAACTAATTTTTAAAATTTATAAAAGCCATAAACTCTAGATTTTTTATAACTTTTGAACACTTGAAAAATCCTAGTGGTAGGGTGAACCTCGTTAGTAGCATTACAAAAGAGGTTGTTGGTATAAAATCCTTGTAGGGTGAGCCTCTTGTGTAATTGTTTGAATTTGAACATATAGTGAATTTTTTAAAATCCTTGAGTGTGGACTCAAGGTAGTGGATGTAGATCTTGTAGAAGATCAAACCACTATAAATTGCTTGTGTTCTTTGCTCTTCATTGTGTATTGCTTTGTCATTGTGTTTATCACATTTACATTGAAGCAATTAAATATAATCATTTCAAGCCAAGTTCATAAAACAGAAAAAAGTTTCAAAAATTAGCCAAAGACCTAATTCACCCTCCTCTTAGGTCTTTCAATTGGTATCAGAGTAAGGGCTTCTTTGTGTGGTTTTACAACCTAGAAGTTATAATCTTATGGCTAATGTTTCAAACTTACCTTATTTGGAAGGTTCTTCCACAAATAGACCTCCTTTGTTTAATGGAACAAATTATTCATTTTGGAAATCTAGAATTAAGATATATATTTGTTATATTAACTTTGATTTGTGGAATATTGTTGAGAAAGCCTATAGACAAATTTGATGGAGTTACTCAAGAGCCAAAGCCTATAGACAAATTTGATGAAGGTGACTCTAAGAAGATGACACTAAATTACCAAGCCATGAACATATTGAGCTATGCATTGGACGTGAATGAATATAATCGAGTTAGCGGATGCGACACTGCACATGATATGTGGAGACTTCTTCAAGTTACACATGAAGGAACAAATCAAGTAAAGGAGTCAAAGCTTGCATTGCTAGTAAGAGATTATGAGCTATTCACTATGAAGCAAGGTGAGAATATCAGTGATATGTTCACAAGATTTACCAACATCTCCAATGGTCCAAAAGCCTATGGAAAGAATTACACAATTGGAGAACAAAATAGAAAGATATTGGATGCTCTACCAAAGTCTTGGTAACCTAAGACTCTTGCTATTGAGGAATCAAAAGACTTGAAAACTCTTCCACTTGAAGAGCTCATCGGATCACTACTCACACATGAGATGAAAGTCAAGAGATTAAATGATATTGAAGATGAAGAGAATGGAAGAAAGGGAGTTGTGCTTAAAACCTCCGGTCATCTTAGTGAACAAGAAAAATCATCAAGTCATGAAGATGGAAATAGTGAAGGTGAGGAGATGGCTATGGCAGTGAGAAAATTCAAAAGATTCTATAAAAAGGAGTTCCTCAAGAAAGGAAAAATGCCACTTAAGAAAAGTGGACATTCATCATCATTCAAACCTCAATGTTTTGAATGCAAGAGTACCGAACATCTCACTGCTGATTGTCCCAAAGTTTTGGAAAAGGAAAGAGACAGCAAACTCAAAAAGAAATCTCTCAAGAAGGGAAAGGGACTTGCTGGCACTTGGGAATAACAAGAGAGTGAAGAGGACAGTGAAGGAAAAGCCAACATATGCTTTATGGCAATAGATGATGAGGTACAATCTACTCCTTCAATTTCAACTTGTTGTGATGATGATATTGATCCTAGTGAATTACTTGTTGAGATGTATGAAGAATTTAAAAAATGCCTCAAAAAGGAATAAGGAAATGAAAATCAAAATTTAAAAAATCCTTGTAGGGTGAGGTTCTTGTGTAGTTGTTTGAATTTGAGCATATAGTGGATTTGTTAAATCCTTGTGTGTGGACTCAAGGTAGTGGATGTAGATCTTGAAGAAGATCAAACCACTATAAATTGCTTGTGTTCTTTGCTCTTCATTGTGAATTGCTTTGTCATTGTGTTTATCACATTTACATTGAAGTAATTAAATATAATCTTTTCAAGTCAAATTCATAAAACAAAAAAAGGTTTCAAAAATTTGCCAAAGACCTAATTCACCCCCTCTTAGGTCTTTCATTTTTATCTAACATATCAGCGTCAGTGATATTTTCTCCGTATAATTTCAATTGAGAAATAATTCTAAACATTGTAGAGTTATATTCACTTATATATTTAAAGTCTTGTAGCCATAAGTGCACTAATCATACCGTACTTTTAATAGAATAACAATCTTTTGGTGGTCAAATCTTTCTTTTAGATTCTTCCACAAAATAAGTGTAAGATATTCTACTTTTAGATCCTCATGGAGATGATGGTGGAGGAAGATCATGGCTTTTGTACGATTTTGAGATGATGATACATTATTTTCTACAATGGTGTCTCCTAGACCCATTGCATCTAGATAAATTTGAGCATTTAGTGTCCATGACAGATAGTTCTTTTTAGAAATATCTAGAGAAAAAAATCGAGTTTTGTAAGGTTTGGCATAAGACTTCAAAGATAAAAAAAATACCTCTTTTTGTTTTGATTAAAATCTAAACTCCGGTGGCAGAGACTCGTGCTGATAACATGTTATGAATTTGTTAGTGTGCAGTAGTAGTCAGTACAATAAAATTGTAATACTAATATAGAGAACTGAATAATGAAACTATAATGAAGAAAATAGAAGAAAACTATAGAGAGAGAACATAAGAGTTTTTATTGATTTTTTAGAGTAAATCAATGAAAGAATACAACAGCTCAATATAAACCCCTATTTATAGGGTTCAGGGGTACATATTAATAAAATGAGATAGATAGGAATCATAAAATAAAATCCTATCACTAATTAAAGATGTGATAGAACTCTACATCTATCTTCTGGATGGTTGGAGTATCTCAATCATTCTAATATATTGATTATCTCTTTGATATAAGATAATGAACATTCATAATATTAATTTCATAGCACTTTTACTTTTGAAGGCTTGTTAAAACATAATTAGTAATACAACTGCCAACAGGATTATCAAAATACAAAATATGAAAATATGCAAGGATACGTAATAATAAAGATACTATACGATACACTATGTTGGCTACTAGAATCATGTGCTTTTGTCGAATTTTCTCTTCCTCTTAATAAATTTATTATTTTACCTATAAAAAGAAAAAACAGAATTCTATCCTCCATACTTCGCTCAAAAAAATAATTCCCTCATAATAATTATAAGCCACAGCTTTCCTTATGAAGATCATCTCATTATTAGAAATGGTCATCCAAGAATCGAAGCAACATAAAAATCTTTTTCTATATCAAAAAACGATAGAAGAACGACAAAATCAATAGGGATCTATTTTTATGAATACATCCTTTAGGATTCCTCTTGGATATTTCTAGCTTCTAATTCCTCATAACCTAACTTCAAGCATACAAATTATAACTAGAAATTAATACTTGTACCAAGATCAAACAAAATTTTAGTAAAATCAAGAGAATCGATAGTGCAAGGAATGAAAAAAACTCCCTAAAATTTTGAGTTTAGAGGACAACTGTAAGTTGTAAAATTCCCAAGAATTCGTTAGTAAACCTCACCTTATCCCTCCAATTTCCTTTTTCTTTGTGATCGAATCCTTAAAATTGCATAACTTGACATCTACTCAATAATCCTCTGCTTAGATTGAATGGCAAATTTTCTTTTTAGAATGAATAAGAAAGTAAACATTGAGTTTTGGACCCAGAGAGTAGCATCGAAAAAGGGCTACGAATGTGTAATTTCTTAAATATCTCCTAAGACTATCTGAAACTACTTATGAATATTTTCTCTAAAAATGTGTTTGATAAAGGAAGTCAATAGTTAATTCTCTTATCAGACTATGAGAACTTTACTTTTTGTTCGCTTAAAACGAGATGGTTGATTCTTCTTTGCAAACTAATATTCAGATAAAAAATATATGATGAAATATTGATCCAAAATTCTAATCCCTTCTTCCAAAAATTATGTCTATATTTCTAATTTAATTTGTCAAACAAAGAAAATATACTTTATTAAAATAAGCATATGTTATCTTTAAACTCCCTTGACTAACCTCCTTCATTTAATGGATTCAAACTCCACTAAACACCTAATGATTATTCAAAATGTTGATCTAAAGTTCTACCACAAACAAATAGAATGGTTTATTGCTACTTGAAATTCTTATGTTTGCGTCAGGATTATACTGTGTCCTGAATTTTATGTTTTTAATTAATATAAGAGTATTATTTTAACTCACTTATGAGGACCTACTCTTCTTAAATTTTTATGTCAAGTCAAAAGTGAACATTTAATTCTTGATGAATGCAATATTTCTTAACTAGATACCTAAATGATTAGTCAAAATATTGATCCAAAGTTCTGCCACAAAAAATTGGAATGATTTATGGCTACTTGAATTTCTTGTGTTCGGGCAAGGATTATCTTGTGATCTGCCAAAATTAAAACTATTTGTACTTGCTCCACCTACCAAAATTAAACGCGAACTTAATTTCATGTTGATCAGGACTAGAAATATCACTTGTAATTTTGAAGACTTACGAGGAGTAAAATACTTAATAAGAAAGGGTTCTGACAACTAATCTAGCCAAATAGTAAAGGAATTAGGTGTAATCGAATTTAGTGTTAACTTTGCTCTATTTCTAAGAGAGAAAGGGAATTACCTCAGTTGGACTGCATTATCAGAAACTATAATCATCTTGATTTTGGTAAAGATCTTTAGCAAATCTGCAAGATAGGAGTTTTTATCCTCAATAACTCAACTAAATGGCAATTTGTTACTTCTCTGAATCAATCCAAGTTTAAGGTCCAATTCGTTTGCTTTTAGTGTTTGTGGAATTAAACACAAATTTGGGGAGAAAAATCCATTTCCTCCTTGTCCCTTGAACTGTACATGTACAAAATTTATTCAAGAGCTATCAAACTTAATCCTAATGCAATCTTACTATAATTCCATTATTGACCCTTACCTACTCTAATTAGGAAAGGTTACAACACAACCTACAGAATCTACACAATTTATATACTTTAACATAACAGATACATATCTATGGAATCTATCATTATAATGATCTAATTTCCATGCGCAAGTTGTCTAACAAAGAATAAAAGACTTTCGAACCCAAAGCTCTAGTGAAAATGTCCATCGACTGCATAGTGGTGCGATTGTACGGGGGGCAAATAACACCAGCTTGGACTTCATCATACATGAAATGATAACCAACCACTATATGTTTCATTCGCTCATGGAAAACTGGATTAGCAATAATATGAAGTGCAATCTGACTATTACAATAGAGAGAAATAGGATATTGAACATTGACGTGAAGATCCCTCAAGAGAACTAGCAATCGTTTTAATGCACAACATTTCATTGCCATGGATCTATACTTAGCTTCAGTCGAAGATAATGCTACCATGCTGTTTAGTCTTCCTAGAAACATGTGAGTGTCCCGAAGCAATAAATAGCTAGTAAGTGATCGGTGAGTCAAGGTGCATCTAGCCCAATTGGAGTCGCAATAGGCAGAGATTGTCAAGACATTTTCTGTGCGAAAAAATACACCTTGACCAGGATGATCTTTCAAGTATTGCACAAACCTTTAGTGTAGCTGTCTAATGTTCGAGCCAAAATTTGAACTGAATATGCAAGCTCTGATCTCGTAATCGTCAAATAAATTAACCATCCAATAATCGGAGATGGCATTCGGGTTCATGCAAATAAGCTCCTTGAGCTGTAGTCAAGTGATGATTTGGGTCAATTGGAATTCTAGTTGGTGTTCCTTCTAACAAACTGGCTTCACTAATGATTTCTAGATCATATTTGCACTAATAGAAATATATATTAGTAACATTCCGTGCAATTTCTATACCAAAGAGATATTTTTGAGCAGCAAGATCCTTCATGTGAAAACATTTACTCAAATGATGCTTGAATTTTTCAATAGAGCCTAAGCAGCTTCTAGTGATTATCAGATCATCAACATAAATTATCACACACAAAAGCACCTTATGATCAATATAGGTGAACAATGAATAATCTGAATGAGATTGAATAAAGCCATACCTCTTCAATCTAGCTGCCAACTTGGAGAACCAACACAATTCGTGCAATGACTTTTTCAAATGACATACCTGATCTGTTTGAGTTGAATGAAATCCAAGCGGCAATTTCATGTAGACTTCTTCTAAAGGATCACCATATTTCTCATGTAAGCCTGAAGGGCAAATCTTATAGTTTTAATTATGACAAACATTGATATTAGTTAACTTGAGTATTTGTTGTGTGATAGGATTATTGGATTGTGGAAGCTAAGAAGTCTCAATACCTTGAATATAAGATGCTAAGGACAACTCAAATGTACTCAAATATTAAAGTGTATAGAGCATTTCCTAAGGATTGAAGGCTTTGAAGACTTTATTGTAGGTTTACACTTGCTTCATAGGTATATGCTTATAAACCCTATACTTAATTGTCTTTGGAATCTATAGAATTTTCAAGGGAGCTCAGAACTTTGTTTTCAATCTTAAAAGGTTTTCATTACACATGTTTTACAAAGTTCTTGACGACAGCTTTTGATTAAAAGCTCTTAAAAAGATCTATTTTATAGTCCAAAATTATTTCAAACTTGTTGTGCTTGATTTCTAATCATTTTGACTAAGTTTGAATAGTTCTGACTCCAATTCGGATGTCCAAACTGAAAACCTTAGTTGCTGAATTTTTAGAGAAATTCGGACGACCATTCGACACTTGTGTCCAAATTCGGTAGACTAAATTTATCCTGGCAACCTAAAACTAGAAAAATTAGGACGATCATTCGGATGTAGGAGTCCATGTTCGGTCGATTTAATTTTACTATTACTAGCTATTACTAGACATAAACTTTAGATTTTTGGGTAGTTCTTGAGCGTTTAAGAATTTTACTCTTCCCAATCATTCATTTATCAAAAAGCCCTATTTTGTCTTATGATAAAAGTTTAATTACAAGATCCCATAGAAAAAAAGATTGTTTGACCCTTGATTATTGTCAGTGAAAAGGGCTTGTGGAGTAAAACCCTTGTTCAGTGAGCCTCTCTTGTATCTTGTATAACTTTTGTTATAGTGGTATTTGGTTAAAATCCTTTAGTTAGGCTCAAGGTAGTGGATGTAGATCTTGTGTGATAGAACCACTATACATTGCTTGTGTGATATTCTCTCCTCTCCCTTTTAATTTGAGAACTCATTGTGCTATATTGTATATCTTATTGTGAATTTGATTTCAAAACTCTTACAAGATATTTTCTCAAAAGGAAAAAATTTTCAAAAATAGCCAAAGACCTAATTCACCATTTTTTAGGTCTTTCAATTGGTATCAAAGTTTGAGCTTCTTTGTGAAGGTTTTACAACCTAGAAGTTAAGATCTTATGGCTAATGTTTCAAACTTGCCTTATTTGAAAGGGTCTTCCACAAATAGGCCTCCTTTGTTCAATGGAACAAATTATAATTTTTTGAAATCTAGAATTAAGATATATATATATATATATATATATACTTTGATTTATAGAATATTATTGACAAAGTTCCTTACATACCAATAAGGATGAGAGTTGATGGAATCACTAGGGAACCAAAGACATTGGATGAGTATGATGAAAGTGATTCAATAAAAGTGACTTTGAAATACCAAGCAATGAACATCTTTGAGTTTTGCATTGGACGTTAATGAATACAACTGAATAAGTGGATACGACACAACTCATGATGATGCAAACCTTACTCTAGAATCAGCAAGACCCAACACCATTTGTTGGAATTTTGTCCCCCAAGATTTTTCCAGCAAGTTTAAGCTTAAATTTATATTGACCCTTGTTGTTTTTCAAACAAAAACCAATATCTAAAAGGTGACACCACAAACAAACTCAAGCAATTTGTTTGGCAAGTCAAAGTAGTTCAAGATGAACCTTAGAGTTGAAGAGAAAACTCTCTCTGAAATTTCACACAAAAATTCTGAATTATTCCCCCCTATTTTGGCCGAATGTTGGCCTTTAAATAGAGTACAAAGTCTTTGGAAGTCCCTTCTCCAAATTGGATTAGGAAACCCTAATTAAAAGCCCAAATAGATAACCCTACATCTGAAAAAAAACTAAGCCCAATTAATCTGGGTTAAGCCCAATTAATTTGGACTTTAAATAAAGAAAACAAGTGTTTAGAAATCCATAAATAATTATGAATATAATAAGAATTAAATCGTTGAGACGGATTAGGAAATCATCTTTTAGCTTTTATTCCAAGCTTTCTTGATTGCCACTTCTATTTCCATGAATGCCTTCCATTTCTATGCTTCCATGATCAACCTCCATTTCATCTTGAATGATGAATAGGTGTTGGTCTTTAGATTCTTGAGTCATCTTTTCTTCAAGATTCATGTCCAGCTCATCTTCTTTCCTTGAATGTAGTTGATCATGGCATGCCTCAAGGGCTATAGGCTCTTGAGAAATTCTTGGAATGTCATCTTTTTTGTTCTTTGATTCTCTATCACATGACATATGGAGACTTCTTCAAGTGATGCATGAAGGAACTAATCAGGTAAAGGAGTCAAAGCTAGCAATGCTAGAAAGAGATTATTAGCTATTACCATGAAGCAAGGAGAGAGCATTAGTTCTCTAGATTTACCAACATCTCCAATAATTTGAAGTCATATGGGAAAAACTATTCTCTTGGGGAACAAAATAGAAAGATTTTGGATGCTCTACCCAAATCTTGGTAACCAAAGATTCTTGCCATTAAAGAGTCAAAGACTTGAAGATTCTTCCTCTTGAAGAACTCACTGGATCATTGCTTAACCCTTAGATGAAGGTCAAAAGGCTAAAATATCTTTAAGATGAGGAGAAAGAGAGAAAAGAAGTGGTACTTAAAGCCTCCGACAATCCTAGTAAGCAAGAGAAATCATCTAGTGATGAAGATGAAGATGGAGACGATCATGAGATGGCTTTGGTAGTGAAAAAGTTCAAGAAATTCTACAAGAAAAGATTTCCTAAAAAAGTAGAAAGGCCTTCCAAGAAAGGAGGACAATCATCTTCATTATTCAACCTCAATGCTATGAATGCAAGAGTACCGAACACCTTGTAGCTGATTGCCCTAAAGCATTGGTGAAGGAGAGAGAAGTCAAACTTAAAAAGAAGAAATCTCTCAAGAAATTTAAGGGATTACTTGGAACTTGGGATCAACATGCCAATGAAGATAGTGGAGATGACAATGAGGAAAGAGCAAATGTGTCCTTCATGGCTATGGATGATGAGGTACAATATAATACTTCAACCTCTACTCATTGTGGTGATGATGTTGATGATCCTAGTGAATTGCTTGTGGATATGTATAGTGAATTCAAAAAGGTTTCAAAAAGAAACAAAGAGAAGAGATTCAACATTGATGGATTATTGAAAGAAAATTCAAATTTATTTTTTGAAAAAAAAAACTCATTGAATCCATTGATTTCTTGAACATTGAAAAAGAAGTTTTAAATGTTTCCTTGCAAAACATGTCTCTTGAGAACAAATCTCTATGTGCAAAAATCTCTTCTCTTGAGAAAATGATTGTCGATTATGATTCTTTGAAACAAAAAGTTGATGATCTCACCTTATGTGTTGAAAAGTTTAGAAATGGTAGAGTCAATCTTGATAAATTACTTGGATCTCAACAATCATGTGAACAATGTTTCAAAATACAAAAATTACTTGGTCAAAACTACATCTACTTCTATGCCTCATACATATTGTACTTATTGTGGTAGGCATGGTCACAAGGCTACTAGATGCTATGTGAAAAGAAAGGTAGAAAGTGGTGTTAAAATTATTTGGAGAGCTAAGAGAACTATTACTAAACCCCTTGGGCCCAAAAAAATGTGGGTACCAAAATTCACTTCCTCTCATTTGATATAGGTACATATTCCTTCAAGATCAATCGCTACTAAGTAGTTTCTTGGTAGTGGATGCTCAAGACACATGATGGGGAATGCTTCACTCATTAGTGAACTTCAAGCCACAAATGAAAGATTTGTCACCTTTGGTGACAAGAAGAAAGGAAGAATTCCTGGAGTATGTAATATTGGTAAAATATCTTCCCCTCTCATTAAACAAGTTTTGCTCATTGATGACTTGAAATACAATTTTCTTAGAATTAGTCAATTGTGTGACAATGGATGCAAAGTTGAGTTTAAATGTGATACTTGTACCATTCTTGATAGTGTAAGTGGAAAAAGCATTTTTGTTGCCAATGTATATATGCTATATCTTGATGAACTTATTGCCAATAATGTTAAGTGTCTAGTTGTTCATGATAATGATGGATATCTTTGGCATAGAAGATCAGGTCATGTGAGCACGGATTTGTTGAACAACATTTCCTCACAAGATTTGGCTAGAGGATTGCCTAAAATGTGTTTTGAGAAAAACCATCTTCGTGATGCATGCCGATATGGAAAAAAACAAAAACATCTTTCAAACCCAATAAAATGGTTTCAACTTCATAACCTCTTGAACTTGTTCATATGGATCTATTCGGGCCAATGAAGACAACTAGTCTTGGTGGTAAGAGGTATGCATATGTTATTGTTGTTGATTTTTCAGGATTCACTTGGGTTCCTCTTTTTATCACAAAAGGATGAAGCATTTCATGAAACTTTTTAGAAAGGTTCGAAACTTTCTTCATTGCAAATTGATCTCTATTAGAAGTGACAATGGGAGAGAATTTTACAATCAAGATTTTACAAAACTTTGTGATGAGAATGAAATTGTTCACAACTTTTCAGCTATCAAAACACCTCAACAAAATGGGAAAAGAAAAAATCAAACTTTACAAGAAATGGCTAGGTCTACACTGTGTGAAAACTCTTTGCCAAAATATTTTTGTGCTGATGCCGTAAACACTGCTTGCTATGTTAAGAATAGAGTTCTTTTGATGCCATTTTTTTGAAAAACACCTTTTGAACTTCTATTTGGTAGAATTCCCTTAATTGCCTATTTCAAAGTATTTGGTTTCAAGTGCTTTATATTGAATATGTGTGACAATTTGGGTAAATTTGATAAAAAATCTAATGAAGGCACCTTCCTTGGTTATTCTTCTAACAAGAAGGATTATAGAGCTTACAATAAAAGAAATTTATGTGTTAAGGAGACCATACATGTGAGTTTTGACGAGTCTAAAATTTACTTGAAAAGAAGAGATGATGATGATGTAGGTACTTCTATGAATGATAATCAAATTCATCTTCAAGCTCCAACTTTGGAAGATCATGCCAATGAAGAAGAGATGATTGAGCAAGAACAAGATAACCAACCTAGTGGTGACCAAGAGCTACTAAAGGAAAAATCATTGGTGATGTCTATTAAGGTTTTAGAACAAGATAGTACTTTATTGACAACTTTGCACTTTTAAATCAAGAGGAATTCAATCAAGATAATTTTTGGATTGTTGCTATGCAAGAGGAATTAAATCAATTTGAGAGAAAAAAAGTTTAGATTCTTGTCCCAAGACCCCTTGATTACCCCGTTATTGGTCCAAAATGGATTTTTAGAAATAAACTAAAGGAATCCAGAGAAGTAGTTAGAAATAATGCTAAACTTGTTTCCCAAGGATTAAATCAAGAAGAGGGCATTGACAATGGTGAAGCTTTTGCTATGGTAGCTAGACTTGAATCTATACGAATTCTTTGGCATTTTCCTGCTTTAAAGGTTTTAAGTTGTTTCAAATAGATGTCAAAAGTTCTTTACTAAATGGTTTTATTAATGAAGAAGTTTATATGGAACAACTCCCCAGTTTTGCTCATGAACATTTTCCTAACCATGTCTTCAAACTATCCAGAGCTTTATATGGTTTAAAACAAGCTCCTAGAGCTTGGTATGAAAGATTGACTGGTTTTCTTCTTTCAAAAAGATTTCAAAAGGAAAGGTTTTTTTGAGTGATCGAGTAATAGCTTTTTTCTTCTCATTCAATCAAGATACTATGTGAATGAATGTATTGTTGAATCTAATAAGATCGTAGTTTATACAAGTTACTAACTTTGGTTTGTGATAATTTGTAAAATACATATGCTTGTGAATGGAAACGGATGATAAATAAAGGAATTTTGGATCGATGATTCATTTCTTCAGAGAGAAGAAGATTATGTAAACACTTACTCGAAATCTCACTTATCAGATTCCATTGTGGAAGACACAAATTTTTCTGAAGAATTCGCCATGATATACCCATAATATCGTGAAAAATGGATACAAATTTTTGACTGCAACTTAGTATCAACAATAAGTCTAAAACATATCTAAAAATATCAAATTTAATTTTCATAAAAACCTCTTGCAACAATGATCTTTTACTTATGCAAATCTATGCAGATGGTATCATATTTGGTGCTATTAATGTTTCTCTTTGTGAGGAGTTTTCCAAGTTAATGCAAAGCAAGTTCAAAATGAGCATGATGGGATAACATCTTTCTTGGGCTACAAATCAAGCAAACCAAGGATGGTACTTTCATAAATCAATCCAAGTATACCAAGGAGCTTTTGAAGAGATTTGGAATGGACCAAGCAAAAGGTATTAGCACTCCTATGAGTTCATCAACCAAACTTGACAAAGATGAGAAAGGTAAAAATATTTATGAAAAGGTATATAGAAGAAGTATGATTGGTGGTTTGCTTTATCTTACCATAAGTAGGCTGGACATTATATTTGCCATGTGCTTATGTGTTAGATTTCAATCTTGTCCAAAAGAATCTCATTTAGTTGAAGTCAAGTGCATTCTTCATTATTTAATTGATACACATGATTATGGTCACCTTATTGCCTATTTGGATGTCGACTATGCTGGATGCAAAGTCGAGAATAAAAGTACTAGTGGACATCGTAAATTTCTTGGTAGTTGTGTTATTTCTTGGTACATTACGAAACAAGTTTTTGTGTCATTATCTACCCCCAAGGTTGAATATATCACCACCGATAGTTGTTGTGCTCAAGCGCTATGGATGAAGCACACTCTACAAGATTATGGCTTAGATTTCAAATGTATGCCTATTTTATGTGACAATATTGTGCCATTAATTTGAGCATAAATCCTATTCAACACTCTAGGACTAAGCATATAGAGATTAAACATCATTTCATTCGCGATTATGTAGCTAAAATTGATATGTGCTTGTATTATATGTGCACAAATGAACAAATTGATGATATCTCTACCAAGCCTTTGGCCAAGAAAAGGTTTTGTTACCTTAGAAGAAGCTTAGGAATTTCAAAATTCAATTAATAATGTGTATTAAAGTGTGGCAAAAATTGGAAAAATTCGGACGTCCAAACTCTCCACAGAAAATTTCAGACAGAAAGATTCAAATGCAAGTTCGTACTCATGACCAAAAATTTGGTCATTCGAATTTGCTAAACTAAAGAAACAGAGAAATTTAGATGTAGACCAGAAAGTTTGATTGTCTAAACTTTGCAATTACAACGGTTTCAAAACAGCTCAAATGGCCATTTCTCGTATTTAAACCCATCCGAATTCTCTCTTCTCTCAAAACCCACTCTACCCACTCAAATCCAAACTCAAATCTCTCATATGCTTCACTATTTTCCCTTGAAAATCGTTTGATTTTAGTTTTCTAAGCCCTCTATTATCCTTGAAATTCACTTTTCTTCTAAGAAAAACACAATAGTTCTCACTAAGATGACAAATGTGGCTAAAGGAAAGGGGAAAGCAAAAATGGCTCCAAGTTACCCACGAGGGTGCTAATCAAGTAAAGGAATCCAAGTTGGCTATTCTTGTTACATTACAACAAAACAATAGATTTGAAACTGAAAAATTAGTTTCAAAACTATAATTTGAAACCAATTAGAAATTGAACAATATCGAATGCAATTTTAGGAGTCGTGGCCTGATATTGAAACTAGATACTGTCGATTTTAGATTTGCAACCTGAAAGACCTAAGAGGGGGGGTGAATTAGGTCTTAGGCTAATTAACGAAATTCTTTTCCTGTTTTGCAAATCCTTTGCCTTAATAAAAGCTCTTCTTCAAATTTACAAACTCTAAGTTTATATGTGATTTAATGGTTGAGACAAGATGATCAAACAATAAATTCACAACCAATCAATCAACAACTAAGAACAAATAAGAATAACATAAGTATGTAAACAAGTAAAGCTATAAACAAATGAACACACGATTTATAGTGGTTCGATCTCTCCAAGATCTACATCCACTACCTTGAGTCCACACTCAAGGATTTCAATCAATCCACTATATGCTCAAATTCAACAATTACATAAGAGGCTCACCACACAATGGTTTTACACTCACAACCTCTTTTAGTAATTATACAAACAAGGTTCACCCTTCCACAAGGGTTTTATATCTAAAGACAACCTAAAGACCAATATAATCAAAGGCTCACCCACAAACGGGTTTTACACCACAACCTTGATTAATCTAGTCTATGGCTCACCCTAACACAAAAGGGTTTTATGTCACACGATAACCTTGCAATGAGCTAGTAGAAAAACAGAATTAAAATGAAGAATGGAGTTTGGATATTACCAACACTTCTTGGTGGATAATTACAATTGCTAGCACCACTTCACCTTTGCCTTTGGAATCTTGAATGTACACCTTTGAGCACAAGGCAATTTGAGAGCTTTTCAATTTAATTTGATGTAAAACAAGTTAGAGCATGTAGGATTTGTTAAGTTCAAAGTTCTACTAAAACATCTGGAGTTTATGGCTTTTATAGAATTCAAAAATCAGTTCAAACGTTCATAAAACGGCTAGTAACGGCTAGTTTCAGAAAATTCGGATGACCGAATTCTGCGTCCGAATTTTTCGCTTCAAAATTCGGACGACCGAATTTTTTGCATGCGTCCGAATCTTCTTCCGAATTTCTCTGGAAGAACGAGTAGCAAACTTTTGCTACAAAATTGGACGACCGAATTTTTTGTCTCACGTCCGAATCTTCTTCCGAATTTCTCCGGAAGAATAGTAGCAAACTTTTGCTACAAAAATTCGGACGATCGAATTTTTGGACTGCGTCCGAATCTTCTTCCAAATTTTTTCAAACTTTGTCAAAACATGTTCAAATCAATTCTAACAAGTTGGAAAACCTTCTAGCCTAAAAAGATAAGTCATTAAAGACCTTTTAAGTGCAAAAATCATTTATGAAAAAATTGATAATTTAGATAAGTTCAAAACCATTGAAACCATTTAAATCGGGGTTTTGTGCTCTCAATTGCAACTCATAGATTCCAAGGCTTAAGAGTGTAGGGTTTACAAAGTTTACCTATTAAGCACATGCAACCTACACTTCATGTCTTCAAAGCCTTCTAATATCTTGAACAAACTCTTCAATCTTCAATCACTTTGATATATTGGAGTTGTTCTTGCATTTTAGCTTCAAGGCAATGAGACTTCAAACTTCTTAATCCACAAATCCTATCACACAACATACAAGCATATTAGTCCTCATCAATGTTTGTCATTAATCAAAACTAATCATAACTACATGATTTGCCCTTAGGGCTAACAATCTCCCCCTTTTTGATGATGACAAACTTTGATGCAAAATGTGATGGATTTAAACAATATAGTACAAAGAAGTATTGATGTCAATGATAGAAAATAACCAATTTAGCACATTGACATACAAAAGGCTCAATATGAGCCTATGACCCAACCAACCTCCATTTGCCTCCTTCCTTCCAACAACATATAGAAGATATAGCATTTAAAGTATTTAGAAAACTTCTAAGAGAGGTTTTAAAGGTCAGAAAAGATTAACATTACTCCCCCTTAGATTGTGCTCATTTTTCAACAAGTTTGGACTTGAGATGCTATACATCCGAATTTTGACATATCAAGTCCGAATTGTAAAATAAGTGAAATGAAAGCTTCAATTTTTGAAAATAAGCTTTCCTAAGGTTGTTCAAACATAGTGGAAGAGATTAAAACAAGTTTGAATCAATTTGAACAACAATAGAGCACATTTTGGCAACAAAATATGGATGCATCCGAATTTCAGAACATGCATCCGAATTTTTAAACCTTGCATCCGAATTTTTTTGATCTTAAGTCCAAACTGCAATAAATTCAATATAATGAATGTTTGAAGTGAAATAAAGTGTTCCTAAGGTTGTTCAAACATAATGGAAGAGATTAAAACATATTTGGATCAATTTGAACAACAAAAGAGCACATTTTGACAACACAATATGGATGCATCCGAATTTTAGAACATGCATCCGAATTTTTTAAACTCATGCATCCGAATTTTGACATTCCAAGTCCAAATTGCAATAAACTCAATATAATGAAAGTTTAATGTGAAATAAATCTTTCCAAAGGTTGTTCAAACATAATGGAAGAGAATAAAACATATTTGAATCAATTTGAACAACAAAGAAGCACTTTTTGGCAACAAATATGCATGCATCCGAATTTCTGAAACATGCATCCGAATTTTTTGGTCCGCATCCGAATTTCAAGTCCAAATTTTTTGGAAACAAGTTGAAAAGGTGATTTTGCATTTTCAAATGAACTATAGAAGTACTCAAATATGTATAGCTACAATAGCACTCAGTTTATCTTTGCAAAACTACAAAGCTCATGTATTTAATTGTTTTCATGATGTAATGTAAAGTCATAGGTCAAGTCAAGAACCAAGTTCAAGATTTCAATCTCAACTTAACCATATTCCAAAATCTAAGAAAACAACTAAAACCTCACAAATTATAACACTTTCACATTTTTTCTTCAAATGCAGAAATGCAGCCAAATATTTTCACATTACTCATTACATATTGCACATCAACATATACACAACACACAACACATTTACAGACAAGCACATAGCACAATTTGTAGTCATTCTTTCTCCCCCCTTGATATATGCATGGATTTTTCAGAAAAATTCACACATTTTTCTTCATGCTTGAGGAATTCCACTGCTATTTCTCATTTTCACACATTTTGTCATCACATTTCTTCTCCCCCTTTTGTCATCAATCAAAGATGGGGTTAATGAAAGTGAGACTGCATGTATCACATATAAGCGATGATATGGACTAAACCTCATTTGGCAATTTAGTAATATATTAGCCAATTCTCATAAACCGTATATTGGCAATATTCAGCAATTCTCTAGTCAAATAATTATTATCCTAATAGCAATAAGCATTATGTAGTATCTTCAATAATAATACAATAAGCAATATATTATCAACTTCTTCTCCCCCTTTTTAGTAGCAATTAAACTTGGGGTGAGTGTATTTGGACAACAAAAGTGAAAAAAGAAGCTCTTATCACAAAGATTTCACATATTGAGCTTCAAAACATTATAATGACTAAAAAGGCACAAGTAAATTTCAATGTTAAAGCATAACGTGTGCATCAAGGAATAAACTAAAATAAGCATCAAAATAGAGTTTAGGGATAGAAAGGCTTAGTCTTGGATGCGCTTCATGGTCTTCACTTCCAAATTTGTTTATTATGATGGCCATGTCTCCCTTGAGCTCTATATGATGGGGTCCTTCATTTGTTGTGCTTTGGAAAGTTACCAATTGAGAGGATCTTTGGATCTTCTTCCTTTGAACCACATTTTCCTCCTCCATTGGCTGAAGGAAATTGGTGATGGATTTGTGATTTTACTTTGTTAAACTCCCTTCACCTCCTTCTTCTTGCTTGTTCTATTGAGCTTTACTCCTTTGTTCTTCATTCTCATGCTCTTCTTTTTTATTGGGATGCTTCACTGCCTTTTTCCTTAATCTTTTGTATTCTTATTGCTGCCATCTCCACTCATATTATCTTCTTGATCTTCTTCATTTTCCTCTTTACTTGTCCTCTTTCTCATCTTCTTTCTTTTCTTCTTCTTTGGATTTATAGGAACTTGCATCATTTAAAACCACTTGAGAAATCTTTCTCAAGTCTTCTTCCATACTCTTGACTCTAGCTTATAAACCATCAAATTTGCCAAGAATTATCAGAGCAAAAAGACTTGAAGAATGTGTCCATCTTCTTCATTTCCTCTATATGGTTGTCCAATATTTCTTGAAACACCTTGGCAACTATGGTATCACCTTTAGTGAGATTTTCATCTTCAACTTCTTTTCCTTCAATAGAGAGTACCTCTTCAAATAGTCTTCTTTTGTGGAAGGTTGCTCCCCTCACTAGATGACTCATCCCTCATTTTAGGTTTCCTTTCTCCAGCAAGGATTTCCTTTTTTATCCTCTTCTTCTTGTTCATTTTCTTCTTCCTTCTCTTCATTATCACTAACATCTCTTCTATCACCCCCTTAGAGGAGTTTCTCTTCTAGTCCTTCATACATTATCATCATCAAGTGTCCAAGGAATTCCCTTTAGTGAGTTGTTGGTGTAGACTTCTTCACTCTTTATTGGTAGAGCGCTAGAAGACAATTGCACTTGGAGATACTTGAAAATTCCTGTTAATAACCTTGTGGCTTGGATTTGTCTTATGGTTCCTTTTTGTCCAATCATCAAATTCAATAGCAGCCTCCATTGTGACAAATCTATCTAGGCATGACATGCTTTGAGGAACATAAACCTTCTTTGGTTCATTGATCGCTGGTCCTCCTTCTCTTTCTTTTGCTTTTCCCTTTCCTTTTCCCATGCTAGGCTTCTTTGTCCTCACTTGGAGCTACAACACTTGAATACACTCATTAGTTATTGAATTTTGAAATTTGTAAGCTTCTTCTAAGATTGGTTAACCTTTCTTCGGCTAATGGCATAGTAAGAATATCATTAATTTGTTCATTAGTGCAAATATGCTTTAAACAAATATTACCCTTAGTAGAATGATCTCTAATGAGATGAAGTTTGATCTCTATATGCTTTGTCCTAGTTTGTTGAATAATATGATTGTCAAATTTGTTGCATTAGTATTATCACATAACATAGCCACATATTTGAAACATAGATCATAATCACTTAGAGTATCAATAAGGTAATAGTGAATGTTTTTAATAGCAATCAAATGAAACTCTTTAGGACAAGATGAAATCTAGCACACAAACACATGGAAAATATAATATTGGCTCTACTTGCTGTCAAATAGAGTTGACTACTCCTATGAAACCATTTTATTCTTGTCAAGCATAGTTGATAAACTTATGGATGCTTATACCTTAACTTGATTCTTAAAAGTGCCATCCTTGGTTTGCTTGATTTGTAGGCCAAGAAAGAAATTGAGTTTTCCTATCATGCTTATTTCAATTTTACTTTGCATCAACTTGGAAAACACATCACAAAGTGAAGTATTAGAAGCACAAAAAAATTGTATCATGTATTCGGACAAGTTATAGATCATTGTTGCATGAGGATTTTATAAAAGGGTAGTTTCAGTTTTTCCTCTTGAAAATCTTTTGAAAGAAGGAAACTACTCAAGGAAACTAGGGGCTGGTTTTAAACCATTCAAAACTTAGGATAGTTTGAAAATATGGTTAGGAAACTTTTCATGAGCAAAACCGGGTGATTGTTCCATATAAACCACTTCCTCAATAGAACCATTTAGAAAAGCACTTTTGACATTCATTTGAAATAACTTAAAGCAAGTACAAGTCAAAAGCATTCTTATGGACTCAAGTCTAGCATTCGGAACAAAGGTTTCATATCATAATCAATTTCCTCTTCTTGATTGAATCCTTAGGCAACAAGTCTAACCTTGTTTCTAACAACTTCTCCGGATTCAATAAGTTTATTTCTAAAAACCATTTAGTTCCAATAATAGAATGATCATGAGATTTAGGAATATCCAAAATATTGTATCTTTCAAATTTATTTAATTCCTCTTGCATAGCAATAATCCAAAAATCATCACACAAGGCATCATCAATACTTTTAGGCTCATATGAAATAAAAGAATAAAGTTATTGATAAAATACCACCTTATTTTTACTCCTTGGGAGATATCACCAATGATTTGCTCCTTAGGGTGACCTTTGTGGATATCATAAGTTCTTTGAAAGCTCTTGGTTACCACTAGGTTGGTCATCTTGATTTTGTTCTATCATTTCTTCCTCATTGGTATGATTCTCCAAAGTTGGTGCATGAAGATGACTTTGATATTCATTCATAGATGTACCTACATCATCTTCATCTCTTCTTTCCAAGCAAATGTAAGATTCATCAAAACAAACATGAATGGTTTCCTCATCATGTAAGGTTCTTTTTTATTGTAAATTCTATATGCTTTTTCGTAAGAAGAATAGCTAAGATATATCAATATCCATTTTTCTACCAAATTTAAGTAAGTTGTCTCAATAATTTAAGATAAGACATTTATAACCAAACATTTTAAAATATGCAACTTGAGGCATTCTATAAAAAAAATCAGAAGATGTTTTTCTTCAAAATGATCTTAAAAGAATTATATTTATCATAGCATGTGGTGTTTAAGGCTTTGGCCCAAAAATATTTTTGAAGAAGAATTTTCACAAAGCATAGACCTAGCCAATTTCTGCAAAGTTCAAAATTTTCTTTCAATAACACCATTTTATTGTGGAGCTTTTGCAGTTGAAACAATTATATGAAATTCAATTTTCAAAACAAATTTTGTAAAGACTTTGTTGTAAAATTCTCCCATTGTCACTTGTGAAACACTTCTCCAATTTTCAAGGGAGGTTTGAACCTTTTTGAATAATTTTACAAACTTATGAAACACTTAATCTTTTCGAACAATGAATAATGCTAAATGAATATTTAGAAATTATCAACTACTAGTAAGGCATACTTCAAGTCATCAATACTAGAGTTCCATATAAGTCCAAAAATATCCATTTGAAGAAGCTCAAGATGTTTTGAAGTCTAAAATCATTTTCATGGGTTTGAAAGATTCTTTTGTTTGTTTTCCATATGGACAAGTATCTCAAAGACAATTTTCTCAAAACACCTTTTTAGCAATCCTCTAACTAAATCTTGATAGAAAAGTTTGTTCAACAAATCCATGTTCACATGACCAAATCTTTTATGCCAAGAAAATCATTATCATAAGCAACAAGACATTCAAGCTTATCAAGATAAAACACATATTCAAAAATTTGTAAAAGATTGATCAAAATCACAAAATATCATTTTGTCATATAAGTTCGGGCGACCGAACTTATGGTCTACATCCAAACTTCATGTCCAAATATTTTGTAAAGTTTCATAAATATGTTTTTGGCCAAGCAAATGCATAGATATTCAATCATAGCTATATTAATCATTTTATCATGACATATAATCAATTTCAAGAACATATCTACCATGAATTCAATCTCATATCATCAATGTTACCTAATCAACTTCATAAAAGCAATTGACAAGTTATGGTTGACAAATTTTCAAAGCTAAACAAAATGGATTCTCAACTGAAACTTTGCATGTTAGAATTTTAACTTCTTATTCATTGTCACACAATTGACTAATGCTAATCAAGTTATAGTTCAAATCAGCAATAAGCCACATTTGTTTAAAAAGAAGAAAGAAACATTTACCAACATTGGTTACTCCAAGAATTCTTCCTTTCTTCTTGTCTCAAAAACAAATCCTTCATTGTTTGTCTTGACTTTCATTATGAATGTGATGTTTTCTATTATTCTTTAAGCCAACATCATCAATGTACCGCTTAGTGGTGCTTGAGTTTGAATTAAAGTGCACCTGCAATAAAGGAGATGAAGTATCCTTTGGTACCCATACTTTCTTGGGTCCGTGAGGGTTAGTAATAATTCTCTTAACTCTCCAAATGGTTTTTACACCATTCTCTACTTTTCTTTTAACATAACATTTGGTGACTTTATGTCCATGTTTTCCACAATAAGTACAACAAGTATGAGACATGGAAGTAGAAGTAGCTCTAACAAAGAAGTTGTTATGTTTAGGCACATTATTGACATAATTGTAACCAAGACTATTTTTGACAAGAGAAGATCTTTGAGATCCAAGTAGTTTGTCAAGATTATCTCTTCCATTTGTAAATTCTTCAACACATAATGTAAGATCATCAACTTTCTTTTTCAAAAATTTCATGATCACTAAGCATTTTTTTTAAGAGAAGAAACTTTTGTACAAAGAGATTTATTTTCAAGAGATATGTTATGTAAAGAAACATTCAAAACTTCTTTTTCAATATTCAAGCATTCAATATAATCAAGAAGCTTTTTATTTTCACAAAATAATTTTGAATTCTCATTCAATAAATCATTAATTTTGATTTTCATTTCCTTATTCCTTTTTGAAGCCTTTTTTAATTCTCCATACATCTCAACAAGTAATTCACTAGGATCATCAATATTATCAATATCATCATCACTATAAGTAGAGGTAGAAGGAGTGGATTGTACCTCATCATTTATTGCCATAAAGCATACATCTACTCTTTCTTCTTCATAAGTAGCTTGAAGTAGTTTCCACATATCATGAGCGGTGTCGCATTCACTCACTTGATCGTACACAATCATATCCAGTGCACAACTCAAGATATTCATGGCTTGGTAATTCATTGTCATCTTCTTTGAGTCACCCTCATCAAATTCGTCCATAGACTTTGGCTCTTTAGTAACTCCATCAATTCTCACTTTCATTGGTATGTAAGGACCTTTCTCAACAATATTCCACAAATCAAAGTTAATAGAACAAATATATATCTTAACTCTAGATTTCCAAAATGTGTAATTTGTTCCTTCAAACAAAGGTGGTCTATTTGTGGAGAAACCTTCCATATAAGGCAAATTTGATAAACTAGCCATATGATCTTTACTTCTAGGTTGTTAAACCTTAAAAAGAAGACCTTGCTCTGATACCAATTGAAAGACCTAAGAGGGGGGGTGAATTAGGTCTTAGGCTAATTAACGAAATTCTTTTCCTGTTTTGCAAATCCTTTGCCTTAATAAAAGCTCTTCTTCAAATTTACAAACTCTAAGTTTATATGTGATTTAATGGTTGAGACAAGATGATCAAACAATAAATTCACAACCAATCAATCAACAACTAAGAACAAATAAGAATAACATAAGTATGTAAACAAGTAAAGCTATAAACAAATGAACACACGATTTATAGTGGTTCGATCTCTCCAAGATCTACATCCACTACCTTGAGTCCACACTCAAGGATTTCAATCAATCCACTATATGCTCAAATTCAACAATTACATAAGAGGCTCACCACACAATGGTTTTACACTCACAACCTCTTTTAGTAATTATACAAACAAGGTTCACCCTTCCACAAGGGTTTTATATCTAAAGACAACCTAAAGACCAATATAATCAAAGGCTCACCCACAAACGGGTTTTACACCACAACCTTGATTAATCTAGTCTATGGCTCACCCCTAACACAAAAAGGGTTTTATGTCACAAGATAACCTTGCAATGAGCTAGTAGAAAAACAGAATTAAAATGAAGAATGGAGTTTGGATATTACCAACACTTCTTGGTGGATAATTACAATTGCTAGCACCACTTCACCTTTGCCTTTGGAATCTTGAATGTACACCTTTGAGCACAAGGCAATTTGAGAGCTTTTCAATTTAATTTGATGTAAAACAAGTTAGAGCATGTAGGATTTGTTAAGTTCAAAGTTCTACTAAAAAATCTGGAGTTTATGGCTTTTATAGAATTCAAAAATCAGTTCAAACGTTCATAAAACGGCTAGTAACGGCTAGTTTCAGAAAATTCGGATGACCGAATTCTGCGTCCCGAAATTTTTCGCTTCAAAATTCGGACGACCGAATTTTTTTGCATGCGTCCGAATCTTCTTCCGAATTTCTTCGGAAGAACAGTAGCAAACTTTTTGCTACAAAATTCGGACGACCGAATTTTTTTGTCTCAGCGTCCCGAATCTTCTTCCGAATTTCTCTCGGAAGAATAGTAGCAAACTTTTTGCTACAAAATTCGGACGATCGAATTTTTGGATCTAGCGTCCGAATCTTCTTCCGAATTTTTCAAACTTTGTCAAAACATGTTCAAATCAATTCTAACAAGTTGGAAAACCTTCTAGCCTAAAAGATAAGTCATTAAAGACCTTTTAAGTGCAAAAATCATTTATGAAAAATTGATAATTTAGATAAGTTCAAAACCATTGAAACCATTTAAATCAGGTTTTGTGCTCTCAATTGCAACTCATAGATTCCAAGGCTTAAGAGTGTAGGGTTTACAAAGTTTACCTATTAAGCACATGCAACCTACACTTCATGTCTTCAAAGCCTTCTAATATCTTGAACAAACTCTTCAATCTTCAATCACTTTGATATATTGGAGTTGTTCTTGCATTTTAGCTTCAAGGCAATGAGACTTCAAACTTCTTAATCCACAAATCCTATCACACAACATACAAGCATATTAGTCCTCATCAATGTTTGTCATTAATCAAAACTAATCATAACTACATGATTTGCCCTTAGGGCTAACAATCTCCCCCTTTTTGATGATGACAAACTTTGATGCAAAATGTGATGGATTTAAACAATATAGTACAAAGAAGTATTGATGTCAATGATAGAAAATAACCAATTTAGCACATTGACATACAAAAGGCTCAATATGAGCCTATGACCCAACCAACCTCCATTTGCCTCCTTCCTTCCAACAACATATAGAAGATATAGCATTTAAAGTATTTAGAAAACTTCTAAGAGAGGTTTTAAAGGTCAGAAAAAGATTAACATTACTCCCCCTTAGATTGTGCTCATTTTTCAACAAGTTTGGACTTGAGATGCTATACATCCGAATTTTGACATATCAAGTCCGAATTGTAAAATAAGTGAAATGAAAGCTTCAATTTTTGAAAATAAGCTTTCCTAAGGTTGTTCAAACATAGTGGAAGAGATTAAAACAAGTTTGAATCAATTTGAACAACAATAGAGCACATTTTGGCAACAAAATATGGATGCATCCGAATTTCGAACATGCATCCGAATTTTTTAAACCTTGCATCCGAATTTTTTTGATCTTAAGTCCAAACTGCAATAAATTCAATATAATGAATGTTTGAAGTGAAATAAAGTGTTCCTAAGGTTGTTCAAACATAATGGAAGAGATTAAAACATATTTGGATCAATTTGAACAACAAAAGAGCACATTTTGACAACACAATATGGATGCATCCGAATTTTAGAACATGCATCCGAATTTTTAAACTCATGCATCCGAATTTTGACATTCCAAGTCCAAATTGCAATAAACTCAATATAATGAAAGTTTAATGTGAAATAAATCTTTCCAAAGGTTGTTCAAACATAATGGAAGAGAATAAAACATATTTGAATCAATTTGAACAACAAAGAAGCACTTTTTGGCAACAAATATGCATGCATCCGAATTTCTGAAACATGCATCCGAATTTTTGGTCTGCATCCGAATTTCAAGTCCAAATTTTTGGAAACAAGTTGAAAAGGTGATTTTGCATTTTCAAATGAACTATAGAAGTACTCAAATATGTATAGCTACAATAGCACTCAGTTTATCTTTGCAAAACTACAAAGCTCATGTATTTAATTGTTTTCATGATGTAATGTAAAGTCATAGGTCAAGTCAAGAACCAAGTTCAAGATTTCAATCTCAACTTAACCATATTCCAAAATCTAAGAAAACAACTAAAACCTCACAAATTATAACACTTTCACATTTTTCTTCAAATGCAGAAATGCAGCCAAATATTTTCACATTACTCATTACATATTGCACATCAACATATACACAACACACAACACATTTACAGCAAGCACATAGCACAATTTGTAGTCATTCTTTCTCCCCCTTGATATATGCATGGATTTTCAGAAAATTCACACATTTTTCTTCATGCTTGAGGAATTCCACTGCTATTTCTCATTTTCACACATTTTGTCATCACATTTCTTCTCCCCCTTTTGTCATCAATCAAAGATGGGGTTAATGAAAGTGAGACTGCATGTATCACATATAAGCGATGATATGGACTAAACCTCATTTGGCAATTTAGTAATATATTAGCCAATTCTCATAAACTGTATATTGGCAATATTCAGCAATTCTCTAGTCAAATAATTATTATCCTAATAGCAATAAGCATTATGTAGTATCTTCAATAATAATACAATAAGCAATATATTATCAACTTCTTCTCCCCCTTTTTAGTAGCAATTAAACTTGGGGTGAGTGTATTTGGACAACAAAAGTGAAAAAGAAGCTCTTATCACAAAGATTTCACATATTGAGCTTCAAAACATTATAATGACTAAAAAGGCACAAGTAAATTTCAATGTTAAAGCATAACGTGTGCATCAAGGAATAAACTAAAATAAGCATCAAAATAGAGTTTAGGGATAGAAAGGCTTAGTCTTGGATGCGCTTCATGGTCTTCACTTCCAAATTTGTTTATTATGATGGCCATGTCTCCCTTGAGCTCTATATGATGGGGTCCTTCATTTGTTGTGCTTTGGAAAGTTACCAATTGAGAGGATCTTTGGATCTTCTTCCTTTGAACCACATTTTCCTCCTCCATTGGCTGAAGGAAATTGGTGATGGATTTGTGATTTTACTTTGTTAAACTCCCTTCACCTCCTTCTTCTTGCTTGTTCTATTGAGCTTTACTCCTTTGTTCTTCATTCTCATGCTCTTCTTTTTATTGGGATGCTTCACTGCCTTTTCCTTAATCTTTTGTATTCTTATTGCTGCCATCTCCACTCATATTATCTTCTTGATCTTCTTCATTTTCCTCTTTACTGTCCTCTTTCTCATCTTCTTTCTTTTCTTCTTCTTTGGATTTATAGGAACTTGCATCATTTAAAACCACTTGAGAAATCTTTCTCAAGTCTTCTTCCATACTCTTGACTCTAGCTTATAAACCATCAAATTTGCCAAGAATTATCAGAGCAAAAAGACTTGAAGAATGTGTCCATCTTCTTCATTTCCTCTATATGGTTGTCCAATATTTCTTGAAACACCTTGGCAACTATGGTATCACCTTTAGTGAGATTTTCATCTTCAACTTCTTTTCCTTCAATAGAGAGTACCTCTTCAAATAGTCTTCTTTTGTGGAAGGTTGCTCCCCCTCACTAGATGACTCATCCCTCATTTTAGGTTTCCTTTCTCCAGCAAGGATTTCCTTTTTATCCTCTTCTTCTTGTTCATTTTCTTCTTCCTTCTCTTCATTATCACTAACATCTCTTCTATCACCCCTTAGAGGAGTTTCTCTTCTAGTCCTTCATACATTATCATCATCAAGTGTCCAAGGAATTCCCTTTAGTGAGTTGTTGGTGTAGACTTCTTCACTCTTTATTGGTAGAGCGCTAGAAGACAATTGCACTTGGAGATACTTGAAAATTCCTGTTAATAACCTTGTGGCTTGGATTTGTCTTATGGTTCCTTTTTGTCCAATCATCAAATTCAATAGCAGCCTCCATTGTGACAAATCTATCTAGGCATGACATGCTTTGAGGAACATAAACCTTCTTTGGTTCATTGATCGCTGGTCCTCCTTCTCTTTCTTTTTGCTTTTCCCTTTCCTTTTCCCATGCTAGGCTTCTTTGTCCTCACTTGGAGCTACAACACTTGAATACACTCATTAGTTATTGAATTTTGAAATTTGTAAGCTTCTTCTAAGATTGGTTAACCTTTCTTCGGCTAATGGCATAGTAAGAATATCATTAATTTGTTCATTAGTGCAAATATGCTTTTAAACAAATATTACCCTTAGTAGAATGATCTCTAATGAGATGAAGTTTGATCTCTATATGCTTTGTCCTAGTTTGTTGAATAATATGATTGTCAAATTTGTTGCATTAGTATTATCACATAACATAGCCACATATTTGAAACATAGATCATAATCACTTAGAGTATCAATAAGGTAATAGTGAATGTTTTTAATAGCAATCAAATGAAACTCTTTAGGACAAGATGAAATCTAGCACACAAACACATGGAAAATATAATATTGGCTCTACTTGCTGTCAAATAGAGTTGACTACTCCTATGAAACCATTTTATTCTTGTCAAGCATAGTTGATAAACTTATGGATGCTTATACCTTAACTTGATTCTTAAAAGTGCCATCCTTGGTTTGCTTGATTTGTAGGCCAAGAAAGAAATTGAGTTTTCCTATCATGCTTATTTCAATTTTACTTTGCATCAACTTGGAAAACACATCACAAAGTGAAGTATTAGAAGCACAAAAAATTGTATCATGTATTCGGACAAGTTATAGATCATTGTTGCATGAGGATTTTATAAAAGGGTAGTTTCAGTTTTCCTCTTGAAAATCTTTTGAAAGAAGGAAACTACTCAAGGAAACTAGGGGCTGGTTTTAAACCATTCAAAACTTAGGATAGTTTGAAAATATGGTTAGGAAACTTTTCATGAGCAAAACCGGGTGATTGTTCCATATAAACCACTTCCTCAATAGAACCATTTAGAAAAGCACTTTTGACATTCATTTGAAATAACTTAAAGCAAGTACAAGTCAAAAGCATTCTTATGGACTCAAGTCTAGCATTCGGAACAAAGGTTTCATATCATAATCAATTTCCTCTTCTTGATTGAATCCTTAGGCAACAAGTCTAACCTTGTTTCTAACAACTTCTCCGGATTCAATAAGTTTATTTCTAAAAACCATTTAGTTCCAATAATAGAATGATCATGAGATTTAGGAATATCCAAAATATTGTATCTTTCAAATTTATTTAATTCCTCTTGCATAGCAATAATCCAAAAAATCATCACACAAGGCATCATCAATACTTTTAGGCTCATATGAAATAAAAGAATAAAGTTATTGATAAAATACCACCTTATTTTTACTCCTTGGGAGATATCACCAATGATTTGCTCCTTAGGGTGACCTTTGTGGATATCATAAGTTCTTTGAAAGCTCTTGGTTACCACTAGGTTGGTCATCTTGATTTTGTTCTATCATTTCTTCCTCATTGGTATGATTCTCCAAAGTTGGTGCATGAAGATGACTTTGATATTCATTCATAGATGTACCTACATCATCTTCATCTCTTCTTTCCAAGCAAATGTAAGATTCATCAAAACAAACATGAATGGTTTCCTCATCATGTAAGGTTCTTTTTATTGTAAATTCTATATGCTTTTTCGTAAGAAGAATAGCTAAGATATATCAATATCCATTTTTCTACCAAATTTAAGTAAGTTGTCTCAATAATTTAAGAAAAGACATTTATAACCAAACATTTTAAAATATGCAACTTGAGGCATTCTATAAAAAAAATCAGAAGATGTTTTTCTTCAAAATGATCTTAAAAGAATTATATTTATCATAGCATGTGGTGTTTAAGGCTTTGGCCCAAAAATATTTTTGAAGAAGAATTTTCACAAAGCATAGACTAGCCAATTTCTGCAAAGTTCAAAATTTTCTTTCAATAACACCATTTTATTGTGGAGCTTTTGCAGTTGAAACAATTATATGAAATTCAATTTTCAAAACAAATTTTGTAAAGACTTTGTTGTAAAATTCTCCCATTGTCACTTGTGAAACACTTCTCCAATTTTCAAGGGAGGTTTGAACCTTTTTGAATAATTTTACAAACTTATGAAACACTTAATCTTTTCGAACAATGAATAATGCTAAAATGAATATTTAGAAATTATCAACTACTAGTAAGGCATACTTCAAGTCATCAATACTAGAGTTCCATATAAGTCCAAAAATATCCATTTGAAGAAGCTCAAGATGTTTTGAAGTCTAAAATCATTTTCATGGGTTTGAAAGATTCTTTTGTTTGTTTTTCCATATGGACAAGTATCTCAAAGACAATTTTCTCAAAACACCTTTTTAGCAATCCTCTAACTAAATCTTGATAGAAAAGTTTGTTCAACAAATCCATGTTCACATGACCAAATCTTTTATGCCAAGAAAATCATTATCATAAGCAACAAGACATTCAAGCTTATCAAGATAAAACACATATTCAAAAATTTGTAAAAGATTGATCAAAATCACAAAATATCATTTTTGTCATATAAGTTCAGGGCGACCGAACTTATGGTCTACATCCAAACTTCATGTCCAAATATTTTGTAAAGTTTCATAAATATGTTTTTGGCCAAGCAAATGCATAGATATTCAATCATAGCTATATTAATCATTTTATCATGACATATAATCAATTTCAAGAACATATCTACCATGAATTCAATCTCATATCATCAATGTTACCTAATCAACTTCATAAAAGCAATTGACAAGTTATGGTTGACAAATTTTCAAAGCTAAACAAAATGGATTCTCAACTGAAACTTTGCATGTTAGAATTTTAACTTCTTATTCATTGTCACACAATTGACTAATGCTAATCAAGTTATAGTTCAAATCAGCAATAAGCCACATTTGTTTAAAAAGAAGAAAGAAACATTTACCAACATTGGTTACTCCAAGAATTCTTCCTTTCTTCTTGTCTCAAAAACAAATCCTTCATTGTTTGTCTTGACTTTCATTATGAATGTGATGTTTTCTATTATTCTTTAAGCCAACATCATCAATGTACCGCTTAGTGGTGCTTGAGTTTGAATTAAAGTGCACCTGCAATAAAGGAGATGAAGTATCCTTTGGTACCCATACTTTCTTGGGTCCGTGAGGGTTAGTAATAATTCTCTTAACTCTCCAAATGGTTTTTACACCATTCTCTACTTTTCTTTTAACATAACATTTGGTGACTTTATGTCCATGTTTTCCACAATAAGTACAACAAGTATGAGACATGGAAGTAGAAGTAGCTCTAACAAAGAAGTTGTTATGTTTAGGCACATTATTGACATAATTGTAACCAAGACTATTTTTGACAAGAGAAGATCTTTGAGATCCAAGTAGTTTGTCAAGATTATCTCTTCCATTTGTAAATTCTTCAACACATAATGTAAGATCATCAACTTTCTTTTTCAAAATTTCATGATCACTAAGCATTTTTTTAAGAGAAGAAACTTTTGTACAAAGAGATTTATTTTCAAGAGATATGTTATGTAAAGAAACATTCAAAACTTCTTTTTCAATATTCAAGCATTCAATATAATCAAGAAGCTTTTTATTTTCACAAAATAATTTTGAATTCTCATTCAATAAATCATTAATTTTGATTTTCATTTCCTTATTCCTTTTTGAAGCCTTTTTTAATTCTCCATACATCTCAACAAGTAATTCACTAGGATCATCAATATTATCAATATCATCATCACTATAAGTAGAGGTAGAAGGAGTGGATTGTACCTCATCATTTATTGCCATAAAGCATACATCTACTCTTTCTTCTTCATAAGTAGCTTGAAGTAGTTTCCACATATCATGAGCGGTGTCGCATTCACTCACTTGATCGTACACAATCATATCCAGTGCACAACTCAAGATATTCATGGCTTGGTAATTCATTGTCATCTTCTTTGAGTCACCCTCATCAAATTCGTCCATAGACTTTGGCTCTTTAGTAACTCCATCAATTCTCACTTTCATTGGTATGTAAGGACCTTTCTCAACAATATTCCACAAATCAAAGTTAATAGAACAAATATATATCTTAACTCTAGATTTCCAAAATGTGTAATTTGTTCCTTCAAACAAAGGTGGTCTATTTGTGGAGAAACCTTCCATATAAGGCAAATTTGATAAACTAGCCATATGATCTTTACTTCTAGGTTGTTAAACCTTAAAAAGAAGACCTTGCTCTGATACCAATTGAAAGACCTAAGAGGGGGGGTGAATTAGGTCTTAGGCTAATTAACGAAATTCTTTTCCTGTTTTGCAAATCCTTTGCCTTAATAAAAGCTCTTCTTCAAATTTACAAACTCTAAGTTTATATGTGATTTAATGGTTGAGACAAGATGATCAAACAATAAATTCACAACCAATCAATCAACAACTAAGAACAAATAAGAATAACATAAGTATGTAAACAAGTAAAGCTATAAACAAATGAACACACGATTTATAGTGGTTCGATCTCTCCAAGATCTACATCCACTACCTTGAGTCCACACTCAAGGATTTCAATCAATCCACTATATGCTCAAATTCAACAATTACATAAGAGGCTCACCACACAATGGTTTTACACTCACAACCTCTTTTAGTAATTATACAAACAAGGTTCACCCTTCCACAAGGGTTTTATATCTAAAGACAACCTAAAGACCAATATAATCAAAGGCTCACCCACAAACGGGTTTTACACCACAACCTTGATTAATCTAGTCTATGGCTCACCCTAACACAAAAGGGTTTTATGTCACAAGATAACCTTGCAATGAGCTAGTAGAAAAACAGAATTAAAATGAAGAATGGAGTTTGGATATTACCAACACTTCTTGGTGGATAATTACAATTGCTAGCACCACTTCACCTTTGCCTTTGGAATCTTGAATGTACACCTTTGAGCACAAGGCAATTTGAGAGCTTTTCAATTTAATTTGATGTAAAACAAGTTAGAGCATGTAGGATTTGTTAAGTTCAAAGTTCTACTAAAAAATCTGGAGTTTATGGCTTTTATAGAATTCAAAAATCAGTTCAAACGTTCATAAAACGGCTAGTAACGGCTAGTTTCAGAAAATTCGGATGACCGAATTCTGCGTCCGAATTTTTCGCTTCAAAATTCGGACGACCGAATTTTTTGCATGCGTCCGAATCTTCTTCCGAATTTCTCTGGAAGAACAGTAGCAAACTTTTGCTACAAAATTCGGACGACCGAATTTTTTGTCTGCGTCCGAATCTTCTTCCGAATTTCTCTGGAAGAATAGTAGCAAACTTTTGCTACAAAATTCGGACGACCGAATTTTTGGACTGCGTCCGAATCTTCTTCCGAATTTTTCAAACTTTGTCAAAACATGTTCAAATCAATTCTAACAAGTTGGAAAACCTTCTAGCCTAAAAGATAAGTCATTAAAGACCTTTTAAGTGCAAAAATCATTTATGAAAAATTGATAATTTAGATAAGTTCAAAACCATTGAAACCATTTAAATCAAGTTTTGTGCTCTCAATTGCAACTCATAGATTCCAAGGCTTAAGAGTGTAGGGTTTACAAAGTTTACCTATTAAGCACATGCAACCTACACTTCATGTCTTCAAAGCCTTCTAATATCTTGAACAAACTCTTCAATCTTCAATCACTTTGATATATTGGAGTTGTTCTTGCATTTTAGCTTCAAGGCAATGAGACTTCAAACTTCTTAATCCACAAATCCTATCACACAACATACAAGCATATTAGTCCTCATCAATGTTTGTCATTAATCAAAACTAATCATAACTACATGATTTGCCCTTAGGGCTAACACAACCGAAAATTTAAAACCAATATATGTTTTACAATTGTCTCAAGAACCAACCTTTTTAACAAAATATAGCAACTGGTCTTGCAACCATATTGGAACTAAATTTATTAAAATTTGAAATCGATTTGAAACTAGATCGGGCAATAAGTAAATAGTTAAAAAAAATTTGGAAACTGAATTGAAATCAATTTTAAGAAATACAAATAAAATATAAAAAAACTAAACTAGGAGGACCAGGCTGGACAGCCAGAACTAGTCCGAACCATATTGGAACATGTCTTTCAGTATAATCGTACGCATATTTGCACAAGTGGCAAAAAATTTGGTCTCCTTGCCATTATTTATTACTATGTATTGTAAATATATAAATGTTTACTAAAATATGCCAATAAATATACTAATAATTACTACCTATATATGATTGACACAGAGATTTCATCACATAAACTAATTAGAAATTTTATGAAAATAAGAAAGGTTTTTGTTATGACATACTTGCCAAAGGGGAGATTGAAGGCATATTTGGAAAGTCTCTTAGCATTAGGATTTGATGAGATATTATTTGCCAAGATGAATTTTATGGCATATAGAAGTCGTGTTTGGAAGTTGCATTCTTTGAGCAAAACTCCATTATGGTAAAGATGAAGCTATTTAGGGAATTCTAAAGCTTCTAGGATTTGGAAAATACCATGAAAATCCACCTACACCAAATATCAAAGATTGTCTTCCTATAATTATATTCTTGGGATTCCTTGCTATATTTTAGGGATGACAAACTTGGAGAAGAAGTAAGCTCAAGACTCTTGCATATTATATATATGAGCTTCACGACAAAGCCAAATCAACTCTCCAGACTCTTGGGATTACATCTCTCTCGATACTCACGAAATATTCTTGGAGAGAACTCTCAAGAAGCTCTTTACAATTCTCATGTCATTATTCTAAGAAGAGGCTTCCATGTTTTTCATGCAATATTCGTAAGAGAGTTAATTCGTTGAACTCATGTTTTAGAAGCTGTATTTTAGGAGAGTTCAGCATCACAATTTATCTTTTTTTTATTCTATTCATGTAAGTTGTGTTGTTCTGTTCAAGTGTTGGAAACTAATGTTCAACAGACGCTAGAATGCACTTGACAAGGTTCTGATCAAACCAACTCACGGAGTAGAAGCTTGATACGACTGATCAAGATCAGTTGAGAGAAATAAGTGCAAGTGGGATCTTGCCAAATCCTATCAAAAGGTGTTGCAAGTGGGATCTTGCCAAATCCTATCAAAAGGTGTTTGACACATCCTATTGAAGAGAATTCAAAATAAGCAAGGTGTACCTGGATAACAGTTCAACAATCGTGGAGACAGGATTTGTAGTTGGTATGTTTCCAATCGTGTAGACAACACTATCGTTGTTGGATTTCTAGTTGTTGATGCAGCTTTGGCGAAAGAGAGTTTTGCCAAGTCCACTAGGGGAATCACTAGAGGAGATTGAGAGTGTGTTCATGTACTTTTTAAACATAAAGTTTAGTGGATTTCTTTTTTGGGTATGGCCCGCAGAAGTAAGCTATTGAGCAGAACTGCGTTACTCATTGTGTTGTGTCAAACTTTATTTTCTGTTTGTGTGTTTTGTGTTAAACTGTACAGAATCAACTTCAACATTCAGAGTTTGAAAAACGCGAAAAAATTTGCATAAACCTAACCATACAAGTGGTATCAAATCAAGTCACCAATTGTTGCTGTATTGCTATTCAATTAGCAGGTGAGATCTTGGGAAGGTAGGTTGTGCAATTATGGCAAAAGAAGTAGGATCCATAACAAGGCCACCACTATTGGATGGAGCAAATTATGTATACTGGAAAGCACGAATGAGAATCTTCATTCATAATATGAATGAGAATGCATGGATTCCAGTTCAAAAAGGATGGACGACTCCAACCATCATGAATCATGAAGGGATTGTTATTGAAAAACCCATGGAGGAATAGACAGATGTTGAACGCAAGTTGAATGCAACAAATTCTAGGGTTCTCAATGCCATCTTCACAGTAGTTAATATAGAACAATTCAAATTAATCTCAACTTGTTAATCCACAAAAGAATCATGGGAGGTATTGCAAACTGTCTACAAAGGAACAAGCTATGTCAGAATGTCAGAGTTGCAGATGTTGACAATTTGAGGGATTGAGAATGACAGAAGACGAGACAATTCCCATCTTCAACAACAAATTGAGAGATATTGGCAAAAAATATTCTGAAAAAAAATTGGTGTGCAAAACCTTGAGATCTTTGCCATTAAGATTTGATGCCATAGTTGTTGCCATTGAATAAGTTAAAAAATATCTGAGTTAAAGCTGGATAAATTAATCAGATCCTTGAAGACCTTTGAAATGCATCTCAACACTCAACATAAAAACAAAGGTGTTGCACTTAAAGCTAAAGGAAGTTCAGAGGCAGCCCACATGAACTTTTATATTGACAACATTACCTTGTTGACAAATAAGTTTGGCAAGATGCTAAAGAAAAAAAGTAGAAAGCTCAATGAGCAGAAGTTCAACAAGGGTGATAAAAGAGGAGATGAACACAAGAAGAGTGGTGATGCAAAGGATTTTACAGAAAAGGTGACAACAACAATAGTACCAGATGTTGGGAATGCAGAGGAATTGCTCATACTTAAAATGAGTGTGCAAACAACTTGAAAAACAACAGATCATACAATAGAGGAAGATGGATTGCAAAGACAACAGATCATACAACAGATCATACAATAGAGGAAGATGGATTGCAAAGACAATAGAGGATGGAGAACATGAAAATAAAGTAATTTTCAAAGAAGAATGGTGAAATATGGGATGGATTTGGGTTTTGAGAGAAGAGAGAATTCAGATAGTTTAAAATCAAGAATTTGATTGGTTGAGCGATTTAAAAACTGCTGAAATTGCAAAGTTTGGACAATCAATTTTTCAGGTTTGTGTCCAAACTTGTGTCCGAATTTCACTACAGTTCAGTAAATTTGGACGACCAAATTTTTGGTTATGCATCCGAATCTTTCTGTTTGGAATTTCCTAGGGGAAGTTTGAACATCTGAATTTCACTTCATGCATCTAAACCATGCATTTGAATTTTTTCTGTTTTTACCACACTTCAACACACACATTAATAATTAAATTTTGAAATTCCCAAGCTTCTTCTAAGGTAGCAAAACCTTTCCTCGGCCAAAGGCTTGGTAAATATATCAACAATTTGTCATTTGAATACACATAGTCCAAGCATATATCACTTTTAGCTACATAACCATGAATGAAATTATGTTTAATCTCTATATGCTAAGTCCTAGAATGTTGAATGGAATTTATGCTCAAATTAATTGCACTAGTATTGTAACATAAAATAGGCACACATTTGAAATCTAAGCCATAATCAAGTAGCGTGTGCTTGATCCATAGCACTTGAGCACAACAACTATAGGCGGCAATATATTCACCCTCGTTTGTAGACAATGACACACATACTTGTTTCTTGCTATACCAAGATACAAGGTAACTACCAAGAAATTGACAATGACCACTAGTACTTTTATGCTCGGCTTTGCATCCAGCATAGTTGGCATCCGAATATGCAACAAGGTCAAAAGAAGAAAATTTTGTAAACCAAAGACCATAATCATGGCAATTAAATGAGACTCTTTTGGACAAGATTGAAATATAGCACATAAGCATATGACAAACATAATGTCCGATCTACCTGGGGTAAGATAAAACAAACTGCCAATCATGCCTCTATATACCTTTTCATCAACATTTTTACCTTTCTCATCTTTATCAAGTTTGGTTAATGAACTCATTGGAGTGCTTAAACCTTTTGCTTGGTCCATTACAAATCTCTTCAAGTGTTCCTTGGTATACTTGGACTGATTTATGAAAGTGCCATCCTTGGTTTGCTTGATTTGTAACCCAAGAAAGAAGTTGCTTTCTCCCATCATGCTCATTTTGAACTCACTTTGCATTAACTTGAAAAATTCCTCACAAAGAGAAAAATTAGTAGCACCAAATATGATATCATCAATATATATTTGCACAAGTAAAAGATCTTTTGTACAAGAGGTTTTATGAAAAGAGTAGTGTCAAAACTTTGGATAGTTTGAAGACATGGTTAGGAAACTTGTAATGAGACAAAACTGGGAGGTTGTTCCACATAAAGCTCTTCATCAATAAAACCATTTATAAAAGTATTTTTGACAGTCATTTGAAATAACTTAAAACCTTTAAAGCAAGTAAATGCCAAAAGCATTCTTATAGATTCAAGTCTAGCCACCGGAACAAAAGTTTCATCATATTCAATTCCCTTTTCTTGATTGAATCCTTGAGCAACAAGTCTAGCCTTGCTTCTAACAACTTCTTCGGATTCATTTAGTTTGTTTCTAAAAAACCATTTTGTGCCAATGAAGGAGTGATCAAGGGGTCTTGGGACTAGATCCAAACTTTGTTTCTCTCAAATTGATTTAATTCCTCTTGTATAGCAACAATCCAAAAATCATTACATAATGCATCATCAATGTTTTTAGGCTCAATGTGAGATAAAAGTGCAAAGTTGTCAATGAAGTACCGTCTTGTCCTAACACCTTGAGATACATCACCAATGATTTTCTCCTTAGGGTGGCCTCTTGCATATCGTAGATCCTTTAGTAGCTCTTGGTCACCACTAGGTTGGTTATCTTGTTCTTGCTCAATCATATCTTCTTCATTGCTGTGATCTTCCAAGGTTGGAGCTTGAATATGAGTTTGATTATCATTCATTGAAGTACCTACCTCATCACCATGTCTTCTATCCAAGTAGATGTTAGACTCATCAAAACTCACATGTATGGTTTCCTTAACACATAAAGTTCTTTTATTGTAAGCTCCATAAGCCTTCTAATTAGAGGAATAACCAAGGAATATGCCTTCATCCAATTTTCTATTAAATTTACCCAAGTTGTCACGCATATTCAAAATAAAGCACTTACAACCAAACACTTTGAAATAGGAAATATAGAGTGTTAGCCCTAAGGGCAAATCATATAGGTTTGATTAGTTTTGATTAATAACAAACATTGATAAGGACTAATATGCTTGTATGTTGTGTGATAGGATTTTTTGATTGAGAAGGAAGCAAGTCTCATTGCCTTGGAGCTAGCAATGCAAGAACAACTCAAAGATGTCAAAGTGACTGAAGATTAAAGAGTTTTTTCAAGATGAATGAAGGCTTTTAAGACATGAAGTGTAGGTTACACGTGGCTAATAGGTAAACTTTGTAAACCCTACACTTTTAAGCCTTGGAATCTATGAGATGCAATTGAGAGCGCAAAACTTGATTTAAATGGTTTCAATGATTTTTAGCTTACCTGAGTTATCAAGTTTTCATCAATGGTTTTTGAACTTAAAAGGTCTTTAATGACTTATATTTTAGGCTAGAATGCTTTCCAACTTGTTTGAATTGATTTGAATATGTTTTGACAAAGTTTGAAAAATGAATGCATAAGAGAGCATAAAACTTGATTTTGAATCATAAATGGCTTTGAGTAAAATCTTAATGATCAAATACTTTGGTAACGGTTTTTGAGTTCAAAAGAGTTTGTATGATATATCTTTTGATCCTAAATGATTCCAAATATTTTGAGACAGATTTTCAAATGTTTTCACAAAATTTGGAAAGTTTGGACGCAAGTTTGGACTTCCAAATTGTGACATGGTTACTGTTTTTCCAGAGAAGTTCGAACGAAAGTTTGGATGCATGAGCCAAAGTTCGGACGCCCGAACTTTGCTAGACAACATGTCGCAGAAAGTTCGGACGAAAGTTCGGACATCCGAACTTCCCTGAAACTAGCCGTTACTAGCCGTTTGAACTGATTTTCAAATTTTATAAAAGCCATAAACTCCAGATTTTTTAGTATAACTTTGAACTTAAGAAATCCTACAAGCTCTAACTTGTTTTACATCAAATTAATTTGAAAAGCTCTCAAATTACCTTCTACTCAAAGGTGTAAATTCAAGATTCCAAAGGCAAAGGTGAAGTGGTACTAGCAATTGTATTCATCCACCAAGAAGTATTGGTAACATCCAAACTCTATCTTTACATTATTGTTGTGATTGATACAAGGTTATCTTGTGACGTAAAATCCTTTTGGTAAGGGTGAGCCATCGACTAGATTAATCAAGGTTGTGGTGTAAAACCCGTGTGTGGGTGAGCCTTGGATTAGATTGGTCTTTAGGTTGTCTTTAGATATAAAACCTTTATGGAAGGGTGAACCTTTTTTGTAGAATTGCAAAAGAGGTTGTGAGTGTAAACCCATTGTGTGGTGAGCCTCTTATGTAATTGTTGAAATTGAGCATATAGTGGATTGGTTAAAATCCTTGAGTGTGGACTCAAGGTAATGAATGTAGATCTTGGAGAGATTGAACCACTATAAATCGTGTGTTTATTTCCTTATAGCTTTACTTGTTTACATGCTTGTGTTATTATTATTTGCTCATAGTTGTTGATTGATTGGTTGTGGTCTTATTGTTTGATGATCTTGTCTTAACCATCAAAACACATACAAACTTGAAGTTTGTGGATTTAAAGAAGAGCTTTTATTAAGGCAAAGGATTTGCAAATAGGGAAAAGATTTTGATAATTAGCCAAAGACCTAATTCACCCCCCTCTTAGGTCTTTCAATTGGTGTCAGAGCAATGTCTTCTTTTTAAGTTCTAACAACCTAGAAGTAAAGATTATTTGGCTAGCTTATCAAATTTGCCTTATATGAAAGTTTCTTCTACAAATAAACCTCCTTTGTTTGATGGTTCTAATTATACATTTTGAAAATCTAGAATTAGAATTTTTATTTGTTCTATTAACTTTGATTTGTGGAGTATCATTGAGAAAGGTCCCTATGTACCTATGAGAATAAAAGCTGATGGAAGTACAAGGGAACTAAAGCCTATGGGGGAACTTGATGAGAACGACTCAAGAAAGATAACTTTAAACTACCAAGCAATGAACATCTTGAGTTGTGCATTGGACATGAACGAATACAATAAAGTGAGTGAATGCGACACCGCTCATGATATGTGGAAACTTCTTCAAGTAACACATGAGGAAAGAGCCAATATGTGCTTTATGGCAATAAATGATGAGGTACAATCCACTTCTTCTACTTCTACTTGTTGTGATGATGATATCGATGATCCTAGTGAATTACTTGTTGAAATGTATGATGGATTAAAAAAGGCCTCAAAAAGGAATAAGGAAATGAAAACCAAAATTAATGATTTATTTAATGAGAATTCAAAATTTTTTTGTGAAAATAAAAAACTTCTTGATTCTATTGAATGCTTGAATATTGAAAAAGAAGTTTTAAATGTCTCTTTACAAAACATATCTATTGAAAATAAATCTCTTTGCACAAAGGTTTCTTCTCTTGAAAAAATGCTTAGTGATCATGAAATTTTGAAAAAGAAAGTTAATGATCTTACGTCATGTGTTAAATAATTTACAAATGGAAGAGACAATCTTGACAAAATTCTTAAAGCTCAAAGATCTCCTTTTGTCAAAAATGGTCTTGGTTATAATTATGTAAACAATGTGCCTAAATATAACAACTTCTTTGTTAGAGCTACTTCTACTTCCATGCATCATACTTGTACTTATTGTGGAAAACATGGACATAAAGTCACCAAATGTTATGTTAAAAGAAAAGTAGAGAATGGTGTAAAAACCATTTGGAGAGTTAAGGGAATTATTACTAACCCCCACGAACCCAATAAAGTATGGGTACCAAAGGAAACTTGCTCTCCTTTATTGCAGGTACGCTTCAATTCAAACTCAAGCACCACTAAGGGGTATATTGATGATATTGGCTTAAAGAATAACAGAAAACACCTCATTCATAATCAAGGTCAAAGCAACCGATGAAGGATTTATTTTTGAGACAAGAAGAAAGGAAGAATTCTTGGAGTATCCAATGTTGGTAAAGGTTCCTCTCTTCTTTTTAAACAAATGTTGCTTAGTGTTGATTTGAACTATAACTTGCTTAGCGTTAGTCAATTGTGTGACGATGAATAAGAAGTTAAATGCCAACATGCAAAGTTTCAGTTGAGAATCCCTTTTGTTTAGCTTTGAAAATTTGCCAACCATAACTTGTCAATTGCTTTTATGAAGTTTATTAGGTAACATTGATGATATGAGATTGAATTCATGGCAGATATGTTCTTGAAATTGATTATATGTCATGATAAAATTATTAAAATAGCTATGATTGAATATCTATGCATTTGCTTGGCCAGAAACATCTTTATGAAACTTCACAAAATGTTCGGACTTGAAGTTTGGATGTAGACAAAAAGTTCGGTTGCCCAAACTTATATGACAATATGACATTTTGTGATTTTGATCAATTGCTCGCAAAATATTTGAATATGTGTTTTATCTTGATAAGCTTGAATGTCTTGTGGCTTATGATAATGATGGATTTTCTTGGCATAGAAGATTAGGTCATGTGAGCATTGATTTGTTGAGCAAAATTTCCTCTCAAGATTTAGTTGGAGGATTGCTAAAAATATGTTTTGAGAAAATTATCTTTGAGATACTAGTAAATATGGAAAACAAACAAAAGAATCTTTCAAACACATGAAAATGCATTTAGACCTCAAACATCTTGAGCATGTTCATATGGATTGATTTGGACTTATGAGGAACTCTAGTATTAATGACTTGAAGTATGCCTTAGTAGTAGTTAAGGATTTCTCAACATTCACTTTAGCATTATTCTTTGCTCAAAAAGATGAAGTGTTTCATAAGTTTGAAAAACTATTCAAAAAGGTTCAAACCTCCCTTGAGTGCAAATTGATTTCCATTAGAAGTGACAATGGGAGAATCTTACAAACAAGTCTTTACAAAATTTGTGATAAAAATTGAATTTCATATAATTGTTTCAACTGTAAAAACCCCACAACAAAATGGTGTTATTGAAAGGAAAATTTGAACTTTGCAAAAATTGGCTAGGTTTATGCTTTGTGAAAACTCTTCTTCAAAAATTTTTTGGACCAAAGCCGTAAACACCACATGCTATGAAAAATAGAATTCCTTTAAGATCATTTTGAAGAAAAACATCTTTTGAATTCTCTTTTATAGAATGCCTCAAATTGCATATTTTAAAATGTTTGGTTATAAATGTCTTATCTTAAATTCTTGTGATAACTTACTTAAATTTGATAGAAAACCTGATATTGGTATATCTCTTAGCTATTCTTCTAACAAAAAGGCATATTGAATTTATAACAAAAAGAACCTTAAATGATGAGGAAACCATTCATGTTAGTTTTGATGAATTTTACCATTACTTGGAAAGAAAAGATGAAGATGATATAGGTACGTCTATGAATGACTATCAAATCCATCTTCAAGCACCAACTTTGGAGGATCATACCAATGAGCAAGAAATGATTGAACAAAATCAAGATGACCAACATAGTGGTGACCAAGAGCTCCCAAAGAACTTAGGATATCCAAAAAGGCCACCCTAAGGAGCAAATTATTGGTGATACCTCCCAAGGAGTAAACATAAGACGGTACTTTATCGATAACTTTATTCTTTTACCTCATATGAGCCTAAAAGTATTGATGATGTATTGTGTGATGATTTTTGGATTGTTGCTATGCAAGAGGAATTAAATCAATTTGAAAGATACACAATTTGGATATTCCTAAATCTCATGATCATTCCATTATCAAAACTAAATGGTTTTTAGAAATAAACTCAATGAATTCGGAGAAGTTGTTAGAAATAAGGTTAGACTTGTCGCCCAAGGATTCAATCAAGAAGAGGGCATTGATTATAATGAGACTTTAGCTCCGGTTAGTAGATTTAAATCAATTAGAATACTTTTGGCATTTGCATGTTTTAAAGGTTTCAAACTCTTTCAAATGATGTCAAAAGTGCTTTCTCAAATGGCTTTATTGATGAGAAAATTTTATGTAAAACAACCTCATGATTTCATTCATAAAAAAAATTCTTAATTATGTTTTCAAACTCTCAAAAGCCTTATATGGATTGAAACAAGTTACTAGAGCTTGGTATGAAATATTCAGTATTTTTCCTCTTTCAAAAGTTATTTTTTTAAGAAAACTTGACATAAATCTTTTCATTAAAACCTCTTGTAACAATGATCTATAACTTATCCAAATATATGATACATTTTTTGGTGCTTCTAATACTTCACTTTGTGATGTGTTTTCCAAGTTGATGCAAAGTAAATTTAAAATGAGCATGATAGGAAAACTCAATTTATTTCTTGGCCTACAAATCAAGCAAACCAAGGATGGCACTTTCATGAATCATGTTAAGGTATAAGCACTTCCACAAGTTTATCAACTATGCTTGACAAGAATAAAAAGGTTTCATAGGAGTAGTCAACTCTATTTGGCAGCAAGTAGAGCCAATATTATGTTTGTCATGTGCTTGTGTGCTAGATTTCATCTTGTCCTAAAGAGTCTCATTTGATTGTTGTTAAACACATTCTCTATTACCTTATTGATACTCCAAGTGATTATGGTCTATTTCAAATGTGTGGCTATGTTATGTGATAACACTAATGCAACAAATTTGACAATCATATTATTCAACAAACTAGGAAAAAGCATATAGAGATCAAACTTCATCTCATTAGAGATCATTCTACCAAGGGTAATATTTGTTTAAAGCATGTTTGCACTAATGAACAAATTAATGATATTCTTTCTAAGCCATTAGCTGAAGAAAGGTTTGACCAATCTTAGAAGAAGCTTAGGGATTTAAAAAATTCAATAACTAATGAGTATATTCAAGTGTTGTAGCTCCAGGTGAATTTTGAATGCAAGGTTTGGGTGCATACAAAACATTCAGATGTCCAAACTCCACTATTAAATCACCAATCCCACTTGATTATCGTATTCTAAGCAGTAAATACTCCTTGAAAATCACATCCTTTCTCTAAAATTCATAATGGTGAGGACAAAAGATCCTAGTATGAGAAAAGGAAAGGGAAAAACCAAGGAAAGAAAAGGAGGACAAGAGATCAATGAACCAAGGAAGGTTCATATTCCTCAAAGCATGTCATGGATGGATAGATTTGTTACAGTGGAGGCTACTACTGAACTTGATGATTGGACAAAAAGGAACCATAAGATAAATCCAAGTCACAAGGTGGATGTCATCAAAGTACTCGAAATGGGTAATATACTCTCATTTTTAGATGATGTGAGATGGACTAGTTTGCTTGTGTTTGATTAATGCTATTACCTTTCTTAGTTTATGAATTTTATGCAAATATTAAGGAAGAAAAAATTGAGCAAATTGGTAATAAAGCTATTCAGTGATACTCTTCAAGAATATCACGAGTTGATTTTTGAGATTGATAATGCATTGCTCAATAGAATTTGTGATGTTGAGGATGTTGGGTTTATGCATTATTCTTCTGGGGACATTTTTTTATACGTGAGTTATACTCACATGAAAGAATTGAGAATGCCTATATAAATGGTAGAAGCCTCAAGACTAGAAATGAGATATATATATATATATATATATATATATATATATATATATAAAAGCTTTTTTGATGCTAGTGAAAGAATTATGCATCACATGCTTACTACCTTGATTATAGCATACTTTGGGCACAAATTTTCTATTGATAATATGTATGATGTAATTATGATAGCCATGCATAAGAAAAGAAAAATGAATTTTAGATATATATTGCTAAAGAATATAATGGCAGCTAGAAGAACTGAGCATAAGGCATTGCTGTATAGAAGGTTATTAACAGGAAATTTTCAAGTATCTCCAAGTGCAATTGTCTTCTAGTGGTTTACCAATAAAGAATGAAGAAGTCTACGCCAACAACTCACTAAAGAGAATTCCTTGGATACTTGATGATTGAAATACCTAAGGGGGGGTGAATTAGGTATTTGGCTATTTTTTGCAAACTTAAGCCTTTTACGCGTTTAGATCAAGAACAGATTATATAAGCTAATTAGAGACAATTTATAGCAAAGCAATGAAGAAATCAATAGCAAAGAACTCAAACAATTTATAGTGGTTCGATCCTCAAGATCTACGTCCACTACCTTAAGCTCACACTTAAGGATTTCAAACAATCTACTATTTGCTCAGGTTTACAAACTGCAAGAGAGGCTCACCACACTATCGTTTTACACTCACAACCTCTTCTAGTAACTCTTACAATACAAGGCTCACCAAATACAATGGTTTTATATCTCAAACAACGTTGAATCACACTTTCAAGGATCACCCTTATCTAAAGGATTTTTATGTTATCAAGATAACCTTGCTAGAGCTAGTAGAACAACACAATATGATAAATAAATGAGAGTGTTTAGATGTTACCATTTGATGGTAGATATTACACAAAGTTGCACCTTCACACTTTGATGTCTTTGGATTGATCAATTGAATGCACAAGACATAAGAGAGCTTAAGAAATGTTTGCTAAATGCTTTTGAATGCTTAGAGTTTTCAAGATTTCAAAACTTGCAAAAGATTGCACGTTTATGGCTTTTATAGAATTTGAAAATCAGTTAAAACGGTCATAAAACGGCTAATAACGGCTAGTTTCAGAAAATTTGGACGACCGAATTCTGCGTCCGAAATTTTCGGACGACCGAATTCTTCCTGCTACATCTGAATCTTCTTCCGAATTTCTCTGGAAGAAACAGTGACCATGCTGAAGGCCAAAATTCGGACGACCGAATTTTTCTTCATGCGTCCGAATCTTCTTCCGAATTTCTCTGGAAGAACAGTAGCAAACTTTTGCTACAAAATTCGGACAACTGAATTTTCATCCGAATTTTTTAAACTTTGTCAAAACATATTCAAATCAATTCAAACAAGTTGGAAAACATTCTAGCCTTAAAGATAAGTCATTAAAGACCTTTTATGTACCAAAACCATTTATGAAAACTTGATAATTTAGGTAACTTCAAAACCATTGAAACCATTTAAATCAAGTTTTGTGCACTCAATTGCAACTCATAGATTCCAAGGCGTAAGAGTGTAGGGTTTACAAAGTTTACCTATTAACTACATTTAACCTACACTTCATGTCTTCAAAGCCTTCATTAATTTTGAACAAACTCTTCAATCTTTAATCACTTTGGCATATTTGAGTTGTTCTTGCATTGCTAGCTCCAAGGCAATGAGACTTCATGCTTATTTGTTCATATAACCTATCACACAACATACAAGCATATTAGTCCTCATCAATATTTGTCAATAATCAAAACTACATGATTTGCCTTTAGGGCTAGCAATCTCCCCCTTTTTGATGATGACAAACTTTGATGAAAAATGTGATAGATTAAAACGATGTAGTACATAGAAGTATTAATGTCAATGATAGAAAATAACTAATTTAGCACATTGACATACAAAAGGCTCAATATGAGCCTATGACCCAACCAACCTCCATTAACCTCCTTCCTTCCAACTAACTATGATAGAAGATATAGCATTTAACCATTAAGAAAACTTCTAAGAGAGTTTTTAAAGGTTGTAAAAGTTTAACAATGCTCCCGCTTAGATTGTGCTCATTTTTCAACAAATTTGGACTTGAGATACTATGTATCTGAATTTTGACATATCAAGTCTGAACTGTAAAATAAGTGAAATGAAAGCTTCAATTTTTGAAAATAAGCTTTCCTAAGGTTGTTCAAACATAGTAGAAGAGATTGAAACATGTTTGAATCAATTTGAACAACAAAAGAGCACATTTTGGTAACACAATATGCATGCGTCTGAATTTCTGGACATGCATCTGAATTTTTAAATCTTAAGTCCAAACTGTAATAAATTCAATATAATGAATGTTTAAGGTTAAATAAAGTGTTCCTAAGGTTGTTCAAACGTAATGGAGGAGAATAAGACATATTTGAATCATTTTGAACAACAAAAGAGTACTTTTTGGCAACAAGATATGCATGCATCCGAATTTCAAAACATACATCCGAATTTTAAATCCAAAATTTTTGACAACAGATATGTCAAGAACAATTTAGCCATTTGTAAAAACTCAGAAAACATCCATATAATTCACAGTTTCAAACATCCATATAATTGTTTTCATAGAGAAACAAGTCAAGAACAATTTAGCCATTTGTAAAAAATCAGAAAACATCCATATAATTCACAGTTTCAAACATCCATATAATGCATAGTTTCATCACACACAACATTTTCACACATTTTGTCATCTCATTTCTTCTCCCCCTTTTGTCATCAATCAAAGATGGGGCCAATAAAAATGAGATTAACAATTTTAACACATAAAGGAAGCTCTCATCACTGAGATTTTATCACTGGGCTTCACTATTACATAAAATGCAGAAGGAAATACTTAACAAGTTCATAATTAAAAAATAGTTAATGCATAACTCATAATATAACTTAAAAACAGTAAATAAAAATGGAAGAAATACTTAGTCGTGTGATGTTGATGGAGAGGCTCTGCTGATTCCTTTCTTGATGGCCAAGTGCTTCACTCTTCCTTGGCTGAAAGAGATGTGTGTTGGTGAGACAATTTCAGCTTGAGCTAATTGCCTTCCTGCTTCTTGTGGTTCTTCATGTGCATGTTCTTCTTCTTCTTCTTCTTCTGCCACAGTCTCATCATTTCCTCCTTGATCATCATCACTGTCATCACTATTATCATCTTTGTCCTTCTTTTCTTCCTTTTTATCACTATCATCCTTATTTCTATCTTGAGGCCTAGAGGGTCCTTCACCACTTTGAGTATTTCTCATTAGGATTTCCTCAATGTGCTTTACACTACTTTCCAGTCCATCTAACTTTCCAAGAACCATTGGAGCAAATGATTCAAAGAACTTATACATCTTCTCCATTTCCTTGACATGATTGTTCAAGGCTTCTTGGAATGCTTTGGCTACTACGGTGTCACCTCTAGTTATTCCTTCACCACTTGACTTAACTCCAGTTTCTTCTTCAAACATTCTCCTCTTTGTTGGTGGTTGCTCCCCTTTACTTGAGGTATCATGCTTTCTCTTTGTCTTCATCTCTCTTGCAAGGGTCTCTTCTTCATCCCCTTCTTCTTCCTCTTCCTCACTTTCAGTCTTTTCTTCTCTTCCTATTCTTTTTGGAGGGGATTCTCTTTTTGTTCTCCATACATTATCCTCATCAAGAACTAACTGCATTCTCTTAAGAGTTTCATTAGTGTAAATCTCTCCACTCTTAAAGGCTTGTCCTCTTCCCGGAAGTCTAATCTTCAAGTGCTTAAAGATTCTAGTCAACAATCTTCCAAATGGGAATGCCTTGGTTACTATTTTTCTGGCAGTAATCATGTGTTTCAAGGCAATATAACCAAAGTTTAATCTCCTATGTTCATGCAATGCTAACATAAACACCATATGCATATTACCTACTGATGATTTATGCCCAAAGTTAGGAACAATCATAGTAGTCACCATATGATGTAACACTCTACCTCTAGCATCCAAGTTCTTGATTTCTCTTTCTTTTATAGATCTAAACTCTCTTCCATTGGTAAATGCTTCTTCAAATCTAACTTATGTAAAGAGTTCATGATCATAGCAATGCATGGATGGTGCATAATATCTAGCTCCATTGTCACCTACTCTACAAATTCTATTTATGAACGCTTCACTAAATTCAATGTCAACTTGGAATACTCTAGATGAATATTATTGTATCACATTATCCCCTACAGTCTCAATTCTTTCATCCTTTAGGTTGGCATAGAATTCATATATTAATGCAGGATAGAATTCTTCATCAATGAATAACAAACTACTCCAACCAATATCACTAAAACAAGATAAAACAATATTCATGCTTGACAGTTTATCAATATCCACCTTATACCCAGGGATAATTTTTCTACTACTTTTGCTCCATTTGTCAAACTCATGAGCAGCCTTAATAGAGACAAACCTGTCAACCCCAGATAATGTTTGAGGGATTTGAATTCTTCTTGGTTGGTTGAGGATTGGATCTTCATCTCCTTCCTTAGCCTTTCTTTGCCTTTCTCAACATTTGGCTTCTTTGTTCTCACCATTGATATATTTCTATTAAGAAGTTCTGGATTTTTTGGTATGAATTTAGGGTTAGAAGTTCAAAAATGAAGGCAAATCGGAATGATAATGTGTGGTTTTGAAGGGATTTTGATTCGGACGTGAATGGGTATGAGAGGTTTTGAAAGGATGTGAAATTCGGAAGTTGTAATGTTTGGAAGAAACCGTTCAGTTTTCATTTAAAGGAGTGCATTGGTAAAATTCGGACGACAGAATTCTTAGGTCTACGTCCGAATTTTCGATCGAAAGTTTCTGTTTCTTCAGTTCAGAAAATTCGGTCGACCGAATTTTCTGACCTGCGTCCGAATTTTTTGATCAAAAGTCTCTGTTTTTCTTTCACTCAGAAAATTCGGTTGACCGAATTTTCTGTAGTGCATCCAAATTTTGAATCAGAAAAATTCCTGTTTTTATCAAAACTTCAATACACACATTAGTCATTGAATTTTGAAATTCCTAAGAGTCTTCTTAGGTGATTGAACATTTCCTCAGCCAAAGGCTTTGTAAAATATGTCAGCAATTTGATCATTTGTATTTACATATTCTAAGCATATATCTTTCTTAATCACATGATCACGAATGAAATGATGTTTTATCTCTATATGCTTAGTCCTAGAATGTTGAATGGGATTTATGCTCAAATTGATAGCACTAGTATTAGCACATAGTATAGGCACACACTTAAATTTAAGACCATAATCAAGTAAGGTGTGCTGCATCCATAATAATTGTGCACAACAACTTCCTGCAGATATGTATTCAGCTTCTGCGGTGGATAAAGATACACAAGCCTGCTTTTTACTAAACCAAGATACTAGACAACTACCAATAAATTGACAATGACCACTCGTACTTTTACGTTCAACTTTGCATCCAGCATAGTCAGCATCAGAGTATCCAATAAGTTCAAAAGATGAAGTTTTTGAAAACCAAAGACCATAGTCATGTGTATCAATCAAATAGCGAAAAATACGTTTAATAGAAATAAGATGAGATTCTTTAGGAAATGATTGGAATCTAGCACAAAAGCATACAACAAACATAATATCTGGTCTACTAGCTGTGAGATAGAGTAAACTTCCAATTATACCTCTATACAACTTTTCATCAATGTTTTTACCTTTCTCATCTTTGTCAAGTTTAGTTGATGAACTCATTGGAGTACCTATTCCTTTTGCTTGATTCATTCCAAATCTTTTCATTAACTCCTTGGTATACTTTGCTTGATTGATAAAGAATCCATCCTTGACTTGTTTAATTTGCAGCCCAATGAAAAAATTTAGTTCTCCCATCATGCTCATTTCAAATTCATTTTGCATTAATTTGGCAAAATCTTCACAGAGAGATGTATTAGTAGCACCAAATATAATATCATCAACATAAATTTGTACAAGTAAAATATCATTTTTAGAAGATGTTTTTATAAAAAGAGTTGTGTCCACTTTTCCTTTTGTAAAGCCTTTTGAAAGAAGAAATCCACTCAACCTTTCATACCAAGCTCTTGGGGCTTGTTTCAATCCATATAGAGCTTTGGTTAACTTGAACACATAATTTGGAATTTTTTCACGAATAAAACCAGGAGGTTGTTCTACATAAACCTCTTTTCAATGAAACCATTTAGAAAAGTACTTTTGACATCCATTTGAAACAGTTTAAAACCTTTAAAACAAGCAAATGCAAAAAATATTCTTATAGATTCTAATCTGGCTACTGGAGCAAAAGTCTCACCATAATCAATACCTTCTTCTTGGTTGAAACCTTGAGCAACAAGTCTAGCTTTATTTCTAACAACTTCTCCTAGTTCATTTAACTTATTTCTAAAAACCCACTTTGTACCAATAACAGAATGATCATGAGGTCTAGGAACAAGAGTCCAAACTTTATTTCTCTCAAATTGATTTAACTCTTCTTCCATAGCAATAATCCAGAAATTATCACACAATGCATCATCAATATTTTTTGGTTCAATATGAGATAAAAGGGCAAAATTATCGGTAAAGTACCGCCTTGTTTTAACTCCTTGGGAGACATCACCAATGATTTGCTCCTTAGGATGACCTCTTGCATATGTGATATCCTTTGGAAGTTCTTGATTACTGCCTGATTGACCATCTTGTTCTTGCTTCATTATTTCTTCTTCTTTGGCATGATCTTCCATTGTGGGTACTTGGTGTTGAGTTTGATTTTCAACCATTGAGGAGCCTGCATCATCTTTATTTCTTCTTTGAAGATAAATGTTAGATTCATCAAAGGTTACATGAATATAGAAGCGACGCATGCGCCCGCCGTCCGTTTGCCGACCCGCAGTAGGGGCCTCCGGCCCCCAAGGGCACGCGTCGTTGGCTAAGCCGGCGCGGCGGAAGAGCCGCGACGGCCGCCTTGAAGTACAATTCCCATCGAGCGGCGGGTAGAATCCTTTGCAGACGACTTAAATACGCGACGGGGTATTGTAAGGGGCAGAGTGGCCTTGCTGCCACGATCCTCTGAGATTCAGCCCTTTGTCGCTTCGATTCGTGAGAAAAAAAAAACTCTTCAACTAGAGAAGCTCAAGAGGGAAACTAGGGTTTCTGCAACTTCGAGGAGCGATGGGGAAGGGAACAGGGAGCTTTGGCAAAAGGAGGAACAAGACCCACACGCTATGTGTTAGGTGTGGGCGTCGCAGCTTCCATCTTCAGAAGAGCCGCTGCGCTGCCTGTGGTTACCCAGCCGCCCGCAAGAGGAAATATAACTGGAGTGTGAAGGCAATTAGGAGAAAGACAACTGGAACTGGACGCATGAGGTATCTCCGCCACGTCCCCCGCAGATTCAAGACTAACTTCAGAGAAGGTACTGAAGCTGCTCCAAGGAAGAAGGCAGCTGCCGCATCTGCTTGAGAGTATGATTCTGGAGGGTACTTAGTATTCCTTAGTAGTTTTTTGCTCGGTTATTTAGTAGTCCTTAGTATTCGAACAACTGAAATCTTTGGAGAACATCATTTCAATGGTTTTGTGCCCATTTGATCACTGAGTATGGTTACTTTTTGAATTTGTACTATTTCATTTGGATCTTTAATACGAATGAATGAGTGGCTATTCATAGTTGGAATAAAAAAAAAAAAAAAGGTTACATGAATAGATTCTTCAACACACAATGTCCTTTTATTATAGACTCTATATGCCTTTTTATTTGATGAATAACCAAGAAATATTCCTTCATCTGATTTTCTATCAAACTTACCAAGATAGTTACTAGTGTTTAAGATGAAGCACTTACAACCAAAAACTTTAAAGTAGACAATTGATGGAGTTTTATCAAATAGAAGTTCAAAAGGTATTTTACTTATAAAAGGTCTTAGCAAAACTCTATTCATGACATAACCAGCTGTATTTACAGCTTCAGTCCAAAAATATTTAGGTAGTGAATTTTCACAAAGCATTGATCTAGTCATTTCTTGTAAGGTTCTGTTTTTCCTCTCAACAACACCATTTTGTTGAGGTATTTTGGCAGCTGAAAAATTGTGAGTAATTCTTTACTCATCACAAAATTTTGTTAAATCTTGATTACAGAATTCTCTTCCATTATCACTTCTAATAGAAATCAGTTTTCAATCAAGCGATGTTTGAACCTTTTTGAAAAGTTTTGAAAATTCATAAAACGTTTCATCTTTTTGTGCTAAGAAAATTACCCATGTAAATCTTGAAAAATCATCAACAATCACATAAGCATAACTTTTACCACCAAGACTAGTAGTCCTCATAGGTCCAAATAAATCCATGTGAACTAGTTCAAGAGGTTTTGAGGTAGAAACCATTTTCTTTAGTTTAAAAGATGTTTTGATTGTTTTCCATATTGACAAGCATCACAACGATGAGTTTTGTCAAAATGCAATTTTGGTAATCCTCTAACTAGCTCTTGTGTAGAAAGTTTGTTCAATAAATCCATGCTTACATGTCCTAATCTTCTATGCCATAAAAATCCATCATTGTCATGAATGGCAAGACATTTAATATCATTAGTAATAAGCTCATCAAGATACATCACGTATACATTACCAACTCTTTTAGCAACAAAAATAGTTTTGTTACTTGCACTGTCAAGAATAGTACAAGTATCACATTTAAACTCTACTTTGCATCCATTGTCACATAATTGACTAATACTAAGTAAATTATACTTTAAACCTTCAATAAGTAAAACTTGCTTGATAATAAGGAAAGAACCTTTACCAATGTTACCTATTCCAAGTATTTTCCCTTTCTTCTTATCTCCAAATGTGACAAAACCTTCACTTGTACTTTGAAGCTCACTAACAAGTGATGCATTTCCAGACATATGCCTTGAGTAGTCACTGTCAAGGAACCATTTTGTGGCACTTGATCTTGAGGCAAATTGTACCTACACCAAATTAGAAAGAGTGATTTTTGGTACCCATATCTTCTTGGGTCCAAGGGGGTTAGTAAAAGTTCCTTTGATTTTCCAAATGGTCTTAACACCATTTTCTATCTTTCTTTTTATAGAAACCTTGTGTTCATGCTTACCACAATATGTGCAACAAATATGTGACCCATAATGAGAAAATTCTTTAACAAAAGACTTTTTCTGTTTTGGAGCAAAACAATCATGTGTAAAACCAAGACCATGTTTTACAAATGAAGATCTTTGATAACCAAGTAATTTATTTAAATTTTCTCTTCCATTTGTAAATCTCTCAATGCATAAAGTTAGATCATTAACCTTCCTTTTTAAAAGCTCATGATCTTTTATCATTAATTCAAGAGAAATAATTCTTGTACAAAGCTTCTTGTTTTCAAAAGATATGTTTTGTATGGTTGTATTCAAAACTTCTTTTTCAATGGTAAGACAACTAATGGTTTCAAGAAGTTTACCATTTTCAACAAGTAATTTTGAATTTTCATTGGATAAGTCATTGATTTTGAATTTCATTTCTTTATTTCTTTTTGAAGCCTTTTTCAGTTCTTCATATAGTTCTACAATCAATATCATCATCACATACATTTGAAATGGAAGGTGAAGATTGTACCTCATCATCAATAGCCATAAAGCATATGTTGGTCTTTCCTTCATTGTCATCCTCACTTTCTTGTTGATCCCACATTCCAGCTAATCCTTTACCTTTCTTGACAGATTTCTTTCTGCTTTTGCTGTCTCTTTCCCTTTCCAACACTTTAGGACAATCAGCAACAAGATGCTCTGTGCTCTTGCATTCAAAGCATTGAGGTTTGTAGGATGAGGATTGACCACTCTTCTTGACTGGTTTTCTCCCTTTCTTGAGAAACTCCTTTTTGTAGAATCTTTTGAACTTCCTCACTGCCATTGCAATCTCTTCTTCTCCACTGTTCCCTCCTTCTTCTTCACTTGAAGATTGTTCCTGTTCACTCAAGTGATTTAAAGACTTAAGTACTACTCCTTTTCTTCTCTTTTCTTCATCCTCCTTGTCATTTAGCCGTTTCATCTTCATTTCATGGGTCAGTAGAGATCCAATGAGCTCTTCAAGTGGAAGAGTCTTCAAATCCTTGGATTGCTCAATAGCAAGTGTCTTAGGCTGCCAAGATTTTGGTAGAGCATCTAAAATCTTCCTGTTTTTCTCTCCCATAGTATAGCTTTTACCATAAGATTTCAAGCCATTAAAAATGTTAGTAAATCTTGAAAACATATCACTAATATTTTACCTTGTTTCATGGTGAACAGTTCATAATCTCTAACAAGCATAGCAAGTTTGGATTCTTTAACTTGATTAGTACCTTCATGTGTAATTTGGAGTAATCTCCACATGTCATGAGCAGAATCACATCCACTAACTCTAGTGTATTCAGTAACATCTAAAGCACAACTTAATATATTCATGGCTTGATAATTTAAAGTCATTTTCTTAGAATCATGCTCATCAAAATCATCAGTGGACTTAGGTACTGAGGTTATTCCATCAGTACTCATTTTCATTGGGACATAAGGACCTTTCTCATTTATGTTCCACAAATCAAAATTGATAGAACAAATATAAATTTTAACTCTAGATTTCCAGAATGTGTAATTTGTTCCATCAAACAAAGGTAGTCTATTTGTGGAGGATCCTTCTAGGTAAGATAAGTTTTACATATTAGACATAGGATCTTTGTCTTCTAGGTTGTAAAACCACACAAAGAAGTTCTAGCTCTGATATCAATTGAAATACCTAAGAGGGGGATTGAATTAGGTATTTGGCTAATTTTTGCAAACTTAAGCCTTTTACGCGTTTAGATCAAGAACATATTATATAAGCTAATTAGAGACAATTTATAGCAAAGCAATGAAGAAAGCAATAGAAAAGAACTAAAACAATTTATAGTGGTTCGATCCTCAAGATATACGTCCACTACCTTAAGCTCACACTTAAGGATTTCAAACAATCTACTATTTGCTCAGGTTTACAAATTACAAGAAAGGCTCACCACACTATGGTTTTACACTCACAACCTCTTCTAGTAGTTCTTACAATACAAGGCTCACCAAATACAATGGTTTTATATCTCACACTTAAGGATTTTATGTTATCAAGATAACCTTGCTAGAGCTAGTAGAACAACACAATATGATAAATAAATGAGACTGTGTAGATGTTACCACTTGATGGTAGATATTACACAAAGTTGCACCTTCACAAATGGATGTCTTTGGATTGATCAATTGAATGCACAAGACATAAGAGAGCTTAAGAAATGTTTGCTAAATGCTTTTGAATGCTTAGAGTTTTCAAGATTTCAAAACTTGCAAAAGATTGCACGTTTATGGCTTTTATAGAATTTGAAAATCAGTTAAAACGGTCATAAAACGGCTAGTAACGGCTAGTTTCAAAAATTCGAACGACCGAATTCTTTCTGCTGCGTCCGAATCTTCTTCCGAATTTCTCTGGAAGAAACAGTGACCATGCTGAAGGCCAAAATTCGGACGACCGAATTTTTCTTCATGCGTCCGAATCTTCTTCCGAATTTCTCTGGAAGAACAGTAGCAAACTTTTGCTACAAAATTCGGACGACCGAATTTTCATCCGAATTTTTTAAAATTTGTCAAAACATATTCAAATCAATTCAAACAAGTTGGAAAACATTCTAGCCTTAAAGATAAGTCATTAAAGACCTTTCATGTACCAAAACCATTTATGAAAACTTGATAATTTAGGTAACTTCAAAACCATTGAAACTCATAGATTCCAAGGCTTAAGAGTGTAGGGTTTACAAAGTTTACCTTTTAACCACATTTAACCTACACTTCATGTCTTCAAAGCCTGCATTAATTTTGAACAAACTCTTCAATCTTTAATCACTTTGGCATATTTGAGTTGTTCTTGCATTGCTAGCTCCAAGTCAATGAGACTTCATACTTCTTAGTTCATATAACCTATCACACAACATACAAGTATATTAGGTCTCATCAATATTTGTCAATAATTAAAACTACATGATTTGCCCTTAAGGCTAGCATTGATGATGATAATGTATGAAGGGCTAGAAGAGAAACTCCTCTAAGGGGTGATAGAAGAGGTGCTAGTAGTGAAGAAGAAAATGAAGAAGAAGAAAAGGATGAAAAGAAAATCCTTGCTGAAGAAAGGAAAACTAAAATAAGGCATGAGTCATTTAGTGAGGGGGAGCAACCTTCCACAAAAGAAGACTATTTGAAAAGGTACTCTCTATTGAAGGAAAAGAAGTTGAAGATGATAATCTCACTAGAGGTGATACTATAGTTGCCAATGTGTTTCAAGATTCATTGAACAATCATGTAGAGGAAATGAAGAAGATGGACAAATTCTTCAAGTCTTTTGCTCTGATAATTCTTGGCAAATTAGATGGTTTAGAAGCTAAAGTCAAGAATATGGAAGAAGACTTGAGAAAGATTTCTCAAGTGGTTTTAAATAGTGCAATTTCCTTCAGCCAAGGGAGGAGGAAAATATGTTTCAAAGGAAGAAGAGATTGGTAACTTTCCAAAGCCGAACTACACAGGCAATGAGAAAACAAGTGAGGGGCCACTTTACATTGAGCTCAAGGGAGACATGACAATCACTACCAACAAATATGGAGTGAAGAAAATGATCAAAATCAAAGACTAAGCATCTCTTTAATCTTATCTCTCTTTACTGTTTTATTTACTTAGATGTGCTTAGTATGACTTATGTGCTTCACAACTATTTTTATTTGGTTTCTATAATTTCACAACCTTTCTACATTTTATGATATTTCTTGTGAAGCTCAATGATGAAACATTAGCGTTCTGAGCTTCTTTGGTTTATGATAATTTGAATCACCCAAAGTTCAGTTAAGGGGAGAAGAAGTTGATTTACCAAAATATGCTAACATGATAAATGTTGCTTGTTGCTGTTGATATGTTATTTACTTGGCTTGATGTTTTGTTGCTCATACTGCAAAATGAGACTAGCATAATGTTTGCTAAATGTTGCTTATATGTGATAATGACATTTAACTACGATGATTGTGATTCACCCCATCAAATAGAGATCAAGGGAAACATGGTCATCATAACAAACATATTTGGAAGTGAAGAGCGTGAAGTGCATCCAAGACTAAGTCTTTCTATCCCTAAACTCTATTTGTTGCTTATTTCAAATTATGACTTAATGCACATGTTATGTTATGAAATTTACTTGTGCCTTTCTAGTCATTATAATGTTTTGAAGATCAATATGTGAAATCTTTGTGATAAGAGCTTCTTTTGTTTCACTGTTGTTGTCCAAGTACTCTCACCCCAAGTTTAATTGCTGCTAAAAAGGGGGAGAAGAATTTGATTTATTACTGTTGAGATGCTACATAATGATTATTGCTGTTAGAATGATAATTATTTGCTAGAGATATATTGTTTATGAGAGTTGGTCAATATATTGCTAAATTGCTAAATGAGAGTTGATCAATATACTGTTTATATGTGATACATGTTGTCTCATTTTCATTAACCCCATCTTTGAGTGATGACAAAAGGGGGAGAAAGAATGATGACAAAATATACTATAGTTGTGTATATGTTGTGTGAATGATGACAAATTGTGGCTGCATTTGGATTTGGAAAACTGCATTTGTGTGGATGCATTTGGAAAATGTGTATTATGTGGTTGCATTTGAAATTTAAATTGAAAATGATTGTTTTCTGAGATTTTGAAAATGGTTGAGTTGAGATTGTGAAATTTTTCATCATGGTTCTTGACTTGACTTATGACTTTAAGTTACATCATGAAAACAATTAAATACATGAGTTTTGTGGTTTTGCAAAGCTAAATTGAGTGCTATTGTGGCTATACATATTTGAGTACTTCTATAGTTCATTTGAGAATGCAAAATTACCTTTTCAAACTTGCTACCAAAAGTTTGGACTTGAAGTTCGGATGCAAACCAAAAGTTCGGATGCATTCAAACTTTCTTACCAAAAATGTTTTTCTGCTATTCAAATTATTTGAAAACTGTCTTAATCCTTCCTATCATATTTGAACAATCTTAGAAAAGCTTATTTTCAAAAATTAAAGTTGTTATCTCACACATTTTACAGTTTGGACTTGGAGTTTTAAAAGTTCGGATGCATGCTTAAGAAATTCGGATGCATCCATATTTTGTTGCCAAAAAGTGCTCTTTTGTTGTTCAAATTGATTTATATATGTTTTAATCTCTTCTACTGCGTTTGAACAACCTTAGGAAAGCTTATTTTCAAAAATTGAAGCTTTCATTTCACTTATTTTATAGTTCGGACTTGACATGACAGAATTTGGATGTACAGTATCTCAAGTCCAAACTTGTTGAAAAATGAGCACAATCTAAGGGGGGCATTATTAAACTTTTACAACATTTAAAACCTCTCTTAGAAACTTTCTTAATGCTTAAATGCTATATTTTCTATCCTATTTGTTGGAATGAAGGAGGCTAATGGAGGTTGGTTGGGTCATAGGCTCATATTGAGCCATTTGAATGTCAAAGTGCCAAATTTGTTATTATTTATCTTTGACATCAATGCTTCATTATACTACATTGTTTAAATCCATCACATTTTGCATCAAAGTTTGTCATCATAAAAAAAGGGGGAGATTGTTAGCCCTAAGGGCAAATCATGTAGGTTTGATTAGTTTTGATTAATGACAAACATTGATAAGGACTAACATGCTTGTATGTTGTGTGATAGGATTTTTGGATTGAGAAGGAAGCAAGTCTCATTGCCTTGGAGCTAGCAATGCAAGAACAACTCAAAGATGTCAAAGTGATTGAAGGGTAAAGAGTTTGTTCAAGATGAATGAAGGCTTTGAAGACATGAAGTGTAGGTTACATGTGGTTAATAGGTAAACTTTGTAAACCCTACACTCTTAAGCCTTGGAATCTATGAGTTGCAATTGAGAGCACAAAACTTGATTTAAATGGTTTCAATGATTTTTAGCTTACCTGAGTTATCAAGTTTTCATCAATGGTTTTTGCACTTAAAAGGTCTTTAATGACTTATATTTTAGGCTAGAATTTTTTCCAACTTGTTTGAATTGATTTGAATATGTTTTGACAAAATTTGAAAAATTCGGATGAAAGTTTGAATGCATAAGAGAGCATAAAACTTGATTTTGAATTATAAATGGCTTTGAGTAAAATCTTAATGATCAAATGCTTTGGTGACGGTTTTTGAGTTCAAAAGAGTTTGTATGATATATCTTTTGATCCAAAATGATTCCAAACATTTTGAGATTGATTTTCAAATGTTTTCACAAAATTTGGAAAGTTTGGACGCAAGTTCGGACGTCCAAATTGTGACATGGTTACTGTTTTTCCAGAGAAGTTCGGACGACAGTTCGGATGCATGAGCCAAAGTTCGGACGTCCGAACTTTGCCAGACAACATGTCACAAAAAAGTTCAGACGAAAGTTCGGACGCAGAGGAAAAAGTTCGGACGTCCGAACTTACCTGAAACTAGCCGTTACTAGCTGTTTTATGGCCGTTTGAACTGATTTTCAAATTTTATAAAATTCATAAACTCCAAAATTTTTAGTAGAACTTTCAACTTAAGAAATCCTACAAGCTCTAACTTGTTTTACATCAAATTAATTTGAAAAGCTCTCAAATTGCCTTCTACTCAAAGGTGTAAATTCAAGATTCCAAAGGCAAAGGTGAAGTGGTGCTAGCAATTGTATTCATCCACCAAGAAGTATTGGTAACATCCAAACTCTATCTTTACATTATTGTTGTGATTGATACAAGGTTATCTTGTGATGTAAAATCCTTTTGGTAAGGGTAAGCCATAGACTAGATTAATCAAGGTTGTGGTGTAAAACCCGTGTGTGGTTGAGCCTTGGATTAGATTGGTCTTTAGGTTGTCTTTAGATATAAAACCTTTATGAAGGGTGAGCCTTGTTTGTAGAATTGCAAAAGAGGTTGTGATTGTAAAATCATTGTGTGGTGAGCCTCTTATGTAATTGTTGAAATTGAGCATATAGTGGATTGGTTGAAATCCTTGAGTGTGGACTCAAGGTAGTGGATGTAGATCTTGGAGAGATCGAACCACTATAAATCGTGTGTTTATTTCCTTATAGCTTTACTTGTTTACATACTTGTGTTATTATTATTTGTTCATAGTTGTCGATTGATTGGTAAAGGATTTGCAAATAGGGAAAATATTTTGATAATTAGCCAAAGATCTAATTCACCCCCTCCCTTAGGTCTTTCAGAGGGTATTCTACCAAATAGAATTTAAAAAGTGTTTTTCTCAAAAATGGTCTCAAAAGAACTCTATTTGTAACATAGTAAGCAGTGTTTACGACTTTGCCCCAAAAATATTTTGGCAAAGAATTTTACAAAGCATAGACCTAGCCATTTCTTGTAAAGTATGAATTTTCCTTTCAACAACCCTATTTTGTTGAGGTGTTTTGGCAGCCGAAAAGTTGTGAACAATCTCATTCTCATCACAAAGTTTAGTAAAATTTTGATTGTAAACTTCTCTCCCATTGTCACTTCTAATAGAGATCAATTTACAATCAGGGGAGGTTTGAATCTTTTTTAAAAGTTTCACAAATGCATGAAATGCTTCATCCTTTTGTAATAAAAAGAGTAACCAAGTGAATCTTGAAAAATCATCGACTATAATATTTGCATACCTCTAACCCCCAAGACTAGTGGTCCTCATTGGCCCAAATAAATACATATGAACAAGTTCAAGAGATTTTGAAGTGGAAACCATCTTCTTGGGTTTGAAAGATGTTTTTGTTTGTTTTCCATATTGGCATGCATCACAAAGATGATTTTTCTCAAAAAGCATTTTTGGCAATCCTCTAACCAAATCTTGAAAGGAAAGTTTGCTCAACAAATCCATGCTCACATGACCTAATCTTCTATGCTAAGAAAATAATCATTATCATGAACGGCAAGACATTTAACATCATTGGCAACAAGTTCATCAAGAGATAGCACATATACATTTCCAACTCTATTTGCAACAAAAATGGTTTTCCCACTTACACCTATGAAGAATGGTATATGTATCACATTTAAACTCAAATTTACATCCATTGTCACATAATTGACTAATGCTAAGCAAATTGTATTTCAAGTCATCAATGAGTAAAACTTGTCTAATAAGAGGGGAAGATCTTTTACCAATATTACCTACTCCAAGAATTCTTCCTTTCTTCTTGTCACCAAATGTGACAAATCCATCATTTGTGGCTTGTAGTTCACTAATAAGTGAAGTATTTCCCGTCATGTGTCTTGAGCATCTACTATCAAGGAACTATTTTCTAGCACTTGATCTTGATGGAATATGTACCTACATCAAATGAGAGGAAGTGATTGGTACCAACATTTTCTTGGGTCCAAGGGAGTTACTGATAGTTCTCTTAACTCTCCAAATGGTTTTAACACCACTTTCTGCATTTCTTTTCATATAGCATCTAGTGGCCTTGTGACTATGTCTACCACAACAAGTGCAAAACGTATGAGACATAGAGGTAGATGTAGCTTTGACAAAGTAATTTTTGTATTTTGAAACATTGTTAACATGATTGTATCCAAGACCATTTTTCACAAAAAAGATCTTTGACAATGAAGTGGTTTTTCAAGATTGTCTCTTTTGTTTATAAATGTTTCAACACATAAGGTGAGATTATCAATTTTCTTTTTCAAAAAATCATAATCAAAAGTCATTTTCTATAGAGAAGATATTTCAGCACAAAGAGATTTGTTCTCAAGAGATATGTTTTGCAAAGACACATTTAAAACTTCTTTTTCAATTTTCAAGCAATCAATGGATTCACTGAGTTTTTTGTTTTCACAAAATAACTTTGAATTCTCCTTCAATAAATCATCAATTTTGAATCTCATCGCTTTGTTTCTTTTTGAAACCTTTTTCAATTCACTATACATATCTATAAGCAATTATCTGGGATCATCAACATCATCATCACAATAAGTAGAGGTTGAAGGAATAGATTGTACCTCATCATCTATGGCCATGAAGCACACATTTACTCTTTTCTCATTGTCATCCCCACTATCATCATTGGCATGTTGATCCCAAGTGCCTGCTAATCCTTTTCCTTTCTTGATAGATTTCTTCTTCTTGAATTTGTCTTCTCTTTCCTTCTCCAATGCTCTAGGGCAATTGGCTACAAGGTGTTCGGTACTTTTGCATTTATAGCATTGTGGCTTGAATAATGAAGATGATTGTCCTCCTTTCATGGAAGGCATTTTTCCCTTCTTGAGAAATCTCTTTTTATAGAATTTCTTAAACTTTTTAACCACCATAGCCATCTCATCATCTTCTCCATCTTCATCTTCATCACTAGATGATTCCTCTTTGTTCACTTGGATTGTCGGAGGCTTTAAGCACCACTCCCTTTCTCCCTTTTTCCTCATCTTCAAGATCATTTAATCCATTTACCTTCATCTCATGAGTAAACTTTGAACCAATAAGTTCTTCTAGAAAAAGAACTTTCAAGTTTTTTTATTCTTCTATTGCAAGAGTTTTTTGTTGCCAAGATTTGGGTAGAGCATTCAAAATCTTACTATTTTGTTCACCAAGAGAATAATTCTTCCCACATCACTTCCAACCATAGGAGATGCTGGTAAATCTTGTGAACATGTCACTAATGCTCTCTCCTTGCTTCACAGTGAATAGTTCATAGTCCCTCACTAGCATACCAAGCTTTGACTCCTTTACTTGATTTGTTCCTTCATGAGTTACTTGAAAAAGTCTCCAAATGTCCTGAGTTGTGTCGCATCTGCTTACTCAATTGTATTCATTTGCATTCAATGTACAACTCAAAATGTTCATTGCTTGGTAGTTCAAGGTCATCTTTCCTGAATCACTTTCATCATACTCGTCCAAAGGCTTTGGTTCCTTAGTGACTCCATCAGCTCGCATCCTTATTGGTACATAAAGTCATTTCTCAATGATATTTCACAAATCAAAGTTAATAGAACAAATAATTCTAGATTTTCAAAAAGTATAATTTGTTCCATCAAACAAAGGAGGTCTATTTGTGGAATACCCTACCAAATAAGGGAAGTTTGAAACATTAGCCATAAGATCTTAACTTCTAGATTGTAAAACCATTGCAAAGAAGCCCAAGCTCTGATGCCAATTGAAAAACCTAAGAGCAGGAGTGAATTAGATTTTTGGCTAATTTTTGAAAAATTTTCCTTAATGAAAATCCCCTTTAAAAGTTCACAACCTCCAAGTACATATAAGTTTGGAATAGATTGGTTGAGAGAAAAAGAGTAGTCAATGAAATAGCAATTAAGATTAACAAGAGAAGTATACAATAGTTTATAGTGGTTCGATCTCTCTAAGTTCTACATCCACTACCTTGAGTCCATACTCAAAGATTTCAAGCAATCCACTAAATGCTTGAGTCAAACAATTACAAAAGAGGCTCACCCTCAAAGGGTTTTACCCCAATAACCTCTTTTTTAATTCAACAAACAAGGGTCACCCTCATCTAAAAGGGTTTTATATCACAAGATAACCTTGAACAGTCAATTAAGGCTCACCCTCAACCTTGATTAAACAAAGTAAAGATGAGATAAGGATATAAATTACCAAACAAGACGGTAGATATTCAACAATTCTAGCACCACTTCACTTTTACCTTTAGAATCTTTGGATAATCACATGAAGCACATGAGTAAAGAAAGCTTTTCTTCGATATTTGATGTTCTCAAGATAGTGGCATGTAGTTCAACAATCTTACTCAAATTTTGAGTTTCTAGCCTTTTATATAACTCAAAATTTCAAATACAACGTTCAGAAAACAGCAAGTAACGGCTAGTACCAGTAAAATTTGGTCAACCGAACGTGGACCTCTGCGTCCTAATGATCGTCTGAATTTTTCTATTTTTAGGCTACCAGGATAAATTCGGTCAATCAAATTTGGACACAAGTGTCCGAATGATCGTCCAAATTTCTCTGAAAATTCAGCAACCATGATATATAGTTCGGACGTCTAAATTGGAATCCAAACTTTTGAAACTTAGTCAAAATGATTAGAAATCAAGCACAAAAAGTTGGAAATCATTTTGACTATAAAATGGATCTTTTCAAAAGATTTTAGTCCAAAGGCCGTTGTCAAGAACTTGGTAAAAACACTTGTAAGATAAATCATTTGATATTGAAAACCAAGTTTTAAGCTCTCTTGAAAATACTTTAGATTCCAAAAACAAGAAAATGCAAGGTTTACAAAGATATACGTATAAAGCATTTGTAAACTTACACTAAGGTCTTCAAAGCCTTCAATCCTTAGGACAAGCTCTTTAAGTTATAACTCTTTGAACACAATTTTAAGTGGTCTTTTTTCATTGTGAAGCTCATCACTTAACTTTAGAGTTTTTATTTTTATGTCTTTTTATTTCTCTTATGAAATAAAGTTTATACTTCATGTACTTTGAGTTTTTTAAGTAACAGAAACTCTTGACCAACATGTTAATATTTTCTTGAGGAATATGAAGACAAACATGGCAATTGCAGATTTGATAGACATCAACTCTAGAAGCCAAAAGGTTGGAGATTGGCAGGTAACTTAGTGGATATTGATTTTTAGGAAGGCCATTCATGCACCGAAGTTTTCTATTTTTTTTTTCTTTTACCAATGATTCAATATAAATTTTGGCATTTCACACAATTATCATTAAGTAAATTTGGCATAAAAGAGTTGAATTTAAAGATTGTTGGTAAATGATTGTTAGATACTTTTATTATGAGAATCTCATTTGTCCCCTCTTCAATCCAAAATAGTTGGTAAATGTGATTGCAACCATCCTTATATTATTATTAGTTATAACCAACAATTTATATTTTCATATTCTTACATTATTATTAATTAATTATTTTAAGTAGAAGCCAATAATTATTTCTCTTTTCATAATGCATTTTTAGCTAATTCATAAATTAATATGATTTACTTTTGTTTGTGAGCAAAAACAAGGAAAATTGTAAAATCATCTAAATATTTTAAAGATTGTTTTTCTTGACATCAAGACATTTAACATTTTTCTTGGAAGGGGATGTTCTTCCGTAGGGAGGGATGGAGTACTAGTAGAAATAGGGTTGGACATTTTTAATAATTATTGAAGCAACTCCGTTTTTATGCCAAACCTAAGCTTACTTTCGCTTAGGTCGGCCCTAGCCCAAATTTTTTTTGCATGTACTTATTTTATATTTTTATTTTCGCTCAACAAAAATTTATTTAATTTTTTTGGATAATTGATGTTATACTTTTAAAATTTTTCTAAACTTGTATTTAAATCATAAATATTTTTAATTAAAAATTGAATAAAAAATTAATTAATTATATTATTATTACACATAAAAATAATAATAATATCTTTTTTATGAGATATAATAATATTATTATTGTACAAAATATTTATACATACATATATATGTGTGTGTATGTGTAGTATTATGTGCGGGCTGGGTTAAAAATGGACCGAGCTTTTTATATTCAACCCGAATATAATTCGGGCTTTAAAAACTAAGCTCGAATAAACTAGCCAACGAGTCAGGTTTGGGCCAACCTAAGCCCATTGACAGTCATAATTAAGACGTTAATTTTAGAAAAAATGCACAATGATTAAGTTGGATTTTCAGTGTTAACTTGATAAATTTGGTTCATAATTATTTGAAATATATATATATATATATATTAACCACAATTGATTATAAAAACTTGATCTCATGCAATGCATGGGTCTTTTTGGTAGTATATATATATATATATATATATATATATATATATATATATATATATATATATATATTACTAAAACACTTTTACTCTCTCTCCTCTTCTAAAATCTTAGAGCCTCTATCCTTAATTTCTAGAATTTTAAAATTTTTAATTAGGTAAAAAATTCTGATTGGTTAAGAAGATTTTTTAATCTTAATCTTTATCCAAATATCGTAACTTCCCATCATTCATCTATCATCTCTCATTATTTATCCATCTACTAAAATTATCATTATAAAAAAATGGATTCAATTTTTATTTTACTAAAATTCTATAAACTCATACTCTTCTTCGATAATAATTTTTAATTATATTCTAAAAATATATTTTTTCACTTTTAAGAGAGGGAATCTCTTTTTAAAGCAAATCCTCTATTCGCCAATTCAGTAAGATAACTTTTCTAAAATTGTATTCTTTTGTTATTTATATTAGATTTTTTCATTTTAAAATTATTCAAAATTATTATGTGTTATTTGATACTTAAAAATATATTTTTCAAAAAAAAATGTGATGTGTTTTTTTTGCAATTCTTATATGTTTTTTCAAAACGTCTGATGAGTTCTTTGATATTTAAAAATATGTTTCCCTATGGTAGTCGGAGAAAATTTTGACAACATGATCAATGGAAACAATAGATTTTAATTTATCTTCATTTTGTTTCCAAAAAAAATATGGTGTGTTTTTTCTGCAATTCTCATATAGTAGTGGAAGAGAAAATTTTAACAGCATAATCAAGGGCTGATAAAATTACTGCAAGTCCTATTGTTAATCTCTCTGGTGTTGTTGATCTCTCATTAGATACTGCCACAGGAACTTTACCAAATCCAATCTGGATTAGTTGATGTTGCAAGCCTTTACATTTTCGATCTTCATCAGATTGTGATAGTATCAAAGTTGACATTTTCTTATTTTCAAGCAAGTGAGGACATTTCTCCTCCACAATTTTTTGTTTTATGTTTTTATTTCTTTATGTGCCTTTTTCTAATCTTATCAAGTTTAAAGCTTTCAATACCCAACTCTTATTTTTTAGAATATGAGATATTTCAATTTTTTCATCTTTATTATTTACATTTTTGGTAGACATTATACATTTGAAGGTTTTAGGTACATCTTTTTTTTTCACTCTTTAACATATTTCTTTAGAATTCTCCTATTTCTCCAACTTAATCTAATATGTAATTTATTTTTTGTTTAATGTTTTTATATTTTTATTAGAAGTAATTTTTTTGTTTCATGTTTTTATACTTTCATTAGAAGCCTTTTTTGTTTAAGGAAAGAAGTCTTTTTGCTGACATGGTTTCTTTTTTTTTCTTTTTTTCTTTTTTTGTCTTTTGAGATTATTAAGTGCTTAACCAAGTTTTGGTGTTAGTCATTATTTAAGATCGGGGATTCACTCTACACGGCTTTTATGTTTGTCTTTTTAATTTTATCTTAAAGTTCAATACATATTTGACTTACCTTATTTAATTATAAATTTTGGGGTGTTATTTTCTATTTTTTTCTTTATTTTTGTGCAATAGAAAGATATTATTCAATTATGATGAATGTTAATAACAAATAGAAAATTTTCTTTCAGATAGTTACATTTTCATATTTGTTAGTGCATTTATGTCCAGTGAAGATTAATAAATAAAGAGTATCGGAGATTTTGCTATTAGAAAATCTCAAAGTTTTAACTCTACCAAACTTTAAACTACTCTCAAGACTTGGGTGTATAAGTATATACTTTTATATAAATAATTTCTAGCAGTTAACTTTTTTAAAGTAGATGATACTTACTTAAACTTTTTAAAAGTAAACATATGTGATTTATGAGAAATTTTACTCTTCCACGTGTACTTTTTTGATAATCCATCAATAAATTGATTTCATTTTATGAACTTGAATAGATTTAAAAATTCTTTTATAGTTAATATTTTTTTCCTAATTTTTTAACAGTTTTTAGCATATATTTTTTTATTTTCCTTTTCTTTTTGACCCAAGAGGAATTTGGGTTAAATTAAGACTTTAATTTTGGAGTAAAAGTAGAATGATTAAGTTGAATTTCCAAGGCCTTGATTTTATTTTCTGGAGTTTTAAAATTTTTAATTAAAATAATTTCCCCACCTTTTAACCTCAATTCCAACTCTAATACTATACAAACTATTCTACTACTAAAAAACCAACTCTTACATTTACACAATTTCTACCACAATAAAAACTCTAAATTCATATCAACGTTTTTCATTCAATTCATTTCTATAAACTCTTTCAACTCTACTTTCAATTCGGTAAGAGTGCTTTTCTTCATTCAATATTTGATTAAAAAATTATTTTTAATCTTTAATTTATTCTATGCTTTTTGCAGCCCTTTAAAGGATCTTCAAGAAAAGAGGCAAAGTCATCGTTCTCTTGCTGAAAATCTATCTATGGATTCTTCTATTGGACTCTGAAGATTGTTTGCTAATCAAGTTAGTTTTATTTTTTTTAATTCCGTGCTCATTTTTTTTAATGATTGGTGGGAACAAATCTAAACAACCTGAATGATTGGTAGGCACAAATCTACACAACCTTAAGGAGTGCGATACTAACTCTTTAAGGAAAGATTAAGAGAAAATTTAATTTTTTATATAGTGTGAACTTTCACCTATATCTGGGGGTTAGAAATACGGATTCTAGCATACATATTCCCTTCTGGGAAGAGAATGCTTAAGGATATATTTTTTGATAGTTTAGACATGCAGGTTCTAGCAATGAGAGAATTCCTTCATTGCATGTTATTGTATCTTACTTGAATTTGTTATGCAATATTCTTTTCCAGATAAAAGACCGTCCTCAGAGATTTCCCAAATAATCATTCTCAATCAAGATAGTATTTCATGTGTTATCCTATGAGATTTTGAAAAGTTTGTAATATTCTGTTCCTACTCAATCAGAGACACAGATTGAAATGAAAGAATAAGAGAAAATTAATTTTTTATATAGTGTGAACTTTCTCCTATATCTGGGGGTTAGGAATACATATTCTAGCGTATATACTTCCTTCTGGGGAAGATTATGCTTAAGGATATATTTCTTGATAGTTTAGGCCTGCGTATTATATATTAACTAGCCAAAAAATCCGTGCTCTTTTAAGATTTTTTGAGTATTTTTTCTTGAGGACATTTGTTTCAGATTATTAGAGAGCATTCCTTAATGTTTTCATTTTTGAAATATTTGACAATTTATAATTTTTAAGAATTATTTTTTAAAGTTACTCCCATTATAAATATAATTATCTCATTTTTATTCTATTAATATAATTCGTTAATAATATAATCTGGTCTAGACTTGGTCAAATTTTAGTTTATTTTCAAGACATGGACAATGATGTCTTCATGGATTAGGTTTCATACAAATTGATCATTAAATATTACAATTGAAAGTTAAACTTATAAAAGAAATTTTACGAATTTATTTATTTAAACTTATTTCACATATACAACTAACAATATGTTTCATGAACGTGAATCAAATATATAGAATTCTGTGAGATAGTGATTACTTTTTTTTTTTTGGTGTTTTCTTGACCTTTTATTTAACTCAAGAAGAATAAGGAAAGTAATTAGGTAGAACATTTCACTCTCTCTCTCTCTCTCATGCCTGTTGAACTTCATAAAAGAAAGAAACTGACCAAGAAGTCAGTAATTTTAAATTTTTTGGCATTTGTTTGGTCAATTTTCTTCTCCGAAGAGACGAAAAGATGAGAAATCTCAACACTTTTTAAACTCAATATTCACTGGGATGTTTCGTTTTTAATTCTTTGAAATAGAAGAAAATGCTCCCTCATATATAAATTGAATTTACACTTCGAAGAGGTTTGAATAGTTTATTTTCTAATGCATGCTATGAATTAAGGATTGTTAGCCCTAAGGGCATATCATGTAGTTTTGATTAATGACAAATATTGATGAGGAATAATAATGCAAAATCACCTTTTCAACTTGTTTCAAAAAATTTGGACTTGAAATTCGGATGCAGACCAAAAATTCCGACGCATCAAGATCTTCTTGTCAAAAATATCTTTTCTGTTGTTCAAATTGTTTGAAAACTGTTTTAATCCTTCCTATCGTATTTGAACAATCTTAGAAAAGCTTATTTTCAAAAATTAAAGTTGTTATCTCACATATTTTACATTTTGGATTTGAAATCTTAAAATTCGGATGCATGATTCAAAATTCAGATGCATGTTTCATAAATTCGGATGCATCCATATTTTGTTGCCAAAATGTGCTCTTTTGTTGTTCAAATTGATTCAAATATGTTTTAATCTCTTCCATTATGTTTGAACAACCTTAAGAACACTTTATTTTACTTTAAACATTCATTATATTGAATTTATTGCAGTTTGGACTTAAGATTTAAAAAATTCGGATGCAAGGTTTAAGAATTCGGATGCATGTTCTGAAATTCGGATGCATGCATCTTTTGTTGCCAAAATGTGCTCTATTGTTGTTCAAATTGATTCAAACTTGTTTTAATCTCTTCCACTATGTTCGAACAACCTTAGGAAAGCTTATTTTCAAAAATTGAAGCTTTCATTTCATTTATTTTACAATTCGGACTTGATATGTCAAAATTCGGATGCATAGCATCTCAAGTCCAAACTTGTTGAAAAATGAGCACAATCTAAGGGGGAGCAATATTAATCTTTTCTGACCTTTAATACCTCTCTTAGAAGTTGTCGTAATAATTAAATGCTATATCTTCTATCCTAGTTGTTGGAAGGAAGGAGGCAAATGGAGGTTGGTTGGGTCATAGGCTCATATTGAGCCTTTTGTATGTCAATGTGCTAAATTGGTTATTATTCATCATTGACATCAATACTTCTTTGTACTACATTGTTTGAGTCCATCACATTTTGCATCAAAGTTTGTCATCATCAAAAAGGGGGAGATTGTTAGCCCTAAGGGCAAATCATGTAGTTTTGATTAATGACAAATATTGATGAGGAATAATATGCATGTCATTTGTGTGATAGGATTGTTGGATTAAGAAGTATGAAGTCTCATTGCCTTGGAGCTAGCGATGCAAGAACAACTCAAATATGCCAAAGTGATTGAAGGTTGAAGAGTTTGTTCAAGATGATTGAAGGCTTTGAAGACATGAAGTGTAGGTTACATGTGGTTAATAGGTAAACTTTGTAAACCCTACACTCTTAAGCCTTGGAATCTATGAGTTGCAATTGAGAGCACAAAACTTGATTTAAATGGTTTCAATGATTTTTAGCTTACCTGAGTTATCAAGTTTTCATCAATGGTTTTTGCACTTAAAAGGTCTTTAATGACTTATCTTTGAGGCTAGAATGTTTTCCAACTTGTTTGAAATGATTTGGATATGTTTTGACAAAGTTTTAAAAATTCGGAAGATAATTCGGACGGATGCAGAAGAAATTCGGTCGTCCGAATTTTTTGAAGATTTTTTTCTGCACTGTGAACAGTGAACAATGCATGAATAGTAACATTATTCACATGAACAGTACCAACTATTTTTCCAGAGAAATTCGGAAGAAGATTCGGACGCAGCAGGAAAAATTCGGTCGTCCGAAAAATTCGAACGCAAAATTCGGTCGTCCGAATTCCTGAAACTAGCCGTTACTAGCAGTTTTGTAGCCGTTTGAACTGATTTTTGAATTCTATAAAAGCCATAAACTCCAAATGTTTTTGTAGAACTTTGAACTTAACAAATCTTACATGCTCTAACTTATTTTACATCAAATAAAATTGAAAAGCTCTCAAATTGCCTTGTGCTCAAAGGTGTACATTCAAGATTCCAAAGGCAAAGGTGAAGTAGTGCTAGCAATTGTAATTATCCACCAAGAAGTGTTGGTAATATCCAAACTCCATTCTTCATTTTAATTCTATTTTTCTACTAGCTCATTGCAAGGTTATCTTGTGACATAAAACCCTTTTGTGTTAGGGTGAGCCATAGACTAGATTAATCGAGGTTGTGGTGTAAAACCCGTTTGTGGGTGAGCCTTTGATTATATTGGTCTTTAGGTTGTCTTTAGATATAAAACCCTTGTGGAAGGGTGAACCTTGTTTGTATAATTACTAAATGAGGTTGTGAGTGTAAAACCATTGTGTGGTGAGCCTCTTATGTAATTGTTGAATTTGAGCATATAGTGGATTGGTTGAAATCCTTGAGTGTGGACTCAAGGTAGTGGATGTAGATATTGGAGAGATCAAACCACTATAAATCGTGTGTTCATTTTCTTATTGCTTTACTTGCTTACATACTTGTGATTATTATTTATGCTTAGTTGTTGATTGATTGGTTATGGTCTTATAGTTTGATAATCTTGTATTAATCATCAAATCACATATAACTTGAAGTTTGTGAATTTAAAGAAGAGCTTTTATTAAGACAAAGGATTTGCAAAAAGGGGAAAAGATTTCGACAATTAGCCAAAGACCTAATTCACCCCCCCTCTTAGGTCTTTCAAGGATGAAAGGTTTTGTCTTTTTTGGATAAAAAAAGATCAAAGATCTGCATTAAAAAACATATAATGTTAGAAATCAAGGGTTAGGGAGGTTTTGCTTTTACAAACGTAGTTTCCTAATTAATTTTATAGGAAATAATTTTGAATTTGATTGATTTGTTAAAAAGAAAAATGTGAAGGATAAAATGAAATTCTTTTCTTATTTTCAAAGGTATTTATCTATGTAGATGTGTATATATCTCTCAATATATGGTTTATCAATCACAATATTTAATTATAAATTCTACACAACATATGTATCATTGAGAGATTTTCATTTACATGACATTCAAGAAAATGGACACAAGTTAATAGAAGACCATGTAAATTCATGCATATCTACATTTACATTTGTGATGCGGGCACTTATATTCAAGGAAGATAAAAGTCTTTTCAAGGAAGATAAAAATCTTTCACCCACTGTAGCTTTTGTCCTTAAATTAAATTGGTGTAAAGAGTGTTTACACCTTTAGAAATGTGCAAAATTTTTTGATACATTCAATTAGGTAATGTTGTATTAAATTGATATGTTAAGTAATTTGTTATGCTTATAATTTCTTAAATATATAACTAATGAAAAATATTTTTCACTAATTTTGCAAATGGTGATTTCTTTATTAAGACATTAAAAGAGTTACTGAATAATTACTTCAACATCTCATCAGCTTTAAATTACTTAATTATATGTATACATCTTATGAATATTCGATATTCTAATTATTTATTTTATATTGTATTATTTATTATTAAAATAATTTGTACAATAATTTTTTAATACAAATTATTTCTCCGTGCATAGCACGGGTTTTTTGGCTAGTTCTTTAATAAGGAGGAACATTCTCTAATTTCAAATCAATATAGATAAAGTTTAACTCATTGACAAGTATCTTCCTTAATAATTTTTTTTTTTTCAGAATTTGTCTCTAAAATTTATCTTTTTTTCCTGGAACCTCCAAGCGCAATAAGTTACGAATCATTTACGTTCTCTGGAAGGGAGCTGCAGAGAAGGCAGGATGGAAGTTAACAAAAGTGGAAGAAAAAAATTAATTTTTTTAATTTTTGGTGAGAGGTAAAGCTTTTATTTTTCCTGTTTTGATTAGTGAATAAACTAACAAAGATAAAGAGCTGGTAATCATCATTTTCAATTTTCTCTACAAGCAATGTTTAATAGTACAAGTTTTTATTCTACATACATCAATCAGCAGAAGATTATGTCGACTTTGGTTCTTCATTGGATTTTTAATCTCTTCATTTTTTAAAAAATTTTTAAGTTTATAATAAGCCGTAAAAGTCTCATCCAACGGGTATGTAACGTTTTGAAAGCAACGAAAGAGTACTAAAGAATATTCAATTTTGTGTAATTAAATAAAATTTTTAGTTTAATCTACATAAATGTTCCAGATCGCAATACATAAATCCTATTCTAATAAACAAGCCAAAGAGAACAATTTAATGCTACCATTTTCTTTTTTTAAAAAAATTACTACCATTTTCTTTTATAATAATCACTATGACTAGCATGCACAAAGAGAACAAATTGAATACTATCATAGAAAACAATTAAAATATTTTAGTTTTTTGAGATTTAAAATTCTATCACAAAAATAAATAGTAAATAATTTTTAATTATGTTTTTATAAGCCTGTGCAATACCAATAGTAATCAGTAAACTACCATAGTTTGAATTTTCATTTTTTGGATCAGGTAGATGGTAAACTATATCATTAACAATTAGATATTATTAAAATTTGAGCTTTTACAATACGAAATATGAATTTAGCGAAGGCAATGCACCATATGTTTGGAAGAATAACAATACAAATTGAAGAATAAAAGAGAATATGAATTTAACGAAGGCAATGCACCATATGTTTGGAAGAATAAAAATACAAATTGAAGAATAAAGGAGAAGGAAGAACACAAAGAGAGAAATTATAATTAAACAATCAAAACTCATCAATCTTATTAATGTCATCATCTGACCTCTATATATAGGCACACGATACAAGAGTTTATGAAAACTCAAGTTCTAATGGGAAAATAAAATAAAATCTAATTAGGAGTAGTATTTTGAGAGCTTATTTCTTGTCAGAAAACTAAGTAATATCGATATTCACATATTCTATTAATTATTTCATAACACTCCACATTCGATGTCTATAGCGTAAAGAATATACCTCGTTAAAATCTTACTAGAAAAAAAAACTATTTGGAAAAAAATGTCTAGCAAAGGAAAAAGAGTACAAAATCCTTTATATTTTTACTCTCTGTATTTAGAACATCATTAAACCAATGCATTCAAAATCTCAATTCTCAAATTTTGCAATTGGTATGTCTTAGTACATAAATCTTCAGGATTATCCTTTTTTATTGAAATCATTGCACATAAATTTCATTCTTTTTATAAGGTATGACTTGTCATATCTCCTTCAATATATCCTCAAATTTTTTTTCAATCCAACAATATAGTTGAAATTTCTCTTGTAGAGGATAAATATCTCATATATAATTAACCATTAATCTTAATCACACATTTCAACCAACAACATAAATTACTATTTTTTCAACATGAAATAAAGAGTAGTTGCTATAATAAATATCATAGCATCACTATGTATAACTTTTGTAGATCAAATGAATAATCAACACCTTAGATATCCAATCTCAACAAGAGTTGAATATTTCTAAACAATATGAGATATATGATCCATAAAGACATCAAAAGACAAGTATAATATCATCTCAAATCCATAGGATTATAAAAGACTCAAAGGAATATATATATATATATATATATATATATATATATATATATATATATATATATATATATATATATATATATATATATATATATATATATATATATATATATATGTATGTGTGTGTGTGTGCACCAATTATGCAGAAATATGATACTTCATGACCAAATAGTGCTCATTATCCTCCCATATATATAGAAAACATTTATCAATATCTAATGACTATTGGAATATTTAATGACGTGCAATGTGATATGTCTATATAGAATCTTCTATGAATTGATGAACAAAATTTCTCTTCTAGATATTCAATTTTATAAATCAAAACTTGAAGTTCTTGATTATAATTCTTACTTTTAATAACTACTTGCCTTTAGAAATTCTTCAAGGGGAACAATTCAATCATCTGATTTTATTTATTTCGATAATATTTATTTTAGAACTAAGAAGTTTGAACATTTCAATCATGCTTTAGAATCATTAGTTATGGTTCTTATATTTTGTCCTACTAGGACATTTAACAAATAGAAACATTTGTAAATAAAATATTCAATTTGATCACTCTTCACGGGTTAGCAAAAGTATGAAATAATTGATTTGCTATACTTTGTAAAATAATAATCTATTAAACTTCTAGTTCACTAGTGTGTGCAAGAACTAAGATGCTTAAATAATGATGTTGCCATATGATATCTTTGTTCTATTCTCAATTTTCTCCCCCTAATTTGGGGAACACTAATAATAGAAGAGAATCAATTAAGGCAAGAATAATCAAGTCCTATACAAATTTAATGGGCATATTCAATATTTCTATATCATATTTTTAGCTACTATTTACTAAAACAATGATGTTACTTTCTTCAAAAGAAATTCATTTATATGCTTCAAGCATATCAAATCATTCAGGGACTTTATATAAATACCAACTATTTTGTGCACTGTTTAAGTATGAGCATACTTTCATCCACCATCGAAATTTTTTTTTTCGTAATTTATGCCAAGCCTTTTATGAAAAATCTCATGCCATAAGTAATGACAAATAATTACACTTTAAATGTATAAATCCTTCTGGGATTAATATACACTTCTGTTGTACTTGTTAATTATTCAGACTTCTCACATTTTCCATGCGAACTCTATATCTATTTTAATCAATATCTCTAAATTTTGAATCTTAGATCTGCAAATTATGACCATCTTAAGTCTTTGTTCCTTTTCATCTGCAATGATTGATTACTATTAGAACCGATTAATCTACCATGTTTCCCTTGTGTCTCAAATTTATAGTGGTACTTTATCCTTTGGGGACATCAAATATAATAGGAACATTTAGTTAGATTTTTAGTTAATATAATGCTTGATTGTTCATCTTTTGAACGTTTGCTTCAAACTATCTTGAGGATCAAAATAAGACGTAAATGACTAAATTCCTTTTTTTGCTATATCTTTTCTCCTTTTTTAAATACCTATCTCAATAATTTGTGGTGGAATAATATAAATCCCATATTAATTCTTAAAACATTTGATGGTTGACAATAAATCCAAGAACCAAGTAGAAGAAACATAATATTATGTTGGCAATAGGGCTATCAATCGGACACAGTAAGTCGGGGCATTTATGGCTTTATATCTCTTTTATAATAAAAAATCTAAAGTTTATGACTTTTATATAGTTTTAAAATCAAATTCAACGTTCAAATAACAACTAGTAACAGTAATGTTAGCCCTAAGGGCAAATCATGTAGTTATGATTAGTTTTGATTAATGACAAACATTGATGAGGACTAATATGCTTGTATTTTGTGTGATAGGATTTGTGGATTAAGAAGTTTGAAGTCTCATTGCCTTGAAGCTAAAATGCAAGAACAACTCCAATATATCAAAGTGATTGAAGATTGAAGAATTTGTTCAAGATGTTAGAAGGCTTTGAAGACATGAAGTGTAGGTTGCATGTTCTTAATAGGTAAACTTTGTAAACCCTACACTCTTAAGCCTTGGAATCTATGAGTTGCAATTGAGAGCACAAAACTTGATTTAAATGGTTTCAATGGTTTTGAACTTATCTAAATTAACAAGTTTTCATAAATGATTTCTGCACTTAAAAGGTCTTTAATGACTTATCTTTGAGGCTAGAATGTTTTCCAACTTGTTCGAATTGATTTGAACATGTTTTGACAAAGTTTGAAAAATTCGGAAGAAGATTCGGACGCAGGACAAAAAATTCGGTCGTCCGAATTTTATAGCAAAAGTTTGCTACTATTCTTCCAGAGAAATTCGGAAGAAGATTCGGACGCAGCCAAAAAAATTCGATCATCCGAATTTTGGCCTTCAGCATGGTCACTGTTCTTCCATAGAAATTCGGAAGAAGATTCAGACGCAGCAGGAAAAATTCGGTCGTCCGAAAAATTCGGACGCAGAATTCGGTCGTCTGAATTTTCATGAAACTAGCCGTTACTAGCCGTTTTGTAGCCGTTTGAACTGATTTTCAAATTCTATAAAAGTCATAAACTTTAGATTTTTTAGTAGAACTTTGAACTTAACAAATCTTACACGCTCTAACTTGTTTTACATCAAATTAAATTGAAAAGCTCTCAAATTGCCTTGTGCTCAAAGGTGTACATTCAAGATTTCAAAGGCAAAGGTGAAGTGGTGCTAGCAATTGTAATTATCCACCAAGAAGTGTTGGTAATATCCAAACTCCATTCTTCATTTTAATTTTGTTTTTCTACTAGCTCATTGCAAGGTTATCTTGTGACATAAAACCCTTTTGTGTTAGGGTGAGCCATAGACTAGATTAATCAAGGTTGTTGTGTAAAACCCGTTTGTGGGTGAGCCTTTGATTATATTGGTCTTTAGGTTGTCTTTAGATATAAAACCCTTGTGGAAGGGTGAACCTTGTTTGTATAATTACTAAAAGAGGTTGTGAGTGTAAAACCATTGTGTGGTGAGCCTCTTATGTAATTGTTGAATTTGAGCATATAGTGGATTGGTTGAAATCCTTGAGTGTGGACTCAAGGTAGTGGATGTAGATCTTGGAGAGATCAAACCACTATAAATCGTGTGTTCATTTTCTTATTGCTTTACTTGTTTACATACTTGTGATTATTATTTATGCTTAGTTGTTGATTGATTGGTTATGGTCTTATAGTTTGATAATCTTGTATTAATCATCAAATCACATATAACTTGAAGTTTGTGAATTTAAAGAAGAGCTTTTATTAAGACAAAGGATTTGCAAAAAGGGAAAAAGATTTCGATAATTAGCCAAAGACCTAATTCACCCCCCTCTTAGGTCTTTCAATTGGTATCAGAGCTAGGTCTTCTTTTTAATGTCTAGCAACCTAGAAGTAAAGATTATATGGCTAGTTTATCAAATTTGCCTTATATGGAAGGTTCATCCACTAATAGACCTCCATTGTTTGATGGTTCTAATTATATTTTTGGAAGTTTAGAATTGAGATTTACATTTGTTCTATTAACTATGAATTGTGGAATATTATTGAGAAAGGTCCCTATGTGCCATTGAGATTGAAAGCCCATGGAGTTACAAGGGAACCGAAGTCCATGGAGGAGTATGATGAGAGCGATTCAAGGAAGATGACATTAAACTACCAAGCAATGAACATTCTTTGTTGTGCGTTGGCTGTCAATGAATACAATAGAGTGATGGAATGTGATTCCGCTCATGAAATGTGGAAGCTACTTCAAGTCACTCATGAAGAAGAAATAACAAATGTGTGCTTCATGGCAATGGAAGATGAGGTACAACCTACTCTATCTACCTCTACTTCTTATGATGATGATATTGATGATCCTAGTGAATTACTTGTTGAGATGTATGGAGAATTAAAAAAAGCTTCGAAAAAGAATAAGGAAATAAAACTCAAAATTAATGAGTTATTGAATGAAAATTCAAAATTATTTTGTGAGAACAAAAAACTTCTTGAATCTATTGATTGTTTAAATATTGAAAAAGAAGTTTTAAATGTTTCTTTACAAAACATATCTCTTGAAAATAAATCTCTTTGTACAAAAGTTTCTTCTCTTGAAAAAATGCTTAGTGATCATGAAATTTTGAAAAAGAAAATTAATGATCTTACATCATGTGTTGAAAAATTTACAAATGGAAGAGACAATCTTGACAAACTACTTGGATCTCAAAGGTCTTCTCTTGCTAAAAATGGTCTTGGTTACAATTATGTCAACAATGTGCCTAAACATAACAACTTCTTTGTTAGAGCTACTTCTACTTCCTTCCATCATACTTGTTGTACTTATTGTGGAAAACATGGACATAAATTCACCAAATGTTATGTTAAAAGAAAAGTAGAGAATGGTGTAAAAACCATTTGGAGAGTTAAGAGAATTATTACTAACCCCCACGGACCCAAGAAAGTATGGATACCAAAGGATACTTCCTCTCCTTCATTGCAGGTACTTTTTAATTCAAACTCAAGCTCCATTAAGCGGTATATTAATGATGTTGGCTTAAAGAATAACATAAAACATCTCATTCATAATCAATGTCGAAGCAACCAATGAAGCATTTGCTTTTGAGACAAGAAGAAAGGAAGAATTCTTGGTGTAACCAATGTTGGTAAAGGTTCCTCTCTTCTTTTTAAACAATTGTTGCTTAGTGCCAATTTGAACTATAACTTGTTTAGCATTAGTCAATTGTGTGACAATGAATAAAAAGTTAAATGACAACATGTGAAGTTTCAGTTGAGAATTCCTTTTGGTAAGATTTGAAAATTTGAGAACCATAACTTGTCAATTGCTTCTCTAAAGTTGATTAGGTAACATTGATAATATGAGATTTGAAATACCTAAGAGGGGGGGGGGTGAATTAGGTATTTAGCTAATTTTCGCAAACTTAAACCTTTTAAGCGTTTAGACCAAGAACAAGTTATGTAAGCTAATTATAGATAATTGATAGCAAGACAATAATGAAAGCAGTAGTAAAGAACTCAAACAATTTATAGTGGTTCGATCCTCAAGATCTACATCCACTACCTTAAGCTCACACTTAAGGATTTCAACAAATCTACTAATTGCTCAGGTTTACAAATTACAAGAGAGGTTCACCACACTTTGGTTTTACACTCACAACCTCTTCTAAGAACTCAAACAATTTATAGTGGTTCGATCCTCAAGATCTACATCCACTACCTTAAGCTCACACTTAAGGATTTCAACAAATCTACTAATTGCTCAGGTTTACAAATTACAAGAGAGGTTCACCACACTTTGGTTTTACACTCACAACCTCTTCTAGTAATTTCTTACAATACAAGGCTCACCAACCTATGGTTTTATATCTCAAACAACCTTGAATCACAACTTCAAGGATCACCCTTATCTAAAGGGTTTTATGTTATCAAGATAACCTTGCTAGAGCTAGTAGATCAACACAATTGAATAAGTAAAGGAGAGTGTGTAGAAGTTACCACTTGATGGTAGATATTACACAAATTTGCACCTTCACACTTTGATGTCTTTGGATGGATCAATTGAATGCACAAGACATAAGAGAGCTTAAGAAATGTTTGCTAAATACTTTTGAATGCTTGGAGTTTTCAAGATTTCAAGAGTTACAAAAATTTGCATGTTTATGGCTTTTATAGAATTTGAAAATCTGTTAAAACGTTCATAAAACGGCTAGTAATGGCTAGTTTTCGGAAAAATTCGGACGACCGAATTTTCTTGGCTGCGTCCGAATCTTCGTCCGAATTTCTCTGGATGAATAGTAACCATGCTGAGAACAAAAATTCGGACGACCGAATTTTTGTGCTGCGTCCGAATCTTCTTCCGAATTTCTCTGGAAGAACAGTGACCATGCTGAGGGCCAAAAATTCGGACTGACCGAATTTTTTTTGGTCTGCGTCCGAATCTTCTTCCGAATTTCTCTCGGAAGAATAGTAGCAAACTTTTTGCTACAAAATTCGGACGACCGAATTTTTTTGAAAGCATTTTCAAGCTTTGTAAAATCATTTGAAATATAACTTCAATGAGTTTGAAAAACATTTGATATATATAGAAAACGTATTTAACTATATTTAAGCTTGAAAACCATGAACATATGAGGTTTACAAACATATCTTATAAAAAAGATTCATTCAAAGCCTTTTAAGATCATAAGATTATTTTTATGCTCTCTTATGCATTCAATGATAACCAAGACATGCAAGTGTAGAGTTTACATAGAAATTTACCTAAACATTAAATGCACTCTACACTTCAAGTCTTCAATGCCTTTTGATCATCTTTAGAACAACATTCTTCAAACTTCAAATACTTGCTTAAATGAAGTTGTTCTTGAACTTTTGCTTCAAAGCAATGAGACTTCATACTTCTCAAATTACAGAACCTATCACACAATAATCAAACATTTTAGTCCCCATCAATATTTGTCATTAATCAAAACTATATAATTTGCCCTTAGGGCTAACAATCTCCCCCTTTTTGATGATGACAAACTTTGATGCAAAATGTGATAGATTAAAACAATGTAGTACATAGAAGTATTAATGTCAATGATAGAAAATAACCAATTTAGCACATTGACATACAAAAGGCTCAATATGAGCCTATGACCCAACCAACCTCCATTTGCCTCCTTCCTTCCAACAACATATAGAAGATATAGCATTTAAGTATTTAGAAAACTTCTAAGAGAGGTTTTAAAGGTTGTAAAAGTTTAACAATGCTCCCCCTTAGATTGTGCTCATTTTTCAACAAGTTTGGACTTGAGATGCTATGCACCCGAATTTTGACATATCAAGTCCGAATTGTAAAATAAGTGAAATGAAAGCTTTAATTTTTGAAAATAAGTTTTCCTAAGGTTGTTCAAACATAGTGGAAGAGATTAAAACCAGTTTGAATCAATTTGAACAACAATAGAGCACATTTTGGCAACAAAATATGCATGCATCCGAATTTCAGAACATGCATCCGAATTTTCTGATCTTGCATCCGAATTTTTAAATCTTGCATCCGAATTTTAGGTCTGCGTCCGAATTTTCGGTCGAAAGTTTCTGTCTCTTTGATTCAGAAAATTCGGTCGACCGAATTTTCTGTCCTGCGTCCGAATTCTTGATCAAAAAATCTCTGTTTTCATCACAACATTAATACACACATTAGTCATTGAATTTTGAAATTCCTAAGAGTCTTCTTAGGTGATTAAACCTTTCCTCAGCCAAAGGCTTTGTAAATATGTCAGCAATTTGATCATTTGTGTTTACATGTTCTAAGCATATATCTTTCTTAATCACATGATCACGAATGAAATGATGTTTTATTTCTATGTGCTTTGTCCTAGAATGTTGAATGGGATTAATGCTCAAATTGATGGCACTAGTGTTATCACATAGTATAGGCACACACGTAAATTTAAGACCATAATCAAGTAAAGTATGTTGCATCCATAATAATTGTGCACAACAACTTCCTGCAGCTATGTATTCAGCTTCAGCTGTGGATAAAGATACACAAGCCTGCTTTTTACTAAACCAAGACACTAGACAACTACCAAGAAATTGACAATGACCACTTGTACTTTTACGCTCAACTTTACATCCCAAAGCATAGTCGACGATCGAATATCCAATAAGTTCAAAAGATGAAGTTTTAGAAAACCAAAGACCATAGTCATATGTGTCAATCAAATAACGAAATATTCGTTTGACAGAAATTAGATGAGATTCTTTAGGACATGATTGGAATCTAGCACACAAGCAAACAACAAACATAATATCTGGTCTACTAGCAGTGAGATAGAGTAAACTTCCAATCGACTCTCATACAATTTCTCATCAATACTTTTACCTTTCTCATCTTTGTCAAGTTTAGTTGATGAACTCATAGGAGTACTTATTCCTTTTGCTTGATTCATTCCAAATCTTTTCAATAGCTCCTTAGTATATTTTTTCTTGATTGATGAAGACTCCATCCTTGGTTTGCTTAATTTGTAGTCCAAGGAAGAAACTTAGTTCTCCCATCATGCTCATCTCAAATTCATTTTGCATAGTTTTAGCAAACTCTTCACAAAGAGAAATATTAGTAGAACCAAAAAATAATATCATCAACATAGATTTGTACAAGCAAAATATCATTTTTAGAAGATGTTTTAATAAAAAGAGTTGTGTCTACTTTTCCTTTAGTAAAACCTTTTGTGAGAAGAAAACCACTTAATCTTTCATACCAAGATCTTGGAGCTTGTTTCAGTCCATATAGAGCTTTGGTTAGCTTATACACATAATTTGGAAATTTTTCATGGATAAAACCAGGAGGTTGTTCTACATAAACCTCTTCTTCAATAAAACCATTTAGGAAAGAACTTTTAACATCCATTTGAAAAAGTTTAAAACCTTTAAAACAAGCAAATGCTAAAAGTATTCTTATAGATTCTAATCAGCTCATCGGAGCAAAGGTCTCATCATAGTCAATGCCTTCTTCTTGGTTGAAACCTTGAACAACAAGTCTAGCTTTATTTCTAACTACTTCTCCTAGTTCATTTAACTTATTTCTAAAAACCCATTTTGTACCAATAACAGAATGATCATGAGGTCTAGGAACAAGAGACCAAACTTTATTTCTTTCAAATTGATTTAGCTCTTCTTCCATAGCAATAATCCATAAATTATCACACAATGCATCATCAATATTTTTTGGTTCAATATGAGATAAAAGAGCGAAGTTATCAATAAAGTACCGCCTTGTTTTTACCCCTTGAGAGACATCACCAATGATTTGCTCCTTAAGATGACCTTTTGCATATGTGATATCTTTTGGAAGTTCTTGATCATTTCTTGATTGACCATCTTGTTCTTGCTCCATTATTTCTTCTTCTTTGGCATGATCTTCCATTGTGGGTGCTTGGTGTTGAGTATGATTTTCAACCATTGAAGTACTTGTGTCATCTTCATTTCCTCTTTGAAGATAAATGTTAGATTCATCAAAGGTTACATGAATAGTTTCTTCAACACACAATGTTCTTTTATTATAAACTCTATATGCCTTTTTATTTGATGAATAACCAAGAAAAATTCCTTCATCTGATTTTCTATCAAACTTCCCAAGATAGTTGCTAGTGTTTAAAATGAAGCATTTACAACCAAAAACTTTGAAATAGACAATTGATGGAGTTTTGTCAAATAAGAGTTCAAAAGGTGTTTTTCTTATAAAAGGTCTTAGTAAAACTCTGTTCATGATATAACAAGCTGTATTAACAGCTTCAGCCCAAAAATACTTTGGTAATGAGTTTTCACAAAGCATTGATCTAGCCATTTCTTGTAAGGTTCTGTTTTTCCTTTCAACAACACCATTTTGTTGAGGTGTTTTGGCAGCTGAAAAATTGTGAGTAATACCATATTCATCACAAAATTTTGTAAAGTCTTGATTACAAAATTCTCTTCCGTTATCACTTCTAATAGAAATCAGTTTGCAATCAAGAGAGGTTTGAACCTTTTTGAAGAGTTTTGAAAATTCATGAAATGTTTCATCTTTTTGTGCTAAGAAGATTACCCATGTAAATCTTGAAAAATCATCAACAATCACATAAGCATAGCTTTTACCACCAAGACTAGTAGTCCTCATAGGTCCAAATAAATCCATATGAATTAGTTCAAGAGGTTTTGTGGTAGAAACCATTTTCTTTGGTTTGAAAGATGTTTTTGATTGTTTTCCATATTGACAAGCATCACAGAGGTGAGTTTTATCAAAATGCAATTTAGGTAATCCTCTCACCAACTCTTGTGTAGAAAGTTTGTTTAATAAATCCATGCTTACATGTCCTAATCTTCTATGCCATAAAAATCCATCATTGTCATGAATGGCAAGACATTTAATATCATTTGTAATAAGCTCATCAAGATACAACACATATACATTACCAACTCTTTTAGCAACAAAAATAGTTTTGTTACTTGCATTGTCAAGAATAGTACAAGTATCACATTTAAACTCTACTTTGCATCCATTATCACATAGTTGACTAATACTTAGTAAATTATACTTTAAATCTTCAATAAGTAATACTTTCTTGATAAGAGGAAAAGAACCTTTACCAATGTTACCTATTCCAAGTATTTTCCCTTTCTTCTTATCTCCAAATGTGACAAAACCTTCACTTGTAGTTTGAAGTTCACTGACAAGTGATGCATTTCCAGTCATGTGTCTTGAGCATCCACTGTCAAGGAACCATTTAGTGGCACTTGATCTTGAGGCAAATTGTACCTATACCAAATTTGAAAGGGTGATTTTTGGTACCCATATTTTCTTGGGTCCAAGGGGGTTAGTAAAAGTTTCTTTGACCTTCCAAATGGTTTTAACACCACTTTCTACTCTTCTTTTGACAAAACATTTAGAAACCTTGTGTCCATGTTTACCACAATAAGTACAACAAATATGTGATCTAGAATGATAAGATTCTTTAACAAAAGATTTTCTCTGTTTTGGAGCAGAATAATCATGAATAAAACCAAGACCATGTTTTACAAATGAAGGTCTTTGATAGCCAAGTAATTTATTCAAATTTTCCCTTCCATTTGTAAATCTCTCAATGCATAAAGTTAGATCATTAACTTTCCTTTTTAGAAGCTCATGATCTTTTATCATTAACTCAAGAGAAATAATTCTAGTGCAAAGCTTTTTGTTTTCAAAGGATATATTTTGTACAGTTGTATTCAAAACTTCTTTTTCAATAGCAATGCAACTAATGGTTTCAAGAAGTTTTCCATTTTCAACACATAATTTTGAATTCTCATTAGATAAGTCATTTATTTTGAGTTTCATATCCTTATTTCTTTTTGAAGCCTTTTTTAATTCTTCATATAATTCAACAATAAGATCACTGGAATCAATATCATCATCATATATATTTGAGATAGAGGGTGAAGATTGTACCTCATCATCAATGGCCATGAAGCATATGTTGGCCTTTCCTTCACTTTCATCCTCACTTTCCCTGTTGATCCCATGTTCCAGCTTAGTCCTTTTCCTTTCTTGGCGATTTCTTTCTGCTTTTTGCTTTCTCTTTCCCTTTCCAACACTGCGGGACAGATCAGCAATAAGATGCTCAGTACTCTTGCATTCAAAGCATTGAGGTTTATATGATGAAGATTGTCCACTCTTCTTGACTGGCTTTCTTCCTTTCTTGAGAAATTCCTTTTTGTAGAATCTCTTGAATTTCTTCACTGCCATTGCAATTTCTTCTTCTCCACTGTTTCCTCCTTCTTCTTCACTTGAAGATTGTTCTTGTTCACTCAAGTTGTTTGAGGCATTAAGCACTACTCCTTTTCTTCCCTTTTCTTCATCCTCCTTGTCATTTAGCCGTTTCATCTTCATTTCATGAGTCAGTAGAGATCCAATGAGCTCTTCAAGTGGAAGAGTCTTCAAATCCTTGGATTCCTCAATGGCAAGTGTTTTTAGGCTGCCGAGGATTTTGGTAGAGCATCTAAAATCTTTCTGTTTTTGCTCTCCCATAGTGTAGCTTTTACCATAAGCTTTTAAGCCATTGAAAATGTTAGTAAATCTTGTAAACATATCACTAATATTTTCACCTTGTTTCATGGTAAACAGTTCATAATCTCTAACTAGCATGGCAAGTTTAGATTCTTTAACTTGATTAGTACCTTCATGTGTGATTTGAAGTAATCTCCACATTTCATGAGCAGAATCACATCCACTAACTCTATTGTATTCAGTTACATCTAAAGCACAACTTAATATATTCATGGCTTGATAATTTAAAGTCATTTTCTTAGAATCATGCTCATCAAATTCATCTCGTGGACTTGGAGTACTGAGGTTATTCCATCAAGCACTCATTTTCATTGGGACATAAGGACCTTTCTCAATTATGTTCCACAAATCAAAATTAATAGAACAAATATAAATTTTAACTCTAGATTTCCAGAAAGTGTAATTTGTTCCATTAAACAAAGGTGGTCTATTTGTGAAAGATCCTTCTAGGTAAGGTAGGTTTGACATATTAGCCATAGGATCTTTGTCTTCTAGGTTGTTAAACCACACACGTGAAGTTCTAGCTCGATACCAATTGAAATACCTAAGAGGGGGGTGAATTAGGTATTTAGCTAATTTTCGCAAACTTAAACCTTTTAAGCGTTTAGACCAAGAACAAGTTATGTAAGCTAATTATAGATAATTGATAGCAAGACAATAATGAAAGCAGTAGTAAAGAACTCAAACAATTTATAGTGGTTCGATCCTCAAGATCTACATCCACTACCTTAAGCTCACACTTAAGGATTTCAACAAATCTACTAATTGCTCAGGTTTACAAATTACAAGAGAGGTTCACCACACTTTGGTTTTACACTCACAACCTCTTCTAGTAATTTCTTACAATACAAGGCTCACCAACCTATGGTTTTATATCTTAAACAACCTTGAATCACAACTTCAAGGATCACCCTTATCTAAAGGGTTTTATGTTATCAAGATAACCTTGCTAGAGCTAGTAGATCAACACAATTGAATAAGTAAAGGAGAGTGTGTAGAAGTTACCACTTGATGGTAGATATTACACAAATTTGCACCTTCACACTTTGATGTCTTTGGATGGATCAATTGAATGCACAAGACATAAGAGAGCTTAAGAAATGTTTGCTAAATACTTTTGAATGCTTGGAGTTTTCAAGATTTCAAGAGTTACAAAAATTTGCATGTTTATGGCTTTTATAGAATTTGAAAATCTGTTAAAACGTTCATAAAACGGCTAGTAACGGCTAGTTTCAGAAAATTCGGACGACCGAATTTCTTGGCTGCGTCCGAATCTTCGTCCGAATTTCTCTGGATGAATAGTAACCATGCTGAGAACAAAAATTCGGACGACCGAATTTTTTTGCTGCGTCCGAATCTTCTTCCGAATTTCTCTGGAAGAACAGTGACCATGCTGAGGGCCAAAAATTCGGACGACCGAATTTTTTGGCTGCGTCCGAATCTTCTTCCGAATTTCTCTGGAAGAATAGTAGCAAACTTTTGCTACAAAATTCGGACGACCGAATTTTTTGAAAGCATTTCAAGCTTTGTAAAATCATTTGAAATATAACTTCAATGAGTTTGAAAAACATTTGATATATATAGAAAACGTATTTAACTATATTTAAGCTTGAAAACCATGAACATATGAGGTTTACAAACATATCTTATAAAAAAGATTCATTCAAAGCCTTTTAAGATCATAAGATTATTTTTATGCTCTCTTATGCATTCAATGATAACCAAGACATGCAAGTGTAGAGTTTACATAGAAATTTACCTAAACATTAAATGCACTCTACACTTCAAGTCTTCAATGCCTTTTGATCATCTTTAGAACAACATTCTTCAAACTTCAAATACTTGCTTAAATGAAGTTGTTCTTTAACTTTTGCTTCAAAGCAATGAGACTTCATACTTCTCAAATTACAGAACCTATCACACAATAATCAAACATTTTAGTCCTCATCAATATTTGTCATTAATCAAAACTATATAATTTGCCCTTAGGGCTAACAAGATTGAATTCATAATTGATATGTTCTTGAATTTGATTATATGTCATGATAAAATGATTAAAATAGCTATGATTGAATATCTATCCATTTGCTTTGGCAAAAACATCTTTATGAAACTTTACAAAATGTTTGGACTTGAAGTTTGGATGTAGACCATAAGTTCAGTCGCCCGAACTTGTATGACAAAATGATATTTTGTGATTTTGATCAATTACTCACAAAATGCTTCAATGTGTGTTTTATCTTGATAAGCTTGAATGCCTTGTTGCTTATGATAATGATTGATTTTGTTGACATAGAAGATTTGGTCACGTGAGCATAGTTTTGTTGAACAAACTTTCCTCTCAAGATTTAGTTGGAGGATTGCTAAAAATGTGTTTTGAGAAAATTGTCTTTGAGATACTTGTCAATATGGAAAACAAACAAAAGAATCTTCCAAACCTAAGAAAATGATTTTCACTTCAAAACAATTTAAAAATTGTTTATATGGATTGATTGGACAAATAAGGATCACTGGTCTTGATGATAAGAAGTATTCATATGTTATTGTGGATGATTTCTCTAGATTTATATGGGTGATCTTTCTAGCCCAAAAGGATGAAGTTCTTTTCATAAATTTGTAAGACTTTTCAAAAAGGTTCAAACCTCTCTTGAGTACAAAATTGATTTCCAATAGAAGTGACAATGGGAGAATTTTACAACCAAGTCTTTACAAAATTTGTGATGAAATTTGAATTTTATATAATTGTTTCAACTGCAAAAACCCCACAATAAAATGGTGTTATTAAAAGGAAAATTTGAACTTTACAAAAATTGGTTAGATTTATGCTTTGTGAAAATTCTTCTTCAAAAATATGTTTTGAGCCGAAGCCATAAACAACACATGCTATGATGAATAGAATTCTTTTAAGATCATTTTGAAGAAAAACATCTTTTGAATTTCTCTTTTATATAACTCCTCAAGCTGCATATTTTAAATGTTTTGGTTATAAATGTCTTATCTTGAATACTTGTGATAACTTACTTAAATTTGATAGAAAGACTGATATAGGTATATCTCTTAGCTATTCTTCTAACAAAAAGGCATATAGAGTATATAACATAAACAACCTTACAGATGAGGAAACCATTCATGTTAGTTTAGATGAATCTTACATTTGCTTGGAAAGAAAAGAAGAAGATGATGCAGGTACAACTATGAATAACTATAAAACCCATCTTCAAGCACCAACTTTGGAGGATCACACCAATGAGGAAGAAATGATTGAACAAAATCAAGATGACCAACCTAGTGGTGACCAAGAGATCTCAAAGAACCTAAGATATTCAAGAGGACACGCTAAGGAGCAAATCATTGGTGATATCTCCCAAGGAGTAAAAATAAGGCGGTACTTTATCAATAACTTTATTCCTTTTATCTCATATGAGCCTAAAAGTATTGATGATGCATTGTGTGATGATTTTTGGATTATTACTATGCAAGAGGAATTAAATCAACTTGAAAGATACAAAATTTCGAAATTCCTAAATCTCATGATCATTCCATTATTGGAACTAAATTGTTTTTAGAAATAAACTCAATGAATCCGAGGAAGGTGTAAGAAATAAATCAAGATTTGTCACCCAAGGATTCAATCAAGAAGAGTGAATTGTTTATGATGAAACCTTTGTTCCGAATGCTAAACTTGAGTCCATAAGAATGCTTTTGACTTTTACTTTCTTTAAAGGTTTTAAATTATTTCAAATGAATGTCAAAAGAGCTTTTCTAAATGGTTCTATTGAGGAAGAGATTTATGTGGAACAATCACCCGGTTTTGATCATGAAAAGTTTCCTAACCATGTTTTCAAATTATCCAAAGCTTTGTATGATTTAAAACAAGCTCCTAGAGCTTTGTATAAAAAAAATTGAGTATTTTTCTTCATTCAAAATGATTTTCAAGAGGAAAGGTTGACACTACTATTTTCATAAAAACCCTATTGTAACAATGATCTATTAGTTGTCCAAATATGTGATACAATTTTTTTTTGGTGCTTTTAATACTTCACTTTGTGATGTGTTTGCCAAGTTAATGCAAAGTAAATTTGAAATGAGCATGATAGGAAAAATCTATTTCTTTCTTGGCCTACAAATCAAGAAAACCAAGGATGTCACTTTCATGAATCAAGTTAAGGAATAAGCACTTCCATAAGTTTATCAACTATGCTTGACAAGAATAAAAAGATTTCATAGGTGTAGTCAATTCTATTTGACAGCAAGTAGAGCCAATATTATGTTTGTTATGTGCTTTTGTGCTAGATTTCATCTTGTCCTAAGAGTCTCATTTGATTGCTGTTAAACACATTTTCTATTGCCTTATTGATACTCTAAGTGAGTGTGGTCTATATTTCAAATGTGTGGCTATGTTATGTGATAGCACTAATGCAACAAATTTGACCATCATATTATTTAACAAACTAGGACAAAGCATATAGAGATCAAATTTCATTTCATTAGAGATCACTCTAATAAGGGTAATACTTGTTTAAAGCATGTTTGTAGTAATGAACAAATTAATGATATCGTTACTAAGCCATTGGCCGAAGAAAGGTTTAACCAATCTTAGAAGAAGCTTACAGATTTCAAAATTCGATAACTAATGAGTGTATTCAAGTGTTGTAGCTCCAAGTAAGGACAAAGAAGCCTAGCATGGGAAAAAGAAAGGGAAAAGCAAAAGAAAGAGAAGGAGGACTAGCGATCAATGAACCAAGGAAGGTCTACACTCCTCAAAGCATGTCATGGCTGGATAGATTTGTCACAGTGGAGGCTGCTACTGAATTTGATGATTGGACAAAAAGGAACCATAAGACAAATTCAAGCCACAAGGTGGATATCATCAAACTATCCAAAATGGGTAATATACTCTCGGTTTTTAAATGATATGAACTTGAGTAATTTGCTTGTGTTTGGTGAATGCTATTACCTTCCTTAGTTTATGAAGTTTAATCAAATATTAAGGAAGAAAGAGTTGAGCAAGTAGGTTATAAAGCTATGCAATGGTTTTCTTCAAGAATATCACAAGTTGATTTTTGAGATTGATAATGCAGTGCTCAATAGAATTTGTGATGTTGAGGATGTTGGGTTTAGGCATTATTCTTCCGGGGGACATTGTTTTATAAGTGAGTTATACTCACATGAAAGAATTGAGAATGCCTATATAAATGAAGAAGCTTCAAGACTAGAAAGGAGAGAGAGATGAAAGTTTTTTGATGGTAGTAAATATATATATATATATATATATATATATATATATATATATATATATATATATATATATATATATATAAATTGGAATCACATGCTTACTACCTTGATTATAGCATACTTTGGGCACAAATCTTCTGTTGATTATATGTATGCTGTAATTATGCTAGCCATGCATAAGAAAAGAAAAATGAATTTTGGATATATAGTGCTAAAGAATAAAATGGCAGCTAAAAGATCCGAGCATAAGGCATTGTCGTATGGAAGGTTATTAACAGGATTTTTCAAGCATCTCCAAGTGCAATTGTCTTCTAGTGGTTTACCAATAAAGAGTGAAGAAGTCTACACCAACAACTCACTAAAGAGAATGCTTTGGATACTTGATGATGATAATGTATGAAGGGCTAGAAGAGAAACTCCTCTAAGGGGTGATAGAAGAGATGCTAGTGATGTTGAAGAAAGTGAGGAGGTTGAGGAAGAAGAAAATGAAGAAGAAGAAGAAAAGAATGAAGAGAAAATCCTTGTTGGAGAAAGGAAAGTTAAAATGAGGCATGAGTCACCAAGTGAGGGGGAGCAACTCCCCATAAAAAGAAGACTATTTGAAGAGGTAACCTCTATTGAGGGAAAAGAAGTTGAAGGTGATAACCTCACTAGAAGTGATATCATAGTTGCCAAACTGTTTCAAGAGACATTGAACAGCTATGTAAATGAAGTGGAGAAGATGAACAAATTCTTTGGTTCTTGGCTCCAATGATTCTTAGCAAATTTGATGGTTTATAAGCTAGAGTCAAGAGTATGGAAGAAGACTTGAGAAAGATTTCTCAAGTGGTTTTAAATGGTGCAAGTTCCTATAAAGCCAAATGAAGAAGATCAAGAGGATAATATGGGTGAAGATGGCAGCAATAAAGATGATAGTTGTGACAGTGAAAATTGAGATGGCTATTAATTTGTTGCTAAAGAAGAAAGAAGATGAAGAAAAAGGCAGTGAAGCACCCCAAGAGAAAGAAGAGCATGAGAATGAAGAGTAAAGAGGTAAAAGAGAACAAGTAAGAAGAAGGAGGTGAAGGAAGTTTAGCAAAGTCACATCACAAATCCATCACCAATTTCCTTCAGCCAAGAGATCAAGGGAAACATGACTATGAAGAGCATCCAAGACTAAGCCTTTCTATCCCTAAACTCTATTTTGTTGCTTATGCCTTGATGCACATGTTAAGCTTTAACATTGAAATTTACTTGTGCCTTTCTAGTCATTATACTGTTTTGAAGCTCAATATATGAAATCTTTGTGATAAGAGCTTCTTTTGTTTCACTTTTGTTGTCCAAGTACTCTTACCCCCACCTTTGATTGATGACAAAAGGGGGAGAAAAAATGTGATGACAAAATGTGTGAAAATATGAAATAGCAGTGGAATTCCTCATGCATGAAGAGAAAATGTGTGCATTTTCTGAAAATCCATGCATATGTCAAGGGGGAGAAAGAATGACTACAAAATGTTCTATGTGCTTGCTGTAAATGTGCTATGTGCTATGGGTTAAAATGTAAAATGAATGTGTACTGTGAAAATATTTGGCTGCATTTGAAATTTAAATTGAATATGTTATAATATGTGAGGTTTTGGTTATTTTCTGAGATTTTGGAATATGGTTAAGTTGAGATTGAAATCTTGAACTTGGTTCTTGACTTGACCTATGATTTTGGATTGATTCATGAAAACAATTGAATGCATGAATCTTGTGATCTTGCAAAGCTAAACTGAGTGATATTGTGGACATACATGTTTGAGTACTTCAACATTTCATTTGAAAATGCAAAATCACCTTTTCAAACTTGTTGCAAAAATTTTTGACTTGAAATTCGGATGTATGATTTTAAAATTCGGATGCATCCATATTTGTTGCCAAAAAGCGATCTTTTGTTGTTCAAATTGATTCAAATATGTTTTAATCTCATCCATTGTGTTTGAACAACCTTAGGAAAGATATATTTCACTTTAAACATTCATTATATTGAGTTTATTGCAGTTTGGACTTGAAATCAAAAAATTCGGATGCATGAGTTTAAAAATTCGGATGCATCCATATTTCATTGTCAAAATGTGCTCTTTTGTTGTTCGAATTGATTCAAATATGTTTTAATCTCTTACTATGCGTTTGAACAACCTTAGAAAAGCTTTATTTCAATTTAAACATTCATAATATTGAATTTATTGCAGTTTGGACTTGGATAGTCAAAAATTCGGATGCATGTTCTGAAATTCGGATGCATTCATATTTTGTTACCAAAATGTGCTCCTTTGTTGTTCAAATTGATTCAAATATGTTTTCATCTCTTCTAATTTGTTTGAACAACCTTAGAAAAGTTTATTTACAAAATTTGCAGCTTTCATTTTACTTATTTTAAAGTTTGGACTTGATATGTCAAAATTCTGATGCATAGTATCTCTAGTCCAAATTTGATGAAAAATGAGCACAATCTAAGGGGGAGCATTGTTAAACATTTACAACCTTTAAAACCTCTCTTAGAATCTTTTCTAAATGCTAAAATGCTATACCTTCTATTCTAGTTGCGTTGGAAGGAAGGAGGCAAATGGAGGTTGGTTGGGTCATAGGCTCATATTGAGCCATTTGAATGTCAATGTGCTACATTGTTTAAATCCATCACATTTTGTATCAAAGTTTGTCATCATCAAAAAGGGGGAGATTGTTAGCCCTAAGGGCAAATCATGTAGTTATGATTAGTTTTGATTAATGACAAACATTGATGAGGACTAATATGCTTGTATGTTGTGTGATAGGATTTGTGGATTAAGAAGTTTGAAGTCTCATTGCCTTGAAACTAAAATGCAAGAACAACTCCAATATATCAAAGTGATTGAAGATTGAAGAGTTTGTTCAAGATGTTAGAAGGCTTTGAAGACATGAAGTGTAGGTTGCATGTGCTTAATAGGTAAACTTTGTAAACCCTACACTCTTAAGCCTTGGAATCTATGAGTTGCAATTGAGAGCACAAAACTTGATTTAAATGGTTTCAATGGTCTTGAACTTATCAAAATTAACAAGTTTTCATAAATGATTTTTGCACTTAAAAGGTCTTTAATGACTTATCTTTGAGGCTAGAATGTTTTCCAACTTGTTTGAATTGATTTGAACATGTTTTGACAAAGTTTGAAAAATTTGGAAGAAGATTCGGACGCAAGACAAAAAATTCGGTCGTCCGAATTTTGTAGCAAAAGTTTGCTACTATTCTTCCAGAGAAATTCAGAAGAAGATTCGGACGCAGCCAAAAAAATTCGGTCGTCTGAATTTTGGCCTTTAGCATGGTCACTGTTCTTCCAGAGAAATTCTGAAGAAGATTCGGACGCAGCAGGAAAAATTCGGTCGTCTGAAAAATTCTGACGCAGAATTCGGTCGTCTGAATTTTCCTGAAACTAGCCGTTACTAGCCGTTTTGTAGTCATTTGAACTGATTTTCAAATTCTATAAAAGCCATAAACTTCAGATTTTTTAGTAGAACTTTGAACTTAACAAATCTTACATGCTCTAACTTGTTTTACATCAAATTAAATTGAAAAGCTCTCAAATTGCCTTGTGCTCAAAGGTGTACATTCAAGATTCCAAAGGCAAAGGTGAAGTGGTGCTAGCAATTTTAATTATCCACCAAGAAGTGTTGGTAATATCCAAACTCCATTCTTCATTTTAATTCTGTTTTTCTACTAGCTCATTGCAAGGTTATCTTGTGACATAAAACCCTTTTGTGTTAGGGTGAGCCATAGACTAGATTAATCAAGGTTGTGGTGTAAAACCCGTTTGTGGGTGAGCCTTTGATTATATTGGTCTTTAGGTTGTCTTTAGATATAAAACCCTTGTGGAAGGGTGAACCTTGTTTGTATAATTACTAAAAGAGGTTGTGAGTGTAAAACCATTGTGTGGTGAGCCTCTTATGTAATTGTTGAATTTGAGCATATAGTGGATTGGTTGAAATCCTTGAGTGTGGACTCAAGGTAGTGGATGTAGATCTTGGAGAGATCGAACCACTATAAATCGTGTGTTCATTTTCTTATTGCTTTACTTGTTTACATACTTGTGATTATTATTTATGCTTAGTTGTTGATTGATTGGTTATGGTCTTATAGTTTGATAATCTTGTATTAATCATCAAATCACATATAACTTGAAGTTTGTGAATTTAAAGAAGAGCTTTTATTAAGACAAAGGATTTGTAAAAAGGGGAAAAGATTTCGATAATTAGCCAAAGACCTAATTCACCCTCCTCTTAGGTCTTTCAAGTAAAATTCGATTGACTAAACTTGGACGTCTAGGTTTGAGAACTTTTCTATTTACCAGGCTGTCAGGATAAATTCGGTCAACCGAACTTCGACATGTGCATCTGAATGGTCATCCAAATTTCTTTGAAAATTCAGCAACCAAGGTTCTAGTTCAGAAGTCTGAACTGGAGTCTGAACCTTTCAAACTTTGTCAAAATATTTTGAAAATCAACTACAACAAGTTTGAAATTATTTTAAACTAAAAGATAAGTCATTAAAAAGCTTTTGAACTATAAGCGGTTATTGAACACTCGGTAAATCAAGAATGATCAAAGCCTTTTAAGGTTTAAAAACCAAGCTTGTGCTCCCTTATGTATTCTATAGATTCAAAAAACAAGAAGTGTAGGGTTTACAAGAAGATACCTATTTAGGAAAAGACAAACCTAAACTAGTGTCTTCAAGGCCTTCAATCTTCTAAGACATGCTCTAAATTCTTCAATAATTTGAGCATACTTGAGTCGTCTTTAGAGTTATTGCTTCGAGGTAATGAGAACACTTGGCTTCTCAATCCAAAAATTCTTTCACATAATTAGCATATGAATTAGTCCTCATCAATGTTTGTCATTAATCAAAACTAGTAGATTTGCCCTTAGGGCTTACATAAATGTAGCCAATCTTTGAATATTCATAGAAAATAACTTGACATATTTATTTGTGATTGAAATTGAACAAAGTGTAGAATATTTTCATACTATGTGATCTTGTAGAACCATAAATGTGTTAAATTGGTTGATATGCATTATTTTGCATGAATTAGCACTTGTCCGTATTTTGCCAACTAGGACAGTCAATGGGCTCAAGTCGGCCCAAAATCGGCCCATTTATCCTAGTTAGATATGGACCCAAGCTTAGTTTTTGAAGCCCAAATTATTTTCGGCCTGTGCATGAGCTTAGATAAGCTCAGTCAATTTTAGGCTAGGCCCGTATATATAATTAGTGTGTGTATATACACACATATATATTTATGTAGATATATATATTCTATACAATAATATCATTATTATATATCACTAAAAAGATATTATTATTATTTTTTTATAGGTAATAATAGTATAATTGATTAAATTTTTACTTTTATTTTTAATTAAGAAACGTCTAAGATTCAAATACAAGTTTAAAAAGTTCTAAAACTATATATTGCTTGTGTGTTCCTTGTTCTTCTTGCCTCAACCACTATAAATTGCTTGTGTGTTCCTTATTCTTCTTGCCTTGTTCATTTATTGTGTTCATTAAAATCACTTTGAGAACTTGAATCTTCATCACTTCCAAAACTAAGTTTGCAAAATGGGAAAATATTTTGAAATTAGCCGAAGACCTAATTCACCTTTGCCCCTCTCTTAGGTCTTTCAGCTGGTATCAGAGCAAGGGCTTCTTTGTGTGGTTTTACAACCTAGAAGTTAAGATCTTATGGCTAATATTTCAAACTTTCCTTATTTGGAAAGGTCTTCCACAAATACACCTTCTTTGTTTGATGGATCAAATTATACTTTTTGAAAATCTAAAATTAAGATATATTTGCTCTATTAATTTGATTTGTAGAACACTATTAAGAAAGGTCGTTACATCCCAATGGGGTTGAGAGCCGATGCAGTAACAAGGGAACCGAAGCCATTGGAAAAAAATATGAAGAAAGTGACTCAAAGAGGATGACATTGAACTATGAAGCGATGAATATTCTAAGTTGTGCTTTAGATGTGAATGAGTACAATCTGTTAGCCCTAAGGGCAAATCATAAGGTTATGATTAAGTTTTGACTAATAACAAACATTGATGAGGACTAATCTTTATGTCATTTGTGTGATAGGATTGTTGGATTAAGAAGTATAAAGTCTTACTGCCTTGAAGCAAGAAGTACTAAGGGCAACTCAAATGTGATCAAGGATCAAGAATGTAGAGCATGTCCTATGGATTGAAGGCTTGAAAGACCTTAGTGTAGGTTTACACTTGCAAAATAGGTATATCTTTTGTAAACCGTACACTTGTTTGTCTTGGAATCTATTGAATGCATAAGAGAGCATAAAACTCGTTTTTGAATCTTAAATATCTTTGAATGAACTTTTGATCAATATATATGTTTTTAAAGTCTAAATAATCTTAAGTAATCTTTCTATGATCAAAGAGTTTTGACAATGATTCTTGAATCTAAAAGTGTTCAAATGGTTTACTTATTCATACAAAATTTTTTCAAACTTATTGGAGTTACAATTCAAATGAATTTACCAAGTTTGAACATCAAAAAATGGCCACTGTACATCCAGAGAAATTCGGGTGCAAGTTCGGATGTAAGGGAAAAAATTTGGTCGTCCGAATTTTCCTTGCCATCATGGTTACTATTTCTCCAGAGAAATTCGGACGCAAGTTCGGACGCATGAAAAAAAATTCGGTCGTCCAAATTTTTCTAGAAAACATGTAACAGTAAAATTCGGACGCAAGTTTGAACGCACAAGAAGAAATTCGATCGTTCAAATTTTTTGAAACTAGCTGTTACTAGCCGTTTTATGACTGTCAAAACTGATTTTAATACTCTATAAAAACCATAAACTCTAGAATTTTTTGTAAGTTTTGAATCTTAGAGAAATCTAACATTCTAAATCATTTGCAAACATCAAAGCTCTCTTTTTTCTTGTGTTTTCAATTGATCATTCAAGATTCCAAAGACAAAAAAGTGAAGTGGTGCTACATTGTGTAATCATCTACCAAGAAGTGGTAACATCTCATTCATTTTCCATTTTAATTTTGTTTTTCTACTTGCTCAATACAAGGTTATCTTATGACGTAAAATCCTTTCGGTAAGGGTGAGCCATAGACTAGATTAATCAAGGTTGTGGTGTAAAACCCGTGTGTGGGTGAGCCTCGGATTAGATTAGTCTTTAGGTTGTCTTTAGATATAAAATCCTTGTGGAATGGTGAGCCTTGTTTGTAGGATTACAAAGGAGGTTGTTGGTGTAAAACCTTTGATTGGTGAGCCTTTTGTGTAATTGCCTAAATTGAGCATATAATGGATTGGTTGAAATCCTTGAGTGTGGACTCAAGGTAGTGGATGTAGATATTTGAGAGATCGAACCACTATAAATCGTGTGTTTATTTTCTTATAGCTTTACTTATTTACATGCTTGTGTTATTATTATTTGTACATAATTGTTGATTGATTGGTTGTAGTCTTATTGTTTGATGATCTTGTCTTAACCATCAAATCACATATAAACTTGAAGTTTTTGGATTTAAAGAAGAGTTTTTATTAAGGCAAAGGATTTGCGAATAGGGAAAGGATTTTGATAATTAGCCAAAGACCTAATTCACCCCCTCTTGGGTCTTTCAATTGGTATCAGAGCAAGGTCTTCTTTTTAAGGTCTAACAACCTAGAAGTAAAGATTATATGGCTAGTTTATCAAATTTTCATTATATGGAAGGTTCCTCCACAAATAGATCACCTTTGTTTGATGGAACAAATTACATATTTTGGAAATCTAGAGTTAAGATATATATTTGTTCTATTAACTTTGATTTGTGGAATATTGTTGAGAAAGGTCCTTATATACCAATGAAAATGAGAACTGATGGAGTTACTAAAGAGCCAAAGTCTATGGATGAATTTGATGAGGGTGACTCAAAGAAGATGACATTGAATTACCAAGCCATGAATATCTTGAGTTGTGCATTGGATATGAATGAGTATAATCGAGTGAGTGAATGCGACACTGCTCATAATATGTGGAAACTACTTCAAGCCACTCATGAAGAAGAAAGAGTCGATGTATGCTTTATGGCAATAAATGATGAGGTACAATCCACTCCTTCTACCTCTACTTGTTGTGATGATGATATTGATGATGTAGATGATCCTAGTGAATTACTTGTTAAAATGTATGAAGAATTAAAAAAGGATTCAAAAAGAAATAAGGAAATGAAATTCAAAATTAATGAGTTATTGAATGAAAATTCAAAATTATATTGTGAAAACAAAAAGCTTCTTGAATCTATTGATTGTTTAAATATTGAAAAAGAAGTTTTAAATGTCTCCTTACAAAACAAGTCCCTTGAAAATAAGATTCTTTGTAAAAAGATTTTGTCTCTTGAAAGAATGCTTGTTGATCATGAGACTTTGAAAAAGAAGGTTGATGACCTTACATCATGTATAGAAAAATTTACAAAAGGAAGGGACAATCTTCATAAAATTCTTGGAGCTCAAAGATCTCCTCTTGTCAAAATGGCCTTGGTTATAATTATGTAAACAATGTGCCTAAATATAACAACATCTTTGTTAGAGCTACTTCTAGTTTAATGCCTCATACTTGTTGTACATATTGTGAAAAACATGGACACAAAGCCATTAGGTGCTCCGTTAAAAGAAAAATAGAAAATGGTGCTAAAACCATTGGGAGAGTAAAGAGAATCTTCACTAACCCTCATGGACCCAAGCAAATGTGGGTACCAAAAGTTTCTTCATCTCATTTGGTGTAGGTACATTTTTCTCCAAGATCAAGTGCTACTAAATGGTTTCTTGATAGTGGCTGCTCAAGATTTATGACAGAGAATGCATAACTCATTAGTGAGCTTTAAGCTACAAACAAAGAATTCATTACATTCGATGACAAGAAGGAAGGAAGAAGTCTTTGTATAGGTGACATTGGTAAAGATTCTTCCTCTCTCATTAAACAAGTTTTGCTCATTGATGATTTGAAATATAACTTGCTTAACATTAGTCAATTATGTGACAATGATTGAAAAGTTGAATTTAAATGTAATACTTGCACATACTTGATGGTGTCAATGGTAGAACTATTTTTGTTGCAAATTGTAATGGTTATGTGCCTTGCCTTGATGAACTTGTTGCTTATAAAGTTAGATGATTTTCCACTCATGATAATGACGGTCAGTTACGACATAGTAAACTTGATCATGTTAGCATGAACTTGTTGAATATTTTTTTTTTTTGTTAAAGGATTTCCAAAAATTCATTTTGAGAAAAATCCACCCTGTAATACTCGCCAATATGGGAAATAAACAAAATTTTCTTTCAAACCTATGAAAATGATTTACCTCAAAACTTCTTGAAATTGATTATATGTCATGATAAAATGATTAAAATGGCTATGATTGAATATCTATGCATTTGCTTGGCCAAAAACATCTTTATGAAACTTTACAAAATGTTCGGACTTGAAGTTTGGATATAGACCATAAGTTCGGTCGCCCAAACTTATATGACAAAATGATATTTTGTGATTTTGATCAATTACTCACAAAATATTTCAATGTGTGTTTTATCTTGATAAGCTTGAATGTCTTGTGGCTTATGATAATGGATTTTCTTGGCATAGAAGATTATGTCATGCGAGCATGGATTTGTTGAACAAACTTTCCTCTCAAGATCTAGTTGGAGGATTGCTAAAAATATGTTTTGAGAAAATTGTCTTTGAGAAGCTTGTCAATAGGGAAAACAAACAAAAGAATCTTTCAAACCCATGAAAATACTCCTAGACCTCAAAACATCTTGAGCTTGTTCATATGGATTGATTTGGACTTATGAGGAACTCTAGCATTGATTACTTGAAGTATGCCTTAGTAGTAGTTGATTATTTCCCAATATTCACTTTAGCATTATTCTTTGCTCAAAAAGATGACGTGTTTCATAAGTTTGTAAAACTATTCAAAAAGGTTCAAACCTCCCTTGAGTGCAAATTAATTTCCATTACAAGTAACAATGGGAGAATTTTACAACAAATTATTTACAAAATTTGCTTTGAAAATTGAATTTTATATAATTGTTTCATCTGCAAAAACCCCACAACAAAATGGTAATATTGAAAGGAAAATTTGAACTTTGTAGAAATTGGCTAAGTCTATGCTTCGTGAAAATTCTTCTTCAAAAATATTTTTGGGCCAACGCCGTAAACACCACATGCTATGATAAATAGAATTCTTTTAAGATCATTTTGAAGGAAAACATCTCTTGAATTCTCTTTTATAGAACACCTCAAATTGCATATTTTAAAATATTTGGTTATAAATGTCTTATCTTAAATTCTTGTGATAACTTACTTAAATTTGATAATGTAAGACCTAAGAGGGGGGGTGAATTAGGTCTTAGGCTAATTGTCGAAATCTTTTTCTTGTTTTGCAAATCCTTTGCCTTAATAAAAGCTATTCTTTAATTCCACAAGCTTCAAGTTTATATGTGATGTGATGGTTAAGATAATATCATCAAACTACAACCAATCAATCAACAACAATCAATAAGTAATAACATGAGCATGTAAATAAATAAAGCTATAAGAAAATGAACACACGATTTATAGTGGTTCGATCTCTCCAAGATCTACATCCACTACCTTGAGTCCACACTCAAGGATTTCAACCAATCCACTATAAGCTCAAGTTCAACAATTACATAAGAGGCTAACCACACTATGGTTTTACACTCACAACCTCTTCTAGTAATTATACAAACAAGGTTCACCCTTCCACAAGGGTTTTATATCTAAAGACAACCTCAAGACTAATCTAATCCAAGGCTTACCCTCACACGGGTTTTACACTACAACCTTGATTAATCTAGTCTATGGCTCACCCTAACACAAAAGGGTTTTATGTCACAAGATAACCTTGCAAATGAGCTAATAGAAAATAACACAATTTAATAAGGAGATAAGAATGTGTAGATGTTACCACTTGTAGGTAGAGTTTACACAATATTGCACCTTTACACTTTGCCTTTGGAATCTTGAATGTACACCTTTGAGCACAAGGCAATTTGAGAGCTTTTCAATTTGATTTGATGTAAAATAAGTTAGAGCATGTAAGATTTGTTAAGTTCAAAGTTCTCCTAAAAAATCTGGAGTTTATGGCTTTTATAGAATTCAAAAATCAGTTCAAACGTTCATAAAACGGCTAGTAACGGCTAGTTTCAGAAAATTCGGACGACCGAATTCTGCGTCCGAATTTTTCGGACGACCGAATTCTTCCTGCTGCGTCCGAATCTTCTTCCGAATTTCTCTGGAAGAACAGTAACCATGCTGAAGACCAAAATTCGGACGACCGAATTTTTCTTCATGCGTCCGAATCTTCTTCCGAATTTCTCTGGAAGAATAGTAGCAAACTTTTGCTACAAAATTCGGACGACCGAATTTTTGGACTGCGTCCGAATCTTGCATCCGAATTTTTCAAACTTTGTCAAAACATGTTCAAATCAATTCAAACAAGTTGGAAAACATTCTAGCCTTAAAGATAAGTCATTAAAGACCTTTTATGTGCCAAAACCATTTATGAAAACTTGATAATTTAGGTAAGTTCAAAACCATTGAAAACATTTAAATCAAGTTTTGTGCTCTCAATTGCAACTCATAGATTCCAAGGCTTAAGAGTGTAGGGTTTACAATATTTACCTATTAACCACATGTCACCTACACTTCATGTCTTCAAAGCCTTCATTAATCTTGAACAAACTCTTCAATCTTTAATCACTTTGACATATTTGAGTTGTTCTTGCATTTTAGCTTCAAGGCAATGAGACTTGCTTCCTTCTCAATCCAAAAATCCTATCACAAAATACAAGCATATTAGTCCTCATCAATATTTGTCATTAATCAAAACTACATGATTTGCCCTTAGGGCTAACAATCTCCCCCTTTTTGATGATGACAAACTTTGATGCAAAATGTGATGGATTTAAACAATGTAGTACAAAGAAGCATTAATGTCAATAATGGATAATAATCAATTTAGCACATTGACATACAAATGGCTCAATATGAGCCTATGACCCAACCAACCTCCATTTGCCTCCTTCCTTCCAACAATTAGGATAGAAGATATAACATTTAAGCATTTAGAAAAAGTTCTAAGAGAGGTTTTAAGGTTGTAAAAGTTTAACAATGCTCCCCCTTAGATTGTGCTCATTTTTCAACAAGTTTGGACTTGAGATGCTATGCATCCGAATTTTGACATATCAAGTCCGAATTGTAAAATAAGTGAAATGAAAGCTTCAATTTTTGAAAATAAGCTTTCCTAAGGTTGTTCAAACATAGTGGAAGAGATTAAAACAAGTTTGAATCAATTTGAACAACAATAGAGCACATTTTGGCAACAAAATATGGATGCATCCGAATTTTAAATCATGCATCCGAATTTTTAAACTCATGCATCCGAATTTTGACATTCCAAGTCCAAATTGTAATAAATTCAATATAATGAATGTTTAATGTGAAATAAATCTTTCCTAAGGTTGTTCAAACATAATGGAAGAGAATAAAACATATTTGAATCAATTTGAACAACAAAAGAGCATGTTTTGGCAACAAAATATGCATGCATCCGAATTTCTGAAACATGCATCCGAATTTTTAAATCATGCATCCGAATTTTGAGCTTTCAATTCCAAACTATAAAATATGTGAGATAACAACTTCTATTTTTGAAAATAAGCTTTTCTAAGATTGTTCAAATATGATAGGAAGGATTAAAACAGTTTTCAAACAATTTGAACAACAGAAAAGACATTTTTGACAAGAAGATCTTGATGCGTCCTAATTTTTGATATGCATCCGAATTTCAAGTCCATATTTTTGGAAACAAGTTTGAAAATGTGATTTTGCATTCTTAAATGAACTATAGAAGTACTCAAATATGTATAGCCACAATAGCACTCTTTAGCTTTGCAAAACCACAAAACTCAAGCATTCAATTGTTTTTATGAGATAAACTAAAATCATAAGTTAAGTCAAGAACTAGTATCAAGATTTCAAAATCTTAACTTAACCATATTCAAAATCTCAAAAAATAACCAAAACCTCACATAGTATAACATAGTCAATTTAAATTTCAATTGCAGCCATATATTTTCACAAAACACATTCATTTTACATTTCAACCTATAGCACATATACATAGCACATTTTCAGCAAGCACATAGCATATAACACATCTTGCAGTCAACATTCTTTCTTCCCCTTGACATATGCATGGATTTTCAGAAAATTCACACATTTTCTATTCATGCATGAGGAATTCCACTGCTATTTCACATTTTCACACATTTTGTCATCCCATTTCTTCTCCCCCTTTTGTCATCACTCAAAGATGGGGTTAATGAAAATGAGACAACATGTATCACATATAAGCAGTATATTGATCAACTCTCATTAACAGTATAGTTCTAGTCAAATAATTATCATCCTAACAGCAATAATCATTATGTAGCATCTCAACAATAATAAATCAACTTCTTCTCTCCCTTTTTTTATCAGCAATTAAACTTGGGGTGAGAGTACTTGGACAACAAAAGTGAAACAAAGAAGCTCTTATCACAAAGATTTCACATATTGAGCTTCAAAGCACTATAATGACTAGAAAGGCACAAGTACATTTCAATGTTAAATCATAACATGTGCATTAAGGCATAAAATTAAAATAAGCATCAAAATAGAGTTTAGGGATAGAAAGGCTTAGTATTGGATGTGCTTCATGATCTTCACTTCCAAATTCGTTTGTTATGATGGCCATGTCTCCCTTGAGCTCTATATGATGGGGTCCTTCATTTGTTGACTCCTTGCTCGTGTAGTTGTGCTTTGGAAAGTTACCAATTGAGAGGATCTTTGGATCTTCTTCCTTTGAATCACATTTTCCTCCTCCATTGGCTGAAGGAAATTGGTGATGGATTTGTGATTTTACTTTGTTAAACTCACTTCACCTCCTTCTTCTTGCTTGTTCTATTGAGCTTTACCCCTTTGTTCTTCATTCTCATGCTCTTCTTTTTCTTGGGATGCTTCACTGCCTTTTCCTTCATCTTTTGTATTATTCTTTAGCAATAAATTGATAGCCATCTCAATTTTTACTGTCATTACTATCATACTTATTGCTGCCATCTCTTTTCTTCTTCTTTGGCTTTATAGAAACTTGCACCATTTAAAATCACTTGAGAAAACTTTCTCAAGTCTTCTTCCATATTCTTGAGTTTAGCTTCTAAATCATCAAATTTGCCAAGAATCATCAGAGCAAAAGACTTGAAGAATTTGTCCATCTTCTTCATTTTCTCTACATGGTTGTTCAATGTCTCTTGAAACACCTTGGCAACTATGGTATCACCTCTAGTGATATTTTCATCTTCAACTTCTTTTCCTTCAATAGAGAGTACTCTTCAAATAGACTTCTTTTTGTGGGGTTGCTCCCCCTCACTAGATGAGTCATGCCTCATTTTAGGTTTCCTTTCTCCAGCAAGGATTTCCTTTTTATCCTCTTCTTCTTCTTCATTTTCTTCTTCCTTCTTTTCTTCATCATTGCTAGCATCTCTTTTATCACCCTTAGAGGATTTTCTCTTCTAGCCATTCATACATTATCATCATCAAGTATCCAAGGAATTTTGTTTAGTGCGTTGTTGGTGTAGACTTCTTCACTCTTTATTGGTAAACCACTAGAAAGCAATTATCACTTGGAAATACTTGAAAATTTCTGTCAATGACTTTCCATACGACAATGGCTTATGCTCGGTTCTTCTAGCTGCCATTATATTCTTTAGCACTATATATATATATATCCAAAATTCAATTTTCTTTTCTTATGCATGGCTAGCATAATTACAACATACATATTATCAACAGAATATTTGTGTTTAAAGTATGCTATAATCAAGGTAGTAAGCATGTGATGCAAAATTCTTTTACTAGCAGCAAAAAGCTTTTATCTCTCACTCCTTTCTAGTCTTGAGGCTTCTACCATTTATATAGGCATTCTCAATTCTTTCATGTGAGTATAACTTACTTATAAAACAATGTTCTCCGGAAGAATAATGCCTAAACCCAACATCCTCAACATCACAAATTCTATTGAGCAATGCATTATCAATCTCAAAAATTAACTTGTGATTTTTTTGAAGAATACTACTAAATAGCTTTTATTACCAACTTGCTTAACTCTTTCTTCCTTAATATTTGCATAAACTTCATAAACTAAGGAAGCCAATAGCATTCATCAAACATAAGCAAACTAGTCCAACTAATATCATTTAAAAATGAGAGTATATTACCCATTTCGGATAGTTTGATGAAATCCACCTTGTAGCTGGGATTTTTCTTATGATTCCTTTTTGTCCAATCATCAAATTCAGTAGCAGCCTCCACTCGTGACAAATCTTTCAAGCCTTGACATGCTTTGAGGAAAATGAACCTTCCTTGGTTCATTGATCACTGGTCATCTATCATTTTCTTTGGCTTTTCCCATTCCTTTTCCCATGCTTGGCTTTAGTGTCCTCACTTGGATGCTACAACACTTGAATACACTTTAGTTATTGGATTTTGAAATTCCTAAGCTTCTTCTAAGATTGGCCAAACCTTTCTTCGACCAATGGCTTAGTAACAATATCATTAATTTGTTTATTAATGCAAACATGCTTTAAACAAGTATTACCTTTAGTAGAGTGATCTCTAATGAGATGAAGTTTGATCTCTATATGCTTTATCATAGTTTGTTGAATAGTATGATGATCAAATTTATTGCATTAATGTTATCACATAACATAGCCACACATTTGAAATAGACCATAATGACTTGGAGTATCAATAAGTTAATAGAGAATGTATTTAACAACAATCAAATGAAAATCTTTAGGACAAGATAAAATCTAGCACATAAGCACATGGCAAATATAATATTGGCTCTACTTGCTGTCAAATAGAGTTGACTACTCCTATGAAACCATTTTATCCTTGTCAAGCATAGTTGATAAACTTATGGATGCTTATACCTTAACTTGATTCTTAAAAGTGCCATCCTTGGTTTGCTTGATTTGTAGGCCAAGAAAGAAATTGAGTTTTCCTATCATGCTTATTTCAATTTTACTTTGCATCAACTTGGAAAACACATCACAAAGTGAAGTATTAGAAGCACAAAAAATTGTATCATGTATTCGGACAAGTTATAGATCATTGTTGCATGAGGATTTTATAAAAGGGTAGTTTCAGTTTTCCTCTTGAAAATCTTTTGAAAGAAGGAAACTACTCAAGGAAACTAGGGGCTGGTTTTAAACCATTCAAAACTTAGGATAGTTTGAAAATATGGTTAGGAAACTTTTCATGAGCAAAACCGGGTGATTGTTCCATATAAACCACTTCCTCAATAGAACCATTTAGAAAAGTACTTTTGACATTCATTTGAAATAACTTAAAGTAAGTACAAGTCAAAAGCATTCTTATGGACTCAAGTCTAGCATTCGGAACAAAGGTTTCATATCATAATCAATTTCCTCTTCTTGATTGAATCCTTAGGCAACAAGTCTAACCTTGTTTCTAACAACTTCTCCGGATTCAATAAGTTTATTTCTAAAAACCATTTAGTTCCAATAATAGAATGATCATGAGATTTAGGAATATCCAAAATATTGTATCTTTCAAATTTATTTAATTCCTCTTGCATAGCAATAATCCAAAAATCATCACACAAGGCATCATCAATACTTTTAGGCTCATATGCAATAAGAGAATAAAGTTATTGATAAAATACCGCCTTATTTTTACTCCTTGGAAGATATCTCCAAAGATTTGCTCCTTAGGGTGGCCTCTTGGATATCTTAAGTTCTTTGGGAGCTCTTGGTCACCACTAGGTTGGTCATCTTGAATCATTTCTTCCTCATTGGTATGATTCTCCAAAGTTGGTGCTTGAAGATGGGTTTGATTGTCATTCATAGATGTACCTACATCATCTTCATCTTTTCTTTCCCAAGTGAATGTAAGATTCATCAAAATAAACATGAATGGTTTCCTCAACATATAAGGTTCTTTTCATTATAAACTCTATAGGCCTTTTTGTAAGAAAAATAGCTAAGAGATATATCAATATCCATTTTTCTACCAAATTTAAGTAAGTTGTCACAAGTCTTTAAGATAAGACATTAACCAATCATTTTAAACTATTCAATTTGAGTCGTTTCTATAAAAAGAGAATTCAAAAGACGTTTTTCTTCAAAATGATCTTGAGAGAATTCTATTTATCATAGCATGTGATGTTTATGACTTTGGACCGAAAATATTTTTGAAGAAGAATTTTCACAAAGCATGGACCTAGCCAATTTTTACAAAGTTCAAATTTTCTTTTCAATAACACCATTTTATTGTGAAGTTTTTGCAGTTGAAACAATTATATGAAATTCAATTTTCAAAGCAAATTTTGTAAAGACTTTGTTGTAAAATTCTCCCATTGACACTTGTAATAGAAATCAATTGCACTCAAGGGAGGTTTGAACCTTTTTGAATAATTTTACAAACTTATGAAACACTTAATCTTTTCGAACAATGAATAATGCTACAATGAATATTTAGAAATCATCAACTACTAGTAAGTCATATTTCAAGTCATCAGTACTAGAGTTCCATATAAGTCCAAAACAATCCATTTGAAGAAGCACAAGATGTTTTGAGGTCTAAAATCATTTTCATGGATTTGAAAGATTCTTTTGTTTGTTTTTCATATGGACAAGTATCTCAAAAATAATTTTCTCAAAACACATTTTTAGCAATCCTCCAACTAAATCTTGAGAGGAAGGTTTGTTCAACAAATCCATATTTACTGACCAAATCTTTTATGCCAAGAATGTCCATCATTATCGTAAGCCACAAGACATTCAAGCTTATCAAGATAAAACACATAATAAAACATTTTGCAAGTAATTGATCAAAATCACAAAATGTCATATTGTCATATAAATTCGGACGACCGAATTTATGGTCTACATCCAAACCCTTTTTGTTGAGTTTTAAGAAGATGATTTTGGTAAACCAAATGCATAGATAGTCAATCATGGCTATTTTATTCATCTTATCATGACATATAGTCAACTTCAAGAACATATCAACAATGAATTTAATTCCACATTATCAATGTTATCTAATCAATTTCATAGAAGCAATTGGTAAGTCATGGTTGGCAAATCTTTAAATCTTAACAACAAAGAATGCTCAACTAAAACTTCATATGTTGGCATTTAACTTCTTATCCATTGTCACACAATTGGCTAATACTAAGCAAGTTAAAGTTCAAATCAGCAATAAGCCACATTTGTTTAAAAAAAAAAGAGAGGAACCTTTACCAACATTGGTTACTCCAAGAGTTCTTCCTTTCTTCTTGTCTCAAAAACAAATTCTTCACCGGTTGCTTTGACCTTGATTATGAATGAGATGTTTTCTGTTATTCTTTAAGCCAACATCATCAATGTACCGCTTAGTGGTGCTTTAGTTTGAATTAAAGTGTACCTGCAATAAAGGAGAGGAAGTATCCTTTGGTACCCATACTTTCTTGGGTCCGTGAGGGTTAGTAATAATTCTCTTAACTCTCCAAATGGTTTTTACACCATTATCTACTTTTCTTTTAACATAACATTTGGTGACTTTATGTCCATGTTTTCCACAATAAGTACAACAAGTATGAGACATGGAAGTAGAAGTAGCTCTAACAAAGAAGTTGTTATGTTTAGGCACATTATTGACATAATTGTAACCAAGACTATTTTTGACAAGAGAAGATCTTTGAGATCCAAGTAGTTTGTCAAGATTGTCTCTTCCATTTGTAAATTCTTCAACACATAATGTAAGATCATCAACTTTCTTTTTCAAAATTTCATGATCACTAAGCATTTTTCAAGAGAAGAAACTTTTGTACAAAGAGATTTATTTTCAAGAGATATGTTATGTAAAGAAACATTCAAAACTTCTTTTTCAATATTCAAGCATTCAATAGAATCAAGAAGCTTTTTATTTTCACAAAATAATTTTGAATTCTCATTCAATAAATCATTAATTTTGATTTTCATTTCCTTATTCCTTTTTGAAGCCTTTTTTAATTCTCCATACATCTCAACAAGTAATTCACTAGGATCATCAATATTATCAATATCATCATCACTATAAGTAGAGGTAGAAGGAGTGGATTGTACCTCATCATTTATTGCCATAAAGCATACATCTACTCTTTCTTCTTCATAAGTAGCTTGAAGTAGTTTCCACATATCATGAGCGGTGTCGCATTCACTCACTCGATCGTACACAATCATATCCAGTGCACAACTCAAGATATTCATGGCTTGGTAATTCATTGTCATCTTCTTTGAGTCACCCTCATCAAATTCGTCCATAGACTTTGGCTCTTTAGTAACTCCATCAATTCTCACTTTCATTGGTATGTAAGGACCTTTCTCAACAATATTCCACAAATCAAAGTTAATAGAACAAAAGTAATAACATCAAACTTCAAAAGTAACAAAAGTAATTCTCACTTTGCCTTAATAAAAGCTATTCTTTAATTCCACAAGCTTCAAGTTTATATGTGATGTGATGGTTAAGATAATATCATCAAACTACAACCAATCAATCAACAACAATCAATAAGTAATAACATGAGCATGTAAATAAATAAAGCTATAAGAAAATGAACACACGATTTATAGTGGTTCGATCTCTCCAAGATCTACATCCACTACCTTGAGTCCACACTCAAGGATTTCAACCAATCCACTATAAGCTCAAGTTCAACAATTACATAAGAGGCTAACCACACTATGGTTTTACACTCACAACCTCTTCTAGTAATTATACAAACAAGGTTCACCCTTCCACAAGGGTTTTATATCTAAAGACAACCTCAAGACTAATCTAATCCAAGGCTTACCCTCACACGGGTTTTACACTACAACCTTGATTAATCTAGTCTATGGCTCACCCTAACACAAAAGGGTTTTATGTCACAAGATAACCTTGCAAATGAGCTAATAGAAAATAACACAATTTAATAAGGAGATAAGAATGTGTAGATGTTACCACTTGTAGGTAGAGTTTACACAATATTGCACCTTTACACTTTGCCTTTGGAATCTTGAATGTACACCTTTGAGCACAAGGCAATTTGAGAGCTTTTCAATTTGATTTGATGTAAAATAAGTTAGAGCATGTAAGATTTGTTAAGTTCAAAGTTCTCCTAAAAAAATCTGGAGTTTATGGCTTTTATAGAATTCAAAAATCAGTTCAAACGTTCATAAAACGGCTAGTAACGGCTAGTTTGTAAAAATTCGGACGACCAGATTCTGCGTCCGAATTTTTCTGGACGACCGAATTCTTCCTCGCATGCGTCCGAATCTTCTTCCGAATTTCTCCGGAAGAACAAGTAACCATGCTTTGAAGACCAAAATTCGGACGACCGAATTTTTCTTCATGCGTCCCGAATCTTCTTCCGAATTTCTCCGGAAGAATAGTAGCAAACTTTTGCTACAAAATTCGGGACGATCAATTTTTGGACTGCGTCCGAATCTTGCATCCGAATTTTTCAAACTTTGTCAAAACATGTTCAAATCAATTCAAACAAGTTGGAAAACATTCTAGCCTTAAAGATAAGTCATTAAAGACCTTTTATGTGCCAAAACCATTTATGAAAACTTGATAATTTAGGTAAGTTCAAAACCATTGAAAACATTTAAATCAAGTTTTGTGCTCTCAATTGCAACTCATAGATTCCAAGGCTTAAGAGTGTAGGGTTTACAATATTTACCTATTAACCACATGTCACCTACACTTCATGTCTTCAAAGCCTTCATTAATCTTGAACAAACTCTTCAATCTTTAATCACTTTGACATATTTGAGTTGTTCTTGCATTTTAGCTTCAAGGCAATGAGACTTGCTTCCTTCTCAATCCAAAAATCCTATCACAAAATACAAGCATATTAGTCCTCATCAATATTTGTCATTAATCAAAACTACATGATTTGCCCTTAGGGCTAACAGATAGAAAACCGAATATTGGTATATCTCTTAGCTATTCTTCTAACGAAAAGGCATATATAATTTATAACAAAAAGAACCTTACATAATGAGGAAACCATTCATGTTTGTTTTGATGAATCTTACATTTACTTGGAAAGAAGAGATGAAGATGATGTAGGCACATCAATGAATGACTATCAAACCCATCTTCAAGCACCAACTTTGGAGGATCATACCAATGAGGAAGAGATGATTAAGCAAGAACAAGATAACCAACCTAGTGGTGACCAAGAGCTCTCAAATAACTTAATATATCCAAGAGGTCACCCTAAGGAGCAAATCATTGGTGATGTATCTCAAGATGTAAGAATGAGACGGTACTCATTGAAAACCTTGCACTTTTATCTCACAATAAGCTTAAGATTATTAATGATGGATTGTGTGATGATTTTTGGATTATTGTTATGCAAGAGGAGCTAAATCATTTCGAAAGAAACAAAGTTTGGAAACTTGTCCCAAGACCCCATGATTACCCTATTATTGGCACAAAATGATTTTTAGAAATAAATTGAAGAAATCAGGGGAATAGTAAGAAATAAATCTAGATATGTCACCCAAGGATTCAATCAAGAAGAGGGAATTGATTATGATGAAACCTTTGTTCCGAATGCTAGACTTGAGTCCATAAGAATGCTTTTGACTTGTACTTGCTTTAAAAGTTTTAAGTTATCTCAAATGAATGCCAAAAGTACTTTTCTAAATGGTTTTATTGAGGAAGTGGTTTATGTGGAACAATCACCTGATTTTGCTCATGAAAAGTTTCCTAACCATATTTTCAAACTATCCAAAGTTTTGTATGTTTTAAAACCAGCTCCTAGAGCTTAGTGTGAAAGATTGAGTAGTTCCCTTCTTTCAAAAGGATTTTCAAGAGGAAAATTGACACTATTTTTTTATAAAAACCTCTTGTAACAATGATCTATAACTTGTCCAAATATATGATATATTTGTTGGTGCTTCTAATACTTCAATTTGTGATGTGTTTTCCAAGTTAATGAAAAGTAAATTCAAAATGAGCATGATAGGAAAACTCAATTTCTTTCTTGGCCTACAAATCAAGCAAACCAAGGATGGTACCCTTATGGATGAAGCTAAGGTATAAGCACTCCCATAAGCTCATCAACTAGGATTGACAAGAATGAAAAAGATATATATGAGTAGTCTACTCTATTTGATAGCAAGTAGACCCAACATTATGTTTGTCATGTGCTTGTGTGCTAGATTTCAATCTTGTCCTAAAGAGTTTCATTTTATTGTTGTTAAACACATTCTCTATTACCTTATTGATACTCTAAGTGATTATGGCATGTATTTCAAATGTGTGGCTATGTTATGTGATAACACTAGTGCAACAAATTTGACCATCATACTATTCAACAAACTAGGACAAAGCATATAGATATCAAACTTCATCTCATTAGAGATCATTCTACTAAGGGTAATACTTGTTTAAAGAATGTTTACATTAATGAAAAAATTAATAATTTCGTTACTAAGCCATTGGCCGAAGAAAGGTTTGACCATTATTAGAAGAAGCTTTGGGATTTATTCAATAACTAATGAGTGTATTCAAGTGTTGTAGCTCCAGGTGAGGACAAAGAAGCCTAGCATGAGAAAAGGAAAGGGAAAAGCCAAAGAAAGAGAAAAAGAACCAGTGATCAATGAACCAAGGAAGGTTCATGTTCTTCAAAGCATGTCAAGGCTTGATAGATTTGTCACATGTAAGGCTGCTACTGAATTTGATGATTGGACAAAAAGAAACCATAAGATAAATCCAAGTTAAAAGGTGGATGTCATCAAACTATCCAAAATGGGTAATATACTCTCATTTTTAAATGATGTGAGATGGACTAGTTTGCTTGTGTTTGATGAATGCTATTACCTTCCTTAGTTTATGAAGTTTATGCAAATATTAAGGAAGAAAGAGTTAAGCAAGTTGGTAATAAGCTATTCAATGGTATTCTTCAAGAATATCACAAGTTGATTTTTGAGATTAATAATGCATTGCTCAATAGAATTTGTAATGTTGAGGATGTTGAGTTTAGGCATTATTCTTCTAGGGAACATTGTTTTATAAGTAAGTTATACTCACATGAAAGGATTGAGAATGCCTGTCAAATGGGAGAAGCCCCAAGACCATAAAGAAGAGAGAATTGAACATGAGAGGGATAATGTAGTTCAATGGTATTCCTCTAGAGTATCTCAAGTGGACTTTGAGTTCAATGATGCCTTAGTGAACAGAATTTGTGGAGTAGATGATAATGGGGCAAGGTATTTGTTAGCCCTAAGGGCAAATCATGTAGTTTTGATTAATGACAAATATTGATGAGGACTAATATGCTTGTATGTTGTGATAGGATTTTTGGATTGAGAAGGAAGCAAGTCTCATTGCCTTGGAGCTAGCAATGCATGAACAACTCAAATATGTCAAAGTGATTAGAGATTGAAGAGTTTGTTCAAGATTAATGAAGGCTTTGAAGACATGAAGTGTAGGTGACATGTGGTTAATAGGTAAATATTGTAAACCCTACACTCTTAAGTCTTGGAATCTATGAGTTGCAATTGAGAGCACAAAACTAGATTTAAATGTGTTAGCCCTAAGGGCAAATCATGTAGTTATGATTAGTTTTGATTAATGACAAACATTGATGAGGACTAATATGCTTGTATGTTGTGTGATAGGATTTGTGGATTAAGAAGTTTGAAGTCTCATTGCCTTGAAGCTAAAATGCAAGAACAACTCCAATATATCAAAGTGATTGAAGATTGAAGAGTTTGTTCAAGATATTAGAAGGCTTTGGAGACATGAAGTGTAGGTTGCATGTGCTTAATAGGTAAACTTTGTAAACCCTACACTCTTAAGCCTTGGAATCTATGAGTTGCAATTGAGAGCACAAAACTTGATTTAAATGGTTTCAATGGTTTTGAAGTTACCTAAATTATCAAGTTTTCATAAATGGTTTTGGTACATAAAAGGTCTTTAATGACTTGTCTTTAAGGCTAGAATGTTTTCCAACTTGTTTGAATTGATTTGAACATGTTTTGACAAAGTTTGAAAAATTCGGATGCAGTCCAAAAATTCGGTCGTCCGAATTTTGTAGCAAAAGTTTGCTACTATTCTTCCAGAGAAATTCGGAAGAAGATTCGGACGCAGCCAAAAAATTCAGTCGTCCGAATTTTGGCCTTCAGCATGGTCATTGTTCTTCCAGAGAAATTCAGAAGAAGATTCGGACGCAGCAGAAAAAATTCGGTCGTCCGAAAAATTCGGACGCAGAATTCGGTCATCCGAATTTTTTGAAACTAGCCGTTACTAGCCGTTGTATAGCCGTTTGAAATGATTTTTGAATTCTATAAAAGCTATAAACTCCAGATTTTTTAGTAGAACTTTGAACTTAACAAATCCTACATGCTCTAACTTATTTTACATCAAATCAAATTGAAAAGCTCTCAAATTGCCTTGTGCTCAAAGGTGTACATTCAAGATTCCAAAGGCAAAGGTGAAGTGGTGCTAGCAATTGTAATTATCTACCAAGAAGTGTTGGTAATATCCAAACTCCATTCTTCATTTTAATTCTGTTTTTCTACTAGCTCATTGCAAGGTTATCTTGTGACATAAAACCCTTTTGTGTTAGGGTGAGCCATAGACTAGATTAATCAAGGTTGTGGTGTAAAACCCGTTTGTGGGTGAGCCTTTGATTATATTGGTCTTTAGGTTGTCTTTAGATATAAAACCCTTGTGGAAGGGTGAACCTTGTTTGTATAATTACTAAAAGAGGTTGTGAGTGTAAAACCATTGTGTGGTGAGCCTCTTATGTAATTGTTGAATTTGAGCATATAGTGGATTGGTTGAAATCCTTGAGTGTGGACTCAAGGTAGTGGATGTAGATCTTGGAGAGATCGAACCACTATAAATCGTGTGTTCATTTTCTTATTGCTTTACTTGTTTACATACTTGTGATTATTATTTATGCTTAGTTGTTGATTGATTGGTTATGGTCTTATAGTTTGATAATCTTGTATTAATCATCAAATCACATATAACTTGAAGTTTGTGAATTTAAAGAAGAGCTTTTATTAAGACAAAGGATTTGCAAAAAGGGGAAAAGATTTCGATAATTAGCCAAAGACCTAATTCACCCCCCCCCCTCTTAGGTCTTTCAATTGGTATCAGAGCAAGGTCTTCTTTTTAAGGTCTAACAACCTAGAAGTAAAGATTCTATGGCTAGTTTATCAAATTTGCCTTATATGGAAGGTTTCTCTACAAATAGACCTCCTTTATTTGATGGTTCTAATTTTACATTTTGGAAATCTAGAATTAGAATTTTTATTTGTTCTATTAACTTTGATTTGTGGAGTATCATTGAGAAAGGTCCTTATGTTCCTATGAGAATAAAAGCTGATGGAATTACAAGGGAACAAAAGCCTATGGAGGAACTTGATGAGAACGACTCAAGAAATATAACCTTAAACTACCGAGCAATGAACATCTTGAGTTGTGCATTGGACGTGAATGAATACAATAGAGTGAGTGAATGTGACACCGCTCACGATATGTGGAGACTTCTACAAGCAACACACGAGGAAAGAGCCAATATGTGTTTCATGGCAATAAATGATGAGGTACAATCCACTCCTTCTACCTCTACTTGTTGTGATGATGATGTTGATGATGTAGATGATCCTAGTGAACTACTTGTTGAAATGTATGAAGAATTAAAAAATGCTTCAAAAAGAAATAAGGAAATGAAATTCAAAATTATTGATTTATTGAATGAAAATTCAAAATTATATTTTGAAAACAAAAAGCTTCTTGAATCTATTGATTGTTTGAATATTGAAAAAGAAGTTTTAAATGTCTCTTTACAAAACATGTCCCTTGAAAATAAGATTCTTTGTGAAAAGATTCTGTCTCTTGAAAGAATGCTTGTTGATCATGAGACTTTGAAAAAGAAGGTTGATGAGCTTACATTATGTATAGAAAAATTTACAAAAGGAAGGGACAATCTTGATAAAATTCTTGGAGCTCAAAGATCTCCTCTTTTTTAAAAATGGTCTTGGCTATAATTATGTAAACAATGTGCCTAAATATAAAAACTTCTTTGTTAGAGCTACTTCTACTTCCATGCATCATACTTGTTGTACTTATTGTGGAAAACATGGACATAAAGTCACCAAATGCTATGTTAAAAGAAAAGTAGAGAATGGTGTAAAAACTATTTGGAGAGTTAAGGGAATTATTACTAACCCTCACGGACCCAAGAAAGTATGGGTACCAAAGGAAACTTCCTCTCCTTTATCACAGGTACGCTTCAATTCAAACTCAAGCACCACTAAATGGCGTATTGATGATGTTGGCTTAAAGAATAACAGAAAACACCTCATGCATAATCAAGGTCAAAGCAATCGATGAAGGATTTGTTTTTGAAAAGAAAGGAAGAATTCTTGAAGTAACCAATGTTGGTAAAGGTTCCTCTCTTCTTTTTAAACAAATGTTGCAAATTGCTTATTTGAACTATAACTTGCTTAGCATTTGCCAATTGTGTGACAATGAATAAGAAGTTAAATGCCAACAAGCAAAATTTCAGTTGAGAATTTTTTTGTGGATTTGAAGATTTGCCAACCATTAAGTTGATTAGGTAACATTAATGATATGAGATTGAATTAATACTTTATATGTTTTTGAAATTGATTATATGTCATTATAAAATGATTAAAATAGATATGATTGAATATCTATGCATTTACTTGGCCAAAAACATCTTTATGAAACTTTACAAAATGTTTGGACATGAAGTTTGGATGTAGACCATAAGTTCCATCACCCGAACTTGTATGACAAAATGATATTTTGTGATTTTGATCAATCACTTACAAATTTTTTGAATATGTGTTTTATCTTGATAAGCTTGAATGTCTTGTTGCTTATGATAATGATTTTCTTGGCATAAAAGATTTGATCACGTGTACATGGATTTGTTGAACAAACTTTTCTATCAAGATTTAGTTAGAGGATTGCTAAAAAATATGTTTTGAGAAAATTGTCTTTGAGATACTTGTCCATATGAAAACAAACAAAAGAATCTTTCAAACCCATGAAAATGATTTTAGACCTCAAAACATCTTGAGCTTTTTTCATATGGATTGTTTTGGACTTATATGGAACTCTAGTATTGATGACTTGAAGTATGCCTTACTAGAGTTGATGATTTCTAAATATTCATTTTAGCATTATTCATTGTTCAAAAAGATTAAGTGTTTCATAAGTTTGTAAAATTATTCAAAAAGGTTCAAACCTCCCTTGAAAATTGGAGAAGTGTTTCACAAGTGACAATGGGAGAATTTTACAACAAATTCTTTACAGAATTTGCTTTGAAAATTGAAATTCATATAATTGTTTCAACTGCAAAAACTTCACAATAAAATTGTGTTATTGAAAGAAAATTTTGAATTTTGTAAAAATTGGCTAGGTCCATGCTTTGTGAAAATCCTTCTTCAAAAATATTTTTGATCCAAAGTCGTAAACATCACATGCTATGATAAATAGAATTCTCTTAAGATCATTTTGAAGAAAAACATCTTTTGAATTCTCTTTTATAGAATGCCTCAAATTGCACATTTTAAAATGTTTGGTTATAAATGTTTTATCTTAAATTCTTGTGATAACTTACTTAAATTTGATAGAAAATCGAATATTGGTATATCTCTTAGCTATTCTTCTAACTAAAAGGCATATAGATTTTATAATGAAAAGAACCTTACATGATGAGGAAACCATTCATGTTTCTTTTTGATGAATCTTACATTTATTTGGAAAGAAGAAATGAAGATGATGTAGGTACATCGATGAATGCCTATCAAACCCATCTTCAAGCACCAACTTTGGAGGATCATACCAATGAGGAAGAAATAATTGAACAAAATCAAGATGATCAACCTAGTGGTGACCAAGAGCTTCCAAAGAACATAAGATATCCAAGAGGCCACCCTAAGGAGCAAATCATTGGTGATATCTCCCAATGAATAAAAAATAAGGCGGTATTTTATCAATAACTTTATTCTTTTTATTTCATATGAGCCTAAAAGTATTGATGATGCCTTGTGTGATGATTTTTGGATTATTGCTATGCAAGAGGAATTTGAAAGATAAAATATTTTGGATATTCCTAAATCTCATGATTATTCTATTATTGGAACTAAATGGTTTTTAGAAATAAACTTATTGAATCCGGAGAAGTTGTTAGAAACAAGGTTAGACTTGTTGCCTAAGGATTCATTCAAGAAGAGAAAATTGATTATGATATCAAACCTTTGTTCGAATCCTAGACTTGAGTCCATAAAAAATGCTTTTGACTTGTACTTGCTTTAAATTATTTCAAATGAATGTCAAAAGTGCTTTTCTAAATGGTTTTATTAAGGAAGTGGTTTATGTGAAAAAAAATCACCCGGTTTTGCTCATGAAAAGTTTCCTAACCATATTTTCAAACTATCCTAAGTTTTGAATGGTTTAAAACCAGCCCCTAGTTTTCTTGAGTAGTTTCCTTCTTTCAAAAGATTTTCAAGAGGAAAACTGAAACTACCCTTTTATAAAATCCTCATGCAACAATGATCTATAACTTGTCCAAATATATGATACAACTTTTGGTGCTTCTAATACTTCACTTTGTGATGTGTTTTCCAAGTTGATGCAAAGTAAATTAGAAATGAGCATGATAGGAAAACTCAATTTCTTTCTTGGCCTACAAATCAAGCAAACCAAGAATGGCACTTTCATGAATCATGTTAAGGTATAAGCACTTTCATAAGTTTATCAACTATGCATTACAAGAATAAAATGGTTTCATAGGAGTAGTCAACTCTATTTGACTGCAAGTGGAACTAATATTATGTTTGCAATGTGTTTGTGTGCTAAATTTCATCTTGTCATAAAGAGTTTCATTTGATTGCTATTAAACACATTCACTATTACCTTATTGATACTCTAAGTGATTATGATCTATGTTTCAAATATGTGGCTATGTTATGTGATAATACTAATGCAACAAATTTGATCATCATACTATTCAACAAACTAGGACAAAGCATATTGAGATCATACTTCATCTCATTAGAGATCATTCTACTAAGGGTAATATTTGTTTAAAGCATGATTGCACTAATGAACAAATTAATGATATTCTTACCATGCCATTAGCCGAAGAAAGGTTTGACCAATCTTGGAAGTAGCTTAGAGAATTCAAAATTCAATAACTAATAAGTGTATTCAAGTGTTGTAGCTTCAGGTGAGAACAAAGAAGCCTAGCATGAGAAAAGGAAAGGGAAAAGCCAAAGATAGAGAAGGAGGACTAGTAACCAACGAACCAAGGAAGGTTTATGTTTCTCAAATCATGTCATGGATGGATAGATTTGTCATAGTGGAGGCTGCTACTGAATTTGATGATTGAACAAAAAGGATCCATAAGACAAATCCAAGCCACAAGGAGGATGTCATCAAACTATCTGAAATGGGTAATATACTCTCGTTTTTAAATAATATGAGCTGGACTAGTTTGCTTGTGTTTGATGCTATTACCTTATTTAGTTTATGGAGTTTAAGCAAATAATAAGGAAGAAAGAGTTGAGTGAGTTGGTAATAAAGCTATTTAGTGGTTTTTTTTTAAGAATATCACAAGTTGATTTTTGAGATTGATAATGCATTGATCAATAGAATTTGTGATGTTGAGGTTGGGTTTAGGCATTATTCTTCTGAGGGACATTGTTTTATAAGTAAGTTATACTCACATGAAAGAATTGAGAATGCCTATATAAATGGTAGAAGCCTCAAGACTAGAAAGGAGAGAGAAATAAAAGCTTTTTTATGCTAGTGAAAGAGTTTTACATCACATTCTTACTATATTGATTATAGCATACGTTGGACACAAATCTTCTATTGATAATATGTATGCGATAATTATGCTAGCCATGCATAAAAAAAATAAATTTTGGATATATATTGCTAAAGAATATAATGGAGCAAGAAGAACAAAAATGAAATAAAATTATTCCTAGAAACAAAGTAAACTTGGATAAACTCTCCAATATTGATAATGTTCTATCTCTATTTGATGATATTGATTGGAGCAATTTACTAGTAATTGATGAAGAAATTTATACTGCCCTTACATATGAGCTTTATACAAATCTTAAAGAAGAAAGAATTGAACATTAGGGGGATAATGTAGTTTAATGGTATTCCTCTAGAGTGTATCAAGTGGATTTTGAGTTCAATAATGCCTTAGTGAACAGAATTTTGTGGGGTAGATGATAATGAGGCAAGGTATTACTCATTGGGATAACATTGCTTTATTCTTGAATTGTTCACAAATGAGAGATTTGAAGAGGCTTTCACAAATGGTAGACAATTTAGGTCATTTAGGGAAGAGGAAATCCTTGCTAGAGAAAGGAAAATTAAAAAAAAAAAGGGAAGCATGAGTCACCAAGTGAGGGGGAGCAAATCCCTATAAAAAAAAGGGAGAAGACTATTTGAAGAGGTATTCTCCATTGAAGGTGATAATCTCACTAGAAGTAACACCATAGTTGCCAAGGTGTTTTAAGAGGCATTGAACAATTATGTAAATTCTTCGAGTCTGTTGCTCTAATGATTCTTGGCAAATTTGATGGTTTAGAAGCTATACTCAAGAATATGGAAGAAGACTTGAGAAAGATTTCTCAAGTGATTTTTAAATGATGCTAGTTCCTTTAGAGCTAAAGAAGAAAACTACGATGAAGGAAAAGGCAGTGAAGCACTCCAAGAGAAAGAAGAGCTTGAGAATGAAGAACAAAGAGGTAATGCTCAAGAGAACAAGCAAGAAGAAGAAAGTGAAGGGAGTTTCACAAAGTCAAATCACAAATCCATCACTAATCTCCTTCAGCCAATAGAGAAGGAAAATGTGGTTCAAAGGAAGAAGATCCAAAGATCCTCTCGATTAGTAACTTTCCAAAGTCGAACTACACGGGCAAGGAGTCAACAAATGAAGGACCCCATCATATAGAGATCAATGAAACATGACCATCATAACAAACAAATTTGGAAGTGAAGACCATGAAACGCATCCAAGACTAAGCCTTTCTATCCCTAAACTCTATTTTGATGCTTATTTTAGTTTATTCCTTGATGCACATGTTATGATTTAATATTGAAATTTACTTGTGCCTTTCTAGTCATTATAATGATTTGAAGCTCAATATGTGAAATCTCTTTGATAAGAGCTTCTTTTGTTTCACTTTTGTTGTCTAAGTACTCTCACCCCAAGTTTAAATGCTGATAAAAAGGGAGAGAAGAAGTCGATTTATTATTGTTGAGATGCTACATAATGATTATTGCTGTTAGGATGATAATTATTTGACTAGAACTATATTGTTTATAAGAGTTGATCAATATACTGCTTATATGTGATACATGTTGTCTCATTTTCATTAACCCCATCTTTGAGTGATGACAAAAGGGGAGAAGAAATGTGATGACAAAATGTGTGAAAATATGAAATAGCAGTAGAATTCCTCATGCATGAATATAAAATGTGTGAATTTTCTGAAAATCCATGCATATGTCAAGGGGGAGAAAGAACAAAATATGCTATGTGTTTGTTGTACTGCAATTGCTTGATTTAATTGCGATGTGTAATGTGAATGTGCTATGAATGTGTACTGTGAAACTAATTGGTTGCATTTGAAATTTAAAATGATTGTTTTCTGAGATTTTGAAAATGGTTAAGTTGGGATTGTGAAGTTTTTATCATGGTTCTTGACTTGACCTATGACTTTACATTACATCATGAAAACAATTAAATACATGAGTTTTTTGGTTTTGCAAAGCTAAACTAAGTGCTATTGTAGCTATACATATTTGAGTACTTCTATAGTTCATTTGAAAATGCAAAATCACCTTTTCAACTTGTTTCCAAAAATTTGGACTTGAAATTCGGATGCAGACCAAAAATTCGGACGCATCAAGATCTTCTTGTCAAAAATGCTTTTCTGTTGTTCAAATTGTTTGAAAACTGTTTTAATCCTTCCTATCATATTTGAACAATCTTAGAAAAGCTTATTTTCAAAAATTAAAGTTGTTATCTCACATATTTTACATTTTGGATTTGAAATCTTAAAATTCGGATGCATGATTCAAAATTCGGATGCATGTTTCAAAAATTCGGATGCATCCATATTTTGTTGCCAAAATGTGCTCTTTTGTTGTTCAAATTGATCCAAATATGTTTTAATCTCTTCCATTATGTTTGAACAACCTTAGGAACACTTTATTTCACTTCAAACATTCATTATATTGCATTTATTGCAGTTTGGACTTAAGATCAAAAAAATTCGGATGCAAGGTTTAAAAAATTCGGATGCATGTTCTGAAATTCGGATGCATCCATATTGTGTTACCAAAACGTGCTCTTTTGTTTTTCAAATTGATTCAAACATGTTTCAATCTCTTTTACTATGTTTGAACAATCTTAGGAAAACTTATTTTCAAAAATTGAAGCTTTCATTTCACTTATTTTATAGTTCGGACTTGATATGTCAAAATTCGGATGCATAGTATCTCATGTCCAAACTTGTTGAAAAATGAGCACAATCTAAGGGGGAGCATTGTTAAACTTTTACAACCTTAAAACCTCTCTTAGAACTTTTTCTAAATGCTTAAATTCTATATCTTCAATACTAATTGTTGGAAGGAAGGAGGCAAATGGAGGTTGGTTGGGTCATAGGCTCATATTGAGCCATTTGAATGTCAATGTGCTAAATTGGTTATATTCTATCATTGACATTAATACTTCTTTGTACTACATTGTTTAAATCCATCACATTTTGCATCAAAGTTTGTCATCATCAAAAAGGGGGAGATTGTTAGCCCTAAGGGCAAATCATGTAGTTATGATTAGTTTTGATTAATGACAAACATTGATGAGGACTAATATGCTTGTATGTTGTGTGATAGGATTTGTGGATTAAGAAGTTTGAAGTCTCATTGCCTTGAAGCTAAAATGCAAGAACAACTCCAATATATCAAAGTGATTGAAGATTGAAGAGTTTGTTCAAGATATTAGAAGGCTTTGGAGACATGAAGTGTAGGTTGCATGTGCTTAATAGGTAAACTTTGTAAACCCCTACACTCTTAAGCCTTGGAATCTATGAGTTGCAATTGAGAGCACAAAACTTGATTTAAATGGTTTCAATGGTTTTGAAGTTACCTAAATTATCAAGTTTTCATAAATGGTTTTGGTACATAAAAGGTCTTTAATGACTTGTCTTTAAGGCTAGAATGTTTTCCAACTTGTTTGAATTGATTTGAACATGTTTTGACAAAGTTTGAAAAATTCGGATGCAGTCCAAAAAATTCGGTCGTCCGAATTTTTGTAGCAAAAGTTTGCTACTATTCTTCCGAAGAAATTCGGAAGAAGATTCGGACGTAGCCCAAAAAAATTCGATCGTCCGAATTTTGGCCTTCAGAGCATGGTCATTGTTCTTCCAGAGAAATTCGAAGAAGATTCGGACGCAGCGAGAAAAAATTCGGTCGTCCGAAAAAATTCGGACGCGAAAGTCGGTCATCCGAATTTTTTTGAAACTAGCCGTTACTAGCAGTTGTATAGCCGTTTGAAATGATTTTTGAATTCTATAAAAGCTATAAACTCCAGATTTTTTTAGTAGAACTTTGAACTTAACAAATCCTACATGCTCTAACTTATTTTACATCAAATCAAATTGAAAAGCTCTCAAATTGCCTTGTGCTCAAAGGTGTACATTCAAGATTCCAAAGGCAAAGGTGAAGTGGTGCTAGCAATTGTAATTATCTACCAAGAAGTGTTGGTAATATCCAAACTCCATTCTTCATTTTTAATTCTGTTTTTCTACTAGCTCATTGCAAGGTTATCTTGTGACATAAAACCCTTTTGTGTTAGGGTGAGCCATAGACTAGATTAATCAAGGTTGTGGTGTAAAACCCGTTTGTGGGTGAGCCTTTGATTATATTGGTCTTTAGGTTGTCTTTAGATATAAAACCCTTGTGGAAGGGTGAACCTTGTTTGTATAATTACTAAAAGAGGTTGTGAGTGTAAAACCATTGTGTGGTGAGCCTCTTATGTAATTGTTGAATTTGAGCATATAGTGGATTGGTTGAAATCCTTGAGTGTGGACTCAAGGTAGTGGATGTAGATCTTGGAGAGATCGAACCACTATAAATCGTGTGTTCATTTTCTTATTGCTTTACTTGTTTACATACTTGTGATTATTATTTATGCTTAGTTGTTGATTGATTGGTTATGGTCTTATAGTTTGATAATCTTGTATTAATCATCAAATCACATATAACTTGAAGTTTGTGAATTTAAAGAAGAGCTTTTATTAAGACAAAGGATTTGCAAAAAGGGGAAAAGATTTCGATAATTAGCCAAAGACCTAATTCACCCCCCCCCCCCTCTTAGGTCTTTCAAAATGGTTTCAATAGTTTTGAACTTACCTAAATTATCAAGTTTTCATAAATGATTTTGCACATAAAAGATCTTTAATGACTTATCTTTGAGGCTAGAATGTTTTTCAACTTGTTTGAATTGATTTAAACATGTTTTGACAAAGTTTGAAAAATTCGGATGCAAATTCGGTCATCCGAAATTTTTCTGCACTGTGAACAGTAACACTATTCACGTGAACAGTAACACTATTCATGTGAACAGTATCTACTATTCTTCCAGAGAAATTCGGAAGAAGATTCGGACGCATGGAGAAAAATTCGGTCGTCCGAATTTTGTGAATAGTGCATGAATTCTATAAAAGCCGTTACTAGTCATTTTATGGCTGTTTAAATTGATTTTTGAATTCTATAAAAGCCATAAACTTCAGATTTTTTAGTAGGACTTTGAACTTAACAAATCTTATGTTAGCCCTAAGGGCAAATTATATAGTTTTGATTAATGACAAATATTGATGAGGACTAAAATGTTTGATTATTGTGTGATAGGTTCTGTAATTTGAGAAGTATGAAGTCTCATTGCTTTGAAGCAAAAGTTCAAGAACAACTTCATTTAAGCAAGTATTTGAAGTTTGAAGAATGTTGTTCTAAAGATGATCAAAAGGCATTGAAGACTTGAAGTGTAGAGTGCATTTAATGTTTAGGTAAATTTCTATGTAAACTCTACACTTGCATGTCTTGGTTATCATTGAATGCATAAGAGAGCATAAAAAATAGTCTTATGATCTTAAAAGGCTTTGAATGAATCTTTCTATAAGATATGTTTATAAACTTCATATGTTCATGTTTTTTCAAGCTTAAATATAGTTAAATAAGTTTTCTATATATATCAAATGTTTTTCAAACTCATTGAAGTTATATCTCAAATGATTTTACAAAGTTTGAAAATGCTTTCAAAAAAATTCGATCGTCCGAATTTTGTAGCAAAAGTTTGCTACTATTCTTCCAGAGAAATTCGGAAGAAGATTCGGACGCAACCAAAAAATTCGGTCGTCCGAATTTTTTGGCCTTCAAGCATGGTCACTGTTCTTCCGGAGAAATTCGGAAGAAGATTCGGACGCAGCAAAGAAAAATTCGGTCGTCCGAAATTTTTGTTCTCAAAGCATGGTTACTATTCATCCGAGAGAAATTCGGGACGAAGATTCGGGACGCGACCAAGAAATTCGGTCGTCCGAATTTTTTCAAAACTAGCCGTTACTAGCCGCTTTTATGAACGTTTTAACAGATTTTCAAATTCTATAAAAGCCATAAACATGCAAATTTTTAAAACTCTTGAAATCTTGAAAACTCCAAGCATTCAAAAGCATTTAGCAAACATTTCTTAAGCTCTCTTATGTCTTGTGCATTCAATTGATCCATCCAAAGACATCAAAGTGTGAAGGTGCAAATTTGTGTAATATCTACCATCAAGTGGTAACTTCTACACACTCTTCTTTACTTATTCAATTGTGTTGATCTACTAGCTCTAGCAAGGTTATCTTGATAACATAAAACCCTTTAGATAAGGGTGATCCTTGAAGTTGTGATTCAAGGTTGTTTGAGATATAAAACCATAGGTTGGTGAGCCTTGTATTGTAAGAAATTACTAGAAGAGGTTGTGAGTGTAAAACCAAAGTGTGGTGAACCTCTCTTGTAATTTGTAAACCCTGAGCAATTAGTAGATTTGTTGAAATCCTTAAGTGTGAGTTTAAGGTAGTGGACGTAGATCTTGAGGATCGAACCACTATAAATTGTTTGAGTTCTTTACTATTGCTTTCATTATTGTCTTGCTATTAATTATCTATAATTAGCTTACATAACTTGTTCTTGGTCTAAACGCTTAAAAGGTTTAAGTTTGCGAAAATTATCTAAATACCTAATTCACCCCCCTCTTAGGTATTTCAATTGGTATCGAGCTAGAACTTCTGTGTGTGGTTTAACAACCTAGAAGACAAAGATCCTATGGCTAATATGTCAAACCTACCTTACCTAGAAGGATCTTCCACAAATAGACCACCTTTGTTTAATGGAACAAATTACACTTTCTGGAAATCTAGAGTTAAAATTTATATTTGTTCTATTAATTTTGATTTGTGGAACATAATTGAGAAAGGTCCTTATGTCCCAATGAAAATGAGTGTCTGATGGAATAACCTCTGTACTCCAAGTCCACGAGATGAATTTGATGAGCATGATTCTAAGAAAATGACTTTAAATTATCAAGCCATGAATATATTAAGTTGTGCTTTAGATGTAACTGAATACAATAGAGTTAGTGGATGTGATTCTCGCTCATGAAATGTGGAGATTACTTCAAATCACACATGAAGGTACTAATCAAGTTAAAGAATCTAAACTTGCCATGCTAGTTAGAGATTATGAACTGTTTACCATGAAACAAGGTGAAAATATTAGTGATATGTTTACAAGATTTACTAACATTTTCAATGGCTTAAAAGCTTATGGTAAAAGCTACACTATGGGAGAGCAAAACAGAAAGATTTTAGATGCTCTACCAAAATCCTGGCAGCCTAAAACACTTGCCATTGAGGAATCCAAGGATTTGAAGACTCTTCCACTTGAAGAGCTCATTGGATCTCTACTCGACTCATGAAATGAAGATGAAACGGCTAAATGACAAGGAGGATGAAGAAAAGGGAAGAAAAGGAGTAGTGCTTAATGCCTCAAACAACTTGAGTGAACAAGAACAATCTTCAAGTGAAGAAGAAGGAGGAAACAAGTGGAGAAGAAGAAATTGCAATGGCAGTGAAGAAATTCAAGAGATTCTACAAAAAGGAATTTCTCAAGAAAGGAAGAAAGCCAGTCAAGAAGAGTGGACAATCTTCATCATATAAACCTCAATGCTTTGAATGCAAGAGTACTGAGCATCTTATTGCTCGATCGTCCCCGAGTGTTGGAAAGGGAAAGAGAAAGCAAAAACGAAAAGAAATCGCCAAGAAAGGAAAAGGACTAGCTGGAACATGGGATCAACAGGGAAAGTGAGGATGAAAGTGAAGGAAAGACCAACATATGCTTCATGGCCATTGATGATGAGGTACAATCTTCACCCTCTATCTCAAATATATATGATGATGATATTGATTCCAGTGATCTTATTGTTGAATTATATGAAGAATTAAAAAAAAGCTTCAAAAAAGAAATAAGGATATGAAACTCAAAATAAATGATTTATCTAATGAGAATTCAAAATTATGTGTTGAAAATGGAAAACTTCTTGAAACCATTAGTTGCATTGCTATTGAAAAAGAAGTTTTGAATACAACTATACAAAATATATCTTTTGAAAACAAAAAGCTTTGCACTAGAATTATTTCTCTTGAGTTAATGATAAAAGATCATGAGCTTCTAAAAAAGGAAAGTTAATGATCTAACTTTATGCATTGAGAGATTTACAAATGGAAGGGAAAAATTTGAATAAATTACTTGGCTATCAAAGACCTTCATTTGTAAAACATGGTCTTGGTTTTATTCATGATTATTCTGCTCCAAAACAGAGAAAATCTTTTGTTAAAGAATCTTATCATTCTAGATCACATATTTGCTGCACTTATTGTGGTAAACATGGACACAAGGTTTCTAAATGTTTTGTCAAAAGAAAAGTAGAAAGTGGTGTTAAAAACCATTTGGAAGGTCAAAGAAACTTTTACTAACCCCCTTGGACCCAAGAAAATATGGGTACCAAAAATCACCCTTTCAAATTTGGTATAGGTACAATTTGCCTCAAGATCAAGTGCCACTAAATGGTTCCTTGACAGTGGATGCTCAAGACACATGACTGGAAATGCATCACTTATCAGTGAACTTCAAACTACAAGTGAAGGTTTTGTCACATTTGGAGATAAGAAGAAAGGGAAAATACTTGGAATTGGTAACATTGGTAAAGGTTCTTTTCCTCTTATCAAGAAAGTATTACTTATTGAAGATTTAAAGTATAATTTACTAAGTATTAGTCAACTATGTGATAATGGATGCAAAGTAGAGTTTAAATGTGATACTTGTACTATTCTTGACAATGCAAGTAACAAAACTATTTTTGTTGCTAAAAGAGTTGGTAATGTATATGTGTTGTATCTTGATGAGCTTATTACAAATGATATTAAATGTCTTGCCATTCATGATAATGATGGATTTTTATGGCATAGAAGATTAGGACATGTAAGCATGGATTTATTAAACAAACTTTCTACACAAGAATTGGTGAGAGGATTACCTAAATTGCATTTTGATAAAACTCACCTCTGTGATGCTTGTCAATATGGAAAACAATCAAAAATATCTTTTAAACCAAAGAAAATGGTTTCTACCACAAAACCTCTTGAACTAATTCATATGGATTTATTTGGACCTATGAGGACTACTAGTCTTGGTGGTAAAAGCTATGCTTATGTGATTGTTGATGATTTTTCAAGATTTACATGGGTAATCTTCTTAGCACAAAAAGATGAAACATTTCATGAATTTTCAAAACTCTTCAAAAAAGGTTCAAACCTCTCTTGATTGCAAACCGATTTCTATTAGAAGTGATAACGGAAGAGAATTTTTGTAATCAAGACTTTACAAAAATTTTGTGATGAATATGGTATTACTCACAATTTTTTCAGCTGCTAAAACACCTCAACAAAATGGTGTTGTTGAAAGGAAAAAACAGAACCTTACAAGAAATGGCTAGATCAATGCTTTGTGAAAACTCATTACCAAAGTATTTTTAAAGTGAAAGTCATAACACAGACTTGTTATATCATGAACAGAGTTTTACTAAGACCTTTTATAAGAAAAACACCTTTTGAACTCTTATTTGACAAAACTCCATCAATTGTCTATTTCAAAGTTTTTGGTTGTAAATGCTTCATTTTAAACACTAGCAACTATCTTGGGAAGTTTGATAGAAAATCAGATGAAGGAATTTTTCTTGGTTATTCATCAAATAAAAAGGCATATAGAGTTTATAATAAAAGAACATTGTGTGTTGAAGAAACTATTCATGTAACCTTTGATGAATCTAACATTTATCTTCAAAGAGGAAATGAAGATGACACGAGTACATCAATGGTTGAAAATTATACTCAACACCAAGCACCCACAATGGAAGATCATGCCAAAGAAGAAGAAATAATGGAGCAAGAACAAGATGGTCAATCAAGAAATGATCAAGAACTTCCAAAAGATATCACATATGCAAAAGGTCATCCTAAGGAGCAAATCATTGGTGATGTCTCTCAAGGGGTAAAAACAAGGCGGTACTTTATTGATAACTTCGCTCTTTTATCTCATATTGAACCAAAAAATATTGATGATGCATTGTGTGATAATTTCTGGATTATTGCTATGGAAGAAGAGCTAAATCAATTTGAAAGAAATAAAGTTTGGTCTCTTGTTCCTAGACCTCATGATCATTCATTATTGGTACAAAATGGGTTTTTAGAAATAAGTTAAATGAACTAGGAGAAGTAGTTAGAAATAAAGCTAGACTTGTTGCTCAAGGTTTCAACCAAGAAGAAGGCATTGACTATGATGAGACCTTTGCTCCAGTAGCCAGATTAGAATCTATAAGAATACTTTTAGCATTTGCTTGCTTTAAAGGTTTTAAACTTTTTCAAATGGATGTTAAAAGTGCTTTCCTAAATGGTTTTATTGAAGAAGAGGTTTATGTAGAACAACCTCTTGGTTTTATCCATGAAAAAATTTCCAAATTATGTGTATAAGCTAACCAAAGCTCTATATGGACTGAAACAAGCTCCAAGATCTTGGTATGAAAGATTAAGTGGTTTTCTTCTCACAAAAGGTTTTACTAAAGTAAAAGTAGACACAACTCTTTTTATTAAAACATCTTCTAAAAATGATATTTTTCTTGTACAAATCTATGTTGATGATATTATTTTTGGTTCTACTAATATTTCTCTTTGTGAAGAGTTTGCTAAAACTATGCAAAATGAATTTGAGATGAGCATGATGGGAGAACTAAGTTTCTTCCTTGGACTACAAATTAAGCAAACCAAGGATGGAGTCTTCATCAATCAAGAAAAATATACTAAGGAGCTATTGAAAAGATTTGGAATGAATCAAGCAAAAGGAATAAGTACTCCTATGAGTTCATCAACTAAACTTGACAAAGATGAGAAAGGTAAAAGTATTGATGAGAAATTGTATAGAGGTATGATTGGAAGTTTACTCTATCTCACTGCTAGTAGACCAGATATTATGTTTGCTGTTTGCTTGTGTGCTAGATTCCAATCATGTCCTAAAGAATCTCATCTAATTTCATCAAACGAATATTTCGTTATTTGATTGACACATATGACTATGGTCTTTGGTTTTCTAAAACTTCATCTTTTGAACTTATTGGATATTCTGATGCTGACTATGCTGGATGTAAAGTTGAGCGTAAAAGTACAAGTGGTCATTGTCAATTTCTTGGTAGTTGTCTAGTGTCTTGGTTTAGTAAAAAGCAGGCTTGTGTATCTTTATCCACAATGAAGTCTGAATACATAGCTGCAGGGAAGTTGTTGTGCACAATTATTATGGATGCAACATACTTTACTTGATTATGGTCTTAAATTTACGTGTGTGCCTATACTATGTGATAACACTAGTGCCATCAATTTGAGCATTAATCCCATTCAACATTCTAGGACAAAGCACATAGAAATAAAACATCATTTCATTCGTGATCATGTGATTAAGAAAGATATATGCTTAGAACATGTAAACACAAATGATCAAATTGCTGACATATTTACAAAGCCTTTGGCTGAGGAAAGGTTTAATCACCTAAGAAGACTCTTAGGAATTTCAAAATTCAATGACTAATGTGTGTATTAATGTTGTGATGAAAACAGAGATTTTTTGATCAAGAATTCGGACGCAGGACAGAAAATTCGGTCGACCGAATTTTCTGAATCAAAGAGACAGAAACTTTCGACCGAAAATTCGGACGCAGACCTAAAATTCGGTCGTCCGAATTTTGCGGATGCATCTATTTAAATGAAAATCGAACGGTTTCTTCCAAACATTATAACTTCCGAATTTTAAATCCTTTCAAAACCTCTCATACCCATTCACGTCCGAATCAAAATCTCTTCAAATTCACACAGTCTCATCCCAATTTGCGTTCATTTTTAAACTTCTAAGCCCTAATTTCATACGTGAAAAACAAACCCTTCGCAAGAGAAAACATCATGGTGAGAACAAAGAAGCCCAATGTTGAGAAAGGAAAAGGAAAGGCTAAGGAAGGAAATGGAGACCCAATCCTCAATCAACCAAGAAGGATTCGCATTCCTCAAACACAATCTGGAGTTGATAGGTTTATCTCTATCAAATCTACTCATGAATTTGATGAATGGAATAAGAATAGTAGAAAGATTATTCCTGGATATAAGGTGGATGTTGATAAACTATCTAGTATGGATATGGTTTTGTCTTGTTTTCATGATGTTGGATGGAGTAGTTTGTTGTTTATTAATGAAGATTTTTATCCCACCTTGGTATATGAATTCTATGCAAACCTAAAGGAAGAAAGAACTGAGATTGTTGGGGATGATAGGATACAATGGTATTCAACTAGAGTATCCCAAGTTGATATTGAATTAAGTGAAGATCTGATTAACTGAATTTGTGGGGTAAGTGACAGTGGAGCTAAATATTATGCACCCTCAATGCATTGCTATGATCGTCAACTCTTTACATATGATAGATTTGAACAAGCATTTACAAATGGAAGAGAGTTTAGATCTATAAAAGAGAGGGAAATCAAGAATTTGGATGCTAGAGGTAGGGTATTGCATCACATGGTAACTACTATGATAGTTCCTAACTTTGGACATAAATCATCAGTAGGGAATATGCATATGGTATTAATGTTGGCCCTGCATGAACAGAGGAAATTCAACTTTGGATATATAGCCTTAAGACACATGATTACTGCTAGAAAAACAGTAACCAAGGCATTCCCCTATGGAAGACTGTTAACCAAGATCTTTAAGCATTTTAAGATTAAACTTCCAGGAAGAGGACAAGCTTTTAAAAGTGGAGAAATATACACTGATGAATCTCTTAAGAGAATGCAGCTTATCCTTGATGATGATGGATTATGGAAGACAAAAAGAGGATCCTCTCCAAAAAGATTAGGAAGAAAGGAAAGGGACTGAAAGTGTAGAAGAGGAAAAGGAGGAGGATGAAGATGAGGAAGATGAGGAAGAGACCCTTGCAAGAGAAATGAAGACAAAAAGAAAGCATGACACTTCAAGTGAGGGGAGCAACCACCAACAAAAAAGAAGGGTAGTTGAAGAAGAAACTAAAGATGAGTCAAGTGGTGAAGGAATAACTAGAGGTGACACCATAATAGCCAAAGCATTCCAAGAGGCCTTGAACAATCAAGTCAAGGAAATGGAGAAGATGTATAAGTTCTTTGAATCATTTGCTCCAATGGTTCTAGGAAAATTAGATGGACTAGAGAGTAGAGTGAAACACATTGAGGAAATCCTAATGAGAAATACTCAAAGTGGTGAAGGACCCTATAGGCCTCAAGATAGAAATGAGGAAGATGATGAAGAGAAAGATAAGAAAGACAAAGATAATGACAGTGATGATGGGGATGACCAAGGAGGAGATGATGAGGCAGTGGCAGAACAAGAAGAAGAAGAAGAAGAACCACAAAAGGCAGGAAGCCAAGTAGCTCAAGCTGAAATTGTCTCACCGTCACACATTTCTTTCAGCCAAGGAAGAGTGAAGCACTTGGCCATCAAGAAAGGGATTAGCAGAGCCTCTTCATCAATATCACAAGACTAAGCATCTCTTCCATTCTATTTACTGCTTTAAGTTACTTAAATTTTTAATTATGCATCTAATGTTATAATCTTCTTCAGAATTTTTCTTGCACCTTCTGTAATAGTGAAGCTCAATGATGAAATCTCAGTGATGAGAGCTTCCTTTATGTGTTAAATTGTTAATCTCATTTTCATTGACCCCATCTTTGACTGATGACAAAAGGGGGAGAAAAAATGAGGAGGATGACAAAATGTGTGAAAAACTGCTATGTGATGAGATAATGAATTTTTCTGCATATGAATTTTTTGTTATATGCATCCTATAGATGTTTTCTGTGTGTTTTCTGTAAATGAATAACTTGCTCTTGAATTGTTACTCTATGAAAACTCTATGAAAACATTTGAATGCATGAGCTATAACTTGTTACCAAAAAGTATTCTATTGTTGTTCAAATTGATCTAAATCTGTTTTAATCTCTTCTAGTATGTTTGAACAACTTTAGGCATTCATTATATTGAAGTTATTATAATTTTTGGACTGAAGATTTAAAAAATTCGGATGCAAGATCAGAAAAATTCGGATGCATGTTCGAAATTCGGATGCATGCATATTTTGTTGCCAAAATGTGCTCTATTGTTGTTCAAATTGATTCAAACTGGTTTTAATCTCTTCCTCTATGTTTGAACAACCTTAGGAAAGCTTATTTACAAAATTTGCAGCTTTCATTTTACTTATTTTTAAAGTTTGGACTTGCTATGCAAAAAAATTCGGACGCATGATATCTCTAGTCCAAATGTGTTGAAAAAATGAGCACAATCTAAGGGGGAGTATTGTTAAACTTTTACAACCTTAAAACCTCTCTTAGAACTTTTTCTAAATGCTTAAATGCTATATCTTCTATCCTAATTGTTGGAAGGAAGGAGGCAAATGGAGGTTGGTTGGGTCATAGGCTCATATTGAGCCTTTTGTATGTCAATGTGCTAAATTGGTTATTTTCTATCATTGACATCAATACTTCTATGTACTACATTGTTTTAATCTATCACATTTTGCATCAAAGTTTGTCATCATCAAAAAAGGGGGAGATTGTTAGCCCTAAGGGCAAATTATATAGTTTTGATTAATGACAAATATTGATGAGGACTAAAATGTTTGATTATTGTGTGATAGGTTCTGTAATTTGAGAAGTATGAAGTCTCATTGCTTTGAAGCAAAAGTTCAAGAACAACTTCATTTAAGCAAGTATTTGAAGTTTGAAGAATGTTGTTCTAAAGATGATCAAAAGGCATTGAAGACTTGAAGTGTAGAGTGCATTTAATGTTTAGGTAAATTTCTATGTAAACTCTACACTTGCATGTCTTGGTTATCATTGAATGCATAAGAGAGCATAAAAATAGTCTTATGATCTTAAAAGGCTTTGAATGAATCTTTCTATAAGATATGTTTATTAACTTCATATGTTCATGTTTTTCAAGCTTAAATATAGTTAAATAAGTTTTCTATATATATCAAATGTTTTTCAAACTCATTGAAGTTATATCTCAAATGATTTTACAAAGTTTGAAAATGCTTTCAAAAAATTCGGTCGTCCGAATTTTGTAGCAAAAGTTTGCTACTATTCTTCCGGAGAAATTCGAAGAAGATTCGGGACGCAGACTAAAAAATTCGGTCGTCCAATTTTTTGGCCTTCAAACGATGGTCACTGTTCTTCCGAGAAATTCGGAAGAAGATTCGGACGCAGCAAAAAAATTCGGTCGTCCGAATTTTTGTTCTCAAAGATGGTTACTATTCATCCGAGAGAAATTGGACGAAGATTCGGACGCAAACCAAGAAATTCGGTCGTCCGAATTTTTCTGAAACTAGCCGTTACTAGCCGTTTTATGAACGTTTTAACAGATTTTCAAATTCTATAAAAGCCATAAACATGCAAATTTTTAAAACTCTTGAAATCTTGAAAACTCCAAGCATTCAAAAGCATTTAGCAAACATTTCTTAAGCTCTCTTATGTCTTGTGCATTCAATTGATCCATCCAAAGACATCAAAGTGTGAAGGTGCAAATTTGTGTAATATCTACCATCAAGTGGTAACTTCTACACACTCTCCTTTACTTATTCAATTGTGTTGATCTACTAGCTCTAGCAAGGTTATCTTGATAACATAAAACCCTTTAGATAAGGGTGATCCTTGAAGTTGTGATTCAAGGTTGTTTGAGATATAAAACCATAGGTTGGTGAGCCTTGTATTGTAAGAAATTACTAGAAGAGGTTGTGAGTGTAAAACCAAAGTGTGGTGAACCTCTCTTGTAATTTGTAAACCTGAGCAATTAGTAGATTTGTTGAAATCCTTAAGTGTGATCTTAAGGTAGTGGACGTAGATCTTGAGGATCGAACCACTATAAATTGTTTGAGTTCTTTACTATTGCTTTCATTATTGTCTTGCTATTAATTATCTATAATTAGCTTACATAACTTGTTCTTGGTCTAAACGCTTAAAAGGTTTAAGTTTGCGAAAATTAGCTAAATACCTAATTCACCCCCCCCCCCCCCTCTTAGGTATTTCATCTTACATTATCCAACTTGTTTTACATCAAATTGAATTGAAAAGCTCTCAAACTGCCTTGTGCTCAAAGATTGAAATTTAAAATTCCAAAGGCAACAAAGTGTGAAGGTGAAACATTGTGTAATCATCTACCAACAAAGTGGTAACATCTTACACTCTCTCTTTTCTTATCTTAATTGTGTTTTCTACTAGCTCATTTGCAAGGTTATCTTGTGACATAAAACCCTTTAGTGGAAGGGTGAGCCATAGACTAGATTAATCAATGTTGTAGTGTAAAACCCGTGTGTGGATGAGCCTTGGATTAGATTAGTCTTGAGGTTGTCTTTAGATATAAAACCATTGTGTTTGGTGAACCTTGTATTATTTGTATAATTACTAGAAGAGGTTGTGAGTGTAAAACCATAGTGTGGTTAGCCTCTTATGTAATTGTTGAAATTGAGCATATAGTGGATTGATTGAAATCCTTGAGTGTGGACTCAAGGTAGTGGATGTAGATCTTGGAAATATCGAACCACTATAAATCGAGTGTTCATTTGTTTATAACTTTACTTGTTTACATACTTATGTTATTATTATTTGTTCTTAGTTCTTGATTGATTGGTTGTGAATTTATTGTTTGTTCATCTTGTCTCAACCATTAAATCACATATAAACTTAGAGTTTGTAAATTTGAAGAAGAGCTTTTATTAAGGCAAAGGATTTGCAAAACAGGAAAAGATTTTGATAATTAGCCTAAGACCTAATTCACCCCCCTCCCTCTTAGGTCTTTCAGTATTACTCATTGGGACAGCATTGCTTTATTCATGAATTGTTCACAAATGAAAGATTTGAAGAGGTTTTCACAAACGGTAGATAATGTAGGTCCATTAGGGAAAGGAAAATCAAAGCCTTTGATGCTAGAGGAAGGGTTATGCATCACATGTCTACTACCTTGATTATAGCATACTTTGGGCACAAATCTTCTGTTGATAATATGTATGCTGTAATTATGCTAGCCATGCATAAGATAATGGAAAAATGAATTTTGGATATACAGTGCTAAAAGAACCGAGCATAAGGCATTGATGTATGGATGGTTATTAATAGAATTTTTCAAGTATCTCCAAGTGCAATTGTCTTCTAGAAGTTTACTAATAAACAGTGACGAAGTCTACACCAACAACTCACTAAAGAGAATGCTTTGGATACTCAATGATGATAATGAAAGGCTAGAAGAGAAACTCCTCTAAGGGGTTAGAAGAGGTGGTAGCGGTGAAGAAGAAAATGAAGGAGAAGAAGAGGATGAAAAGGAAATCCTTGCTGGAGAAAAGAAAACTAAAATGAGGCATGAATTATCTAGTGAGGGGGGAGCAACCTTCCACAAAAGAAGACTATTTGAAGACGTACTCTCTATTGAAGGAAAAGAAGTTGAAGTTGATAATCTCACTAGAGGTAAGACCATAGTTGCCAAGATGTTTCAAGAGACATTGAACAACCATGTAAAGAAAATGAAGAAGATGGACAAATTCTTCAAGTCCTTTGCTCTAATGATTCTTGGCAAATTTGATGGTTTAGAAGCTAGAGTCAAGAATATGGAAAAAGACTTGAGAAAGATTTCTCAAGTGGTTTTAAATGGTGCAAGTTCCTATAAAGCCAAAGAAGAAGAAACGAAAGAAGATTAGAAAGAGGACAGTGAAGAGGAAAATGAAAAAGATCAAGAAGATAACATGGGTGAAGATGGCAGCAATAAGGATGATAGTAATGACAGTGAAAATTGAGATGGCAATCAATTTGTTGCTAAAAAAGAAGACAAAGATGAATGAGAAGGCAGTGAAGCACCCTAAGAAGAAGAAGAGCATGAGAATAAATAACAAAGAGGTAAAACCCAAGAGAACAAGCAAGAAGAAGGAGGTGAAGGAAGTTTAACAAAGTCAAATAAAAAATCCATCACCAATTTCCTTCAGCCAAGGGAGGAGAAAAATGTGGTTCAAAAGAAGAAGATCCAAAGATCCTCTCGATTGGTAGCTTTCCAAAGCAGAACTACAAAGGCAAGGAGTCAGCAAATGAAGGACCCTATCATACAGAGATCAAGGGAAAACATGACTATGATAACAAACAAATTTGGAAGTAAAGACCATGAAGCGCATCCAAGACTAAGCCTTTCTATCCCTAAACACTATTTTGTTGCGTATTTTAGTTTATATTTTGATGCACATGTTATGCTTTAACATTGAAATTTACTTGTGCCTTTGTAGTCATTATAATGTTTTGAAGCTCAATGTGTGAAATTCTTGTGATAAGAGCTTCTTTGGTTTCACTTTTGTTGTCCAAGTAATCTCACCCCAAGTTTAATCGCTGCTAAAAAGGGGGAGAAGAAGTTAATTTATTATTGTTGAGATGCTACATAATGATTATTACTGTTAGGATGATAATTATTTAACTAGAAAATTGTTGAATGTTGCCAATATACTATTTTATGAAAGTTAGTCAATATAGTGCTTATGTGTGGTACATGATGTCTCATTTTCATTAACTCCAATTTTGAGTGATGACAAAAGGGGAAGAAATAATGATGACAAAATATGCTATATGTTACAAAATGTGCTATATGTTGTGTGAACTGTGCAAAATATTACAAAGTATGCTATATTTTGTAAACTGTGTTATATTTCACAATTAGTTATTTATTTTGGCTGCACTTGGAATTTCAATTGAAATTGGTTATTTTCTGAGATTTTGAATATGGTTAAGTTGAGATTTTGAAATCTTGATCTTGGTTCTTGACTTGACCTATGATTTTAGGATACTTCATGAAAAAAATTGAATATATGAGTTATGTGGTTTTGCAAAGCTAAATTGAGTGCTATTGTGGCTAAACATATTTGAGTACTTCTATAGTGCATTTGAAAATTCAAAATCACCTTTTCAAACTTGCTACCAAAAGTTTGGACTTGAAGTTCTGATGCAGACCAAAAGTTCAGATACATCCAAACTTTCTTGCCAAAAGTGTTTTTCTGTTGTTCAAATTGTTTGAAAACTGTCTCAATCTTTCCTATCATATTTGAACAACCTTAGAAAAACTTATTTTCAAAAATTGCAGCCTTTATCCCATATATGTTAGAGTTTGGACTTGGAATTTCAAAATTCGGATGCATGATTCAAAAGTTCGGATGCATACTTCAGAAATTCGGATGCATCCATATTTTGTTACCAAAAAGTGCTTTTTTGTTGTTCAAATTGATTCAAATACATTTAATCTCTTCTACTATGTTTGAACAACCTTAGAAAAGCTTATTTTCAAAAATTGAAGCTTTCATTTCACTTATTTTACAGTTCGAACTTGACATGTCAGAATTCAGATGCACAATATCTCAAGTCCAAACTTGTTGAAAAATGAGCACAATCTAAGAGGGAGCATTATTAATCTTTTCTGACCTTTAATACCTCTCTTAGAAGTTTTCTTAATGCTTAAATGCTATATCTTCCATCCTATTAGTTGGAAGGAAGGAGACAAATGGAGGTTGGTTGGGTCATAGGCTCATATTGAGCCTTTTGAATGTCAATATGCTAAATTGGTTATTATCGATCATTCACATCAATACTTCTTTGTACTACATTATTTAAATCCATCACATTTGCATCAAAGTTTGTCATCATCAAAAAATGGGAGATTGTTATCCCTGAGGGCAAATCATAAGGTTATGATTAAGTTTTGACTAATAACAAACATTGATGAGGACTCATCTTTATGTCATTTGTGTGATAGGATTGTTGGATTAAGAAGTATGAAGTCTTACTGACTTGAAGCAAGAAGTACTAAGGACAACTCAAATGTGATCAAGGATCAATAATGTAGAGCATGTCCTATGGATTGAAGGCTTGAAAGACCTCAGTGTAGGTTGACACTTGCAAAATAGGTATATCTTTTGTAAACCCTACACTTGTTTGTCTTGGAATCTATTGAATGCATAAGAGAGCATAAAACTCGTTTTTGAATCTTAAATATCTTTGAATGAACTTTTGATCAATATATATATGTTTTTAAAGTCTAAAATAATCTTAAGTAATCTTTTTATGATCAAAGAGTTTTGATAATGATTCTTGAATCTAAAAGTGTTCAAACAGTTTACTTATCCATACAAATTGTTTTCAAACTTATTGGAGTTGCAATTCAAATGAATTTACCAAGTTTGAACATCAAAAAATGGCTACTGTACATCCAGAGAAATTCAGACGCATGTTCGGATGCAAGGAAAAAAATTTGGTCGTCCGAATTTTCCTTGCCAGCATGGTTACTGTTTTTCCAGAGAAATTCGGATGCAAGTTCGGACGCATGAAGAAAAATTCGGTCGTCCAAATTTTTCCAGAAAACATGCAACAGTAAAATTCGGGCGCAAGTTCAGATGCACAAGAAGAAATTCGGTCGTTCAAATTTTCTGAAACTAGCCGTTACTAGTCGTTTTATGACTGTTAAAACTGATTTTTGCACTCTATAAAAACCTTAAACTCTAGAATTTTTTGTAAGTTTTGAATCTCAATGAAATCTAAACATTCTAAATCATTTGCAAACATCAAAGCTCTCTTTTTTCTTGTGCTTTCAATTGATCATTCAAGATTCCAAAGACAACAAAGTGAAGTGATGCTACATTGTGTAATCGTCTACCAAGAAGTGGTAACATCTCATTCATTCTTCATTTTAATTATGTTTCTACTTCCTCAATACAAGGTTATCTTATGTCATAAAATCCTTTTGGTAAGGGTGAGCCATAGACTAGATTAATCAAGGTTGCAGTGTAAAACCCGTGTGTGGGTGAGCCTTGGATTAGATTGGTCTTTAGGTTGTCTTTAGATATAAAATCCTTGTGGAAGGGTGAGCCTTGTTTGTAGGATTGCAAAGGAGGTTGTTGGTGTAAAACCTTTGATTGGTGAGCCTCTTGTGTAATTGCCTAAATTGAGCATATAGTGGATTGGTTGAAATCCTTGAGTGTGGACTCAAGGTAGTGGATGTAGATCTTGAAGAAATCGAACCACTATAAATCGTGTGTTCATTTCCTTATAGCTTTACTTGTTTACATGCTTGTGTAATTATTATTTGTACATAAATGTTGATTGATTGGTTGTAGTCTTATTGTTTGATGATCTTGTCTTAACCATCAAATCACATATAAACTTGAAGTTTGTGGATTTAAAGAAGAGCTTTTATTAAGGCAAAGGATTTGCAAATAGGGAAAAGATTTTGATAATTAGCCAAAGACCTAATTCACCCCCCACTTAGGTCTTTCACAATTGACTGAGTGGATGCGACACCACTCATGATATGTGGAGACTTCTTCAAGTAACACATGAAGGAACAAGCTAAGTGAAAGAATCAAAGCTTGCAATGCTAGTAAGAGACTATGAGTTATTCACCATGAAGCAAAGAGAAAACATTAGCGATATGTTCGCAAGATTCACCAACATCTCAAATGGTCTAAAATCCTATGGGAAGAATTACTCTCTTGGAGAACAGAATAGAAAGATATTGGATGTTCTACCTAAGTCTTGTCAACCAAAAACTCTTGCCGTTGAAGAGTCAAAAGACTTGAAGACTCTTCCTCTTGAAGTGCCCAAAGGATAACTACTTACCCATGAGATGAAGATCAAGAGACTAAACATTCTTGAAGATGAAGAAAAGGGAAGAAAATGAGTTGTACTTAAAGCCTCCGACAATCCTAGTGAGCAAGAGGAATCATCAAGTGATGAAGAAGAAGATGGTGAAGATGATGAGATGGCTATGGTAGTAAGAAAGTTCAAGAAATTCTACAAAAAGGGATTTCTCAAGAAGGGCAAAAGACCATTCAAGAAAGGTAGATAATCATCACCATTATTCAAACCTCAATGTTATGAATGCAAGAACACTGAGCACCTTGTTCTCGATTGCCCTAAATCATTGGAAAAGGAGAGAGAAGCCAAACTCAAGATGAATAAATCTCTTAAGAAATCGATTGCCCTAAAGCATTGGAAAAGTAGAGAGAAACCAAACTCAAGATGAAGAAATCTCTTAAGAAAGGAAAGGGACTAGTTGGCACTTGAGACCAACATGTCAATGAAGGAAGTGAAGGCGACAATGAAGAAAGGGCTAATGTGTGTTTCATAGAAATGAATGATGAGGTACAACCTCCTCCCTCTACTTCCACTTATTGTGATGATGACATTGATAATCCTAGTGAATTACTTGTTGATATGTATAGCGAATTGAAGAAGGTTTAAAAAATAAACAAGGAAATGATATTCAAAATTGATGAATTTTGAATGAAAATTCAAGTCTATTTTGTGAAAATAAAAAACTTCCTGAATCTGTTGAGTATTTAAACATTGAAAAGGAAATTTTAAAAGTTTTCTTGCAAAACATGTCCCTTGAGAATAAAGCTCTTTGTGCAAAAATTTCCTCTCTTGAGAAAATGATAGTTGATTATGAAACTTCGAAAAAGAAAGTTGATGACCTCACTTTATGTGTTGAAAAGTTTACAAATGGAAAGGACAATCTTGACAAACTACTTGGATAGCAAAGATCCTCATTTGTAAAAATAGTCTTGGTAACAATCATGTTAACAATGTTCCCAAATATAGAAATTTCTTGGTTAGAGATACCTCTACTTAAATGCCTCATACTTGTATTTTTTGTGGTTGACATGGGCATAAGTCCATTAGATGTTATGTGGAAAGAAAGGTAGAAAGTGGTTTAAACTATTTGGAGAGCTAAGGAAACTATCATCAACCCTCGTGGACCCAAGAAAATGTGGAAACCAAAAGTTACTTCCTATCATTTGATATTCGTATATCTTCCTCCGAGATCAAGTAACGCTAAGTGGTTTCTTGATTGTGGATGCTCAAAGCATATGATGGGAAATGCTTTACTCATTAGTGAGCTTCAAGCCACAAATGATGTATTTGTCAGTTTTGGTGATAAGAAGAAAGGAAAAATTCTTGGTGTAGGTAATATTGGTAAAGGTCCTTTACCTTTAATTAAACAAGTCCTACTTATTGATGATTTGAAATACAACTTGCTTAGCATTAGCCAATTGTGTGACAATGGATCTAAAGTTGAATTTAAATGTGATACTTGTACTATTCTTGATAGTGTGAGTGGCAAAACCATTATTGTCGCCGATAGAGTTGGAAATGTATATGTGTTATATCTTGGTGAACTTGTTTCCAATGATGCTAAATGTCTTGTTATTTATGATAATGATGGATATCTATGGCATGGAAGATTAGGTCATGTGAGCATGGACTTGTTGAACAAACTTTCCTCACAAAAATTAGTTAGAGGTTACCAAAAATGCGTTTTGAGAAATTGTCTTTGTGATGCTTGTCAATATGGAAAACAAACAAAAACATCTTTCAAACCAAGAAAATGGTTTCTACTTCAAAACCTCTTGAACTTGTTCACATGGATTTATTTGGACCAATGAGGACAACTAGACTTGATGGTAAGATGTATGCATATGTGATTGTTGATGATTTTTCTAAATTTACTTGGGTACTCTTTTATCTCAAAAAGATGAAGCCTTTCATGAATTTGTAAGACTTTTCAAAAAGGTTCAAATGTCCCTTGACTGCAAATTGATTTCTATTAGAAGTGACAATGGGAGAGAATTCTACAATCAAGACTGTACAAAACTTTGTGATGAAAATAGAATTGTTCTTAATTTTTCAACTGCCAAAACACTCAAACAAAATGGTGTTGTTGAAAGTAAAAATTGAACTTTACAAGAACTTGCTAGGTCTATGCTTTGTGAAAATTCTTTACTAAAATATTTTTGGATTGAAACCATAAACACCACTTGTTATGTTATGAATAGAATTCTTTTAAGACTTTTTCTAAGAAAATTACCTTTTGAACTTCTATTTGGTAGAACTCCCTCAATTGCTTATTTTAAAGTGGTTGCTTGTAAGTGCTTTATACGGTTTGAACAAGCTCTTAGAGCTTGGTATAAAAGATTAAATGGCTTTCGACTTCCAAAAGAACTTTCAAGGGGAAAGGTTGACACAATTATTTTTATAAAAACCTTGTGTACCAATGATCTCTTGCTTGTGCAAATCTATGTAGATGATATCATATTTGGTGCTACTATTATATCTCTTTGTGATGATTTTGCCAAGATGATGCAAAGTGAATTCGAAATGAGGATGATGGGAGAACTCAACTTCTTTCTTGGCCTTCAAATCAATCGAACCAAGGATGGCACTTTCATAAATCAAGCGAAAATACCAAAGAGTTATTGAACAGATTTGGAATGGACCAAGCAAAAGGTATTAACACACCTATGAGTTCATCAACCAAGCTTGACAAAAATGAGAAAGTTTTTATCAAAATCTATCATATGAACTCCCTCTTCTCTCAAAACCCACAAAACCTACTCTCATCCAAACCCAAACTTCTTCCATAATTTACCATTTTCACTTGAAATCTTCCACATTTTCGTGTTCTAAGCCTTAGATTTTTCTTGAAACTCACTTCATTCCAAAGAAAATCATCATGGTAAGATCAAAGTGGGCAAATGTTGGAAAAGGTAAAGGTAAGGGAAAACAAGCGGATAGTGTGTTAATAATCAATGAACCGCGAAGGGTTCGAATTCTTCAATCATCCTCTGGAGTGGATCGTTTTGTGGCAACTAAGGCTGCCGTGGAATTTGAAGATTGGAGCAAAAAAAATAGGAAGATAATCCTCAAACGCAAAATTGACTTAGACAAGCACTCTAGTATGGGTAATGTTCTCTCTTTTTTTGGAGCAATCAATTGGAGTAGTTTGCTAGTAGTTGATGAAGATTATTATCCTACGCTTTTGTATGAGTTTTATGCAAATGTTAAAGAAGAAAGGATTGAACAAGTAGGAGATAATGTTGTGCAATTCTATTCATCTCGAGTATCTCAAGTTGACTTTGAATTCAATGATGCTTTAGTCAATAGGATATGTGGAGTAGATGATGATGGGGCTAGATATTACTCCATTGGGAAACATTCTTATATTCATGAATTGTTTATAAATGAAATATTTTAAGAAGCATTCACCAATGATAAAATATTTCGATCTATTAAAGAAAGGGAAATCAAGACATTTGATGCTAGAGGCTGAGTATTGCATCATATGATAACCACAATGATTATTCCCAATTCGGTCATAAGTCATCTATTGAAAACATGCACATTGTGATTATGCTTGCACTTCATGAACATAGAAGATTGAATTTTGGATAAATGGCATTGAGACACATTATGGGAGCAAGAAGGATGGGAAACAAAGCTTTGCCTTATGGGAGATTGCTTACAAAATTCTTCAAGCATTTTCAAGTTCAACTCCGTGGAAGAGGACTAGCCATCAAGAGTGGAGAGATATATACAAATGAATCTCTTAAGATGATGCAACTATCTCTTGATGAGGATAGCATATGGAGAACAAAAAGGGAGACTCCATTGAAGAATGAAAGACAAGAAAATAGTGAAGATGTGAACAATGAAGAAGAGGCAGAAAAAGAAGAGGAAGATGAAGAAGAGACTCAAGCAAGGGAGATGGAGACCAGAAAGAGGCATGATTTACCAAGTGAGGGGGAGTAACCTCCCTCCAAAAGAAGATTGTTTGAAGACATGCCAACTCCTCAATCACATCCCAATGTTGAAGAAGATCTTAATGGTGAAAGGATTACTAGAGGAGATACCATTGTTGCCAAGGTATTTGAAGAAGCTCTAAACAACCACACCAATGAAATGGAGCAAATGTACAAGTTCTTTGAAACTTTTGCTCCAATGGTCCTTGGAAAACTCTATGGATTGGTGACTAGAGTGATAAACATAGAGGAGCTATTGATGAGAAATACTCAAAGCAGTGAAGGAACATCCAAACCTCAAGGAAGAGAAGAAAAAAAAGATAATGATAAACATGAGGAGGAAAATGAGGAAGAGCAAGATGAAGAAAAAGATGATTATAATGAAAAGAAAAGGAAAAGTAGTGACGATGATGATGATGATGATGACCGTGGGGATGACTTTGAATTAGTGGCCATAGAAAGTGAGAAAAATGAAGAAAGGGATGAAGACCTGCAAGAAGAAGAGGAAGAGAATGAAAAGCAAAATCAAGAAAGTGGGGATCAAGTGGAAAGACAAGAGAAAGTAGGTGAAGCAGGAAGCTTGATTGAACAAGTCGAGATCACCTCACTTTCTACCATCTCGTTTAGCCAAGAAAGAGTAAAACATGTTGCAAAGAAGAAGGGAACGAGATCCTCTCGATTGGTCATAACACTGAAGCCAAATTATACCAGGAAGAGGTAGCTAGTGAGTGTCCTCTCCATGTTGAACTCAAAGGCAATATGCCCATCACCACCAACAAATATTGAGTGAAGACCATGAAAAGGATCCAAGACTAAACACTTCTTAACTGTATCTCTCATTTCAGTGTTTTTCTAGCTTATATAACTTATGTACTTAGTGTAGCTTATGTACTTTATAACTATTTCTTCACATTTCATATTTCCACGTGCCTTTTTAGCTTATGTAATATTTTGATGAAGTTCAATGATGATACACTAGTGTTGAGAGCTTCTATTTGTTAATGTCACTTCATTTTGGCAACTCCATATTTGATCGATGACAAAAAGGGGAGAAGAAAAGTGATGATATGATTGCAAAATGTGTATGATATGCATAAGAAATGAAATCAAATATTATTGATATTATTTGGTTGATAAGTTGATACTATAGATTTGTGGATATGAATGATCCTGATGATCATGGATGATTGCAATGGTTAAGTGATTAAGCATTTGTGTAGTTTAAGCATGCCTTGATGATTGAAGCACATGTGTAGTTTAAGCACTAATGTTGCAAAATTCAACTTTTGAAAATTTTACCAAAAGTTCAAATGCATACCAAAAGTTAGACGCATCCAAACTTTCTTACCAAAAAAAAATGCTTTGTTGTTATTCAAATTGTTCAAAAAATAACTCAATATTTTCTAGTTCATTTTCAAAAATTAAAATCATTATCTAGTTCCTTTTGCTATTCGGATTTGAAATTTCAAAATTCGGACTTATAACTATTCAAGTCCAAACTTGTTGAAAAATGAGCACAGTCTAAGGGGGCCGTTCGACAATCTTTTCTAACCTTTAAAACCTCTTTTAGAAGTATTATTGATGCTTACATGCTACATCTTCTATCTTGATGGAAGGTATGAGGCATATGGAGGTTGGTTGGGCCATAGGCTCCTCATGACCCATTTGAATGTCATTATGCCAAATTGTTTATCATTCATCTATGACATTAATGCTTATTTGTTCTACATTGTTTAAATCTATCACGTTTTTTTATCAAAGTTTATCATCATAAAAAAGGAGGAGATTGTAAACCCTAAGGACAAATCTAGTAGTTTTGATTAATGACAAATATTGATGAGAACTAATTCAGATGCTAATTGTGTGATAGGATTTTTGGATTGAGAAATCAAGTGTTCTCAATGCCTTGGAGCTATAACTCTAAGGACAACTCAAGTATGCTCAAATGATTGAAGAATTTAGAGTATGTCCTAGAAGACTGAAGGCCTTGAAGACACTAGTGTAGGTTTGCCTTTTGCTAAATAGGTATATTTTTGTAAACTCTACACTATTTTTTCTTGGAATCTATATAATACATAAGGGAGCACAAAACTTGGTTTTTAAACCTTAAAAGGCTTTGATTATTTTTTATTTACCAAGTGTTTGATAACGGCTTATAGTTCAAAAGCTTTTAGTGACTTATCTTTTAGTTGAACATCATTTCAAACTTGTTGTAGTTGATTTTCAAATGTTTTGACAAAGTTTGAAAAGTTCAAATTGCAGTTCAGACGTCCGAATTGGAACCTTGGCTACTGGATTTTTAGAGAAATTCAGACAACCATTCTGACACATATGTTCAAGTTCGGTCAACCGAATTTATCCTAGTAGCCTGATAAACAGAAATTTAGGACTATCATTCGGATGCAAAGGTGCAAGTTTGATCGACTGAATTTTACTATTACTAGTTATTATTTGAACGTTGAATTTGATTTTCAAACCATAAAAAAACCATAAACTTCATATTTTTTAGTAGTTCTCAACACTTTAAGAATCTATATACTCCAAAATCATTTGAATATAAAAAATCTCTCTTTTATCTTGTGCTTCAAGTGACTATTCAAGATTCCAAAGATAAAAAAGTGTTGTGCTAGCTTTTGTCATCGTCTACCAAATTGTTGGTAATATCATTCTTTGTCTCTTCATATGCTTGTTTATTCAAGGTTTTCTAGAGGATATAAAACCCTTTTTGAGCCTTAACTATTGTGTTGATAAGAGGTTATAGTGTAAAATCCTTGTTGGGTGAGCCTCTCTTGTACCTTGATTAACTATTTCTATAGTTGAGTTATTTGAAATCCTTGAGTGCGAACTCTAGGTAGTGGATGTAGTTCTTGAAGAGGCTTTTAGTAAACAACCATCTTCATCACTTCCAAACTAAGTTATTTAAAGGGAAAAGATTTTGAAAATTAGTCAAAGACCTAATTCATCTCCCCTTAGTTCTTTTAATTTACATATCAACGTTGATTATCATCAATAATGAGTAGAATAATCAATTATCAGTAGCATATTATTGGAAAGTAAAATTTATCTCAATATTTTTATCTTGCTTCTGAACTGATACTTAATAAATATGTAAAATTTATTTGGCGTACAATAGGTACGTATACTTTCATATCGCATTGATATTATTTATTAGGATAAAGTATTAAGAATGTATATTATCATTTTCCTTCTATTTATTTTCTCTACTTCTAGTAAAAATCTATACTTTTAAGAATTTAATGAGTCATTATTGTCATCCTTATGATTAAGAATTTTTTGCATTATAATTGTAGTCATAACCATAATTTTTTTAACAAGTAAATAAAAATCCTAGTCGTATTCGCTTTAGGAAATTAAGTATCATACTTTATAATATAATCAATAATTCATTCTTTTATTGAACCTCAATAAAATATGATGTACATAATTTTGAGATCTTTTCTCAATACAAGAGCATATTCAAAACATGAGAAAGGAGAATATATTCTCTACATAATCTCTAATGGCCTTCTAAATATAATTGTGAGTATATCCAATCAAAAGAGGCTTTTAGTAAACAACCATCTTCTGATTGTTGTACCTTTCTTTTAGGTTTTTCTCAAAAAAAAAAAAGTTCTTTTACAATAAGACATGTAGCCTTCAATGCTTCATAAAGATGAGCATGAAAGAATATTATTACGGTTGCATGATTTTGATTCGATTTTATATTATCTTTTTAGTGGTGTCTTCAGGACCCATTATATAAAGATGGATTTGAACATGAATTTATAATAAATAGTTCTTCTCATGATATCAAAATCACATATTTAACTTTAATAACATTTGTTACAATAACTAAGAAAAAGAAGAAGTTTTATCTCGAGAGTTTCAATAAAAGTTCAAATAATCATACCTTAGATAGCAAATTGTGTTGAAAACATGTTATAAATTTGAGTATCAACAATGTGAAATATGAATTTAGCGAAGACGGCGCATAATCTATTTAGAATAATAATAATGCAAAATAAAGAATAAAAGAGAAGAAAAAATATATAGAGAGAAAGCAGAACTTAAGAATCAAAACCCATCAATCTCGATATATAAGTACAAAATACAAGAGTTTATGGAAACTTAATTTCTAATAGGGAAAGGAAATCAAATCTAATTAGGAGTAGTATTTTGAGAGTTTATTTTTATTCAGGAAACTAACTAATATAGAAATCCACATATTTTATTAATTATTTCATAAAAGATATGAGTTAACCATCTAGATAAAATATGTGGATTTCACATATTTTATCTAGATATTTATTAACTCATATCTTTTATGAAATAATTAATAAAATATGTGGATTTCTATATTAGTTAGTTTCTATATCTAGATGGTTAACCATATCTAAATCTAAATCTAATGGAAACTTAATTTCTAATAGGGAAAGGAAATCAAATCTAATTAGGAGTAGTATTTTGAGAGTTTATTTTTATTCAAAAAACTAACTAATATAAAAATCCACATATTTTATTAATTATTTCATAAAAGATATGAGTTAATAAATATCTAGATAAAATATGTGAAATCCACATATTTTATCTAGATGGTTAACCATATCTAAATCGTAGATCAGAAAACAAAGAGTCTCTCTGCAAGGAAAATCGAAAAAAGAAAGGGGAAAAAGGTTATATGGGCTTATTAGAGTGAGCTGTGTTTGTACTCCTTATGTAGTAGAATCAATCGGCCCCACCACCATGTGCCCTCCTCCTGTCTCCACCAACTCCTGCCCCTCAATCATTGAGTAGTCTCTGCTCCCCCGAGCCCCTCTTAGCAACCCACCCACGCGCCCCCATACCCCCGCCTCCCCCTCCCCACCCAGCACGCAAAACCCCGCTTCCCCCATCTCTTCTGTTTCCCTCTTCCCCAACCCACCAAAACTTTCACCAATTCAAACTCCCTATCCCTTGGAAGCAGAAAAAAAGAAAAATAAAAGAAAAAAAAACAAAAATAATAAACAGAGAGAAGAAGAAGAGGAAGAAGAAGGAGCGGAACACCACTGCTATAATATACCTATGTCATCAGCGTCAGCAGACGGTAACGGTAACGGAGCAATTATTGACCCGAGTCAAAGGGGTACTGGTAGTAATAGCGGTAATGGCTCCGCCGCTCTCGGCGTCAAGAAGCCGCCGGCGAAAGACCGTCACAGCAAGGTTGACGGCCGAGGTCGGCGTATTCGTATGCCGATTATCTGCGCTGCTAGGGTTTTCCAGCTCACGCGTGAGCTTGGCCACAAGTCTGACGGCCAAACCATCGAGTGGCTCCTCCGTCAGGCCGAGCAGTCTATAATCGCCGCCACCGGCACGGGTACCACGCCGGCGAGTTTCTCCACTGTCTCCGCTGCTTCGGGGCGGAATTCTTCTACGCTCTCAGCTCCTCTCGATCACAAACCCTCTTCTCAGCAGCCGTTGCTGGCGCCGACGCCGTTTATTCTCGGGAAGCGGCTCCGGTCGTCCAATGACGATGATAATATTAATGACAAGGATGATGGGTCGGCTACCGTGGTGGGATCCGCAGCAGTCGGGGGAGGATTCTGGGCCCTACCGGCCCGGCCTGATTTAGGGCAAGTCTGGAGCTTTGCTGCTGCCGCTGCCGCTGCTCAGCCTGAAATGGTGGTGCCGTCATTGGGCGCTGCTCAGCAGCCTGGTGCTTCTGCGAGGTTCCTTCAGCAGCCGACACCCATGGGAGAGGCTTCAGCGGCTAGAGTTGGAAACTACTTACCTATAGCTCACCAAGGGCACCTGAATTTGCTTGCATCACTATCTGGTCCTCCACCTCCTCCCTCTTCGGACCAGCGAGAAGGCGATGCACGCTGAAAGAGTAGTAGTTATTTAGTTTGATTGGTTGTTCTTGTCATCCGTGATGTTAATATATGTGTGTTTCTATGTGGTTGTGTTTTGCTTGTAATTTAATTTGTGGTTTTTAGAGGTAAGGAGACTTTGATATAAGAGTTAGTTTGTCTTAGAACCCAAAAAGGAATGGGAAGAAAAGGAAAACAACTAGCTCGGCCACACATCGGTGTGGTGGTTTCAGGAGTTTTTTGTTGTTGTTGTTGATGTATTTTGATTGGGTATTCCTTTGAATGCTGTTTGGAGAGTAGTATCCGATATTTGTGTTGTTTAGAGTGTTGTTTTGATGAGCATTGCAAAGTGCAGCTGCTTAACAGCACTGTTAGGTAATGAAATAGGTGAGGGCCTATTTTATTTAATCAGTACAATTTGTGTAAGGTTTAGTCAAAATAATAAATTGATTCATTTCTCTATTTGCCTTATATTCATGTATTTTTTGCTTTTTTCCCTTTGTTTTTATGTAAGCTTATTCAGTTAAGATGATATCTAATGCATCATGGTCTAGATTGACTAGATTGGATAACTGTCATTTGATGTCTTGATATTGGAGAGAAGTGGGGGAGAGGTGGGGGGCCTTAAGGTCGAATGCTAAATAACCCAAGTATCATGCTGTGAAAGTTCAAAAAAATTGCCTGTTGAAGTATCTGGTGTTGGTAGGACTTTGGTTGATTATAGCCTGTAGCAGCTGGAATTCTGAACGAGAGGAGCTTGGGTAAAAGCAGAACTGCATCGCAAAAGTTGAAAGAGCATTTGCAAACTAGGAGGAGGTTAGCAATCCCACTTTCTGGCGAATAGGAAGTTCACTTGTAAGCTGTGATGGAATGCATGTGGCTTCTAACTGCACAGAAAACCCGTTAATAATCCTTTTTTGCTCTAACTACTCTTTATTAAGTAAGATATCCTGCAGGGTGGCAGAAAGCTCAGTGATCGAGTTTGAGAAATATGTTGCTAGAAAGGACAGGCGGCCGAGGGGGTCTAATGCAGTGGCTAAATAGTTGTTTTCTTCGGTCAAGAGGATCATACATGACGGCTTGGGAGGTGCACATCGATCTCAGCAGACGTAGCTGAAGATAATGCACCTGATAACAAATTGTGAAGTCAGTGGATGGCGCTTCCAGCTGGAGAAAAGGCCTTAAAAACAACATGGAACTTGAGGGGCTAATAAATTCTGGCTCTTTATATCCAGATGCTGCATTCAATTGGAAAAGACTATTTTCCTTAGTCCACAAACTTGCAGTGAGCACCCGACTAACTAGGCAGGAACTTCAAACAGCAAAATCTGCAAGGAATTGAGGTGGGAGTTTCATCTGCATCTGCTGCAAATTTTGGATATTCCTGAGATTTCTGAATCACTGGTCTGGATTTCCTTCAAAAGAGATATCAAAACAAAAGCAGACGCACGAAGTGGTTTCACTTTGAACTTTCTAACAAATCTCAAGAACTACTTTTCAACTAGAAGCACTTGCACCATTTTACGCAATAAAATAGAAACCGACTGGTCATGGGTAAGGCTCTTTCAATCCTGTAGAATACACGTGAGACATTAGATAGCATTTGCAGTTGTGCAATTTAGTTGCTTCTTACACTCTTGACGGGCTTGGCCGTAGATTTGCAATCCTCTGTGTGTGAGTTAAGGAGGGGAGGTAAAAAAGATTGCTATTTAAACAGGAAACCTGATCATCAATTGGACCGGGTTGCATTACTTTACTCTTCGGTAGTCTGGTTAGTGTCACTTTTTTGTTATGGGACATTTGAATCTAAAAGCTGGGGTTCTTTCAGAACTTTAAGTTCTGAATAGTAGATTAGCCTCCTAATAACATTCCCCCAAAAAAAAAAATTAAAAAGGAAAAAATGGTCCGCTGTTATAGCTATTTGTTTGTGGCACATTTTCTTGGCTGGTGAGCATTTTCTTGGTTGAACCTGGTCCATGATGTTTAGATCCATTTCATTCATTTAGGTAAGCAGACTGGAATTATTTTACAGGTTGTTAAGAATATAGTGAATTTTCTCTTTTGTTATTATTCTGCTAAAAAAAATTAATTCAACTCTAGCATTCCTATTTTCATTGAACTTTATAACTTGAATATGTTCTTTTGGTTACCGGATAATCTTATCCTAATGAGTTCGGTAAATCCACCCACCACATATAAATATTAAGTGCCAAAACCTGCAGTGCTGGTAATATGGCGCTAAAATGATTAATATCAGTGACAGTAGCTCTCTTAAGTCTTTATGGCTCTTTAAAAAAAAAATGAAGAAAAATCCTTATGGCGAATTTCTTGAGATTTGGTCTCTAGCATCTTGGATTAACTTCAGTCATGGTTGATCTTGAGGAATAGAATATTATCCTGTATATGATTCTACCATGTATACTAGGTTTGCATGTGCAGGACTGTAGCAAACCCCTATTTTTTACCGTCTCTTTATGTGTTTGTTTGTGTCTTTTTCTAATTCTCAATCAAAATTAAGGGTTTTGCCAATGGGAGGAGGATAAATGAGAGGCCAGAAATCCTTCTGCTTTGCTTCTCTCTCTCTCACTGTCTCAGTGATCCTTGTGCTTTACTCCACATCCTTCTTGCTAAATCGGGGGAAGTTTAGGCATTTAGATGCATTTTTCCTCCTCTCCTTTTAACCCCACAAAAAATTTGGTAAGCTTTGAAAATTTAGAAATGAAAGAAATACAAAAGAACAAAAATCTAAAGAACAGCTAGCCTGGATGTATGGCTTTTTCTTGCTTTTGACAAACACTAAGGTTTCTTTTGCAAGGCAGTTCTGGAGGTTTGAGATTTGTTGACATATTAAAAGCTGTATACCTTATTCACCTTTTGCTTGAAATAGCTTACCTTACCATTAACATTGCTCAAAGCTTCAGTATGACTTGCAACGGAATAACTGCAATATGGAAAAGGCACTCTTGCTTTTGAACCCATCAAATTGGTGAGTATTTCCTCCCCCTTTCTCCATAGAGAGGCCTTCCTCAACAACCCCCCTCCCTTATTTTTTCATCTCCCCCTGACAGAAAAATGAAAAAAAAAACCTTATTTTTCGATGTCGTTGGTGGCTTTCGTGTCGATGAGAATCTTACAAATGGTATCGCCTCATTGCTGCTCAGGAGAAAACTTTTACGTGGATTTTCCGTTTCAATATTGTTTAGTAACTTTAAAAAAGAAGAAAATATAATTGCAGATTTAGGAGATTATTAATATATTAAGTATGGAATTTATTTAGAAAAAAAGAAGAAAAAGTCGCGTATGGAAGCTAACGTGCTTCAATTTGTCTATCCTTCTTATGAGAAATTATTTTTGCATGTAGAAAAATTCGATTCAAGATTGATTTTAATTGATTAATAGTAATTAAGGATAAATTTTGGAGTAATGTAGTCACAATCTTTTTTACCTTAAAAAGACTAATAAATCTAGTGACATTTTAAAATCTATTTAGCTAAAATTAAAGAAAAACAATTTTTAAAACTTTTATTTTTTAGTTTTAAGTTATTCAAAATATTACACTATATGAATTTAGGGGCCTCTTTATATCATAGGGCTTTAGCCGACTGTTGGAAGATGAACTCCTCCTAACTCAAACTTGCCTGAAAATTCTTTTGCAAAACAATGCACAAACAGATGGTGGGGATCTAACACTAAGTTCAAGTCAGTATTGGATTTAAGTGAACAACATAAAGAGATAACATCAATATTTATAAGGGGTCATATCTAGAGAGTTTAGATACCAAGTCCTTCTTGAAATTTACCTTAGTCTGGATCCCGAATCCAAACGGAAATAAATTTCTCTGTTGGGCCTCCATCTAATGGGTAGGTCATCTTGATATCGATTGTAAGCCTTGTGATACAACTCAACTCTATCATTTGCCCCCCCCCCCCCTCGAAACCGGGTGCAAGAAACGTCGGGTCTCATAATGATCATACCTGATACTCTTTTTCTTGACCCATCTTTTAATGTAGATTTCAAGATCTTCACAGTCGATATTCACCTTTTCATCTGCTTTTTCCTTGAAAGTGCCTGTTATCGTTTTCATTTGAGCCATTTGAGGTATCCAAAAGTAAAACACATTTTGCTGCTGTAGTGTGTCAATCACTGATTTCCTCTTTTCTCTATTTTTTGAAATACCTTAAAGAGAATTCTTGGCTTTTGGATCAACGTTGAGTCCCCAACCTTCAGACCCAGGTAACTTTCCCTCACTCTTCCTATAATCATTTCTCCCACCAAAAGTAGGGATTATCTTCCGCTTTAAGGGAAACATTAGTTACTTTTCCTCCGATACTTGCTGGTTTTACTCCTACACATCTTCCTGTTGTGGCCAAGTTTTCCCATTATGGGACTCAAGAGAGAGCATTATTAGCTACCCCGCTTGCTGTATAAATCATCCCAGTAACATCTTATAGACAAATAACTATAGTGTATTTCAAATATCATATTTCAAGGGAAGAATATGAGTTGATTAAACCCACAGATTTAATTAGGGTATGTTCTCCTCCATCTGGCTGTTCTTGTTTGTATCTAAATTATCTACGGGGAGGGGGGATTGCACCTTCCCTTTTCGGACCTACTAACAGATGTCTTGAAGTTTTAGTCTTTATTACGGGCCTAGTTAGCACCTAATGCCGTGTGCCTAGTGATAAGGTTTATCATGGTATACCGATCACTATGTGTTTTGACAAGTCTAGACCTATTCCAAAAATTCTATGCCATAAATTCGCTCCATAAGATCCCAAAAATTTTATGCTTAACTGTAGAAAGAATTCTCTGAAGCTAATCTCAAACATTTCTTTGTCTTTATTCGACCTGTTGTCCCTCATCACCACATCGCTTGAAACCACCAAGATAGGCTTCCCAACCTGTCGGTGAAAGACACCTAAGTGAACCAAACAGTCGTATAAACTTTAAACAAGTATGTGTATGTTTTAAGAATTGGTGAAGATTGAGTAGGAGGGATTTTAGTTCGGTTTCCTTTGACTTATTGTTTGTCTATATGCACCTTTCTGTCTTTTGTTGTTGTTGTTGAACATATATTTTCTTGTTTATGGTGTGCAGGTATTGCCATTCTGCAAAATATTATGATTTCTCTTCAAGGGCTAGGGAGAAGTGCTTTTGTGGAGAAACTAGAGATTCTCTAGGATGACAATGATTGTCCTGTGGGTAAGTCTTTTTGGACATGCTTCTATCTCTTTTCCCTTACGCTTCTTATGGTTGCCTTACGCTTTTTTATGATATATGTCCATTGTTAGACTCCCATCATCTTCTAAAGGGAATCAGGATGACAATGAAGATGATGTTCCCTTGGTTGCTTTTTGATCCCCGGAAGAGAAAAACTCCTGTTGCAATTCAGTTGGCCCTTTCTATATTGTGTGTGTGTGTGTACACATACTATCATAATAGTGATATGAATAATATTTAAAATGCATTCGAAAAATAATCTTCCGTTAAGTTCAATGTTTTGGTCTTGAATTTGTTATAGTTATGTTATTGATTTCATCAAATCTTCTTCCTTTCATTATAATTTGGTTCCCTTAATTATCTTGTTATGAGAGTTCAATTTAAGGTTAGGAGTGCAATTGAAATTTTGATAGGACTTTTCTCTACTAGAGCTCAATTGATCCTATGTCTTTATATTCCTTCAATCATCTGATTAATTCAACTTCCTTACTTAATTTAGGATTGTTATTGGTTTTTACGAAGGCTTGTTAGACAATTTCCATTCATTGGGAAGTATCCTAAAAATCTTATGGTGGAGTGATGGGTTGGACCGTGCAACCTACCCCAGTATCTAGTAACTGCCTAATAAGACCCATTAACATGGAGGCCTAGAGAAAGGCCTACTCCAATTTGGATTTGGAATCTGGAAAAATGTATGTTCCAATAAGATTTAACTACCTAAATCCATCAGGTATGACACTATATATACTTATCTTAGCTTATAGATCAATTGAGTTCTTCTATTATCTTTCATTCTATCATATACTGACTTAACTGTCGGAGGATTTTTAGAGATTAGATCCCCACCATTTGCTTGCACATTGTCTTGCAGAGTCTTTGAGGATTGAACTTTGACTGAATGATCGACTTTCGACAATTAGCTTCCATTATGCATGAACATAGCACATGTGACTCCCAAACAATTGTTCATGGATCCTTCTACTAATACTCTTCCTAATGAAGTTGCCACCGATTCTTTGAAACACCTTTGTGTTTATCAATGTTGCCAGGGGGAGGGGGAGGAGAGGGTTTAGGAGGGCCTTGTTGTTACAGTTGGTGAGCACAAAATACTAAAGAGCATGTCGGGGCTCCTGTTGTTCCATCGAAGATGCCGCCGCTCCCGATAACATTAGAACAATCAACTTCTTTACATGTTTGGATATATTAAGTTAATTCATTGTATTCGCAGGGGCTTCAAATGCCAAAGCTGGCACCCTACAGACGGCTTCAGTGTTTGAGCAATTTATGCCACCTATGAGGAAGTCTAGAGATAAGGGCAAGAGGCATGGTTTAGGGAGAGAATCTGACGGAGACCCCCAGGGTCACAGGGTACTATTACAAGATAATGCTATAACTCGGGAGCAAGAAACTCGGGCAGCCATGATGGAAGTCGTGAATAAGGCATGCCAAGGCAATTTTAGTGATTGAAATTTCATTCAACATAATCCACTATGTGAGGAATTCCAAAGGGCAACTTTGGATGCAAGGTTTTACAACCTTAAATTTGACAAGTATGATGGCACGTGGATCCTAGGGCGCACTTGGAAAAATCAATATCTCTTATGTTGTAGAGGAATGCTTCTGACATGGCTCTATATCAGATGTTCCCAAGTGCTCTAGAAGTGCAAGCTTTGTGGTGGTTCTCTTTGCTCAAGCTAAGGAGTATATCCACATTTTACCATTTGTATGAATGATACTTGATGAATTTTTCTTCTAATAAAGCGCGACAAAAAACTATAGATAATTTGTTGCACCTTTGGTAGCGATCTGCAAAGTTGGTTATGTATTGTAGAGCCCAGTTCAACTGGAAGACGTTAGATGTGAGGGATTTTTTAGATAAGATGTTTGTAAAGGCATACGTTCATACGTTGCAGACACTGCCGCTAGTTCATAAACTCAAATTAAGCAACTCTTGCACTATTGCAGAGCTCCATGATTGGGTACAATGCTTCATCAGGGTGGATAAAATTGTACAAAAGAAAAAGGAACTTGATCGAGAATTGGAGGAACAGGAGAGAGAGAAAAAGAAAGGCAGTAGGAAATGGTTCTCTTTGCTCAAGCTAAGGAGTATATCCATATTTCACCATTTGCATGAATGATTCTTGATGAATTTTTCTTCTAATAAAGCGCGACAAAAAACTATAGATAATTTGTTGCATCTTAGTATCCCACAGAAAATTTGAAAAGGATACAAGCACTTGTAAATGTGGAACTGCCACACACAATGAAAGATGTGCAATGATTGATAGACAGAATAGCGACACTAAGTCATTTCTTGACAGAAGCTGGGGAGAAGGGGGCTCACTTCTACCAAATCTTAATGAATGAAGGTAAATTTGAGTGGATTTAAAATTGTTAGCAGGCTTTAGACAAGCTAAAGGAATATCTGGACCGACCCCCACTCTTGGTGGCCCCTTGAGATGGAGAGACATTATATATGTACATGGAAATTTCTAATATGGCAATCAATTCGATGTTCTGTGCAATAAGGGACGAAGTTATGAAACTAGTTTACTATGTCAGCTGCGTTATGCATGGGTAGAAAAATGGTACTTGACTTTAGAAAAGTATATCCTAGCAGTTGTCATTGCCACAAGGAAGCTACGATCATACTTTCAAAGTCACCAAATTCAAGTGTTAACCAATATCTCACTTAGGCAGGCCATGCATACACCGATAAGTTTGGGAGAATGCTTACATGGACTTTGGAATTAAACGAATATAACATTGATTACACCTCTAAGAAAGCTATCCATGGGCAGGCCATAGTAGATTTAGTAGTAGAATGCACATCAAGGAAGGAGGATGAAAAGATAAAATTAAGCCTATGCAACCTAATTGGGATATTTGCTGGATATTATACGCAAATGGATCTATCTCTTCTCACATAGGTAGGGTGGGAATAATTTTGGAGAATCTAGGTATAAAAGAATTTGCTTATGCCTTAAAAATATGATATTGAGGTAAGCAACAATGAGACAAAGTATGATACCTTAATTGTCCGACCAAGCTTGTGATGCAACTAGCAATCCAACATTTAGTCATCTGTAGTAATTCCCAAATAGCTTTTGGCCAAATTACAGGTTTGTATGAAACCTGGGAGAAAAACATGAGCAAATGTGTACAGGTTGCCGAAGAATTGATAAGGGGATTCCAGTTCATAAGGTTTCAAAAAATCAGGAGATGCTAGAATGCCAAAGCCGATGTACAGTCCAAATTATTTGAAAGAGAACCTATGGCAGGCATGTGGGTGGAACCGCTAAGAAAGAAAAATAGCATCCGAAGGAGAACCTATGGTTGGCATCTGGATGACCCCGATCATAACTACATTACCTCTAGGATGCTACCCGAAGATATAGACTAGCTCAGGAAAATATAGACCACAGCCTCTAGATATGCAATGATCAATGGAACGTTGTATGCGAGATCTTACTCATGACCAATTATGAAGTGTGGCACTAAAAAAAACCAAATTACACTTTGTGTGAAGTCCATGAAGGGATATATGGTTCCCACATTGGAATTAGGAGTCTAGTCTGAAAGGTCATGAGGTATGGTCATTTTTGGCACAATATGGAAAAAGATGCAAAGAACTTGGTCAAGCGTTGCAAAAAATATCAATTGCATTCAAATATACATCACTTACTGGCTACAGAAAACTAATATTTAGGAAATCCTATCCCCTTTACACAATGGGGGATGGACCTCTTGGTACCATTCCCGAAACACTAGGGGGATAGAATCACTTAGTAGTAGTAATTGACTACTTTACCTAATAGGTAGAAGTTCAAGCTTTGACTACGATCACAGCCAAGAAAGTACAAGAGATTTTCTGGGAAGAAATAATAACCCATTCTGAAATTCTATGAATCCTGGTTACAGACAATGGGAAGTAGTTTGATTGGAAAGAATTTAGGAAATTCTGCAGTGAATTGCATGTAGAACAAATGTTTACATTAGTGGCATATCCAAAGACAAATGGGTAAATCGAAGGAACTAATCGAACTATTTTACAGGGGTTAAAGAAGCATTTGGATTGAGCTAAAGGAAGATGGTACTACAAGTTGCATAGTGTATTGTATGCATATCGGGCGAGCCCCCAAAAAGCCATTGGAGAATCTCTGTTCAATTTATACTTTGGAACGGAGGCAGTAATCCTGCTAGAGCTGGGACTCCCTTCCGAGCATCTGAAAGTGTTCAATAAAATAAACAATGATCGACTGTTGATAGAAAACCTGACTCTAATAGAAGGAGCAAGGATGTGAACCACAGAAATAGAGGAACAATATAAAGATTAGTGGCCAAATACTACAACTTTCGGGTAACTCCCTGAGTCATCCAGGAAAGAGATCTAGTGTTAAGTAAGCATGAGGCCAGTTGAGTGGACCCTGAGAGAAAGTTACATACGACCTGGGAAGGACCGTTTGTAGTGGTGAAGATGCTTGAAAACTGGAGCTACAAAATGTAGGGACCTTGTGAGACCATTGAACATGACCAATTTACAAATATATTATCCATTTGTTTCATATTTTATATATGAGATTTAACAAGTCCATTTTTGTGATATCTCCAGAGCACATTATAAAGAAAAAGAGATAAAATGCCATAAATGTTGCTATTGATATTTTACTTTTATTACTAGCCACTCACAAATATAATTAAAAACACTAAAAATCACCAATAGAATCATCAGAATCGCTAGAATCATCACAAGTAGAGAAATATGCTGGCTCTCCTAACATGAACTCCAAATATTCTGATCTAGCCTCTTGAAAATGAGTAGCATAAGGGAAAAAGAGCCTAAAAACCCTTTGAGCATGAGGAAAAAAGGCATAACAGAAAGCCATTATATTGCCTGCTTTCACCATCAACCTCCATGATAAGATAGAACACAAAGTCAGTATCAAACTCAAAGAAGGATTATGATCTAGCAAAGACGCGTATACTTGGATCATCAGTAGCCATCTCTCAAGCTTCTCCCTACCAGTTCTGCAAGCATAGTAGAGAGAATCTAGTGTGATCTTCAAAACCTCATGGCCATTCCTGGTTCTGCGGATGACGATTCCTTCGTACACAAAGAGTAGGCAAAAGAAGGTCGCACAACATAATGGAAAGTAGGAACAGAGGCCATAAGAAAGAACGAAAATGGAAAGAGTAATGAGGGTAAAATCGCGAGATAGTGATACTAGAAGTCACCAAGTATGCCCTTAAGTAAGGGATAAACGAGCCTAAAAATGAGGAGAACAAGCATCAATTGAAGAGGCATCAATAAATTGGGAAGACGAAACTTTGAATATGCCCTCAAAAAGGGGTATAGATGAGTCTCGTTCACGTGAGAAACACAAAATTGAAAACCCTATGGCGGCAACAATTTGATTACCAAATGCAGAGAGAAGAGGGAAAAATAAATCCCGACCAAAATGCATAAGAAATTGCTCACAAGCAAAAAAATAAAGAGTACTCAGTATAAGATATATATGATTAGGTGTATAAGTACTAAATCAGAATAATTGAACAAAATAACAAAAGTATGACCAAATAAATGGTTCAACAAAGAACAAAGTTTGGGCTAGAAGTATGGCCTAGCAGCAGAAGAAAGCCTAACTGTAAAAAACAAGCTAGCAAACCATCAAAGCCTGACTAAGAAGAGCATAGCTAGCAATAAAGCTGCGAAGCATCGTCTGTGCCATTAGGATTTGAAGTCGAAGTAGATTCGACTTGAGAAGATGTGACACTCAAAGTAGAAGATAGAGACGACCAAGGAAATCTTGGCTTAGACACTCCAGAAGAGTAAAGTGCCCACAACTCCAGTTTGTTATGAGGATGCTAGTACTCATTAAATCAGCCCAAAGCATAGCCATGTGACATCAGCATTGGCACAACACAAATAAAATGGCTGAAAGCGAGCTGGCAGTAGTTTTGTATAGCAAATCATATATAATATTGTAAATTTTTTGTAATATGATTTACTTGCCATGTAATGGTTGTGGATTTTATTATTTTCTCGACCACTGGTTGTCTACGTATGTGTATAATATATATATATATATATATATATACATTATATTGTAAACTTAACAAAAAAGGACACATTCGATTTTTTCTAGATATGCAAATGTAGAAAAGATCCAAAATAATGCTCAAACAATTCATCGTAATATATGAACAAAAAGACTTGAATATAAAAAATAATAAATAGGAAGAAGCTCACCACTTATGTTGGAGCCCAATTTTTCCAACTAGTTGGGAAAAATGGCCAATAAGAGATCTAATCAATAAGCTTTCCAAGTATGATCATTGATGAGGGTCCGAAATTATAGATGGGAATGTTAATGATATTATTGGAGATTTCTTGATGTATTGATGGAGTATCAATAAGGCATGTGATGCATGTCCAATTGGAAGGTAAAGATTGGAAAGGACTCTAAGTCAAGAAGTATAGACTAAAAGATACTCTAATAAGTATATATATTTAGCTGTATCTAATTATATTTAGTATCATTATTTAATATCTTTATCCAAAATCCTTACTCAATTATATTAGAATCATATCCCAATTAACAATTATATCATAATTTTAGGTGTTGGTATTATATTTATCAAATTTATTATTGATAAAGTGCCAATACAACAACTAAAGGAGATCATCACTGATGGGTATAACGGCATTTGTAAAGGATGCTTACAACCATAACATAATGGAGTATACGGCATGTTGGAGCTAAAATTACTAGAGAAGAAGATAAAGGACTAGAAGAGGTAAACTTCAAATAAAAAATTGATGAGTTTCATGGATCATGAGGTATCTTTCAAGATAATTTCAAAGATAAGGCTCTAAGGTTAAGCGATGATCAAACTTGACTATAGAAGGATAATAGAGGACTCAAGAAAGGACATCATCTTTCAATCAATCAGACAAAATAAAGAATATTATTTTACTTTTTCTTTTTCAATAGTAATTTTAGGTCATTATTAATTTATACCTTCTGATTACAGCACGCTAAATTGCTAATGCAACTCATTATTCTTTTAATTTTCACTTTCTCTTTCTCTCTCTTATTCAAAATTCTCTCTACACTTATTAATTAGTTTCTTCAGATCTTTGACGTTTGACATTATGTTTGAGAGAAATAAATTTAGTTCCTTAATCATTCTTATTTATTTCATACACATACATATAAAATCTTGAAAACTAGTGTTTTCCTGAAAAAGTCAATTTGGGCAGGACTTTTAACTTAAATATACATAAGTATTACTAACTTGCTCAATTATGAATAAGTAGTTCAAAATAAAAAAATAAATTCCCAAAATCCTTTATTCAGAAAAAAGATCCCCAAGTGTCCCGTCTAACTGGGCAAGCGTCAAGGCATACTTGAGTCGGCTCCATACAGCTACTTCGATTAAGCCTTGGTGTGGGTATCAGCATGTTTGGTTCACACCAGTGCACTTAAATGTTCAGTATGTGCCAGTGGGATGGAAACTCTTGGTTTTTGGGAAACCTTCAGTTAAATACAAAATAACCTTGGCTCACGGGTTTGGCCAAGGCAGAGCACTTATGTTTGGCTAAGCTAGTCAGATAGCAATGCAATTGCCACTTTCAACAAGTGGCTATAGTGGACTTAGATAGTGACCTAGAATGGTTGGAGAGTAAATAGTTCATTCTTTACTAGAAGACTAAGTAGAGTGTGGAAACTAAGCCTACCAGTCCCACTGTAACATTGATCCTTGTGTTCTATGATGTCAATGCAAGGTTGGGCATTTTTCCTGTACACTGTGTGTTCTTATTTTTTTCTTGCTAGTTTTCATTTCCATTATGAGTTCACTCAAAATAAATTTTGTTAAGGCTGGCTAACCTCATTGGCTGATTTAAGCATGAGACTAAGGTTTTTGGTTCAAATTTATTCTTGTGACATTTTGGTATCAAAGCACAGTTTTGGTGTACCTATGCTTGGAAAACCATGTCTCTCAAAACTTGTTCTTCAACTACCATCCCTGGTCCCCGTTCAATCCAAGAACGATTGGCTAGTCTAGAAGACTATGTAGCTGCCTCGATCGTGACGATGTTCTTTTTCTCATCGTGCAAATGGCCCAAATTCAAGGGACCATATGAAAACTGTTTGAGGACGTCCAATACGTCTTGGATGAAAAAAAGAAAGAGTTGGTGAGGATCTAACCTTACTCACTAATCAGGTGAATGAAATCAATTGTGATATTGTGCTACTGAATAGTTGACGGTGAGCTGCCGCCAGCATAGCTCGGGTACTAGTAGTGCTACCACTGGTCCCTTGGTGCTGAAAGTCAAAGCGCCAGATCCTAGTATCTTTTGTGGTACTTAGAGTGCAAAGGAACTCAAGAACTTCCTTTGGGATATGGAGCAGTACTTCCAAGCTGCTCATGTTCCTGAAGATGAGATGGTGTCAATTACTAGCATATACTTGTTCGATCTACGAAGCTGTGGTGGTGTACTCAAGTCTTGAAGGAGTGCTTGAAGGAAGAGCTGAAAAAGAAATTACTATCTAGCAACACACTGGCATAGTTCATGATTGCGTTAAGGTCTTTAATGCATTGTTGTTAGCCGTGAGAGATATGTTTGAGAAGGACAAGTTGTCCATCTTCATGGTTGTTCTTCATCCTTGGGCTTAAATGAAGCTGAGACTGCAAGGCGTGAAAGATATCGCATAGGCCATCATGACAGCAAATGCCCTGGCTGATTTCAAAGCCGCTACGACTTTTGGCTCTCATATGGATAATCGAAAGAGGTCATTTAGGAAGGACAAAGGGAAGGCTAAGGTTGAGAAGCCCAGACCAAAAACAGAGTCCCTATCGGGTCGAAGGATGTCCAAAGGTGAACAACCAAAGAAATGTGGTTCTAGCTATTTCATTTGCAGTGGCCTGCATGTCTCTAGATAATGCTACAAATGCAAGAAGTTGATGAGTGCCTTGCAAACCAGCAAGAATGGTCCTGGTGCTCATGCTAACATTAGCAGAGACGATATGGCTTCTAGGCCCCAACCTTGTGTTAACCCTCTTCAGTTGTTGAATGCACTTACAACCAAAATGGACCTTTCTAAACGACATGGTTTGTTATACATTAAAGCCCTTGTGAATGGGGTTGGGGTGTAGGCTATGATTGACAATATTGCTACCCATAATCTTATGATAGAACGGCTGGTGCCTAAGCTGAGGCTAAACTTAGTAGAAAACTCGTTAAGGATGAAAGTTGTGAATTATGAGGCTAGACCAGTAAAATGTGCAACTGACGTGTAACCTTACTGCAGTGCCTTTAGATGATTTTGATGTCATTTTGGATGTGGACTTTTCCTATTACCAAAGTTTCTATAATACTTCACTAGAGTGAGATTCTCACTAGAGATGAGAGGAATCACAGTTTGGATGAAAGGGTCAACGAGTAGCATGGGTTACAATAAGCCATGCAACTCTGCCTTAGTGTAAATTAAGCCAGACCTATGTCTCAAAATATACCCAACATAGTGGTAGAAGTTTTGGAGAAGCATGCAGATATCATGCCTTCTGAATTGCCCCGTAAGTTTAACTACCTCGTCGATGAGCAATTGATTATAAGATTAACTTGGATTAGGATGCTATTATTTTTGCTTAGCTTCCATATCGCATGTCCCCTGCAAAATTGGCGAAGCTAAGGAAACTGTTGGATGCACTCCTAAGGGTTGGTAAACCAACACAAAGCACCTTATAGTACCCCAACACTCTTTCAAACTAAGGTCGATAGTTTTTTGCAGTTCTGTGTGAACTATAGAGATTTAAACAAGCTAATGGTGAAAAATAAGTATCTTGTACTCAATACTGTGAACTTGTTTGATTGGTTAGCCAAGGCTAGATACTTCACCAACATTGACCTTCGATTGGGCTATTAGCAAGTACAAATTACTGAGAGTGATGAGACCAAGACGATGGTGATGACACGATATGGTTCATTTGAGTTCTTGTTAATGCCCTTCAATTTTTCAAATGCTCCTACTACCTTTTATAATCTTACAAATGATGTACTTTATGAGTACACAAATTTGTTGTTGTATATCTCGATAATAGTGTTGTCTTTAGTGTGTCCTCAGAGAAACACCTATTGCATTTGAAGCTTGTATTCTAGTAGCTTAGGGAGAACAAGCTCTAGGTAAAGAAATAGAAATGTGAATTCTGTACGGAAGAAGTCACTTCCTGGGCCATGTGATCAACCAAGAGAAAATTCTGATACACATTAAGAAAGTTCAAGCTATCGTGGCTAGTCAGTCCAACTAAAATGGAAAAATTGAGATCAATTTTGGGTTTAGCCAACTACTATTGATGATTTATCAAAGGTTACTATAAGACAGTTGTCCCTTTGAAAAATTTTCTTAAGAAGAACCAAAAATGAGATTGGAACGATCACTGTGAGTCAGTGTTCTAATCGTTAAAGAAAGTTGTGACTTCAGAATCAGTCCTTGGCCTGCTAGACTTCAGACAGCCATTTGAAGTGCATACAAATGCTTTTGGTCATGCGATTGGTGAGGTATTGGTTCAAAACATTCATCTCATTACCTTTGAAAGTCAAAAGTTGAAAGACTGTGAGCATAGATATAGTACCCACGAGAAGAAGATGATGATAATTTTTTACTGTATGCAAGTTTGGAAACATTATTTACTGGGAATGAAATTTTTGGTAGTTATGGATAATGTGGCAAACACTTATTTCAAAAGTCAGAAAAAATTGACCTCAAAGCAAGCCCATTGCAAGAGTTCATGGTGGAGTTTGACTTTGATTGGGTGCATTGGCAAGGAAGGGAGAACTCGATTATCGATGTGCTTAGCCAAAAATGTATGGATGAGTACGTGGCTGTCTTATCCCTTCTTGAAGTGAATTTTCTTGCTAAAGTAAAAATGGAGGCCCAAAACGATTCTATCTACCGACTTTTGGTGAAACAAGTTGCGAACAATTTTGTGGGATGGTATTGGGTAGAAGATAGTCTTTTGAATACCAAAGGGAACTGAATCTATGTCCCGATTGGAGCATTGAGGTGTCAACTCTTAAAGGAGACCTATTATACCTACCAGGTTGGGCATTCGGGTATGGAACGGATGAACGCCTTGCTGTCCCAATAGTTTTATTGGCCTAGAATGGTGAATATGGAACTAAACAGATGGACAAACGAAATGGATCAATGCATTGGTGGAGGAGTTTTTTGCAGTACTTTGTGACTACAAGTCAAAAATACAGGGTGGATTTACTTGATATTGTGCAGTTTTCAAACCACTTACATTGTTTCTCCTATACAATAACGAGCTCTTTTTGAGTTACGTTATGGGCAACAACCACATGACGTTGCTATCAGGCAGACCTACACTAAGTGTCCAGCTACGTATCATTTTGTCCAATCCATGTAGGAGTTGGACGATGAAGCCTGTGACAGCTTGACCCCTGCATAGCAACACATGAACAACTATGCAAACCAAAACCGGAGAGATCTGGAGTATTGAGTGGGTGGAACCGTATTGCTAAAGCTGACCCTTAAATCTTGAAGAAGATGAGTAGTAAAATGGTGCTTCATGGATTGACCCCTAAGTAAGACGATCCTTTTGAGGTCATGAAAAAGGACGGATGGCCTATCGGCTAAAGCTGCCTGGCCGTTTGAAGATCAATGTAAGTTTCTTAAAGCCCTTCAACCAAGCGGAGGTTGATGAAAGCAGAAGCAAAAGTTTACGTACCCCTCTAGTCATACGAAAACAATTCAATGATGATGGATTCATAGTGTTGAATCATAGAACTGAAGGACAAAGCAAAAAGAATAGAACATTTTTCTTAATACATTAGAAGGGTGAAACGAATGTCGACAATACTTGGGAACACAATTTGACCTTGTGGCAGTTTGAGGATCAAATTAAGGCATACTAAACTAAGAAACAAGACCCTAATCAATGAAGGCATCGATGTCTTTAGGAAGGGATGGTTTGTTTGGGCGTGCCTAAGTCAGCTTCGTTTAGTTCAACCTTCATATTGGTATCAGCACATTTGGCTCACACCATTACGTTTACAGGTTTGGTACGTGCCAATAGGATGGAAATTGTTGGTTTGTGGGAAACCTTTGATTAACTCCAGAACAGCCTTGGCTCATGGGTTTGGCCAAGGCAAAGCACTTCGGTTCGCTAAGCTAGTCAACTGGTAGTTACCGGCAATTACGTACGGTTGCCAGATTTACCTCACTTTCAGTAAGTGGATGAAATGGACTTTGATAGTGCCCTAGTTTTGTTGGGGTGTAACCTACTCGTCCTTTCCCTTTTTAAATACTTCATTCTTTGCTGGACAAACTAAGTAGAGTGTGGAAACTAAGCCTGTTGAGTGATTAGTATCAATAACAATTTCTATTTAGGGCCTTTGAACAAACATTTTCATTTGTATTCACTTTTTAGGAATGTTATTGTACTTAAATCATTGTGTTCTTGGCAAGATGACACAAGAATCCATATCCTTCATCATTTCAATTTCACAAATGCTTAATACAGGATAATTTTATTGGTATAGAAAAATTTATATATAATATTGATTTTTTTACCATTCAAACATGTGTTAATCTTTTTTAAAAGACAATAAGTGCACTAGATTTATGCGCACCTCAAGGTGGCGAAGCGCCAGCAAAGATGGCTGCACAGATTGGGCACCACATTAAGCATTCTTGGCACCAAAGTTAAGCGCCAAGAACAGCCCCATTCCTTTTTTTTTAATTTTAATTTATTATAAACTTTATTTATCTTACTTAATATATGTTTTACATTCTTTTTGTAAATTATATTATAAATTTTAAATATTATTTTTCTAAAGTAACTTCTGCCATCAATATAATTCTCTTGTTCTCTATTATATTAGTGGAATTAGTTAATGATATAGGGAAAAAATCTCATATTTTCTTTTCCCTTAATCTATGCAAAAATGGTCAAAAAACTTTATATTTTTAAAACATAGGGAATAATTCCTTTCATTAATTTATTTTATTTTTTACTCTATTTATTTTTATTTTTAATTATTTTATTTATTTAAGAGTTATTTATTTTAAAATTTTACTGAATTCTTTGTTTATTTATTTATTTTGTTATTTATTAAAGTCTTTATTTATTAATATTGTTATCATTTTCTTCAAAGAAGTTTATTATTGAATATTATTAATATTTTTATGTTGATTTTGTGTTTTAAAATGACAGAATATTTAAGGATGAGCTATTATAGAAAATTTTAAAAAGTATTTTCACATTAATCCTCAATTTATTACCAGACAAGCATTACGTGACTGGGTGACGAATGTTTGTGGTTTATTAGTTTTATCGATTGATTTTTAATGAATCTAATTAGAATATAATTCTAAATTATTAATACAAATTTAAAAATAACTACAAATATAAATAAAAAAATTAATAAAACAATATTTATAAATAAAAAATTATTATTGATTTTTAAAATACAAAAAAGAAAAGAAACAAATTTTGGGGGTATGGGGATATGCCCAACTTGAGAATGTGGCGCCCAATTTGGGTGCCTAGCTCCCTTGGTGGCACACAAAGCTTGGTGCGCCGCCAAAAAAAAATAATTTTATTATGTAGTTTTGATTAATGAAAAACGTTGATGATGTATAACTTGTATATTAATCATTTGATAGAAGTTTTTGTTAAAGAAGCTAAGTGGTCTCATCGTCTTGAACCTATAGTGTTAAGGACAACTTAAATGAGCTCAAGTGATTGAAGAATGTAGAGTATGTCCAAAAAGTTGAATACCTTGATGACACTTTAGTGTAGGTTTGTTTCACTTAATAGGTATTTCTTGTGAACCATACACTTTTTGAATTTGGAATCTAAGCAATACATATGGTAGCACAAAAATTTTTCTAACTTGGTTATAAGCTTTAAAAAGTTTTGATCACTCTTGAATTACCAAGTGTTTGTTAACGGCTTAATACTCAAAGGCTTTTAAATGACATATATTTGAGTCTAAAATGATTTCAAACTTGTTGTAGTTGATTTTCAAGTGATTTGATAAAGTTTGGATTCTAATTCGAATCTCTGAGCTGTATTAATTTTATCGATTAATTTTTAATGAATGTAATTGGAATATAATTCTAAATTCTTAATACAAATTTAAAAATAACTACAAATATAAATAAAAAAATTAATAAAACAATATTTATAAATAAAAAATTATTATTGATTTTTAAAATACAAAAAAGAAAAGAAACAAATTTTGGGGGTATGGGGATATGCCCAACTTGAGAATGTGGCGCCCAATTTGGGTGCCTAGCTCCCTTGGTGGCACACAAAGCTTGGTGCGCCGCCAAAAAAAAATAATTTTATTATGTAGTTTTGATTAATGAAAAACGTTGATGATGTATAACTTGTATATTAATCATTTGATAGAAGTTTTTGTTAAAGAAGCTAAGTGGTCTCATCGTCTTGAACCTATAGTGTTAAGGACAACTTAAATGAGCTCAAGTGATTGAAGAATGTAGAGTATGTCCAAAAAGTTGAATGTTTTGATGACACTTTAGTGTAGGTTTGTTTCACTTAATAGGTATTTCTTGTGAACCATACACTTTTTGAATTTGGAATCTAAGCAATACATATGGTAGCACAAAAATTTTTCTAACTTGGTTATAAGCTTTAAAAAGTTTTGATCACTCTTGAATTACCAAGTGTTTGTTAACGGCTTATTACTCAAAGGCTTTTAAACGACATATCTTTGAGTCTAAAATGATTTCAAACTTGTTGTAGTTGATTTTCAAGTGATTTGATAAAGTTTGGATTCTAATTCGAATGTCTGAGCTGTATTTTAGCTATTGAATTTCTAGAGAAATTCATATGCAAAGGTTCAAATTTGGTCGACCGAATTTTTCCTAAAAGCCTAGTACACAATAAGTTCGGACCACCAATTCAGACGTAGAAGTCTAAATTCGGTCGACCGAATTGTACTATTACTAGTCGTTATTTGAACTTTGAAATTGAATTTCAAACCTTATAAAAGCCATAAATTTCAAAATTTTCATAACTTTTGAACACTTTGAGAAGCTTTATACTCCAAAATCTTTAGAACATCAAAAAGTTCTCTCTTGTATTGTGCTACATGTAACTATTCAAGATTCCAAAGACAAAAAGGTGAGGTTGATGGAAATCAAGTTTCAAAGAATGAAGAGATTACATTCCAATAATTTCTCAAGGGATTAAAAAATCAAGAACCAAGGAAAAAGAAGCCAAAGATCAAGGTCAATATGCAAACAAGGTATTTGTTAAGATAAGGAACAAGAAACTCTGTTTGAAAATCAAGAATGCAAGATTGTTTCCAAGAAACTCCAAGAATTTCAGAAAACTTTAGTTTTAAAGAGAAAAACAAGTTCTTATTCAAGATGTTGCTAGCAAATCAAGGCTGTACAAGAACTTCAAGTTTTCACCAATCTTGATTCAAGAATTGAAGTTTAATCAATCAAACAAGATCAAGAATTCAAGAATAAAACTTTCGGCCAAAATTTCTTTCTTTATTTTCTTTTTCTATTCTAGTAATTCTCTTCTTCTTGTTCTTCTTGTTTTTCTTCTTTTGTTCATTTCTAACCCTTTTTTTTATCAAGAACACAAAACACCTTTAGCCTTGATTACTTAAACCATAATGCTCAAGATTTAAACAACTTGGAGCTTTGGGAAGAAATGAAGGCAAGAAAACAAGAAGAATGTAAGAGCACAAGAAACACAACAATAATTTAAGAACAGACAACCAGAAATTCAATCTGAGGTTTTGTTAGAGTACTTGGTTTGAATTTCCTTCAAGAAGGAAGTAAAGAACACAACTTTGATGCAAAAGACAGCAAGAACGCAAAAGATTTCAGGAAAGTTAGAATCATTCTTTTTTTACAGAAGAAACACAAGAACAAGAAATCGAGAAACACGAGTAACACGAAAAAGATAGTAACTCGGTGGAAAAGCAAAGATCTGATACCAAATTGATACAAACTTTACTCTAGAATCAACAAGACCCAACATCCTTTGTTGTAATTTCTTCTTCCAAGATTTTTTCAGCAAGTTTAAGCTTGAATTTATATTGACCCTTGTCGTTTTTCAAACAAAAACTAATATCTAAAAGGTGACACCATAAAAAAACTCAAGCAATTTGTTTGATATGTCAAAGTAGTTCAAGATGAACCTTAGAATTGAAGAGAAAACTCTCTCTAAAATTTCACACGAAAATTCTGAATTATTTCCCCTATTTTGGACGAATTTTGGCCTTTAAATAGAGTCCAAAGTCTTGGAAATCCCTTCTCCAAATTGGATTAGGAAACCCTAATGAAAAGCTCAAATATGCAACCTAAATCTAAAAAAATGAAGCCTAATTAATTTGGACTTTAACAAAAGAAAATAAATATTTAAAAAGCCCTAAATAATTATGAATATAATAAAATTTAGATCTCCAAGAGGGATTAGGAAATCCTAAATCAGATTTGTTGCAACTCCTAATGCCACATGGAGGATGTAAATGCCTTGGATTACATAGTAGGATTAGGAAATCAACTTTTAGCTTTATTCCAAGCTTTCTTGGTTGCCACTTCCATTTCCAAGAATGCCCTCTACTTCCATACTTCCATGATCAGCCTTCATGTCATCTTGAATGATCAATAAGTGTTGGTCTTTGTGTTAGCCCTAAGGGCAAATCATGTAGTTTTGATTAATGACAAACATTGATGAGGACTAATATGCTTGTATGTTGTGTGATAGGATTTGTGGATTAAGAAGTTTGAAGTCTCATTGCCTTGAAGCTAAAATGCAAGAACAACTCCAATATATCAAAGTGATTGAAGATTGAAGAGTTTGTTCAAGATATTAGAAGGCTTTGAAGACATGAAGTGTAGGTTGCATGTGCTTAATAGGTAAACTTTGTAAACCCTACACTCTTAAGCCTTGGAATCTATGAGTTGCAATTGAGAGCACAAAACTTGATTTAAATGGTTTCAATGGTTTTGAAGTTACCTAAATTATCAAGTTTTCATAAATGGTTTTGGTACATAAAAGGTCTTTAATGACTTGTCTTTAAGGCTAGAATGTTTTCCAACTTGTTTGAATTGATTTGAACATGTTTTGACAAAGTTTGAAAAATTCGGATGCAAATTTGGTCATCCGAAATTTTTCTGCACGGTGAATAGTAACACTATTCACGTGAACAGTGACTACTGTTCACATGAACATTACCTACTATTCTTCCAGAGAAATTCGGAAGAAGATTCGGAAGCATGGAGAAAAATTCGGTCGTCCGAATTTTGTGAATAGCGCATGAACAGTGACTACTGTTTACATGAACAGTGCCGACTGTTTTTCCAGAGAAATTCGGACGAAGCTGGAAAATTCGGTCGTCCGAATTTTTGTGACCGGTGCATGAATAGTGCATGAACAGTACCACTATTCACATGAACAGTGCGTGAACAGTACCTTGTGCTCAAACTGCCTTGTGCTCAAAGATTGAAATTCAAAATTCCAAAGGCAACAAAGTGTGAAGGTGAAACATTGTGTAATCATCTACCAACAAAGTGGTAACATCTTACACTCTCTCTTTTCTTATCTTAATTGTGTTTTCTACTAGCTCATTTGCAAGGTTATCTTGTGGCATAAAACCCTTTTGTGGAAGGGTGAGCCATAGACTAGATTAATCAAGGTTGTAGTGTAAAACACATGTGTGGGTGAGCCTTGGATTAGATTAGTCTTAAGGTTGTCTTTAGATATAAAACCATTGTGTTTGGTGAACCTTGTATTGTTTGTATAATTACTAAAAGAGGTTGTGAGTGTAAAACCATTGTGTGGTAAGCCTCTTATGTAATTGTTGAACTTGAGCATATAGTGGATTGGTTGAAATCCTTGAGTGTGGACTCAAGGTAGTGGATGTAGATCTTAGAGAGATCGAACCACTATAAATTGTGTGTTCATTCCTTATAGTTTTATTTATTTACATGCTCTTGTTATTATTACTTATTCATAGTTGTTGATTGATTGGTTGTAGTCTTATTGTTTGATGATCTTATCTTAACCATCACATCACATATAAACTTGAAGTTTGTGAAATTAAAGAAGAGCTTTTATTAAGGCAAAGGATTTGCAAAACAAGAAAAAGATTTCGATAATTAGCCTAAGACCTAATTCACCCCCCCTCTTAGGTCTTACACTTTGAATTCTTTAAAATTTTGAGTCATCCTTTCTTCAAGATACATCTCTGGCTCGTCTTCTTTCCCTTGAATGTAGTTGATCATGGCTTGCCTCAACTTCTTGGATCTTGAACTAGTTGTAATCCCTGGAGAAATTCTTGGAATGCCATCTCTTCATTCTTTGAAACTTAATCTCCATAAGAAATAGTTCTAGTATTTGTTATTATCCACCAATTTGTTGCTAAACTCTTTCTTTATTCTCTTATCTATTTGTTTATTCAATGTTGTCTTGAAGATATAGAACCTGTTTTGATAGAGTGAACATTGATTCTTGATTTGAAAAAGAGGTTGTAGCATAAAACTCTTGTTAGGTGAACCTCTTGTGTATTTGTGTGAATTATTACTATAGTAGAGTTGGTTGAAATCCTTGACTGAGAACTCAAGGTAGTGTATGTAGATCTTAAAGAGATCAAACCACTATAAATTGGTTGTGTTCCTTGTATTTTTTGCTTTACAAGTTCATTTATTGATCTTCCTCCTTTTCCCTTGATAAGTGGTTAGCTTTTGTTGTTGTCATTATAGTGTTATCCACCTCCAACTACTTTCTATCAAGATCTCATAAATATTTGGAGTATAAGTCATCTTTAACTAAATCTTAAAAAAGGGAAAAGATTTTAAAAATTAGCCAAAGACCTAATTCACCCTCCCCCTCTTAGGTCTTTCAATAATTATTACAACATAGAGGAGGTTGATATGGTAATTTCTTTATGACAAGGATTTGATGTAATTTTATTTGCCAAGAAGACTTTATGGCATAAAGAAGTCAATTATGAAGTTGTCATCTTTTGAGCAAAACTTCATTATGGCAAGGAAAAGATATTTGGTATCTCTTGAAGATTATAATTAGAAGATTTGCTGGATATCAAGGCAATCTATCAATACCAAATAACAAGGAGATTGACATTCTAATATTGAGGGATTTCTTAACACCGCTCTCAACCTTTCTTTTCACAAAAAACCTAGTGACCTTGTGACCATTTCTAACACAATAAGTACAACATGAATGAGGCATAGAGGTGGATGTAGCTTTCACAAAATAATTTTTAACAAAAGGGGATCTTTGATATCCAAGAAGTTTGTCAAAATTATCTCTACCATTTGTAAACTTTTCTACACATAAAGTAAGATCATCAACTTTTTTTTCAACATATCGTAATCCACAATCATTTTCTCTAACGAAGATATTTTGGCATAAAGAGATTTGTTCTCAATAGATATATTTTGTAAAGAAACATCTAATACTTCTTTCTCAATATTTGACAAGTATTGGAAGGAGTATAGTGTTATTCTTGCGCTAGGAGCTATTCTTGATCCTCGCATAAAATTTCAATGTTGGAGATGTGTTATAACAAGGTTGATCCAAGTACTAATTGTGAGAAGATGGATATTGTGAAGAAAAGATTAAGATGTTGTTTGAATAATATTAAAAAAATCAGCAAATGCATCAAGTTCTTTTTCATATGAGCTTGTGTCTTCTATTTAACCAAGTGAAAGTGGATTGGGAATAGCTGTAGATGATTTGGATAATCTATTATATCCAACAAATGTAAGTTTCTTTAATATTCTTGTATAGTTTAAATATTTGAATATCTTCAAATTTAAATATTCTCTACTAATGTCTTTTTTTTTATTTTGTATGCTTCGTTGATTAGGCTTTTAAGATGTTTGATAGTCAAGTTGTTACCAAGACTAGACAATCTCAATTGGAGACATACTTGGATGAGACAAAGCTGGAATGGAGCCATATCCAAAATATGAATGTCTTACAATATTGTAAAGACAACATGTATTTCCTGAATTAGCTTTGATAGCTTCTGACATTTTGAGCATTCCAATTACTACAGTGACCTCGGAATCTGCATTTAGTATTGGTGCTCTAGTCCATAATAAGTATAGGAGTAGCCTTCTTCCTCAAAATGTACAAGCATTATTATGTGCACGTAATTTGTTTCATGGTTTTATTCCTGAGGGTAAGTAATAAGTGTTAAGATTGATAAATATAAATTTATTGCTTTTAAATTTAATGTGCAATTATTATAAATTTACTTGTTAATTACTTTACATTTTACTTTTACAGATGAAGATGATGATATGACATGAAAAGAATCAACTCCATCTAAAGTGAATTCAAATGTTCTGAAGATGAAGATGAAGAATACTAGAAAATTCATTCTGGACTTGTACATTTGATAACAATCTAAAGTTATCTTCATTATCATCAATTCTTTCTTTTTGGTGAATGTTTCTTTTTAAAGTTTCAATAGTTTTCTATTATCTACTTTATCATTTTATTTTTTGGACTTAAAGCATATTTAATATTTAGAATTTGGTAGAATGTATATGCCAAAAAAAAGCATTGGCCCGTAGGCTGGACATAACGGGCCACGGACTAAGGGTTTTCTAGCCTGTGAAGAAATGGGTTGGCCCACTCCACCCTGTTTAAGGGGCAGCTCGTGACAGGCCAGAGCGGGGCTGATAACAGCCTGTTAGGAGTGGCCCATGATGGTGCCTACGGGGCCTTTTGAGATTTTCCTTCGAGCACGCAAGTTGCCCCTAGTAAGTTGCTATCAATGAAGGAATTCCTTAACTGCAATTGAATCTTTCTCTTTTTTGGGTTCTCCTTGTTTTAATTTTTTTCTTTCCTTAGTTTTCATTGTATACAAAATTCAATTCAAAGTATAGATCTCTTGGGATTCTTTGAAACAAAATTAAGTGAAATTAGAGGTTTCTGAAATAAAATCGGGGTTGAAATCAGAGATTCTTCGAAATTAGATCTTTATTTAATATACATCATTTATCATCTATACAATAAATGCACTGAAATATTTTAGAGTACTCTGAATCTTCAAAATATATTTAAATTTTAGAGAGAATGTTATGAGAATTTTAAAATTTTAAAAAGAAACAAAATTTGAATAAATAAAAAGTAATTGCACTGCATTCAACAAAATAGCGTGCTGCAATCAACAAGTATGACCAACACCCCAAGACCGATTCGGCTACGGTACTGATAGAGCCATTTGTCAGCATGTGTTGACACCTTTATTGTCGTCTGATCTTCTTCTTTTGGATCTGACGGTTGGAGAATTCGAAGTGTATTTTGGGCATTAGAAAATTTGGTTGGCTGTTTGAAATTTAAATAAATTTATGATTGATTTCATAACAATTGTCGTTTATTCTCCCATACGTCACCGCAGAACACTTCGAATGGCATGAAGTAACCGGTAGGAGAGAATAATTATTCTCTTTATACCAGAATCCTGCTGACGTTGGCATATGGTGAGAGTGAATAATTATTAATTCATCAATGAAGACCGAGTAATTATCACGCAAAGTAATTGTTCACCACGCAGTGTTCAGAATGAATAATTATTCACTTCATGGTAAACTCTGAGTGAGTTGGCATCTGATAAGAACAAATAATTATTCCCTCAAAGCAAAATGAAGCGTTACAAAACTTGATGGTATCTGATAAGGGTGAATAATTATTCACCTCATTGTTGAAGACCGAATATTAACTGAATAACAAAGAAAACTCATCACTTTCACTCTGCAACTTTCTCTGGACTCTTTTCTGTTTGATCTTCTCCCTCCATTGCCTTAGATGATTTTTGGATGATTTTTTACAATCCCCTGCATTTTTAGACATTGCTTCTCAAAGATTCCAACTCAAGTGCCGTCTATAACCTATTGTGGATGTTAACAATGCACTAATGAGGGATCGTGAATGGAAGTCGAAGATGGACGCCATTAAAGGTGCTGGCTTTGATATCTTAATAGAACTACAACTCACCACCATTAAAGTGGGGATGGTAGAACATCTCTGCTGAAGCTACGACTCCACAAAAATGGTTTTCCTCTTGAAAAGGGGAATGTTCTTTGAATAACCGAAGACGACGTTCAGATTGTTTACGACTTCCGGACTTCAGGCTAAGGGGTTAAGTCCCTACAAAGCCCGATTGAAGAAAGCTTTTAGTTTGCTAGGGCCATGGGGCTGTCATCGTCGCCCAAAAATCATGTTTCTATTGATGAGGTTTGAGCGGCAATTACCCGGTCAGACTTGCCAACTGAAACCTTCGCCAAGATGTATATTCTCTTGGATCTTGGGACCATACTGGTCCCAAAAGCCTCTTCGAAGATTGATCTGGATCTATATGGCCCTATCCTAGAGGACCTAGGATTTGTTAATGTGTTCAACTGGCCGAAACACAATAATCCAATTCCTGCATAACGGTCTGGCCAGGTTCGTTTTAGAGTTGTCTAGCAGCTGGCTAGACGACAATATGAACCTCCTCCTGGTAAATGAAACTATGGTTGCAATTAATTATTTCAATAGGAGTATGAATAATTCTTCACTCTTCTAACTACCACTTTTTCTCGGTAAGTGAATAATTATTCCAACCTAATGTACAAGCCATATAGTGAATAATCATTTGTTCTTGGGGAAATTATTCTATACAGAGCAAATAATAATCAAAATTGCTGTATAAGCGTTGGTAACTAATAAATCCAGGGAAATTTCTCTAATCCCCTTTTGCCGTCAAGCTTGCGAATGCATTCGCACTCAGTGAAAATGAGAAACTTCTCGTCGCTTACGCCTGGGTCCAGGCTGATGTAGATAGAAGAGAGTAACTGTTTTTATTAAATGAATACTTATTCAATCCTTTGAATAATTAGTTTATATTTTTTAAGTGAATAACTATAATGAAGATAGAATTATTATTCACAACAAAATACGAATAGTTATTCATTCAAAAGTCCATACTTTTTAATTTGCTTGTCAGAATAATTATCCAATATCCATATTGAATAAATATTGACAGCCATTTTTACTTGTGCAATAAGAATTCTGAAGATATTCTCTCTACAAGGGCGATGTTTTATTGAGGGACGGCATGAAAAAATGGGCTCAACCTCCTTCACTCATTTAAGGGCAACTCAACGCAGACCAAAGCAAGCCAACCTATTTGATTGCACTAGCAAGAGCAATGTTTCTTAAATGACAATCTTATCCTTTGAGCAAGAAATTGAAGATTATAAATTCTCTCTCCTCTCTTCCTACTATTCCCTCTTTCCTCTTTTCTCTTTCCCCTTCCTGCCTTCTGTTTACCTCTCTTCTCTCCTTTCCAACCGTCACTTCGTCTCTCTCTCCTCTCTGTTATCTTTCTCTCTTCGCCTGTTCTACATGTAGAGTTAGAAACAACTCATTGTGCTTTGGGTCATGCTTCTCCAAGCTTTACAACATTTGATTTTCTAAAAACTATTTCTCAAAAGTATCAAATTTAAGTATTTGATTGTCTATCTGTACAGCAAAAGGGATTTTCCCCCCATGTTTATTCACTAGTCTAAACCCACGCAATACACACATATATTTTAAAAAATAAAAAATATTAAAATTAATTAAAAAAACCAAAGAGGAACCTTTTTACTTTTCAAAATGCATGTATTTAGGGGGGAAATTGTATTTAATAGATTTTTCCCCATCTCAGACTCTTAGCATATGATTTTTACTTCTTTTGTTCTCTCTAAAAGGATTATTTAATAGCAATTATTTAAGAGAACAATAAAAAGATCAAAAATAATTTATAAAATACAGCACTCAAATGCTTATGAAAAAATCTAAATCAAATGAAAAAAGAATGAAGGAAGTGAAAGAATTAAATTAAGAAGTGACGATAAAAAAGAAAAAGTATAAGGATTGGAGCTTCTAGATATAAAGAGATTTGAGCAATGATTAAACCAAAAGAAAATGTGGAAGAGGTGGTTACATTTTAGCAAAGAGAAGAAAAGAAGAAAAGAATGTGCGGTAGAGAATGATAATGATATGCATTGTGCGTGAAAGAAATGGACAGACATTAAGAGTTTAGCTTGAATGAATTTAGTTTAAATTAACATATTATGTTAAAAAAATGATAGAGATAAAGATCATGTTTGTCGACAACTACTACTGAATAATTAAAATTTTACTCTTACAAAGTAACTGATATAAAAAATTTAATTTTTTTAAAAATATGAAATTCAAAATTTAAGTTAATATATAAGTAATTTAAATTTTTTAATGGATTTAAAATAATCCTAACCAATCAAAAAAATTTAAAGTAAATTGAATAATTAAAGTTTCCTACTTTTACAAAGTAACTCAATATATAGAATTCAATTTCATTAAAAAAATACGAAATTTAAAATTCAAGTTAATAAATAAGTAGTTTAAAAGTATTTTAATATATTGAAAAGGATTCTAACCAATCAAGAATTTTTAAAGAAATAGTTAAAGTCTCCTACTTTTACAAAGTAATTTAATATAAAGATTAAAATTAAAATTAATGCATAAGTTAGTTTAAAGTTATTTTAATAGATTTAAAATAATCCTAACCAATCAAATTTTTTTAGACTAATTAAAAAAGTAAAAACTCTTAGATATTAGGATAATTCAAAATTCAAGTTAATATATAAGTTATTTCAAATTATTTTAAGAAACTAAAAATGATTTGAATCAATAAAATAATTTTAAAGTAATAATTGAAGTCTCATACTTTTACAAAGTAAATTAATTTTGGAATTCAAAATTAAAATTAATATATAAGTTAGTTTAAAAATTATTTTAATAGATTGAAAATTATTCTAACCAATCAAAATTTTTTAAAGTAATAATCAAAGTCTCCTATTTTTGCAAAGTACTTAATAAACAGAGTTTAAAATTAAAATTAATCTATAAGTTAATTTAAAATTATCTTAATAGTTAGGAAAAATTTGAATAACATAAAACATTAAAATTTCATTGGTTCAAAAACATCTAATACATTCTTCCTTATTTTAGACTCTTAACATATGATTTCTATCTCTTTTGTTCCTCCCAATACCAAAAACAATTAGAACAATATCATAAGTAGATATTATGAGTCATGTCATTGTTGTACTACCAAACAAAAGAATACAGAATATTAGAAAAACAAAATAGGTAAAATAATTGAGTATAAAACCTAATGTAAAATTTTAGACTTGAAGGCTTGTGATCAAAGTACCAAGAATAACTAAAATCATGTTTATTGCCAGCCACTGAATAATTAATGTTTTACCTTTACAAAATAATTGAATATACGAAGTTCAATTTCATAAAAAAATAGAATTTAAAATTTAAGTTAATATATAAGTAGTTTTACCAAAATTTTAAAATAATAATTAAAGTATCATATTTTTATGAAGTAACTTAATATACGAAATTCAAAATTAAAATTAATGTATAAGTTAATAATTTAGCTTTAATGAATTTAGTTTAAATTAAGAGGTTGGGTTAAATAAAATGATAAAGATAAGTATTTTAAAGTTATTTTAATATATTGAAAATGATTTTAATTAATGAAATTTTTGAAGATTAATTAAAAAAGTAAAATCTCTAACAAATTAGGATTAAGGTTTGGAGTTATAAGAAAGAAAGAGTTACGTGTGTATATATATATATATATATATATATATATATATATATATATATATATATATATATATATTACTATTGTGGAATATATAGAGGTCTCAAGGAGAAAAGGATCAGGACTGGCGACGATGGTGGCATGGGATTGGGAAGTAGGGAAGAGTGAAAAGACATAATTGTTGTTATTAATGGGGCGAGGTTTAACAAGAGAGAAATTACTCGTAGCCTAAGGTTTTTTCTGAAGTTATGGTTACACTAGGAGGTGGGACACAAAAAAGAAAGAATTTAAATTTGGGTAAGATTAGGTAGTTCAGTTAAGATAAACAATAAGAATTAGAATTATGATGGGATTAGGAGTTTAATTTAGAATAAGACTAGGAAATTTAATTTTAAATGGGATTTTTGATTTATGTAGATTTGATAGAGTTTTAGATAGAGTAGCTTCCTTTACAATTATGAAAGAATGATACGTTTTGTTCTAATAAAATTTTGCGTCATTCATTTCCTAGAAACTATATAACAGGGTTTCAGAGAGAAGGAGAAGGTGGTTGCTCAAACAATACGGCGCCGATAGCCGATCAATTGATCTGAATAGAGAGGCGCTTAAATTTCAATGTTAGAAGCTTATGATTCAAGAAAGTAACGAATCTTCTCCCAAAATAAGAATCTATTGTGTGAATTTTGTATGAATTGCTTTCGTAAATTCTGATATTTTCTAAAGAAATCTTTTTGTATTTGATGTTCGATTTGTTATGTGATCTATTGACACTTCTAATGTTGGGTTTGCCAAGGACGTTCCTAACGAGAGATTCTCTATTCTGTTATGGTCATCCTATAAAGAGTACATTTAAGACTAATATCGATAATTTTGAAAGACAATTTTTAATGAACGTATTATTTGAATATTATCTCTTTTCAAATAAAAAATTGGCATGGATCTAATGTTTGGAACCATTTTAAAGGCTTGGTTTGAATATTAATCGAACCTAATGATGTCTGATGTTTAGATCAAACAGGTGAGAAGCTTTAAATTCTGTTATTCAATCTTGTTTCGTCTTCTCTGGTGAGTCCAAAATCTAGTTTCATGCAGATTTTGGCTTTCAGTATTATTGAACACTGTTTCTATTGAACCGCTTAAGGGGGAAAAAAAATAAAAAGGAAATTTTTGAAAACAGCTGGGCGACTGCCCAGTAAACGACTGTGCTACTGCCCATCTACACTGGGCTCAGCGCCCAACTCTCTGTATTGAGAAACAGCAATTTGATGAATACAAGCTTCTGCAATGGCTTCAAGCTTGAAATAATGAACACAATGCTCTGGACATTGAGTTCAACAATGCATTCAAGAAGAAAGCAATTGATAAACTCAGAGAGGAAAAGAAGAACTTTATGTTCTGCTTTCTAATGCAAGCACTCAAGTAGAAGAATAGTAGAAAGAGAATTTTTGCATTAGAAGAAAAGACTGAATTGAATTCTCTACTCTGTACAAAGAATGCAAGCACGTGCATGTGCTCAAACTTCAATCTACATTCCTGAGATGTTGCTGCAAGCTTGTAATTCTTCCTGCTATGTTAACTGCATGCTACTGCATGTTTGTAATTCTTCAAACCACTATCAATCACTATCAGTTTTCAACGCCCCCCACAATTTGGACTGGGATATATATTTTGCAAACCAAGACTAGCAACCAAATGAGAAAATTGAGGAAAAGGAAAAGCCTTGGTGAAAATATAAGCTAGTTGTAATGAAGAAGAAATTGGCAAAGGCTTAACCAGTCTAGATTGATATTTTTCTCTGATAAAATGGCAATCAAGCTCAATGTGTTTAGTTCTCACATGAAATAAGGGTTTTCCACAATATGAATAGCTACTTGATTGTCACAATAAAGAGGAACAACCCTAGAAATAGGAATAAGCAAATCTTGCAAGATGTAAGATAACCATTGCAATTCACATACTGCATGTGCCAAGGCTCTATATTCTGCCTCTGCAGAACTTCTAGAAATTGTGGATTGTTTCTTAGATTTCCAGGAAATCAATGAACCCCCTAAAAAGAAACAGAAACCAGTAACAGACCTCCTGGTCTCTATGCAACCTGCCCAATCAGAAACTGCTGGGAAAAACAAGCCTTGACCTGGAGCTTTTTTTCAAATATCTCAAGACTCTATGTGCAGCCTTTAAATGATTTATAGTAGGTTTGTCAAGAAATTAACTTAATTATTGAACTGCAAAACAAATATCAGGTCGTGTGATAGTTAGATATAGCAACTTTCCAATAAGACTCCTGTAAGTAGTGTGAGTAGACAAACTAGTTGAATCATTATGCTCTAACTTAACATGAGCTTCCATTGGAGTAGCTACTGGTTTACTGCCCAAGAATCCAAGTTTTGCTAACACATCTAGAGCATATTTCCTCTGAGACAAATTCAACCCATTGCTGCTTCTTGCCACTTCCAATCCCAGAAAATATTTCAATTCTCCCAAATCTTTGATTTTGAATTGAGCATGCAGAAAATTTTTGACACCTTTAATAGCATCTAGATCATTGCTGGTAATTATAATATCATCCACATAAACCAGCAATGCAAAAAAAAATTTGTCATCTGCCTTCGCAAACAAAGAATAATCACTCTTTGTTTAAAACCAAGATTGAGCAATGCTGAAGTTAGTTTGGCATTCCACTGTCTGCTAGCTTGTTTAAGTCCATAGAGTGACTTATTTAGCTTGCATACTACTGATTTGTTTCCAGCATCAAAACCAGGAGAAAGAACCATATAAACTTTCTCTTCAAGATCACCATGTAGAAAAGCCTTATTGACATCACATTGATGTAGAAACCAACCCTTCGCCACTGCAACAGATAACATTGTTCTAATAGTAGTCATCTTTGCCACTGGTGAAAATGTCTCTATGTAATCCACTCCTAATTGCTGAGTATAACCCTTGGCTACCAACCTGGCCTTGTGTCTTTCCACATTACCATTAGAATGAAATTTAGTTTTGTATACCCATTTGCAACCTATAGGTTGTTTTCTAGGGGGTAAAGAAACCAAAGACCATGTATTAGTACTTTCATGTGCTTCAATCTCCTTTCTCATTGCCTCCTGCCAGACTGAAATTTTTGCTGCTTCTTCATAACATTTAGGTTCGATATTCAATGAAACATTCAATGCAAAAGATTTGTAAGCAGAAGATAACAAATCATATGGCATAACCTTGTCAAGAGTGTGAGGAGTAGTAAGGATTGTATTGCAATCATAATCTTTGAGATAGACTGGTGTGATTTTAGATCTTTGAGATCTTCTAAGGACATGATTATCAATAGTGGATATGGGAGAAGAAGTATTTTCAGAAGGCATAGTAGCATCAATCGGTACTGAAATAGAAGACTCAGGAATAGAAATGCCCAAAGGAACAGAAGGAATTACAGAATTGGAAGAATCTGAAGAACAATATTTAGAAGATTGATCATTGAAAGGAAAAACATATTCATGGAATATAACATCTCTGGACACAAAAATGAATTTGGAAGACCAATCTAGAAGTATGTAACCCTTATTAGTGGAAGAAAGACCCAACAAAACAGGCTTTCTAGATCTTGGATCAAATTTTCACCTGCCTTGTTGAAGAGTTGAAGCAAATGCTAAACATCCAAAAACTCTGAAATTGGTAAAAGAAGGATTTCTACCATAAAGAATGGAATAAGGAGTTTTATTGTGCAGAATTGGTGTGGGAAGTCTGTTTATGAGATAAACAGCATGTTGAACACAAAAACCCCAGTAAGATATGAGAATATTAGACTGTAATTTTAAAACTCTACTAACATTCAAAATATGCTGATGCTTCCTTTCAACTAATCCATTTTGTTGTGGTGTCTCAACACAAGATGTTTGATGAATTATGCCTTTTGACTTGAAAAACATAGGCATATGAAACTCAGAACCATTATCTGTTCTGATTATTTGAACAGTTTTTGAGAACTGAGTTGAAACAAAGGCACAAATATCTTGAATAAGTTTCCTGACTTCTGATTTTTCTTTCATCAGGAACAGCCAAGTGTATCTACTGAAATCATCAACAATACTAAAAAAATACTTCTGTTTATATATGGTTTCATGTTTGTAAGGACCCCAAATATCCACGTGGAGGATTTCAAAACATCTAGAAGTAGTAGATTCCTTCAAAGGAAAAGAAAGTTTATTCTGTTTTGCCAGAGGGCAAACAGTACATTTGCAGGCATTTGGTACATAAACATCAGGCCAAAAGCCCTTTAATGACTGCAACCTTTGATTAGAAGGATGACCTAGTCTAAAATGCCAATTGACATTTTTAGCAGAACTAGAACAAGAATGAAAAACAAAAATAGGAGAATTAGAAAAAGTAGCATCAGAAACTTGACTTGTTGGAAGAGAATCATGAAACTAATATATTGGTGTATCACAATTGACTTCAAGTTGATATAAACCATTGTAGTATTTAGCTGAACCAATCTTCTTCAGAGTTATATTGTCCTGTATAAGATAACCAGCAGAATGAAAGAAAATATTGCAATGATTCTGTTGAATTAGCTTATCAACTGAGATTAGATTGTACTTGAAGGAAGGAATATAGAGAACTTCAAGTAACTTTAACTGATTAGAAAGAATAACTTACCCTTTATGAGTAATATGAATTGTTTGATTATTGGTCAGCTTAACAAAGACATTATGAATAGGAATCAAAGAAGTGAAGAATGCCAAAGAACATACTATATGATCTGTAGCTCATGAATCCAAAATCCAATGCTTTTTAGTCTCATAAGAAATCATACATGTGTAATTAATTGACTGGCTTGTCATAGTTGGCTGTCAAAACAGTAGCCTGGTTAATCCCATGGGACTGATTTGAAACAGTCTCTGCACCTTGCAATTGAATGCTTTTAAGCATGTTCATCAAGTTAAGATACTGCTCCTGAGTAATTCCTACATTTGAACATTCTGGAATTTCTACACCAGTTACACCACTGGTCTGATTAACAACAACATTTCTTTTGGAAACACCACCATATTTTCTATTGTCTGCATTTGTATTGCCATTGAAACCTCCTTCTCTAGTCTTAAACTTGAAATTTGGAGGATATCCATACTTCCTATAGCATTTATCCACTGTATGACCTGATTTTCCACAAAATGTACAAATAATATTTTTCTGTCCAAAACCTCTTCGGTTGTTTCCTGCTGCAGCATTTATTTCATACTGGACATTTCCACCAAAACGAGTACCAACCACTTCCTTACTTTGCATTTCCTGATTTACTGACTTAGTTATAGGCTGAGCCATCATCACTTGCATCTCTTGATTTTGATTTGAAGTATAATTTAGCTGCATTTCATGTTTACTAGCCATAGAAAACACTTGACTAACCAAAGGTAAAGGTTCCATAACAAGAACCTGTGATTTTATACTGTTGAACTGATCATTCAATCCTTTCAAAAATCTTATCACACATTCTGTATCATAATACTCCCTCATCTATTTAATTGCTCCACACTTACAGCAAGTTTCACAAATACATTTAGGCAAAGGTCTGAGAACAGACAACTCATCCCAAAGTATTTTCAAATGAGTATAATATTCATTCACTGTTTTATTGCCCTGTCTCACATTATTAATATCCTCTATGAGATCAGACAAATGATATGAATCTCCACTAGAATATCTATCATACAAATCATCCCAAACTTCTTTTGCAGTATCCAACCACATCACACTTTGTGCTATCATAGTATCCATAGAATTCAAGAGCCAATAAAGAACGGTTGTGTTTACCTGTTGCCAAAGTGTGAAATTCCATGAATTCATCGGTGGTGGCTCAATTGATCCATAAACAAAGTCTATCTTATTTTTTGAAATCAACACTATCTTCATAGCACGACTCCAGGAATGATAATTCTTTTCTGTGAGCACAGGTTGTACTAGTGGCTTAGTTGTATTGTCATTTGGATTGAGATACATAGGATTGGTTGGAATTGGCTCGGCATGTGTTGCCATAGTTATTTCATCAAGTTCATAGAAGTAAAAAACCAAAATTCGAATAGAACAATAGTTCAATTGAAATCAGCAACAGTAAACAGATCAATCGAAACTAGGAACAGAAGCAAACATTTGCTCTGATACCATATTGAGAAACAACAATTTGATGAATACAAGCTTCTGCAATGACTTCAAGCTTGGAATAATGAACACAATGCTCTGGACATTGAGTTCAACAATGCATTCAAGAAGAAAGCAATTGATAAACTCAGAGAGGAAAAGAAGAACTCGATGTTCTGCTTTCTAATGCAAGTACTCAAGTAGAAGAATAGTAGAAAGAGAATTTTTGCATTAGAAGAAACGACTGAATTGAATTCTCTACTCTGTACAAAGGATTACAAGTGTTTATATACAAATGCTAAGTAAACTACATAAATAATTGACTTTCTTCTAAACTAATCCATGTCAGCACCGACTTCCCAATTGAGCATCTGGCAATCTGTGGAGCTGAGCTGTCATACAGCTAAGCTTTGTCATTCTGCTACTGCATTGCACTTGTATTACATCTTTGATACTCTGATAGCTCAATCCAGCTTCTGCATGTACCGCTGCACGTGCATGTGATCAAACTTCAATCTGCATTCTTGAGATGTTGCTGAATGCTTGTAATTCTTCCTGCTCTGTTAACTGCATGTTACTGCATGTTTGTAATTCTTCAAACCACTATCAATCACTATCAGTTTTCAACACTCTGGCTGGGCCAGATGCTAGATACTTGCGCAGAATCTCTGGCCGTCACCACAGCAGCAATCTGGGCTCATCCCTGATCGTTTTATTTTTTGTTTTTCCAGCAGCTATCTAGGCTGTGCCCAGAGTGCTTAGCTAACCCAAATGTAAATTATTTTCTGTCTAGAGTTTATTTTAAAAAATTAATTTTATTTTTTAAAAATAATACTCTCTAAAATCTAGGATATTTTTCATAACTATAATATTCTCTCTACTTGGTGATATTTTCTATTACCAAGAAAATTTATATAAATATTTTTGTATGTAGGACTTATTTTTATTTATGAAAAGGAATAAAAAAATTATAGATTTTTGGGTCTTTAAAATGAATGATATTTTTAAATATAAAATATTTTCTATTTCTTGTTTGGCTTAGAATATTTGTTTATTTATTGAGTGGTAAGTCAATCCTTACTAATATATATTTTTTGGGAGAGCGAATCCAAGAATTTCGATAGCCTTGACGAGTAAGATTAGAGAACAAAATTTCAAGATCAAGGTGGCATATATCTCCTTCAAGAAACAATTGGAGCATAGTATAGAATTTATTCATTTTTGTTACCTAATAAAAGGGAGAACTTATAAGAGTTTTATTTAAGTTTTTATGTACTTCAGGGATATTAGTCATTTAATTATTATTGAATTGTTTTCTGTTAAGTAGAAACTTTAATTGTAAGGACATTGTACTTTTGAATTATAATTCAGGAATATAGTCTTGTTACGTTATGGATATGAGGTTAGTCACCTGAATTTGGGGCATGACATTTTCTGGCATCAAAGCTTAAGTTTAAAAGACTTTATACTGAATGTAAGTTTTTTATTTAAATTAAGTATATTTGTAGGAAAATGTAGGGTTAATTAAACTATTATTAGCATTAGATTAATTGAGTGATTTATATTTTCTTATTTTAATAAATGGTGCAAAAAGAGAATTTTGGGGACGGTAACAAGCATTGGATGTTACTTATGGAAAATAGTTGTTTAAAGGACTACATTACTGAGATGGAAAAGCATATGGCTCAACAAGATGACGAGTTGGTGAGACTCAAATATTCATTATTAAAAGAAAGAAATGAAAATGCGACCCTGAGAAATGAGATGGCAAGACAAGAGTAAGAGCAGCTCGATACAAACTTGGACAAGATAAGGAAGAAGAAGGCTATAGCAACAAGATGCAAATACTACCTAATACAGTACCAAAGTCAAAGGAATCAATATCGACACGTAAATGGGGGCAACTGTTACAAGAGAGAAATGCATTAAAGTTGTAGGTTTAAGATTTACAAAATCTAGTTCAATTCTTTGAACTGAAGAGGATAATGACTACTCCTCAGATGTTAGGTCTACCGCCACTATTGATGAGGTCACTGGCCCGCGGATTTGAGGCTGACGAATTTTAATAAAGATTGCTCCGACAGGAGGATACCTGCTCTGGCAATATCGCTAGCCTTTCTACATTCTTTTCCAGTTATTATCACGTACTCCGGACCTGCTCTGGCAATAAAGATTGCTTATCAGATTCATTTGGTTGATGACCGAGGGAACCAAATTCCTAAAGGTGTTGAAATCCATAAGTTCATTTTAGGATTTGAGACTTTATAAAGAAAGAGGAATTGAGGGACTTGAAATCCAAAATTCTTTCCTTTAACTCCTTGTCATTCACTGATCTCATGTATATGAAACTTTAACACTCCTCCTTTTTTTTTCTTAAATTTTTAAAAAGGGAAAAGGAAGATTTTAATTTGCCTCTTCAAGATAAGGAGATAAACCTAAGAGTTTTTTTTTTATTTTTGGCTTACACCTAAGAGTTTGTTTATTTATACATGTTTGTCTCCAAATAATTCTCTAGCTGAGAAAATTTCAAGGTGCAAATAAATTGAAAACTCATTTACTTCATTTATTGAATTTTTATTGCAATTATTATGAAATATTATTGTAAGCCCTAAGGGCAAATCTTTTAGTTTTGATTAATGACAAATATTGATATAGGCTAACTTGAGTAATTGTTGTGTGATAGGATTTTTGGATTAAAGAAGCAAAGTGATCTCATTGCCTTGGAGCTAATGTGAAAAGGACATCTCAAATGTACTCAACTGGTTGAAGAATGAAGAGTATGTCCAAGAAGTTGAAGGCTTTGAAGACACTCTAGTGTAGCTTTACTTTTGCTTGATAAGTACATCTTGTAAACCCTAAACTTCTTGCATTTGGAATCTATGCATTGCATGTTGAAGTACAAACTATTTTGACCTTGCCTAAACTTTGTTGTTGAGCTTAAAAGGTTTTCATAATTCTTTGAAAAACAAAGTGTTTGATAATGGTTATAGTTCAAAAGCTTTTTAAATGACTTATCTTTTAGTCCAAAATAATTTCAAACTTGTTGTGGTTAAATTTCAAATGATTTAACAAAGTTTTAAAAAGTTTAGACTCCAATTCGAATGCAAATTTGGACGACCGAGTTTGCATTCGAATTGGAGTCTAAACCCGAATTATTCGGACACAAAGTTCAGACGACTGAACTTTTGTTGTAGCCTAATAAATAGAAAAGTTCGGATGACCAATTTGGATGTAGAGTTCCAATTTTGCTCGATCGAATTTCACTGTTACTAGCCGTTATTAACCATTTTTTAACGTTGTATTTGAATTTTTGAGTTATATAGAAGGTTATATACTTAGATTTTGAGCAAGATTGATCAACTTATATGCTATTATCTTGAGAACATAAAAGATCAAAGAAAAGCTTTCATTCTTCATGTGCTTTCCAAAAGCAAAAGTAAAGTGGTGCTAGATTTGTTGAATGTCTACCATCTTGATTGGTAATTTCTATCCCTATCTCATATTTACTTTGTTTAATCAAGGTTCTCTTGAGACATAAAACCCTTTTGATGAGGGTGAGCCTTGATTTGGTAGGTCAAGGTTGTCTTGTGACATAAAACTCTTTTTTGGTGAGGTGAGCCTTGTTTGTTGGATTGGAAGAGAGGTTATTGGTGCAAAACCCTTTGAGGTTAAGCCTCTTGTGTAATTACTTGACTTGAGTATTTAATAAATTGGTTGAAATCTTATGTATGGACTCAGGGTAGTGGATGTAGATCTTGGAGAGATCGAACCACTATAAATTAATGTGTTTCATTCTGACGTGCAACCCGCGGAAGAAAGAAGTAGATGATGGAATTTTCAGTTTGGACAAACAAAGATTCGACTTTCGAGCAACAAACAAATCTTATAAATACAAAATAATTAAATTCCTACGACACCTCTTAGAAACTTGTTCTAAGCAATCCCGATAATAAGAATTTAACCAAGTAAGAAGAACACTTACACGCCACAATCGGATAACTCAATTGATAAGTGAAAGTGAGGTACTTGGAGTAACAAGAGTAACAGGAAACAATCCACTCTAGGGGTTGGCGGAAGCCTCTCACAATATCACTCAAAATCTGCCCTAATTTCCTCCAAGACGACTACTTATAGCTAGGGTTTGAAAGAAAGGGTTGGGCTTAATAATACATATAAGCCCAACATAAAACAAATCCAACAAGGTTGGCAGCCCATGTCTTTAAAACATAATGTCCTTTTGGACTTAAGCCCATTACATAGTCTTCAAGTGGTAAATTCATCCGACCCAATTATTTGAGTCAAATGGACCAAGTTGGGCTGCGGCCCAACTAACTCTCCTCCAATAGGTTTGGTTAACTCTATCCTCTTCAAGTGTTGGTCCACATAGGCAAATAAGGCCTCTTGAAGCGCCTTAGCTTTAGCTCGGGTCATAGGCCCAACCGGTACGTCCAAGCCATCATAGCAATTCGTAGTCTTGCTCGCATCAGTCCCTCCCTCCTCACGAAGATTCGTCCTCGAATCTGGATCCATATCAAAAGAAGAAAGGTCAGCAACATTAAAGGTCGCGGAAACACCATACTAACTTGGTAGATCAAGCTTGTAGGCATTGTTATTGATTCGTTCTATGACTTCAAATGGACCATCTCCTCTAGGAGCTAATTTGGACTTTCGCTGGGCAGGAAACCGTTCCTTCCTTAGGTGCACCCAAACCCAATCACTGGGTTCAAAAGTCACCAATTTTCGTCCTTTATTGGCTTGTTTGGCGTAGACCTGATTCTTCTGCTCAATATGCTATCTCGCTTTCTCATGTAGGGCTCGTATCAGCTCGGCTTTGCTTTTACCATCTGTACTAGACAACTCATGCAAAGGTAAAGGCACCAAATCCAAAACAGTTAAAGGATTTAAAGCCATATACAAGTTCAAATGGTGAATAACCTGTGGTTGAGTGCACACTCCGGTTATATGCAAACTCGATAAATGGTAAACATTCACTACAAGTTTTAAGATTCTTACCAACGACAGCACGTAGTAAGGTACCTAAGGTCCTATTGACAACCTCGGTTTGACCATCAGTCTGTGGGTGACATATAGTAGAATAAAACAGTTTGGTACCCAATTTGCCCCACAACACAAGCCAAAAATGGCTTAGAAATTTAGCATCTCTATCTGAAACAATAGACCGAGGAATGCCATGCAATCTAACAACATCTTTAAAAATAAATCAGCCACTTGCACAGCATCATCAGTCTTATGGCATGCAATGAAATGCGCCATCTTACTAAACCTATCAACAACAACGAAGATGCTATCGTATCCCTTTTTGGTCTTAGGAAAACCCAAAACAAAGTCCATAGAGATATCAGTCCATGGTTCAGCAGGTACAGGTAAAGGGGTATACAAACCATGAGGTTTAACAGTGGATTTGGCCTGTCTACATGCAATACACTTGGCACACACACGTTCCACATCCTTACGCATACCAGGGCAAAAAAAATGTTCTTGCAAAATATCTAAAGTCTTAGCAACCCCAAAATGTCCCATCAGACCTCCACTATGAGCCTCAAGCACAAATAAAGTACGCATAGAACAGTTAGCCACACCCAATTGATTACCCCGAAAGAGATAGACATCATGCTTATAGAATTTCCGAAATGCAGTATGTTCACATAAACATATAATTCCTTAAGCTGCTCAAATCCTAATAATTTAGAATGTAGAGTAGTAATCAAGGAATACCTCCTAGATAAAGCATCTGCTACCACATTCTCCTTCCCTTGCTTGTATTGCAGTACATAGGAAAAGGTTTCTAGAAACTCCACCCATGTGGCATGTTGCTTGCTCAGCTTGCCCTGTCCCTTCAAGTGCTTTAAAGATTCATGATCGGTCCTAATGACAAACTCTCTAGGTTGGAGATAATGTTGCCACACTTCCAATGCTCTCACAACTGCATACAATTCCTTATCATATGTGGGATAATTGAGTTGTGCACCACTAAGCTTCTCACTGAAATATGCAACTGGTTTATTCTCCTGCAAAAGCACAGCACCTATACCAATCCCAGAAGCATCACATTCAACCTCAAAAGCTTTCTGAAAATCAGGTAAACATAAAATAGGAGCAAAACATAATTTTTCTTTCAATAATGTAAATGCATGTTCTTGTTCCCGACCCCAAGTAAACCCTTTTTCTTTCTTAATGACCTCATTTAAAGGAGCAGCAATGGTAGAAAAGTCCTTCACAAACCTCCTGTAGAAACTGGCAAGTCCATGGAAACTCCTCACGTCACTCACACTCTTCGGAGTTGGCCAATCCTGGATAGCCTTCACCTTCTCACTATCAACCTCAACTCCATGAGAACTGATTACAAACTCCAAAAATACTAACCGCTCAATGCAAAATATACACTTATTAAGGTTTGCATATAGTTTTTCCTGTCTTAATACATCTAAGACACACTTCACATGCATGACATGCATATCTAGATTAGTGTTATATATCAAAATGTCATCAAAGTATACAACCACAAATTTTCCAAGAAATGCACACAAAACATGATTCATCAATCTCATAAAGGTGCTGGGTGCATTAGTTAAGTCAAATGGCATGACTAACCACTCATACAAGACATACTTAGTTTTAAAAGCAGTTTTCAACTCATCTCCTGGTTTCATTCTAATTTGGTGGTATCCACTTTTCAAATCAATTTTTGTAAAGATACATGCACCATGCAGTTCGTCAAGCATATCATCTAACCTAGGAATAGGATGACGATACTTTACAGTGATTTTGTTCACAGCTCTACAATCTACACACATCCTCCACGTTCCATCCTTCTTCGGCACCAACAGCACAGGTACGACACAAGGACTCAAGCTCTCTCTCATGTGCCCTTTCTCCAATAGCTCATCCACTTGTTTCTGAAGCTCCTTCGTTTCCTCAGGATTACTCCGGTAAGCTGGACGGTTAGGTATTTGAGCTCCAGGCACAAAGTCTATTTGGTGCTCTATGCCTCTCAATGGTGGTAGCCCCGAGCGCATATCTTCAGGAAAAATATCCGTATAATCCTGCAAAAGAGATGAAAACACGCTAGACAAAGAATCAAGAGGGTTAGCGTTGGAAACCAAACACTCTCTATATCTTACTATGACTAGTACTCTCCTCTCTCCCATCGCTCTTCTCATGTCTTTTCCTCTCGCATACAAGGTGACTTTTCCCTCTTTTTGTTCAATACATCTTTCACTCACATTGTAGTCACTCATACTTGGGCCACTCTCAATTTTCTTTTGGGCCTCTTTTCCTTCTTTAATTTTGTTACGCTCTCTACCCGAACCCTCCTCTCCTTTACTTACCTTTGACTGGTCCAAGTATAGCTCACGAGGTGATAGAGGTATAAGAATGAAATTTCTGCCCTTAAATTTGAGGGAGTACCTATTGGTATACCCATCATGTGATACTCTCCTATCAAACTGCCAAGGTCTTCCAAGGAGTATATGACCACCCTCCATGGGAACCACATCACACAACACCTCATCCACATATCTACCAATTGAGAAGGTCACCAATACTTGTTTAGTTACCTTCACATCCGCACTATCATTAAACCATTGTAACTTATAAGGTTCTGGATGTTTCATGCAAGTCAGCCCTAATTTCTCTACCATGGTGGTACTAGCTGCATTGGTACAACTTCCCCCATCAATGATCAAATTGCACACTTTTCCTCCCACTAAACACCTTGAATGAAAAAGATTCTCTCTTTGATCTACAATCTCATCTGCAGCCCTAGTACTCAATACTCTCCTAACTACTAGTGCTTCCCCTGTAACAGCCCTCTCAAAGCAATCATCATCATCAAAGTTATTTTCAAGAACAAATTCAGATTCACTACTGCTATCCTCAGAATCAATCACTCCATTGTCCCTCATAATCATAATCTTTTTATTAGGACATTGAGCTGCAAGATGACCAGTTTCGAAGCATTTAAAACATTTCATAGAAGAGTGCTTACTAGAGGTTGCTTGGGTGTTGGAGGTACCTTTCATTTCAGGTCCCTCGATTGTCTTCTTCGGTGCTTCCTTGAAGGCCACTCCCTAATCCTTAGGCGTGTCCTCCTTTTTAGGCCATCTAGAGTTCCATGCATAGCTAGAATTTGCTCCGATTCTTGCTGCCAGCCTAGCTTTTAGCTGTCTCTCCACCTTTATGGCCATGTTCACCATATCCTCAATCTCTAGGTAGTGTTGCAGCTCCACTACGTTAGCTATTTCCCTATTAAGCCCACTCAAAAATCTGGCCATTGTAGCCTCCGGATCTTCCTCGATGTTAGCTCGAATCATAGACACTTCCATCTCCTTGTGATAGTCTTCAACTGATTTAGAACCTTGAGTGAGTCGTTGAAGTTTTTGGTGCATCTCCCTATAGTAGTAAGATGGCACAAAACGCTTCCTCATGCATGCCTTCATTGCTCCCCACGTAGCAATCGACATCTCTCCATTTCTCCTCCTAGATGTCACCATTTGATCCCACCATATTAGTGCATAATCAGTAAATTCAACGGCTACAATTTTTACCTTCTTATCCTCGGAAAAGTTGTGGCACTCAAAAATCAAATCCACCTTTCTTTCCCACTCTAAGTAAGCGTCTGCATCATTCCTCCCCTTGAATGCGGGAATCTGCATTTTAATGGATTTGAGGTCTCCATCTCTTCTATTAAAGGGCAAGTCTCTTTGAAATCTTCGAGGTCTACGTGCCTCAAACTCCTCCTCCTCCTCAAATTCATCCTCTTCCGGTTCATACCGAGGTAGAGGTCGACGAGGTGGTGGCTGTTGTTGGCGCACTCCAGCACGTCTTCCTTGAGGTTCCACACGCCTCTTTTGTCTGACTTCATCAATTTGTCCTCTTATCTCATCAAATACTTGATTGAACCTCTCAAATTGTTGCTGCATAGCTTTCAAAGTGAAAGCAATATTTGCATCTCCTCCTTGGTGCTCCTCGGTGCTACCTCCTTGTGACATGATGAAGTGATATTATACCTGCAAAACAACATTAGTGATAAAACAACCTCACACACTCCCTCACGTGTTTCACTCTAATGTTATCACTCCCCTCGTGTTTATGTCACGGCAATAACACCCTCAAATAAGCTCACTCACTTTTGCCTTTTAACACTCAATTCCTCTTAAACTCAAGCTACACTTAAGAACCAAACTCAACAAACCAACGAGTCCAGTTGGAGCCCAAATAACTAGCAAAAACCAGTCCAAAACAACAGCTTATAATCTTCCTTTCAAGTATCGAACAAGGACCAGCCCAAGAACACTAGGTTACAAGTGTTTACAAGTGTCAAACAATGATCAGCCCAAGAACACTAGGTTACAATATTTGAAATTCCAATAGTTCAGCAACAAATTGCCAACAATATTCCAGTTTACAAACAATATCCAGCCAAAGAATAGTAAATAACATACAATCTTGGAAGCTCCAAACAATAATTAAAACAAGCTAACAATTGGAGCAAACAAAAATTTTAAAAACTACCTATCACAAGTAACTCAAAATGGTCCAACAAGAAGTATGAATATGCTAAGAAGAAAAAAAATTTTGCACTGACTTTGTACTCTTTTTTTTTCCGGACCGCCCTTTTTTTTCTTCTGTTTTTTTTCCTTTTCTTTTCTTGTCCGAAATATATTGAAGCTATCAAATATAATCTTTCCAAATGAAGTTTATAAAACAAGAAAAGGTTTCGAAAATTATCCAAAGACCTAATTCACCCCCCTCTTAGGTCGTTCAATTGGCATCAGAGCAAGGGCTTCTTTGTGTGGTTTTACAACCTAGAAGTTAAGATCTTATGGCTAATGTTTCAAACTTACCTTATTTGGAAGGTTCTTCCACAAATAGTCCCTCTTTGTTTGATGGAACAAATTATACATTTTGGAAATCTAGAATTAAGATATATATTTGTTCTATTAACTTTGATTGGTGGAGTATTATTGAGAAAGGTTCTTATGTACCAATAAAAATGAGAGCGGATGGAGTTACTCAAGAGCTAAAGCCTATAGATGAATTTGATGAAGGTGACTCTAAGAAAATGATACTAAATTACCAAGCCATGAACATATTGAGCTGTGCATTGGATGTGAAGAGTATAATCGAGTTAGTGAATGTGACACCGCACATGATATGTGGAGACTTCTTCAAGTTACACATAAAGGAACAAATCATGTGAATGAGTCAAAGCTTGCAATGTTAGTAAGAGATTATGAGCTATTTACCATGAAACAAGGTGAGAACATTAGTGATATGTTCACAAGATTTACTAACATCTCCAATGGTCTAAAGCCTATGGGAAGAACTACTCAATTGGAGAACAAAATAGAAAGATTTTGGATGCTCTACCAAAGTCTTGGCAACCGAAGACTCTTGCTATTGAGGAATCAAAAGACTTGAAAATTCTCCTACTTGAAGAGCTCATTGGATCACTACTCACACATGAGATGAAGGTCAAGAGATTGAATGATATTGAAGATGAAGAGAAAGGAAGAAAGGGAGTTGTACTTAAAACCTCCAATCATCTCAGTGAACAAGAAAATTCATCAAGTGATGAAGATGGAAATAGTGAAGGTGAGGAGATGGCTATGGCAGTAAGAAAATTTAAGAGATTCTACAAAAAGAAATTTCTCAAGAAAGGAAAAAGACCACTCATGAAAAGTGGACAGTCATCATCATTCAAACCTCAATGCTTTGAATGCAACGTCAATGAACATCTCATTGCCGATTGTCCCAAAATTTTGGAAAAGGCAAGAGATAGCAAACTCAAAAAGAAATCTCTCAAGAAGGGGAAGGGACTTGTTGGCACTTGGAATCAACAAGAGAGTGAAGAGGACAGTGAAGGAAAAGCCAACAAATGCTTTATGACAATAGATGATGAGGTACAATCTACTTCTTCAATTTCAACTTGTTGTGATGATGATATTGATCATAGTGAATTACTTATTGAGATGTATGAAGAATTAAAAAAGGCCTCAAAAAGGAATAAGGAAATAAAAATCAAAATTAATGATTTGTTGAATGAGAATTCAAAATTGTGTTGTGAAAATGGAAAACTTCTTGCATCCATTAATTGCCTAAATATTGAAAAGGAAATTCTAAATGTAGCTTTACAAAACATATCTCTTGAAAATAAGATCTTTGTACAAAAATTTGTTCTTTAGAAACAATGCTTAGGGATCATGAAATATTGAAAAAGAAGATGATCTTACATTATGCATTGAGAAATTTACAAATGGAAAAGACAATCTCAACAAGATACTTGGATCTCAAAGATCTTCTTGGGTGAAAAATGGTCTTGGTTACAATCATGTAAATAATGGACCTAAATATAAAAATTTCTTTGTTAAAGCTACTTCTAGTTCAATACCTCATATTTGTTGTACATACTGTGGAAAACATAGACACAAAGTCTCGAAATATTATGTGAAAAGAAAAATAGAAAATGGTGCTAAAACCATTTGGAGAGTCAAAGAAAATGTCACTAACCCCATTGGACCCAAGAAAATGTGGGTACCAAAAGTCACTTTCTCAACTTTGGTGTAGGTTCGATTTGCTCCAAGATCAAGCACCACTAAATGGTTTCTTGATAGTGGTTGCTCAAAACACATGACAGGAAATGCCTCACATATTAGTGAACTTCAAGCAACAAGTGAAGGCTTTGTCACATTTGATGATAAGAAGAAGGGAAGAATACTTGGAATCAGTAATATTGGTAAAGTTTCTTTTCCTCTCATTAGGCAAGTACTTCTTATTGATGGTTTGAAGTATAATTTACTTAGTGTTAGCCAATTATGTGATAATGGTTGTAAAGTTGAATTTAAATGTGACACTTGCACTATTCTTGATAGCATAAATAAAAAAACTATTTTTGTTGCAAATCGAGTTGGAAATGTGTATGTACTATATCTTGATAAGCTTGTTGCAAATGATATTAAATGTCTTGCCATTCATGACAATGATGGATATCTATGGCATAGAAGATTAGGTCATGTAAGTATGGACTTGTTGAACAAACTTTCATCACAAGAATTTGTTAGAGGACTGCCTAAAATGAATTTTGATAAAACTTGCATTTGTGATGCTTGACAAATGGAAAACAGTCAAAAACATCCTTTAAACCAAAGGAAATGGTTTCTACATCAAAACCTCTTGAACTTGTTCATATGGACTTGTTTGGACCAATGAGAACTACTAGTCTTGGTGGTAAAAGATATGCATATGTGATTGTTGATGATTTTTCAAGATTGGCATGAGTGATCTTTTTAGGTCAAAAGGATGAAACTTTTCATGAATTTGTTAAACTCTTCAAAAAGGTAAAATTTTCTCTTGAGTGCAAATTGATATCTATTAGGAGTGACAATGGAAGAGAATTTTTTAATCAAGATTTTACAAAATTTTGTGATGAATATGGTATTACACATAACTTTTCAGTTGCCAAAACACCTCAACAAAATGGTGTTGTTGAAAGGAAAAATAGAACTTTACAAGAGATGGCTAGATCAATGTTGTGTGAAAACTCTTTACCAAATTATTTTTGGGCCGAAGCTGTAAAAACTGCTTGTTATGTAATGAATGGAGTTCTTTTAAGACCTTTCCTACGAAGAACATCTTTTGAACTTTTATTTGGAAGAACTCCTTCAATTTTTTATTTTAAGGCATTTGGTTGTAAATGCTTTATCTTGAACACTCATGACAACCTAGGAAATTTTGATAGAAAATCTGATGAAGGAATATTTCTTGGTTATTCATCAAATAAAAAGGCCTATATAGTTTATAGCAAAAGATCATTATGTGTTGAGGAAACCATTCATGTGACTTTTGATGAATCTAACATTTACCTTGAAAGAAGAAATGAAGATGATGTAGGTACCTCAATGATTGATAATCAATCTCATCATCAAGTACCAACTTTGGAAGAACATGCCAATGAAGAAGAAATAATAGAGCAAGAACAAGATGAAAAAACTAGTAGTGACCAAGAGCTTACAAAAGATCTAAGATATGCAAGAGGCCATCCTCAGGAGCAATTCATCGGTGATGTATCCCAAGGAGTTAAAACAAGGCGGTACTTTATTGACAACTTTGCTCTTTTATCTCATATTGAGCCTAAAAACATTGATGATGCCTTGTGTGATGATTTTTGGATTATTGCTATGCAAGAAGAGCTAAATTAATTTGAAAGAAACAAAGTTTGGACTCTTGTTCCAAGACCTCATGATCATTCCATAATTGGTACAAAATGGGTGTTTAGAAACAAATTAAATGAACAAGGAGAAGTTGTTAGAAATAAAGCTAGACTTGTTGCTCACAGATTCAATCAAGAAGAAGAAATTTATTATGATTAGTCTTTTGCCCCTGTAGCTAGACTTGAATCCATAAGAATACTTTTAGCTTATGCCTATTTTAAAGGTTTTAAAATATTTCAAATGGATTTCAAAAGTGCATTCCTAAATGGTTTTATTGAAGAAGAAGTTAATGTAGAACAACCACCTGATTTTACTCATGAAAAGTTTTCCAATCATGTTTTCAAATTAACTAAAACTTTATATGGGTTGAAACAAGCTCCTAGAGCTTGGTGTGAAAGATTGAGTGGATTTATTCTTTCCTTTAGCTTGGTATGAAAGATTGAGTGGATTTAGTCTTTCAAAAGGACTTTCAAGAGGAAAAGTTGACACAACATTATTTATAAAGCCTTCTTGCACTAATGATCTCTTACTTGTGCAAATTTATGTAGATGACATTATTTTTGGTGCTACTAATACATCTCTTTGTGATAAGTTTGCCAAATTAATGCAAAATGAATTTGAAATGAGCATGATGGGAGAAATTAATTTCTTTATTGGATTACAAATTAAGCAAACTAAGGATGGAGTCTTCATAAATCAAGCAAAGTATACCAAAGAGCTATTGAAAAGGTTCGGAATTGATCAAGCAAAAGGGATAAGCACTCCAATGAGTTCATCAATCAAACTTGATAAAGTTGAGAAAGGTAAAAATGTTGATGAAAAGGCATATAGAGGTATGATTGGAAGTTTACTTTATCTCACAGCAAGTAGACCAGATATTATGTTTGATGTGTGCTTATGTGCTAGATTCCAATCTTGTCCTAAAGAGTCTCATTTAATTTTTATTAAACACATCTTTCGTTATTTGATTGATACACATGACTATGGCCTTTGGTTTTCAAAATCTTCATCTTTTGATCTTATTGGATATTCAGATACTGATTTTGCCGGATGTAAAGTTGAGCGTAAAAGTACTAGTGGTCATTGTCAATTTCTTGGTAGTTGTCTTGTGTCTTGGTATAGTAAAAAACAAGCATGTGTGTGTCTTTGTCTACTGCTGAAGCTGAATATATTGCAGCTAGTAGTTGTTGTGGTCAGACACTATGGATGCATCATACTCTACTTGATTATGGTCTTAAATTCAATTGTGTGCCTATACTATGTGATAATACTAGTGCTATCAAATTAAGCATAAACCCCATTCAACATTCTAGAACTAAGCATATAGAGATTAAGCATCATTTTATTCGTGATCATGTTGCTAAAAGAGATATATGCTTGGACTATGTGAATACAAATGATCAAATTGCTGATATATTTACCAAGCCTTTGGCTGAGGAAAGGTTTAGTTATCTAAGAAGACTTTTAAGAATTTTAAAATTCAATTACTAATGTGTGTACTTAAATTTGGCAAAAAATAGGGAAAATTCGAATGCACAATTTGGATGCATTGAGTGAAATTGGAACGCCCAAACTTTCTCTAGAAAATTATGGACAGAAAGGTTCGGACGCATGTTCGGACGTCCGAACTTTCTAAAACTAAAGAAACAGAGAATTTCGGACGTAAGTTCGGATGCAGACCTGAAATTTTGGTCGTCCAAACTTTGCGGTTACAGTGGTTTTAAAGAAACCGAACAGCCGTTACTCACATTATATATCATCCGAACTCTCTCTCTTTTCAAATTTCACTCTACCCATCTGCATACAAACCCAAATCTCTCTGCAATTTCACCATTTTCACATCAAACCACTTGGATTTTTGAGTTCCTAACCCTAAACACTTCTCATAATTCACTGCATTTCAAATAGAAAAATATCATGGTGAGAACTAAGAGAGCAAATGTTGAGAAAGGAAAAAGGAAAGCAAAGAAAGGAGATGGAGGACTGATTCTCAATGAACCTAGAAGAATCAGAGTTCCTCAATCATCATCTAGAGTAGACAGATTTGTCTCCATCAAAGCTGCATCATAATTTGAAGAATGGAGCAAGAAATCCAGAAAGATCATTCCTGGAAACAAAGTGGACATTGACAAACTCACCAATATGGGTAAAGTTCTGTCTTTATTTGGTGATATTGGTTGGAGCAATTTGCTGATCATTGATAAAGAATTTAATCCTTCTCTCATATATGAGTTTTATGCAAATCTTAAAGAAGAAAGAGTTGAACAAGAGGGGGATAATGTAATTCAATGGTATTCTTCTAGAGTGTCTCAAGTAGACTTTGAGTTTAATGATGACTTAGTGAATAGAATTTGTGGAGTAAGTTATATTGGAGCAAGGTATTTTTATTTGGGACAACACTGTTATATTCGTGAGTTATTTACAAATGAAAGATTTGAAGAGGCTTTCACAAATGGTAGACAGTTTAGGTCCATTAGAGAAAAGAAAATCAAAGCTTTTGATGCTATAGGAAGAGTTATGCATCATATGATAACAACCATGATTATCTCTAAATTTGGACATAAATCATCTGTTGAAAATATACATATGGTGATTATGCTTGCTTTGCACGAGCATAGAAGATTAAATTTTGGGTATATGGCATTGAAGCATATGATTAGTACTAGAAAAACAGACAACAAAGCTTTATTGTATGGGAGACTTTTAACAAGAATTTTCAAACATTTCCAAGTTAAACTTCTTGTTAGGGGACAAGCTTTCAAGAGAGGACAAATCTATACTAATGACTCTCTTAGAAGGATGCAATTAATTCTTGATGAAGATGGTGTATAGAGAACTAAAAGAGAAACTCCTACAAAAATAGTAGAGGTTGAAGAAAGTGAGGAAACTGAGGAAGAAGAAGATGAAGCAAAAACGTGGGCAAGGGAAATGAAAACATAGAGGAGGCATGATTCATCAAGTTCCCACTCCTCAGTTACATCCCAATGTGGGAGAAACTCCTAGTGGTGAAGGGATTTCTAGAGGAGACACAATTCAAGAAACCTTGAACAACCACATCAAGGAGATGGAAAAAATGTATAAGTTCTTTGAAACTTTTGCTCTTATGGTTCTTGGAAAATTAGATGGTTTAGAAAATAGAGTGAAGCACATTGAGGAAATATTGATGAGAAATACTCAAAGTGGTGAAGGACCCTCTAGAACTCAAGAAGAAGCGGATGATGATAAGGATGATGAAGAAAACAAGAAAAAAGAAGAAGATAGAGATGATGTCAGTAATGATGAAGATGATGATGATGTTGATGGTGACCAAGGGGATGACAGTGAGCAAGCCGTGAAGTCACAAAGAGGAGAACAAGGAGAGCAACAAGCTGGAATTAGCCAAGAAGGAAGTCTAATTGCAAGAGCTGAAGTGACAACACCATCTAATCCAACATTCAGCCAAGGAAGAATCAAGCATATAGCAATCAAGAAGGGATCAAGAAAGGACTTTCCATCAACATCACAAGACTGAGCATCTCTTTAATCTTATCTCTATTTACTTCTTTTATTTACTTTTGATATGCTTAGTATGACTTATGAACAATTTCTAGCTTGGTTTATGCAATTTCTCTATTTTTCTCTTTAAATTTCTAAACTTTATAACTATTTAATGTGGCTTCTGTAATAGTTTTGTGAAGCTCAATGATGAAACCTTAGTGTTGAGAGCTTCTTTTGTTAATGATACTTTGATCACCCCAAGCTTAATTGCTGCTATGAAAGGGGAGAAGAAGTTGACTTACAAGAATATGCTAAACTGTTAGTTACTATTTTTGTTGGCCCTAGTTGAATATGCTATACTGTCAGTCTCATTTTTATTACCCCATCTTTTAGTGATGACAAAAGGGGGAGAAAGAACGATGACTGCAATGTGTGCAATGTGCTATGTGTATATGTATGTGCTTATCTGCAATATGTGCAATGTGCTATGTGTGTATGTAAAATGAATGTGGTATGTGCTGATGTGCAATATGTAAAATGAATGTGTAAAATGAAAATATTTGGTTGCATTTGGAATTTAAATTGAAAGTGTTATAATATGTGAGGTTTTAGATGTTTTCTGAGATTCTGGAATATAGTTAAGTTGAGGTTGAAATCTTGAACTTGGTTCTTGGCCTGATTTATGATTTCAGATTACTTCATGAAAATAATTGAATGCATGAGTTTTTTGGTTTTGCAAAGCTAAATTGGGTGTCATTATGGACATACATATTTGAGTACTTCTACAGTTCATTTGAGAATGCAAAATCACACTTGTTGCCAAAAAATTTGGACTTGAAATTCAGATGCAGACCAAAAGTTCGGTCGCATCAAGATCTTCTTGCCAAAAATATTTTTTTGTTGTTCAAATTATTTGAAAACTATCTTAATCCTTCCTATCACATTTGAACAATCTTAGAAAATATAGTTTTCAAAAATTAAAGATTTTATCTCACATATTTACAGTTTGGACTTGAAATCTTAAAATTCGGATGCATCAATATTTTGTTGCCAAAAAGTGCTCTTTTGTTGTTCAAATTGATTCAAATATATTTTAATCTCTTCTACTATATTTGAACAACCTTAGGAAAGCTTATTTTAAAAATTTGCAGCTTTATTATACTTATTTTATAGTTCGGACTTGATATGTCAAAATTCAAATTCACAACATCTCAAGTCCAAACTTGTTAAAAAATGAGTACAATCTAAGGGGGAGCATTGTTAATCTTTTCTGACCATTAATACCTCTCTTAGAAGTTTCTTTAATGCTTAAATGCTATATCTTCTATTCTATTTGTTGGAAGGAAGGAGGCAAAAGGAGGTTGGTTGGGTTATAGGCTCATATTGAGCCATTGGAATGTCAAAGTACTAAAATTGGTTATTATTTATCATTGACATCAATGCTTCTTTTGTACTACATTGTTTAAATCCATCACATTTTGCATCAAAGCTTGTCATCATAAAAATGGGAGAGATTGTTAGTCCTAAGGGCAAATCATGTAGGTTTGATTAGTTTTGATTAATGACAAACATTGATATGGACTAATTCATATGTAACTTGTGTGATAGGATTGTGGATTAAGAAGCAAAGAGTTATCATTGCCTTGGAGCTAAAAGTGCAAAGGACAACTCTAATATGCTCAAAGATCAAGATATAGAGCATGTCCTATGGATAGAAGGCTTTGAAGACTCTAGTGTAGGTTTACACTTGCTGAATAGGTATATTCTTGTAAACCCTACACTTCTTGTTTCTTGGAATCTATTGAATGCATAAGAGAGCACAAAACTTGTTTTTGAATCTTAAATAGCTTTGAGTAAACTTTTAATGATCAAGTTCTTTAGTGACGGTTTTTTAGTTTAAAAGTTTTCATATGACTTATCTATTGATACAAAATGATTTCAAACTTATTGATATTGATTTTCAAATGTTTTGACAAAGTTTGATCAGTTCGGACGCAGAAGGCAAAATTCGAACGTTCGAACTTTCCCAGATAACATGTCATAGTGATGTTGGGATGAAAGTTTGGATGCAGAGGAGCAAGTTCGGACGTCCGAACTCCTCAGAAACTAGCCGTTAATAGCCGTTTTATAGCTGTTGAAACTAATTTTCAAAATATATAAAAGCCATTAACTCTAGATTTTTGATAACTTTTGAACACTTGAGAAATCTTAGCATTCCAAAATCATTTGAAATTCTTAGAGCTCTCTTTTGTCTTGTGCTTTCAATTGATCATTCAAGATTCCAAAGATAAAAAGGTTACTAAATTGTGTAATCATCTACCAAACAGTGTCTTATCCATTCTCTATTTTAATCCTGTTTTCTACTTGCTCATTATAAGGTTTTCTTGTAAACATAAAATTCTTTAGGCAATGGTGATCCTTGAAGTATTGATTCAAGGTTGTTTGTAGATATAAAATCCTTTGGTATGGTGAACCTTGCGTGTAGAATTGCTAAAGAGATTGTTGGTGTAAAACCATTGTGTGGTGAGCCTCTTGTGTAATTGTTTGAACTTGAGCATATAGTAGATTGGTTGAAATCCTTGAGTGTAAACTCAAGGCAGTGGATGTAAATCTTGAAGAAGATTGAACCACTATAAATTGTTTGTGTTCTTTGCTCTTCATTGTGTATTACTTTGTTAATGTGTTCATCACATTTATATTGAAGCTATCAAATATAATCTTTCCAAATCAAGTTTATAAAATAGAAAAAGGTTTCAAAAATTAGCCAAAGACCTAATTCATCACCCCTCTTAGGTCTTTCTGTTCTAATTTACTTGTCTGGTATGCCATGTAAAGGATGAAAGGACAAAGAAAATAAATTTATTTCAACTAGGAACAAGAAAGAAAAATTATTGGAAACATCTGAATCTTTGTTTATTGAGAAGGCTATTGAGGGGATGATTTAAATGAAGTGATATGTCAATTTCAACTACATATCAAGTAAGAAGACCTTCTGACCTCCTGACATATGGTTACATGTTGTATAGCCTTTCTCAATCACCTGAGGACATTTTTCTAGAAATTTTGCCTTGTATACTACACAAATGCAATTGTGCTTTGCAATAGATTTTTCTTGTTTAACAATATGCAATAGTTCATGATATGTGGACCGATTATGTGCTTGTATGCCAATGTTATTAGGACGACCAATGCTTTTATCCTTTTGAAGTTGAGAACCACGTGGGATCTCCTAAACTACCATTGTTGGTATTATTTTCCAGTAGATTTGTTTTTATGTACAAAAAGTGAAGGTGTTTTATCCTTTTGGTTCATTTTCCTAAGTGTTAGGAAAAGTCAGCATGTATTCTACCATCTCAAATTCTGCCATGAAAAGAGCCTCTTGCCTTAGCGATATAATAACGATACTAATGTAGTTGTGAGACTTGTATCATTTGACTGGTTTCAGATTGACTAGAAATAAATATTATGCTTGCATATATGAATTGCCTGTCTAGCTTTCATTTTCTAATGTTCTTCTGATAGTAGTTACTTATCCTTGTTTGACTAAAATGAGGCATGCTTCAAATGATATGCAAGTTTTCATATAAGGTGGAACTCCGTTATAGACTTTAGGAAATGCTTAATACTTAGGAATTTTTGGGATTATGTTTTTTATGCCTAATGCCTAAGGTATATATTTGGTTTACTTAAAGGCAGCCGGCTTATAGGATTTTTTGGGAGGGCTACGATGAACTCATTCTTGGCACATATTTGTTGTGCTTAAAGGCTAATAAAAATAATTATAGGTGGACAGTATACTATGAACATTAGCCCATCAAGACTAAAATGTTCCCTGTACTTCAAGTGCTGATCTTTTCATGTGTTTGTTCCTTTTTCAGTGTTGAAAGGACCCTATTGTGTCTAAGAACCCTAAATTTATTTTTTATATTAATTTGTAGGAATGTCAGATCAAGCGGAGAGTTCACCGGTGGCTATTGAAAATGAGCAGCAAAGCACTGAATAAGTTGATATGAGTTTGCCGCCAAGTTGGAAAGGATCTAGTGATTGCAATGCCACTCAATGGCAGCCCAAGCAAAGAAAAGAAGGAGTCCCTCGTTCCCCAGTTTGGCAGTATTTCACCAAGTTCACAACTGAAAGAGGAGAGAAGAAAGCACGTTGTAACTATTGCAATGCATCGTATGCTGCCAGTAGATCCACAAATGGCAGCACAGCATTGAGAAACCACATGAAAAGTTGTCTAAAGAATCCATAAAACAATGAGACATCTCAAGCAAAGGTAAAACAACAAACTCAAATTTCTGCTCATGGCAGGATAGGGGGTAGGGCTGGTTCTATAATTACATAGAGATTTAATCAAGAGGAAGCTAGGAAAGCATGTGCATATATGATAGTTGTGGATGAACAACCGTTTAGTTGTGTTGAGAAACAAGGATTTCGCCACTTCATGTCCATTGCTTGTCCTACTTTTCAAATTCCATCTCACACTACTATTGCAAGGGAAGAAAAATCAAAACTAAAGGAATTTTTAGACGGTCTTCTAAAAGGATTTTCTTTAGAACTGATTCTTGGACATCTGAGCAAAGAATTAATTATATGTGTCTTACTGCTCATTTTATTGATGATGATTGGGTTTTGCAAAAGAAAGTTTTAAATTTTTACCCAACAGATAATCATAAAGGTGAGGGCATTGGTAAAGGAATAGAGAAATGCTTGCTTGATTAGGGGATTAAAAAGATATTTACAATCACTGTTGACAATGCAAGTTCCAATGATGTTGAAGTTAGTTATTTGAGAAAAAGGATGTCTAATTGGGGTACTAATTTGCTTGGGGGTAAGCATCTTCATATACGTTCCATTGCTCATATTATAAACCTTGTTGTAGTTGATAGTTTGAAAGAAATTTCTCCCTCTATTGATTGTGTTCGGGCTGCAATTCGATGTATTAGGCAATCACCAAGTAGATTGAAAAAGTTTTAAAAATGTATTGAAATGGAGAAATTGGAGAGTAAGAGATTGTTGTGCTTAGATGTCCCCACTAGATGGAATTCTACTTATTCGATGTTAGACACTGCTTTGACACTTATAAAAGTATTTGAAAGGCTTGAAGATACGGACCCACATTACAAGTTTGATTTGACACGAGAGGTGGTAGTGGGCTGCCTAGACAGGAGAATTGGTGTAATGTGTAACATTTTGTGAAGTTCTTGTCACAGTTTTATGAACTCACGTTGTGAATTTGGGGGTCATTATATGTAACTTCTAATCAAGTTTTTCATGAACTTAGTGATGTGGCGAAACTGTTGAGAACATGGCAAAGTGGTGATGATTTTGAGTTGAGTGAAATGGCAATGAGAATGAAACTTAAGTTTGACAAATATTTGGGGAATAATGAAATATGAACTTCGTTATTTTTTATGCAGTCATTCTTGATCCCTAGTTTAAATTACATTATGTTGAGTGGGTGATTAGTAGAATGTATCTCGAATACATAGACATTGCGAAGAAGGTAAAGGAAAGAATTTATGAATTATTTGATGTGTATAAGAAATTAAATGCAAGTCAAGTACCTGAAACATCATCATTGCTTTTGTCTTCAAGTACATCTTTTGCTTCAATTTCTAGTCATCATAACGATGACTCATCTAGACCACCATTGAAGAGGAGAAATTTTGATATGGACACGAGACGTGAGTATGATATTTTCATTAATAAAGTTGGAGATGTTGACAACATAAATGAATTGGATAAGTACATTGGAGAAGAAAGGGAAAGGGATGACGATGGATTTGACATTTTGAAGTGGTGGAAGTTCAATGTCCCAAGATTTGCTATAATTTCTCAAATGGCTCGTGATATTCTTGCTATTCTTGTTTCTACAGCCACTTCCGAATCAACTTTTAGTATGGGAGGCCATATTCTTGACACATTTAGGAGTTCTTTGACCCCTAAGATGGTACAGTGTCTCATGTGTGCCAAAGTTTGGTTGAGGAATGAAGCCAATCCAATTACCATTAAAGAGGATATTCATACTCTTGAAAGAATGGATTCTAGTAATTTCTTGTTGTCTAGTACTTCTTTGATTAGATCTCGTAAATATTATCTTGCTTTTTTATTTTATATTTTGCAATATTATTTGACTTTCTCTTTCAATTCTTTATTAGAGTTTACAAGCTTTGCTCATGACTCAACCATTTTGGACCTTTGAAGATCAAACTTTTAAGATAAAATGTATTGCTACAATTGCAGTTTGAATTCAATATTAAGGTAAAATGAAAATTGTGTTGTAGGACATGTTTGCTGTTGGAGGAGTTGGAAACAGAGGTGCTATTTGATGTTGAGATGGAGACAGAGTTGCTATTTGATGTTGAGTTGCTATTTGAGTTAGAGACAGAGGTTCCCCCCCTTTTTTTCAGAGATCATGAAGTGAGTAATGATGTTTATATATTTTAATTTGATGGATATTCGTTGATTGACAATGTGTATTTTAAATTTGAATGATGTTATTTGAAGGATATTATTTAAATGGTTCATGTATTCGACTTCAGTTTGAATGCAGTAGACTAGCAGTACATTCTTGAACTCCTTTGTTTTGGTTTTTTTTCTCTTCTCGGTTTGGTTTAGTTCGATTAGGTTCGATTCAGTTTCAGCAATAAAATGGTTCAGTTCAGTTTTTTTTAAAAAAATAAAAATTGAACTGTAAAACCCAACCGAACCGAATAAACCGAATGCACACCCCTAGAGGTAGTGAATTAGAAAAGGGGGATTCTATTAAAGAAAAAGTTTTCAAAAATTAACCAAAAACCTAATTCACTCCTCCCCTTAGGTTTTTCAATTGGTATCAGACCAAGAGCTTCTTTTTGTGGTTTAACAACCTAGAAGTTAAGGTCCTATTGCTAATATTTCAAACCTCCCTTATTTGGATCAACCTCTATTTTTTTATGGAACAAATTATACATTTTGAAAATCTCCTATTAAGATTTACATTTGTTCTATTAACTTTGATTGTGGAATATTATTGAGAAAGAACCATATATACCTATGAAGTTGAAGGCCGATGGGATTACAAGAGAACCAAATATGATTGAAGAATTTGATGGAAATTAGTCAATGAAGATGACATTGAATTATCAAGCGATGAATATTCTTAGTTGTGCTTTGGGCGTCAATGAATATAATAGAGTGAGTGGATGTGACTCTACTCATGAGATGTGGAAGCTACTTCAAGTCACTCATGAAGAAGAAAGAGCAAATGTGTACTTTCATGGCTATGAAAAGTGAGGTACAACCCACTCCTTCTACTTCTGTTTCTTGTGATGATGATGTTGATGATCCTAGAGATCTTCTTGTTGATATGTATGGTGAATTAAAAAAAAACTTTCAAAAAGAAACAAAGTAATGAGATCAAAAATTGATGAGTTGTTGAATGACAATTTTATGTTGTTTTGTGAAAACAAAAAGCTTCTAGATTCTATTGAGTGTTTGAGCATTGAAAGGAAGCTTCAACTATTTCCTTACAAAACATGTCCCTTGAAAATAAGATTCTTTGTGAAAAGATTTTGTCTCTTGAAAAATGCATGTTGATCATGAAACTTTGAGAAAGAAGGTTGATGACCTTACGTCATGTATTGAAAAATTTACAAAAGAAAGGGACAATCTTGATAAACTTCTTGGAGTTCAAAGATCCACTCTTGTCAAAAATGATCTTGGTTACAACTGTGTAAACAATGTGCCAAAATATAAAAACTTCTTTGTTAGAGCTACTTCTACTTCTATGCCTCATACTTGTTCTACTTATTATGGAAGACATGGGTATAAGGCCACCAGATATTATGTGAAAAAAAAAAGTGGAAAATTGTGTTAAAACCATTTGGAGAGTAAAGGGAATCATTGCTAAACCCCCATGGACCCAAGAAAATATAGGTACCAAAGGTTACTTACTCTCCTTTAGTGTAGGTGCACTTCCCTCCAAGATCAAGTGCCACTAAGTAGTTTCTTGATAGTGGATGCTCAAGACATATGATGGGAAATGCCTCACTCAATTAGGGAGGTTCAAGCTACAAATGAAGGATTTGTGACATTCGGTGGTAAGAAGAAAGGGAAAATACTTGTTGTAGGTAATATTGGTAAAGGTCCTTCACCTTTCATTAAACAAGTTTTGCTTATTGATGATTTGAAATACAACTTATTTAGTACTAGCCACTTATGTGATAATGGTTGCAAAGTTGAATTTAAATGTGATACTTGTATTATTCTTGATAGTGTTAGTGGTAAAACTATTTTTGTTGCAAATGGAGTAGGGAATGCATATGTGTTATATCTTGATGAACTTGTTGCATGATGTTAAATGGCTTACCGTTTATGATAATGATGGTTATTTGTGGCATAGAAGATTAGGTCATGTGAGTATGGACTTGTTGAACACACTTTTCTCACAAGAATTGGTTAGAGGATTGCTAAAAATGCATTTTGAGAAAAATCATCTTTGTGATGCATGCCAATATGGAAAACAAACAAAAATGTCTTTCAAACCCAAGAAAATAGTTTCTACTTCAAAACCTCTTGAGGATTTATTTGGACCAATGAGGACCACTAGTTTTGGTGGTAAGAGGTATGCATATGTAATTGTTGATAATTTTTCAATATTTACTTGGGTTCTCTTTCTATCAAAAAAAGCTGAAGTTTTTCATGGATTTGTAAGACTTTTCAAAAATGTTCAAACCTCCCTTGATTGCAAATTGATTTCTATTAGAAGTGACAATGGGAGAGAATTTTACAATCAAGATTTTACAAAACTTTATGATGAGAATGGAATTGTTCATTATTTTTCAGCTACCAAAACACCCTAACAAAATGGTGTTGTTGAAAGGAAATTTTTGAACTTTTCAAGAAATAGCTAGGTATATGCTTTGTGAAAATTCTTTACCAAAATATTTTTTGGCGGAAGCCGTAAACAACTCTTGCTATGTTATGAATAGAGTTCTTTTAAGACATTTTTTAAGGAAAACGCCTTTTGAACTTCTATTTGGTAGAACTCCTCAATTGCTTATTTTGAAGTGTTTGGTTGTAATTGCTTATTTTGGAAACATTTGATAGAAAATCAGATGAATGCATCTTTATTGCTTATTCATCTAACAAAAAGACCTATAGAGTTTAAAATAAAAGAACTTTATGTGTTAAGGAAATAGTTCATGTGAGCTTTGATGAATCTAACATTTACTTTGAAAGAAGAGATGAAGATGATGTAGGTGCTTCAATGAATTATAATCAAACTCATCTTCAAGTACCAACTTCGGAAGATCATGCCAATTAAGAAGAAAAGATTGAGCAAGAACAAGATGGCCAACTTAGTGGTGACGAAGAGCTTCCCAAAGATCTAAGATATGCAAGAGGCCACCCTAAGGAGCAAATCACGAGTGATGTCTTCCCAAGGAGTTAAAACAATGCGGTACTTCATTGATAACTTTACTCTTTTATCTCATTTTGAGCCTAAAAAACATTGATGATGCCTTGTGTGATGATTTTAAGATTGTTGCTATGAAAGAGGAGCTTAATCAAATTGAAAGAAACAAAGTTTGGAATCTTGTCCCAAGACCCCATGATTACCCCATTATTGGTACAAAAATTGGGTTTTTAAAACAAACTAAATGAATCTGGATAAGTTGTTAGAAATGAGGTTAGACTTGTTGCCCAAGGATTCAACCAAAAAGAGAGCATTGACAATGATGAAACTTTTGCTTCGGTAGCTAGACTTGAATCTATAAGAATCCTTTTGACATTTGCTTGCTACAAAGGTTTTCAATTATTTCAACTGGATGTCAAAAGTGCATTTCTAAACGGGTTTATTGATAAAGAAGTTTATGTGAAATTTCCTAATCATGTTTTCAAAATATCCAAAGCTTTATATGGTTTGAAACAAGCTCTTAGAGCTTGGTATGAAAGATTAAGTAGCTTTCTACTTTCAAAAGAATTTTCAAGAGAAAAAGTTGGCACAACTCTTTTTATAAAAACCTTGTGTCAATGATCTCTTACTTGTGCAGATTTATGTAGATGATATCATATTTGGTGTTACTAAAATATCTCTTTGTGATGAGCTTACCAAGTTGATGCAAAGTGAATTTAAAATGAGCATGATGGGAGAACTCAACTTCTTTCTTGGCCTACAAATCAATTAAATCAAGGATGGCACCTTCATAAATCAAGCAAAATATACCAAGGAGATATTGAAGAGATTTGGAATTGACCAAGCAAAAGGTATTTGCACACCTATGAGTTCATCAACCAAGCTTGACAACGATGAAAAAGGTAAAAATGTTGATGAAAATGTGCATAGAGGTATGATTGGAAGCTTGCTTTATCTTTCCAGTAGTAGACAAGATATCATGTTTGCAGTGTGTTTATGTGCTAGATTTCAATCTTGCCCAGAAGAGTCTCATTTTATTGTCGTTAAGCGTATTCTTCATTATCTCATTGGCACACATGATTATGGTATTTGGTTTACAAAATGATCTTCTTTTGATCTTATTACCTATTCAGATGCTAACTATGTCGGATGCAAAGTCGAGTGTAAGAGTACAAGTGGTCATCGTTAATTTGTTAGTAGTTGTCTTGTCTCTTGGTATAGGAAGAAACAAGCTTGTGTATCATTATCTACCACCGAGGCCGAATATATCGCCGCCAGTAATTGTTGTACTCAAGTGGTATAGATGAAGCATACTCTACTTGACTTTGGCTTAGATTTCAAATGTGTACCTATCCTGTGTGATAATATTAGTGCCATTAATTTGAGCACAAATCACATTTAACATTCTAGAACTAAGCATATAGAGATCAATCATCACGTCATTAATGATCATGTAGCTAAAGGTAATATATATTTGGATTATGTGTGTACAAATTAACATATCGGTGACATTTTCACCAAGCCATTGGCCGAGAAAAGGTTTTACTATCTTAGAAGGAGCTTAGGAATATCAAAATTCAATTACTAATGTGTGTATTCAAGTGTGAGAAAAATATGTGAAGTTCAGACGTGGGGTTTAGACGCATGATCTGTAATTCGGATATCCAAACTGCTCTTCAGAGGATCCTCCCTTGTGCATGAATTCTATGCTAATTTCAAAGAAGAAAGGGTTGAACAAGTGGGGGATGATATTGTGTAATGGTTTTCTTCAAGGGTGTCCCAAGTTGATTTTGAATTCAATGATGCCTTGATAAATAGAATTTGTGGAGTGGATGATAATTGGGACAACATTGTTACCTTCGTGAATGGTTGACAAATGAAAGATTTGATGAAGCATTCACTAATGGTAGAAGGTTTAGATCAATAAAGGAAGGGGAGATCAAAGCTTTTGATGCTAGGGGACAAGTATTGCATCATATGATAACCACAATGATAACTTCCAATTTTGGTCATAAATCATCAATTGGAAATATGCATATTGTGATAATGCTTGCTCTTCATGAATGTATAAGATTGAATTTGGGATATATGGCTATATATTGATTTGAGGCACATGATAGGAACAAGAAGGACAGGAAATAAGGTTTTGCCTTATGGAAGGTTGCTTACTAAGATTCTCAAGCATTTGCAAGTTCAATTTCCTGGAAGAGGACTAACCATCAAGAGTGGAGAGATATACACTAATGAGTCTCTCAAAAGGATACGACTAATTCTTGATGTAGATGGTTTATGGAAAACAAAAAGAGAAACTCCTCTAAGGAATGAAAATGTTGAAGAAAGTGAGTATGTTGAAGAGGAAGAGGAGGAAAAAGAAGAAGATGATGAAGAACAAACTCTGGCAAGGGAAATGAAAACTGAGAAAATACACGACTTATCAAGTGAGGGGGAGCAACCTCCCTTCAAGAGAAGATTGTTTGAAGAAATGTCTACTTCTCAATGACATGCCAGTGTTAGAGAAGACCCTAGTGGTGAAGGAATTACTAGAGGAGATACCATTGTTGCCAAGATATTCCAAGAAACTTTAAACAACCACATCAAAGAGATGGAGATAATGTACAAATTCTTTGAAACCTTTGCTCCAATAGTTCTTGGAAAACTTGATGGATTGGAGACCAGAGGGAAGAACATAGAAGAATTATTGATGAGAAATGCTCCAAGTGGTGAAGGAACCTCTAGACCTCAAGAAAGAGAACAAAAAGGTGATGATGAAGATAAGAAGGAAGAGAAAGATGAGGAAGATGATGATGATGATGACCATGAGGATGCTTTGAATTAGTAGCTCGAGGATGAGAAAAATGAAAAATAGGATGAAAAGCAAGAAGGTGAAAATCAAGAAGAGGAGCAAGAGGATGTTGGTGAAGAGGGTTCCTCGATTGAGAATGTTGAAATCACCACACCGTCCATCATGACCTTTAATCAAGGAAGGGTGAAGCATGTGGTAAGAAAGAAGGGAGCTAGAAGATCTTCTCCATCACCATCACAAGACTATGCATTTTTTCACTCTATCTCTTACTTTATTGCTTTGATAATTTAGAAACATTATGTGCTTAGTATAACTTATGTTTTTCGTGGATGTTTTGTTCCTAGCATAGTTTATGTAACTTCACATTTTAGATTTTCATGTCTTTTTACCATGTGTACTATTTTTGTGAAGCTCAATGATGAAACATTATTGTTGAGAGCTTCTTTTCTTAATGATATTTCACTTTGACCACCCCAAAACGGGGAGAAGAAAATGAGTGATTGCAAAATGTGTATTGCTTCTAAGCATTGATGAATGTGGTTGATATCTTGTTTTTGTATTGATGAATGTTGAAAATTGAGTATTGATGAATTGCTGTTATGAACTGATGATTATGGTTGATATGGAGTTGGTGATTATGATTGATATGAATTTGAGCATTGATGTGTTCATATGTTGATTCTATGGTTGATATCTTTCTTGGATGCTTTATGGTGTTTTGATGAATGATTTGTGTGGCCAAAATCATCTTCTTAAAACTTTTACCAAAAGTTCGGACTGGAAGTTCAGATGCAGACCAAAAGTTCGTACGCTTGAACTTTCTAGTCAAAAAGCTGTTTTGCTATTAATCAAATCACTCAAAAACTGTCTTGATCTTTCCTAAAATGGTTGATCAACCTTGGGAAGGCTTGTTTTCAAGATTCACAATCACTATCTTGGATATTTTGCAATTCGGACGTGAAATTTCAAATTTTGGACTTATACACTTCAAGTTCAAACTTGTTGAAAAATAAGCATAATCTAAGGGGGAGCTTTAAAAATATTTTTTAACCTCTGAAATTTCTCTTAAAAATATTCTCAATGCTTAAAAGCTATATCTTCCATCTAGATAGAAGGAAGAAGGCGAAAGGCATATGGAGATTGAATGGGCCATAGGCTCATTATGAGCCATTCTATTATCATTGTGCCAAATTGTTTATCATTCATCAATGACATCGATACTTATTGGTGCTACATTATTTAAATTCATCACATTTTGCATCAAGGTTTATCATCATTAGAAAGGGGGAGATGGCAAGCCCTAAGAACAAATCTTGTAGTTTTGATTAATGACAAACATTGATATAGGCTAACTTGAGTAATTGTTATATGATAGAATTTTTGGATTGAAGAAGCAAAGTGATATCATTGCCTTCAAGCTAATGTGAAAAGGACATCTCAAATGTACTCAACTAGTTGAAGAATGAAAAGTATGTCCAAGAAGTTGAAGGCTTTGAAGACACTCTAGTATAGGTTTGCTTTTGCTTGATAAGTATATCTTGTAAACCCTAAACTTCTTGCATTTGGAATCTATGCATTGCATGTTGAAGCACAAACTATTTTGACCTTTCCTAAACTTTGTTGTTGAGCTTAAAAAGTTTTCATAATTCTTTGAAAAACAAAGTATTTGATAACGATTTATAGTTCAAAAGCTTTTTAAATGACTTATCTTTTAGTCCAAATTGATTTCAAACTTGTTGTGGTTAAATTTCAAATGATTTGATAAAGTTTTGAAAAGTTTGGGTCCATTTCGGATGACTCTTGCAGCCTAGTAAATAAAAAGTTCAGACGACCAATTCGGACACAAAGGTCAAAGTTCGGTCGACCTAATTTCACTTTTACTAGTCGTTTCTAGCTGTTTTTTGAACATTTTATTTGAATTGTTTAGTTATATAAATAGCTATAAACTTAGATTTTATGCAAGATTGATCAACTTACATGCTATTATCTTGAGAACATAAAAAATCAAAGAAAAGCTTTCATTATTCATATGCTTCATGTGATTATCAAAGGATTCCAAAAGCAAAAGTGAAGTGGTGCTAGATTTGTTGAATATCTACCATCTTGATTGGTAATTTCTATCCTTATCTCATCTTTACTTTGTTTAATCAAGGTTTTCTTGAGACATAAAACCCTTTCGGTGAGGGTGAACCTTGATTTGGTAGTTCAAGATTGTCTTGTGACATAAAATCTTTTTTTTCGTAAGGGTGAACCTTGTTTGTTGGATTGGAAAAGAGGTTATTGGTGTAAAACCCTTTGAGGGTGAGCCCCTAGTGTAATTACTTGACTTGATCACTTAGTAAATTGGTTGAAATCCTTGAGTGTGGACTCAAGGTAGTGGGTATAGATCTTGGAGAGATTGAGCCACTATAAATTGTTGTGTTTCTTTCTCTACACTTATTACTCTTTTATTTGTACTATCTTCATTTGTTCTTTGTGGTTATTAATATTGGTTGTGGACTTATTGATTGCTCTTCTTGATTGGTCTTCCTCTTTCAACTACTCTTTTCCAAACGCATAAAACCTTGAAGGTAGTGAATTTGAAAAAGGAGATTCTATTAAAGAAAAAGTTTTCAAAAATTAGTCAAAAACCTAATTTACCCCTCTCCTTAGGTTTTTCAATTATGCATGTCCATTATTCCAAGAGATAATTCTTCTAAGGTATGGAATATAAAAGATTAGGGGTTACAATCAAAGTTGTAACATCCATCCTTTATATACCACTATCTCTATTATATTAGAGAATATGAGAGATTATGAAAGGTAAGTTACGTAAGTTATAGAGAAGGCTACTGATAATCTATGATAGAAAGGGTCACTTCTAACTCTATAAATAGGAGCTCGTAAAAATGTGGATGGATGGTGAGAATCTCTCAATAAAATTCTAATTTATACATTTCTTGTGTTCTCTCTTTCTCTCTTTTTTTATAGTTCAAAGTCTTCTTTGTTATCATTTTATAGTTAGTTTTTGTATCTATTGCAACTAAATTTTATAACATGTTATCAGCACAAGTCTCTACAACTGGAGTTTTAAAGTTTATTCAAGACAAAAAAAGATGTATTTTTTATTTTTGAATTTCTATAGAAAACCTTACAAAACTCAAATTTTATGCTCTTGATATTTCTAGAAAGAACTATCTGTTATGGACACTAGATGCTCAAATTATCTAAATGTAATGGATTTGGTAGACAACATTATCGAAAATAATGCGTGATCATCGTAAAATCATGTAAAAGCCATGATCTTTCTCTATCATCATCTACATGAAGATTCGAAGGCAGAATATCTTACTGTAAGAGATCCATTTGTTTTGTGGAATGATCTAAGAGAGATTTGATCACTAGAAGATGGTCATTCTATCGAAAGCAATGTATGATTGGATACACATATGACTACAAGACTTTAAATATGTAAGTGAGTATAACTTTGCAATGTTTAAAATTACTTCTCAATTAAAATTATGTGAAGAGAATATCACAGATGCTAATATGTTAGAGAAAACATTCTCCACATTTCGTGCCTTGAATATTGTCCTACAGCAACAATATCGAGAAAATGGCTTTAAAAAATATGTCTAATTAATTTCTTGTCTTCTTGTGGTTGAAAAAAATAATGAGCTACTGATGAAATGGACTTGTCCATGGTAGACATCTTCTATACAATCATAGCAATCAGAATAGAGTATCAGGCGCAAAAAATAATAAAAATCACCAAAAATGGGCCAAAATCAATGAGAAAATAAAAGAGAAGGAAATTGATCCAAAAGATCGTGAAGATAAATTCTATCGATGTGGTATGTAAGGTCATTGATCTTAAACCTATCGTATGACAAAGCACCTTGTTGAGCTAACCAAGCATCGATTAAGAAGAAGGGCAAAAGTCCTGAAGTAAACTTTACTTTCCAAAATCCAACTCCCTATGATGGTGTTGATGATAATCTCGATGATACGCTTGTTGATATAACACACCTGGATATGGTTGACGTCTTTAAGCATCCAGAAGGAAGAGTTGATCATCTGATTGGTGATGGAAGTGTCTAAAAGAAATGAGAGTTCTATTCAATGTTCTTTCTAATTTTTAGTTAAGTTTTATGTTTAGTTATATTTTCTTTATAATAATACTTAGTGATAGAACTTTATTTTCATTGTAATAGAACTTTATTTAAGTATGTAAATATATATTTTGATACTTTCATATGACTCTTATTCCTTACTATAGTTCTAAAAGTACCATTGAGGATATTTGCCTCATTGATAGTAGAACTACGCACACTATACTTAAAAGTGAGAGATGTTTATCTTATTTGAATATGGGAGAAACAAATGGTTGTACTATAAATGGTAGTGCAAAACTAATTGAAGGCTCCGAAAGAACTAGTATTTCATTGCCTGGAGGCATAATAATTGCCATCAATAAGGCATTAGTTTCCTCTAGAAGAAACTTAATGAATTTTAAGGATATCTACCGAAATGGATATCATATTGAAATAATAGAGGAAAATATATTTGAGTATCTTTGTGTTACTCAAAATGTCTCCGAAAAGAAATCTATCTTAGAGAAATTACCATCTCTTTCTACTAGTCTATATTATGCAAAGATTAATAATGTTGAAGTACATTTAGCATTTGACATTACCATTTGGGTCACCTAGAACAATTATGATGCAAAAAAATAATTGGAAATACAGATGGCCACCCATTAAAATGTCAAATGGTGTTGAATAAATTTCCATGTGCTCCTTGTTCTCAAGAAAAATTAGTTATTAGACCATCTCAAGAAAAAGAGGGAGTTGAATCTCCCGTATTTCTAGAATAGATTCATGGTAATATATGTGGGCATATTCACTCACCATGTGGGCAATTTAGATATTTTATGGTGTTAGGTGATGCATCGACCCGATGGTCGCATGTTTGTTTATTATCAACTCGCAACTTGGCATTTGCGAGATTACTCACTCAAATAATTCCCCTAAAAGCGTAATTTTCAAATCACCCTATTAAAAGGATGCGTCTAGATAATACAACTGAATATCGTTCTCATGATTTTAATGCTTACTACATGTTAATTGGCATTACTGTTGAACATCCTAAGCACATGTTCACACTCAAAATAGTTTAGTCGAGTCATTTATTAAGAAACTGCAATTAATTGCTTGACCATTTTTAACAAGAACAAATCTCCCTATATCTGCATGGGGACATGAAATTTTGAATGTTTCAGCACTTTTGTGTATTAGGTCATCGAGTTATCTGAATTTTCTCCCTTGCAATTAGCCTTTGGATTTGAACCAAATATCTCTCATTTGAGAATTTTTAGATGTGTGGTGTACGTTCCTATAAAAACCAATCAACGAACTAAAATGGATTCCCAAAAAAGATTGGGGATATATGTTAGATATGACTCTCCCTCTATAGTAAGGTATCTTGAACCTATGACGGGAGATGTATTTATGGCAAGATTCGTTGATTTCCATTTTGATGAGTCTATGTTCCCCAAGTTAGGGGAAAAAATAAACCAAAAGGAAAAGAGCTTGTTTAGACAACATCTTTGAATTAACTAGATCTACACACAAGTGTGAGGGAACTTGACGTTCAAAAGATAGCAAATCAATTTTCAGATGCCTTTGTGTACTCTACAAGGGTAACAAAATCACATCTACAAGCTATAAATGCTCCTACTTAGGTTGAAGTCCCTAAAGAGCAAAATCCAACACCTATAGCTATTGAATCAAAATCACGCCAGAAGCGTAGTCAACCTCTTAGTTCAAAAGATAGAAATCCTCGAAAGAAAAGATGATCAAATAATCAAGGTGATTATATTGAAGAATCTGAGAAAAAAGACGAAGAGACAACTGATGAAAAGATTTAATTTTTTGAAAATAATACAGAGATTTCCATAATTATATAACTTCTGGAAGAAGTTGGAATTAAATGGAAATGATTGTTGATAACTCATTTGCTCACAATGTAGCACTTGAAGTTTTAAAAGATAATGAGGATATTGAACCAACATTAGTTGAATAATATCGACATAGGGATGAGTGGTTAAAATGAAAAGATGCGATTCAATTGGAATTGAACTCAGTTTTGAAACGTAAAGTTTTTGGACTTGCAGTCTGAAAAGCCTGTTAGTTATAAATGAGTATTTGTACGGAAGAAAAATGAGAATAATGAAGTTGTGAGATATAAGACATGACTAGTTGCACAAGATTTTTTGTAAATACCAGGTATCAATTATGATGAGACATATTCACTTGCAGTGGATGCAATCACATTTCGAATCCTTTTGAGTCTGGCAGAAAATGAAAAGGTTAACATGCGCCTAATAGATGTAGTGACGGCTTATCTATATGGGAATCTTGACAGTGACATTTATATGAAAATTCCAGAAAGATTCAACATGCCTGCAGCATGTATATCTAGTTGTTGTGAAGATTATTCTATTAAGTTACAAAAATCATTATATGACTTAAAGCAGTCTAGACGTATGTGGTATAACCGCATTAGTGAAAGCTTATTGAAGTAGGATACAAAAATGATTCAATATATCTATGTGCCTTCATTAAGAAGTATGTTTCAAGATTTGTGATATTTGCAATATATGTCGATGATATCAATCTTATTGGAACTCCAGAAGAACTCCAAGATGCGATGAATTATTTAAAACAATAGTTTGAGATAAAAGATTTTGGAAGGACTAATGTCTTGGTCCACAAATTGAGCATCTAGAATGTGGATGTTTTATTCACGAATCGACATATACGATGAAAGTCCTGAAAAGATTTTACATGGACAAAGCACATCCTTGGAGCAGTCCAATGGTCGTTCGATAACTAGATGTTAATAAAGATGTCTTTAGAACTCGAGAAGAAAATGAAGAACTACTTGTTCTTGAAGTACCTTATCTTAGTGCAATAGGTGCACTGATGTATCTTACTAATAATATAAGACCTGATGTATTATTTTTTGTGAACTTATTAGCAAGATATAGTTCTTCTCCTACAAGACAACGTTGGAATTATGTTAAGCATGTCCTTAGATATCTTCAAGGTTACATAGATCTCATATTACTTTATAAGAATAAAGCCAGCCCGCAAGTTGATTGATTATGCGGATGTGGGATATTTATGCGATTCACATAAAGCACATTCTTAAACTGGTTATGCATTTACCTATGGTGTTTTACGAAATAATCCATGATAACCCCCTCATCTAATCATTCTGAAATTATAGTCCTTCATGAGGCAAGTCGAGAATGTATATGGTTGAGATCTATGATATATTATATTTAAGAGAATTGTAGATTATCCTTTGAAAATAAAATTTTAACCCCTCTGTATGAGGATAATGCAGCTTGTATTACTCAATTAAAAAGATGATATATTAAGGGAGTTAGGACAAAACATATATCACCAAAATTTTTCTCTACTCATGAACTCCAGAAGAGTTGTGAAATTGATGTACAACAAATTCGATCATGTGATAATCTGACATATCTATTCACTAAGACATTACCGACAACAATATTTAAGAAATTAATGAATAAAATTAGAATGCATGGGTTAACAAATTTTAAAGGATCATCTCATCAGGGGGAGTAACAATGACATAAAGAGTAGCATACCCTTTTTTCTTCACTTGATTTTTTTCCACTGTATTTTTTTATCCAGTAAGATTTTAACGAGACATACTCTTTATGTAATGGACATCCAAGGGAGAGTATTATGAAATATTATGAATGCCCATTATTTCAAAAGTTAATTCTTCTAAGTTATGGAATATGAAAGGTTAGGGATTACAACTAAAGTTATAACATTCATCCTTTATAGACTACTATCCCCATTACCTCCATATCTTAGAGAACACCGAAAATCATGAAAGGTAAGTTATAAAGAATAATACTAATGATCTATGATAATAATTGTCACTTCTAACTCTATAAATAGGAGCTTGTAAAAGTATAGATGTATGGTGAAAAGCTTTCAATGAAATTTTAATTTCTACATTTCTTGTGTTTAAAGTCTTTTTTATTATCATTTTATAGTTAATTTTTGTATCTATTACGACCAAATTTTACAACAACAATCATATTTTAAATTCATTTTGCAAAAGAATATTTAACACGTGAGAACTTGTTCTTAGACTCTAAATGTATCACAAGTAGTTTCGATCTCAACCCTAAAAAATATTTAGTGCTTTGTAAGTGGGTTTAAACCCCTTTATACTCTTAACACTTTGTATCTTGTAAGTGGGTTTGCGAGCTAAAGACTACTTGTCTCGTCTAAAATGTTTCAAACCATACGCTTGTTTGACGCTCATATATAGTGCTGCTCTAGGTCAATTAAATAAACTGCTCTCATAATGCTGAAAACAAAAAAGTTTATAAAGTGAAACAAATTAAAGAAAAGAAAAAAGCATTTTGATCATTCATGTTTGAGCATACAAAAGGAGCAAATTCATTGTAGTGTGGTGGTCACAAGATGATCTTTAAGAAAGATGGTTTCCGTCTTTGAGAGCCGCTACATAAGATCAAAATCTTATAAACAGCTTGCTCTTTAAATGCAAATCGACATGAAAATGACAGACCTCGTCCGACATGATGCACCTCTTGGAATGACAATGGGTTCATTTCTATTATTCCTTGGAAAGCAAATCATAGTGAACTTCTGGTTTTTTGTACTTTGAGATGCATAACTCCTGAAAGCCAATTCAAATTCCAAGTTAGTATGAAAATGCTCCACCACGACATGAGGGAAGCCTGAGCAAATGCCGGAATGGCTTAAAGAAGGTGATTGGGAAATTCTGATAACTAAGAAACGGAAAACATGTGAGATCAGTCTCTGGCTCTGGGAAAGGAGAAGATTATAGGCCGAAAAAAGCCATCCTGTTTGATATGTACATCCCATATCCTTCAGTGATTTAAGAGATCGAGATTATAATATGATTTGCTCCCATCTGGATGTTTTTGGGAGCATTTCAAGATCCCATTGATACTTTTCATTAGAGTTCGGACGTGCTTGTTTTGATCCTTGGGCAACTAACAACTTCCCTTTCAAATCATATGAAGACGAACTTTGGACAAAGAGGAAAAGCTACTCGATGAAGTTCAGAATGTGTTGGAGCCATATCAAGAAAAAATGACTCATTGTTAATCCAAATTTTTGGTGCAGATGATGCCAGATAGCACGATAATTTAATAGCCTTCTTCAAGGACACAATCATAAGCTAATCTGTTAAAATGATACTTACTTGCATGGCATATGCTATGTGGATCAACACAGACTCAGACCATGGCTTTCCAATAATTTGAAGACCAATAGGCAATCCATCCTTATCATAATCGACCTAATGAGAAAAAAATCAGATTATGAGCTATTTTGAAAGAGAAAATTCTCAAGTTGGAGCCTAAAAGTGCAGGAAATTCGAAGAGTAACACTGATCATGCAAAAGGATCAAGGGCATACTGGAACGGTAATTGCAGGCAATCCTAGAAAGTTCCCTGCTATCTGGTATCGAACTAATGCAGCTGAAATGGCGAAAATGAAATAAGATTTTCAGTCTGATACAATATCATTTACTGAATTCGAATACGAAGAGAGCAAAATGAAAAAAAAGGGTAAAGGTAGAAGGCATAGCAGGTAACCTCACAAAGGATAAGAAACAACCATGAACTGATCCTGACAGTTTTCCATACCTCCATTTACGTAGTCTAGTTCTCCAGTCTTCAAGGCATCATCTTGTATTGGATAGGCAGTTACACTGCAAGTTGCATTGAGAAATTTCTGATGATTTGACGTGAAAGTTTTAATTGTCAGAGGAAAATTTTACTAGAAAAGCCATGCTTCTCCCACTAAGTTCTAACTTTTGAAGTTTAGAACGGTGGAGCACCTTTTCCGGATCATGTTAGATACTTAAGAAATTTAACCATATAAATGCCTTATATGTGTATATATACCCTGTCGTTGGGGTGACAATTACATCTGCCTCAGCAAATATCCTTTTGTGAAATTGCAGCTGCCGGTTCCTGAAAATAGTAACAAAAGAGAAAGCTGTATTAGAATTATCAATGTCATAAAAAACCTGTCCTCTCCCACAAAACTGTGAAGCAGAAATTAAGAGGAACTGCAGATTGAAAAAATGAATTTCTTCTTAAAGAGAGTCCCATGAGAGAATTCAAGTACTTCATGAAATAAGCTTAATATGAAAGAAATTTAGAACGAGGTATACTTTCGAGCTTGCTTCCAAACACTTTAATGTGAAAGAAGTTTTAGTTCAGTGATCTTCTGGGATGCAAAAACAAGCCTGTGCCCAGAGACAAAAATAGACTCCTTGAACATGACATATGGTACTTCAAATTTTTGTTTTTACTCTACCAGAGAATAAGGAGAAAGATCAAGCATGGAATTATGGAAAATAAAGTGGCACTCTGTTGGCAAGGAACTGAGGAAAAAAGTTTGAATAGAGGATGCCATCTTATGATAAAACGGAAATCTAAAATAAACGTTTCAAAATCGAATATTAGGCTAATCAGATACCTGGGATTCTCAAAGTTTTACTCCGAATCCATTCATAAATGCGACATGGAAAGTACCATGAAACTTCTTAAGAAGGTTTCCGGAGCTTACTCTACTATAGACCTGAACGTGAAGTGCACGATGATGCCTATATCTCAAACTACATTGTCTATTATGATGGTTCACATTTAAAAAAGTAATGGAATACAGTCAGCTTTTGATGGTTCACATTCAAAAAGTAATGGAATACAGTCAAATTTTATGAGGTTATGGTTTCATCAACCGATAGAATATAGCTCTCTTAGCAAGATTAGATTCTTCAGCAACTCCCAGTCCTAAATAAAGAAAATTCTTGCCACTGTGTTAAACATGTGCTTGAAACTGGCATTCTTCTGATCAAAGTTTCTGATATTCCATGTTCTTGTCTTTGCTAAAAGTTGTTTTCAAAGTTTTAGATCCATGTCTAACATCATCAACATTTTCCAGGAACCTCTCAGCTGTGTCTCCAACACCAACACAACATATTAAAAGTATAAATGCTATTTTTTCCAGGAACAGAAATGTGAAACAAATATGGGGAGTTAATTCATTCATCAAAAGGGCACATTAATATATGGTATTTCAGATCTAATATAAAAGGTGACATAATAGAGAAATTTTTATAAAACATATTCAGTATATCCTAATCATTATCACAAGAATGCATGCATAAGTGTTTCGTGACAAAATATTGATAAAATCTAAGTATGAAATTCATGAAAAAATAAATCTAAAATACTTTAACGAACCCAAAGCACAAAAACATAGTCTACCTAATAAGAACTCTAGAATATGTGTATCCTGTCTTTCAGAAAAATCTTGAATCTACAGATCCTTGTCCTACCATTGATTATATAGTCGGTGGAAAAGTATGGAAAAGTAAACATCAAGAATTACAGGAGTTTAAGTCATCATGCTACTCAATTGTCAGATCTTTGAGGGGTTATACTTATCATCTTCATGACATCACTTCAATAATTGCTACAAACTTTTTCATTTTACACAATATTAGCAGTCAATACAATTAGAGTAAGTCTGATTACCGGATTCGCTGAGCATTTATGTATTCTCTGCTGCTGAAAGAACTGTATATAGCAACCGCTACCCTAGCATCCCACCCCAATTCTGCCTTATCCCTGATTGAAATCATGGTCATGTTATTAACAGAGGGATTTAATCATCTTTAAATAAAAAGAGAGTTATCAATAACATATCTCCAGTGGAAACCGCATACAGCTTTTCTAGATGGCAAGCAATGGAAGTACTACATTCAGAGCCAATTGTCGAGTAGTGCGCGAGGCGCATCACCTCTATCTCTGGTATGGTAACCTCAATAGTCTAAGATACAGGAAAACTTTAATTAGTACTAAAGCTGCACTGGTTCATTTAAGTTTGGGTTGCAAAAGGAAGAACTAAAAAAAGAAAAGGTAATATCTTTTCTAGTGTCCTCTTTTTTTGTAGAGGATAACGGAAATAAGTTCTTCCGGTTGTACGAAACAGGTATAATTTCATGAATAAAAGAAGCTGCACAGGATGCTGGTAGATTGACAGTACCTTCCATCCATATTCATCGTACAATTTGGCCAAAGCATTAGAACAACAAACTCTGATGTCATCAGTACAGTCATCAAACCACTGATCACCAAAATAAAGCACTGAGATCAGCATGAATACAAAGATAAGAGATTTTAATATAAGGTGCATATGCAAACTGTATCCTTGTTAAGGCAGAAAACAAAAATGATTTACAGTTTGAAAAGCTAGTTATGCACCTCTCTGTATTTTGCCAGTTTGATATTAGGCACGTAGTTTGGTGACTTGAGTACGGGAAAAAGTACTCTGGGCTGTAGAATCTCCAAACGAAAAGAAAGGAGGTTAAAATTTAGTCAATCAACATGCACAGATTGCCTGAAAATAGCCACCAAAGCTCTAAAAAGATAAATTTTTGACAAGCTTTGCAATAGAATAGCAGATACATGCAAACAGAATTAAAGTGAATTAGATTAACTGTTCTACTGTAGGACAGTAGTAATAGTTCTGATATTTTTAGGCAGAGCAAGAAACAGGTTTCACAAGCTAAATAGCACTGCCAGGCCTTTCATATGTAAATATCAGATAAGACTCCACATACCACTACAGAGGACTGCTGCAATGATAATGGACCACTGATAGCTGCATAGCTGTAAATTGATCATTACATTGAAATTATCTTCTCCATCATTAAGAATTTTGGGAGATGACCTCTAGAAAGGGACTAGTAAATCAAGAATACTTACACAATAAGCGCATCTTCAACTGTACCAGTAAGTATTCCAACCATACCAACTGTCCAGTTCAGAGGAAGAATACTGTATAGACAATGCAAGTAAAAGTTAAGCAACAAGTTCTAAAACTGGAAAGGATTGATGAATAATGATCGATGACAAATACCCAGAGAGAGGCACACGGCTAAAAGTTGGCTTGAGACCAACAACACCACAGAGAGCAGCCGGCATCCGTACAGATCCTAATTGGCAGGTAATGAAACATTTTTTGATAACTAAGTCAAGAAAGAAGAATACTATTTTGAATAAGGCCTACAAGTACTTGACAAGCTCAATATATTAAGATCATATAATGGCTTGTGAGCAATTAATCTATTTTCATACCTTGATCATGATAGCAGGTAAGACCACATGTTGGCTGGTCTGGTAAGGTGGAAGCAATTTAAACTGAACTTGGTTTATGATATCATGTTTATATTACTACCTTTATTGCTTCAGAAATTGACAGAATATGCATAAAAATATTCAGTTCTATTCAAAATCATGCTTTATTTAAGAAGATTGGTAATATTTCTTCTGTAGATAGAATCGAAAGAGTATTGCAAAAAGAGTATTGTACAAAGGCTAAGGAAAAAATTGACTGCTTCAATAGACAAGGTCTTCATTTGATGCTTGGTTAAACTGATAATTAACAAATCTTATTTGCTAAAGATGCAGTATGTGCTTCTTAATTTTCCATGTGGAGCAAAATACAAACCTAATTCGAGGACCAACCTGGGTCATTTGTTGCAGTAATGTCTTAGGTTCTCTAAATTTCGTGATAATTGTTTCTAGTTGGTGAAAGGTTTCCTTCCTGTAAAATTTCTTCTCCGTTTAGGAGCATCAAATTGCTGTTTGAGCTATAAATATGATAGCTTGACTTAGAAAAATGCAGAGAATTTGCAGAAATAATGTATATGGTCCATTCATTTCAGTGATATCTGATGGCTGAAACTTGAAAGAGTCAGGTAAAAGTAGAATGTTCAGCAAAGGATGAATCAATTGATTTGTTGCTTTTGCACCTGGTGCAACAGCAAGCGCCAGTTTAACTTGGGGAGGTGGTGATATAGTAGAAGTTGGTGGCAAGGTAGCTTTGTAATGTATTCCATTAGGAACCGCAGATTTTTGGTACATCACATTCATGCATTTAAGATTCTTGTGACGGTATTGATACTCCTTAAAGGTGTTTTATTTGCTTGTAGCTCCCATTTGATACTGGATAAAGCAGATAAAGCAAATCTTGGTTTTCATTTTCCGATGTATTAAATCATCTTATTTACCTCCTCCATCAACTCCCAGGGCAGCAGGGCATAGTCCTGCACATACTACAGCGGCAGATCCACTAGAAGAACCTCCAGCAATTCTGCTAGTGTCATATGGATTTCGAGTAGTCCTAAAATGGAAGTAGAAATTTTAGGTGATAAACAACTAATGGACATTTATAATAGACATTTCTTGTTGCATATAGCATATTTTCTTACCCATAGTGAGGATTTATTCCGCTGGTTCCAGCCCCAAGCTCATGCATGTTTGTTTTTCCAACCAGAATGGCACCACATAATCTCAGTCGTTTAACACAGCAGGCATCATCTTTACAGGATCTTACTTTGTGTAACCACTTAGTACCACCTACATGATCCATTAATTATTGATATAACTGAATAAAACACTTGGTTTATCAATCTTCAAATGAAGATGAAAATGATATGATATGCTTCAACATTTCAGAGATCATAATATAATATACCTGTGGTTGGATAGGGCAGACAATCTATTTCATCTTTAATGGCAATTGGAACTCCATCTAGAACAGATATTGGTTCTCCTGAAGTAGAACATAGTGTGAAAAGAAACATTTACTTGAAAAATCAGAGAAATACTTTTGTCATATGATAATGTTCGAAGAATCCAAATATGAAAACAGCAAGAGTACTCAATGGGATCCTAAAGATTCACATTCTCAAAGAGCTTCTATTAATTAAACATATTAATTTGATATATAGCTGCAGACTTAAAATGCTTAGAAATAAATCCCCCTAACAAATATACTAGACTTCGAGTTATCATCAGAAGTAATGCCTCAATTGTTATGGATCACCAAGCTGCTTCTCTAAAGGTGTTTCTTATTAGGGAAAGTATCATTTTGGAACAAAAACTTAAGAGGAAACATGCATTCTGACTTGGAGGTTGAAACAAGGTAGATAATATTTGATAAAATAGAAATAAGTGGAATTGAAGCAATTACAGTTAGAAACAGAAATGCATACGACAACACCAGAAGATCATGTAGGTGTATACATTTTTAATCGTAGTGCTTAACTTTAATTGGAAGGGGAGAATGTTGGAGATTAACCCTTCTAATACAAGCTAGAAAGTATACCTTGTTCATATCGATGAGTTGACTCCTTAGCTTGTCTTAAAATATCTTCAGAATCAAAATTAATAAAAAATGACATCTGCAGAGAAACACTGGATGATTCCTGTACAGCTGCTATAAGTCGCTTTGCAACCTTTGGCAAAACAGGAGTAATTAGTTTCCTAGAAGTTCACCAGCTAAAGCGTTCACGAGAAGAAGAATGAAGTAAAGTTATAATGGTACGTGAAGAGCTGCAATGGAGCTTAATTAATAAACGGGATATAGCTATTGGATCACTTAAAGATGCAGTTAATAGAAATTTTAGCATAGTTATGTTTGATGTCATACCATACAAGGAGTTACTTCTCCTGAGGCATAAGCTCTTGCATAATCCATTACCGTCCAGCGGTTAAAATTAAGCTTTGAATCCTTAGGCATGTTCTCTGAAGATTGAAGAGAATCGACAGCCTGTTGAACTTGTTCCACTGGAGACACATTAGTGTGTATGAGATTTTCATCAGGCCCTGCCAAACAAGCTGAGATTACTAGAAGTACTAAAAAGCTTTGGAAAAATACATCCAACACTTGTCTGTTCTTCTGGATAGCCCGCAAACTGAAACTGAGAAATGAAAAACATGGAGACAAAGCCCATCCTTTTTCCTTTTACCATGTAAATCTGATATATCATTTACATTTCTATTAGTCAACAATCATATAAAATCCATCTTGTCCAATGAAATTAGAAGGAAAATAAAAGATGAAAAGAGACATTCACCTTCATAAGGGTGCAAAGGCACATAGAGAGGTGGTTCCTGCAACTCACTGAACGAAACAAGCTGCAAAATTATGCTTTTAGTTAGCAGAATATAACTCATGCTGCAAAGACAACTGCCATAGTTTGGTAATCTACCGGAGTCCTCTAGTGTTGGAAACCTCTGGCCAACATATACTTTCAAGGAAAAATAGAACTAAAAGTTGCAGAAGGGAGTCCTGGAAATACTTAAGTGAGTTGCATTAGATGCTTCAAGCTTCATCCTTTTTCTTAGGCACAGTAATCGTGCTAAGTGCTATTAAGGACAATCATGACATTACAGCTCCTCCAACGCTCTATATGAAATTTCTTAGTAAAGATAAACAATGTTTCTCTATCTATATTACACATTTAGTACAATGTTGTTCAAAATTTTATACAGAGTGACATACGCAAGAGAAAAACAAGAAAGTGAAGATTCATTGACGCATAGTTTTCCTGAAAGTTGTGCTAAAGTGTACCTAAAAAGTCCATTAATCCCAAAACATTCTAATAGTTCTCATACTCAATTTCCTGCTTAGAAAAGTGCAAATTTCATAGGAACTCTAGAAAATTGGGAAACTTGAGCAGTTTGCAAGCAAATCTTGTGACTTCAGGTCAATTGAATAAATTCTGGTTATGGAATAAGGAAAATACTCTACTGTTTTCCCTCAGGATTCCAGTCCCGAATCAAAAGAGTTACACTCCCAGCACAAAATCTAGGATTCTTGTACTTAGGACTTTCTACAAACTTCACCTAGACAATATGGACAAGGGGAACTTCAAAATGCTTAAAAGAGAGGAACATTCAATTCAAGTGTCCTTTGACTCTCAGGTTACTGCTGCTATGAGAATGATGGGAACTCCGAAATTCCACTTTCCATTTTTGTTGTATCCAAATCCTTTCCATTCCCTCCGTTGTCACTCTTCATTAATCAATCTTGAACTGATAAGAGCCGATTTGATCATTAAGTCCAGGATCCATTTCTCTTCATTAGAGATATTAGCTCTTTAATAGAGTGAAAACGGATTCTTTTGTTTGTAAAGGGCAAAATGGCTTGGCTTTCCATGAATGAATTACCAAAAAGTTCAAAATTAGGATCCCATATGTCAACATCGCATAGAGAATAATATAATGTGCACCCCATACATTTTTTTATAATCCTTGTGACAGTGTTTGGGATTCAAAGGCTTCTAGAATAGTTAGCCATATTAGCAATACACCAAAATCTCTAATTAGTTAGAAAAAAAGGTTTGCACTACTAGTCGGTCAATCAGGCTCTACCAGCCGGGCCTGTCATGCGTAAGCTCGACCACATTTCTTCGGGTTTATGGACAACAAGTCCAAATTGAGCTCCATGGTTCGGCCGAGTCCGACTATCCCGACTTTTCCTTTCAGTTTTGGCATAAAAGCTTTTACCTTCTATATTTTGTAAGAAATGTTTGTTTGTTCGCTCTCAAAGGATTTTCTTGATCTTTTTATGGAATAATTGACATTATAATCAAATGTTTCTTAACTAAAACTAAAAATATATATTATTTAATTTCATATATATATATATATATATATATATATATATATTATTTATGTTCATAATTAAACATCTATATTTTCTTTTTAAAATATTCAAAATTGAATACCAACTTTTTAAAAATAGTTACATATATTCTTTAAATTTTCACTATTAACTTCCTTAAATTTAAAAGTAAACTCTGCTAATATATGATTCCACTACCAATCTCTGTAACTCCTTTGACTTACAAAATTTAACTTTCACTAATATATGAGTCCTACCACAAAATTTTTATTTAATAAGAATATCATAAGATTAATGAGAGTAAAATTAATAAATTAAATAGGTCAAAGATCCTCCCTAAATTTTATACCAAATTAAAATGAGATATTCAATTATAAAAGAAGAAAATAATTATAATATGTGAATATATGTAATTATATATGTGGGTCGAACCTAAAATGAACTGAGTCTAATTTACTCTTAAAAATAAACTGTAACTTTGTTAGTCAGAACTCATTAACAATCTTGTACAACACATATTTATATCACCTAATATCAGTTGTTTCGATAAGTAAACAATAACACACAGATAAAAATATTTCATTTCATTGTTGTTTATATATATATATATATATATATATAATAAGAGTTCAACAACTCATCAAATTTGTAGAAGAATCTAACAAAATATCAGCGGGCCTTGACAGAGAAAGCCATAACGAAATCAACTTTGTCTAACATTAGGTTAGCCCAGTTTGATTAAGTGAAACAACCAAGGAAAAAAAAAAAGAGGGTATACAAAGGGAAAACTCAACAATATCATCCCTAATTTATTTTTTATTGCTCGTACAAGTTCCTGTTAATGTGTCTCTTTTTCTCTCTATCCTCCTGACTTCCCCAATCAAACCAAGCCTGACTTAGACCTTATTACGCCTAGAGCAACACCTTTTGGTGTACTCAGTCTATAAACCGAAGGAAGGGTCCCGAAGTAGCCGATGATAGATACTCTCAACTAATCTTTTTTTCTTTTTTTCCCCTTATTTTTTTATAATTTCTTTTTAGTTCCCTTACAAAATGGGCACTGAGGGCCAACTTTCACGGCCTCATTAAGCAAGATTTGAAATGTTTGTTGGATTTGCGGCTGCAACAATTTTCTTGTGAAGTAATTAGGTATAGGATTCTAGTATGCGAACTCTCTTATTTATTATTGACACTCTATTTTTCTTTATTTTCTCCTTTAAAAGACTATAATACCCTCTCTTTTATCCATTAATTATTAGTCTTTTTGCATTGATTGGGATATATTTTATATTAAGGCACAAATTACTTATTGTCCAATTATATTTAACGCATTATCCTTCCAAATCTTATTTTCTACATTTTATTAATTTGTTATCAAAGTAATACGATAAAAAGACTAATTCACGACTATTTGTTCATTGTTATGAATTTGTTGACGCGCAATCGTTGTCGGCACAACAAAATAGTAATACTAATGTAGAGAACTTAATAAAGAAATTATAATATATAGAATAGGAGAAAACTATAGAAAGAAAATAGAGAGAGAGAACAAGAGATCTTTATTAATTCTCTGAGAGTAAATTGATCAATGAATGAGAGTATCCAACACCTCAGTCTAGAGCCCTATTTATAGGGTCATAATACAAGAGTTTATGAAAACTCAAATTCTAATGGGGAAAGGAAATCAAATCTGATTAGGATTCATATTTTGGGAGTTCAGTTCTCTTCAGGAAACTGATTAATATGAACATCCACATATTATTTCATAACACTCCCCCTTGGATGTTCATAACATAAAGAATATGCCTCGTTAAAACCTTACTAGATAAAAACCCAATGGGACAAAAAACTCTAGTGAAGGAAAAAGAGTACACTACTCTTTATGTCATATTTACTCCCCCTGATGAGATAATCCTTTAAGGTTTCTTAACTACCGCATTCTAATTTTGTTCACCAATTTATCAAATGATGCGGCTGGTAATGCCTTAGTGAATAAATCTGTCAGATTGTCACATGATTGAATTTGTTGCACATCAATGTCACCACTCTTCAGGAGCTCATGAGTAAAGAAAAATTTTATCATATCTCCTTAGATATATTCCAAACTTTATTATCATCCAAAAACATAGTTGGAATTCCTCCGAGGATATAAATTTATCTCGAATACATTAATCATGATCACATATATTCTCAACCAACATCATGAATTTCTATTACTTCAACATGAGTTGAAGATGTGGCTGTTATAATCAACACATACTTATAAATGCATGATTTATGTGAATCATATATGCAACTTATACCTTACATATCCATCTCAACAGGAGTTGGTTTTTCTCAATATTCGAGATAAGTTATCTCAAAGAGATTCAAAAGCAAGCTTAATGTCGTCTCAAAATTTATTGGGTAGAGAAGAACTATAATAGATATCTACTTGCACGTGGACAAGTGTATTCATGCTCTAAATTGCAGAGTTATGGTACTTCAGGACCAAAGAGTTCTTCAATATCTTTTAATAGATATAAAAGATCTCACATACAATACAATAACTATTGATGTGCTATGTCCATGTGAAACATCTTCAGGATGTTCAATCAAAATAAAATGTTGGCTTTTCAAAACGTTGATCACAATACTTGCTTCTCTAATTTCTTCAAGAAAAATATCTTGATCATCAAATTCTTTTCTCTTTTGAGGATTTTATTTTCAAAATCAAGAAATCGATCACGCTTCAGGCGTGTATCAAAATTATATAGTTATATAATTCATATATTTGTCCTGCTGAGACATTTATCCAAATATGAATATCTATAAATAGAATATTATATTGACTAACTCTACAGGAGTCAGACAAACAATCAATATGCAATATTATGCAAATAAATAATATTTTGAACTTCTAGTTCATTAATACTTGTGTATAGATCAAGATAATAAAAGTCATAAATAATATCCTCTTTTAATTGATGATTTTCTCCCCCTAATGTGGGGAACATTATACCAATCAGTAGATTGTATAATGAGGATATATTCTGATAAAGAAATACATATAGCAAGTATAGCTACGTATAGAATTTCTTTATATATGGACATATTCAATCATTCTTTCAATAAAAATTCACTAAGATAATCTCATTATATTCTACAGGAACAATTATATGCTTCAAGCATATCGAGTCCATCAGGGACTTCAAATATAAGCTCTATTATTAAATGATAACAAATATAAACATATATTAAGTGTCATCATTCACCATTATATCCACCACTAAAAATATATTTCTTCGTTATCAGTGCCAGGTCTTACGAAGAATCATACACCATAACTCATGGCAATATTCACTTTTGTGGTTCGCATTTTATAAGTAAATATTAATTGCTATCTCTTTGAGATTACACTTCAAGTGTATTATTCCTGCTGGGAATACATGTACACTTCAAGTGTACTTGTGAATAGTTTAAACTTTTCATATTTCTCATGCGAACTTTATCATTTCGAGTCTTCAGACCTCGATTTGAAAATCCTCAATATATTATGCGCATTAATATCTTTAAAGTCATATACTTGTACGGTTCCAATAGTTCCCAATCATGTTGAGATCTCATCATTTATCACAATTTTCAGGTACCTGAATTTCTTCTGGAAATAATATATCAATGATGTTTGGAGGGAAATTCTGCTAGAATTTAAATCTCCTCAACTTAACATATATGACCATCTTAAACCTTTGCTCCAGTAAGGTGTTTGTATCTTTGGAACCGACTTATCTACCACATTTTAGTTGTGTCTCAAATTTAGTTATAATGGTAGATTATCCTTCAGGGATATCAAATATAATAGGAGCATAATTTGCCGGATATTGGTTAGTTAATATACCTGGCTATATAAATTATCCTTTGAACTTTTGGTTCAATGTATCTTCTATGAGGATCAAAAAAGAAGATCAAGATGAGACACGTACTAATATCTTTATCCAGCCTCATGATTTCTCCTCTTTATGTTGGGGCAACATATTCCAAATTAACAAAATACGAATCTCTCCCTTGAGATTTTCTCCCAACATATTTAATAATCTCTTTTGAGAACCCATCTCATTACCTTTGTGGTGGTGCAACATACATAGTGCATTTTCTAAATTGAGGATAAAAAAATATTTGGTTTCTGACCACAAACCAACTACTATGAGGAGAATTATAATATGTTGGTAAAATACGAAATAAGTGCTAATATATCACAGTCATGAACATTCTGCAGGATATTCAATATTTATCTCAATGCAACCAGTATTATTAGGACAAATTATGTCTTTGGGAGAATCTTAAAACATGAGCTCATTATCAATAAATTGTGCAAACTACAGGTTGCAAAAATAACAATATACATACGACTATTTGTTGATGCATCAACTAATAATTTTTCATATTCATCCCAAAATAACACATTCAACTCCAAGTAATACTAGCAACTTTTAAATAAAACAAATAGCACATATAAATTCGTTATATTAGGAAACTTCTGGTTCCATAATAAATTAATAATCATAATTCGTATTTTAATGACCCGAGATGGTCCAACCGGTCATGCCAACTAATAAATTATTTATCAGTAAACTTCATGTTTACTCAATATTGCATCTCAATTTTATAATTCTATACAATATAACTCAGGAGAGATAAATAGTGGTATCTATAATTGACATATATTTCATGTCATAATGGTAATGCATATGCCTCAAAAAGCTCATTCATTCAATGTCTCGATATATCGATAATATAATCAAAGCTCAAAAAGTTTTACGAGACTATATAGAGATGATATATTACAACAATTGACCATTAGGTAAAGATTTAGTAGCTCTTCTAGAGCTTTTAAGCAATTAACTCTTCTAGAGTTATTTGATCAATTAGTTCTTCAGGAACCTTGCACTACCATTTATACTTTGAACATATATTTTAAATTTTGTCTAAAAAACAACAAATATTGTTTAGACAAATTGTATCTTCACCATTCTTGATCCAAAATAAACTAAAATAACATAGGAAAGTAGCAATTCCATAATTTAAAATTTTGATTGACATTCAAAATGCTAAAAAATCTTTCTAGATATTCAAAAGAATTGGCTACGTTCACATATGCCATATTAATATTTTCGACATAAGCATCATTACTATCAATAGCATGATTTAGGGAAGTAAAGTAATATTAATAATTAATAGAGATTCATAACATGCTTGACGTACTCACAGTACGTGACAAACTTTCATATTGCATCAATAACATGTTAGAATTATTACTTTCCCTTTTTTCCTTCTCATTATTTTCTCACTTCGGTGAGTATCCATTCATCGTGGATTTAATGAGTCATTCTTATATCATAAGAACAAAGTGTATGTTTACTAACCGCGACCAAAAAATCTCGTACATTAATATATTATAATTTCTAATGTCATTCACTTCGAGGAATGATATAAAAAATATTTGGTCGAGCGTCAAAATATTTTATCAAGGACTCATTTAATCTCGGAAGATATAAATTCAAAATACTTTTGAAAAACTTTTTCCTAGATATTGCTACTACGAGAGCATGTTAAAAATATGAGAAAGGAAAAATCTTTTACCCATCACATTACTAGTGATATTTCTCCTTATAACTTTAATTGAGGATAAATTTTAAATGTAATAAAATTTTTGCATACTGATAGATCATAAAATATTATAGGCACACTTATAACAAATCATAACTAGCATTTATATAACAATCATCTTCTGGTGATTGTATATTTCATTCACAATTTGCTAGTAATCAAGTGGCTTTGATGCTTTGTATTATTTTAAATGGTGTCTTCAGGACCCACAATATCCAGATGCATATATTCTAGTTGCCATGATTATATGAATTATTTTTACCATATCTGCGTCTATGTTGACGCCTTCGACCATGACTACGACCTCTTCCAAGGTCATAACCATTGGTTCTAATGCATTCACTCACAGATTTAAAGTAAACTGTGTTTTTTGTAGAATGACTATCTTCTGGTAGTCAAATCTTTCTTTTAGATCATTAAAAAAAGTTGATCTTTTAAAATAAGATATTCCGCCTTTAGATCCTCATGAAAATTATGGCGGAGAAAAATCATGGCTTTTATGCGATTTTGAGATGATGATGTATTATTTTCAACAATGGTGTCTGCCAGACCCATTACAACTCAATAAATTTAAGCATCTAGTTTCTATGACATATAATTTTTTCTATAAATATCAAGAGTAAAAAACGAGTTTTGAAAAGTTTGTCATGAGTATTCAAAGATAGAAAAAATACCACTTTTTCTCTTGATTAAACTCTCAACTTTGGTGGCAGAGACTCGTGCTGATAACGTGTTATGAATTTGTTGACGCGCAATCGTTGTCGGCACAACAAAATAGTAATACTAATGTAGAGAACTTAATAAAGAAATTATAATATATAGAATAGGAGAAAACTATAGAAAGAAAATAGAGAGAGAGAACAAGAGATCTTTATTAATTCTCTGAGAGTAAATTGATCAATGAATGAGAGTATCCAACACCTCAGTCTAGAGCCCTATTTATAGGGTCATAATACAAGAGTTTATGAAAACTCAAATTCTAATGGGGAAAGGAAATCAAATCTGATTAGGATTCATATTTTGGGAGTTCAGTTCTCTTCAGGAAACTGATTAATATGAACATCCACATATTATTTCATAACATTCATTTATATTTAATAGATTTGTAGAAGGAAGCAATTATCATTTTTTCCGAATGAAACAATTATTATTTTTTTTAAAAAAGTAGCTTATGACATAAAATATTAAATTAATATAGTTCAAGTTAATAGATTATGACACTATTTATGACTCTATATATGCTTATAATTACGAGATACACTATAAAATATACTGTACAGCCAATACAATTTTAAACAAGAAGAAAAGTGGCATACCTTGTGGATTAGATTGTTCCTCTTCAGAAAGTATAATAATATACCTCCAAATATTCTGGATTCCAAGAACCACACAAAAACCTTAACAAGAAATCCAGCCATACGAGGTGCTGTAACAAACAGAAATTCATCTATAAGAAAATGATTTTTTCCCAATAACAAAAAAAAAAAGAAAAAGAAAAAGAACAATTACTCAAGTGATCATTAACAAAAATCCGTTCGTTCTGTTTTTATTTCTTAATGAGACAAATCATGTAATTAAAAAAATCATTAAAAAATTATTCTTGCGAGACTCTTAGGTGATGAGCCAAAAATAATTGGAAAAAATATGAGCAGTTATTCCGTGATTTACACGGCATTAGTGTTTCAAAAATACCTACACATATAAATTTATATAATTTATACTGTATTTAAAATTAAATATTTATTTTTTTATTTTTAAATGAAAAATTATAGTTCACATATATCAATGTATATAGTTATAGAGAAGCATATATACACACTAAACTATGAGCACCAGAACATCTGGAAACTTTGCCTACGCACTCGATCTACAGGGTTTGGATGCTCTATGCCTTCCTCTTTTCTACTGCCTATTTTTCTTTAAAAAATTAAGAAAGAAAAATTTACAAAAAAAAAGAGAACTGTAAGTAAATTGCAGGATATGAAGACACGTGACAATCTTGCAAGAGTGGAGGAGTTGATGGGGGAAGAAATGAGAGAGAGAATCTTGAGTTCTAAGCGCTAATAGACATTAAACAGAACCATAATTTTCTCATGTTGGTTTTTCTCTTCTATAAAACTAAATGCTACCACTACATAGACGAAGTATAACGATAGAAAAAGAAACAGCAAGCTAAAAATTGTTCATGCAGACCTTTAACATTAGCTCGCAGATAAACTTCGGTGCTTTTGGGGCTGAGATCAACATCGTCCGCAGGCTTATAAACAGCACCTTTTGTTTGTAAAATTCCCATTGCGAAAGCTAAATTCTGTCTTCTTAATCAGTAAGTATATGAATACATGTCTGTATGTATAAACTCAGTGTAGGATTTTGCAGAGAAAGTGTTCTGAAAGAGAGGAGATGATGAAGGCAATGTGATCACATCAACAAAACGACACCCATACATAAATATATAGATACATGTATCCATAGAGAGAGAATGAGAGAGAGAGAGAGAGAGAGAGGCGGAGATGGCGAGAAAACATTGAGGAAAGGAAGATTGAAAGCTAAGTTTCTTGGTTTCGTGAACAGGTGCATGTGTGGCTACTTAACGGGTGCTAATGGAAATTAATGAGGCGGGTGGGAAAAAGACAGCGGAGATTGAGAATTGAGAGTTGAAGAGAGAGAGAGAGCTCTTTCAGAACAAACGGATTGACAAATGACAGAAGCAACAAAGAATCCTTCGCGAGGAGGGCGTTTGATATTACTATTCTATGGGCATCGGTTTTGTCGGGAAACTTTCGGATCTTTCTTGATGGGTGGGGTGGCAATAGTTGGATACACGAAACATCGTATACAGTATATTACTACTATAAATGATATATTACTAGTAATTGTACTGATTTGTTTTGACCACAAATCTCTATCTCGACATTACAAGTTCAATCCAACAATACCATGTATTCTGTGGGTGGGTAGGGGTTGCTCTCTCACCCTTCCCCCATCCCACCCCAAAAAGAAAGAGTTGGTGGTATTGGTCATGTACATTTTGGAATTTAACATTGCAAGTTACCTTTTCTTAATTATTCCGTCTACTTCAATTGTGAATAATGTCGTGATTTTCCCTATTTCTAGAAATAAAATAACTATAGTAATCAGAGGAATAATTACCCTAGATTTCGTATCTTCATACTTATACCTTTATTCTAGCCTAAATAAAACCTAATTGCAAGGGTAGGAAAATGATTCTTCCATTTTTACCCCATTTGGCTCTTCTTCTTGCTGAAGTTTTCTTTTCTTTTCCCTTCTTTCTCTTTCAAAATCACAATAATTTTAGCTGGGGTAAAAAGAGAAAGGCAAAGTAAATCTACAAATAAATGACATATTTACATTGTTTGATTACGATAAAAAAGTGGTGAGGAATTAAATAAGTATAATAGCAGTATTTTATCGCATCAATATTTCTTTCCCCTTCAAATTAGAGGGATTGGGAGAGAAAAGTAAACTAAAAGCGATAATTACAATATTAATTTTGCTTTTTGGTAATAAGATTTAAATAAAAGAGAGAACTGGAGATGAAAATATAAAAATAAGTTAATATTTCTCTCTCTCTCTCTCTCTGCCCCCTTCATACCAAACAAAAGAGAAGATATATGAATTATACCCTACTCCTCATCTTTTGCAAATCATATTATGTAACAGATAGTGCTTAAAAATTAAGAAGCTTACAAGAATCAATCATCATAAGCCCTTGAAAATCAAATCATAGGTGCCTGTATCAAATGAGAAATCAATAAAAACTTCTGTTTTTGGATTTTGTCCCAAAAATTCAAAGGAAAATATTCATTAGCTATTTGAAGAAAAAAGATATGCTAAAGCCATTGATGGGTATTCTCAGAATCTGGCATGGCATTTGTTCCAAAATCAGAATGCTCAAACTTTTTTGTGGCGCTAATATCTTATGTGTGGTTTCTTCTCTTTTGAGCACAGTGGCAATATCTTGGATTGATTTTTTTAAATTGAGTTATATTGAGAATCGTAAAAATAAATTATTTGTGAGAAATAAAGTGGGATCCAAAGTAAGAAAAGTACAAAAAAAAGTGAGGTTTTTTAATTGAGTTCCAATCCAATCTCACCCTAATAAATACAAATTTGTGTGTGTATTGAAAAATTGAAATAATATTTCTTTGCAATACATGATGGATAGTTTGCTAATTCATGATAGTATCTGCATTTATTTTAAAAAATTATATTTTGTTTAGTTGCTTGAGAAATATTGAAGATGACTATAAAACAAGATGAGATTTATTAAATATTTAAAATTTTATTAAATTTTTAGATTAAAAACATAAATTTAATATTTTTTCATAAAAATAATTTGAGTTATTATTATTATTATTATGATGCAAAATTCTTCAAGTAGGAAGGAAAATTAAAACTTGCATGTAAATTACTTCATTTTATGCGTCAACTTTTCCTTTTTTTTTTTTTTGAATGTTCAAACTAGCCCTTTATCCATTAAGTTCCCACGTACTTAGCATTTTACTTTTTGTGTCATTAGTTGTTTATTTTCCAACGTACTATTTCCCTTTACAAACTAAATAAGGATAAGTCAACATAAAATATTAAAGTGTCTACGTATACTTTAAGCTTTGTTTATAGTTTATTTAGTAGCCCAAGTATTAAGATGAAAACACATATGTAATTTTCGAACCTTTTAAAAAAGCATTACATAAAATGTGAGTTAATTAACCCCAAAAAAATGCATATGTTACAAGAAATATGAATTTATCTTCATTGTCTGCAAAATTTACAATGTTCAAATTAGAGATCTTAAAACATGATTTTGAGCTTAATACACTATAGAAAACCGGAATTTGGAAGAAAATATGTTTATAGATATTGTTTGATTGTCTAAAGAAACTAGATGGGGAAAGTAATAAAATTCTTAACTTTTAAATTTCAACATTTAACTCATTATTTATGTTATGAAGAGAAATTTAATTTCTCAAATCTAGAAAATAAATGCAGAATTCTAGGTAAATGATTCATTTCTCAGCAATCTAAAAAAAAGGGAAGTTAAAAAGTTAAAAGATTAAGAGATAATTTTTTTACATTGCGTATGTTCTTTGGTCTATTGTTATTTTTTACATTCCCTCTCCATCATCATTTTCTTCTTTCTCACCTAGCCGGATCTGATAATATTCTAATTAAATTGTCACATCTCCACCACTTTAGTATTCTTTTTTCTTTCAAAAGTTAAGTATAAAACTTTGACTAAATTAACCTTATATTTTTAATTTAAATGTTGTGTCATGATTATATAACCCACAATTATTATCATTAGGGAAAATAAGAACATTACACTTGAAGTTTTTCCAAATTACGTAACAAACCTTCTTGTTTGAAAAACTAAAATGTTATTGTTCAAGCAGTTTTAAAATTAAAAAATTTATTTTTTAAATCACAAACTATATAACAATTTAGTCCCTTTGATTATCAACTAATAATTTATTAATGAATCACTCCTAAAATTGATCTAAAAATCCTCCAAATTGCTCTTTCAAAACTTATGAAAGTTGTTTATCGTCCTCCATAATATACTTTTATTTGGCTAAATATCTTCATATTTTATACTATCTCTACATAAAATGAAAGGATATTATCCACATTATACTTTCATAAATAAATTTTTTATTAAAGTACAATGATAGTTGAATAAATGATTACATAGTATGGAGAATATAATAACTTTAAAAAACTTTGGAAGTATAATTTTAATTTTTAAGTTAATTTATAGGAAATTTCATTATTTAATTAGTAGTTAATCAAAGTCAAGATTAATATATTATATAGTTTGTCATTTAAATGGTAAATTTGTTATTCTTAAAATAGTTTGAAGGGTAAATTTATAAAATTTATGAACAAGAAGGTTGATTACGTAATTTGAACAAAATGTAAGGCTATAAATGTAATTATCCCCTATCATTTTGTAAGGAAAAATTAATAAATCTTTGACAGATGACTTAATTTTATGAATGTTCAAATGTTATTTTTTGTCCACATTGGAATTTAACATTACACAAGGATTAATTTTGTTAAAGGACGTAACTTTAAGAGAAATATAAAATTGAAGAATATATAATATATATTTATATTCTACAAATTTGATGCAAGCTACATTGAAAGAACAAAAGTATAGAGGATCAAATAAAATTAAAAATATTGAAATATGAAAGAAAATTAATATTAATTTTATTAACTGTAGCCTTTTCAAAGGAAAAATAGTATATTTAAATTGTATAATAATTTAAGTCATAGGAATTTTTTTAGAAGCTTTTTAATTAGTAATCTATTTATTTTTGTACATTTAAAAAATAAAATTTAATATCTTTCTATCAATAATCTTATGGCCTACCAAACATCGTTAATACGTTAGGGAATACATTTTGTGAATTTATTTTATCATAATTCAAATTCTTACAAATTACTTTTTCTTTCGCTTGTCAATCAAAGAATGCATTTTCTATCACATATTAATAATTTGGATTCTACCACAAAAGGAATTTTTACCAATATGTAACCTTATTCGAGAAGTTCTAATACTTACTGTTAACAATTAATAGTGGATAAAAGAGTGGTTTTATTATCTATTAAGAAAGAAATAAATGAGAACGAAGTGCTAATAACATAGACAAGACTGCCAATAGCAACCCTATATACAAGTGTTTCCCACATAACCTTCCCTCCACATTAAGTGCCTAACTTGTACTAGGTTTCGCGTGTAACATGTGGAACCAGCAAAAATAACATCCTCTCTCTCTCTCTATGTCCTTTTTTTTCTTTCTCTCCCTTCCAATTTTCTATGGGACTTCAGCCTTCCATCTTTTCCCATCAAATGTCAAGATTCTCCCATCAAGTTTTATCTGGAATCCTTTTATTTGTTCCACATTTTTATTATTAATTTTATACCCCTTTTTTAATACAAACTATAACGGTTCTTCTTGGAACATTTTAACTATATTCAAGACTCATTAGCATGTTTTCTATCTCCATAGATTGGAATTTACTTTTTTTTTTCAACAAGATTCTTTCTTGCCTAGATTTGATTTGGACTCTTCGTCAAATCTCCATATCTTTTTATGGTGACCTTTAATATTACTAATACACCTAAAGTCTTGTAGATAGCCATTATGTAAAGATCAAGACAAAATTGGATTTTTCATGCTTGCAATGTTAAGGGTTGGCTTCAATTGCAGTAAGAGAAGAATTGTTTCGTGTTTATTTTTATCTTTATCTATTATATATTTTATCCGGTTAGAATTCTTGAGGTATTATCCTATTTTCTATTAACATGATGTAGCACTAGTTTTATGTTAAAAAAAGAAGAGTTTCGACCTCCCAAAACCATTTATTAATTTGTCCTGATTCAATAATATAAAAGTTACATATTAGAAAAATAAAGAAAGGTGCAACGTCGAACCAAAAACATTAATAAGAGACCTATTATTACCCTCAAAAGAAAAAATAATAGACATCTCATTATCACTTTCTTCATTATAGACATAGGCATTATCATTCTGCTATTATGTACATTGCATCTATAATTAGTAGTGCGCAACTCTTTATTAGCATTAATAATTTATATTAGACTAAGGCACGCCTTCTGTCCACTCATTTGAGACAGGTAGTCCCAAGTTACCAATAAATTAAATTACGAGAGAATATATAATTAAATTAATACTCGTTACTTACTTGAAGTAAAAGTTTACAATATCCGAATCCTAATGGATAAAATGCTTATAGGTTTTCAGTGTAGTTTCTGTAAGAAATTGGTCTTGATTAAAAGACATTAATGTAGCCCACATATTATAAGTAGTTATCATATTTTCTTCTATTTAAGTAAATTAGGTAAATATTAATAAAGACATGATTGGTTATGATTTTGAAATATAATCCGGATGTTTTCTTGATGGAAGGAAACTATAATTGGTATCCATCATATGAGGGTCCCTAGCTTAGCCTATATAAAGCCTGTGTAACACCATCAGTTCAAGGGTTTTTAAGGTTGATAGGTATATGCAAGAAGACTCCCAAGCAAAACAACACAGAGATGGAGGAATCAAGGCAGTTCAAATTAAGGTATTATCTTTACGCAATTACTTGAATAATATTGGCTAAAGGTACGCATTTTAGTTTTTTTTCCGCTGTGAGACATATTTTGGTTCATGTCTATATTAAATTTCTTTCATGTGATATCAAAACCTTCTTTAGCCTTATTGTTTGGTAATGAGGAGCGGTAGGAATTAGACAGCGGTTGCACGCACTTAAGCCTTGAGCTCTATTGTGAAATTCATCAAGTAACTCTGCAACGCTGAAGTCCATGCCTCCTCAAGGCAGTCTGCATTGGACTGATTGGCTACTTACTTGGTCGTCTCAACCACTACATGCACTAGTGGTGAATTAAGCCTTCATTGAACCATGCTTTTGGTTGAATGTTTCTTTTGATTTTTGTCTTATATAGAGTTCACAAAAAAAAAAAAAAAAGAAGAGGTTAGCTTTGGCCTTTTTCCATTCAGTTCTAGACTTCAATAAAGACAATTACTTTGCAGAAGGTTTCCTTGATTTTTTTTCCTATTAGGAATTGTATTATATGATCTTTGTCAATATGATGGCTACTCTGTATTGAAAGTTTAATTTCTGATTACGAGTTTATGCCAGAAATTTTATTATAAATTTAGGGTAATGATATTTTATTCCTTCCATTAAAGCCTTAAACTTTTAGGGCACAAATATATTTTTTAAATAGTACCTCTATAAAGTCTCTTTGAACTTGGGACGTTAATTTATTTTATTTTAATTCAATGACATTCTTCAGTATATTTTTGAAGTATATTTAAAAAATAAATGTCATAGAATTAAATATGATATGGTTAAATCTCATGTCCCTATGTAATTTTGTGCAAATCAGCATATAGTTAAGTTGATTTTTTCAAATAATTATTTGTGATGTCATAAAAAAATATATTTATATTTGTATCAACTGTTTAAGAGTAGCCAAAGCATCTTAAATACTTGACACATAAGGATTTTAGTCACATAAAGTTTTGGTGACTAAATAATGACATCTATAAGGTAACAAATAATTTTAGAGGCATATTTATTACATTATGTGTACATACAAAAATATTATCAACATAATGATAGTTGATATTTTGGAGGTGTTTATTAGAAATACAATTGTGTTATGTATTTGGGAGTAACCACAACATCTCAAGTATTTTAAAGTACTAAGAATTATTAATTATATTAAGTTTCGTGATTAGTAATTATCAAAATAAATATTTATTATACACCTCATTTATTGTATGTATGTACACTATTTTAGTTTTGTCAACATTAAGATAAGTTGACAAATTTAAGAATATTCTTGAATGTCATCGTGGAAGTTTATTTTATTTTATATCATGTGCTTAAGAGTAGCCACAACATCTTAAGCATTTGATACATAAAGATAAATTCAACCTCATAAAGTTAAGAGGTTGAATGATGACATTTAGAATAATAAAAAATTAATTCATTGAAATAATAACTTGACCCCCACATGGAGGTTATTATTTTGATGAGAAAATTAAAATAAGATTATAAACTAGACATTTAGAAAATTATCCTATGACCACAGGTATGGATGATTTGTCTTACCAGTTTAGTTTATTTGTCTTATTATAAAGTATTTTAGTAAATTATATTATGGTTGGTGGTTTTGGTACATCAAATGCGAGAATTTACTTTTAAATTGACATTAGTTGATTCATTAGCTGATGGTTTGAGATTCATAGCATTAACGTGTCTGTATCCTTGGTTATTATGTTTTTTCCTTGATTATGAATTGGAAAAATATCTTATTTTACAATTTCAATGTTATTTTGTGACATCCTTTGCAATGAAAATTTTGGGTATGCACAATATAATAGGAGTGTGTGCAAAAGTAAATGACAATTTTTTATTATATGTTCCATTTGATTTTATGTTTTGAGTCATTATTGATATTTCTTTTTGGTCTCTTTCTTGTGTGCTCATAATTGCATGCATGCTCGTACACACACAACGACGAATGTTGAATTATAAAATATTTGAACATGTGTGTTAAGAGAAAAAAGATAATATAAGACACATAAAGTATTATTTGTGTCTTATGATAAAAGAAAATATTTATAAATGAGAAAAGTATTCCAATTAAGAAAATACTAATGTGGTTCAATAGTATTTTATACGAACAATTTTGGAATGCTATAAAGAAACTTACTTTCATTTGTTGAATGACTCATAAGGAAATGATCTCATTTTGTAGTCCATTTTATGAAATTTGATAACATAAAAAATTAATGTTGTAATTCATTAGCCAATTTTGTGTAGGATTTTAAGAAATTAAAATTTATTTTTAGCATCCATTTAGGATGCATTTGGATGAGTGGAAGTTTAGAATCAATGTTAAAATATTATTTTTTGAAAAATATATTCCATGAGCTACTATTTTTTTGAAATTTTATTTCAAAGTTAAATTGCTTAACTCTATTTTCAATTTTGAATTTCGAAAATATTTTTCAAATATTTAAGTCAAACTCACTCATACATTAGTTTTAATCCTGCATAATAATGTACTTGGCATAAAGTATTATGTTATCATTTAGAGCTTATCTATTTTTGACATATGTATATAGGAGGTTTAAAACATCTCCATAAAGATTACTAAATGAGGAAAGAAATCCTTAAAGTTCAGGATTTTTCGATCCTTTTAGCAATTATTGGGATTGTATAAGGTAAGGCAAACCCATCAAGATTATTGAAAATGTCAAATGAATTCTAAATTCCATGAGATCATAAGTGTTTTTGAATGCTTTATTTCTTTTGTGAATAGTGAGAGATATCTTGTCTCATTTATTGTAATTATTCACAATAAGGTCTTTTCTTATCTTTGTTTGATAAAATTGAAGTATTTGATGCTTCAGAAGGTTTGAAAATAAAGAGAATAAAAGAAATAAAAGATGAAAAGGAACATTCCGTGATATTCTATTTATTTTCACCATAAAATATGCTGTGAGATTAGAAAATTGAACTATAATTGATTATTGTGGGAATAAACGTAGTTGTAATTTAAGTTACCTCTACATTTGGAAAAGTTTTAGAACCACTTTTGTGTAAAAGATGAGGTTTCTTTTGAGTTATCTTTACAAGATTGTTTGGAAACCACATCTCTAAGGACTACACATATGAAAGTTTCTAACTGAGGTATGGAATTTAAAACCCTTAACCGATAAAATTGGATAAGGATAACAAGTGATTGTTTATTTGATATTGTTTTTAACTCCAAAGGGTTTAAATTTATTGTCCTTTTATACTCTCCATCTAGTTTTTCAAACTCAAAATGAGGATTTCTTTGAAGAACCACATAAAGAGCACTCTTTTTTTTATTTCTTCCATTGATTAAAGTTTTCTAAAACAATGGGAGTTATAGGTTCTTTATGAACTTAGAGTTTTAATCACTTCTACTGATCGTATACGTTTGATATTCTAGCTTTTTTTGTTAGAATGAAAATTGTTCAATTATGTTTTTCATAAGTCATGAATAATTAATACTCCAAATTTTGGTTCGATACCATAAAGCAGTGCTCTATTTGAGGTTAAAGTTGATTCTAAATCTTGTTCAAATTACTAGAGTTAACCTCTATTAGTGCATACTAATATAGGTCATTATGTTCTATCTAGTAATGTTGAGTAGTAAAGTTATACTTATTTCTCAAATTTTCATTTGCAGGGCATCTATTATCATGAAAACTTATTACGTTGTAACGAAGGATTCTATTAGAGTATTCATAACATTGTAACTCATTTTGATATAGAGTTACTTTTAATGGATATGAATATAAGATTTGACATGCATCATATATAATGGAGAGGTATACATGTGCATGTATAAAGGTTTTCATATATTTTGATAATTCATTTTGCAAGATAATGAAACTATCTAAATGTCTGAAATTGTTTTCCTCTAATGGTATATCTAAAGTTATGATGTTGTTTCTTCATTTTGTTTTGAAGGGCATCATTTTTTTATTTATATACCTCAAGGTGAGTGGGAGTAAATAAAGTTTATTACTCTTATATGTTGATGTTTATTTTGCAAAAATTGGCAAAAGGATGTATGTGAATTTTGAGTAATTTTATATTTTTGAATACCAATATAATGGGGTCTTAATTATAATTTCTTGCAATATTTGCATAGAGATTAATGAAGGATTGTAAAGAACATTTTATCAATGTTCTTGTGATCGAAATTATGGTATTCTTATTAAGTTATATAAAATGCTGCTCATTACTTAAGCTTGTCACATTTAAGATGATTATCTATTTGTTATAATACATTGAAACAAAGGGAAATCCAAGGATCTATGATGATATCACATGCATATTGTTTGTCGATTTTGCTATTAGCCAAATTTATGTTATTCAACTATATTGTTCATTTTGAACAATCTATTTTGATAGTTGAATAAGCAACTCGACATAATATTTTTTTGTTAGTTTGCAACAAGTGGCTATTGAGTATAAAGTTATAGAGCTAAAATTTTAAGTTGCCGGCTGATTTGTTATTCAATTCTGGTTACTCAATTAACACATAAAGGTACTGCAATACTGACATTAATTTGTCTAGACATTTGAGTAATTTTACTCACATGATTGTGCACCTCAAGTTAATGTATCAAGTTGTGATCCATATTGGATTCATAAGGTTGGACCCTGAATGACTTATATTAAGTTCATTCATAAAGTTTAGGGACTTGATTAGTAGATGTTTTACATTGTAATACATGGAAGGAAGTGTTCAACAGAAGAACATAACCGTTATGATTCTTGTATTACATTTTCTGATTAAGTAACTATTACATAACCATATTGCAAAATAGTGATTGTAAAGTTTCTTGGCCATACTTTGTACTTTTTCAATCACTCATGTGGGGCAAGTGGGAGAATGTAAGAATTTGGTCTTGATTAAAAGACCTTAATGTGACCCACATATTATAAGTAGTTACCATATTTTCTCCTATCTAAGTAAATTAGGTAAATATAATAAAGACATGATTGGTTATGATTATGGAATATAATCCAGATATTTCCTTGATGGAAGGAAACTCTAATTGGTATCCATCATATGAGGTCCCTAGCTTAGCCTATATAAAGTCTGTGTAACACCATTAGTTCAAGGGTTTTTAAGGTTGATAGGCATAGGTTAGAAGACTCTCATACAAAAAAACACATAGATTGAGGAATCGAGACAATTCAAATCAATGTATTATCTTTATGCAATTATTTGAACAATATTAGCTAAAAGTACGCATTTTAGTTTTTTCGTTGCGAGACATATTTTGGTTCATGTCTATACTAAATTACGTTCATTTTCTGCTAAAAAAATAAAATTATTAAGGATTCTCTAAGTTCAACCCCATCTTATTTTGGTTTAAAAGTAAGAATGGTGTGTGATTGTCAACATGACAAAGTTGACGTTGTGGAAGTCTCCAACGGTATATTAAGGTTCCAACTTAATCTTAAAAAATTCTTTTCCAACTTAATCTTAAAAAATTCTTACTTCTTGTTATTTTTTATTTCAGATCCACACTTTTATTAAACAAAAATCAGATATAGATTTCCAAAAATAAAGGAAAAGTAGAAAATAAACTATTAGAAAAGGGCTAATTATCGAGGGAACATTACCGACTGTCTCAATTGCCAACAAATTCTGACTTTGCTAAACAAAGTTTTGTTTGACTATTCCTCTAGATTTGGATGGCTCGTACTAAGCGGACAAATATGTCTAAAATATCACTCTCCATGACAAATATTGATGTAATGCGAAAGAAAATAGCCTGAGGAGAACTAGAAATGAAAGAATCAACAAACAATACAAACATTAACAAGTAAATTTATCAACAGAATTAATTATATTTGCACATTATTAGTTATGTTTCTTTTATATTTTAACATCTCCACATTATCTTTTTGTACATTTAGTTAAACATAACTAGTCATAAGCATTACTCCATCTTTACTTATTTTATATTACAATATTTACTCTATCATAAAATATAATACAAATACAACATAAATTACTCATAATATAAAACTCAACAAAAAAATTTCCCCCACATCACGTGGGCAATCTAACTAGTTTACCTATTATTAATTGACTTGTTGAGATTGCTCAATAATTTTGCTTTGTCTTCTTGTGGGGATAAAATTGCACCGTTGCATCTAGAATGGATGGTTGAGACCTTAATTGGCTTGTTGAGATTACTCAATGATTTTGCTTTGCCCTCATGTGGGGAGAAAATTTCACCATTGGATCTGGAATGGATGGTTGAGATCTAATTAGGAATGGAGGCAAATGTATCAATTTCCTTTCTTCTTTTCTTGGGGGTGAAATTGAACCGTGGAATAAATGGCTGGGATTGTACTTCCAATTTGGCCTTGTCGTTTTGTGAGATTCAATAGATGAATCTCAGTCATTGCATGTTATAAACTTGAACAGTCAAGATGCACTAGAAGCCTTGGACTCATTACTGAAATGGGAGCTGCCTTTTGGTTGCATGTTCAAAAAATTATTTTTAGTATTGTATAAAAATATTATTATTAATTAGTATTAACATTTTTTATTTATTTTGTATTTTAGAATGATAGAGTATTTGAAGGTGAAACATAATGAGAAAATTTCTAAAAGTATTTTCATATAAATTATCAATTTCTTACCAGATAAGTATTATAGGAGTGGGTAACAAATGTTTCGTAGTTCATGAATTTTATCAATTGACTTTTATTGATTATAGTCAAATCTTCAATTGGTTTTAAATAATTGTAATTGGATTATAATTTTAAAATTTTAAATAAAAATTTAAAATTGAAAAGCTAATAACTACAAATTAAGAAAAAATAATAAAATAATATTTTTTTATTGTTAGAAAATAAAAATAAAAAAATAAAAAAGAAAAAGTGAGGAGATGCCAAGCTTGGGCGGCCCCCCTATCATAGGTAACAAATGTTAATAGTTTATGAATCTTATCAATTGATTTATTAATTTTAGTCAATGATTAGCAATGATTTTGCTAAGTCTTTATCTGGGTATTTATCTGAGGACAAAATTAGACTCTTGAATCATGAAATAGATGGGTGAGATTAATATTATAATAACTCATTCAGTAGTTTTTTACCTATGTGTCAATGTTTTATTATATATTTTAAAATATATTTAATTTATGTGTAGATCTACACTAGTTGTTGAAGATTTTTATACGTGCGTCAATATTTTACTATATATTTTATAAATAATTACATGTAATTATACAATAGTTTTATGTATAAAATTAATTTTTATGCACTATGTATACTATGATTTGAATAAATGTTATGAAAAATTTTATGTATGTGTATTGTGTAAAAATAAAAATAAAATGTTATCATATCAAATTTAAATTTAACATTAATTAAATATTTATGTTACAAATATTATGTTAAAATTTTGATGAATTTTAAAAAATAAAATTGTTTCAATAACAATTACTTTGATACCATGATAAAATTAAAAATCAAATTTATTTTTAAAAATATGTATATGTATAAATAAATTAAAATGAAAAGTATAATACATACGTAGAAATGAATATTATCATAACTACACATTTAATTCTAACATATGTTAAGTATATAACAGAGTGCAAGAATTTTTTCTGATAATTGTTTTGACTTTGCATACCATGTTAAAATATAAGATTTATTTTTTTCTTGTATGCCAACGTGTTAGTATATATTTTAAAATACTTAATTTATATGTAACTCTGTAATAGTTATTAAATATTTTTTCCAATATAATGCAGTGCAACTTTTGTAATAATTGTTTTCACTTTTCATACGTTTCACTTTAAAATGTATAATTTTTATTTTTATACATATATTAAATTTTTACTATATATGTTAAAAATAATTTAATTTACATGTAATTATACAAGTATTTTATATATAAAATTAATTATTATGCGCTATATATAATAATTTTAATAAAGTTTATAAAAATTTTATTTATTATTTTTTAAATATACAGTAAAATATTGACATACATATAAAAATCTTCAACAACAAAATTTCCCATGCATCGCATGGGCAGTCTAATTAGTATTAGTTTTAAGGGCAAAAAGTGCCACGGACGATCGAAATTTGCCAAATTATCGACTTTAGCACTCATACTAAAAAATGTATGGTTTTGACACTCGAACTTTAAATCGTGACTGACGTTAGCCCTTCTGTCCCACATGACCGTTAAATCCCGACCGCCGTCTATCACATGACCATCTTGGAGGCTATTTTTGTCCGACAACTTAGGTGATGTAATGGCACCAATATTTCCCACTAGTATCTTGATCACATGCCAAGCACGTCCTCAAAATACTTTGTCACCAAAGGTCAACATCTACCTAACCCCAAGCATTTTCATCTTTTTCCTTTCCTTTTCCACCAATTCCAACCGAGGTTGCAGGGATGCCAAGATCCTCAACGAAGTTTTTGCTACCCAACTCTTACTGTGGAAGGATCTGTGCACTGAGGACCTTTTGGACCAATAAAAACCCTTCTAGAAGATTTGCAAGTTGTGGATATTCCCAAGTAAGCTTTTTTATTTCCCCTCATTAGTTTGAATCACGTGAATGATAATTTTGAGGGAATAGTTTGGGTAAATTTCCATGTTATTTGGTTGCTTTTTTTAAGGGAGAGAGAAGCAAATTTTTCTAGTGGTTGGATCCAGAAATGTGTGATAGATCTTTGGAAGTAATACCTGGACTATTGAAGCGGATTGACAGAGTGGATCTTGAGCTTTAGGCAGCTATTGAAGATAGGAAAAATTTTGAAGAAGATAATGAGAAGTTGAAGAACAAAAATCAAGAAATTGAAATCGAAGTGCGCAGGTTAAGACATAGATTTAGATGGGTTGTCGTTACATTGGTGATTCTCTGGATGATATTCTACTGGAGTTTTTTGTCCATGTACTTCTATAGTTGGAATTAGTAAGACCAATGTTAATAGGCCTCTCTTTTTTATTTTTAGCATTTGGTTCTTTCTTTTTTGCTAATTTTGTGGCTGAAGATAGAAAACTTCCGTGACATTTTTGCAGCCAAATATGTTGTTGTGAATGTAAATATTTCAACTTCTATGTACATTACAGGCATGAGACTTTTGTCTGAGAGTTAACTTTTGTCTGAAATGTTTTCACATGAATCTAGGTTCTAATGCAATTAAAAAAACAAAATTGTCCCATAAGACATTGCAAGCTGTCCTAAAAATGTTGCCATTGAACATGCACCAAAACAAAGCCAAGGAAAAGCAATGTCTACATTGATATAAACAAGGCAAAAGCAGCCAAAATACACTGCCCCACATACAAAAGATTCATTTGTTTAACATGTGACATAATGTTTAACATCCACATAAGTCCAAAGCCATAAGGCATCCAATGTTAACATGACTCATCTACTTCTTCACGGATGCAGATCCCTTAATTCCTCTCTTTGGTCTTGGAAGTGGCCTATCAAAGTAATACTTGTTTCTTGGTCTAGTGTCTCCCAACCAGGCTTTGCCAAAATTCTCATATGATCTCATTGCTCTTGATGTTATCTTTCTCGTTGTATGAGATGAAGATGTTGAAGTTGAAGGGTCTTCTGAAGTTGAATGTGTTGTTCTTCTACTAGGAGCCTGCAAGGAAAATTATAATTAGTAATGTTCCACAGCAGTCTAGAATGGAACTGGTTTCCTTTTGACTAACCTTTCTCCGTTTTGGTTGTTCATCTTCGCCAACTCTATTTTGATGCTCCACATCTGCATTTTCTAGGATGTTATCTTTGCAGCTTCTAGAATTATGGCCAGATTTCTTGCATCTTTTGTAGTGTATGACAATTCTCCTCCTTATCCTTACGTAACCTTCCTCAATTTCTTCCACGGCCCTTCTTCTAGCCTTTTTTGGCCGTCCGGCTGTTTGCAGGCCCTTGGGGGGTCCAATAATACCCCATCAATTACTGGCCACTGATTTTCCCCATTGATTGGCTCAAGAACATGGTCATATAACTTCATAAAATTATATGTTCTATAACAGATATCCACATAGTCATCCGGGTTTACTCCTCTCTTATGCATTGCAGCAATAGCACGAGGGCACGGGATTCCATATATTTTTCATGACAAGCAACTACAGATCTTCTTACCCAGGTCAACAATAAACTACATTTTCTTTGGTTCAGCCACTTGATAGCCATCTACTCCATTCCATAGAGGTTTCCACTTCTTGCTATCAATCACTTTTTTTATCAAGAAGCTCCTTGATTTTTGGGCATATCTGCATATCTTGTTTCTTGAGCATCCAGCTTCTTTTGTTCTCTATCCTGCCCATTAGCAGCATTCTAATTGTCTCTAGCATGGTTATTAGGGGATGGTCTCTTGCTTCCAAAACATAAGAGTTAAAAGACTAGCATAAATTGTTACATAGCATATCAGATTTCGTCTGATCTGAAAAGAATGCCCTGCACCAATGCTTTGGATCTGGTCCATTTACAAGCCATCTATATGCTTCTTTATCATAGTCTTCAAACTCTTTCATAGCTACTGCATATAATTGTTCATTGCTACATCTTGCAATCTTCCATAGCTGGTCTTTTAAGGCCTTAACTCTATGCAACTTCTTGAAGTTGCAATACATATGTTGGACACAATACCTATGCTCACAATTTGGAAAAATTTCTGCCAAAGCTGAGTCAAGCCCCTACATACATAAGTGAAAATAATATAGTTAGAAGCTGCACAAAGAAAATAACTAACGAGCAGAATTTGAAAGACCTAAGAGGGGGGGTGAATTAGGTCTTTGGCTAATTATCGAAAATCTTTTCTCTTTTTGCAAATCCTTTGCCTTAATAAAAGCTCTTCTTTAAAATCACAAACTTCAAGTTTATATGTGATTTGATGGTTAAGACAAGATTATAAAATTATAATCTCACAACCAATCAATCACCAACTATGAACAAATAATAATAGCACAAGTATTAAACAAGCAAAGCTATAAAGAATTGAACACTCGATTTATAGTGGTTCGATCTCTCTAAGATCTACATCCACTACCTTGAGTCCACACTCAAGGATTTCAACCAATTCACTATGAGCTTAATCCAAGCAATTACACAAGAGGCTCACCCTTCAATGGGTTTTACCACAACAACCTCTTTTCAATATAATAAACAAGGTTCACTCTTATCACTAAGAGTTTTATGTCACTAGACAACCTAGACCAATCTAATCCAAGGCTCACCCTCACCAATGGGTTTTACACAAACAACCTTGATTAATCTAGTCATGGCTCACCCTCCACAAGGGTTTTATGTCTCTTGACAACCTTGTATCAATCACAACAATTATAAAGAGAGAATTTGAATGTTACCAACACTTCTTGGTGGATGAATACAATTCTAGCACCACTTCACTTCTGCCTTTGGAATCTTGAATTTCAATCTTTGAGCACAAGGCAATTTGAGAGCTTTTGATATAATTTGATGTAAAACAAGTTAGAGCATGTAAGATTTGTTAAGTTCAAAGTTCTACTAAAAAATCGAAGTTTATGGCTTTTATAGAATTTGAAAATCTGTTAAAACGGTCATAAAGCAGCTAAGTAATCTGCTAGTTTTAGAAAATTCGGATGACCGAATTCATGCGTCAATTTTTCGGACGACCGAATTTTTTCTGCTGCGTCCGAATCTTCTTCCGAATTTCTCCGGAAGAGCAATGACCATGCTTGAAGGCCAAAATTCGGACGACGAATTTTTTGGTCGCGTCCGAATCTTCTTCCGAATTTCTCCGGATGAATAGTAGCAAACTTTTTGCTACAAAATTCGGGACGATCGAATTTTTTGGACTAGCGTCCGAATCTTGCATCCGAATTTTTCAAACTTTGTCAAAACATGTTCAAATCAATTCAAACAAGTTGGAAAACATTCTAGCCTTAAAGATAAGTCATTAAAGATCTTTTATGTGCAAAAACCATTTATGAAAACTTGATAATTTAGGTAATTTCAAAACCATTGAAACCATTTAAATCAAGTTTTGTGCTCTCAATTGCAACTCATAGATTCCAAGACTTAAGAGTGTAGGGTTTACAAAGTTTACCTATTAAGCACATGCAACCTACACTTCATGTCTTCAAAGCCTTCTAATATCTTGAACAAACTCTTCAATCTTCAATCACTTTGATATATTGGAGTTGTTCTTGCATTTTAGCTTCAAGGCAATGAGACTTCAAACTTCTTAATCCACAAATCCTACCACACAACATACAAGCATATTAGTCCTCATCAATGTTTGTCATTAATCAAAACTAATCATAACTACATGATTTGCCCTTAGGGCTAACAATCTCCCCCTTTTTGATGATGACAAACTTTGATGCAAAATGTGATGGATTTAAACAATGTAGTACAAAGAAGCATTAATGTCAATAATGGATAATAACCAATTTAGCACATTGACATGCAAAATGCTCAATATGAGCCTATGACCCAACCAACCTCCATTTGCCTCCTTCCTTCCAACAACTAGGATAGAAGATATAGCATTTAAGCATTAAGACAACTTCTAAGAGAGGTATTAAAGGTCAGAAAAGATTAACAATGCTCCCCCTTAGATTGTGCTCATTTTTCAACAAGTTTGGACTTGAGATGCTATGCATCCGAATTTTGACATATCAAGTCCGAATTGTAAAATAAGTGAAATGAAAGCTTCAATTTTTGAAAATAAGCTTTCCTAAGGTTGTTCAAACATAGTGGAAGAGATTAAAACAAGTTTGAATCAATTTGAACAACAATAGAGCACATTTTGGCAACAAAATATGGATACATCCGAATTTTAAAACATGCATCCGAATTTTTAAACTCATGCATCCGAATTTTTGACATTCCAAGTCCAAATTATAATAAATTCAATATAATGAATGTTTAATGTGAAATAAATCTTTCCTAAGGTTGTTCAAACATAATGGAAGAGAATAAAACATATTTGAATCAATTTGAACAACAAAAGAGCATGTTTTGGCAACAAAATATGCATGCATCCGAATTTCTGAAACATGCATCCGAATTTTTAAATCATGCATTCGAATTTTGAGCTTTCAATTCCAAACTATAAAATATTTGAGATAACAACTTCTATTTTTGAAAATAAGCTTTTCTAAGATTGTTCAAATATGATAGGAAGGATTAAAACAGTTTTCAAACAATTTGAACAATAGAAAAGACATTTTTTTACAAGAAGATCTTGATGCGTCCGAATTTTTGTTCTGCATCCGAATTTCAAGTCCAAATTTTTGGAAACAAATTGAAAAGGTGATTTTGCATTTTCAAAAGAACTATAGAAGTACTCAAATATGTATAGCTACAATAGCACTCAGTTTATCTTTGCAAAAACCACAAAGCTCATGTATTTAATTGTTTTCATGATGTAATGTAAAGTCATAGGTCAAGTCAAGAACCATGATAAAAACTTCACAATCCCAACTTAACCATTTTCAAAATCTCAGAAAACAATCATTTTAAATTTTAAATGCAACCAATTAGTTTCACAGTATACATTCATAGCACATTTCAACTTATAGCACACATGCATAGCACATTTACAACAAGCACATAGCACATAGCACATCTTGCGAGTGTCAATATTCTTTCTCCCCCCTTTTACATATGCATGGATTTTTAAAAAAATTCACACATTTGCTATTCATGCTTGAGGAATTCCACTCGCTATTTCTCATTTTCACACATTTTGTCATCACATTTCTTCTCCCCTTTTGTCATCAATCAAAGATGGGGGTTAATGAAAGTGAGACACCATGTATCACATATAAGCGATATATGGACTAAACCTCATTTGGCAATTTAGTAATATATTAGCCAATTCTCATAAACTGTATATTGGCAATATTCAGCAGTTCTCTAGTCAAATAATTATTATCCTAATAGCAATAAGCATTATGTAGTATCTTCAATAATAATACATTATAAGCAATATATTATCAACTTCTTCTTCCCCTTTTTAGCAATGATTAAACTTGGGGTAAGAATACTTGGACAGAAAAAAAAGTGAAACAAAAGAAGCTCTTATCATAAGGATTTCATGCATTGAGCTTCAAATCATTATAATGACTAGATAGGCACAAGTAAATTTCAATATTAAAGCATAACATGTGCATCAAGGAATAAACTAAAATAAGCATCAAAATAGAGTTTAGGGATAGAAAGGCTTAGTCTTGGATGCTTTTCATGGTCTTCACTTCCAAATTTGTTTGTTATGATGGCCATGTCTCCCTTGAGCTCTATATGATGGGGTCCTTCATTTGTTGACTCCTTGCTCGTGTAGTTACGCTTTTGGAAAGCTACCAATTTGAGAGGGTCTTTGGATCTTCTTTCTTTGAACCATATTTTTCCTCTCTTGGTTGAAGGATATTGGTGATGGATTTGTGCTTTGACTTTGTTAAACTTCCTTCACCTCCTTCTTCTTGCTTGTTCTCTTGGGCTTTATAGGAACTTGCACTATTTAAAACCACTTGGGAAATCTTTCTCAAGTCTTCTTCCACATTCTTGACTCTAGCTTCTAAACCATCAAATTTGCCAAGAATTATTAGAGCAATAAGACTTGAAGAATTTGTCCATCTTCTTCATTTCCTCTATATGGTTGTCCAATATTTCTTGAAACACCTTGGCAACTATGGTATCACCTCTAGTGAGATTTTCATCTTCAACTTCTTTTCCTTCAATAGAGTGTACCTCTTCAAATAGTCTTCTTTTGTGGGGTTGCTCCCCCTCATTAAATGAGTCATGCCTCCTCTTTGTCTTCATTTCCCTTGCCAATATTTCTTCTTCATCTTCTTCTTTCTCAACCTCTTCAGTTTCTTCAACCTCTTCTCTTCTTAAAAGAGTTTCTACTTTTGTTCTCCATATTCCATTCTCATCAAGAACTAACTGCATACTATTAAGAGAATCATTTGTGTAGATTTCTCCACTCTTGAAAGTTTGTCCTCTTATGGGAAGTTTGACTTGGAAGTATTTGAAGATCCTTGTTAATAATCTCCCATAAGGTAAGGCTTTGTTGGCTGTTTTTCTTGCACTAATCATATGCTTCAATGCCATGAATCCAAAATTTATGCTCAAGTAAGGCAAGCATAATTACCATATGTATATTTCCAACGGTTGATTTATGTCCAAAATTAGGGATGATCATGGTGGTAATCATGTGATTCATAACCCTTCCTAATAAACCTAAATTGTCTACCATTTGTACAGGCATTCTCAATCCTTTCATGTGAGTATAACTTACTTATAAAACAATGTTCCCCGGAAGAATAATGTCTAAAGCCAACATCCTCAACATCACAAATTCTATTGAGCAGTGCATTATCAATCTCAAAAATTAACTTGTGATATTCTTGAAGAATACTACTGAATAGCTTAATTACTAATTTGCTCAACTTTGTCTTCCTTAATATTTGCATAAACTTCATAAACTGAGGAAGGTAATAGCATTCATCAAACACAGGAAAACCAGTCCAGCTCACATCATTTAAAAATGAGAGTATATTACCCATTTTGAATAGTTTGATGACATCCACCTTGTGACTTGGATATATCTTATGATTCCTTTTTGTCCAGTCATCAAGTTTAGTAGCAGCCTCCACTCGTGACAAATCTATTCAGCCATGACATGCTTTTGCAAAAATATGAACCTTCCTTGGTTCATTGATCACCGATCCTCCTTCTCTTTCTTTGGCTTTTCCCTTTCCTTTTCCCATGCTAGGCATCTTTGTCCTCACCGAAGCTACAACACTTGAATACACTCATTAGTCATTGATTTTTTTTTTATTTCTAAGCTTCTTCTAAGATTGGTTAAACCTTTCTTTGGCTAATGGCATAGTAAGAATATCATTAATTTGTTCATTAGTGCAAATATGCTTTAAACAAATATTACCCTTAGTAGAATGATCTCTAATGAGATGAAGTTTGATCTCTATATGCTTTGTCCTAGTTTGTTGAATAATATGATTGTCAAATTTGTTGCATTAGTATTATCACATAACATAGCTACATATTTGAAACATAGATCATAATTACTTGAGAGTATCAATAAGGTAATAGTGAATGTGTTTAATAGCAATCAAATGAAACTCTTTATTACAAGATGAAATCTAGCACACAAACACATTGCAAACATAATATTGGCTCTACTTGCAGTCAAATAGAGTTGACTACTCCTATGAAACCATTTTATTCTTGTCATGCATAGTTGATAAACTTATGAAAGTGCTTATACCTTAACATGATTCATGAAAGTGCCATTCTTGGTTTGCTTGATTTGTAGGCCAAGAAAGAAATTGAGTTTTCCTATCATGCTCATTTCTAATTTACTTTGCATCAACTTGGAAAACACATCACAAAGTGAAGTATTAGAAGCACCAAAAAGTTGTATCATATATTTGGACAACTTATAGATCATTGTTACAAGAGGTTTTTATGAAAATAGTAGTGTTAACCTTTCCTCTTGAAAATCCTTTTGAAAGAAGAAAATCACTCAATTTTTTCATACCAAGCTTCTAGGAGCTTGTTTTAAATCATACAAAGCTTTGGATAATTTGAAAACATGTTTAGGAAACTTTTCATGAACAAAACCGGGTGGTTGTTCCACATAAACTTTTTCTTCAATAGAACCATTTAAAAAAGTACTTTTGACATTCATTTGAAAGAGTTTAAAGCAAGTACAAGTCAAAAGCATTCTTATGGACTCAAGCTTTCATTCGGAACAAATGTTTCATCATAATCAATTCCTTCTTCTTGATTGAATCCTTAGGCAACAAGTCTACTTTGTTTCTAACAACTTCTTCGGATTCAATAAGTTTAATTCTAAAAACCATTTAGTTCCAATAATGGAATGATCATGAGATTTAGGAATATCCAAAATTTTGTATCTTTCAAATTTATTTAAATCCTCTTGCATACAAATAATCCAAAAATCATCACACGATGCATCATCAATACTTTATGCTCATATCCAATAAAAGAATAAAGTTATTGATAAAGTATCGCCTTATTTTTTACTCCTTGGGAGATATCACCAATGATTTGCTCCTTAGGGTGGCCTCTTGGATATCTTAAGTTCTTTGAGAGCTTTTGGTCACCACTATGTTGATCATTTTGTTCAATCATTTCTTGCTCATTGGTATGATCCTCCAAAGTTGATGCTTGAAGATGGATTTGATAGTCATTCATAGATGTACTCTACATCATCTTCATCTTTTCTTTCCAAGTAAATGTAAAGATTCATCAAAGCTAACATGAATGGTTTCATCATCATGTAAGGTTCTTTTTGTTATAAAATTCTATAAGCCTTTTTGTTAGAAGAATAGATAAGAGATATACCAATATCAAGATTTCTATCAAATTTTAAGTAAGTTAACACAAGAATTTAAGATAAGACATTTATAACCAAACATTTTAAAATATGCAATTTGAGGCATTCTATAAAAGAGAATTCAAAAGATGTTTTTCTTCAAAATGATCTTAAAAGAATCCTATTTATCATAGCATGTGGTATTTACGGCTTTGGCCCAAAAATATTTTTGAAGAAGAATCTTCACAAAGCATAGACATAACCAATTTTGGCAAAGTTCAAGTTTTCCTTTCAATAACACCATTTTGTTGTGGGGTTTTTGCAATTGAAACAATTATATGAAATTCAATTTTCAAAGCAAATTTTGTAAAGACTTAGTTGTAAAATTCTCCCATTGTCACTTCTAATGGAAATCAATTTGCACTCAAGGGAGGTTTGAACTTTTTTGAATAGTTTTACAATCATATGAAACACTTTATCTTCTTTTGAGCAAAGAATAATGCTAAAGTGAATATTTAGAGATCCTCAACCACTACTAAGGCATATTTCAAGTCATTAATACTTAGAGTACCTCATAAGTCCAAATCAATCCATAAGAACATGTTCAAGATGATTGAGGTCTAAATGCATTTTCGTGTGTTTGAAAGATTCTTTTGTTTGTTTTCCATATTGACAAGTATCTCAAAGATAATTATCTCAAAACATATTTTTAGTAATCCTCCAACTAAATCTTAAGAGGAAAGTTTGCTCAAAAAATCTATGCTCACGTGATCTAATCTTTTATGCCAAGAAAATCCATCATTATCATAAGCCACAAGACATTCAAGCTTATCAAGATAAAACACATATTGCAACATTTTGCGAGTAATTAATCAAAATCACAAAATGTCATATTGTCACATAAGTTCGGGTGACCGAACTTGTGGTCTACATCCAAACTTCAAGTCTGAACATTTTGTGAAGTTTCATAAAGATGTTTTTGGCCAAGCAAATGCATAGATATTCAATCATAGTTATTTTAATCATTTTATCATGACCAAGTTTACTATGCCATAAATAACAGTCATTATCATGAGTGGAAAATCATCTAACTTTATAAGCAACAAGTTCATCAAGGCAAGGCATTAATACAATTTGCAACAAAAATAGTTCTACTATTGACACCATCAAGTATAGTGCAAGTATTACATTCACATTCAACTTTTCACACTATCACATAATTGACTAATGTTAAGCAAATTATATTTCAAATTATCACTAAGCAACATTTGTTTAAAAAGAAGAGAGGAACCTTTATCAACATTGGTTACTTCATCGGTTGCTTTGACCTTGATTATGCATGAGGTGTTTTCTGTTATTCTTTAAGCCAACATCATCAATATGTCATTTAGTGGTGCTTGAGTTTGAATTGGAGAGTACCTGCAATAAAGAAGAGGAGGTTTCCTTTGGTACCCATACTTTCTTGGGTCCGTGAGGGTTAGTAATATTTCCCTTAACTCTCCAAATAGTTTTAACACCATTTTCTACTTTTCTTTTAACATAGCATTTGGTGACTTTATGTCCATGTTTTCCACAATAAGTACAACAAGTATGATGCATGGAAGTAGAAGTAGCTCTAACAAAGAAGTTTTTATATTTAGGCACATTGTTTACATAATTATAGCCAAGACCATTTTTAAAAAGAGGAGATCTTTGAGCTCCAAGAATTTTATCAAGATTGTCCCTTCCTTTTGTAAATTTTTCTATACATAATGTAAGCTCATCAACCTTCTTTTTCAAAGTCTCATGATCAACAAGCATTCTTTCAAGAGACAAAATCTTTTCACAAAGAATCTTATTTTCAAGGGACATATTTTGTAAAGAGACATTTAAAACTTCTTTTTCAATATTCAAACAATCAGTAGATTCAAGAAGCTTTTTGTTTTCACAATATAATTTTGAATTTTCATTCAATAAATCATTAATTTTGAATTTCATTTCCTTATTTCTTTTTGAAGCATTTTTTAATTCTTCATACATTTCAACAAGTAGTTCACTAGGATCATCTACATCATCATCACAACAAGTATTTGTATCTACATCTACATCATCATCATATCCCTCTCAGAGTTGGAGTATTTGTATCTGCCTCTAAACTACTCACTTTCAGAATGTGAACAAGCAGATTTTCCATCAAAAAAGTGCTCCTCCATGACATCTTCTGCTAGTGCATCCTTGACTTCTTGCACTGTCTCTTGAGAAGCCTCTCCAGTTTTCTGCTTTGCCCTACCCCTATTTTGCTGACCTGCCATCTCTGCAGCAAGATCATCATCAACCACTTCATCATCCATGCAATATGAATCATCATCACTGAATTGTTCAACCTCATAATCCTCATCGGAACTGTCATCAAATTCTGAGGATTCTTGCTCCAAATAGTAATACAACATTGTCTGATTTTTGTAACCCAATTATTTTAACATAGCATCAATTTCATGCATTAACATCCTATCTACACTGCAAAAATCAACGTAGTCTACTTCACCATCTTCATACCACCTATATTCTCCTCCAGTAAACCATGATGCAATTTTATAGTAAAATACTCACAATTATATTCTGCAAGTACATGTATGCGATGTCAATTCACACAAAATAATAAACAATTATCTTCTGCAACTACATTTCAAAGTCAATTAAACAAAGCTAACAAAAAATTGCACCAAGCAAGTTTCATCACAGAAACACATACAACTCGCAATACTTCAACAAATATGAAATCTTGGGGTAGAAAAGGCATGAAAAACCCATCAAAGTTCGCAATTTTTGAACAAAAAGAGGGAACCCATAACACATAAAACTAATTTGACAATTTCAGTGCAAATGGAAATAGGACCCAATTCACTTACGGTAAACCATATACGAGTTGAGATATTCATCTCTGCTTCTGATGATCTAGCTCATCTCGCTTTCGGTCAAAGAGGGTTTCCAACCTTGTGTGGAGCTTCAATGTAAGGGTGTAGATTTTGAATGTCAAATTTATGGAGAAACTGCAATGGGAAAAATGAATTCTTCAACCGAAGGAGCAAAAATTACAGATTTTGAATCAGTTCACTGGAAGACGTTGGAGAGACTTAAGGGCAATATATAATTAGATAGAAATACCCCCAATGCTACTCACGTGGACGGTCATGTGATAGACGACGGTATGGATTTAACGGTCATATGGGACGGAAGGGCTAACGTCAGTCATGATTTAAAGTTCGAGTGTCAATGCAATACGTTTTTTAATTTGAGTGCTAAAGTTGATAATTTGACAAAGTTCAAGTATGTATGGCACTTTTTGGCCTATTTTTAATTGTCTTGTGGAAGATAATGTATCAATTTGCTTTTGTCTTTTCATAGGATAAAATTGGACCGTAAGATGATGAAATGAAGGGTAGAGATTTGACAATTGAATTTGGGTCAATTTGGCATTGTCCTTTTGCGTGAGATTCAATTGAATCTCAACCCTTCGTTGTGGTAATTTGGACTGTCCATAAGCGCCCCAGCTATTGGACGCATTACGGGAAATAAATGCAATTGTTTTGATCGTACCCGTCAATTTTGCTTTGTCATTTTTCGTGAGATTCAATTGAATCTCACACAAAAGGACAATGCCAAATTGACCCAAATTCAATTGTAGCAGAGCTCTTGAATGCATTAGCGAAATGGGATACCAACTGATTCTTGATGTTATGCAATTTTCTCGTCTTTTTGTTGCTTGAAATTTCAATCTTAACCCATGGTTTCCAATTTGATAATCTCAGCCGTTGTTGATGCATTGACATCTGTTGAAGATTTGTTTTCTGGTATCATAATGCATTGCAAGAATTCCTTTGTGTCCTTAAAATTTCAAAATATATATGATCTATGTTTTTTGTTAGGGGCATATTATATGCAGTATTTTTTGGACTATATGTAGTTTGAAAATTTTTTATTATTTCTTATTAATTTCGAAGAGTTTCTAAAATTCTCTAAAGCATTCGAGCAGCAAAACTCAGATTTACAAACAATGACAAAGAATTTTTATGAAAAAAGATTAGTTTATCAAACTACTCATTATTTTACATCAATTTACATATAAAAAACTTCAAAATTGGCTTAAAATGTCCGACTTTGAAGTCGGCCATGTGGATGTCAAATTCTGCCAAATTGACTGGGTTGGTGGAATTTGATGTCGAATTCCGCCAAACAGTGGCAGAATTTGATGCCATATTCCTCCAGTCAATTTGGCATCAAATTCTGCCACTGTTTGGCAAAATTCGACAGCAAATTCTGCCAGGCAGTGGCAAACTTTGTTGTAAAATTGTACCCCTGTAGGGTACAAGTAGTCCACAAATTTTGCCACAACGTTCTGCCACGTTGTGACGAAATTTGTCAATGGCGGCAAAATTTCGCTGCAATTTCCGTCAGGTTTCTGGCAGAAATTACAGTGAAAATTTTATTTTTTAAAAAATTCACCATTACGTGTTTATTTAAATTTATGCAGCATATAGATTATATAATTTGTATAATTAATATAAAATTCACTGCCGAATACAATTATCATGTCACAATAACTGATAAATTGTATATATTATTTTAGTTATTATATGTTCACAAATTTAATTGCAGCTGAGTTTATTTTACTCTGTTGGACGCTTAGAGTAATCGGTGAATTTTTTTATTATGCGTTATATTATGATATCTTAATTAAGTATCATTAATTTATATTTAGGTTTATGAATATTTCATTAATATTTATTATTGTAAAATTTTTAATTACAATTTTCATCAATTATTATAGTATGAATAATCTCATTTATATATAAAATTATATATTAATTAAAAAATTAATTAAATTTGAAATTCAACATGAGGTGATGTTTATTATTTTGTATATATCATTATTGCACATTAACTTTAATTTATGATAATAAATTTCATATATATATTTGTCCAAATTAAATTAATTAAATTTTAATATTTTTATTATTTATGTAATTAGTTATTTGATTTACTTAGTTTATTCCATTGATTCTATTTTTTATCATATATATATATATATATATATGTAATTATTATTTATTTATTTAGGAGTAATTTAATTTAATTACTTTTTATTATTTAATTATTTAAAGAAATTGTGAAGAATTGTATAAGATAAAAGATTTATTTTATAATAATGTGATTATTTTCTTAGAAAAATTAGTATTAAGCAATATTAAAGTTTTCTCTATTAGGTTGTTGTATATGTTAATAGCAATATTTAGGTTGTTGTATATGTTAATAGCAATAATTTGATCTATTTTTTACTTGTGTATTAACGTTTTAGTATATATTCTAAAAGCTATTTAATTGTGATATATAATTCTACAATAGTTGTTAAAAAATTTTTCCTAGTAAGATGCATTGTAAGAATTAAATTGTTGTAATTATTTTAAGTTTTTGTACTTTTGACTTCAAAATTTATGAAAAATTTTATTTAAGTATTTTGTGTAAAAATAATAATTATTGTATCAAATAATTGTTAAAGATTTTTTTCAATATAATACATTACAAGAATTGCATTGTTCAAAAATATTAAATTATCAAAAATCTAAGCGTCATACATAAAAATTTAAAAATATATCACGAATAAAATTCACAGGGCAAATTTTTCACCCATCGCACGGGCAACCTTACTAGTTGTCTTAAAATTAACTTGTTTGCAATTTAAAAACAAATTACTAACCAAGAATAAATCATTCACTGATTCAACAGCATTGGAAATTACTGACTAATTCAAAAAAAATATTACTAGAAATTTCGACAGGTATTTTACCAACACTAATCGGTCCGTAATTACTGATTTTGGTTAAATGTTCTTTTAGTAGTGATATTCACTTTTAGTAGCCACTTCTATTTTTTTAAAACCTTTTTTAACTTTCATCGATTTTAAGAAGCCAGAAATACCACAAAATCCAACGAATGGAGGCGATGCCAAGTCACATGAGAATTGCCCAACTTTTCAAAGGTAAAAATGTTACATAATTATATATATTATTTCCATCCAATTCACGATTAATTTTATTTTGGTCACTAATGAGGTTTGTTTGAATAAGTTTTTAACAGGCATTAACATAATTTTACAAAGTTTTATCTCTTTCCTCTCCACCCCTCATCGGCCTTTCCTCCATTCTTGTACTCTCCAACTTGCAACCTTTTCACACTCCACTTGCCAAAAGAGGAAAGGGGAAGGGTAAAGGGGAAGCAAACTACATTGATGAGGAAGCGCAGTTGCCAGCAATTGTGAGGGGTTGAGGGGATATAGGTGATATGGACAATAGAGGGAAAGGGAGGGGGCTGCAGGAAGAGGATAAAGGAATAGAGAAGGAGAGAGTTTGAGGGAATGGAGATGGGAATGAATGAAGTAGAAAGAGGTGCAGAAGAGGGAGAGATTTTAAGGGGTTGAAGAGAGGGAGAGACTTAAGGGGAGGATGGCAGTGTGGAGGCAGCGGTGGCGGCATGGAAAGAAACATGGCGGCTATGGTTGATTTGGAGAAGATGATGTTTTCAAGGGACGTTTTGAAATTAATAATAAGTTATAAATGATGGATCAGATAGAAATATCAATTATGTGACACATATATCCTTGAAAAATGATGCATGTAACTCTCACGTGACCAGCACCTTCTCCGTTCGCTGGATTCCGCCGTGGTATTTTTGATCCCTTAAAAATTGATGAAGTTTAAAAAGAGTAAAAGAAAAAAAGGAATTGAATAGAAGTGACAATGCGAAAATATCTAATGGGTATTTTTAACTAATTTCTCTAAATTATGTATATAACGTATTAAAACACTATACGACACATTAACTAGTTGCAACAGTTGAGAAACCCAACTGGTCCTGCCTCAAATTCGTGTTAACATTACACGTACCCTTGAAGTTGACCAGCAAATGGCCTTATTTTTTAAAAATATACTAAAATGGCCAGGGTAATTGTATTTGACCATAATGCCTTTGGAGAAGGCGCCATTACCTCATTATGATTCCAGACCAAAAGGTCTTACAGCCTTATACCAAATAATAAATTTTGGAGCCTCTATAACGCCCTTGGGGTTATAGATAGAGTTGTATAACGACAACCTAAAATGCATCATATCCTTCCTTGCAGTTCTTCCATCATCCTTTGCTTACTTCCATAAGTTAGCAAGCGAAGAATTGCCCTTGTCAAGTCTTCTTTTTGAATATTCTCATTTTAAATGAAAGAAGAAAAAACCAACTTTTTTGCTAGAAAAAGAAAAAAAAAACAATTAAGTCTTTACCTTCAAGACCTCTTTTAGAAATAAAGGGAGCCTTTTGATTTGTATAAATTGATGAAAGGAAAATGATATTATCACTTTCTTTTTAACTTCTTTTATTCCCTTCTTATTTTTTTAATAATTAAAAATACATTAATATCCAAAGAAAGCTTCAAAATTTCAACTCAAACCTTGGTTAAAAAAATAAGTTAAGGATATTAAAATCTTTTTATTTATAGAAAAAGTGAGAAGGGAATGAAAAAAATTAAAAGTGAAATAAAAATATCACTTCTCAATTGAAAGGCTTATACGTAATTCTTTTTCATTTTGAGATATTTTCATAACAAATTAAATTAATAAATTCACTCTCCAAATTCTCAAGGCTCTTCTCAAACTACCATTTTATTTTCAAAGCTAAATAATTTATAAAGTTTTTGTTCACTTTTTATTATTTCATTGCCAAATAATTGAAAAAAGGGACTTTATTCCCCACAAAAGAAGGAAAGAAAAAAATGACTTTGCGCTGAAAATAATACAAAGTGGACAAAAATTTTATAAATTATTTGGCTTCGCAAATAAAATAATAGTTTGAGGAGAAGAGCCTTGAAAATTTGGAAAGTGAATCTATCAATTTAATTTGTCATCAAAATACTCAAAATAGAAAAGACCGTATAAGCTTTTCAATTTATACAATTCACTCCCTTTATTTGATTCTAAAAAAGCCTTGATGGTCTAAAAGGAAAAAGAAGACTTTCTAAGGGTAGTTGTTTCCTTACTTACAAAAATATACAAAAGTTGATTGAAGTCAACGACAAAGACTTATAAAAGTATCAAATTTATTATTTAATACAAGGTTATAATGCTTTTTTATTTGGTATTATAGCTAGGAAAGGACACCTCCAGATGCGTTATGGCCAAACATGGCCACCCAGTCTAAAACCTAGCCAGTTCAATACAATTTTAAATAAATAAAGCCAAAATGGGTAAAGACCCCAAATGGTGAGACATACTACTTTAACACAATCTTCGAATTGGAGTCTAATTCTGAAAAAAAAATGTTTTGGATCAATAAAGTCCATTATCTTTGGTTCAGAAGCCTCTATTGGCACTCCAACCTCTTTAATGTTCTCTTAGGACTAGTTTGGATGGAAAGAAATGAAGAGAAAAGAAGAGATTTGGAAGCAAGAGAAGTCCATTTGGGAGTTTTAGCTGGAAAAAGAAAAAGAGAAAAGAATGGCCCAATAGCCCCTCTTTTCTTGCCAAACTCTCTCTCCGGATATGGAGAAACAGACGGATCTCCTGGTCAAAGGGGTCAAACTAAGTTAGTGAGGGAGGAATTGACTAAAATAACCCATAAATATCTATATCTATAAAAAATTGTTAAAGGTAAAAAGATAGATTTGTAATTTACTATCGTATTCCTTCTTTCCTCTTCTAACTCTCAAACAAGACACAAAAGACACCAAAATCATTTCTCCTCTGCTAAACTCTCAAATAACATAAACTATAGTTTATCTTCTCTTCTCTTTTCCCCCTTATTAATCATTTCTCCTCTTATAAGCTCCCAAACTTGGCCTTAATGAGCAACTAGTTATAGGATAGATAAATAAGTTATAAGACTGTTTTTGCAAATTTCTATTCTTTTATTTATTAACTTAAAACAATTGAAGGTTAAATGCATTTTACTCCCTTAAACTTTCATTTATTAGTACCTACCTCCTCAAACCCTCAATTGCTTCAATAAACCCCCTCAATCTTTCAATCAATTCAAATTAATAAAATTTAAATTGTGAAGACATTTTTACCCGTATTTTTATTACATATTTTACTTTTCTTTTTCATCCCCTCCCCTTCCCTTTTTCTTCCTTTCTTACTCCTCCTCCGTGAAGATCCAAGGCATTGACACCCTTCTTCTTCCTTTTTCTGGAGATTTAAGAATGAGTTACCGTAGGAATTTAGTAACAATTTGTCAAAAAAGAAAAAGGCATATTTAGTCATTTTGCTCTAAATTCTATTGATTGTAACACTTCTTAATTGGTACGAAAATTATAATAGAGCACTTAATGAAACCACAGAAGTATTTGCTAAAACAATATAAAAACACACTTCCAAGCTTGTTCCATCCATACGATAACATCCTAACGATATATATATTTCACAAGTTTTTGTAAAGTTTTACCAAGATTATCTAGATATTAGTTGTCACGGTAAGAATAATATCATCCAATTTCATCGAGATATTTAATATGTACATAAAGTGTCAGCATGGTTGGGTGAAATATGTGAAACGGATTCACACAGAATTATGAAATCAACAAATAAATAGGAAGGTTCACCACATCCAGCAACTTTGCTGTCCTTTCAATAAGATATTTAAGCATAAGTTCCTTCACCAATTAGCATAGGTTCTTAAAGTAGGGTTCTACTACTAAAAGTAGGAAATTGACGGAACTTGAAGTACACGATTGCAGGGCGTACCTTCTTTGGGGCTTTGGAAACAATTGTAATGAGGGAAAAAAGGCACTAAATTTTACTGAAATCCAAGCCAGTAGTCCAGGAGAGGAGATCACTGACCTATGATCCTGCAAGCACTTTTATAAGATTGTCCTGCAGGGATGCAACTGACTCTACAACTGATTTTGTCAACCAACTAAACCCAACTTTTACGCGGTGCTCATCAGTTGGTAATCGGATCAAATATGCAATTTTTCTAGCTGCAATAACAAATTAAAACAATCAGCTCATGCAACCAGCATATAGTTGGATAGAAAATTAGTATTTAAGACAGCAAACAAATTCTAAGTTACCAGTATGACCAATAGGACCCTCCAGCGTTAGCCCATCAACAAAACTTGGGGAAATAGCAGCATCATATTTCCCCAGAGTCATCATCTCGCCTAAATTCTGAAACCTGCAGTGAGATATCAGTGATTTTTATGATCAGATGACAAATTTCTTGTCAAAGCATGCGATTACTTGCATCAAATGAAATGACCTCATGAGTTGAGAACATAGTAGAATTGGTGATGCCTTCCCTTCACCATGTATACTGATCAAGTACTAATTGCAGAAGCTTAACTTGGACGAAGCTATTATACGAAGATGATAATGCAAAAATATTATAGAACTCTTATCGGTTTACTCGGATCTAGACAGGATATAGCAATCTTTATCCAATACTTATGCAAATGTATGGCAACAGCCTCGAAAATATTAGCAGTACTTATAAGGCTATATGGCATTTTATGCCCTAAGAGAACACCAGTTAATAAGTATGCAGCACAACTTTTCAACCAAATGACACCACCGCAACACAGGCATGCACCCATGTGTCATATGCTCAAAGAAGAATGTCTCAAGGGGAACACCATGGATCTTTATCAGATAAATTACTATTTTTTATTCCCACCATTTCAAATTGGATATCTTCATTTGACTTGCAGAAATATTTAGAAAAGCATTTTAACTGTTTGGTGTACACCCTATCTTCAAACAATATCAAGGGGCGCGCATAATATTGCTCCAACCTTTAAAGACTGGAAAATATATTCACATTAAGAAAGTGGACATTACTTTGGAACATTAAAAAATGGACATTAAGAATTTGAAATGGCAGGTACATTTTATCTTCTCCACCAATCCCATGACTTTACAGCCAAATAGAGTACCCACAGGACTAATAAAAAACAATCTGACCTTCAAATAATACCTGAATGGCAACAAAGGGCGGTCATTAATTGCAGCCCATAGATTCCAACCTGCAAAGTCTGCTTGTTGGAATGCTACCTGTGATGCATATGAAAGTAGGCATTAAAATGAGTGCACACATATTCAAAGGGGTAACAAGGAGACATGATTGGTCAAAGAATCTAACACACAACATCACAATATATATGGCATGTATATCACATGATGGTAGCATACCAGGAAAGCATTTCAGGCATTAGCGCAACAGAACAGACCAAGGTTGCTTCAATAGTTATCACATCTAATAGTGAATACTAATTACAACTTGAATGAAACACATTGATCCCAATTTGATCCATCACTGAATAAGGTTAGCTAGAGGAGGTAACAAATGCAAACTCTTTTTTAGGGGAAAACAAAATAGTTCATATCATTTACCCCCTCCGTCCATAATTGAATGTTCTATTTTGACATAGTATAAAGATATAGTAGTGGCCGGACCCATGTGTTAGAGATCTTAAATTCTTAAACCAAAGCAGTTTAGTCTTGTAAGTGGAGCTTAATTTCCTTAAATTAAGGAGGTTAGTAGTGGAAGTTTGGATTAATAATGTCACAAATTTAGGAAAGGGGACATTCAATTCCAGACGTCCTAAAAGGGAAATATGGACATTTAATATATTTTTATAACTCTGAACTAATGCAACATCTAAGGGAGTCCTATAAGGGAAATCTGTAGAAGAATTATTCAAAACAACTTGGAGATACATTTCAACGCAATAAATGAAGTTTGAAAGATGAGAAAACATTTCAAGTGCCCAGAGCAGATTTGAGAGTTTCTTCCAACTTATGAAATGCTCCACTTGAGTTTCAAAATATTAGGGTTAAAGGATAATGTGGATGTTATCTTGTTATGAATCTGTGTGTGTAGTCAAGTTTTTTATATTTACAATTCTTAAGATTCTAAAAAGTCACTTTTATTCAAGATTGTGACTAAGCTTGTTTCTAATGACCTTAACATACATGGCTTATCCCCATTTTGCTTATCCAAATAATGTTCAGAATGCGTGCCTAAGAGTTCAGACGATGCAACACCATACATTCTTTCTAAGCCCATGCAACTACCCTGAATGACTGGAAGTGTCTAAGCTCTACTCACGTAATGGCTTATGCACCTCCAATGTAACTGAATCTCCAAAGACATTCAAAGAAGAAAAAAAAAAAGATATACTTATCATAAAACCTGTGCAGTAGCTGGAAGCAATTTCCCACTTTTGTCTCTTAGTGCAGATGAGTCTCCAACTGCAAAAATACGTGGATGACCCTTAACCTGAAGAGTTTCATCTGTTTCTGCTTGTCCCCTTGCATTAAGAGGTAGATGGCGTGGCCTGTCACAGGGTTCCAATTGAGGAAGCAAAGGTTTGGATCCAACTGTCCATAAAACTAGATCAGCCTCCAAAATTCGATTTCGCAAGCCCCTTTCAACAGACTGCAACTCTAGCATTAGGTTCGTATGAATTTGAGCTGTTCCAACACCACAACTTGCTTCAGCATTTCCCAGCTCAGGAGAAAATTCAGGCTTCTCATCTTTTCTTATACATCGGACAAAATAACCCAATGAAAGTTTAACATTCCTAGATGAAAGAACCTGCCAAAGGCATCTTAAATTTCAGGGAATGATCCACATTAACACATAGTTAAGGACATCAATCAGCAACAAGGTTCTCTAGGTGAGGAGTAATTTAATTTAGAAACCATAAAGAGAATTCAAAAGTTGTACAGAAGTTCCAACAAGCAACAAAGAACAAGAGCAAGAAAAGTAGCTCTAGTTAATTCCGAATGTGCTCTGCTAAAGCAGCAGCAATCTACATCACTTGTACATGAACACAAGTTCAGATATCCCCCTCATCATATGTTATAAGCAGAAGATTATTGCTGCTTCAGTTTTTTAATGTGCATCTACTAATTCATACAGTAATAAAAAATGACTAGACAGCGTTCCAAGCCTACATTATGGATCTCAAAACAATTTTCAAATATAACGTTGTTTAAGAAACAGAGAAGAAATCTAAAGATTATTTAGACTAAAAGGAAAACCTTAAATATTAATTTATCTCTTGAAGGAATACCTACTTCAAGTATTAAAGTATATTTTGCAGGGCCCTTTAGTGTATCCAGATCAATTTTTTTGAAAATGCAGCAAAACACTGATAGGGTTACCACAAGATGATTTGGTATGCTGGTTAATTGGGTTTCCATTCAGCAAACTCATCAGGCTTCCAAAGGCCTTTTCACTATTTTTCCTTTTCACAGTTTATTAAGGATTTAAAAGAAAGGAATCCACATCAACTGCACATGAGTCAACCCATTTTCTTATCATACCCTTTCACTGTGATTCCAAGTTTGACCTGAACACCTCATAAATAGTTTTATCCAATATCACTGAGAAAATTTGGGCTTTATGCCTTTCAAATACATCTGTTTCCCTATCTCCTCTCTATGATTTGAGTTTGAACATATGAGGTTTTCTTGTGCGAAGCAGGTAGTCGTTCATATGCTTGTAAACTAATGTATCTTTAATGCTTCCACATTAACTGCAGTCCATTCCACATAACTCAAAAGGAAAATAATAAAGAAGAAAAACAAAAAGAGAAGCACTAAATGGGCTGAGAAATAATCAACCTGCCACATAAAAATAGATATTCTACCAGTCATTAAAAAAAATAATAATAAAATAAGCTTGAAATTTTAACAACAAAAACATTCAACGCATCAAAGTTGACTTCTTTATGTAGTATTTGTTCACAATTAGGAATGCCTTTGTGTTGACCTTTCTACTTGTGAGTCAGGTCAAATGCTTCACCTTTTTTAGGAGAAGAGGCAAATTGGCATTGGTTACTCAAAGTTGGGGTATAATGGTTTGGCATCAGATGCTGCACATCTGATTCACTTCTAATTTACTATTCTTCTTTTAAATAAATGAATAGAATGGGTTTATCATTTACACCTCTTTGGAGGGAGTAAAACCCTTTTAATGTAGATGGGCTTTTATGAAATTAATGGGTTTGAGTGCAATGGACGATTGCAATAAATGCAGCAGAGAGGAATAAGCAACATTCTTTGTGAGCTTATTCTTATAAACTAAAAGGCAAATGTAGCTTACTTTCAGTGCACCTTCGCGATTTCCAGCTGGAGCATTAGGCAAAATTGTTTTCTCCACATTAACTGCTTCCACATTTCCCTTATCCTGCAATCTTTCTGATATTGTTGCAGCTAGCTCAACTCCAGAATAACCACATCCTACCACAACAACACGAATTGGAATATTCTTGCTGAAATTCTGGCGCTCCAATACTTTAAGCTGATAGTTGACTTTCTGAATTATGAGAAGGCGAAGATAAACTGGCATTCAGTAGAATTCAAAATAAAACTGCATTTTAGAGCTCGAAGTAGCTACCAAATCAGTAACGTTTCTTTATAATATACTAACATAAGCATCTTCAAGAGTGGAAAATGGCAATGCATACTCTACTGCTCCAGGCACCAGATCAAGTTTGGCCTCAGCTCCTAGTGCAAGGACCAACCTGGCTGCCCATTCAAAAAAATTTCTAATTCAGCAGAGATAAAACTGATCCAGCAACTCTGACAATATCCCAGAAAGATGTACACCATTCACATTCTATAATTTCAGATGGTTTTTATTTCGTAAAGAAAGATTTGGGAGAATCTAGGTGATCATGGACCAACCTCCAGATGAGTGTGCCTACTTACGTACGCGAATATTAGAAAACTAAAGAAATATTGGCTGGAAAATGGAAAAAGAAATTGTATAAATTACTGATTGGAAATGGAAAAAGATGAAATTTCAAGTGCACATGGAAATACATGATTTTGAATAAATAAGGACACTACCTTTATTTGTTCTAAAGTCTGACATTTAAAAAATTTTGGCCAGAAAACCAAAAGATAACAATGGTCATGCACCATCCCAATTCTTCAATACGTGATCATATCATAAGGAAAACAAGTTAGGGTAACTAGTATATATGCGCATTATAAATGTCAATTTGCTAGATTGTTTGTATTCTTGTACTTGTTTTTTCCACTTTTTATTGGGATGAGATAGATTATTCTTTTCCACATCATTATCCTATTTCTAATACATAGAACAGGAAAATTTCTTCTCAAAATTAACTTTAAGGCTTTACTGTCTTTGGATTGAATCATGAGAAAAAACAAACTAAACATGAGACTGAATATGCTTTACAAAGTGTCACTTTTGATGTCATTGAATTAAGAGCTTTACAATAAATCATGCCAAGATGGAAACGCAAAATGTCTCCAGTGAACAGAAGAAAAAAGAGGCTCTGTGTGTGTGTGTGTGAGAGAGAGAGAGTGAGAGAGAGAGAGAGACTTTTGTCTTAACTAAATAAAGACTTGTTGGTCCAAAGTGCCAAACCTCCACCAGTTGTCTTATCCCAATTTCTGTAAGGACAACGAAAAGCTAGTTTTTAAAAGCTTTGCCGGTAAACCTTGTTCTTTTTTTCCTCCTTTTCCTTTGCCTCATGTATGTTGTAGTGCACAAGAATTCAGTATTTAAGATACATTAGTTTACAAGCATACGAACAGCTACTTGCTTCACAGAAGTAAACTGCATATGTTCAATAACTCAAATAATAGAGAGAAGATAGGGAAACAGATGTATTTGTAAGGCATAAAGCCCAAATTTTCTCAGTGATGTTGGATAAAACAACTTATGAGGTGTTCAGATCAAACAGGGAATCACAGTGAAAGGGTATGATAAGAAAGTGGGTTAACTCTGAACCTACCAAGAATTTGCATGCAATTGGTTCAATTATCTGTCAAGTAATGGGTTTTTCCAGTAATGTTTTCTTTTTTCTTCATATATGTTTCCTTTTTTCAAATTCTTTTTCCTCTCTTCTTTTTCTTTTCCTTTTTTTCCTGTTTTTCTGATAACGTTTTATCTTCATAGTTCCCCCCTGATCATGGAAACCATGCTGCACCACTACCAGCATGGCCAGCCACCTCTCTAACATCTCATGTAAAAAAAAAAAAAGAACTCCTTAAAATAGAATCCTTTCCAAGAATATAAGAAAAAGAGTGCCAAAAATCACCAAAATGCCATTCTCATGATCACCCAACACCTGACACACAACAATAATGTGATAGAGAAGTCTTCTGCCAAGATAAAATAGAGCAAGTGCATTAGAGAGAGGAGAGAGAGAGACCAAGAGAGTAGATGCAGAGGAGAAGATGGTTTTACTATAACCACCGGGGAATGGAAAGAAGATAGAGAAAGCAGGAAGCACAACAACAGGGAAGAACAGCAAAGAGATAGAGGTATCAGGGAAAAAGATGGAGTTGGGAGAACAGAGACAACAAGGGAGAAAGGGGAGGAGTAGTTAGGAGGAGAAAAAGCCAGACACCAGGGAAGCGGCAGCACAGGGTTGTAAGAAAGTCAAAAGATCCACCAAACTCAAGTGAGTCATATCCAACTCTCTTTGTCTCATTCCTAATAGATATCTAAATTGAAAGTGAGCAATCAAATAACAAGAATGGGTATGAAAATAGACCAACTATAGCGACTCTGCATACTCAAACTACCCAACCCTTGGTTTTAACTGGTATGAGTTATGTTGTGGTGTATAAGTTCAGAACTTCATTTGTACCACTCCATTCCAAATTTCCACAAACGATCAACAAATGAACATTCTATCAGAGAAGCCACTACTAATTAATAATTCTCATTTCTTTTTATGCAAATTTGCTCCATAATTTTATGCATTTACTTATGAGTAATGTGACACATAAAATGAGCATATACAGAAGTATACCAGTCATAATCAATGATGAGACCACTTTCAAGATGAACATTTCCACCAGAGCCACTAAAGGAAGGCCCTTTCATTCCCAAATGATCAGAAGGATACAGGCATCTGACCCTGTCTCTCAAAAACTGCACGCTAGTATTTGCTAGCAAGTCTGAAAACCGTGGAGCTATTTCCCATGCATCTACTTCTGCACAATGAAAATTCTTACTTTAACATGAATAAAGTAACCAGAATTGACCAGAGTGCTTGACAACTTCTCCAATCAATCAATCCAACAACATACCTCCAGAGAGTAGCTCATATAACATAGGTTTGAAAACAAATCGTTCCGATTGGTCAACAAGAACCACCTATCATTTCCAGTAAATGATTTATGGTAAATAATTCTCAAGATTACCAAGATATTGGCAGGGAAAAAACCATGTATATGCACTTTTATGAATACATTAGGCCCATAACATCTTATCTTTTGACTTCTCATACAACTCAGGTTTCCTATAAATTGTAGGTTTGTGTTGATGTAGCGCAAATATGTAATTTCTTTACAAATCTTTACTTCACTTATTTACAGAAGATACATAGGAAAGAGATATAAGTTTTAGCCCATTTTACATTTCAAAGCATGGCAATTCTGTTTTTCAAACTGCTCTCATCGTATCAAGCCAAGCTGCCAAAAGACTACGTACTTTACACATTTAATTTTTGGTTTTGGATTTCAAAGACCATGATTCACATGTTTTAGTTCAGATAACGATGAAAATTGAAAACCATTTACATTCCAAATTAATCAAAAGCAACTAAAGCCAATATGAATTAATCACTAAGCTCACAATTTCATACAAATGTCCTCAAGATTACCTAAGTATGTAACTTTGACTCAATATTCATAGGCTTCATAGATCATATGATCTTATCAATTATTTCTCTATTCTCTATTCTCTCTTCAGCTGTTAAGAAACCATTTGATCATGCAAAATTTGTAATAGGCACTGAATAACAGGCAGAAGAGAGAGAGAGAGAGAGAGAGAGAGGTGAAAGGTTGCAAAGTGGTTCAATTTGCACACAAAAAATCTATGACCATAGGCTTCATATATCATATGATCTTATCAATTATTTCTCTCTTTAAGTGTTAAGATACCATTTTATCATGCGAAATTTGTGATAGGCACTGAATCAGAAGAGAGAGAGAGAGAGAGAGAGAGAAATAGATAGGTGAAAGGTTGCGGAGTGGTTCAGTTTGCATGCAAAAAACCTAAGACCATAAAGCTAGTCATAACTACTGTTTTCTTCAGAGAACAAGAACATTAAGACTCTGTGCCATCCAACTTACCAGACTAGGGCACAAGCATTGAATGGTAGGATTTAGATAGAAATAAAGTCTATGCTAATGATATTCCAATGGTTTATGATCTTAGCCAGGTATCAGTGCCCACAAGAAAAAAGGCAAAGATAGGAACCTGAAGGATAATAAACAGCTCAGATGACATGGTTCGGGAAGCATACATTTGGAAAAACATTAATCCCTCCCTACATTCCCAGAAAATGTCACTAGAATCAGCATACAGGTGAAAGGAAGATAGCTATCAGAAGTTCGTACATGTATATGAGAAAAGGCTTCATCCTTCTATAGATATTAGAAGAAAAGCATGGTTGATTGAAGAAGAAAATGCATCAAAACCTAGAACACAGGGTATCGCTACTGCTCATCAATTAAACAGGGATACTATACAAATAAAATAAATTATTTATCTTATATATAAAAAGTACAATACTTATATCTTGTCAGTGTTCTGCATAAGCATGTTTTAATTGTTGTTACATAATTACTTGTGAAACTTTAGAAGACCATTTCTTATACATGGCACAAATCTAAAAAAGGTCATGCAGAAGTTTGAGAATCTAGCATACTAGTTACTAGAACAAGAAGCATGAAACCGGGATTATGAGAAATAAAATCCAAACCTCAATTAAGTAAATAATTACCTGGGGTTTCTTATCATCATCCCAAACAAGTGATTCTAATCTTAGTGCAGTATAAAGACCTCCAAATCCACCTCCTAAGATGCAAACTCTAGGCCGCTGCATGCATAATGAACTGTATGATTACCAAAGAAGCTTTAAAGCAATCTAGTTTCTCCTACTGTGGTAAAAAGCCACAATCACCGGCTCAGAAATAACACTAAGCCTCAACAAAGGGAGAAAAAAGATTATTTACTTCCGAGAAAAAGACATTTTACAAGAATTAAATTAGCATCAGATGATATCAGGAGCAATTTGTGATTCTGCGTCCAACTGATACGTACATGAATGTATGCTTAATACACACCGAAAATGATGGACATTTCCAGTTCGAGCCTAATAGCAGTAAAATGCACTATCTGCTCAAACCATAATTAAATAAAGTAACTTTCTCTTTGTCTAACATTTCCAGCTCAAAGTTCAATTCCTAGAAATAACATCCTTAATAGATTACACAAAGATCTTATATTTTTGAAAAACTAATAATATTTAAATGATTTTTTAATATAAATAACGACAAACCTCTCTATTTCGGGACCCCAATGAATGGAAATTTCTTAATAGACAGTTTCAGATGGAGCAAATAAATAGCCTCCATTATTCAGCAAATTGTAACTAAAAATTTCTTATACTGGCCAATGAATAATATGCTTATTCCTGCATATTCTACAAACTTCTAGCTTCCAATTAGTCCACAAAGTAGTTAATTCGCACAATAAAAACAAAAAAGATCTAAATTGGGCAACCTTGTTATCAGGCCACGTATATGTCGGAGGTTGAGTTTCATCCTCAGCGGACACTTCCGCAATGCCTTTAAAACCATCACCCCCAAACGCGCCTGATGAAATGGTACGCAATTGAATCCTCCCAGTGCCAGAAAAACGCCACGAATTAGGCGAAAATTTTCGTTTCTCCAGAAATGAATTCCGCCGTTGAAATCTTCCTCCTGAAATAAAAGAAAAATGAGTGATCAACCAAATCTGCAGCGCAAACAGACCTGGGTGTGCGAGTTGATAGATTTACCCTTGAAAAATGGCAATGCCGTTGCAACAGAGAGTGTCGCGATGTGCGCCATTAGTGGCTTCGTGCGAGAGCTGACGAACTATATCGGTTGTGGGTGGCGCTGAACCTTTTGGGATGGCGTTTAACGTGGTTCTCGTGGGTCCACGTCGGTTGGTAGACGACTGGCGTATCACGTGCCACCTGAAGTATTTATACTGCTCGATGGGCTGTCCATCATCTCTTTGGTCTTAAGAGTGGGATCCTGTGTGGTTGAGTGGCCTATGGTCCGGACAGCCATTTTATTACTACGTGTCGAAAGTCAACTTAATCGTTCGATCAGAATTAATTCAATGATTCAGAGTACTCAAAAATAATTATAAAATAAAAAATTAAAATTTTTTTGTCAAGATCAGTCTTTGTAAACTACATTATATTATTTTTCTTTCAAATACTGATTAAAGAGAAAAAGACATACTCCTCCCTCTCTCTCCTCCTAATATCCTCTCCATCTCTATTCTTTCTTCTCTCATTCTACCCTCTCAATGATGTTTCATCAAACAGAAATTCCTCCATGATGGAAGCATTTGAAACCACGTCTCAGGTAAGCTCGATACTCTTCTTCTCCTGTCCATCGTGTCTTTGTTTCACAGCTTTTGCATTTGCCTCACAACTGTCCTTGTGTAAGCAATTGTTCAATGAATATGCTAAAAACTTAGTTGTATAAGCAATTGTTCAATGAATACTGAATAATTATTCATAGTTATAACAAATAATTATTATGCTCTACCTCAGCAAGCTTGAAAGAAATGATGAAAATGAAGTTCTCAACTGTCAGTGATGCTCATGGAGTCAACAATAGATATGCCCATCTGACTGGATTCGGAATAAGGATCATGTATGAGAAGAAATGCTCCAAGACAAATAAAGTGCAGTACATGAAGTACGTGTGTAACAAAGGATGGATTTCGGAGGGAGGGGGAAGTAAATTTGACCCCAAGAACAACAAACCAAATGCTTACCATACTGAGGCAAGACCAATGAGCGAGAGGAGAAGATGGGAGCGGAGAATAGGATGTCAAGCCCAAATAAGGTTGTAGTTTGATTAGGTTAGCGGTGTGTATGTGATAAACGGTTGGGTTGTGAATCATAATCATTCTATACACCCTCAAGAATTTTTCCACATGTTGAGGTCTAACCGCCACGTTAGTAATGTTCAAGGTATCATGGCTGAATTGAATGAGGATACCGGTATTTGGCTAAGATCTTCGTATGAAGTGATGGCTTTAGGCGCAGGGGGTTAAAGCCAGTCTTGGTTTCCTGTCCACTGATCTAAAGAATCACCTAGCCAAAAGAAGATAAAGGGCAATGATGCTTGGAGAGGCAATAGCCTTGCAAAATTACCAAAAAGAACCTAACGTAGTTGGTTACCCCACAATTTACCGAGAAGCTGCATTACGTAATTTATGATGTCGACGACGAGAAGGAGTTCAACTTTGTGTGGAATAAGATGCTCGAGGAATGTTTCCCGAATGGTTCCCATATGTGGCTAGAGTGGATTCATGGATTTCGTTGTCAATGGTCATCAGCATTGGTTAAGCAACATTTCACTGCAGGAACGGTGTCCGCACAGCTAAGCGAGTCCTGTAATAGGGTTATTCAAGGGTATCTCCAATCAGATCACAACCCTATTCAGTTCTTCGGCCACTTTAACCTGATTGTTGAGAGTGGGAGAGAGGAGAAAAAGATGCAAGATTTCTAGGCCAATGATCAGTGAATTGAATAATTATTCACTGTTTTTTGCATAATTGTTCAAATACTCCTCATAATTATGCATATGACCCTGAATAATTTTTGTGACAATATCTAGCTTACCCAACAATAGCTTCCTATGCAGCCCACTGGCAAGGTGTGCTGCAGAGTAGTATACCCCCAACATCTTTGTGATGTTCCAAGAACAGTATTATCGAAAGTTCGAGTACATTATTCTAGGGTGTGAAATGAGTGACGTCTACATTGGTATGCTTAAGTACCGTGTCTATAAGTACAAAGATGATGTTACAGTCCCAAAGTTAGACGAGTGAATCGTGCACGTTGATCCTGGTAAGATAGTTCTAGACTATTCCTACTGTTTGTTTGAAGCACTTGGGATCCTTTGCAGGCATGCCCCTAAGGTCGTGGATGTGCTCGAATATCTTGGTAACTGTAACATGAGAATATTGCCACCCCACTATGCGTTGAAACGGTGGACCAAGAATGTCAAGTGTGACTTCCAACTTCCACCCTCTCTAGTTAATGGTAAGCAATAGAATAAATATGGTGAGAGCTACTAGAAGCTCACACATAAAATGATAATGTTGGCCACCAGTTTGTGCCTGGATGATCGCATTTATAGTATGATTGACAACGAGTTAGATGAGATGTGCAAGTGGGCTCAACAGATGTTGGGCAGCTTGCTTGGTAATGATAGAACTCAAAGATGTGTTATAACAACTGTGAGTTAATATTATTGATTGGAAACTTAACTGTTGGTTCAGTTCTGTAGTGAATAATTATTATTGAGTATAAATAATTATTCGTACATTGTAATAATTATTCAATTGAATACATTAATTGTTCAAACTTTTTGTCAATGATGGATAAGTATACATTCTTGTCAGCGCTTGACCAAGCACGGTCTACCGCCGAAGGCCATTAGCCTGCCAAGACAATTAAGACTCGACTGAATGCAAATTGCTCAAGGAAGAGGCTGCGGAGCTTGATGGAAAAGGCTCTACAAAGGAAAAAATTAGTGATCAAAAAGAAACTTGCCACTACAAATACTAGGAGAACCGGATTTGGACGATGCTCCCTTAGCCCTTACAGTTTGAATTTATCAATGTAAACTATATATACATGAGGCAGCAATGCTCATTCATCAAGGATCAAATTTCAGTTTAGTTCTTGCTATCGATTTTGCTATATAGACCAAATAATTTTAGTTTTGAACTTGAATAATTGTTATATATTACTTGAATAATTATTGATGTTTCAACATTCAAGAGTCGCATTCAAAAACATCCTATTTCCATTGTATACATGTTAAACATCATTTGATTAAAAAATAATGCGTAAACAAAGAAAATCAATCCAATGCATCGATCAAACATGGCAGCGACTAAGTTAACAAAATATGCTCAATTACAATTCGAATTAGTTTTGCATAATTATGAACAATTATCTTATTTTCTCTTTCTTTCCCTTCATTTGGGGGATAGATACCCCTTCATTCGGTCTGCAACTTGCATGTCTCCCTTCCACTGTAGGGCAGTAGCCAGGACCTCATCTCGTACGTGATTCTCAAGCTGTGATATCAGCCTTGCAGCAATCTTGCGTCTAGCCTTGATTATAAACTCTTATTTAGGCCACAGTGCGTAACATTCCTACAGGAAGCGTTCGACCCAATGCTCCATTCTCAAGCACACAAATAACCTGCGGCTACACTTGTCCGGTTGCAAAGTCACCCTAGGTACATCTCAGATAAAGGCCCGAAAACCTACATTGGTCCTCTCCAAACCCTTTACCATTCACTGAAGCAGCTTGTCAGGACTTCTCAAATTGGTTGATGCACGTCCTTGAACATTTCTTCGCAGGGCTTGCTATTTAAATATAAGAACCTCCTTGCGTCAACCGCAAACAGAAAGAAGTGCTCAGCCCGCAGAATGGAGAAGAAATACTGTAAAGGCCCAATCTGAATAATTATTTATCAGGCCGTGTGCCATGCATAATTAGTCACGAGTAAAGAAATAATTACCAGGGTGCATTCGGCAGGGATGAATGGTTTATGTGGAGGGAAATATGGAAGTCCATTAATAAGAGCAGCAATCGCTTATGCCATGTCTTCAGGGCTTTTGACTGCCCCTATTGCTGCGTCGCTGACTGCAGTAGACTGCACAATACACATTGAGTGAAAATCAATTAGGATGATTGTACATAACAAAAATCAATGAAGGCAAAACACAGAGAAAGTGCAAACAATAAATGGAAACATACCCCTATACTGCAAGCAAAGTAAAACCTTCTCACGATTCCCGTTGTTGCTGGTTAAGGAGGTGGCCAAAAGCGTTAATCGTAGAGTGATACATGTACTGATTAGGCATGTTACCTTCCATCTCTATTGTAGTAAGAGATTGAATTTCATCATCAAGGACTAGTAACTTGTAGCAATTATCCAATGTCCTAGCTCTAGTGAGAACCAGCCTGTTGGAGTCATCCATAACAAAACACTTGTCTTTGTTGAAGTTAACATGAAGATTATCATCACATAGTTGACTTATAATTATCAAATTTGCTTTCATTCATTCAACAAATAGAATATCTTTGATTGCAGGCATACCTTTGACATTTAGAGTTCCAAGGCCAACTACTTTATTTTTGGAGCCATCACCAAAGGTTATATTACCTCATTCACAGGATACTTAGTTCAACAAGACTCCCTTTTGTATTGTCATGTGCCTAGTATAGCCACTTTCAAGGTACCATACATCATTTATACTTGCTGCAAATAACAAATGTACAACATATCCTTTGAGTTCTACCATTCTGACCCAAATTCACCTTTGTCAAAATATCTACTAATTCTTGTTGAACTCAACTTTCACAAGTTTGTGCCCTTTTTGTAGATCTTTTAACAAGTCTTAAATAGATGTCCCAAGTGTGTCCTGCAAGAGAACAATAGTTACAAGTAACAAGGGACTTTTTAGGTTTTCTAATGAATATCTTTTTGTTCATAAGTGTCATTTTTCTTTCTAGTTCAGTCCTACTTTTTGAAGCAGTGCTGTTGTTATTGTAGCTTAGTCCTATCAAATCTCCTGATGGCTTGCCAATGGATAATATTTCATCAAACTTCATCTTTCTTGAATTCGACCTTTTGATGTAGTGTTCTACCTTCTCCAATTTGTCATTGTTGAGTTGAAGTGATTTAACATTCTATTGTACCTGCTGTTGAAGCTGCTCACATTCCTGTTGCAGTGAACTATTATGTTGTTGCAGTTTCTAATTTTCTTCTTTTAACTTCCTATTGATCTCGACGATTTCCATCCATTTGGTATACATGAGATCATATTCACTTCTAAATTTTTCATAGGTAACCTCATTATCATCAATTTATGAATCATCAGTTTCGCTTCTATCAAACTGCAAACGTGCACTTGAATAGAATGTAACAAAATTATTTATGTGATTGGCCTCATCTCCATCTTCCCTGCTGTTGCTATCATATTCATTGTCAACATCACTCCATATCGTGTTGTATGATTTTTTCTTCTTCAGGTTATTTTCACACTCATTTTGAGTATGACCAATTTCTTCGTATTCCCAACATCTAATGCTGCTATTGTTGTCACATTTTATGTCAAAGTCCTTCGCATCACCACATTTCTTTTGTTTATGGTACCCTTGTTGAACTTCAGCTCATTAAACTTTCTGGTTTCTTTCTTCAGCATCTTGCCAAACTTCTTTGCCAACAAGGCAATGTTGTCAATGTCAAAATTTATATGGATTGCTTCTAAGCTTCCTTTAGCCTTTAATGCAACACCTTTGTTTTTATGTTGAGTGTTGAGATGAATTTCAAAGGTTTACAAGGATCCCATTAATTTATCCAACTGATAGATTTCTAAATTCTTCAATGTTAGCAACATTGACAGCAAATATAGGTGGCAATGATCTCAAGGTTTTGCGCACTAATTTATCTTCAAAATATTTTTTGCCAAGTTGGAATGCTTGATTTGCAATCTCTTAATTTGCTACTGAAGAGGGGAATTGTCTCATCTTTTGTCATTCTCAATTCCTCAAATTGAGAGGTCAATATCTGCAACTTTGACATTCTGACATGGCTTGTTCCTTCATAGACAGTTTACAGCACCTCCCATGCCTTTTTTGCAGATTGACAAGTCGAGAATAATTTGAATTGCTCTATATCAATGGCTATGAATAATTTGTTGCATTCAACTTGTGTTCAACATCTGTCAATTCCTCCATAGGTTTCTCAACAGCAATCCCTTCCTAATTCATGATGGTTGGTGGAGTCTATCCTTTTTGAACTGCAATCCTTGCATTCTCATCCACAGTATGAATAAATATTCTCATACGTGCTTTCTAGTATGTAGAATTTGCTCCATCCAACAATGGTGGCCTTGTTATGGATCCTGCTTCTTTTGCCATAATTGCATGACCTACCTTCCCATGATATCACATGCTAATTGAATAGCAAAACAACAATAATTGGTGATCTGCTCTGATGCTACTTGTATGGTTAGGTTTATGTAACTTTTCTCTTTTGTCAAACTCCGTGTGTTGAAGTCGATTCTGCACAGTTTAACACAACATACACAAATAAAAAAAATAAAATTTGACACAACAAAATTAGTAATGCAGTTTAGCGTAACAGTCTACGTCTGTAGGGCCTCGTCCAAAAAAGCAATCCACTAAATTTTATGTTTCAAAAGTATAGGAACATATTCTCAATCTCCTCTAGCGATTCCCCTAGTAAACTCAGCAAAACATCTTTTTTCCAAAGCTACCTCAATAGCCAGAAATATAACAACCACAGTGTTACCTTTATGATTGGAAATCCACCAATCACAACTTTTGCATCCACAATTGTTGAACTATCATCCAACTACAACTTGCTTTTGTTGAACTCTCCTCAACAGGATGTGTCAAACTTCTTTCGACAAGATGCGGCAAGATTCCACTTGTGCTTACTACTCTCAACTAATCTCAATCAGTCCCATCACCCTTCTACTTCATGAGGCAGTTATAATCTTGTCAAGTGCACTCCAGCGTCTGTTGAACTTCAGTTTCCAACACTTGAACATAGCAACACAATTTACATGAACAACAAAACAAGAAGAAAAATTGTGCTACTGAACTCTCTTAAAATACATTTTCTATACCATGGGTTCAAAGAATTAACTCTCTTAAGAATATTGCATGAAAAACATAGAAGTCTTTTGTTAGAATAATGTCATGAGTAATGTCGAGAGCTCATTGAGAGTTTTCTCCAAGAGTTGCCTTCTTAAGGAATTTTCCATGAGAGTCTATCAAGAAGGTTTGAAGAGTTGATTTTCTTTGCCTTCAAGCCCATATATATATAATATGCAAGAGTCTTGAGCTTCCTTCATCTCCAAGATTGTCATTACAAGAATATAGCATGAAATCCCAAGAATATAGGAAGTCAATCTTTAATATTAGGTGTAGATAGATTTTCATGTGATTCTTCAAATCCTAGAAGCTTTAGAATTCCCCAAATATCTTCTTCTTGCCATAATGGAGTTTTGCTCACATAATGACAACTTCCAAAGTAGACTCCTTTATGCCAAAAAATTTTTCTTGGCAAATAATATCTCATCAAATCCTAATGCTTAGAGACTTTCCAAATATGTTCAATTTCCTCCTTTGGCAACATGTCGTAACAAACACCAAAACATGATACCTGTCACATATCAAAATATTTTTACATCAGCCTCGATATGTATACATTATTACTAGTTGGGTTACATATCATAATCACGATCTACACCTAAAAACGTTTTCTTACATGCTAAGGTCGGATCGTAGAGTGAGTAATATGCAAGGAGTTGTAGTCAAATTGAATAAAAGATGTTGGAATTTGACTGAGGTCTCTGTATGAAGTGATGATGATAGTAGCCAAGGGCAAAGAAAGTCTTGGTTTTCTTGTCTTGGACCCCAGGAACCATCTTGTTAGGCGAAGACAAAAGACTATGAGGCTTAGGGAATCTATAGCGTTATAGGAACATTTTTGCGGCAAAGCATATCACAATCCCTCTTTTTACTATAACATTGAGGTTGATAGTGAAGAGATGATATCAAATATATTTTGGGTAGATGAAAGAATGATGATGAACTATAGCTTCTTTGGGGATGCCATCAAATTTGACAACCAACAAAAAAAACAAATATTATAGGTTTGTTGGTATGTTAATCATTATTTTGAATGAGCTGTAATATAATTAATAATTATCCACCATCTTTGAATGAAGTTAATAATTATTCATTATTCATGCTTATATGAATAATTATTCTTTATCCTATCAAGAATATTTAAGTTGTGGTGAATAGTTATTCTTCATATAATTAATAATTATTCTTCTTATAGTTAATAATTATTTACTCTTACAGAATAATTATTCACTCTTTGACCCTCTACTCTCTTTGTAGTTTTAACCATAATCACCATAATTATGTCTTTGGAGCTGCGCTATTATACAATGAAATGACAAATCTTTTGAGTAGTTGTTCAAAACATTCTTGAGATCCATGTCCGACAAAGCACCTGTAACCATATTTACAAATTAGGACCCTACTATGGCTGCCACCATCAAAATTGCTATTCCAATGACGTTTCATGCTCTTTGCACTTGGCACATGATGTAGAGAATGCAGAAAAGAATTTGGGTCAACTGTATATTCCAAATTTTGCAAATCATTTCTTTTATTTAATGTACGAGGTCAACGACAAAGCAGAGTTTGACTTTATTTGGTCAAAGATGATCGATGACTGTTTCCTGAATGGAGCCTATAGACAGTTGGAGAGGATCCATGGTTTTTGAACCTAGTGGTTAGCTGCATTTCACAACGCAACGTAATTGAGCAATTCATGCAACGGTGTAATAAGATATTTTTTATAATCATATCACAATCTTGTTTAATTATCTACCTATTTCAACTGGATGGTTGAAGACAAATGGTATACTGAGAAAGTTCATGATTTTAAGTGTGGGACAAGTTATCAAATAGCTAGTTCTTGTGTAGCCCGTTTGCACAGAGTGCATCTAAGGTTTATACTACATGAACAATGCCACTGGACATTTGAGTTTTTGATGGAGCCATGCCCTGCCAAGGATTATAGTGGTACGATGGCATACATTGTGTATAAGACACTTGATAGTGGTTCTTCAAAGGTTGATGAAAGGATCGTGCTCGTTAAGGGGGAGAATGCAATTCTTAAGTGTAGTTGCTATTTGTATGAAACCCCAGGGTTGCTTTGTCGTTATGTAGTGAAGGTTATGGGTATTCTTGGATTTTTAGAGAACTAGCTATTTAGAACGACGCCAAATCACTAGTACTTAAAAGGGGGGCCCGAAGTGCAAAGAGAGGGTTTGAATTTTTGTTCACAGTCATAATAGTCTGTTAGATTACGAGGAGCATTACCAACTTCTCACAGCTAAGATGGTTTTTTTGGTAACCACCGTGCGCATGGATGAGAATGCATACAAAGCTGTTGATAAGGAAAGGGACAATATTTGCAAACTGACTAAACTATTTATCTTTTCATCTCATTGTTCCACCACTTGTAAACATATGGTCATAGCATCTATAAACTGTTAGTGAATAACTATTTTAATCCATATGTTAATAATTATTCAAGTTTTGATAACTAACGACAAATACTAAGTGAATAATTATTCATGTTTTAATGAATAATTCTTCCATGCATTAAGAATAATTATTCATTCTTAACTGAATAATTATTCACTCATGAGTTAATAATTGATCAGTTCAATTTAGATGAATAATTATTTTGTACAAATTTGAAATATTGATATGTTGCCCCAACTAAACAACCACGAGGGACATGTAATTGGCAAGACCATGAAAGTTAAAGATAACCTGAATAGATCACGAAAAAGGCTACAAAGCATCAAAGAACAATTGTTCCATAAGAGAAAGGTTGCGATTAATAGACTATGAAACAGAGCACCAGCACTGAACAAGGAGCGAGTTGACGAAGTTGGTGACAACAAAGTTGCATTTAACATTGCAGATGAGCACATGACATGTTAATAGTTATTCACTCTTCACATATGTTAGACGAATAATTATTCTCTCTTATGTCAAGGTTGATTCCTAAAAACGAGAGGTGATTATTCATCCTGCTTTGAATAATTATTTACTATTACAAACTCATTCAATGAAAAAAAAGAGGTTTTATAACGAATATTTTTCTATGAAAATACCAATTCAGTTTGTCATTAAGTAAATAATTATTCAACGTCGACACGAATAAATTATTCACTATTAATTTACAATTCACTATAATTTACATCAAAAAATTAATTTTTTTGTGATTAAGATATTAAATTATGAAGTCATTATACCCCACATACTATATCACGTAGTGAAATGCTTGAGCACCAAATCAACAAGTGGTTTGTAACTCAAAGGGAACGTTGCTTAGCAAGGTAGTTTGTTCAAACAGAGGAAATGACTATCACCACATCATTGCGTACTGGAAAAAATGGTTGCCTCTGATTATAGGGAAGAAGTACAACAAGACAAAAGATGAATTCATAAATAACAATTATTCATTATGTCATAAGGCAAAAGTAGATTATAGGGAAATGTGATAAAGAAATACTACACTTTGTAGTAAATAATTATTCAATATGTCAACAAAAACATGCTCACCTAGTTACAAGAGGACAAGTCAAATGCACCATCGTGGGGGAAGTAATTAAGCTCCGATAAAATGCCCTCAATGTCCTACTCCATCTATTTGAGCGAAGGCTCTCGACTGGCCTTCTGGCAATCTTCTGCCTATTAAAAAAAGAAATGCCTGAATAATTATTCATTTCAATAAATAATTATTATTTTTATGCTTTTGTAGTGAATACTTTTCTCAATCAAGTGAATAATTATTCATTTTGTAGGTCTTAAGGGCAAATCTTGTAGTTTTGAGTAATGACAAATATTGATGTAGGCTAACTTTAATAACGATTGTGTTTTAGGATTTTTACATTGAAGAAGCTAAATGATCTCTTTGCCTTGGAGATAAGTAAAATGGATATCGCAAGTGAGCTTAAGAACTTGAAGGATGAAAAGCATGTCAATCATTCGAAGGCTTCGAAGACACTATATTGTAGTGTTATGCTTATTTCATAGGTATATTTTTGTGAACCCTACACCTTTTGCATTTAGAATCTATGCATTACATGTAGTAATACAAATCACTTTTAACCTTGGTTATGAGCCTAAAAGATTTTTATCATTCTTTTGAAGAAACCAAATATTTGATAATGACTTATAGTTCAAAAGTATTTAAATGATTTATGGTCCAAAATAATTTCAAACTTGTTGTGGTGAAGTTTCAAAGGATTTTACATAGCTGGAAAAGTTCAGACTCTAATTTGGACATCTGAATGCTTTTAATGCTACTAAATTTCTAGAGAAATTGGGATTAAAAATTAAAAAGTTAAGGTCTAAATTCGGTTGACAAATTACCTTAAGCAACCTGCTGAACAAAAATGTAGGGATGACCACCTCAGATTGCAGTGAGCCTATTTTAGTTGACCGAATGACATTGTTACTAGCCATTATTTGAATGTTGCATTTCATTTTTGAATGATATAAAATGCTTAAACTTCATATTTTTCTTAACTTTTGTATATTTTGAAAAGCTTTACAAGCCAGTATCTTGAGATTTTCAAAAGTTGAACAATAAGCTTACATTTGTATTGTGCTAGAAGAGATCAATCCAAGATTCCAAAGAAAAAGTGACGCGGTGCTAGCATTGTTTATCATTCACTAATTCGTTGGGTGATATCTTTCTATCTTTAATTTTCTATTTGTTTATTCAAGGTTGTCTTGAATACAAAAAATCCATTAGTGAGAGTGAACATTGTCTCTTGTATTGAAAAAAGGTTGTTGGAGAGAAACCCTTATTGGGTTAACCTTTTGTTTACTTGTATGCACTATTAATTTAGTGGAATCAAAATCCTTGAGTGTGGACTTAAGGTAGTGGATGTAGATCTTGAAAATATCAAACAACTATAAATCATTGTGCACCTTTTTCTTCATTCATTGATTGCTTTAAATTGATTATACTTTTTTTGTCATTTGTGGTGGTTGACATTTATTGTTATCACTTTCATTTTTTATCTTCCTTTCAACCACTCTCTTTCTTTCTCATTAAATATTTGGAGGTTGTGATTTCTTATAAGAGATTTTAAAAAAGGAAAATATTTCAAAAATTATCCAAATACCTAATGCATCCCCTGTCAGGTCTTTCAATCAGCATCAGTGTTGGACTTCTTTTTTGTTTGACAACCTTGAAGTAAAGATGTTATGGCTCATATTTCAAATCTCTCTTATTCAGAAGGATCTTTCACAAATCGACCTCCACTATTTGATGGAATGAACTAAACTTCTTGGAAATATAGAATTAAGATTTATATTTGTTTTATTAACTTTGATTGTGGAACATCATCGAAAGAGGTCCTTACATCCTATGAAATTGAGGGTCGATGGAATTACAAGGGAACTGAAGACTATAAAATAATTTGATGAAAGTGATTTGAAAAGGATAACCTTGAATTATCAAGTCATGAACATCCGTAGTTGTGCTATGGACATCAATGAATACAACCGGGTGATTAGATGCTATACTGCCATGATATATGGAAACTTCTTCAAGTGACACATGAAGGGACAAATCCAGTAAAAAAATCGAAGCTTGCTATGTTCATTAGAGGCCATGGACTATTCATAATAAAGCAATGATAGAACATTAGTGATATGTTCACAAGATTCTTCAAGTGACACATGAAAGGACACATGAAGGGACAAATCATGAAAAGGAATCGATGCTTGCTATGTTCATTAGAGACCTTTCAAGAAAGGTGGTCAATCCTCATCCTAAATTCTGTTTAATGCTTGAATGCTGAAAAAGAAGTTTTAAGAGTCTCTTTGCAAAATATGTCCCTTGAAAACAAAATTCTTTGTGAAACTATTTCTTCTCTTGAGAAAATGCTTATTGATCTGAAATCTTAAAAAAGAAAGTTGATGATCTTACTTCATGTGTTGAAAAATTTACCAAAGAAAGGGACAATCTTGACAAACTTCTTAAATCTCAAAGATTCTCTCTTGTTAAAAGGGACCTTGTTTATAAGTATGCTATTAATGTGCCTAAATATAAAGATTTCTTTGTTAGAGCCATTTCTAATTCAATGTCTCATACTTGTTGTACTTATTGTGAAGAAAAGGGGCACAAAGCCACTAGATGTCTAGTTAAGAGAAAGGTAGAAAATGGTGTAAAAACTATTTGGAGAGTCAAAATAATAATCACTAACCCCTTAGGACCTGAGAAGTATGGGTACCAAAAGTAACTTCCTCTCATTTAGTATAGGTACATTATGCTCTAGGATCAACTGCCACTAAATAGTTCGTTGATAGCAGATACTCAAGACACATGATGGGCAACGCCTTACCCATTAGTGAGCTTCAAGCTACAAATGAAGGTTTTGTTACATTAGGTGACAAGAAGAAAGGAAAAATTCTTGGTGTGGATAATATTGGTAAAGATTCTTCTCCTCTTATCAAACAAGTTTTACTTATTGATGATTTGAAATATAACTTGCTTAGCATTAGTCAATTGTGAGACAATGGCTTCAAAGTTGAATTCAAATGTGATACTTGTACTATCCTTGATAGTTTTAGTGGTAAAACTATCGTTGTTGCCAATAGAATTGGAAATGTATATGTACTTTATCTTGATGAATTTGTTGCTAGTGATGTTGAATGTCTTGCCATATATGATAATGATGGCTATTTATGGCATAGAAGAATAGGTCATGTTAGTATGAATTTGGTAAACAAGCTTTCTTCTCAAGAAATAGTTATACGTTTGCCAAAAATACAGTTTGAGAAAAATCATCTTTGTGATGCCTGTCAATATGGAAAAGAAACAAAAATCTCTTTCAAACCCAAGAAAATAGTTTCTGTTAGCCCTAAGGGCAAATCATGTAGTTTTGATTAATGACAAATATTGATGAGGACTAATATGCATGTCATTTGTGTGATAGGATTGTTGGATTAAGAAGTATGAAGTCTCATTGCCTTGGAGCTAGCAATGCATGAACAACTCAAATATGTCAAAGTGATTAAAGATTGAAGAGTTTGTTCAAGATTAATGAAGGTTTTGAAGACATGAAGTGTAGGTGACATGTGGTTAATAGGTAAATATTGTAAACCCTACACTCTTAAGTCTTGGAATCTATGAGTTGCAATTGAGAGCACAAAACTTGATTTAAATGGTTTCAATGGTTTTGAACTTACCTAAATTATCAAGTTTTCATAAATGGTTTTTGCACATAAAAGATCTTTAATGACTTATCTTTGAGGCTAGAATGTTTTCCAACTTGTTTGAATTGATTTGAACATGTTTTGACAAAGTCCAAAAAATTCGGTCGTCCGACTTTTGTAGCAAAAGTTTGCTACTATTCTTCCAGAGAAATTCGGAAGAAGATTCGGACGCAGCCAAAAAAATTCGGTCGTCCGAATTTTGGCCTTCAGCATGGTCACTGTTCTTCCAGAGAAATTCGGAAGAAGATTCGGACGCAGCAGAAAAAATTCGGTCGTCCGAAAAATTCGGACGCAGAATTCGGTCGTCCGAATTTCCTGAAAGTAGCCGTTAACTAGCCGTTGTATAGCCGTTTGAACTGATTTTTGAATTCTATAAAAGCCATAAAATCCAGATTTTTTAGTAGAACTTTAAACTTAACAAATCTTACATGCTCTAACTTATTTTACATCAAATCAAATTGAAAAGCTCTCAAATTGCCTTGTGCTCAAAGGTGTACATTCAAGATTCCAAAGGCAAAGTGTAAAGGTGCAATATTGTGTAAACTCTACCTACAAGTGGTAACATCTACACATTCTTATCTCCTTATTAAATTGTGTTATTTTCTATTAGCTCATTTGCAAGGTTATCTTGTGACATAAAACCCTTTTGTGTTAGGGTGAGCCATAGACTAGATTAATCAAGGTTGTAGTGTAAAACCCGTGTGAGGGTAAGCCTTGAATTAGATTAGTCTTGAGGTTGTCTTTAGATATAAAACCCTTGTGGAAGGGTGAACCTTGTTTGTATAATTACTAGAAGAGGTTGTGAGTGTAAAACCATAGTGTGGTTAGCCTCTTATGTAATTGTTGAACTTGAGCTTATAGTGGATTGGTTGAAATCCTTGAGTGTGGACTCAAGGTAGTGGATGTAGATCTTGGAGAGATCGAACCACTATAAATCGTGTGTTCATTTTCTTATAGCTTTATTTATTTACATGCTCATGTTATTACTTATTGATTGTTGTTGATTGATTGGTTGTAGTTTGATGATATTATCTTAACCATCACATCACATATAAACTTGAAGCTTGTGGAATTAAAGACTAGCTTTTATTAAGGCAAAGGATTTGTAAAAAGGGAAAAGATTTCGACAATTAGCCTAAGACCTAATTCACCCCCCCTCTTAGGTCTTTCAGTTTCTACCTCAAAACTCATGAGCTTGTTAATATGGATTTATTTGGACCTATGAGGTAACTAATCTTGGTGGTAAGAGGTATGCCTATGTGATAGTTGATGGTTTTTCTAGATTCACTTGGGTGCTTTTCATTGCTCAAAAGATGAAGCTTTTCATGAGTTTGTGAAGCTTTTCAAAAAAGTTCATACCTCCCTTGATTGCAAATTAATTTTCATAGTGGTGAAAATGAAAGGGAATTTTACAATCAAGACCTTATAAACCTTTGTGATGAAAATTAAATTTCTCATAAATTTTTAGCTGCCGAACTTCTCAAAAAAATGGAGTTTTTGAAAGAAAAAATTACATTTTACAAGAAATGGATAGGTCTATACTTTGTGAAAATTATTAACCAAAATATTTTTTGGGTCGAATCCGTTAAAACTGCATGCTATGTGATGAATAGAGTTCTTTTAAGACCATTTTACAGACAAACTCCTTTTGAACTTTTCTTTGGTAGAACTCCTTCAATTGCCTATTTTAAAGTGTTTGGTTGTAAATATTTTATTTTGAATTCTTGTGATAACCTAGCAAATTTGATAGAAAACCGGATGAAGAAATCTTCCTTGGCTATTCCTCAAATAAAAAGGCCTATAGATTTTACAACAAAAGAGCTTTATGAGTTGAAGAAACCATTCATGTGACCTTTGATGAATCTAACATCTATATTAGAAGAAGAGATGAAGATGATGTAGGTACCTCAGTGAATGATGATCAAACTCATCTTTAAACACCAACTATGGAAGATCATGCCAATGAAGAGGAAATGATAGAACAAGAGCAAGAAAGTCAACCTAGTGGTGACCAAGAGTTTCCTAAGGACTTAAGATATGCAAGAGGCCCATCTTAAGGAGCAAATCCTTGGTGATTTCTCCCAAGAATTTAAACAAGGCGCTACTTCATTGATAATTTTACTCTTTTATCTCATATTGAGCCTAAAAACATTGATGATGCCTTGTGTGATAATATTTGGATTATTGCCATGCAAAAGAAATTAAATCAATTTGAAAAAAATAAAGTTTGAAACTTGGTCCGGAGAAATAGTTAGAAATAAAGCTAGACTTGTTGCCCAAGGATTCAATCAATGCTTTGATTATGATGAAAATTTTGCTCTAGTAGTTAGGCTTGAGTCCATTTGAATGCTTTGGATATTTTCTTGATTTGATGTTTTTAAATTCTTTGAAATATATGTCAAAAATTCTTTGCTAAATGGCTTTAATGATGATGAAGTCTATGTGGAACAACTTACCAATTTCACTCATGAAAATTTTCAAATCATATTTACAAACTTTCAAAAGCTTTACATGGTTTGAAACAAGCACCTCGTGCTTGGAATGAAAGACTTTGAGGTTTCTTACTTTCAAAAGGATTTTCAAGAGGGAAGGTTGATACAATGCTTTTTTATCAAAACCTCTTGCAATAATGATCTGCTGTTTGCACAAATTTATGTAGATGACATTATTTTGGTGTTACTAATGTCTCTCTTTGTGATGAGTTTGCTAAGAAGATGCAAAGTAAATTCAAAATGAGCATGATGAGAGAACCTAACTTCTTTCTTCGCCTCCAATCAAGCAAAATACCCAAAGAGTTATTAAAGATATTTCGAATGGATAAAGCTAAAGAAATTGGGACTCCTATGAGTTCATCAACTAGCTTGACAAAGATGAAAGAGGTAAAAATGTTGAAGGAAAGGTATATATAAGTATGACCAGTAGTTTACTTTATCTTATCGTAAGTAGACTAGATATTATATTTGCAATGTGCTTATGTGCTAGATTTTAATCATGGCCAAAAGAATCTCATTTAGTAGCTGTCAAACGTATTCTTCAATATTTTGAATATGCACATGATTATGGCTTATGGTTTACAAACTCTTCTTGCTTTGAACTTGTTGCATATATGGATGCTGACTATGCCGGTTGCAAAGTTGAGTGCAAAAGTACTAGTGGGCATTGTCAATTTCTAGGTGGTTGTTTAGTTTTATGGTATAGCAAAAATTAAGCATGTGTTTTCTTATCTACTGTTAACGCTGAATATATCACCGCTAGTAGTTGTTGAGCTCAAATGGTTTGGATGGAGCACACTTTACTTGATTTTGAACTTGACTTAAAATATGTACCTATTTTATGTGACAACACTAGTGCTATAAACTTGATTATATATCCTATTCAACATTCCAAAACCAAGCACATAAAGATTAAACATCATTTCATTTGTGATCATGTTGCCAAAGGTGATGTTTGTTTAGAGTATGTATGCATAAATAATCAATTAGTTGATATTTTTACGGAACCATTACCTGAGGAAAGGTTTTTCTACCTAAGTAGATGCTTAGGAATATCAAAATTTCATAACTAACGTATGTATTAAGCGTATTGAAAATTGATAAAATTTGAACATGCAGCTAAAGGTTCAGTTGTCCAAGTTGAATTTTTGAGAATCTAGATAGAGAAATTTGGATGCAAGACCCAAAATTGAATCTTCTGAATTGGTTAAGCTGAGTCAAGATAAAAAATTTTAACACAGGTTTAGATACATAGCTAAGAATTTAGTCATCCGAATCGAGCTTTTTCAAAAAAATATAAGAAGTTCGAATGACAGTTTTCACTCATTTATTCAAACTTCTCATAACCGATTATTAGCCTTAAGGGCAAATCATGTTGTTTTGAGTAATGATAAACATTGATCATTGCATAGTCCTAAGAGAATAATGTTGATAATTTTGATATGGACTAATGTGTTTTGTTTATTGTGTGATAGGATCTATGGATTGAGAAGTATACAAGTCTCATAGTCTTGAAACCGCAAAACAAGAACAACTCAAATATGTCAAAGAGATAGAAGAGCTTGTTCAAGATGATTGAAGTCTTTGAAGACATGTAGTGTAGGTTACATGTGCGTAATAGGTAAACCTTGCAAACGCTACACTCTTATGCCTTGGAATCTATGAGTTGCATTTGAGAGCACAAAACTTGATTTGAAAAGGCTTTCATTATGTTTTGAACTTGAATTACCAAGTTTTCATTAACATCTTTTGCACTTAAGAGATCTTTCTTGACTTATCCTTGATGCTAGAATGTTTTTAAACTTATTGTGCTTAATTTCTAGTTACTTGGTTTTAAACTTTCAATGTTTTTGAATTCACTTGAATTACCAAGTTTTCATCATTGACTTATCTTTAAGGCTGGAATGTTTGCCAACTTGTTTGAATTGATTTGAATATGTTTTGACAAAGCATGGAAAATTCAGTAAACCAAATTTTTCATGGACAGTAAACAATGTACACTATTTTGGTGAACAATATACACAATTAACAATAATTACTATTTTTCAGAATATTCAAACTTAAAATAAGGATGCATAATGGAAAATTTGATCGCCCGAATTTGAACAGTAACTTGAACAGTACACTATTTTCGCTGAACAGTACTTCCAAAAAAATTCGAGCGCAGAGGTCAAACTCGGAAGCAGAGGCCAAATTCGGTTGACTAAATTTAGTGAACAGTAAGTCCAAATTTAGTGAATAATACTTCTGAATTCTACTATTACTAGCCATTTCTAACCGTTTTTCAAATATTAGAACTAATTTTTAAACTCAATATAAACCCCAAACTTTAGATGTTGAAGAACAACTTTGAATTTTGAAATCCTACAATCTTTAAGTTGCTTTACATCAAAATCATTTGAAAAGCTCTCAAATTGCCTGTGATAGCTATTGTATTTATCCACCAAGAAGTGTTGGTAACATTCAAAACTCTATCTTTACATTCTTGTTGTGATTGATTCAAAGTTATCAAGAGATATAAAACCCTTGTGAAGGGTTAGCCATTGCCTAGATTGATCATGATTGTCTAGAGATATAAAACTCTTGTGAAGGGTGATCCATTAACTAGATTGATCAAGGTTGCAGTGTGACATAAAATCCTTTGGTGAGGATGAGCCCTTGATTAGATAGGTCAAGGTTGTCTAGTGACCCTTTGGTGAGGGTGAGCCTTTGATTAGATTGGTTTAGGTTGTCTAGTGACATAAAACCCTTTGTGATAAGGGTGAGCCTTGTTTATTGGATTGAAAAGAGGTTGTTGTGGTAAAATCCATTGAATGGTGAGCCTTTTGTGTAATTGCTTGATTTAAGCATATAGTGAATTGGTTGAAATCCTTGAATGTGAACTCAAGATAGTGAATGTAGATCTTGGAGAGATCGAACCACTATAAATCGTGTGTTCATTTCTTTATAGGTTTACTTGTTTACATACTTGTGTTATTATTATTTGTTCTGAGTTGTTAATAGATTGGTTGTGGTCTTATTGTTTGATCATCATGTCTCAACCATTAAATCACATATAAACTTGAAGTTAGTGAATTTGAAGAAGAGCTTTTATTAAGGCAAAGGATTTGCAAAAAGGACCTAATTCACCCCTCCCCCTCTTAGGTCTTTCAATTGGTATCAGAGCAAGGGCCTCTTTGTAAGGTCCACCAACCTAGAAGTTAAGATTATATTGCTAATACATCAAATTTGACTTATATGGAAGGATCCTCCACAAATAGTCCTCCATTGTTTGATGGTTCTAATTATACTTTTTGGAAGTCCAAGATTGAGATTTACATTTGTTCTATTAACTATGAATTGTGAAATATTATTGAGAAAGGTCCCTATGTGCCATTGAGATTGAAAGCCAATGGAGTTACAAGAGAACCAAAGCCAATGGAGGAGTATGATGAGATCAATTCAGGGAAGATGACATTAAACTACCAAGCAATGAACATTCTTTGTTTTGCATTGGTCATCAATGAATACAATACAGTGATGGAATGTGACTCCACTCATGAAATGTGGAAGCTACTTCAAGTCACTCTTGAAGAAGAGGGAACAATAGTGATTTGATCACACAAAATCTACATCCACTACTTTGAGCACCCACTCAAGGATTTCAACCAATCTTAGCTATAATTTCAAGTTGATCAATTTCTACAATAGAGGCTCACCCTTCAAGGGTTTTACATCACAATCTCTTCTCAAAGACAAATAATCAAGACTCACCCTAACACAATGGTTTTGTATCAACAAGATAACCTTGAAAAAAATAAGAAGATGAAGTTTGAGATAAGAAAGTTACCAACAATCTTGGTTGACGATGACAAATTAGCACACTTTCACATTTTTGTTTATGAAATCTTGACTTTGAACTTTTACGCACAAGACAAAAGATAACGTTTTGATAGATATCAATTTGGAAAAGTAAGGAATCTATAAAGCTCAAGAAGTATCAACAAATATGAAGTTTATGTCTTTTGTAGGGTTTAAAAATCGGTTGCAACGTTCAAATAATGGTTAATAATAGTAAAATTTGGTCGACCGAATTTGGACATAATCGTCCCAATATTCGTCTAAATTTTTTTCTATCTTGAGATTGCCAAGAAAAATTCGGTCTATTGAATTTAGACACTAGCATCCAAATATTCATCCGAATTTCTCTATAAATTCAGTAGCCATGAGTTCAAATTCGAACATTCGAATTGAAGTCCGAATTGATCGAACTTGGTCAAAATAATTAGAAATCAAGCACAAGAAGTTTGAAAACATCTTGGACTATGAGATAGATCATTTAAAAAGCTTTTAGTCCAAAGGCCATTATTGAGAACTTGGTAAGATAGGGTTTTTGTGATTCAAAATCAATTCCGAAGTTCTCTTGAAAAAATTTTAGATTCCAAAGATAAAAGAGTGCAAGGTTTACAAAGATATACCTATAATGCATAGTAAACCTGCACTAAGGTCTTCAAAGCTTTCAACAATCTCATGAACTTTTTTTGGCTTCAAAGCAACGAGACTTGCTTTCTTCTCAATCCAAAAATCCTATTACACAACATATAAGCAGATTAGTCCTTATCAAGGTTAATCACTATGATTTTCATAGGACATTGTACTTATCAATGTTTGTTACTAATCAAAAGAACATGATTTGCCCTTAGGGCTTATATTGATGGTGTGGTATTGAATTCGTGGTTGATATATTATTAAAGTTGATTATATGTCATGATAAGATGATTAAAATAGCTATGATTGAATATCTATGCATTTGATTTTCCACAATCATCTTCTTGAAACTCTACAAAATGTTCGGACTTGAAGATCAGATATAGACCATAAGTTTGGTCGCCCGAACTTGTCTGACAAAAATGACATTTTGTGCTTTTGATCAATCACTTACAAAATGTTTGAATGTGAGTTTTATCTTGATAAGCTTGAATGTCTTGTTGCTTATGATAATGATGGATTTACTTGGCATAGAAAATTAGGTCATATGAGCATGGATTTGTTGAACAAACTTTCCTCTCAAGATTTAGTTGGAGGATTGCCAAAAATGTGTTTTGAGAAAATTGTCTTCAAGATACTTGTCAATATAGAAAACAAACAAAAGGATCTTTCAAACCCATGAAAATACTTTTATACCTCAAAACATCTTGAGCTTGTTCATATGGATTGATTTGGACTTATGAGGAACTGTAGTATTGATGACATGCAGTATGCCTTAGTATTAGCGGATGATTTCTCGATATTCACTTTGGTATTCTTCTTTCCTCATAAAGATGAAGTGTTTCATAAGTTTGTAAAACTATTTTAAAAAGTTCAAACATCCCTTGGGTACAAATTGATTTCCATTAGAAGTGATAATGGGGGAGAATTTTACAAACAAATCTTTACAAAATTTGTTATGAAAATAGAATTTCACATACTTTTTTAGATGCAAAAACCACACAACAAAATGGTGTTATTAAAAGGAAAATTTGAACTTTGCAAAAATTGGCTAGCTCTATGCTTTGTGAAAATTTTTCTTCAAAAATATTTTTGGGCAAAGCCGTAAATACCAAATGCTATGATAATATAATTCTTTTAAGATCATTTTGAAGAAAAACACTTTTTGAAGTTCTCTTTTATAGAACTCCTGAAATTGGATATTTTAAAGTGTTTGGTTATAAATGTCTTCTCTTAAATACTTGTGATAACTTATGTTAGCCCTAAGGGCAAATCATGTAGTTTTGATTAATGACAAATATTGATGAGGACTAATATGCATGTCATTTGTGTGATAGGATTGTTGGATTAAGAAGTATGAAGTCTCATTGCCTTGGAGCTAGCAATGCATGAACAACTCAAATATGTCAAAGTGATTAAAGATTGAAGAGTTTGTTCAAGATGTTAGAAGGCTTTGAAGACATGAAGTGTAGGTTGCATGTGCTTAATAGGTAACCTTTGTAAACCCTACACTCTTAAGCCTTGGAATCTATGAATTGCAATTGAGAGCACAAAACTTGATTTAAATGGTTTCAATGGTTTTGAACTTACCTAAATTATCAAGTTTTCATAAATGGTTTTTGCACATAAAAGATCTTTAATGACTTATCTTTGAGGCTAGAATGTTTTTCAACTTGTTTGAATTGATTTAAACATGTTTTGACAAAGTTTGAAAAATTCAGATGCAAATTCGGTCATCCAAAATTTTTCTGCACTGTGAACAGTAACAATATTCACATGAACAGTACCTACTATTCTTCCAGAGAAATTCGGAAGAAGATTCTGACGCATGGAGAAAAATTCGGTCGTCCGAATTTTTGTGACCGGTGCATGAATAGTGCATGAACAGTATCACTATTCACATGAACAGTGCATGAACAGTACCCCTATTCACATGAACAGTATTTTCTAAAAATAGCCGTTACTAGCCGTTTTATGGCTGTTTAAACTGATTTTTGAATTCTATAAAAGCCATAAACTCCAGATTTTTTAGTAGGACTTTGAACTTAACAAATCTTACATTATCCAACTTGTTTTACATCAAATTGAATTGAAAAGCTCTCAAATTGCCTTGTGCTCAAAGATTGAAATTCAAGATTCCAAAGGCAACAAAGTGTGAAGGTGAAACATTGTGTAATCATCTACCAACAAAGTGGTAACATCTTACACACTCTCTTTTCTTATCTTAATTGTGTTTTCTATTAGCTCATTTGCAAGAGTATCTTGTGACATAAAACCCTTTTGTGGAAGGGTGAGCCATAAACTAGATTAATCAAGGTTGTAGTGTAAAACCCTTGTGTGGGTGAGCCTTGGATTAGATTAGTCTTGAGGTTGTCTTTAGATATAAAACCATTGTGTTTGGTGAACCTTGTATTGTTTGTATAATTACTAGAAGAGGTTGTGAGTGTAAAACCATAGTGTGGTTAGCCTCTTATGTAATTGTTGAACTTGAGCTTATAGTGGATTGGTTGAAATCCTTGAGTGTAGACTCAAGGTAGTGGATGTAGATCTTGGAGAGATCGAACCACTATAAATCGTGTGTTCATTTTCTTATAGCTTTATTTATTTACATGCTCATGTTATTATTACTTATTGATTGTTGTTGATTGATTGGTTGTAGTTTGATGATATTATCTTAACCATCACATCACATATAAACTTGAAGCTTGTGGAATTAAAGAAGAGCTTTTATTAAGGCAAATGATTTGTAAAAAGGGAAAAGATTTCGATAATTAGCCTAAGACCTAATCACCCCCCCTCTTAGGTCTTACAACTTACTTAAATTTGATAGAAAATCGGATATAGGTATATCTCTTGGCTATTCTCCTAACAAAAAGGTCTATAGAGTTTATAACAAAAAGAACCTTATGATGAGGAAACTATTCATGTTAGTTTTGATGAATCTTACATTTACCTAGAAAGAAGAGATGAAAATGATGTAGGTACATCTATGAATGACTATCAAACCCATCTTTAAGCATCAACTTTGGAGGACCATACCAATAAGGAAGAAATGATTGAACAAAATCAAGATGACCAACCTAGTTGTGACCAAGAGCTCCCAAAGGACATAAGATATCCAAGAGGCCACCCTAAGGAGCAAATCATTGGTGATGTCTCCCAAGGAGTAAAAACAAGGCGGCACTTTATTGATAACTTTATTTTTTATCTCATATTGAGCCTAAAAGTTTTGATGTTGCATTGTGTGATGATTTTTGGATTATTTCTATGCAAGGGGAATTAAGTCAATTTGAAAGAAACAAAATTTGGAAACTTGTTTCTAAACCCCTTGAACACCCCGTTAGTGGTACAAAATGGGTTTTTAGAAATAAACTAAATGAATTCGGAGAAAAAGTGAGAAACAAGATTAGACTTGTTGTCCAAGGACTCAATCAAGCAGAGAGCAGGGTTATTAGATTTAAATCAATTAGAATGCTTTTGACATTTGCATGTTTTTAAGATTTCAAACTCTTTCAAATGATGTCAAAAGTATTTTCTTAAATGGCTTTATTGATGAGGAAATTTATGTAGAACAACCTCCTGGTTTCACTCATGAAAAATTTCCTAACTATATTTCAAACTCTCAAAAGCCTTATATGGATTGTAGAGCTTGGTATGAAAGATTGAGTAGTTTTCTTCTTTCAATATTTTTTAAAGAAAATTTGATATAACTCTTTTCATAAAAACTTCTTGTAACAATGATCTATTACTTGTCCAAATATATGATACAATTCTTGGTGCTTCTAATGCTTCACTTTGTGATGATTTTTTCAAGTTGATGCAAAGTAAATTCGAAATGAGCATGATAGGAAAACTTAATTTCTCTCTTAGACTACAAATCAAGCAAACCAAGGATGACACCTTTATGAATCAAGCAAACCAAGGATGACACCTTTATGAATCAAGCTAAGGTGTAAGCACTCCCATAAGTTCATCAACTAGGATTGACAAGAATGAAATTTTTTTATAGGAGTAGTTACCTCTATTTGATAGCAAGTATACTTGACATTATGTTTGCCATAAGATTATGTGCTAGATTTCAATCTTGTCGTAAAGAGTCTCATTTGATTGTTGTTAGGCACATTCTCCATTACCTCATTGACACTCTACATGATTATGGTCTAGATTTCAAATATGTGGCTATGTTCTGTGATAACACTAATGCAATAAATTTGACCATCATACGATTCAACAAACTAGGACAAAACATATAGAGATCAAACATCATCTCGTTAGAGATCATTCCACTGAGGGTAATATTTGTTTAAAGCATGTTTACACTAATGAACAAATTGATGATATTTTTATTAAGCCTTTGGCCGAAGAAAGGTTTGACCAATCATAGAAGAAGCTTAAGAATTTCAAAATTCAATAATTAATGAGTGTATTCAAGTGTTGCACCTTCAGGTGAATTTTGGATGCAAGGTTTGGACATATACAGAACATTCGTATGTCCAAACTTCACTATTAAATCACCAATCCCACTTGATTCCCGTTTTCTAAGAGCTAAATACTCTTTGAAAATCACGTCTTTTTCTGAAATTCACAATGGTGAGGACAAAGAAGCCTTGCATGGGAAAAGGAAAGGGAAAAGCCAAAGAAGGAGATGGAGGACTAGTGATCAATGAACCAAGAAAGGTTCATGTTCCTCAAAGCATGTCAAGGCTTGATAGATTTGTCACAGTGAAGACTGCTACTGAATTTGATGATTAGGCGAAAAGGAACCATAAGATAAATTCGAGCCACAAAGTGAATGTCATCAAACTATTCGAAATGGGTAATATACTCTCATTTTCAATGATATGAGCTGGACTTGTTTGCTTGTGCTTGATGAATGCTATTACCTTCCTTAATTCATGAAGTTTATGCAATATTAAGGAAGAAAGAGTTGAACAAATTGGTAATAAAGCTATTATGTGGTATTCTTCAAGAATATCACCAGTTGATTTTTGAGATTGATAATGCATTGCTCAATAGAATTTGTTATGTTGAGGATTTGGGTTTAGGCATTATTCTTCCAAGGGACATTGTTTCATAAGAGAGTTATATTCACATGAAAAGGTTGAGAATTCCTATACAAATGGTAGAAGCTTTAGGACTATAAAGGAAAGAGAGATAAAAGCTTTTGATGCTAGTGACAGAATTTTGCATCACATGCTTACTACCTTGATTATAGCATACTTTGGGGACAAATCTACTATTGATAATATGTATGTTGTAATTATGCTTGTCATGCATAAGAGAAGGAAAATGAATTTTGGATATGTAATACTAAAGCATATAATGGCAGCTAGAAGAATCGAACATAAGGCTTTACCACATGGTAGATTGTTAACCAGAGTTTTCAAATATTTCGAAGTGCAATTGTCTTCTAGTGGTTTACCAGTAAAGAGTGAAGAATTCTACACCAACGACTCACTAAAGAGAATGCATTCGATACTTGATTATGATAATGTATAGAGGACTTGAAGAGAAACTTCTCTAAGGGGTGATAGAAGAGATGCTAGTGATGATGAAGAAAAGGAGGAAGAAAATAATGAAGAAGAGAAGAAGAAAATGAAGAAGAAGAAGAGGATGAAGAGAAAATCCTTGCTAGAGAAAGGAAAATCAAAAAGAGGCATGAGTTATCTAGTGAGGAGGAGTGACCTTCCATAAAAGAAAGACTATTTGAAGACGTACCCTCTATTGAAGGAAAAGAAGTTAAAGGTGATAATCTCACTAAATGTGATACCATAGTTGCCAATATGTTTCAAGAGACATTGAACAGCCATGTAAAGGAAATGAAGAAGATGTATAAATTCTTCGAGTCCTTTGCTCCAATGATTCTTTGAAAATTTGATGTTTTAGAAGCTAGAGTCAAGAATATGGAAAAAGAGTTGAGAAAGATTTCTCAAGTGGATTTAAATGGCTCATGTTCTTCTAAAGCTAAAGAAGAAGAAAAGAAAGAAGACGAGAAAGAGGACAGTGAAGAGGAAAATGAAGAAGATCAAGAAGATAATATGGATGGAGATGGCAGTAATAAGGATGATAGTAATGATAGTGAAAATGGAGATGGCTATCAATTTTTTGCTAAAAAAGAAGATAAAGATAAAGAAGAAGGTAGTGCAGCACCCCAAAAGGAAGAAGAGCATGAGAATGAAGAATAAAGAGATGAAGCCCAAGATGACAAGCAAGAAGAAAGAGGTGAAGGGAGTTTAACAAAGTCAACACCAATCACAAATCCATCACCAATTTTCTTTAGCCAAGGGAGGAGGGAAAATGTGGTTCAAAGGAACAAGATCCAAAGATCCTCTCGGTTGGAAATTTTTCAAAAGCCGAACTACACAAGCAAGGAATTCACAAATGAAGGACCCCCATCATATAGAGATCAAGGGAGACATGACCATCACAACAAATAAATTTGGAGTAAAGACCATGAAGCGCATCCAAGACTAAGCTTTTCTGTCCCTGAACTCTATTTTGATGCTTATTTTAGCTTATGACTTGATGCACATGTTATGATTTAATACTGAAATTTACTTGTGCCTTTCTAGTCATTATAATGTTTTGTGTGAAATTAATGTGTGAAATACTTGTGGTAAGAGCTTCTTTTGTTTCACTTTTTTTGTCCAAGTACTCTTATCCCATCTTTGATTGATGACAAAAGGGGAAGAAGAAATGTGATGACAAAATTTGAAAATGTGGAATAGCAGTGGAATTGCTCATGCATACGTTGAACAAAAAATGTGTGAATTTTATGAAAATTCATGCATATGTCAAGGGAGAGTAGCCCAAAAATGTCTTGTTGAAATGTTGATGCATGCTATTTATTGTTGCATGCACATATATGTTGTTTGAGCTGTTTAAATAATATACATAAAAAATGAGTTGTTTAAATGAGTATGTTGTTCAAACTATTTAAATTATTTTCAATTGATGCCAAAAAGGGAAATTGCTCAAATTGCTCAAATTTTCAATAGCTTGCATCTGTGTTGTCATCTTGAGTTACATTATGTTGTACTTGGGTTACATTTTGCTTACCTATATTTGTACAATTATATAATTGATTGGATTGAGCTTACCTTTCAAATTTGAAATTTGAATGCATATAATTAAATTCAGATGCTTCCATATTTTGTTCACAAAAAGTGCTCTTTTGTTGTTCAAATTGATCCAAATCTATTTTAATCTCTTCTACTATGTTTGAACAACCTTATGAAAGCTTCATTTCACTTTAAACATTCATTATGTTAGATTTATTACAGTTTGGACTCATAGTCCACAGTTTAAATGCTTTCTGAAAAATGAGCACAATCTAAGGGGGAGATTTGAAAACTATTTTTGACCTTTGAAACCTCTCTTAGAAGTAATTTTATGTTTTCTTAAATGCTATATCTTCTAGTTTGACGGAAGGAAGGAGGTTTATGAAGGTTGGTTGGGCCATAGGCTCATTTTGAGCCATGTTTATGTCATTATCCTATACCGTGTTTAAACTTTATTTTCAATTGATATTTTTTGTTCTTTTTCAATTGGTATCATCTTCAACTAGTTTATGACATAAACATTTCTTTGTGCTAATCATAAATGATCTAAATCTATCACATTTTACATCAATATTTGTTATCATCAAAAAGGGAGAGATTGTTAACCCTAAGGGCTAATCATGTTGTTTTGAGTAATGACAAACATTGGTCATTACATAGTCCTAAGAGAATAATGTTGATAACTTTGATATGGACTAGTGTGTTTTGATTATTGTGTGATAGGATCTATGGATTGAGAAGTATACAAGTCTCATTACCATGAAGCCATAATACAAGAACAACTCAAATATGTCAAAGAGATAGAACAGCATGTTCAAGATGATTGAAAGCTTTGAAGACTTGTAGTGTAGGTTACATGTGCGTAATAGGTAAACTTTGTAAACCCTACACTCTTAAGCCTTGGAATCTATGAGTTGCATTTGAGAGTACAAAACTTGATTTGAAGGAACTTTCATTAAATTTTGAAATTGAATTACCAAGTTTTTATTAACATCTTTTGCACTTAAGAGATCTTTCTTGACTTATCCTTGATGCTAGAATATTTTTAAACTTATTGTGCTTAATTTCTACTTGGTTTTAAACTTTCAATGGTTTTGAATTCACTTGAATTACCAAGTTTTCATCAATGGTTTTTACACTTAAAAGGTCTTTAATGACTTATCTTTAAGGCTAAAATATTTTCCAACACGTTTGAATTGATTTGAATATCTTTGGATAAAGTTTGGAAAATTCAGATGCAAGTTCAGATGCATGATGAAAATTTAGTCGACCGAATTTTTTTCTGTACAGTGAATAGTACCTACTATTTCGATGAATAGTACAAACTGTTTTCAGAGAAATTTGGACGCAAGGGAAAATTTGGTTGCCCGAATTGGAACAGTAGCATTGTTTTGGTGAGTAGTACTTCCAAAAATATTTAGACGCAGAGGTCAAATTTGATCGACCGAATTTAGTGAACAGTACGTTCGAATTCTATTGTTACTAGCCATTTTTCAAATGTTGAAACTAATTTTTAAACTCAATATAAACCCCAAACTTTAGATTTGGAAGAACAACTTTAAACTTTTGAAATCCTACAAGCTCTAACTTGCTTTATATCAAAATCATTTGAAAAACTCTCAAATTGCCTTGTGCTCAAAGGTTGAAATTCAAGATTCCCAAGGCAAGAGGTGAAGTGGTGATAGCTAGTGTATTTATCCACCAAGAAGTGTTGGTACATTCAAAACTCTATCTTTACATTCTTGTTGTGATTGATTCAATCAAGGTTGTCAAGACACATAAAACCCTTGTGAATGGTCAGCCATTAACTAGATTGATCAAGGTTGTCTAGAGATATAAAACTCTTCTGAAGGGTGAACCATTGACTAGATTGATCAACGTTGTCTAGAGAAATAAAACTCTTCTGAAGGGTGAGCCATTGACTAGATTGATCAAGGTTTTTGTGTGACATAAAATCCTTTGGTGAGGATGAGCCCTTGATTAGATTAGTCAAGGTTGTCTAGTGACATTAAACCCTTTGGTAAGGGTGAGCCTTTGATTAGATTGGTTTAGGTTGTCTAGTGACATAAAACCCTTTGTGATAAGGATGAACCATGTTTACTGGTTTGAAAAGATATTGTTCTGGTAAAACCCATTGAAATGTGAGTCTCTTTTAAGCATATTGTGAATTGGTTGAAATCCTTGTGTGTGACTCAAGGTAGTGGATATAGATCTTGGACAGATCGAACCATTATAAATCATGTGTTCATTTCTTTATAGCTTTACTTGTTTACATACTTGTGTTATTATTATTTGTTCTTAGTTGTTGATTGATTGGTTGTGGTCTTATTGTTTGATCATCTTGTCTCAACCATTAAATCACATATAAACATGAAGTTTGTGAATTTGAAGAAGAGCTTTTATTAAGTCAAAGGATTTGCAAAATGGAAAAATATTTTGGTAATTAGCCAAAGACCTAATTCACTCCCTTTAGGTCTTTCACGACTCTTCTCCTTCCTCAAAACCCATAAAACCCTCTCTTGTGCAAACTCAAATTTAGCCCTTTTTTCATTAGATTCTCTCGAAATCATCCTTATCTTAGTGTTCTATGACCTTGATTTCATCTCAAACTCTACTTACTTCACAAAACTATGGTGACATCAAAGAGAGCTAGAATTTCCAAAGAAAGAGAAAAAGGTAAGCAAGTAGACTCTGGGTTGATCATAAATGAACCAAGAAAAGTTCAAGTCCCTCAATCATCCATGGGGCTAGATAGATTCATCCCAACAAGAGTTGGGGTTAAGTATGAAGATTGGAATAGAAGAAACCAAATGATTATCCTCGAGTACAAGATGGAAATGCAAAAAGTTTCTGGTATGGAAAATGTGCTATGTCTTTTTGGTGCTCTTGGTTAGAGTAACTTGTTGATTGTGAATAATGATTTTCATTCTTACTATGAGTTTTATGCAATTTTAAAGGAGGAAAGGGTTGAAAATGTTGGTGATGAACTAGTTCACTGGTACACTTCTAGAGTATCTCAAATTGAATTTAAATTTGATGATGACTTATTGAATAGAATTTGTGGGGCAACATTGTGTGATTCATAAACTTTTCACATATGAATGATTTGAAGAGGCTTTTACCATTGGGATTAGACTTAGAATGGTGAAGGATAGGGAAATCAAGGCTCTTGATGCTAGAGGAAGAGTCCTACACCATATGCTTACCACTGTGACAATTCCCAACTTTGGTCACAAGTCTTCTATTGATAATATGCACATGGTTGTAATGCTAGCACTTCATGAGCGCAGAAAATTGAATTTTTGATACATATCTTTGAAACATATGATGAGTGCTAGGAAAATGCAGAACAAGAAATTTCGATATGGGAGGCTTCTTACAAAGCTATTCAAGCATTTTCAAGTTCAACTCAGTCTAAGGAGGAGGAGCATCAAAAGTGAGAGCAAGTACACCGATGAATTCCTCAAAAGGATGCAACTCAATCTTGACGAAAATGGAGTTTGGAGAACAAAAAGTGAAACTCCATCAAGAAAGAAAAGGCAAGAGGAGAGTAAAGAGAAGAAGATTAGGGAAAAAGAAAAGGAAGAGGATGAGGAAGATATGCAAGCAAGAGAAAGGAAAATTGTTAGCCCTAAGGGCATATCTTGTAGTTTTGACTAATGAAAAACATTGATGTAGGCTAACTTGAGTATTGGTTATGTGATAGGATTTTGGATTGAAGAAGCAAAGTGAACTTATTGCCTTGGAGTTAAAGTGAAATGGACATCTTAAATGAGCTTAAAAGTTGAAGGTTGAAGATGATGTCAAATGCTTTGAAAGCTTTGAAGATCCTATAGCATAGGGTTTGCCTTATCTCCTAGGTATATCCTTATAAACTGTATATCTCTTGTATTTGGAATCTATACATTGCATGTGTAGCACTAACCATTTCTAATCTTGGTTATCATCCTAAAGGATTTTCATCATTCTTTGAAATGTCAAGTGTTTGATAACTACTTGTAGGTGAAAAGCTTTTAAGTGAGTTATCTTTTAGTCCAAAATAACTTTAAATTTGTTGTGGTTAAGTTTCAAATAATTTTACAAAGTTTGAAAATTTTTGACATTCGAATGGTCTCATTGCTACTGAATTTTTAGAGAAATTGGATGCAGATGTACAATTGCATTAAGTAGCTTAGTGTACTGAAAGTTCGGACGATCAATTCGGACATAAAAAGCTTGATTCAATCGACCAAATGGTACTATTACTAGCTGTTATTTGAACATTACACTTAAATTTTAAACTATATAAAAGGATTAAACTTCATATTTTTCAAAAATTTTGAACACTTTGAAAAGCTTTACACTCCACTATCCTGAGAACATAAAAAGCTTTCATTTACCTTGTGCTACATGTGATCAATCCACAATTCCCAAATCAAAAGTGAAGTGGTGCTAGCATTTGTTTATCATCTACCAAATTTGTTGGTAATATCTTTCTACCTTTGATATTCTTATTGTTTATTCAAGGTTGTATTGAGGACAAAAAACCCTTTTGGAGTGGGTGAACCTTGATTCTTGATTGTAAAAGAGATTGTGGTGTAAAACCCCTGTACTTGTTTGTAGTGTTTCTCTAGGGCAATTGGATGAAATCCTTGAGTGTGGAATCAAGGTGGTAGATTAGATCTTGAAGAGATTGAACCACTATAAATCATTATGTCCTTCCTTCCTATTTCATTGATTGCCTTAATTTGATCCTATTCCTCTTGTTTTGTGCGGTAGTTGAAATTTTTTGTGGTCACATTTATTTGTTACCTTCGCTTGAGCTACGTCCTTTAAATATTATTAAGTACTTGGAGGCTAAGATTTCTTAAAAGAGTTTTAAAAAGGAAATGATTTCAAAATTAGTCAAAGATCTAATTCACCTCCTCTTAGGTCTTCCAAAAACCAAGAAGAGGAATGAGCCACCTAGTGAGGGGGAGTATCCTCTCTCCATGAGGAGACTATTTGAAGAAGACCACACTTCTCTATCCCACTCTAAGGAGATGAAAGACTTCATTGGTGAGGGGGATTACACATTCAGACACCATCGTTTCCAAAGTCTTTTGAAAGGCTCTAAACAACATGCCAAGGAGATGAAGAAAATGTACAAGTTCTTTGAAACATTTTCTCCTAGGGTACTTCTTGATGGATTGGAAGAAAGAGTGATAAATATAGGGGAACTCTTGAAAAGAACTCTCAAGATGGTGAAGGTACCTCTAAAGCACAAGATAATTTTGAGAAAAATGATGAAGATGAGGAGGAAAAGAAAGATGAAGATGATGAAGAGGGAAATGATGATGATGAGAGCAAGAAAGGAAATTATTGTGATGATAATGATGATGATGATGATGGGAATGACTTCGAATTGGTCGCTACATGTAGTGCAAGAAATGAACATGAAGAAAGTGATGAGCATATGCAAGAGGAAGAAGACTAGGGTGATGACCAAGTGATTGGAGAAGGAAAGGGCATTGAGAGCAAGCCAGCATGGAAGGAAGCCTAATTGAGAAAGGTGAGATTGCTACTCCATCCACCACTCTGTTCAGAAGAGAAACAGAAAAGCACATGGTGAGTAGGAAGGGTGCAAGAAGGTCATCAAGATTGGCAACAATTCCAAATCCCAACTACACCGGCAAGGAATGTGCAAGCGAATGTCCACTTCACATTGAGCTCAAAGGCAACATGGCATTTGCCACCAATCAATATGGAGCGAAGACAATAAAGAAAATTGAAGACTAAGCATTTCTTATCCTTTATCTTGTCTTTAGCTTATCCTTATGCTTGAACTTATAAATCTTAGCTAATGTTAAGTTTTCTCAATTTTAAGTTCTATTTCATTGTTTGAAAATTAACTTCTATGTTTTCATGCTTCTCTGGAAAGAAATGAACTTCTTGTAGTTGAAGCTCAATGATGATCTCCTTATGTTGACATATTTTTTTGTGTTAATTAACTCACTAGACCCACCTTATTTGATTGATGACAAAATGGGAGAGTGAGTGAGTATGTTGCAAAATGTGGTTAAATTGGTTATTTTTCACAAATGTGGTTATATTGTTATGAGCTTTTGCTTAATTATGTTTATGTGCTATTTCTCAAATATGGTTTGCACTTGAGATATTGTGCAGATCATTAGTAATTTTGGAGGTGGAAGTCATTGTATGATTGGCCAATTTCATAATGATTAATTTTTTTAAAAAAATTCAGATCCCAATTTGGACTCAGTCAAAAAGTTTCAGCGAAATGTGTCCATTTGTCGTCCAAATTTTGCAAACTTTCATTAAATCATTTCAACATTGCTTGGAAAACTTTGAGAAAGCGCATTTGTTAAAAATGTAATCATTTTTTCAACTCAGACTTGGAAACTTGAATTCGAACTTAAAACCCTTCAAGTAATTTGTTCAAAAAATAAGCTCAATCTAAGGGGAAGCTTTATAAGATTGTTTTTTTAATCTTTAAAAACCTCCCTTAGAAGTATTCTTGATGTATAAAATGTTATATATTTTACTATTTTGGAAGGAAGGAGGTATATGGAGGTTGGTTGGATCATGGGCTCCTCATGAGCCATATTTTGTCACTATACTTATATGATTAACTATCGATGTAACATATTTGCTTCTTTGCATCACATTATTTTAAAATCCTTCATATTTTGTATAAAAGTTTGTCATCATAAAAAAGAGAGAGATTGTTAGCCCTAAGGTCAAATCTTGTAGTTTTGACAAATGACAAACATTGGTATAGGCAAACTTGAATAATAGTTGTGTGATAGGATTTTTGGATCGAAGTAGCTATGTGATCTTGACAAAGTGAAAAGGATGTCTCAAGTGAGCTTAAGAGCTTGAAGGATGATAAGCATGGCAATCTTTTGAAGCTTTGAATATACTATACTTTAGGGTTATGCTCATTTCCTAAGTATATTTTTGTAAACCCTACACCTTTTACATTTGAAATCTATGCAATAATCTTGGTTATGAGTTTAAAATATTTTCATCATTCCTTTGAAAAAACCAAGTGTTTGATAATAGCTTGTATTTCAAAAAATTTTTAAATGATTTATCTTATGGTCCAAAATGATTTTAAATTTATTGTGGTTAAGTTTCAAATAATTTTATATAGTTTGGAAAAGTTCAGACTCCAATTCAAATGTTTGAAGTTTTTGAGAAATTTGGACGAAAAATTTTGATGTAGAGGTTAAAATTTGGTCAACTGAACTGCCTTAAGTAGCCTAGTGAACGGAAAGTTTGGACTACCAACTTGGATACAGTGAGCATGATTTGGTCGACTGAATGGTACTGTTACTAGCCATTACTAGATGTTATTTGAACATTGCATTTGATTTTTGAATGATATAAAAGCCTTCTACTTCATTTCTTTCATAACTTTTGTATACTTTGAAAACTTTAAAAGCCATTATCTTGAGTGGAAGTTTCACAAGCTTTACAAGCCATTTTTTTCCTTTACAAGCTTTTTGTTGGACATCAACGAATACAAGTCTCACTGCCTGAAGCTACAATGTGTTTTGATTATTGTGTGATAGGATTTTTTGATTGAGAAGTATACAAGTCTCACTGCCTGAAGCTACAATCCAAGAACAGCTCAAATATGTCAAAGTGATTGATGATTGAAAAGTTTTTTCAAGATAATTAAAGACATTGAAGACATGAAGTGTATGTTACCTGTGCGTCATAGGTAAACTTTGTAAATCCTACATTCTTAAGCCATGGAATCTATGAGTTGCATTTGAGAGCACAAAGCTTGATTTGAAAAGACTTTCATTAAGTTTTAAACTTGAATTATAAAGTTTTCATTAACGGTTCTTGCATCTGAAAGATATTTAATGACTTATCTTTGATGATAGAATGTTGTCAAACTTATTGTGGTTGATTTCATGTCATTCTAAACTAAGTTTGAAAAATTTGGACGTCGGACTCCAATTCGGACGTCCAAATTTTACCTCATGAAAGCTAAATTTCTAGAACAATTTGGACGACCAATTCGAATGATGATGTCCAAATTCGGTCAACCGAATTTGTGCTATAGTAGAAATTTCAGAGAAATTCAGACGACCAATTCGGATGATGATGTCCAAATTTGGTCAATTGAATTTATGCTACAGTGGAAATTCTAGAAAATTTTGAACGACAATTCGGACGTAGGAGTCCAAATTCGATCGACCAAATTTTACTGTTACTAGCCATTACTAGCCCTTTTTTGAATGTTTGAGGAGATTTTTAAATCCTATAAAAACCACAAACTTCAGATTTTTTAGATATCTTTAATCTTTTGAAATCTAAGAAGTTCTAACTTGTTTTACATCAAATTTCCTTGTGCTCAAAGGTTGAAATTCAAGATTCCAAAGGTAAGAGGTGAAGTGGTGCTAGCTATTGTGTTTATCCACCAAGAAGTGTTGGTAATATTTGAACTCTATCTTTACATTCTTGCTGTGATTGATACAAGGTTGTCAAGAGACATTAAATCCTTAAGAAGTGTGAGCCATTGACTAGATTAATCAAGGTTGTTGTGTAAAATCCTTTGGTGAGCGTGAGCCTTGGATTAGATTGGTCTAGGTTATCTAGTGAAATAAAATCTTTTGTTATAAAGGGTGAGCCTTATTTATTTACAAAGAGGTTGTGTGGTAAAACCTATTGAAGGGTGAGCCTCTTGTGTAATTGCTTGACTTGAGCATTTAGTGAATTGATTGAAATCCTTGAGTGTGGACTCAAGGTAGTGGATGCATATCTTGGAGAGATCGAACCACTATAAATCGTGTGTTCATTTCTTTATTACTTTATTTGCTTAAAGACTTGTGCTACTATCACTTGTTCTTAATTATTGACTAATTGGTTGTGGTTCTATTGTTTGATCATCTTGTCTCAACCATTATTTTTAAATCACTTGTAAACTTGGAGTTTATGAATTTGGAGAAGAGCTTTTGTTAAGGCAAAGGTTTTGCTAAACGGGAAAAGAATTTAAAATTTAGCCAAAGACCTAATTCATTCCCTCCTCCCTTCCCTCTTAGGCCTTTCAATCTCAAATGCCCTGAAATCTTATGGGAAAAACTATTCCCTTGGAGAACAAAATAGGAAGATCTTGGATGCATCTCCAAAGTCATGGTAGCGAAAGAGACTTGTCATTGAAGAATCAAAGAACTTGAAGACTCTTCCTCTTGAAGAGGTCATATGATCACTCCTCACTCATAAAATAAAGATCAAAAGAATAAATGATTTAGAAGATGAAAAAACGAGAGAAAAGGAGTTGTTCTCAAAGCTAATGATAATCCAAGTGAAGAAGAGGATTCATCTAGTGATAAAGAAGAATATGGTGAAGATGATGAAATGGAAATGGTGGTTATGAAGTTTAAGAAGTTCTACAAAAGGGGATTTTTCAAGGAGGTAAAGAGACCTTTCAAGAAAGGTGGTCAATCCTCATCCCTATTTAGACCACAATGTTATGAATGCAAAAGCACGGACCATCTTGTTGCTGATTGTCCTAAAGCCTTGGAAAAAGAAAGGGAAGCAATGCAAAAGATGAAGAAGTCATTAAACGAAGGAAAAGGACTTCTTGGTACTTAGGATCATCATGCAAATGAAGAAAGTAAAGAAGAGAATGATGAGAGGGCTAATGTATGCTTCATGGCAATGAAAGATGAGATACAACCTACTCCTTCTAACTCTACTTCTTGCGATGAAGACAATGATTATCTTAGTGATCTTCATGGTTACATGTATGATGAATCAAAAAAGCTTTCAAAACAAAAGAAAGAAATGAGATCAAAATTTGATGATTTATACTTTGTGGAAACAAAAGCCTTCCTAATTATATTAAATGCTTGAATATTGGAAAAGAAGTTCTAAGTGTCTCATTGCAAAATATGTCCCTTGAAAATAAAATCTTCGTGAAAAGATTTCTTCACTTGAGAAAATGCTTGTTGATCATGAAATCTTGAAAAAGAAAGTTGATGATCTTACTTCATATGTTGAAAAATTTACCAAAGGTAGGGACAATCTTGACAAACCTCTTAGGTCTCAAAGATCCCCTCATATTAAAAAAGGCCTTGGCTACAATTATGCGAATAATGTGCCTAAATACAGAAATTTCTTTGTTAGAGCCACTTCTAATTCAATGTCTCATACTTGTTGTTCTTATTGTCAAAAACATGAGCATAAAGCCACTAAATGTTTTATTTAGGGAAAGCTATTAAATGGTTTAAAAACTATTTGGAGGTTGAAATTTCTTAAAAGAGATTTTATAAAGGAAAGATTTCAAAAATTAGTCAAAGACCTAATTCACTCCCCTCTTAGGTCTTTCACATTTTAGATTGAATAATTATTCACTTAATTATTTATTTAAAGCTAAATAATTATTCATTTAATAGAAATAACTATTACTCGCTCCCCTCTAGCATAGTCTTGAGATAGGAAAAGTCAACAAGCAGGGTCTCCTTTGCAGTAAGGGCGAATGTATTCACCTAGAATACCGCAGAAGGAGAATGGAGAAAATGCCCGAGCTTTATTAGCCGTTGGCACTTATACAGGGGTTTTGATGGGACGTCCTTCACTGAAGTAGTGGGTTTCATCCGTATCCAGGACACTCTTAGGAATGCCGACATCTTCAGCAACAATTTCAGCCTGAGTTATATTTGGGTAAGTTCATTTTCACCCACATCAGAATAGTCGCATAATATTTTAATATTATTCAAAGTACAATGAATATTTCCTAAAAGGAATGATTATTTATTTTGAAAAGAATAATTATTCATTATAACAAGATGAACTAATTGAATAATTGTTCACTCTAAGTGAAGTAGTTATGCAGGTTAACAAATAATTATTCACTGAACGAGATAGTTATACAACCCAAAATGAATAATTATTCAAATATATTATTCATTGATAATTGAATAATTATTCACCATCCTCACCTTCTTATTTTTTTTGTAAACCCACTTTCATTTTTTTCCTTTGTGAAGATTTGGTGGATATACCGCTCTATAGTGATCCACTTAAGAGCTCACTTTTCCCCTTGATTTTTGGCTGGTCATCCTCGCCTAGCTCTGTCCTAACATGGGCCTCAACCTCATCCATCATCGGAACAATCTCTTCCCTTGCCATCTTAGCTTTTAGGGTCGGGTCTTCCCCAGCTACCTCATCAGTGGCAAAGAACCCTCCATCATTGGAGCTTCTTGCCCTAAATTCATAATAGCCAACCTCATCAATGTTTTCTGCTTCTTCTTTCTTGGCCGGCTGACTATCCTAAAGTTTTTCAATGTTAGAGAGCTTTCTCAACTCATCCTCAATCCGACCAAGCTCTTTCTAGAGCACCCTCATCACGAGCTTGTAACTCAGCCTTTCGGGCAGCTCTTTGTGTATCTGATCCATGTCTCCGCCTAATACCATTCCATGTATTAAAAATCCTGTGGGTAGTCCACCAGTTGCAGGTGCATTTGTTATCCTTCGGCATGCCGGTCACATTCTATAAGTAGCATATCTGGAATAAAAAAAAATTCATCTTGTTATTCACAATATTTTAATTGTGTATGTATGATATATGGATAAGTAATCATTTAGCAATGAATAATTATTCTGAATATTGAATAATTGTTCTCTATAACTAGAATAATTATTCAACTATAAATGAAAAATTATTTACTTCATGACAAGAAAACAACAAGTGATGGATAATTATTCACTATTAAATTTACAATTATTTACTCTATGATGAATAATTATTCATTATTATAGGAATAATTATTCAGTAGTATATGAAAGGAACAATTCTTCACTCTATGATGAATAATTATTCATTATTATAGGAATGATTATTCAATAGTATATGAAAGGAACAATTCTTCACTCTATAATGAATAATTATTCGATATTATAGGAATAATTATTCACTAGTATATAAATAATTATTCACTATTAAGGGAATAATTATTTATGACCCATAATCTCTTTTGCCATAAGAAGATGGATATTTCTATTTGGCCAGCTACTGGACATTTTTTAAACACACTTGCCCAACCCGTTATACAGAAATCAGATTATATGGCAAAACTAGTTGAACACCTTTACAAATCCTAAATTGTCTCAGATGGGGCCGTATATACCCAAATCAATCTTTAAAGATGCTTTCAGGGCCACAATAGTCCCAAGGGGCTTGGTGAAAGTTTCGGTGAGCAAGTTGGGACGAGAAATTGCCTATCGGATTTCATCAAGAGAGACATGATCCTTAAGCGAGGGTGACAACCCCATGTTATTATCAAAGCATATAGCTCTTTTGGACTTAGTTGGCCATTTGGTACTCATCAAATAAATATCTTGCCTACCACTTTGAAATTCGTACACTTTTCGAATGTCGCTTTTTGTTATTCTTATTTTATCCTCTTTTTTAGGAGGGAAAACCTCTCTTATGAGGTTGTAGCTTTGGCGAGGTATTCTACCATCTCTATTTTAATGATTGTCAATTGTAATCCATTTGTAGTGCATGGTTAACGTCCACAATCCATTGTAGACTGCACTTGAATTAGAATCTTTGGGGACCAATATTTGTTAATCATTGGAAGAGGAGAGGAGCAGAGATTTTGAGAGAAATTTGGAGAGATTCTAAGAGCAAGTGATGAGTTTTCTCTGTTATGGGCTTAATAATGTAAGTTCCTCTTTTTCTGAAGTTTAATAATTATTCACTCTTGTCAGATGTCAGTACAATGAACAGTCTTTTCTTATTAACCGAAACATACTTTGATGAAGTGTAGGAGAAGAAACGGAGGGTGACAAGAAATAATCATGACCTTTTTAAAATTTCAAATCATTTCAGATCTTTTGTATTCATCTGGTTAAAATCTATTGCCCAAAATTCCCTTGTAGCTCCCTAACCATCAAACCAAAGAGCATAAAAAAGTAGCCCATCGAATAGTACAAAAGTTGTTCGTATGTGCTGAAAAACAAGTACCTTCAACATACTAACTGGATTACAATGTGTTATTCACAAAAGGAAAAACAAAGGAAAAATAACTAATTTGATCTTCAAACTTAAGATTTGACACACTATAGTCTTATAAGTTGTTTTCCTACCATTATAATTCTTAAAGAAGTTATACTCAATCAATAAGCTCACAATATCATCCTCTATTGCAACATTTGGCTGGAAAACTCACGTCCCACTCATGTGGCATCTTTTTAGAGGATAAAATAGGCGTGTTTCTCACCAAAATACACTCAATGCTACAAGCATGGGTGCATCAATTTGGTAAAAAGAAATTGAATTGGAGAAAAATACCTGCAGTTATTGCAAAAAATAGAGAAATATAGAAGATAAGAGAGCAGTAAAAGAACAAGAAAATTGTAAAAATTTACTACAAGAATGTATTGTGCCTATTTGATGTCACGTGAATGGAGTATGGACATAAGCCCTTTGTAACTATTGGCTTCTCTTTGTTTGCCTAAGAGTACTTTTTTACATATTGAAAAGTTGTTTGTTGAATTCTTTTGGGCTTCATCTTTGGAGGGGCTTTGAAGACATTGGGCATCTTGGGATAAATTGTGTAGGCCAATTGAGGAGAATGGTCTTCCACTTCTTCATTCTCCTCTTCATCTTCACTTGTTTCTACCCTCTCATCCCTTTGAGAGGGAGCAAGCTCACACTAAAAGAAGACTTTTTGAAGAAGAGGCCAACCTCAAACACAAGAAGGTCTTGGAAGCATGCCTAGTGAGAAGAAGTGACTAGAGGTGATACTATAGTAGCCAAGGTGTTCCAAGAGGCCTTGAACAACCATGTTAAAGAGATGGAGAAAATGTATAAATTCTTTGAATCTTTTGCCCCCTTGGTTTTAGACAAATTGGATGGCTTGGATGCTAGAGTAAGAAGCATTGAAGAACTCTTGAGGAAAACTAACCAATGTGGTGAAGGACCTTCTATACCTCAAGATATGGATGACAAGGATGATGAAGGAGATGATAAGGGCAAGAGAAGGAAAGAGGATGATGATGAGGATAGTACTGGAGGTGATGTTCAAGGAGGCAACTTTGAGGCCATGGCTAGAGAAGAAGTACAAGAGGAACCACAAAGAGGAAGCCAAGAAAGGAGCCAAGAAGGAAGCCTAATTGAGTAAGTTGTGATTACCTCACCATCTACCACTACCTTTGGGCATGGACGAGTGAAGCATGTGATCAAGAAGAGGCAATCAAAGAAATCATCTCAATTGGCTATCACTTCAAGCAAGGAGCATGAAGATCGAACACTAAGACTAAGCCTTCTCAAGTCTATCTATTTACTTGTATATTTTTCTAGTCTATTTAGTTTTATGTCATGCTTAGTTTATGCCTATTTTACCTAGAAATGCTAGTGTCTTTTCATGCTTTAAATTGGTAATTTGACTTTCTAGATTACAAGCTCAATGATGATATCCTAGTATTGAGAGCTTATGCTTGTAAATTTGTGTCACTTTCATCACCCTACATTTTAATGATGACAAAAAGGGGAGAAATAGTATGCAATATGTGAGTTATTGTGTTATATGTTAGACAATATGTGTGTTATATGTTTGATACCTTTTGGCATATGGCTGATTATTTGATGATCTAGTCCAATCTTGAAATTCATTAGGTATTTTCTATGAATTCTCATCATGTTTTATGAGTGTATAATTGGTTGAATTTGATTTGAATTACAAAATCTACATTTTGAAGACTTTACGAAAAATTCAAACTTGAAATTCATATGCATGGTTCTGAAATTCGGATGCATCCATATTTTGTTATCAAAAAGTGCTCTTTTGTTCTTCAAATTGATTCAAATATGTTCTAATCTCTTATAATATGTTTGAAAAACCATAGGAAAGTTTCATTTCAATTTAAATAATCATTATGCTGGATTTATTGTAGTTCGGACTCATAATCCACAATGTAAATGCTTTATGAAAAATGTGCACAATCTAAGGGGGTGAATTGCTAGTGATTTCTAACCTTTAAAGCCTCTCTTAGAAATATTTTTATGATTGCTTGATTGATATATCTTCTATTTTGACAGATGGAAGGGGTGGTTTATGGAGGTTGGTTGGGCCATATGCTCATTTTGAGCCCAGTTTATGTCATAATGCTATAAAATGTTACAATTGATTTTGTTCGATCTTTTTCATTTGGTATCATATTCAACTAGTTTATGACGTAAACACTTCTCTGAGCTTTAAATTATTTAAATCCATCAAATTTTGCATTAATGTTTGTCGTCATAAAAAAGGTGGAGATTGTTAGCCATAAGGGCAAATCATGTTGTTTTAAGTTATAACAAACATTGATCATTGCATAGTCCTAAGAGAATATGGTTGATTACTTTGATATGGACTAATGTGGTTGATTATTATGTGATAGGATTGTTGAATTGAGAAGTAAACAAGTTTCATTGCCTTAAAGCTACAATGCAAAAACAACTCAAATATGTCAAGTAGGTAGAAGAGTTTGTTCAAGGTGATTGAAAGCTTTGAAGACCTTGGTGTTTCTTTTAGTTGCTCTTTCTCTATAATTTATTTCCTTTGTTAATGGACAAGTAGGTTTATATGCCAAACCCCCCCCACCATTACAGGTGGTTTAAAAAAAACTATGCATTATATGTATATCTTTGTAAACCTTGAATACTTTTGTCTTTGGGATCTAAAAAAATTTCAAAAGAGCTTTAAACTTGCTTTTAAATCTCAAGTGTTCTATCTTACAAATTTTTTTACCAAATTCTCAATAACGGCCTTAGGACTAAAAGACTTTTAAATGATCTATCTCATAGTTCAAAAGTGTTTTCAAACTTGCTGAGGTTGATTTCATGTCATTCTAAACTAAGTTTGTAAAATCATCATGAAAGTTGGATTTCCAGAGAAATTCAAATGATCAATTCAGATGAGGATGTCCAAATTCGGTTGACCGAATTTGTGCTACAGTGGAAATTCTATAGAAATTCGGACGACAATTTTGGACGCAGGAGTCCAAATTTGAACGACCTAATTTTACTGTTACTAGCCGTTAATAGCCGCTATTTGAACGTTGCAATTGATTTTCAAATTTTGTAAAAGGCATAAACTTTAGATTTTTAAGTAGTTTTTGAGCTTTAAAGATTCTTAACTCTTCCCAATCATTATCTATAAAAAAAGTGCTCTTTTGTCTTGTACTCAAAAGTTCAACGTCAAGATTCCTTAGACAAAAAGTGAAGGTGTGCTAATTTGTCATCATCTACCAATTTGTTAGTAACTTTCTTATCTCAAACTTCATTTACTTGTTGTTTTCATTGTTATCGTGTTGCTATAAAACCCTTGTGTTAGGGTGAACCCTGATTATTTGCATTTGAGAAGAGGTTGTGGTGTAAAACTCTTAAAATGTGAGCCTCTATTGTAGAACTTGATCAATTTGAAATTATAGTTGAGATTGATTGAAATCCCTGAGTGGGTGCTCAAAGTAGTAGATGTAGATCTTGTGTGATCGAACCACTATGAATCACTTGTGCTGTCTTGCTCTCTACTTTCTTCAAATTTGAATGTTCTTATGTTTACTTGCATATTTTGTGAAGCATTTGATTCCAATAATCCTCCAAGATAATTTTGTTAAAAAGGGCAAAGTTTTTGAAAATTAGCCAAAGACCTAATTCACCCCCCTCCCCTTTTAGGTCTTTCAGAGCTTGAATATCCTGACTCTAAAATATAATGATATAAGAAATTAGTCTTGTATATTATCATTGATTACACATGAATATTTATAGTGTGAAAATACAACAAACCAATAACTAACTAGACAAGATATAAAAGATACAAGATATGAGATCATAACTAAATATCTCTAGCATCAGGTTCCAGATTCTCCAATACACTTCCTACAAGCTGAAGAACATAAACGAAGCTTGGACATGAACTTCAAGGAGGAATAATGCAGTAGTGGTTTAGTGAGAATGTTTGCAAGTTGATCGGAAGAAGAAATAATCCCAATAGACAAACACTTAGCATGAATCAATTCGCTCACAAAATGATAATCAATCTCCACATGTCTAGGTTGAGCATGAAAAGGTGGATTAGAAGACAGAAAAACAACACCCACATAGTTACACCAAATATGTGGCAGAATTGAAAATGTAACACCCAATTCATGAAAAAACCAAACCATCCACTTTAGCTCAACACAAAAAAGAGCAACAACTTTAAACTCAGACTCAATTGATAAACGAGCAACTGTTCATTGTTTTCCAAACTTCCAAGCAAGTAAATAATTATTAAGATAAACAAGATAAACTTCAGTGGATTGTCAATCATGCAAACAGCGAGCTAAGTTTGCATCACTAAAGGCAACAAGCTGATTAAGAGAACACTTAGAAATAAAAAAACACTGAGTAAGAATTCTTTTTAAGTATAGTAAAACTCGTTTCAAAGATTGCAAACGAATTGTGCTTGGTTGATGTAAGAATTGACACTATTTTTTTTACAGTAAACAAAAAAAATCTTCCCAAATAAAGAGAACATATTGCAAGCTACCACAAAGCTAACAATATTTTGTTGCCTTGCCATAACAATCGAGCAAAGTTTGCAAGAAGACATCCTCATTATGGATAACAAGCTAGAAATATAATGCTGATGAGAAAGAAGAAGTCCATGAGGGTGATCAATAACCTCAATACCAAGAAAATGATATAGAAATCCTAAGTCTAAAAGGAAAAATTCTACTGCTAGCTTGAAGATAATAGAAGAGACAAAAGAATCATCATTTCGTGTGATAATCACATTATCAACATAAACGAGAAGAAAACAATGATACCAATCTTTGTGGAAGAGAAAAAGAGAAGAGTTAGCATGAGACTTAACAAACCCAAGATGAAGAAGAAATGAGCTTAATCATTGATACCAGCCACGAGGTGCTTGCTTAAGCCCATACAATGATCTTCTTAATTTGCAAACATAATTGGGATGTTGTGGATCAACAAAGCATTGTGGCTGAACCATATAAATATCTTCCTACAAAAAAACATTGAGAAAAGGATTACTAATATCCAATTGATGAACCTTCCAAACGTGAGAAATTGTAATTGTACAAATTGAATGAATAGTCACATGTTTCACCACTGCACTAAATGTATTAGTAACATCCAATCCATGTTGGGTATAACCACGAGCTACAGGCCTATCCTTTAACCATTCAACCATGCCATCGACATGGCATTTCACCTTGTATATCCAACAATTACCAACAACATTCACATGGGGAGGATAAGGTACAAGCTCCCACGTGCCATGTTTTTTGAAGAGCGTTAAACACAAGTTATATCGCTTTCTGCCAAGCAAGATGTTGAGCTGCCTCAAAAAAAGAAAGGTCAATAAGAGAATTGAAGGGCAAATTTGCAGAGACAAGATAAACGTGTTTTACATGGTAGAAGGACGACAATGCATATGATGAGTTTGAACAAGAGGAGCAGAAGAATTACAATCCACCACAAGTTTAGTACTAGTACCAAAAGAACCAATAGCCGAAGGAGAAAGAGAAGGATTTGGAGAAGCAGAAGAAGAGAGTTAACCATATTGAGAAGAAGCAGCCGATGGAGAGTGTGGCAGTGACAAGGGAGCTGGAAAGGTATAAGCTGTAAGGGTTGACTACTACAATGACTTATTAAGGACAAACGCATTCGATGCAATTTGCCTCAGCGATATGTAGAACCATTATTTTTCCAACCAGCTCAACATTCAAAGGAGGACTATTGTGAACAATAGATGCTTACTATGTTTTGGCCCTTGTGAATTAGATAAGTGTTTCTTGTTGGTTGCAATTATGCACGGCCAATAAGGAATGCTTGTGAATTTTGAAGAAGTGCTTAGAATGAAGGCTAGTAATTTTAAGGGGCATCTTCATTATGTTCCATAAATTGGTAAGAGGAGAAAGCTGCTCTTATTGCAACCATAGCATGGAAAAGTTGGAAGAAAAAAAAATTTATTATTTTTGAAAATCTTGTGAATCATCATCTTTTATATTGGTCACCCTAGGTTGTTGAGATTTTGTTTTCCTGTGCTACAAAAGTTAGGAGAAGCAATTTCATATCATGTATTAACTTCAGTTGGTCTTCTTTAATTGTTGGGAGTAATAAAATAAGTATAGATGGTATATGGAGGAAAGGACAGAGTACCTTTGATTCCCTAAACCGCAACCAACAGGATAACATTGTAGCCACCAAAGTTAGTGTTACGACATGTTGCCAAAGGAGGATATTGAACATATTAGGAAAGTCTCTTGGCATTAGGATTTGATGAGATATTATTTCCCAAGAAGAATTTTATGGTATAAAGAAGTCCACTTTGGAAGTTGTCATTATTTGAGCAAAACTCCATTATGGCAAGAAGAAGATATTTGGGGGATTCTAAATCTTCTAGGATTTGGAGAATCCCATGAAAATCTATCTACACCAAATATCAAAGATCGTTTTCCCATATTCTTGGGATTTCTTGCTATATTATGGGGATAACAATCTTGGAGAAGAAGGAAGCTCAAGAATCTTGCATATTATATATATGACCTTCAAGGCAAAGCAAAATAACCTTCTTGATAACTCTTTCGAAAATCTCTTAAGAAGGCAACTCTTTGAGAAAACTCTCAAGGAGCTGTCTCTGCATTACTCAGGCAAATTTCAATGAGAGACTCTTATGTATTTCATACAATATTCTTAAGAGAGTAATTCTTTGAACTCATATTATAGAAGCTATATTTCAGGAGAGTTTAGCAGCAAATTGAGAGATATTGCAAATCAAGCATTTTAACTTGGTGCAAAATATTTCTGAAGAGAAACTGGTGCACAAAACCTTGAGATTCTTGCTGCCAAGATTTGCTGCCAAAGTTGCTGCCATTGAAGAAGTTAGAAATATGCCAGAGATGTAGCTGGATGAATTAATAGGATCCTTGCAAACTTTTAAAATGCATCTCAACATTCAACATAAAAACAAATGTGTTGGACTAAAAGCTAAAGGAAGCTCAGAAGTTGCCGATATGAATTTTGACATTGACAACATTGCCTTGTTGACAAATAAGTTTGGTAAGATGCTGAAGAAAAAAAGCAAAAGGTTTAATGAGCAGAAGTTTACCAAGGGTAATAGAAAAGGAGATGAACACATGAAGAATGGTGATGCGAAGGACTTTCACAGAAAAGGTGACAACAACAACATTAGATGTTCAGAATACAGTGGAATTAGTCATACTCAAAATGAGTGTGCAAATAACTTGAAGAAGAAAAAATCATACAACACGACATGGAGTCATGATGACAAGGAATCTGATAGCAGTAGTAGTGAAGATGAAGATGAGGCAAATCATGTGAACAATTTTGTTGCAGTCCATTCAAGTGCAGAATTGCAGTCTAACAGAAGCAAAATTGATGCTAAGGATTCAGAAACAGATGATGATGAAGTTGCCTATGAAAAATTAAGAAGTGAATATGAGTTGATGTAAACAAAATGGCTGGAAATTGTCGAGATCAACAAGAGGTTAAAAGAAGAAAATCAGAAATAGCTATAGTGGAATAGATCACTGTAATAGGAACGTGAATAACTTCAACAGCAAGCATAATAGAATCTCAAATCACTTCAACTCAGCAATGACAAACTAGAGAAAGCAGAACACTACATCAAAAGACTAAACTCAGGAAAGATGAAGGTTGATGAAATTCTATCCATTGGCAATCCATCAAGATATTTGACAGGATTGGGCTATAATAATAGCAATAGTGCTTTAAAAAGCAGGACTGAACCAAAAAGAAAAATGACAATTGCAGAAAAAAAGATGTTTATTACAAAGGCCCCTGTTACTTGTAACTATTGATCTCTTGCAGGACACACTTGGGACATATGTTTGAGACTTGTTAAAGATCTACAGCAAGAGCGCAAACTTGTGAAAGTCGAGCTCAATAAGAGTAGGCAGATAGTTCGACAAAGGTAATCTGGCTCAGAAAGGCAACACTCAGAGGATATGTTGCACATGTGTCATTTACAACAAGTAAGAATGATGTATGGTACATTGACAATGGTTGTTCTCGACACATGACAGGATAGAAGGGAGTCTTATTGAACTACATAGCCTGTGAAGGAGGTAATGTAACCATTGGTGATGGCTCCAAAAATAAAGTATCTGGCATTGGAACTCTAAATATCAAAGGTATGCATGCACTCAAAGATGTTCTATTTGTTGAAGGAATAAAAGAAAATTTGATAAGTATAAGCCAACTTTGTAATGATAATATACATGTTAACTACAACAAAGACAAGTGTTTTGTTATGGATGACTCCAAAAGGCTAGTTCTCACTGAAGCTAGGACATCGGACAATTGTTACAAGTTGGTAAAATCAAATGATCAACTGTGTATGGCAGCTCAGGATGATGAAGTTGATCTTTGGCATAAAAATTGGGGCACATAACTCTTAAGTTGTTGAAAAAGTTGAGCTCAACAAAAGTTGTACGTGGCATGCCAAAGTTTTCCAAAACCACAAGAAGAAACATAAAAGGTCTTCTCACAAAGAAACAATGGAGATCAACACTTCTAAAACATTGGAGCTTATGCATATGGATCTATTTTGTCTTACTCAAACTAAAATTATTAGAGGAAAAAGATATGTATTAGTGTGTGTTGACAATTTCTCAAGATATACTTGGATTGAATTTTTGAGATAAAAATTAAAAACTTTTGGTGCATTTTTAAAGTTGTGTTTGAAGCTATACACTCAGAAGAATTCAATGATATGGAAACTATGAAGTGATCATGGTAAGGAGTTTGGCAACCAACAGTTTAACTAATTTTGTGTTGGTTATGGCATTCAACAGGAATTTCTACACCAAAGACACCCAATAGAATGGTGCAGCTGAGAAGAAGAACATAACCATTTAAGAAATGGTCTGTGTTATGTTGAAATCTAAAGAGATATCTCAAAGATGGTGGGCAGAAGCTGTTAACACTGCAACACATGTAATTAAGATGACATACTTGAGGCCTCACACTACTAAGACTGCATATGAAATTTGGACAGGACGTAAGCCAAACTTAACCTATTTCCATATCTTTAGCAGTAAGTGTTACATTCTCAATGATAGGGAACCTTTGGGGAAGTTTGATGCAAGAAGTGCTGAATGTTTCTTGGTTACTCCAACAATAGCAGAGTCTATCGTGTATTCAACAAGAAAACTAGAGTTGTCATGGAGACTATCAATGTGGTGGTTGAGGATGCTTCTACAACAAAGAATGATAAGACACCCACAACAGATGGGAAGAAGTCAAATCTTGTCAAAACTTAGGAGTCTTTTAATACGGAGATCAACACAAAGCCAGAGGAGTTAATAGATTCTTCAATAGATTTAGAAATAATAGAAGAAGCAGTTCAACATAGAAAGTCATCCTCAAGAATTAAAAAGAATCATCCTACAGATTTGATCATTAAAAGCTTGGATGAATCAAGAAAAACCAAAGGGAAAACAAATATCAATTATAAGGAGATGGTGATGCTCGCATGCTACACTTCAACACTGGAACCAAAAAAGTCAAAGAGGCCTTAACATATGAGTTCTGGATAGCTACCACGCTCGAGGAACTTCAATAGTTTGAGCACAATGATGTTTGGAAACTCATTCCATGCCTAGATGGAGTAAATATGATTGGCACAAAGTGGGTATTCCACAACAAAACTGATGAATTTGGGAACATAACATACAACAAAGCAAGACTTGTTGCACAATGATACACATAAGTTGAAGAAATTGACTTTGATGAAACTTTAGCCCCTGTAGTACTAATGGAATCTATCATATTATTATTAGCTATAGCTTGTGCAAGAAGAATCACACTTCAACAGATGGATGTCAAAAGTGTGTTCTTAAATTAATTCCTACAAGAAGAGTTGTATGTTGAACAGCTAAAGGGATTTGATGACCCAGATCATCCAAATCATGTGTACAAGTTGAAAAAGAACTTTATGGACTTAAACAAGCAGCAAGGGTTTGGTACGAGAGATTGGCAAACTTTATGTTGACAAGAGGTTACTACAAAGGGGGAGCTGATAAGACTATGTTCATCAAATAGCTAAACACAAATGTTATGGTGGCACAAATCTATGTTGATGATACTGTGTTTGGCTCAACCTCAGCACAACTCACAAAGGAGATTGTTGAACTCATGCAAACTGAGTTTGAGATGAATATGGTAGGTGAAGTTACATTCTTTCTTGGTTTACAAGTTATGCAATCAAAAGATAGCATTTTGATCTCACAAACCAAGTATGCATTTAACTTGGTTAAGAAGTCTAACATAGAAGATTCTAAACCTGTTAGAACTCCCATTAGTGTTAATCAGAAATTGACAAAGGATGACAGAGGTCAATCTGTTGATCAACACATGTATAGGAGTATTATTGGAGGCTTGTTATACTTAACAACAAGTAGTCCAGACATATCATACAGTGTTAGAGTATGTGCAAGGTATCAATCAGCCCCAAAAGAGTCACATTTGAAGGCTGTCAAATGAATTATGAAGTATGTTAGTCACACAAGGAAATGTGGAATCTGCTTCAACAAGGACTCAAATATTTATCTCATTGGCTACAATGATGCTGAGTGAGCTAGAAATTGTGATGATCAAAAAAAATACTCTATCTTGGAAATAATCTTGTGTTATGGTACAACAAAAAGCAAAATTCTATTTCTCTATCAACAGTAAAAGCAAAATATATTGCAGCAGGTAGCTGTTGTACTCAGTTGTTGTTGATGAAACAAATGCAAAATGATTATAAATTGACACAAAAGGAGCTGGTGATGTACTGTGACAATACAAGTGTAATAGATATCTCAAAGAATCCATTTCAACATAGCCGAACAAAGCACATTGACATAAGTCCATTTAAATTCTACCTTCTTTTTGTGTAAGCTGAGTCGTAGGATCAACAATCTTAGAGAATTTCTAAATAAATCTGCTATAGTAACTTGCCAATCCTAGGAAAAATTTGATGTGGATAGGGGGTTTTGAGGTTTTTTCCACTACAATACTACTTCTACCATTATGGATCAACTTCTCATCCTTCTTTTGAGACTATAGCCCTAAAAAGGATACAATTTCCATCCATAACTCACATTTATTGTATTTAGCATATAGCTTATATTCTTTCAATGTCTGTAGAACTTTCCATAAATGCCCTTTATGGTCTTTTACCATTGGAGAATATATCGTAATATCATCCACAAACACTACCACAAACTTATCCAAATAGGTTGAAAAAACTGATGCATGAAGTCCATAAAGGTAGCTAGTGCATTTGTTAAAATGAAAGACATCACCGCAAACTTAAAGTGTCCATACATGATATTTGTTAGCCCTAAGGGCAAATCATATTAGTTTTGAATAATGACAAACATTGATAAGGACTAAAATGCTTGTATGTTGAGTGATAGGATTGATTATTTGGGAAGCATGAAGTCTTATTGCCATGGAGTCACAATGCAAGAACAACTCTACCATGCCAAAGGTGATTGAAGATTGAAGAGTATGTTCAAAAAGAGTGAAGGCATTGAAGACTTAGAGTGTAGAATTTTTATGTTAAATAGGTATATTTTTCTGTAAACTCTACACTTGTATGCCTTGGTTTCATTTGAATGCATGAGAGAGCATAAAACTTGTTTTTGAAATGATCTTAAATGAACTTTGTGTTAACAAGTATGTTTTTGGAATCTAAAATGATCTTAAAAAGATTTTGTGTAATCAAAATGTTTTTGGTAAAGGTTTTTGTATCTAAATGTGTTTAAATGATGTGTCCATTCATGAAAAACGTTTTCAATGTTATTAACATTGATTTGAACAAATTTTGACAAAGTTTAAAAAGTTTGGATGCAAGTTTGGTCGTCCAAACTTTGGAAATGGTACTGTGCTTCCAGAGAATTTCGGACGCAAGTTCGGACGCATGGAAAAAAGTTCGGACGTCCAAACTTTCTCTAATAAGCATGGTCACTGTTTTTCCAGAGAATTTCAGACGCAAGTTCGGACGCATAAGGAAAAGTTCGGACGTCCGAACTTTTCCAGACAGCTTGGCACAGTAAAATTCAGACGCAAGTTCGGACGCATAACAGAAAGTTTGGACGTCCGAACTTTACTGTTACTAGCCGTTACTAGCTGTTACTAGCCGTTTTATAGCCGTTTTAACTGATTTTTGAATTCTATAAAAGCTATAAACTCCAAAGTTTTTAGAAGAACTTTGATCTTAACAAATCCTACATGCTCTAACTTGTTTTACATCAAATTAAATTGAAAAGCTCTCAATTTTCCTTGTGCTCAAAGATTGAAATTCAAGATTCCAAAGGCAACAAAGTGTGAAGGAGAAACATTGTGTAATCATCTACCAACAAAGTGGTAACATCTTACACACTCTCTTTTCTTCTCTCAATTGTGTTTTCTACTAGCTCATTGCAAGGTTATCTTGTGACATAAAACCCTTTTGTGTAAGGGTGAGCCATAGACTAGATTAATCAAGGTTGTGGTGTAAAACCCGTTTGTAGGCGAGCCTTTGATTAGATTGTTCTTTAGGTTGTCTTAGATATAAAACCCTTGTGGAAAGGTGAACCTTGTTTGTATAATTACTAAAAGAGGTTGTGAGTGTAAAACCATTGTGTGGTAAGCCTCTTATGTAATTGTTGAAATTGAGCATATAGTGGATTGGTTGAAATCCTTGAGTGGGAACTCAAGGTAGTGGATGTAAATCTTAGAGATATCGAACCACTATAAATCGTGTGTTTATTTCCTTATAGCTTTACTTGTTTACATGCATGTGTTATTATTATTTGTTCATAGTTGTTGATTGATTGGTTGTGGTCTTATTGTTTGATGATCTTGTCTTAACCATCAAAACACATACAAACTTGAAGTTTGTGATTTTAAAGAAGAGCTTTTATTAAGGCAAAGGATTTGCAAATAAGAAAAAGATTTTGATAATTAGCCAAAGACCTAATTCACCCCCCCCCTATTAGGTCTTTCAATATTGAAATCTGTTTTTGGTATGTCTAGCTCTCAAACCTTCATTGAGTAGTTTCCTTGTTTGGGATCCAGCTTTCAGTTGCAAGTAGCTCCTCGTAGTTGATTGAATAGTTTATCAATAAAGGGAAATGGATAATTATTCTTCATTTTTATATTTTTTAGCCCTCAATAATCAATACACATTCTAATGGCCCATCTTTTTTCTTGAAAAATAATATTTGGCTCCCTTTGAAATGGTACTTGGTCAGGTGAATCCTTGTTTGTAGCAATGTGTTGGGTTGCTCCTTTAATTCAGCTAATTTTGTGAAAGCCATTCGATATGGGGCTCGAAAAAATTGTCCAGTTCCCGAGATCAAATAACATTGAATTTAACCTGTCAATTGGGTAGTAGTGTCATTGATTCTTCGAGAAACACATCCAAAAATTCTCTCACAACTGTTGTAGATTCAATATTTGGTTGTCCACTAGACTGGTTAAAGAGATATGATATGAATCCTTGGCATCCTTTTCATAATAATTTTCTTGCTTCCAATTCAAAAATTACAATAGGAGTTCTCTTTCTTTGTTGTCCTCTAAATTTTGGGGCAGGCTTATATGGTGGCTTAAATGTCATGGTATTTCCCCTACAGTCTAATTGAGAACATAACCAATCCATTCCCAAGATTATGTTATATCATTTGAACGAAAAATGAACTAAATCTTGTAGAAGTATAGTTTCTCAAATTTTTACTTCACAATTCTTCTATAACAGTTCAACAGTTGAACTTTCACCCAATGGAGTGCTTACGAGGAGTTGGTAAGCTAGCTAGGTTGTGCCTTAATATGTGTAATAAAATGGGATGCAACAAATGAGTGGATGGATTTGGCATATAATAAGGTTTGATTCAGGCATGAGTAGATTAGTAGCATATCTTCTATGACATTCACATCATCTCTAATTTCTTTGTCCCCTAAAGCATATGTTTGAGCTTTAACTTGCAACTTTCCAGTTGCGACATTTTTGGTTGGTTGAGTGCTGGTTAGACAAGTGATCTTTGATAGCACACTCTAGTTATCCCTATTGCAAATGAGGAAAATTATACTTTTGGTGACCTGTCAACCATAATTAAAACACTATGCCAACTACTTTTTGCAATTATTGCTTGTGTGTCCTTGAAATTTGTAAATGTCAAAAATTGGTACTTCCTGGTTTCATAGGTTTGGCCATGTTCTTTTAGAGTTATTTTTGTCTCATACTTCTTTTCCAGATCTCTTTGGCATCTTTTTGCTAGATCCTAAAGAGAATCAAAGTTGGCGATCATTTTTTCACTATTGAAGAAGTTGTCTCAATTACACCTGCAAAGGTCAAAAACTCAAAGGGAGCTAAAGCTTTCTTTATTTTGGGATGGAGTCTTTTCATGAACTATCTTGTTTTATTAGCCTCCATATTGATTAACTTCATGCAATAATTAGTGAATCAATTGAATTTGGCAACATAATATGCCACTACCATGTTTCCATGTGAAGGGTTTGAAATTTCTTTCTCGTTGTTCCTAGAACTTTCTCGTTATTACTATTCACTTTTTTCTAGAATTCGAGAGTCAGATGTTCGTTTCACTAGTCTTTAGCAGATATTCACAATCAAAATGTTGTCATCTTTCACTCATCCGCATAAGATAGGGTATCATAAATGTCTGTTAGTTATTCTAAGTAAATCAGCATTTTCTTCTAGTTTTGGAGCCCAAAAAATTAAGAAGATCATAACTTCAAAAATTTCTCGAGAGCCTCATCATAAGAATTATGCCTCTCATGGTGATGAATATGATTAATATGTTAAATTTTGTAAATAACTAAGTTATATTAATATGCAACTCTCTTAGGCTCTACAAATATTATTGGCAGTGATAGGGATAGATGTGAGGAGTAGGGACTCTATTTTATTCAACTACGATTCCATTATCTCTTGTGAAGGATTCAAGTGGCCAAGACTGTACTAGTATAGTTGGTAGGGGTTCTAGGTGCCAGTTTAGTTCTTCATATTAGTAAGCAGACCATCTGTTGAATGTCATTCAGTCAACCAAATCGGGCTCACTAGGTCCTCTAAGTGTCAGTTAAGTTCTTCATATTAGTTAAGTTCAAGGAACTACTAGTAATAATATCATTCAGTCAATTGAATCAGGATCATTGTGTCTGAGTTGGTCTTCCGAACTTCTCTATTCACTATGCTACACCAGTCAATTTGGTCATTCAAATTTGGACCTCTGCATTCGAATTTCTCTGGAAATTTTGTAGTTAGAAACAAGTGTATTCGACTTGTATTTGGACATTTGAATTGGAGTCTGAACTTTTCCATACTTTATAAAATCATTTGAAACTTAATCACAATAAGTTTTAAATCAATTTGAATCACAAGATAGATCATTTAAAAGCTTTTGAGCTACAAGTTGTTATCAAAACATTGTTTTTCAAAGAAATATGAAAAACTTTTATGCTCATCAATAAAATTTAGGCTAGATGAAAATCGTTTGTGCTTCAACAAGCAATGCATAGATTCCAAATTCAAAAGGTGTCGAGATTACAAAGATATACCTATGAGACAAGCATAACCATACACTATAGTGTCTTCAAAGCCTTCAAAAGATTGACATACTCTTCCTCCTTCAACCGTTTAAGTTCCCTTGAGATGTCCTTTTCATTATAGCTCCAAGGCAATGAGATCACTTAGCTTCTTCAATCCAAAAATCCTATCACACAACCATTATTCAAGTTAGTCTACATCAATGCTTGTCATTAGTCAAAACTACAAGATTTGCCCTTAGGGCCAACAAGGCTTATTCTTACTTGAAGTAAGAATAAAAGAGAAGTAGGATGAGTAAAAGTGACTCGCTAGAGGCCTTAATTTGTAGGTAGTTTTCAATACTATTTTTGCAATTTCTTTTGCATTCGTAATGGTGACTGGTAACATTTTTCATTGTAGATTTCATGCAATGCATCAAATCGGATGTGAATCTTGCAGTTGTAAATTTCATGCAGTGCACACTTCCACCTATATACTCTTTTTTAAAAAATTATTAAATTACTATTTTGCCCCTAGGTGATTTTAAAAATTCCATTAAGTCCTTTTAATTGGAACGACAATATTATCCTTACGATTTCTAATAAAAGACAAAAAATAAATAAAAAACCCTATTTTGGTCCCTATTATATAAAGTGTCAATTTTCCCCTTATATGTCATACTAAATTACAAATAATTACTGTTTATTTGAAATGGCCTTTTTTACCCTTAAATTCACTAACCTCACTTGGTATCAAATTTGTGAGATATCACATGCATAATTTTACGCCTTGCACCTTAAGGTTCTAGACCGCTTTGTGATTTCTAGCTCCTTGTGCCTTCAACAAAACTAGGTCTAATGATTGAATATCCAATTCTAACCTTATGATAATTGAGTGCCAAATTGGGTGAATGTATAATTTATAAAATTGCTATGTTTTTCTAAAACTATCTAATGATAATAAAGTTAAACATCTATTCAGGCTTTCAAATGTCAAGATGGACAGTTTTCGTTCAACGACAAGTTAGATATCTTAAGCAATTCCAAATAAAGACAAAACCTTCATTACATTTGTAGAAGGCATCTCCAGGATTCTAGAATGGCATAACTTGTTTCTCCTAATTGTTGGTTGAAGTTAAACTTTCTGGACCATAACTCAAGTTCTAGGCATTCAAATGCGATGATTCAAGATGTTCGACAACTTCATGAGCACAACAAGATTTGGATCGCCATTTTGAAACTCAAAATTGACCAACAAATAGTTTGACACAGTCTTGCAACTAGAAGAGATAGAAAGAAATGGCATCAGTTATGGCAACCCTATAATAAAATTCATAGACAAATTTTCCAAAGGACATCGGGAACAAGTAAAGATGTATACAATCCTTGGGACAAGACTTTGGATTTGACCTTTTTGAAAGGGATGCATTGAGAGTAATGCCTTTCTACATCTCTCCTCATCTTTGGCCAATAAACATGTTCATTTAGTATATCCAAAGCCTTTGTGGTAGCACTGTACCCCATTAAACCAACGCTATGTGCCTCTTTCACAAGAAAATCTCTAATGGAAGTCCTTGGCACACATAGTTTCCCTTCCTTGAACAAAAATCCATCATGCAAATAAAACTTTCCAAAGCCCCCTTTCTCACAAGCAACAAATATTTTGATAAAATCCTCATCTTTAGCATACAACTCTTTCATATACTCAAAACCAAGCAATTTAGTATTTAAAGTAGAAAGAAGAGTATACCGTATAGAGAGGGCATCGGCAACCACATTCTTCTTACCTTTATTACAGCAAATCACCTATGGAAATCCTTCAAGAAACTCCAACCCTTTTGCATGTCTTTTGTTGAGCTTGCTTTGTTCCCTCAAATGTTTCAAGCTTTCATGGTCTATGTGGATCACAAATTCTTTGACCATAAGGTAATGTTACCAATGGCCAGGGGCCCTCACAACAGAATATAGTTCTTTGCCATAAAAAAGATAGTTCAAAGGTCCTCCCGAAAGCTTTTCACTAAAGTAGGCCACGAGTTTTTGTCTTGAATTACGACCACTCCTATTCCCACCGCACTAGTATCACACTCAATCTCAAAGGTCTTGGCAATTTTAGGAAGAGTTGAGATTGGTGAGCTGCACAATCTTTCCTTAAGGGTATTAAAGGCTTTCTTTTGGGCTTCCTCCCACTTAAATCTCACTACTTTCTTAATGATGTTAGTTAAAGGAGCCACGATAGTGCTAAAGTCTTTGATAAACCTACAGTAGAAGCTAGCTAGACCATGAAAAATGATAACCTTGGACACATTTATAGGGACAGACCACTCATAAATAGTCGTAACTTTCTCTTGTTCTACCTCTATGCCTTCTTCACTCACAACATACCCAAGGAATGTGATCTTATCCAAACAAGAGTTACATTTTCATGGTTATCAAACAACTTTTTCTCCTAAGTGCATCAAGAATATTTCTCAAATGATATACATGCTCATTGATGGATTTTCTATAAATGAGAATATCATCAAAGTGCACAACAACAAATTTCCCTATGAAATTTGTAAGAATAAGATTCATTAACCTCATAAAAGTACTTGGTGCATTAAATAAGCCAAATGGCATCACAAATCCCTCATAAAAACCATATTTTATCTCAAAATATGTTGTCCATTCATCACTTTCCCTAATCCTAATTTGGTGATAGCGGGACTAACGATCAATTTTTAAAAAGACATTTGAACGATATAATTCAGCAAGCATATCATCCAACATATGTATAAGGTGTTAGTATTTTACCTTGATGTTGTTGATGGAGTGGCAATCAAAACATATTCTCCACGCTCCATCCTTTTTTGGTACCAACAACACTAAAACCGCACATGGGCTAAGGCTCTCTCTAACATAGTTTTTCCAAGACACTCCTCCACTTGGCGTTGCAGATTTTTTGTTTCTTCTAGGTTGCTTTGATAGGCCGGCAAGTTTGGTAGGGTGACTCCCTAGATGAAGTCAATTTGGTGCTCGATTCTCCTCAACAATAGGAGTCCTTCAAGTAACTTCTCCATAAACACGTCCTCATAAGCTTAGATAACCTTCAAAATGGGCCTAGGCAAAGAATCACAAAGTTCATTAGTGGACAATTAGAACTCTTGTATAAAAGAAGGATAACTAGCTTATTACTTTCTATAACCTCAACCACTTCCTTTTCTTTTATCAAGAAGTTCTCTATTTTCTTTCAGCTCCTCTCTTGTTTTTCTAACTTCTTTCCTTTTAAACTCTCACACTTTTCTTGCATTTTTGTTTGGTCTTCATCATCTTTCTTTTCATTCTTTCCTTTTTCACTCTTTTCTTTCTCTAACACCTCTCTCTTTTGTCTCATAATCACTTGATCATCATGGACTTACCTTTGTGTAAGAGGTATAAAGATGTATTTCTTCTCTTCAAGGTGTAAGGTATATGTATTCTTGTAGCTGTCATTAATAAACTTGCAGTCATATTGTCATGGCCTCCCAAGTAAGAAATGAACTTCTTGCATGGAAACTACAACACACATCACCTTATCTTCATACCTCTCAATGGAGAAGGAAATCAAGGCTTGCTTATTCACTTTGACCTCTCTACTATCATTCAACAATTGGAGCTTGTACGACTAGGATACTTGATAGTTGACAACTTCAATCGCTCCACCACATTTACACTAGCCATATTGGTACAACCTCCTCTATCAATGATGAGGCTATCATACTTGCCATCTATCTTGCACCTTGTATGGAAAATTTTTTCCCTTTGTAAATGCTCTTCATCATCCTTCAGTTGCATGTTGAGGGCCCTCATGATCATATTAACCTCCATTCCTTCTTCTCTGGAATAACCTCCTTCCATTTCTTCTTCATCCTCTTAAGAATCCTCCACTTCCTCCTTTTCGACTTCGGTGTACCATTCATCATTCATAATCGACATGGTCATCCTATTTGGATAATTATTGGCTAAATGTCCTCTTCCTAGGCCCTTGAAGCACTTGATGTCCCTATTCCTTCGAGTCTCAACTACCCTTTTTCCTTTATCCTTGGACCATTCTTCTTTAGCCTTTGGAATCTCCTTTGTTGTTGTAGCCTTTGGCTAATCCTCTCCTTTCCATGGCATCTTAGAAGTATTAGTGTTGGAAGTGAAGAAGTCCTAGCCACACCTCTTTTCCTGAGTTGTCTTTCCACTTTCATTGTTATGTGCACTAGTTCTTCTATCTCTACATAGTGTTGCAACTCCACCATATTGGCTATTTCTTAGTTAAGTCCACTCATAAACCTAGCCATGATAGCTTCTCGGTTTGTAACCATATTTTCCATGGTTATCTCCATCTCTTTGTAGTACTCATCAACGCTCTTTGTCCCTTGTTTGAGGGTTTAAAGCTTTTAGTATAGTTTTCTATAGTAGTGGGAAGGGATAAAGTATTTCCTCATCATCATCTTATGTTCTTCCCAAGTCTCCATCGGTGGCTCTCCATTCCTCCTTCGGTTGGTGACTAGTTGGCCCCACCAACCAACAACATAATTACTAAACTCCACGGCCTCTAACTTCACCTTCCTCCTTTCAGAGTACTCATGACAATCAAATAGTAGCTCAACCCTCATTTCTCATTCTAAGTAAGTGTTAGCCCTAAGGGCAAATCATGTATGTTTGATTAATTTTGAATAATGACAAACATTGATAAGGACTAATTCATACGATTTTTATGTGATAGGATTTTTGGATTAAGAAGCAAAGAGTTCTCATTTCCTTAAAGCTAAAAGTGCTAATGACAAATCTATTATGCTCAAGGATCAACAATATAGAGCATGTTTTATGAATTGAAGGTATTGAAGACTCTAGTGTAGGTTTACACTTGCTATATAGGTATATTCTTGTAAACCCTACACTTCTTGTTTCTTGGAATCTATTGAATGCATAAGAGAGCACAAAACTTGTTTTTGAATCTTAAATGGCTTTGAGTAAATGTTTAATGATCAAGTGCCTTGGTAATGGTTTTTGAGTTCAAAAGATTTTATATGACTTATCTTTTAGTATAAAATGATTTCAAACTTATTGAGGTTGATATTCAAATGTTTTTGACAAAGTTTGATCAGTTCATACGCAAGTTCGGACGTCCAAACTGTGAACATGATTACTGTTTTTCCAAAGAAACTCAGACGAAAGTTCGGACGTTCGAACTTGACCAGACAACATGTTATAGTGATGTTCGGACGCAGAGGATCAAGCTCGGACGTCCGAACTCCTCAGAAACTAGCCGTTACTAGTCGTTTTATGACTGTTAGAACTAATTTTCAAAATCTATAAAAGACATAAACTCCAGATTATTTATAAGAATTGAACACTTGCAAAATCCTAACATTCAAAAATCATTTGAAATCTTTAGAACTCTCTTTTGTCTTGTGCTTTCATGTGATCATCCAAGATTCCAAAGACAACAAGGTGAAGTAGTGCTAACTTGTGTAATCATCTACCAAGAAGTGGTAATATCTCATCCAATATCTATTTAATATTGTTATTTACTTGCTCAATACAAGGTTATCTTGTAACATAAAATCCTTTTGGTAAGGGTGATCCTTGAGGTATTGATTCAAGGTTGTTTTTAGATATAAAATCCTAGTGTTAGGGTGAACCTTGTTAGTAGCATTACAAAAGAGGTTGTTGGTGTAAAATCCTTGTAGGGTGAGCCTCTTGTGTAATTGATTGACTTTGAGCATATAGTGAATTGATTGAAATCCTTGAGTGTAGACTCAAGGTAGTGGATGTAGATCTTGAAGAGATCGAACCACTATAAATTTCTTGTGCTCTTTTACTCTTCATTATTGCTTTGTTTTGTGGTCATCACATTCTTATTACAGCAATTGTATATAATCTTTCTAAACCAAGTTCATAAAATAGAAAAAGTTTTTGAAAATTAGCCAAAGACCTAATTCACCCCCCTCTTAGGTCTTTCAGTAAGCTTAATGATCATTTTTCCCTTGGAATTGTGGTATCTTTATTTAATATTTCCAAGGTCTTCCGCTTCATCCATCTCATTTCTTGAACCCCTTCTTCCTAGCCTTTCCTTCTCACCTAGTTACCCACATTCCTCACATCTTGCCCTCTATAGACTACCTTGTGTCTTCCTAGCCCTCCTGGCATCTCGCAATTCCCCTTCCTCAAATTCCTCCTCTTGCTCTTAACCTACTCCCAATAGGTAGATGGTAATCTTCTCCTCTCTCATCACTCCCAAAGTCATCACTTTCACCCCCCATAATCAGGCCCTTGGCCAATCCCCCTTTGCTCCCTAGCCCTTCCTCCTTGGCCCCTTGGACTTTGAGTTCCGTAGCTATTTTCCTTTTTGTTTGGCCTAGGTCTTCTCCATGCCTAGCTATAGATTCCTCCATCCTTTCAAATTGGTTAGTAAAATAAAATATGACCTCACAAGTCGTTCCCACATGTTTCTTGTTAGCCCTAAGGGCAAATTATGTAGTTTTGATTAATGACAAATATTGATGAGGACTAAAATGTTTGGTTATTGTGTGATAGGTTCTGTAATTTGAGAAGTACGAAGTCTCATTGCTTTGAAGCAAAAGTTCAAGAACAACTTCATTTAAGCAAGTATTTGAAGTTTGAAGAATGTTGTTCTAAAGATGATCAAAAGGCATTGAAGACTTGAAGTGTAGAGTGCATTTAACTTTTAGGTAAATTTCTATGTAAACTCTACACTTGCATGTCTTGGTTATCATTGAATGCATAAGAGAGCATAAAAATAATCTTATGATCTTAAAAGGCTTTGAATGAATCTTTTTTTTTATAAGATATGTTTGTAAACCTCATATGTTCATGTTTTTCAAGCTTAAATATAGTTAAATAAGTTTTCTATATATATCAAATGTTTTTCAAACTCATTGAAGTTATATCTCAAATGATTTTACAAAGTTTGAAAATACTTTCAAAAAATTCGATCGTCCGAATTTTGTAGCAAAAGTTTGCTACTATTCTTCCAGAGAAATTCGGAAGAAGATTCGGACGCAGCCAAAAAATTCGGTCGTCTGAATTTTTAGCCTTCAGCATGGTAACTGTTCTTCCAGAGAAATTCGGAAGAAGATTCGGACGTAACAAAAAAATTTGGTCGTCCGAATTTTTGTTCTCAGCATGGTTACTATTCATCCAGAGAAATTCGGACGAAGATTCGGACGCAGCCAAGAAATTCGTTCGTCCGAATTTTCTGAAACTAGCCGTTACTAGCCGTTTTATGAACGTTTTAACAGATTTTCAAATTCTATAAAAGCCATAAACATGCAAATTTTTGTAACTCTTGAAATCTTGAAAACTCCAAGCATTCAAAAGCATTTAGCAAACATTTCTTAAGCTCTCTTATGTCTTGTGCATTCAATTGATCCATCCAAAGACATCAAAGTGTGAAGGTGCAAATTTGTGTAATATCTACCATCAAGTGGTAAATTCTACACACTCTTCTTTACTTATTCAATTGTGTTGGTCTACTAGCTCTAGCAAGGTTATCTTGATAACATAAAACCCTTTAGATAAGGGGGATCCTTGAAGTTGTGATTCAAGGTTGTTTGAGATATAAAACCATAGGTTGGTGAGCCTTGTATTGTAAGAAATTACTAGAAGAGGTTGTGAGTGTAAAACCAAAGTGTGGTGAACCTCTCTTGTAATTTGTAAACTCTGAGCAATTAGTAGATTTGTTGAAATCCTTAAGTGTGAGCTTAAGGTAGTGGGACGTAGATCTTGAGGATCGAACCACTATAAATTGTTTGAGTTATTTGCTATTGCTTTTCATTCATTTGTCTTGCTATCAATTATCTATAATTAGCTTACATAACTTGTTCTTGGTCTAAACGCATAAAAGGTTTAAGTTTGCGAAAATTAGCTAAATACCTAATTCACCCCCCCTCTTAGGTATTTCAATTGGTATCGAGCGTAACTTGCAGTGTGGCTTAACAACCTAGAAGACAAAGATCCTATGGCTAATATTTCAAACCTACCTTACCTAGAAGGATCTTCCACAAATAGACCACCTTTGTTTAATGGAACAAATTACACTTTCTGGAAATCTAGAGTTAAAATTTATATTTGTTCTATTAATTTTGATTTGTGGAACATAATTGAGAAAGGTCCTTATGTCCCAATGAAAATGAGTGCTGATGGAATAACCTCAGTACCCAAATCCACTGATGAATTTGATGAGCATGATTCTAAGAAAATGACTTTAAATTATCAAGCCATGAATATATTAAGTTGTGCTTTAGATGTAACTGAATACAATAGAGTTAGTGGATGTGATTCTGCTCATGAAATGTGGAGATTACTTCAAATCACACATGAAGGTACTAATCAAGTTAAAGAATCTAAACTTGCCATGCTAGTTAGAGATTATGAACTGTTTACCATGAAACAAGGTGAAAATATTAGTGATATGTTTACAAGATTTACTAACATTTTCAATGGCTTAAAAGCTTATGGTAAAAGCTATACTATGGGAGAGCAAAACAGAAAGATTTTAGATGCTCTACCAAAATCCTGGCAGCCTAAAACACTTGCCATTGAGGAATCCAAGGATTTGAAGACTCTTCCACTTGAAGAGCTCATTGGATCTCTACTGACTCATGAAATGAAGATGAAACGGCTAAATGACAAGGAGGATGAAGAAAAGGGAAGAAAAGGAGTAGTGCTTAATGCCTCAAACAACTTGAGTGAACAAGAACAATCTTCAAGTGAAGAAGAAGGAGGAAACAGTGGAGAAGAAGAAATTGCAATGGCAGTGAAGAAATTCAAGAGATTTTATAAAAAGGAATTTCTCAAGAAAGGAAGAAAGCCAGTCAAGAAGAGTGGACAATCTTCATCATATAAACCTCAATGCTTTGAATGCAAGAGTACTGAGCATCTTATTGCTGACTGTCCCAGAGTGTTGGAAAGGGAAAGAGAAAGCAAAAACAGAAAGAAATCTGTCAAGAAAGGAAAAGGACTAGCTGGAACATGGGATCAACAGGAAAGAGAGGATGAAAGTGAAGGAAAGGCCAACATATGCTTCATGGTCATTGATGATGAGGTACAATCTTCACCCTCTATCTCAAATGTATATGATGATGATATTGATTCCAGTGATCTTATTGTTGAGTTATATGAAGAATTAAAAAAGGCTTCAAAAAGAAATAAGGAAATGAAACTCAAAATAAATAATTTATCTAATGAAAATTCAAAATTATGTGTTGAAAATGGAAAACTTCTTGAAACCATTAGTTGCATTGCTATTGAAAAAGAAGTTTTGAATACAACTATGCAAAACATATCTTTTGAAAACAAAAAGCTTTGCACTAGAATTATTTCTCTTGAGTCAATGATAAAAGATCATGAACTTCTAAAAAGGAGAGTTAATGATCTAACTTTATGGATTGAGAGATTTACAAATGGAAGGAAAAATTTGAATAAATTACTTGGTTATCAAAGACCTTCATTTGTAAAACATGGTCTTGGTTTTACTCATGATTATTCTGCTCCAAAACGAGAGAAAATCTTTTGTTAAAGAATCTTATCATTCTAGATCACATATTTGCTGCACTTATTGTGGTAAACATGGACACAAGGTTTCTAGATGTTTTGTCAAAAGAAAAGTAGAAAGTGGTGTTAAAACCATTTGGAAGGTCAAAGAAACTTTTACTAACCCCCTTGGACCCAAGAAAATATGGGTACCAAAAATCACCCTTTCAAATTTGATATAGGTACAATTTGCCTCAAGATCAAGTGCCACAAAATGGTTCCTTGACAGTGGATGCTCAAGGCACATGACGGGAAATGCATCACTTGTTAGTGAACTTCAAACTACAAGTGAAGGTTTTGTCACATTTGGAGATAAGAAGAAAGGAAAAATACTTGGAATAGGTAACATTGGTAAAGGTTCTTTTCCCTCTTATCAAGAAAGTATTACTTATTGAAGATTTAAAGTATAATTTACTGAGTATTAGTCAATTATGTGATAATGGATGCAAAGTAGAGTTTAAATGTGATACTTGTACTATTCTTGACAATGCAAGTAACAAAACTATCTTTGTTGCTAAAAAGAGTTGGTAATGTATATGTGTTGTATCTTGATGAGCTTATTACAAATGATATTAAATGTCTTGCCATTCATGACAATGATGGATTTTTATGGCATAGAAGATTAGGACATGTAAGCATGGATTTATTAAACAAACTTTCTACACAAGAGCTAGTGAGAGGATTACCTAAATTGCATTTTGATAAAACTCGTCTCTGTGATGCTTGTCAATATGGAAAACAATCAAAGACATCATTTAAACCAAAGAAAATGGTTTCTACCTCAAAACCTCTTGAACTAGTTCACATGGATTTATTTGGACCTATGAGGACTACTAGTCTTGGTGGTAAAAGCTATGCTTATGTGATTGTTGATGATTTTTTCAAGATTTACATGGGTAATCTTCTTAGCACAAAAAGATGAAACATTTCATGAATTTTCAAAACTCTTCAAAAAGGTTCAAACCTCTCTTGATTGCAAACCGATGTCTATTAGAAGTGATAATGGAAGAGAATTTTGTAACTAAGACTTTACAAAATTTTGTGATGAATATGGTATTACTCAAAAATTTTTCAGCTGCCAAAACACCTCAACAAAATGGTGTTGTTGAAAGGAAAAAAACGAACCTTACAAGAAATGGCTAGATCAATGCTTTGTGAAAACTCATTACCAAAGTACTTTTGGGCTGAAGTCATAATACAGACTTTGTTATATCATGAACAGAGTTTTACTAAGACCTTTTATAAGAAAAAACACCTTTTGAACTCTTATTTGACAAAAACTCCATCAATTGTCTATTTCAAAGTTTTTGGTTGTAAATGCTTCATTTTAAACACTAGCAACTATCTTGGTAAGTTTGATAGAAAAATCAGATGAAGGAATTTTTTCTTGGTTATTCATCAAATAAAAAGGCATATAGAGTCTATAATAAAAGAACATTGTGTGTTGAAGAAACAATTCATGTAACCTTTGATGAATCTAACATTTATCTTCAAAGAGGAAATGAAGATGACATAGGCACATCAATGGTTGAAAATCATACTCAACACCAAGCACCCACAATGGAAGATCATGCCAAAGAAGAAGAAATAATGGAGCAAGAACAAGATGGTCAATCAAGCAATAATCAAGAACTTCCAAAGGATATCACATATGCAAAAGGTCATCCTAAGGAGCAAATCATTGGTGATGTCTCCCAATGGGTAAAAAACAAGGCGGTACTTTATTGATAACTTTCGCTCTTTTTATCTCATATTGAACCAAAAAATATTGATGATGCATTGTGTGATAATTTTCGGATTATTGCTATGGAAGAAGAGCTAAATCAATTTGAAAGAAATAAAGTTTGGTCTCTTGTTCCTAGACCTCATGATCATTCTCGTTATTGGTACAAAATGGGTTTTTAGAAATAAGTTAAATGAACTAGGAGAAGTAGTTAGAAATAAAGCTAGACTTGTTGCTCAAGGTTTCAACCAAGAAGAAGGCATTGACTATGATGAGACCTTTGCTCCAATGAGCTGATTAGAATCTATAAGAATACTTTTGGCATTTGCTTGTTTTAAAGGTTTTAAACTTTTTTCAAATGGATGTTAAAAGTGCTTTCCAAAATGGTTTTATTGAAGAAGAGGTGTATGTAGAACAACCTCCCTGGTTTTATTCATGAAAAATTTCCAAATTATGTGTATAAACTAACCAAAGCTCTATATGGACTGAAACAAGCTCCAAGATCTTGGTATGAAAGATTAAGTGGTTTTCTTCTCTCAAAAGGTTTTACTAAAGGAAAAGTAGACACAACTCTTTTTATTAAAACATCTTCTAAAAATGATATTTTGCTTATACAAATCTATGTTGATGATATTATTTTTTGGTTCTACTAATATTTCTCTTTGTGAAGAGTTTGCTAAAACTATGCAAAATGAATTTGAGATGAGCATGATGGGAGAACTAAGTTTCTTCCTTGGACTACAAATTAAGCAAACCAAGGATGGAGTCTTCATCAATCAAGAAAAATATACTAAGGAGCTATTGAAAAGATTTGGAATGGATCAAGCAAAAGGAATAAGTACTCCTATGAGTTCATCAACTAAACTTGACAAAGATGAGAAAGGTAAAAGTATTGATGAGAAATTGTATAGAGGTATGATTGGAAGTTTACTCTATCTCACTCTGCTAGTAGACCGGATATTATGTTTGCTTTGTTTGCTTGTGTGCTAGATTCCAATCATTTCCTAAAGAATCTCATCTAATTTCACATCAACGAAAATTTCGTTATTTGATTGATACACATGACTATGGTCTTTGGTTTTCTAAAACTTCATCTTTTGAACTTATTGGATATTCGATGCTGACTATGCTTTGGATGTAAAGTTGAGCGTAAAAAGTACAAGTGGTCATTGTCAATTTCTTGGTAGTTGTCTAGTGTCTTGGTTTAGTAAAAAGCAGGCTTGTGTATCTTTATCCACAGCTGAAAGTCGAATACATAGCTGCAGGAAGTTGTTGTGCACAATTATTATGGATGCAACATACTTTACTTGATTATGGTCTTAAATTTAAGTGTGTGCCTATACTATGTGATAATACTAGTGCTATCAATTTGAGCATTAATCCCATTCAACATTCTAGGACCAAGCATATAGAGATAACACATCATTTCATTCGTGATCATGTGATTAAGAAAGATATATGCTTAGAACATGTAAACACAAATGATCAAATTGCTGACATATTTACAAAGCCTTTGGCTGAGGAAAGGTTTAATCACCTAAGAAGACTCTTAGGAATATCAAAATTCAATGACTAATGTGTGTATTAATGTTGTGATGAAAACAGAGATTTATTGATCAAAAAATTCGGACGTGAGGGACAGAAAAATTCGGTCGATCGAATTTTTCGAATCAAAGAGACAGAAACTTTCGATCGAAAATTGAACGCAAACCTAAAATTCGGTCGATCCGAATTTTGCGGATGCATCTATTTAAATGAAAATCGAACGGTTTCTTCCAAACATTACAACTTCGAATTTTAAATCCTTTCAAAACCTCTCATACCCATTCACGTCCGAATCAAAATCTCTTCAAATCCACACACTCTCATCCCGATTTGCGTTCATTTTTAAACTTCTAAGCCCTAATTTCATACAGAAAACAAACCCTTCTCAAGAGAAAACATCATGGTGAGAACAAAGGAACCCAATGTTGAAAAAGGAAAAGGAAAGGCTAAGGAAGGAAATGGAGACCCAATCCTCAATCAACCAAGAAGGATTCGCATTCCTCAAACACAATCTGGGGTTGACAGGTTTATCTCTATCAAATCTACTCATGAATTTGAAGAATGGAATAAGAATAGTAGAAAGATTATTCCTGGATATAAGGTAGATGTTGATAAACTATCTAGTATGGATATGGTTTTGTCCTATTTCAATGATGTTGGATGGAGTAGTTTGTTGTTTATTAATGAAGATTTTTATCCTACTTTGGTATATGAATTCTATGCAAACCTAAAGGAAGAAAGAATTGAGATTGTTGGGGATGATAGGATACAATGGTATTCAACTAGAGTATCCCAAGTTGATATTGAATTAAGTGAAGATCTGATTAATAGAATTTGTGGGGTAAGTGACAGTGGTGTTAAATATTATGCACCCTCAATGCATTGCTATGATCGTCAACTCTTTACATATGACAGATTTGAACAAGCATTTACAAATGGAAGAGAGTTTAGATCTATAAAAGAGAGGGAAATCAAGAATTTGGATGCTAGAGGTAGGGTATTTCATCACATGGTAACTACTATGATTGTTCCTAACTTTGGACATAAATCATCAGTAGGGAATATGCATATGGTATTAATGTTGGCCCTGCATGAACAGAGGAAATTCAACTTTGGATATATAGCCTTAAGACACATGATTACTGCTAGAAAAACAGTAACCAAGGCATTCCCCTTTGGAAGACTGTTAACCAAGATTTTTAAGCATTTTAAGATTAAACTTCCAAGAAGAGGACAAGCCTTTAAAAGTGGGGAAATATACACTGATGAATCTCTTAAGAGAATGCAGCTTATCCTTGATGATGATGGATTATGGAAGACAAAAAGAGGATCCTCTCCAAAAAGATTAGGAAGAAAGGAAAGGACAGAAAGTGTAGAGGAGGAAAAGGAGGAGGATGAAGATGAGGAAGATGAGGAAGAGACCCTTGCAAGAGAAATGAAGACAAAAAGAAAGCATGACACTTCAAGTGAGGGGGAGCAACCACCAACAAAAAGAAGGGTAGTTGAAGAAGAAACTAAAGATGAGTCAAGTGGTGAAGGAATAACTAGAGGTGACACCATAATAGCCAAAGTATTCCAAGAAGCCTTGAACAATCAAGTCAAGGAAATGGAGAAGATGTATAAGTTCTTTGAATCATTTGCTCCAATGGTTCTAGGAAAATTAGATGGACTAGAGAGTAGAGTGAAACACATTGAGGAAATCCTAATGAGAAATACTCAAAGTGGTGAAGGACCCTTTAGGCCTCAAGATAGAAATGAGGAAGATGATGAAGAGAAAGATAAGAAGGACAAAGATAATGACAGTGATGATGGGGATGACCAAAGAGGAGATGATGAGACAGTGGCAGAACAAGAAGAAGAAGAAGAACATGTACATGAAGAACCACAAAAGGCAGGAAGCCAAGTAGCTCAAGCTGAAATTGTCTCACCATCACACATTTCATTCAGCCAAGGAAGAGTGAAGCACTTGGCCATCAAGAAAGGAATTAGCAGAGCCTCTTCATCAACATCACAAGACTAAGCATCTCTTCCATTCTATTTACTGCTTTAAGCTATTTGAATTTTTAATTATGCATCTAATGTTATAATCTTCTTCAGTATTTTTCTTGCATCTTCTGTAATAGTGAAGCTCAATGATGAAATCTCAGTGATGAGAGCTTCCTTTATGTGTTAAATTGTTAATCTCATTTTCATTGACCCCATCTTTGACTGATGACAAAAGGGGGAGAAGAAATGAGGATGACAAAATGTGTGAAAAAAAACTGTTCTATGGGATGAGATAATGAATTTTTCTGCTTATGATTTTTTTTTTATGCATGTTTTCTGAGTCTTATGTCTCAATCCTATAGATGTTTTCTGTGTGTTTTCTGTAAATGAATAACTTGCTCTTAAACTTTTACTTTATGAAACCATTTGAATGTATGAGCTATACCTTGTTGCCAAAAAGTATTCTATTGTTGTTCAAATTGATCTAAATCTGGTTTTAATCTCTTCCTCTATGTTTGAACAAACTTAGGAAAGCTTATTCTCAAGATTTTAAGCTTTCATTTAACCTATTTTAAAATTCGGACTTGATATATCAAAATTCGGATGCATAGCATCTCAAGTCCAAACGTCTTGAAAAATGAGCACAATCTAAGGGGGAGCATTGTCAAACTTTTACAACCTTTAAAACCTCTCTTAGAAGTTTTCTTAATGCTTAAATGCTATATCTTCTATCCTAGTAGTTGGAAGGAAGGAGGATAATGGAGGTTGGTTGGGTCATAGGCTCATATTGAGCCATTTGAATGTCAATGTGCTAAATTGGTTATCTTCTATCATTGACATTAATACTTCTATGGACTACATTGTTTTAATCTATCACATTTTGCATCAAAGTTTGTCATCATCAAAAAGGGGGAGATTGTTAGCCCTAAGGGCAAATTATGTAGTTTTGATTAATGACAAATATTGATGAGGACTAAAATGTTTGGTTATTGTGTGATAGGTTCTGTAATTTGAGAAGTACGAAGTCTCATTGCTTTGAAGCAAAAGTTCAAGAACAACTTCATTTAAGCAAGTATTTGAAGTTTGAAGAATGTTGTTCTAAAGATGATCAAAAGGCATTGAAGACTTGAAGTGTAGAGTGCATTTAACTTTTAGGTAAATTTCTATGTAAACTCTACACTTGCATGTCTTGGTTATCATTGAATGCATAAGAGAGCATAAAAATAATCTTATGATCTTAAAAGGCTTTGAATGAATCTTTTTTTTTTATAAGATATGTTTGTAAACCTCATATGTTCATGTTTTTCAAGCTTAAATATAGTTAAATAAGTTTTCTATATATATCAAATGTTTTTCAAACTCATTGAAGTTATATCTCAAATGATTTTACAAAGTTTGAAAATACTTTCAAAAAATTCGATCGTCCGAATTTTGTAGCAAAAGTTTGCTACTATTCTTCCAGAGAAATTCGGAAGAAGATTCGGACGCAGCCAAAAAATTCGGTCGTCTGAATTTTTAGCCTTCAGCATGGTAACTGTTCTTCCAGAGAAATTCGGAAGAAGATTCGGACGTAACAAAAAAATTTGGTCGTCCGAATTTTTGTTCTCAGCATGGTTACTATTCATCCGGGAGAAATTCGGACGAAGATTCGGACGCAGCCCAAGAAATTCGTTCGTCCGAATTTTTCTGAAACTAGCCGATTACTAATGCCGTTTTATGAACGTTTTTAACAGATTTTCAAATTCTATAAAAGCCATAAACATGCAAATTTTTGTAACTCTTGAAATCTTGAAAACTCCAAGCATTCAAAAGCATTTAGCAAACATTTCTTAAGCTCTCTTATGTCTTGTGCATTCAATTGATCCATCCAAAGACATCAAAGTGTGAAGGTGCAAATTTGTGTAATATCTACCATCAAGTGGTAAATTCTACACACTCTTCTTTACTTATTCAATTGTGTTGGTCTACTAGCTCTAGCAAGGTTATCTTGATAACATAAAACCCTTTAGATAAGGGGGATCCTTGAAGTTGTGATTCAAGGTTGTTTGAGATATAAAACCATAGGTTGGTGAGCCTTGTATTGTAAGAAATTACTAGAAGAGGTTGTGAGTGTAAAACCAAAGTGTGGTGAACCTCTCTTGTAATTTGTAAACCTGAGCAATTAGTAGATTTGTTGAAATCATTAAGTGTGAGCTTAAGGTAGTGGACGTAGATCTTGAGGATCGAACCACTATAAATTGTTTGAGTTCTTTGCTATTGCTTTCATTACTGTCTTGCTATCAATTATCTATAATTAGCTTACATAACTTGTTCTTGGTCTAAACGCATAAAAGGTTTAAGTTTGCGAAAATTAGCTAAATACCTAATTCACCCCCCGCGTTTAGACTCTCTTTGGCTTTTGTGATGACACTCTTGCCTTTTTCTTTGGCTCTCAGTCAATTCAAGTCTACTCAAGTTCTTCCTAAACCAAGGGTAAGCTCATTCAAGAGCAATACAACCTCAACAAGGGATCCTAATTGAAGAAGAATTCATTTAGGAATTTTGTTGAACACGTAGAGTGCACATTTAAGAAAGTATTTGAGGGAGGAATTCAATGAAATTAGTGGACCAAACACAAACAAAAACAAGCAAGAAACAACCTACAAGCAAGTAGAAGCAACAAAATTCACAAACTAGCTCAAAACACAGCAAGAACAAGTAAGGAAGCTAAACCTAGAAAAACAACACTATTCCATAAAATTGCAGAAAATTTTCACACAAATTCAAGCAAAATCTCAGTAAAAGATGATGTTTAAGGCATGGACATTCATCTAGGGGCAATGGATAATCAATAGGAACAACCAATAACACAAACCCCTCAACAAAATTCAACTCTCAAGCATGAAAATTCAGAAATTCGGCACCAGAAATTCTGCATATTTCAGACCATTTTTCAGCCCAAGTTTGTGATGTTATTGTAAGGAATGCATTCTCAATCAACAATATAACAAGTAACAATTTTGTCAGCCCTAGTTTTGCCCTTCTTTTTTTTTTTTTTTTTTGCTTTGTTGAAATGGGTTTCAAGATTTCTCAAGAATGGAGCTTGTAAGCCCTAAGGGTGAATCTAGTAGTTTTAATTAATGATAAACATTGATAAAGACTAATTCATATGCTAATTGTGTTATAGGATTTTTTAATTCAAAAGTCAAGTGTTCTCTTTGCCTTGAAGTTATAATACTAAGGACAACACAAATAGGCTCAAGTGATTGAAGAGCATGTCCTATAAGATGGAAGGTTTTGAAAACACTAGTGTAGGTTTGCATTTGCTTAATAGGAATCTTCTTGTAAACCCTACACTTCTTACTTTTGAAATCTATAGAATACATGGGAAAGCACAAAACTTTTCATTTAGCTTGGTTTTGAACCTTAGAAGGCTTTCATCACTATTGATTTACTAAGCATTTGTTAACGACTTAGTACTCAAAAGGTCTTTAATGACATATCCTTAAATCTAAAATGATTTCAAATTTTTTGTACTTGAATTCCAAATGTTTTGACAAGGTTTGAAAAGTTCGGACTCTAGTTCAGATGTCAGAACTGTGACATTGGCTTCCGAATTTTTAGAGAAATTCAGACTACCATTCAGACGTAAAGGTACAAATTCAGTTGATCGAATTTATATTTGAAACCTGGTATACAATAAGTTTACAGGCATAGGTCTATGTTCGGTCGAGCGAGTTGCACTGTTACTAGCCATTAGTTGAACGTTCAAATGGAATTTCAACCTTATAAAAGTCATAAACTTCATATTTTTTAGTAGTTTTGAACACTAAGAATCTTTGAACTCCAAATCATTTGAACATCCAAAATCTCTCTTTCACCTTGTGCTTCATGTGATTATTCAAGATTCCAAAGACGAAAAGGTGAATTGTCATCATCTACCAAGTTGTTGGTAACATCTTTCTTTATTCTTTTATCTACTTACTTTATTCAAGGTTGTCTTGAAGATATAAAACCATTTTTGACAGGGTGAAGCTTGATTCTTGTGTTAGAAAGAGGTTGTGATGTAAAACCTTTGTTGGGTGAACTTCTGATGTACTTGGAGGTGGTTAAAATCCTTGAGCGTTGGTTCAAGATAGTGGATGTAGATCTTGAAGAGATAGAACCGCTATAAATTACTTGTGTTCCTTTGTTCTTCTTGCTTTACATGTTCATTTATTGTGTTCATTAAATTCTCTTTTATAACTTGAATTGCCATCATTTCCAAACTAGGTTTACAAAAAGAGAAAATATTTTAAAAATTAGCCAAAAACCTAATTCACCTTCCCCCCACCCCTACCCCCTTAGGTCTTTTAGAGCTAATGTTCTAATAGCAACTAACAAGAATAGGATTGAAATGGGAGAAATTTGATGAAATTGATACTGGAAGTATCCCAAGATGCCCCAATGAAAGAAACCACAAAACCCATAATTCAAGACTCCTAAAAACCATAGGAAAATTAAAGTCCAAGAACCCAAAGAGAATAGCAAGAATTGTCTCCTCCATACACCTAATTAAAACCCTACCTAAAGAGATAGAACCCTAGTTAGAGTGATTGAATGCCCCTTTCGAAAACCAAGTAAAAACCCTAGAAGAACTATGCAACTAGAACCCCCGCTTAAGAATGAAGAAAAAGTCGATCTACTAGGAGCCCTTCAATCAATGAATCAAGAATCCTAATTGAAAGACGCCACGAGAACGGATCAAAGCCTTGATAAGTCTAGATAAGAGAAGGCAAGAAGAGATACAATCTCAAGCTCTCAAGAAGAGAAGGCAAGAAGAGATACAATCTCAAGCTCTCAAGAAGAGAAGTTCATTTTTCATAAAATTTTATAAGCTAATGAGTTTATCTCTTAATTAATCCTATTCATCTAGCGTATTTTGGGAGGTTAATCCCACTTAATTGCAACTTAAGATGTCCAAAAAAAGTCAAGCTAAACAATGAAAGAAGCCAAAAACCAAAATTGACATTTTGGTAGAAAAGCATTGCCTAGTGGCGCAACCTAGATGCACCCATGTTCCGTAGTCTGGAACTAGTAGTTCAAGCAAGCTTGAAGCCTGAACTACTGGATGCAAACGGCGACGCCAGGTCCTCAAGAGGCCAAATGGGCTTTTTCTTCACCCGATTTGAGTCCTTCCAATTCCCCGATCAATTCCACAATTTTGCACAACAATTTTTATGCACAAAGTTTCTCTTTTAGCTTCCTCAAAGTCTTCAAAATGCTTGACTTCTTAGAGAAACACCTTAGTCTCATCATGAAGTTCTTTGGCTTGAGCAGCTTTCATCAACGGTACTCTGTAGATGAATTCTTGGCTTGGACCTTGATTTCCGTCAATCTTGAAGGAATCTCACATAACTATCCCTCTTGTACAATTTCCCTTTGTCTACTATGAAAAAAAAAAAAAAAACTTATCCTCCTATTCCCTTCCATGATTCCATCAATCCCCTCCTTCATTGCTCTCTCATTCTATACCCCACTCCTCCTATAGTTTCTACTTCTTCTAGCTTCTCCACCTACTCTTCCCCCCCTCCTCCTACTGGAACTCCCCTAGCTCTCTGCTATTATATTCTTCTTCTCCTTCTCCTTATCTACTTACCACTTTCATTCCTTTGTAACATTCATTATCTTTCTTTCTTCTTCTAAATCTAGCACCATTCTTCTCCCTCTGTTACCGCAACTCTCTTTTCTATCCTCTTCTTGGCCCACCATTTCAATCAAATAACTAGACTAGCTATTTCATATCTTCTCAAAATTTGGTTCATTTTTGTGGTTGAATATCAAGATAAAAATAAAAAACATTGCTTCGAGAATGGTCTTGAGACAGTGATTGCTTGTAATGTTTTGGTGACTTTCAGAGCAATTCTGGAGTCCTCTACGGAAATGAAGGATTGATTTGATTGAGGTTATTGAAGTATTACTTATTAGAATGGTAGAAGTTGTCTATTTAGTTTCTAATCTCTAAATTATAATCTGCACTTGTTGCCCTGGTTTGACTCCAATTGAGTATTATGCAAGTTTCTCATATTGTTGGCTTAGATTCGGCATATAGATCAATGAGTTTGGTGATGAGTTAATAGATAGTTAATGGGATCAAATACTCAATTGTCAAGCACCCAACAATATGAATTAGTTGTATGGCTTTTTTTTCTTTTCTTTTTTTTTTTTTTTGAGAAGTAGTTGTAGGGATTTAACCGTAAATTTCATACAGGACATTTGACTTGGAATAATATTTGAAATTACTTTATTCCAAGCTTAAAGGTCTTTGTTTCCTTTTATTTTTTTTCAACAATTTCCATTTTGCTAAATTAAATCATTGAAACGTCAAGAAAATATTTAACTAACTAAACGTTTTTCCTATGTTTTTGTTAAAAATGAATTGAAATATTCTCATTCAGGTTGAAAAAAAACGGAGTACATAACAAAACAAAGTAGGTTCCAAAATTTCCCCCGTTCCAAAGTACCAATGTATGGAATTTAGCCCTGCAAAATCAGGTCGATTTTAGTTTCACAACACATGATTAGCTCACTTTGGAACTTATATCTTTTGGGACTCAATACACAAATGTAAGCAACTGCTTTGAAAAGGCGAAACAGAGATAGCCCTCATCATTAAAGAACAAAGTGAAGCAAAACCTACCTATATTACCTTAACCATCACTTGTATATCTAAGAAGCAGGGACACTAAGTGATCCAGTAGCAAGCAATCTTGGCAGTATCTGCACCACCAACGGACTGTCAAAAGAAAGCCGTGATGCTATTGTGGCATATCTACAGAAAAGGCAATTTTATTAGAACCTTACCTCACCAAGACGAGCATTAATCTTTAAAGGTACAAATGCATCCGCTCGTGTCTCACCAATATTTACAATTGCAGTAGAAGCACCTGCCTCATGAGCAGTTCTACACAAATCAAATTATAGGATGATCATCAATTCAAATTCTGTTTGAAAAGAATGAAACATTAGAATAACTTTTCATCTTTTCTTCCAGTTCTCTTTCTAATCAAAATCTAATGCTATCTAAATATTGTTCATGAATTGAAAGAAAGATGAACCAACTATATCCTGTTGCTCTTTTAGGGGTAATATTTCTACATTTAGCATACTAGGGCTAATATCACTTTATCGATAACTAGTTCTTTTCAATAGAGGAAATGTATAATGTCTCACCCGTTATCATGTCGTGTTGATAGTATTTCATAACTAATCTAGAGATGAAAGTCAAAAACTGAAAAACCCGAAGATGAAAAAGGAAACAAGTCATAAAAGTTCCAACTGATTCAACTATATGAAAATTTTAGAGGTTCTGACAGATAAGTTATATTTACAGTTGAGAGCTCACAAAATAAGCAAAGTCTTTGGTTAAAGTCCAATTGTTTTCAGTAAGTTGGTTCTTTCACTTTGTGTTCAACATGTATGTTCCTATTTCAACTATTACATGTGAAGGATACACATAATTATAGTTTTTCTTCCATAGGGATGACATTTAAATATATTAGATATGCATGCTTAGGACAGTGTACGGCTTTGAAATTCGGTACATATTACATAAACTTCAAATCTGTTGCAGGTTAAAATCATAGAGGTAGCATTACAGTGCTCGGTTTATCATGTTTCTGAGTTTCTACTGAGAAAGAGGGACAAATTTCAAGGTAACAAGTGCTGTAAGATGAGAAGAAAAGGAATGGAAATTGGAGAGATCAACTTGAGAGAAGGAAAGTTAAATATCAGATGAGGAGCATATGGATGATGTGTTCCCACCTGCAATTCCAGAGGACTGAACAGGTAGCCCTATAGAGGTGAGAGGAAAATATGGAATGGTTCTTCCAAAAACAGGTTGGCATGGTCACTTCACCTCTGAAACTCCACTTTTATAGATATGAAATGTCGCCATTAGTACGATGAGCTGGGTAGGGGTATTTCTAGTCCAAAAAGATTTGGGAGAATGCTTCAGATAATCACGTGTTAAACATACACATGCTTGCAGCCTTATCTTAATCTTTACAAAGCCATGTCTGCAGCATCGTTATATCAGGTACCTATGCACTTAAAAAACTATGAATAGAAGCTAGAAATATGCATATTAAGAAAGAGGCTGGTATATTTTTTGATGGGAACAGACAAAAACTATAGAACTTTACTCATTTGATGCAAAGATAATTTCTGTAAATTGCATAACAGGAAAAGTACTGTCACTGGCCCTGTAAAGATACCCAATCATGGTAAATCCGCAGAACCAAAGATACCCAATAATAGAAGACACCTATAAGAAATCGGTTGATCGGAACTGAAGCATAGATCCCTAGAACATTCTAAAGTGAGATCTTTTTCTACTTTTACTGGCTTATTTCCGCAGGTTACTTGTTGGTTTCACATACAGAGAGCAGCAACTAAGACTTCTAATTATCTGTAACTATTTGGAACTCCAATGAATTGGATCAATCTAACATTCACTGATCATTTTCTAGCACTGCTGCATCCAACTTACTACCTCTTGCTTCATTTCCAAAATGATGTTGCATCCATGAAATTTCAAATAAAGGAGCTTGACTTAAAGGCGAGCAAATATATAAACCCCAGATATATTCTAAGAACCATAAGATGGGTTTCCTTCAACCATGTCAAAGAACTAGTTTGACCAAATCTAAACTACTGAGGTATTTCTCATCCGAACAGAACCATTATAGCAGTTCAACTAAGAATCAGTGTTTGTCCAAGTCAAGTATCTTGGTTAACGAAATTAATATTGTCATTATTACAGACATGGAATTGCACATTTTAGGCCATGATTTCCTGAATGCTTACAAAGGAAAGAATGAGAATGATTTCTGTTTACCCTGATGTTTGACTACTTAAAAATGCTACAAAGTTATTACTCAATATTTACTAAATAAAGAAACAAATTATAAATGATTAATGAAAAATCGATAAACTAGATAAACTAATTCTCACCTAATAAGACGGAATGCAGACATAGTCATCAAGGATGAACCAAGTACAAGGAATGCATCACATGTTTTAGCAGCTTCGATTGCTTCATCAGCTCTAGCCTTCGGTAAATTATCACCAAAGAAGACAACCTGTAAAAAGATAAATATGAGACAGTAAGGCAGTGGCGCAACCAGGATCTCGACTTTGGCAGGCTGAACTAAAAGTCAGCTGCAAAAAAAGCGGCAGTCATGAAAAGTTATAGATAATTCGTATACTTATTATTATTATAGAAAAAACCTTTACCAACCAACAAGTGAAAGTATTCCAACAAACAACTAAAAAGCATTAGACTTTATATTTGCATATCTTGAGCAAGAACTTGAAATTCCTATCACTTAGAAGATTTTTCAAAGAGTGAAAAAAAAAAAAAAAAGAGGAAGGAGAAAAAATAGAGGTGGAAAATGAGAATTTGGTGGTCGAGAAAGGATGGAAGAGGGGGGAAAAAAGAACAACAATGGTTACCGTCCCACGTTGCAAAATAATTTTAAAATTGGAGAAAAATCATAAAAGAGAAATCACTATTTGATTGAATATATACTTTGGATCATATCTTATATTTTGAGAAGATTATATAAACATAATATATTATACATACAGTAGCAAAAAATTTGTAACTCTTGAGGGGGCCAAGACAATATCTTGTGTATTCAGGAATATATAAGTTCAACATACAAAAAATATATATAGTATCACGAAGATTTTCCCAAAAATCTTGGTTTTGGGTGGTTTTATTTGTTTTTTTGGGTGGGGGGGGCGGCGGGGGAAGAGCAAGCCCTAAGGTGGCTCCGCCACTGCAGTAAGGCAAGCACAAGCACTCCTCATCTTAGTATGACTCAACAAATTAGAGACAATGCACATAAAATCTGTGGTACTTTGGTAATTATGGATCGTTATGAGGATATTTAACAAGTTATAACCATTTTAAACAAAGAAAGAAATTAAATACTTGAAAAGGTGGCATGGACATTGAACTTTTTATGTCGCTATGTGCCTGCTTAGGGTCTTATCATATATCCAATTCAATATGAACTTCTTTAAATTTACCACTATCATGTATGGGGTCCATTCCGTGTAGTTACTGGACAAAATAGTATCTCTGAGGTTACAGATCCATCAGGAGACATCACTTTAGCAAATCTAAGGCCTGAAAGATTTTCCATCAAGGAAGAAAATTCAATGACTGAATTCTCTTTTTCACCTATTACTAGAATTACTGGCTCAAGGGTGGCTTCTGCCTGCCCCTTACTCTGCAGTATTTAATATTCAAGTTTGCTGAAATTTGCTAGTTATTTGCCTAATTATTAAGTATATGTTTGTTTCTTGCAGTCTTAGGCAAACATCAAGGCTTTTCATACCTACAAGTCCTATATATTGTAATAGAGCAGCAGCATTTACATTTTATTCACTTTTATATCAGAATTTTCAGCTTGCTCTCTTTCTAGCACTAGAAGTCAATGAGACAGTAGATAGAAGGTAATATCACATCCTGATGAAAATGCCTTACATCAGGTTTCAGTATTCCGCTACATTTATGACAGCTGGGGATATGAAACTCCTCCTCCCAGAATTTCTCATCAATTTCGATGTCACCATCAGGCCTTATCTTCATCCCAAAGCTTTTGTCCGACCGACTGTCATAGTCTAAATTTTCAATTGCTTCTGCCCACTGAAAGGTAACAAGTATCTCAAAGAAGCAAGATAAGTGCATGACTTTAAAGGTAAATTACACTGAGAACAACTCCTCCTTGTTTCAAAACAGAAAAAAAGCATAAAAGAAAGGAAGGGTATTACAAAGGAAGCAGCAATAGAAAGAAATAGCAGGATCCACAACTCGTTCAATCATCATCAATTCTCTTGTAAAATTCTTGTATTTTGGATAACTAGAACCAGAATCCCTTGATTGAGCAAAGACCAATTCATACTACTGAATTTTGGATCTCGTCCATAATATAAGTAGATAAGTCTTAACTGATTTAACTTGACAACAATGCTAACCATTGAATTACATGTATAAGAGAGGGGAACAGCATCTCAGAGAATCTGCTCATGGAGGATTTCGGTGTTCTGTTTGGAAAACATAATTTGGTATAGTAGTTCTTGAATTACAGAGATAGGACCCACTAAATATGCCATTAATACTTAAGGCAATCTTTCTAAGTTGGCCAACAAGTTAAGATTGCCATTTGAAAAAAGAATATTCCTCTCGCAGAACGGAAATGGATTTGGTAATATTGCCAGTATGGAAGAGTGTATTTGGATTGAAACTCAAAAGTGAAAAAAAAAATTACTTTTTTGACCATTTGCAGAGACCAGGCCCGATTTTCTTGATATAAATGTGCTATCCAATGTAAAAAAGAAACAGTGAAGAAAAATAGAAAATGTTTCACTTTGAGTTTCAATCCAAATAAACCCAAAGAGAGACACCTGTAGAAATTCAACAAATAAACTTCTCAGACCCACCTATCAAAAATGAGATGAGGAGCAAAATTTTCATCTTTTTGTATTTTGTGTTTTAGTTTATTTTGCCCACCCAACCTTAAAGACTAGACATCCAGTGGTACATACCTCACTAGGTAGGGAACACCTGCATATCAAAACCATGAGCTGCACATACGCAATAAAACAATTGCACGATATTAACTACTCACTTTCTTCTAAACCACCCTAGAATGTCTTTTCTATTTGTTCTCTTATACTTATGGGGGCAGGGGTGGGTGGCAGCTCAAAGGGGTTCACATCAGCTGGCAAAGTTATTGCAGAGAACTATTTCCAGAGAACAGATAAGCAGTAACATGAAAATTTTGACTTCGCCAGGACAACTTTCTCAAAGATTCCTTTTATATGTCACAGATATGAAATCAATTTCTTTCAAACTTTGTCACCAGGCTGGCATATCTTGAAAAGACATTTTTATATAAAAGAAAGTTATTGGCATGATATAACTTTATATAACATCGTTGGACAAAGAAATGAATTAATAACATGCTACGGTTTGAAATACTTCTTAATTCTTTTACCTTTTTGATCACACTCGACTGAAAAATTGAAAATAACAAAACCCATGCACGAACTTCTCAATTATGTATCAAACTAAATGATGCCTCTGGAATTATGAAAACTGACCTTGGGATTAAAAGCCTTTACTTGATCTTGAAATAAACTTCGTGAAAGAGAAAAACCACAATCGATACAAACAACAGTATACACAGTTCCATGCAACTCTAGTGGGTTGCTGCCAGCACGATGATGCAATCTGAGAAAAGAAAACAATTGTTGTTGGTTTTTGCACTTTGTTTCTCTCCTTTTAGTGACAAATGCTGGTAGAAAATGAATTTATGAACATTTTTAGCCTGCATGGTGGAAAAAACTAACTGCGAACCACACCTGTCTACATTTTGAGTGATCATAAAATTTATACGGCCCATGCTCTCAAGAGTTGCTAAAGCAACATGAGCTGGCCCAGGTTGTGATGCAGTAAAACGTTTCCACCCAGCATAGCTCCTTGCCCAATAACGTCTTCGTGCCCGGACAGAACGCAGAAACTCCTGTGGATCCAAGATATATATATATATATATATATATATATATATATATATATATATATGGACATAGATAACAACATTAAACTGGAAACTGACAAAAACGATAAAGAACAAAGTCTCAAACTCATCCTGGAGGTCAAACTAAATTCTGCTTGGTTTCAAATAGATAGTGGTTAAATTCAAGAAAATTGCTGCTCACAACGCAAACTGGCGAAAGCTAGGGTATAAATTATAGCTAAATAACAGAGTAGATATACAGAGATCAAGAGAGAGAATATTTTGGTATTGGATTCAGATCTAGAACCTTTATGCATCACAGCACAGCTGCACCACGAAAACTCAATTATTGAGCAAAGCTATGAAAAATTCTGTGTTAAACTGAAATCATCCCGTTTTGTATGTGTAGAGATTTTTCATTGCTTTTAGGATCCAATACCAGCTTCAACCCTTACTAGAAATAAACAAAGACTCACAAACCAAATAAAAAAATAATTTAGGATTCCTAATTTAAATTAAATTCTTGGATCTGAGTTATAGGAGTCAAACTGTATTACTTATTCTCTGGATCTTGCTCAACATCCTTCCTTATGTGTCTAGTCCAAGAAAGCAGAAAATGAATTAGATTTTCTGTATTTAGGATGAGTTCGCAAGTTGTGAGCTTTCAGAAAAGAATTCCTTTAGGTCAACGAAGAATAAGACAATCAGATTGAAGATTTCTTCAAAGCAAAAGTCCAAATTCTCAGCACATGCCTTCATTTCACCTGATGAGTGATGGGTCTGAATCCAGTGCTATAAGCTCCATTTGGGCTGCAAAGAAAGGGCAGGGAAAAAATTGGTTATTGATTGCATCCGGAAACATATTGACATGAAACTCATTTTATTGCAGAACCAAAAATCTTGTACCATCTAAGTTGGGATATTAAGGGATCAAAATAAGAGTATCCAATAATGATCAAGCACTTCTTCTTGTAGAAAAGAAATAAAACCAAGAATGTGTATACAAGAAAATTAGCAGCCAACTATACATTTTATTTACAAAATTAAACAGGTATGAGTGAGTTATGACTTCAACCACTTCATACATTTGCTACACAGCCAGGAATTGGGCAGGCCATATAATAAAGCACGGGCATAAAAAATAAGAGAACCAAAGAGTAATTTACTCTTTACACATGAGCACAACAATTTTCATCATAAATATCAAGGACTAGCATCTAGGTAGCAAAAAGAAAAATGAAAGAAATGATTTGTAGAAACCTTTTAGACCATTTGGCACTATTTGCCTTAACGAGATTACTGGACAATGATATAGGTGTTGATGCAGAAAGGAGCAGATGCCACAGTTATAGAGATCTTCTGACCAAATCGACTCAATAACAGGAGAGACAATCCTCACCAGCAATCTGCTTCAGGTGATATAGCTAACATCTAGCACCATCCAAAAGAACTCGTCTTGTCTTGCAGATTTTATTTTAGGAGTGACTCATTTCTAAAGTCTGTTTCCCAACCTGCTTTATTCTTATATCTTATTTGAGTTCCCTTTTGATTCAATTGTGAACTAACGAACATAACTCTATAAGAATGGGCTGCCGGGCAGGAGGCGGGGAACAAAAACAAGAATGAGAGAAAGAACCCAGTCTAATTAAAAAATGGAGACTCCTGCTCTGTACTTTAAATTTTTTCCACTATTATCAAAAGACTCCTCTTTTCTCTTCTCATATAGATCTCCTGATGATAATCTCTATTCTCCTCCTCCTAATTGTTTCTGGCTTCACATTTTCCTTTGGGTTATTCTCTTGAACGCTTACTGCACTCTGCTCCTCTTCTCTCCTCTAATTTTGTAGTTCTCCTGTTCCAAAATTTTTTTCCAATCCATATACTGGAAATCTATTTATGCATGCATACATACATATGTACACACACACACATATATATTATACATACTTAGACACATACATAAGTACACACACATATACATAAATACATACATATATACATACATACGTATATATGCACACATATATATAACTGCGAGATAACTAACAGCTTATTATTATCCTCCAGAAAAAATAAACATGATAACACTGAGCGTTTGCAGAACAGAGATCATTAGAGGGAAGAATAACCTTCTATAATCAGGAATTCCACACTCTGTGCTCATCCCAGCACCAGATAGGACAACAAGTTTTGAACTGCAGAGAAAAGAAATTAGTTTAGGGCTTTCATAATAATTGCTTTTCTGTGAAAGCGGCAACAGTATAGTGGGAAATTACTTCTGCAAGAATATTTGAGGTACCCATCATTCTAAAGCAACTTTGAAGTTTGAAAAATTTAGCCATGGAGGTTAAAATGGAGTCGAGAATTACAAAAACACAAAAATCTATATCCCATGGACACATGAAGAAGCATGCACACAGCAAGAAAGGTCTCGATGAAGACAATAAAAGAAAGAGAAATGTTAAACTTCTTGTTGTATAAGCTTGTGAGGCTAGTTTAAGCTCTTAACTTTAATATTTTCAGGCCTTGTACTCCCTTCTTATTTAGTAGTAGTTCAGGTGTAAAAAGGGTGAACAAAATTCAGCCAGCATTTCCATGTTTCAAATTCTCTCATACTGCAAACGTTAACTAATATCTCAGGAACACCTATTGTCTTCTTTTCCTAATACCATAACTAGAAAAGGTATAAATGCTACCAAGTTAAACTTTTAAATCTACAATGAGGAAGCTTTTAGATCACGAAGTACTTTTAGTTAAGGTTCTCAATAGGGCAACCTAGTTAATTTTAAAACAAACAATGATGCCTTTACCAGACTAGGCAAATGTTTCTCATCAATATAACTTATATGAAATAGTATAACCTAAAACCTATATCTTTTTAGCATTAGGATGTGGTTATGCTATTCTTGAATTCTTAGAAACCAAGTGACCTGGGGTGTGACAACTATGACCAGCACTTTGCTCCACATGGTCCACTACCTTCACTCTGCACACACTGATTTTAGCCTCTCTCCTCTCTTTGCTGCTTCTTTCTCTTGTTTCTGGCTGTTTTCTCTAGTACTCTAGTACTATCAATATGGGTTTAAGCCCGCAGATCAACCCGCGGGCTAGCTCAAATGGACAGGCTCGGACTTAGCAAGTCCAAGCTCATTTTTAACAACGGCTTTTTAGCCCGCTCCGTTTAGTCCGCAGGGCAGCACGCAGGCAAACCAGTATTTTTTATTTTTAAAAACAAAAAAAATTTAAATAACATCATTTTATAGTTTTTTTAATATTTAAAATTTATTAGAATTTATATATTAAATATATATATATATAAAAGAAAATACATTGGCCCGCGGGCTGGTCCTTTTAGCCCGCGGGCTAGTCATAACGGGCTATGAGTTAGAGGTTTTCAGCCCGGGGGCTAAACATTTGACACCACTAGTTTTCTCCCTTCCAACCACTCATCTCCTTGAGTTGCCTCCTCCCCCAGCCTCAGGTGATTAGATGTGACAAACCAGTTTTTCTCTTCCTTTCTTTACTCCATATTCTCCTCATCCTTTTGCAACCCCTCTTCCCATCACACTTAACTCCCGCCCCCAACAGCCTTAGCCACTCCTAGTCTCTCTACTCAATTTCCTGCTAAAACTGCTGCCGCCATCACCATTAACATCCCCTCCTCTATCTTCTCCCTCTTTCAATCTCCCAAATCCAGCTGATATGACCATGGATTGCAATTGCTCCCTTCCTCTCACCCAATCTGATCACATGGAAGAATTACAGAGATGATGTTGCTTCATGGATGGTTGGTGGTTTGTAAAAGAAGTTAGAATGATTTTGCCCAACAACAGTCCAAATAAGTTTTCCAATCGTAAGGAAAAAAAGAGAAAGAGAAAAAGAAATAAAACTCTAAAGTAACAAGTCTGAAAACATTTTGTGAGAACAAAACAAACTACTGAAAGATACAACTGATTGATACATCATTAAAATGAATTGCTCATTTTGCTGGAGTTAATTTTCTAGAAAAACTTTAAGGAATCTACCAAAACATGCGTCATACCTCTTATCAAAGAATCGATACAACTGATTGATATCAGCAGTGGTAGGTGGATGTGAACCGGGAACCATTTTCTTGCTCCTCAAATTTGGAGATGCCATTTCTTTATTTTCTGAAGCAGCTCTCGGAAATGACATACGAGCTATTGTCTTCACAAGCCTTACAGACCTTTGAATAAATATATCCTTTCCCACTCTGTTAAGGGATTTACCTCTGCCAGTTGAAAGAATGGTATCTGCAAGCCAGGATAAAATTAGAACCATGGATCTTAGGAACACTTCCAAACAGCACAAATAAAAATTACGAATTCACAAGATTAGCGATCAAGGAATGGGCACTTGCCTGTCAATACTGTCTTTAGTAGTACTTTTGCACTTTTTGATACCTGCATGTTTTAGCTAGCAAAGTAAGAAAATTAATCACAAGGCTTGGTAAGCTCCTTTTCGCCCCAGACACAAAAGTGCATAGAATATTGAATATCAGACCAAACAGCAATTTTAAGCAGTCTAGGAATGACGATTTCAGATCTCAGAAAGAGCAAATAATGCATAAAAACATATAAGGCGTAATCTCTCTGTCTTACCAAAATCTACCAGTTAACTTTAAAACATTTAATGCCTAGACAAAAGAATGATACTATAACAAATCTTCTAGCCAAAGCCTCATGATATATATTTAAAAATGTAGAGTGCTATACAGCACTACTAAATTTAAACCTACTATCTATTAGCTACTAGCTTGTACATGTTGCTCTCTAAATCTTAAAGGGGTCCTGCTTTTCTTGGGAGTTCTGCAATGTTAGTACTCATACCAATCCTGAAAATCCCAAGTAGTGGTCAAATCTTCCTGCCATAACTTGATGTTGATGGGGTACAGAATCTAGAGAGACCATTCATTTCGCTCTAAATTGTTGACATTTCACGAGGGATATCATGAACATTCTACATCCCCAGAGCTAACCGATTCAAGTATATAGGAAAATACACAATAACTATATCAATCGTTATCTGAGTTAACAGAGATGGTAACAAGATTAATTGCTTCCAATTACAGTAGCTAACTGGAAATATTTCTTTTCAAAAGGGAAATTTCCCATTAAAAGCTCGAATAATTTCGCTTATATAAAGAGAGAAAAGAAGAGAGAGGCGAAGGAGTTACAGGCATTACGGGTCGGTAAAGCAGTGGCAAAGCCATGGCCAACTGAGATAAATTCTCTTCTTCTTCTCCAGGAGAACTTCTTGGGAATACAGAAGAGGAATGAAGTGTGTCCTTGTACATGGTGAAGGAGTGTCCATTGCAGTTTGGACAAGACTTCCACGTTGCATAATTATCTACCTCCTACATATTTTATTTTTTCCTTTTTTTTCGTTTGGGATTAGTGTAAAATTGCTCCTTATAATAAATATGCAAAAGTCTCAATGTCGACTCCATTGGAATTAAGAAAAAGTGATGTATCCAGTCTTGCCATATTAAATTGCTTCGAAATTAATGATCATGTAAATAAAACATAAATGGTTAACTCAAAATGATTTTATTAGTACAAAATAATTTTTGATAATATTATTCTTACACTATTTTTATTTTTAATTTTTTAATTTCAATACAAACAATACCCATCAATAGGATCCCAATTTGTACGTCATAAAAATAACATTGTTCCGAGCTTGAGCATCACACAAAAATCTGTGTGGCGCCCAACCCAGTCACAAATAGGAGTGTCCAACGTCACCTTTTCTATTCTTATTTTTAAATTTTTATTTTTTAAAGTATATATTATATTATTCATTTTATTTATTTTATTTTATATATTTTAAGTTGTTATTATTTATGTTTTTACTTATTTATTTTATTTAATTCATTTCATCATTTTATTTATTTGTGTATATAATTTTTCTTTTTATTCTAAATCATATTTTTTATGTATTTAAGAGTGTTATTTGAAGATTCTTAATTTTTACTTCTTAATTTAGTTCTTTGTACTTTTTACCTTTATTTTTCTTTGAATAATGAATCGGGAAGAACATATTCAATAGACTATTAATATTTGTCACTAGAGCAATATCTAACATTGAGTGCTCTAACACGGTTCATGTAATATTCAAACATAGTTTGAGTTCATTCGATCAATGTTTCGAACTTAAACTTTTATTTAAAATTATTTATTTATGTATTTGTAAAGTTTAAAGGTTTTTACTTTCAACTGGTTTAATTTTTATAAGCTATTCAAATAACTCAAATAATATTTGAGTTATTTGAAAAAAATAATAAAATTTAATAATAAATAATAAAGTAAGATATTTAAAAAAGTAACAAAATATTATATAAATATACAACATTATACAAATAATAAATTTATATTTGTTCACAAATATATTTGTATTTATTCAATTAATAAACAAATTATGCTTAATGATCGAGCTCGAATAGAATATTAAAGAATAAACAATAATCGAACATGAACAAACTATGATCCGAAACGTTTAGTTCAAATAATAACTCTAATTATCACCCTTTCCCATAATACTTGTTTGGTAGGAACTCGAGAATTTATGTGAAAATACTTCTAAATTGTTTTCATAATGTTTCATCCTTAAATACTCTGTCATTATAAAATACTCTATCTATTTTAAAATATATGACATATTTCTCTTTTACACAAAAATTAATATTTTGATAAATTTTATAGAAATTTTTTGATAGATGTCTAAAATGCCCCTATTTAAAAAGCTTGGTTAGTGTGTCAAACTCACATTTAACTTTAAGGATTGGTGTTTAGGGTGGTTGGTTGGAAAAACTAATAGTTTTTGGAAAACAAAAGCATTTAAATAGTTGGTTAGAGACAAGAGTAAAATTAAAAATCAAGTAATAAATGAAGCATTTATATAGAAAGATGACTTATATTTTGAAACAAACGAAAGTAGAAAGTATGACACATATTTTGAAATGGAGGAAATATTAAATTAACACAAAAATATTAATACTAATCAATAATAAATTTCTTTTTCAGATAATGATAACACTATTAATAAATAAATACTTTATTTTATAAAACTCTTAACATAATAATAAGACAATTAAATAACAAAAGACTTCAATTAAAATGTTAGAATAAATGAATAAAATTCTTAAATACATAAAAAATTAATTAAGAATAAAATAAAAACATAAAACAAAAAAAATAAATGAATTAATAAAATGAATTAAGCAAAACAAATAAGTAAAAATTGAAATAATAAAAAATAAATAAATCAAATTTAAAAGGTAAATTAACTAGTACAAAATACATTTGTAAATAAAAATACAAAAATAAATAAAATGAATAATATAATATGCATTTTAAAACAAATAAAATAAGCAAAAAATAAAAATTTTAAAAAATGATGTTGCGCTTCAACCATGTTGGGCACACCCCATATTTGTGATTGGCGCCCAGCCACACATCTCTTGTGTCACCCCCAATTTGTGCATTACATCATTTTTTGGGTGCCCAATATGTTAAATAGTTATTGAAATTTTTAAAAGTAAAAATAAAAATTATATAAGGATAAAATTGTTAAAAGTTGTTTTGTACCGATAAAATTATCTTATACATAGCAATCCCCAAACTAAATTATGTTTTATAATCTAAGTGAGGGAATGGAGTCTCTTTTTTTTTTAAGGATATCCTATAGCATCACAAAAAGTGGTAGGAGAAAGATATGGGCAATGCATCTGGATCAAAGACTGCTTAACGACAGTATAAAATGACCATATCTTCTAAATGAAATCCGAAAACACATTGTCTTTACAATAAGAGTTTTCTATCTTTAATCGAGAACATCTTCTTAAAAGAAAATTCAAAGTAACAAAACTCTGGAAAAGCATAAAAATCGCAGTGTAACACTCTCATAATGTTCTCTCTCTTATTAAAAAAGTCAAATTTACAAACATAAATAAATTCTAACTCTAAATCCTTTACTAGAGAGAGATCAACACCACCTTCAACTTCGATATCTTGCTCTTTGCTTCTCCTTGTCGATGCTATCAAACACCTCATATTCGTTTTATGCAAAACGTTAGTAAGGGATGAGTCACTGCTTAATAAGTAGACAAACCGTCTCTCAAAACAAGTAAAAAAAGACTTTCTTTATTTAGACATCATACCAGAAAATGCCATAAAAAAACTATGCTTGAATTGAAACTTTATTAGAAATAAGTCAGATCCTTGACAAAAAATTTCCACAAATCAGTAAATAGGAATCATTTTGTATGTAGGCATTATACTTATGTGAGATTGTTGCAAAATCATATTAGAATAACAAGAATATAATCTATGAAATAAAAGAGACAAGAAGAGGATAGGAGGAAATTCTCTTATACTATTCTTCTTCTTCATTTATAGCCAAAGGACTGTTAAAACATAAATTACACAAGATAAAATTACAATCTTACATTAAGTTGTAAGGGAAGGATAAGATAGGGGTTTAATGCAAAGAAACTGTAAGTACATCCATTCTTAATTTCTTATATACATAAACACTCCCCCTTGGATGTCCTAAAATAAGGAATATGTCTCGTTAAAATCTTACTAGATAAAAAAACAGAGCAAAAAAAAATATAGTAAAGGAAAAAGAATACACTATTATTTATTTTTACTCTCCCTGTTGACATGATCTTATAAGATCCTTGGACCAACACATACCAATATTATAGATCATCTTCTTAAAAGTTACAATTGGTAATGTCTTAATAAACAAACCACCATATGATCACATGAGCGAATCTGTTGAACATCTATTTCACCCTTTTTTTGGAGCTCATGAGTAAAGAAGAATTTCGGTGAAATATTCTTCGTCCTATCTCCTTTGATATATCCTTCTTTTTATTGAGTTATACAAGATGGATTATCTTCATATAATATAGTAATAATTTTTTTCTCAGAGGATAAATTACAATTTTCTCAGATATAATGAATTATTAATTTCAACCACACATATTCTCAACTTATTTCATGGATTTCTATTAATTCATCTTGATTTAAAGATGTGGCTATTATAGACTGTTTTGTAAATCATTATGATATTGTAGATCACCATGATATATCAGTACTGCCACATGCAAATAAATAGCCTATTGAGAACATGCTTTGTGGAGATCAGATAAATAACCTCCATCTGCATATCCAAACAATGCAGGTTTTAATTTTTTTTTTTTGGATAAAACATGAAATACCTAAGAGGGGGGTGAATTAGGTATTTGGATAATTTTCTCAAATACAGTCCTTTTATAATTCTAAGAAAAAAATAGATTGTATGTGCTTGATTCAATAGAAGAGTAAGACAAATAATAGCCAAGCAATAGAACAATACAAGAACAAAGAACACAATCAATTTATAATGGTTCGATCTCTTCAAGATCTACGTCCACTACCTTAAGCCTACACTTAATGATTTCAAACAATCTACTATATGCTCAAGTTCACAAATTACATAAGAGGCTCACCACACAATGGTTTTACACTCACAACCTCTTTTAGTAATTATACAAACAAGGCTCACCCTTTCACAAGGGTTTTATATCTAAAGACAATATAAAGACCAATCTAATCCAAGGCTCACCCACACACGGGTTTTACACCACAACATTGATTAATCTAGTCTATGGCTCACCCTTATCAAAAGGGTTTTACGTCACAAGATAACCTTGCAATGAGCTAGTAGAAAACACAATTTGATAAAGAGAGAAGAGTGTGTAGATGTTACCACTTGTTGGTAGATGTTTACATAATGTTGCACCTTCACACTTTGATGTCTTTGGAATGATCAATTGAATGCACAAGATGAAAGAGAGCTTTAAAGTTTGCTTAAAGCTTTTGGAATGCGTAGAGTTCACAAAGATTCAAAAACATACAAAAATTTTGAAATTTATAGCTTTTATAAATGTGAAAATTCAAATGCAACAGCTATAAAACGGCTAGTAACGGCTAGTTTCAGAGAAGTTCGGACGTTCGAACTTTCTGCTATGCGTCAGAACTTGCGTCAGAACTTTACTGTGCCAAGCTGTCTGGAAAAGTTCGGACGTCTGAACTTTTCCTCATGCGTCCGAACTTCTCTGGAAGCACAGTAAACATTTCCAAAGTTTGGAAGACCAAACTTGCATCCAAACTTAACAAATTTTGTCAAATCTTTTAAAAATCATTGTTAATAACATTGAAAACGTTTTGCATGAATGGACACATCATTTAAGTACATTTAAACACAAAAACCGTTACCAAAACATTTTGATCATACAAAATCTTCTTAAGATCATTTAAGATTTCAAAAACATACTTGTTATCACAAAGTTTATTTAAAATCATTTCAAAAACAAGTTTTGTGCTCTCTTATGCATTCAATTGAATCCAAGACATATAAGTGTAGATTTTACAGAAAAATATACCTATTTAGCATAATAACTCTACACTCTAAGTCTTCAATGTCTTCAATCATTTTGAACATACTCTTCAATCTTCAATCACCTTGGGCATAGTAGAGTTGTTCTTGCATTGTGACTCCAAGGCAATAAGACTTCATGCTTCTCAATCCATCAATCCTATCACTCAACATACAAACACATTAGTCCTCATCAATATTTGTCATTATTCAAAACTAATATGATTTGCCTTTAGGGCTAACAATCTCCCCCTTTTTGATGATGACAAACTTTGATGCAAAATGTGATGGATTTAAATAGTGTGATACAAAGAAGCATTGATGTCAATGATGGAAAATAACCAATTTAGTACATTGACATGCAAAAGGCTCAATATGAGCCTATGACCCAACAAACCTCCATTAACCTCATTCCTTCCAATTAAGATAGAATATATAGCATTTAAGCATTTAGAAAACTTCTAAGAGAGGTTTTAAAGGTTGTAAAAGTTTAACAATGCTCCCCCTTAGATTGTGCTCATTTTTCAACAACTTTGGACTTGAGATGCTAAGCATCCGAATTCTGACATTTCAAGTCCAAACTTTAAAATAAGTAAAATGAAAGCTGCAAATTTTGTAAATGAGCTTTTCTAAGGTTGTTCAAACATATTAGAAGAGATTAAAACATATTTGAATCAATTTGAACAACAAGAGAACATTTTTGGCAACAAAATATGGATGCATCCGAACTTTGAAATTTTAAGTCCAAACTTTAAAATATATGAGATGAAGGCTAGAATATTTGAAAATAAGCCTTTCTAATGTTGTTCAAACATGATAGGAAGAATTAAAACAATTTTCAAACAATTTGAACAACAAAAGAATAAGTTTTGGCAAGATAGTTTGGATGCGTCGAACTTCAAGTCCAAACTTATGAACTCTATCCTCACATATTATAATTCTTCCAGTTTAAATTTTAAATGTATAAATATAATCAAATATGCCAAAAAAATTCTCACAGTGTATCGCATACTCATATATATAACATATATTGCAAAAGCACACACATTTGCACATTTTTGTAGCATACACACATTGCAAATTTTTTCAGCACACAAAGCACACTCATTGTAGCATTAATCTTTCTCCCCCCTGACATATGCATGGATTTTAAAAAATTCACATATTCATTCATGAGGTATCCACTACTATTTAACATTTTCACACATTTTGTCATCAACATTTCTTCTCCCCTTTTTGTCATCACTCAAGGATGGGAAAATGAAAATGAGACTGAAAATTACTAAAGGAAGCTCTCAACTCTAAGGTTTCATCATTGAGCCTCATAAAAAGAAACTATTACATGGGCCATATTAAAAACTAGTGATAAAGTGCAGAAAGTTAAAATGTAAAAACAGAGAAAGAACAGAAAACAACTAGTAAATGTTCATAATAAGTAAAAACAATAAATGAAGATGAGAGTGAATATGTGCTTAGTCTTTGGATGTTGATGGAGAGTCCTTTCTCGGTTTCTTCTTGACAGCAACATGTTTGACTCTTCCATGGCCAAATACTGGATAAGATGGAGTTACTATTTCAGCTCTTGCAATTTGACTTCCTTCTTGACTAACTCCAGTTTGCTGCAATCCTTGATCTCATCCTTGAGACTCCATGACCTGCTCATTGCCATTCCCTTGATCACCATCATAATCTTCATCATCATTGTCACTACCTTCTTCACTTTTCTTGTTATCTTCATCATGCTCATCATCCTTTTCCTCTTGAGTTCTGGAAGGCCCTTGACCACTTTGACTCTATTCTCCAAACTATCCATTTTTCTAAGCACCATAGGAGCAAATGTTTCGAAGAATTTATACATTTTCTCCATTTCTTTCACGTGGTTGTTTAGTGCTTCTTGAATTTTATTTTCTCTTGAAACCTCTTCAGCACTGGTATCTTCTCCAGCAATAGGATGTGATTGTGAAGTTGGCTATTCTTCAAAGAGTCTTGTTTTGGAGGGAAGTTGCTCCCCCTCACTTGTTGAATCATGCCTTCTTTTAGTCTTCATCTCTCTTGCCCATGTTTCTGCCTCATCTTCTTCTTTTTCTTCAGTTTCCTCACTTTCCTCTACTTCAACTCTCTTTGGAGGGGTCTCTCTTCTAGTTCTCCATACTCCCTCATCATCCAAGGTCAATTGCAATCTTTTGAGAGAGTCATTTGTATAAATCTGAACTCTTTTAAAATTCTGTTCTCTAGCAGGAAGTTTGACTCGAAAATGTTTGAAAATTCTAGTCAAAAGTCTTCCATATGGTAAAGTCTTGTTATTAGCCTTTCTAGCCCCAAACATATGCTTCAATGTCATATATCCAAAGTTTAATCTTCTATGCTCATGCAAAGCCAGCATAATCACCATATAAATGCTTCCCACACACGTTTTGTGTCCAAAGTTAGGAATAATCATGGTAGTTATCATATGATGCATAAATCTTCCCCTTGTATCCAAAGCTTTAATTTCTCTTTCCTTAATTGTCCTAAACTCTCTGCCATTTGTGAATGCCTCTTCAAATCTAGCATTTGAGAACAGTTCTCTTTCATAGCAATGTTGTCCCATAGAGTAATATTTTGCACCAACATCACTCACTCCACAAATTCTATTCACCAATGCATCATTAAATTCAAAATCTATTTGAGATACTCTAGATGAATACCATTGATTAACATCTTCTCCTTCATATTCTATTCTTTCTTCTCTTAGATTAGCATAGAATTCATATACAAGAGAATGATAATATTTTTCATCAATATCCAACAAATTACTCCAGCCAATATCACCAAATAAAGATAGGACGTTACCCATATTGGTGAGCTTTTCAAAATCAACTCTGTTTCCAGGGATGATTTTCCTTGATTTCTTGTTCCAATCTTCAAATTCTGATGCAGCTTTGATTGGGATAAACTTGTCTGCTCCAGATGATGATTGAGGAACCCTAATTCTTCTTGGTTCATTGAGAGTTCGTCCTCCTTCACTGACCTTTGTTTTCCCTTTTCCTTTTTCAACATTGGCTCCTTTAGTTCTCACCATTTTGATTCTTTAACAGAAAAGTAGCGGGTTTTGAGAAGTATATAGGGTTAGGAATTTAAAAATCCAAGTATTTTGATGTGAAAATGGTGAAATTATAGAGGGATTTATGTTTGGATGCGAGTGGGTAGAGAGAAATTTTGAAAAGGAGAGAGTTCGGACGATAAATTATGTGAGTAACGGCTAGTTCGGTTTCTTAAAAACTGCTATAACCGCAAAGTTCGGACGACCAAACTTTTTGGTCTGCGTAACCCATTTTGTACCAATAATTGAATGATTATTAGGTCTAGGGTCAAGAGTCCAAACTTTATTTCTTTCAAATTGATTCAACTCCTCTTGCATTGCAACAATCCAAAAATCATCACTCAATGCATCATCAATATTTTTAGGTTCAATATGAGATAAAAGGACAAAATTATCGATAAAGTACCGCCTTGTTTTAACTCCTTGAAAGACATCACCAATGATTTGCTCCTTAGGATGGCCTCTTGCATATGTTAGATCCTTTGGAAACTCTTGATCATTGCTTAATTGACCATCTTGTTCTTGTTCCATTAATTCTTCTTCCTTGGCATGTTCTGCCAATGTGGGTACTTGATGATGAGTTTGATTTTCAATCATTGAGGAACCTACATCATCTTCATTTCTTCTTTGAAGGTAAATGTTAGATTCATCAAAAGTTACATATATGGTTTCTTCAACACATAATGTTCTTTTGGTATGAATTTGATGCCATCAATTCAATATATTTAAGTACATCTACATTTACAAAGTTAGAGTTATTAAAACATTGGATAAAAGCTGGAGTGGAGGATTGCTACTTCAACAATCCTACCATGACTCCAAAAGATGTACTAGTACTGAAGAAAATATATTTTTTGGTTTAATGAAAATGATATCCACTACCATTCTACACTCAAAATGAAGATTGTACTACAAGGTATGGAAGCACACTTCAAGAAATAATTCAGAACATATAGTGGAAAAACAATGTATTCTTCTGTCATGGTTCATCTAGCTAAGAATATGCAACTATGAGCAGATAATTTTCTAAAAGTAAAGATCAGGATGATAGATAGATGAATCATTAAATGGTGTCCATAGGCTTACGAAAAGATATGCTAATATAGAGAACATGATAGGAATATGTCCATCTTGTTCGCCATTAAAAGAAAAGATCAGCACTACAAATTCTTCATCAGATAATTAAAGGACCACAGAGGACTACGCGGACCACCAAGGACCATGAAAGACCACGGAGGCCACTTAGATCCCCCTGGGACCAAAGGGACCAAAAGATGAAGAAATCAGATTTCTGACAAAGATAAAGCAAATTCTTTAATTATCAAAAGACGATGGACAACTCATTGTATTGTCTTTGATATTTGTAGTAGCTTTAGTTATTATTGTAATGTAAAGTCCGGATTTGAAATTTGAACTTGCCTATAAATATGTAATAGCTAAAAGAGTAAGCATCAGAGATTGATCATTCTCTTATTTCATCCAATAGTTGTGCCTCTCTCTAGCCTTTGTAAAATTTCACTATGATATCAATAACAGTTTAAGTATTTTCTTAATTATCCTCTTACTCAAAATTTATCATTTCTTTATTTTAAATAAGAAACATTCCACAATTTCTTATCTTTGATCCTTATGCCTATAGGTAGTGAAAGACCTAAGAGGGGGTGAATTAGGTCTTTGGATAATTATCAAAATCTTTTTCCCTTTTTGCTAATCCTTTGCCTTAATAAAAGCTCTTCTTTAAATTCACAAACTTCAAGTTATATGTGATTTGATGGTTAATACAAGATTATCAAACTATAAGACCACAACCAATCAATCAACAACTAAGCACAAATAATAAGAGCACAAGTATGTAAACAAGTAAAGCAATGAGAAAATGAACACACGATTTATAGTGGTTCAATCTCTTCAAGATCTACATCCACTACCTTGAGTCCACACTCAAGGATTTCAACCAATCCACTATATGCTCAATTTAGGCAATTACACAAGAGGCTCACCCAACAAAGGTTTTACACCAACAACCTCCTTTGCAATCCTAAAAACAAGGCTCACACTATATACTGTTCATGCACTGTTTCACATACTGTTCATTGAACAGTGTTACTGGTCATGAAACAGAAATTATTGTTCACTGCGTAGGGAAAGTTCATACGTCCGAACTTTTCCCTATGCGTCCGAACTTTGCATCCGAACTTTTGAAACTTTGTCAAAACATATCCAAATCATTTCAAACAAGTTGGAAATCATTCTAGCCTCAAAGATAAGTCATTAAAGACATTTTAAGTGCAAAAATCATTTATGAAAACTTGATAATTTAGGTAAGTTCAAAACCATTGAAACCATTTAAATCAAGTTTTGTGCTCTCAATTGCAACTCATAGATTCCAAGGCTTAAGAGTGTAGGGTTTACAAAGTTTACCTATTAACCATATGTAACCTACAGTTCATGTCTTCAAAGCCTTCATTCATCTTGAACAAACTCTTCAATCTTTAATCACTTTGGCATATTTGAGTTGTTCTTGCATTGCTAGCTCCAAGGCAATGAGACTTGCTTCCTTCTCAATCCAAAAATTGTATCACGCAGCATACAAGCATTTTAGTCCTTATCAATGTTTGTTATTAATCAAAACTAATCAAACCTGCATGATTTGCCCTTAGGGCTAACAATCTCCCCTTTTTTGTTGATGACAAACTTTGATGCAAAATGTGATGGATTTAAACAATGTAGTACAAAGAAGCATTGACGTCATAGACAAATAATAACCAATTTAGCACTTTGAAGTTCAAATGGCTCAATATGAGCTTATGACCCAACCAACCTCCATTTGCCTCCTTCCTTCCAACAACTAGGATAAAAGATATAGAATTTAAGCATTAAGAAAACTTCTAAGAGAGGTTTTAAAGGTTGTAAAAATTTAACAATGCACCCCCTTAGATTGTGCTCATTTTTAACAAGTTTGGACTTGAGATACTATGCATCCAAATTCTGTCATGTCAAGTCTGAACTGTAAAATAAGTTAAATGAAAGCTTAAATTTTTGAAAATAAGATTTCCTAAGGTAGTTCAAACATAGTAGAAGAGATTAAATCATATTTGAATCAATTCGAACAACAAAAGAGCACTTTTTGGCAACAAAATATGGATGCCTCCAAACTTTTGAATCATGCATCCGAACTTTTAAAATTCCAAGTCCGAACTTTAAAATATATGAGATGAAGGCTGTAATTTTTGAAAATAAGTTTTCCTAAGGTTGTTCAAACATAGTAGAAGAGATTAAAACATATTTGAATCAATTTGAACAACAAAAGAACACTCTTTGGTAACAAAATATAGATGCATCCGAATTTCTAAGACATGATCCGAACTTTTGAGATTTCAAATCCAAATTGTAAAATGTGTGGGATAACATCTTTAATTTTTGAAAATAAGCTTTTCTAAGATTGTTCAAATATGATAAGAAGGATTAAGACAAATTTCAAATAATTTGAACAACAAAAACATTTTTGGCAAGAAAGTTTGGATGCATCCGAACTTTTGGTTTGCATCCGAACTTCAAGTCCAAACTTTTGGTAGTAAGTTTAAAAAGGTGATTTTGCATTCTCAAATGAACTATAGAAGTACTCAAATATGTATAGCCACAATAGCTCTCAATTTAGCTTTGCAAAATCACAAAACTAATGCATCAATTGTTTTCATGAATCAATCCAAAATTATAGGTCAAGTCAAGAACCAAGTTCAAGATTTCAATCTCAACTTAACCATATTCCAAAATCTCAGAAAATAACCAAAACCTCACATAGTATAACATAGTGAATTTAAATTTCAAATGCAGCCATATATTTTCATTATACACATTCATTTTACATTTCAACCTATAGCACACATACATAGCACATTTACAGCAAGCACATTACAGTACAACAAGCACATAGCATATTTTACAGTCAACATTCTCTCTCCCCCTTGACATATGCATTGATTTTCAGAAAATTCACACATATTTTATTCATGCATGAGGAATGCCACTGCTATTTCACATTTTCACACATTTTGTCATCACATTTCTTCTCCCCCTTTTGTCATCAATCAAAGATGGGGTTAATAAAAATGAGACAGCATGTATCACATATAAGCAGTATATTGACCAACTCTCATTTGGCAATTTAACAATATATTGACCAACTAGCATAAACAGTATATTGGCAACATTCAGCACTTCTCTAATCAAATAATTATCATCCTAACAATTCTCTAATACCATATAGCATCTCAACAATAATTAATCAACTTCTTCTCTCCCTTTCTAGCAGCGATTAAACTTGGGGTAAGAGTACTTGGACAGCAAAAGTGAAACAAAAGAAGCTCTTATCACAAGAATTTCACATATTGAGCTTCAAAACATTATAATGACTAGAAAGGCACAAGTAAATTTCAATGTTAAAGCATAACGTGTGCATCAAGGCATAAACTAAAATAAGAATAAAAATAGAGTTTAGGGATAGAAAGGTTTAGTCTTGGATGCACTTCATGGTCTTCAATTCTAAATTTGTTTGTTATGATGGCCATGTCTCCCTTGATCTCTATATGATGGGGTCCTTCATTTGTTGACTCCTTGCTCGTGTAGTTCTGCTTTGGAAAGTTACCAATCGAGAGGATCTGTGGACCTTTTTTCTTTGAACCACATTTTCCTCTTCTCTTAGCTGAAGGAAATTGGTGATGGATTTATGATTTGACTTTGTTAAACTCCCTTCACCTCCTTCTTCTATCATCCCTTAGAGGACTTTCTCTTCTAGTCCTTCATACATTATCATCATCAAGTATCCAGGGAATTCTCTTTAGTGAGTTGTTGGTGTAGACTTCTTCACTCTTTATTGGTAAACCACTAGAAGACAATTGCACTTGGAGATACTTGAAAATTCCTGTTAATAACCTCCGTACAGCAATGCCTTATGCTCAATTCTTCTAGCTGCCATTATATTCTTTAGCACTATATATCCAAAATTCATTTTTCTTTTCTTATGCATGGCTAGCAAAATTATAACATATATATTATCAATAGAAGATTTGTGCCCAAAGTATGCTATAATCAAGGTAGTAAGCATGTGATGCAAAATTCTTTCACTAGCATAAAAAAGCTTTTATCTCTCTCTCTCCCCTTTCTAATCTTGAGGCTTCTACCATTTATATAGGCAATCTTAATCCTTTCATGTGAGTATAACTTATAAAACAATGTCCCCCAAAAGAATAATGCCTAAATCCAACATCCATAACATCAAAAATTCTATTGAGCAATGCATTATTAATCTCAAAAATCAACTTGTGATATTCTTGAAGAATACCAATGAATAGCTTTATTACCAATTTGCTCAACCTTTTCTTTCTTAATATTTGTATAAAATTCATAAACTAAGGAAGGTAATAGCATTCATCAAACACAAGCAAACTAGTTCAACTCACATCATTGAAAAATGAAAGTATATTACCCATTCCTTCAATAGAGAGTACCTCTTCAAATAGTTTTCTTTTGTGGAAGGTTGCTCCCCCTCGCTAGATGAGTCATGCCTCTTCTTTGTCTTCATTTCCCTTGCCAATATTTCTTCTTCATCTTCTTCTTCCTCAACCTCTTCACTTTCTTCAACCTCTTCTCTTCTTAAAGGAGTTTCTACTTTTGTTCTCTATATTCCATTCTCATGTGAGTATAACTTATAAAACAATGTCCCCCAAAAGAATAATGCCTAAATCCAACATCCATAACATCAAAAATTCTATTGAGCAATGCATTATTAATCTCAAAAATCAACTTGTGATATTCTTGAAGAATACCAATGAATAGCTTTATTACCAATTTGCTCAACCTTTTCTTTCTTAATATTTGTATAAAATTCATAAACTAAGGAAGGTAATAGCATTCATCAAACACAAGCAAACTAGTTCAACTCACATCATTGAAAAATGAAAGTATATTACCCATTCCTTCAATAGAGAGTACCTCTTCAAATAGTTTTCTTTTGTGGAAGGTTGCTCCCCCTCGCTAGATGAGTCATGCCTCTTCTTTGTCTTCATTTCCCTTGCCAATATTTCTTCTTCATCTTCTTCTTCCTCAACCTCTTCACTTTCTTCAACCTCTTCTCTTCTTAAAGGAGTTTCTACTTTTGTTCTCTATATTCCATTCTCATCAAGAACTAACTGCATACTATTAAGAGAATCATTAGTGTAGATTTCTCCACTCTTGAAAGTTTGTCCTCTTACGGGAAGTTTGACTTGGAAGTATTTGAAGATCCTTGTTAATAATCTCCCATAAGGCAATGCCTTATGCTCGGTTCTTATAGCTGCCATTATATTCTTTAGCACTATATATATATCCAAAATTCATTTTTTCTTTTCTTATGCATGACTAGTATAGTTACAGACATACATATTATCAACAGAAGATTTGTGCTCAAAGTATGCTATAATCAAGGGAGTAAGCATGTGATGCAAAATTCTTTCACTAGCATAAAAAGGCTTTTATCTCTCTCTCCTTTCTAGTATTGAGGCTTCTTATCATTTATATATATATAGGCATTCTCAATTCTTTCATGTGAGTATAACTCTATTATAAAACAATGTCCCCAGAAGAATAATGCCTAAACCCAACATCCTCAACATCACAAATTCTATTGAGCAATGCATTATCAATCTCAAAAATTAACTTGTGATATTTTTGAAGAATACTACTAAATAGCTTTTATTACCAACTTGCTTAACTCTTTCTTCCTTAATATTTGCATAAACTTCATAAACTAAGGAAGGCAACAACATTCATCAAACATAAGCAAACTAGTCCAACTCATATCATTTAAAAATGAGAGTATATTACTCATTTCGGATAGTTTGATGACATCCACCTTGTAGCTGGGATTTTTCTTATGATTCCTTTTTGTCCAATCATCAAATTCAGTAGCAGCCTCCACTGTGACAAATCTATCAAGCCTTGACATGCTTTGAGGAAAATGAACCTTCCTTGGTTCATTGATCACTGGTCATCTATCATTTTCTTTGGCTTTTCCGATTCCTTTTCCCATGCTTGGCTTTAGTGTCCTCACTTGGATGCTACAACACTTGAATACACTTATTAGTTATTGGATTTTGAAATTCCTAAGCTTCTTCTAAGATTGGTCAAACCTTTCTTCGACCAATGGCTTAGTAACAATATCATTAATTTGTTTATTAATGCAAATATGCTTTAAACAAGTATTACCTTTAGTAGAGTGATCTCTAATGAGATGAAGTTTGATCTCTATATGCTTTATCATAGTTTGTTGAACAGTATGATGATCAAATTTATCGCATTAATGTTATCACATAACATAGCCACACATTTGAAATAGAACATAATGACTTGGGGTATCAATAAGTTAATAGAGAATGTATTTAACAACAATCAAATGAAACTCTTTAGGACAAGATGAAATCTAGCACACAAGCACATGGCAAACATAATATTGGCTCTACTTGCTGTCAAATAGAGTTGACTACTCCTATGAAACCATTTTATTCTTGTAAAGCATAGTTGATAAACTTATGGATGCTTATACCTTAACTTGATTCATAAAAGTGCCATCCTTGGTTTGCTTGATTTGTAGGCCAAGAAAGAAATTGAGTTTTCCTATCATGCTTATTTCAATTTTACTTTGCATCAACTTGGAAAACACATTACAAAGTGAAGTATTAGAAGCACAAAAAATTGTATCATGTATTCGGACAAGTTATAGATCATTGTTGCATGAGGATTTTATAAAAGGGTAGTTTCAGTTTTCCTCTTGAAAATCTTTTGAAAGAAGGAAACTACTCAAGGAAACTAGGGGCTGGTTTTAAACCATTCAAAACTTAGGATAGTTTGAAAATATGGTTAGGAAACTTTTCATGAGCAAAACCGGGTGATTGTTCCATATAAACCACTTCCTCAATAGAACCATTTAGAAAAGCACTTTTGACATTCATTTGAAATAACTTAAAGCAAGTACAAGTCAAAAGCATTCTTATCGACTCAAGTCTAGCATTCGGAACAAAGGTTTCATATCATAATCAATTTCCTCTTCTTGATTGAATCCTTAGGCAACAAGTCTAACCTTGTTTCTAACAACTTCTTCGGATTCAATAAGTTTATTTCTAAAAACTATTTAGTTCCAATAATAGAATGATCATGAGATTTAGGAATATCCAAAATATTGTATCTTTCAAATTTATTTAATTCCTCTTGCATAGCAATAATCCAAAATCATCACACAAGGCATCATCAATACTTTTAGGCTCATATGAAATAAAAGAATAAAGTTATTGATAAAATACCGCCTTATTTTTACTCCTTGGGAGATATCACCAATGATTTGCTCCTTAGGGTGGCCTTTGTGGATATCATAAGTTCTTTGGGGAGCTCTTGGTCACCACTAGGTTGGTCATCTTGATTTTTGTTCAATCATTTCTTCCTCATTGGTATGATCCTCCAAAGTTGGTGCTTGAAGATGACTTTGATATTCATTCATAGATGTACCTACATCATCTTCATCTTTTCTTTCCCAAGTGAATGTAAGATTCATCAAAAATAAACATGAATGGTTTCCTCATCATATAAGATTCTTTTCATTATAAACTCTATAGGCCTTTTTTTGTTAGAATAATAGTTAAGAGATATATCTACATCCAATTTTCTATCAAATTTAAGTAAGTTTTCACAAGTATTCGAATAAGACATTTATAACCAAACACTTTAAAATATGCAATTTTAGGCATTTTATAAAAGAGAATTCAAAAGATGTTTTCCTTCAAAATGATCTTAAAAGAATTCTATTTTTTCATTGCATGTGATGTTTACAACTTTGAACCAAAAAATATTTTTTGAAGAAGAATTTTCACAAAGCATGGTCCTAGCCAATTTTTTTTACAAAGTTCAAATTTTCCTTTCAATAACACCATTGAAATACCTAAGAGGGGGGGGTGAATTAGGTATTTAGCTAATTTTCGCAAACTTAAACCTTTTAAGCGTTTAGACCAAGAACAAGTTATGTAAGCTAATTATAGATAATTGATAGCAAGACAATAATGAAAGCAATAGTAAAGAACTCAAACAATTTATAGTGGTTCGATCCTCAAGATCTACGTCCCACTACCTTAAGCTCACACTTAAGGATTTCAACAAATCTACTAATTGCTCAGGGTTTACAAATTACAAGAGAGGTTCACCACACTTTGGTTTTACACTCACAACCTCTTCTAGTAATTTCTTACAATACAAGGCTCACCAACCTATGGTTTTATATCTCAAACAACCTTGAATCACAACTTCAAGGATCACCCTTATCTAAAGGATTTTATGTTATCAAGATAACCTTGCTAGAGCTAGTAGATCAACACAATTGAATAAGTAAAGGAGAGTGTGTAGAAGTTACCACTTGATGGTAGATATTACACAAATTTGCACCTTCACACTTTGATGTCTTTGGATGGATCAATTGAATGCACAAGACATAAGAGAGCTTAAGAAATGTTTGCTAAATGCTTTTGAATGCTTGGAGTTTTCAAGATTTCAAGAGTTACAAAAATTTGCATGTTTATGGCTTTTATAGAATTTGAAAATCTGTTAAAACGTTCATAAAACGGCTAGTAACGGCTAGTTTCGGGGAAAATTCGGACGACCAATTTCTTGGTCGCGTCCCCAATCTTCGTCCGAATTTCTCCCGGATGAATAGTAACCATGCTTGAGAACAAAAATTCGGACGACCGAATTTTTTTTGTTGCGTCCGAATCTTCTTCCGAATTTCTCTGGATGAACAAAGTGACCATGCTTTGAAGGCTACAAATTCGGGACGACCAAATTTTTTGGTCTGCGTCCGAATCTTCTTCCGAATTTCTTCGGAAGAACAAGTAGCAAACTTTTGCTACAAAATTCGGACGATCGAATTTTTTTGAAAGTATTTTCAAACTTTGTAAAATCATTTGAAATATAACTTCAATGAGTTTGAAAAACATTTGATATATATAGAAAACTTATTTAACTATATTTAAGCTTGAAAAACATGAACATATGAGGTTTACAAACATATCTTATAAAAAAGATTCATTCAAAGCCTTTTTAAGATCATAAGATTATTTTTATGCTCTCTTATGCATTCAATGATAACCAAGACATGCAAGTGTAGAGTTTACATAGAAATTTACCTAAACATTACATGCACTCTACACTTCAAGTCTTCAATGCCTTTTGATCATCTTTAGAACAACATTCTTTCAAACTTCAAATACTTGCTTAAATGAAGTTGTTCTTTGAACTTTTGCTTCAAAGCAATGAGACTTCATACTTCTCAAATTACAGAACCTATCACACAATAATCAACCATTTTAGTCCTCATCAATATTTGTCATTAATCAAAACTATATAATTTGCCCTTAGGGCTAACAATCTCCCCCTTTTTGATGATGACAAACTTTGATGCAAAATGTGATAGATTAAAACAATGTAGTACATAGAAGTATTGATGTCAATAATGGATAATAACCAATTTAGCACATTGACATGCAAAAGGCTCAATATGAGCCTATGACCCAACCAACCTCCATTTACCTCCTTCCTTCCAACTATTAGGATAGAAGATATAGCATTTAAGCATTTAGAAAACTTCTAAGAGAGGTTTTAAAGGTTGTAAAAGTTTGACAATGCTCCCCCTTAGATTGTGCTCATTTTTCAACACATTTGGACTAGAGATATCATGCGTCCGAAATTTTTTTTGCATAGCAAGTCCAAACTTTAAAAATAAGTAAAATGAAAGCTGCAAATTTTGTAAATAAGCTTTCCTAAGGTTGTTCAAACATAGAGGAAGAGATTAAAACCAGTTTGAATCAATTTGAACAACAATAGAGCACATTTTGGCAACAAAATATGCATGCATCCGAATTTCGTAACATGCATCCGAATTTTCCGATCTTGCATCCGAATTTTTTAAATCTTCAGTCCAAAAATTATAATAACTTCAATATAATGAATGCCTAAGGTTGTTCAAACATACTAGAAGAGATTAAAATAGATTTAGATCAATTTGAACAATAATAGAATACTTTTTGGTAACAAGTTATAGCTCATGCATTCAAATGTTTTCATAGAGTTTTCATAGAGTAACAATTCAAGAGCAAGTTATTCATGTACAGAAAAACACACAGTAAAAACATCTATAGGATGCATATATAAAAAAAATTTCATATGCAGAAAAATTCATTATCTCATCACATAGCAGCTTTTTCACACTCACATAGCAGTTTTTCACACATTTTGTCATCCTCCCATTTTTTTTCTCCCCTTTTGTCATCGAGTCAAAGATGGGGTCAATGAAAATGAGATTAACAATTTAACACATAAAGGAAGCTCTCATCACTGAGATTTCATCATTGAGCTTCACTATTATAGAAGATGCAAGAAAAATTCTGAAGAAGATTATAACATTAGATGCATAATTAAAAATTTAAGTAACTTAAAGCAAGAAATAGAATGGAAGAGATGCTTAGTCTTGTGATGTTGATGAAGAGGCTCGCTAATCCCTTTCTTGATGGCCAAGTGCTTCACTCTTCCTTGGCTGAATGAAATGTATGACGGTGAGACAATTTCAGCTTGAGCTACTTGGCTTCCTGCCTTTTGTGGTTCTTCATGTACATGTTCTTCTTCTTCTTCTTGTTCTGCCACTGTCTCATCATCTCCTCCTTGGTCATCCCCATCATCACTGTCATTATCTTTGTCCTTCTTATCTTTTTCTTCATCATCTTCCTCATTTCTATCTTGAGGCCTAGAGGGTCCTTCACCACTTTGAGTATTTCTCATTAGGATTTTCTCAATGTGTTTCACTCTACTCTCTAGTCCATCTAATTTTCCTAGAACCATTGGAGCAAATGATTCAAAGAACTTATACATCTTCTCCATTTCCATGACTTGATTGTTCAAGGCTTCTTGGAATGCTTTGGCTATTATGGTGTCACCTCTAGTTATTCCTTCACCACTTGACTCATCTTTGGTTTCTTCTTCAACTACCCTTCTTTTTGTTGGTGGTTGCTCCCCTCACTTGAAGTGTCATGCTTTCTTTTTGTTTTCATTTCTCTTGCAAGGGTCTCTTCCTCATCTTCCTCATCTTCCTCATCTTCATCCTCCTCCTTTTCCTCCTCTACACTTTCTCGTCCTTTCCTTTCTTCCTAATCTTTTTTTGGAGAGGATCCTCTTTTTGTCTTCCATAATCCATCATCATCAAGGATAAGCTGCATTCTCTTAAAAGATTCATCGGTGTATATTTCTCCACTTTTAAAAGCTTGTCCTCTTCCCCGGAAGTTTAATCTTAAAATGCTTAAAGATCTTGGTTACCGATCTTCCATAGGGGAATGCCTTGGTTACTGTTTTTTCTAGCAAGTAATCATGTGTCTTAAGGCTATATATCCAAAGTTGAATTTCCTCCTGCTCATGCAGAGCTAACATTAATACCATATGCATATTCCCTACTGATGATTTATGTCCAAAGTTAGGAACTATCATAGTAGTTACCATGTGATGCAATACCCTACCTCTAGCATCCAAATTCTTGATTTCCCTCTCTTTTATAGATCTAAACTCTCTTCCATTTGTAAATGCTTGTTCAAATCTATCATATGTAAAGAGTTGACGATCATAGCAATGCATTGAGGGTGCATAATATTTAGCTCCACCGTCACTTACCCCACAAATTCTCGTTAATCGATCTTCACTTAATTCAATATCAACTTGGGATACTCTAGTTGAATACCATTGTATCCTATCATCCCCAACAATCTCAGTTCTTTTCTTCCTTTAGGTTTGCATAGAATTCATATACCAATGTGGGATAAAAATCTTCATTAATAAACAAAGCAAACTACTCCATCCAACATCATGGAAACAAGACAAAACCATATCCATACTAGATAGTTTATCAACATCCACCTTATATCCAGGAATGATCTTTCTACTATTCTTATTCCATTCATCAAATTCATGAGTAGATTTGATAGAGATAAACCTGTCAACTCCAGATTGTGTTTGAGGAATTCGAATCCTTCTTGGTTGATTGAGGATTGGGTCTCCATTTCCTTCCTTAGCCTTTCCTTTTTCCTTTCTCAACATTGGGCTTCTTTTGTTCTCACCATGATGTTTTCTCTTGAGAAGGGTTTGTTTTCTAGTATGAAATTAGGGCTTAGAAGTTTAAAAATGAACGTAAATCGGGATGAGACCGTGTGAATTTGGAGAGATTTTGATTCGGACGTGAATGGGTATGAGAGGTTTTGAAAGGATTTAAAATTCGGAAGTTATAATGTTTGGAAGAAACCGTCCGATTTTCATTTAAATAGATGCATCCGCAAAATTCGGACGACCGAATTTTAGGTCTCACGTCCGAATTTTCGGTCGAAAGTTTCGCTCTTTGATTCGTAAAATTCGGTCGACCGAATTTTCTCGTCTCGCGTCCGAATTTTTTTATCAATAAATCTCTGCTTTTCATCACAACATTAATACACACATTAGTTATTGAATTTTGAAATTCCTAAGAGTCTTCTTAGGTGATTAAACCTTTCCTCGACCAAAGGCTTTGTAAATATGTCGACAATTTGATCATTTGTGTTTACATGTTCTAAGCATATATCTTTCTTAATCACATGATCACGTAATGAAATGATGTTTTATTTCTATATGCTTTGTCCTAGAATGTTGAATGGGATTAATGCTCAAATTGATGGCACTAGTGTTATCACATAGTATAGGCACACACGTAAATTTAAGACCATAATCAAGTAAAGTATGTTGCATCCATAATAATTGTGCACAACAACTTCCTCGCAGCTATGTATTCAACTTCACTGTGGATAAAGATACACAAGCCTCGCTTTTTACTAAACCAAGACACTAGACAACTACCAAGAAATTGACAATGACCACTTGTACTTTTACGCTCAACTTTACATCCAAAGATAGTCGAGATCGTAATATCCAATAAGTTCAAAAGATGAAGTTTTAGAAAACCAAAGACCATAGTCATATATGTCAATCAAATAACGAAATATTCGCTTGATAGTAAATTAGATGAGATTCTTTAGGACATGATTGGAATCTAGCACACAAGCAAACAACAAACATAATATCTCGGTCTACTAGCAAAGTAAGATAGAGTAAACTTCCAATCATACCTCTATACAATTTCTCATCAATACTTTTACCTTTCTCATCTTTGTCAAGTTTAGTTGATGAACTCATAGGAGTACTTATTCCTTTTGCTTGATTCATTCCAAATCTTTTCAATAGCTCCTTAGTATATTTTTTCTTGATTGATGAAGACTCCATCCTTGGTTTGCTTAATTTGTAGTCCAAGGAAGAAACTTAGTTCTCCCATCATGCTCATCTCAAATTCATTTTTGCATAGTTTTTAGCAAACTCCTCACAAAGAGAAATATTAGTAGAACCAAAAATAATATCATCAACATAGATTTGTACAAGCAAAATATCATTTTTAGAAGATGTTTTAATAAAAAGAGTTGTGTCTACTTTTCCTTTAGTAAAACCTTTTGTGAGAAGAAAACCACTTAATCTTTCATACCAAGATCTTGGAGCTTGTTTCAGTCCATATAGAGCTTTGGTTAGCTTATACACATAATTTGGAAATTTTTCATGGATAAAACCAGGAGGTTGTTCTACATAAACCTCTTCTTCAATAAAACCATTTAGGAAAGCACTTTTAACATCCATTTGAAAAAGTTTAAAACCTTTAAAGCAAGCAAATGCTAAAAGTATTCTTATAGATTCTAATCAGCTACTGGAGCAAAGGTCTCATCATAGTCAATGCCTTCTTCTTGGTTGAAACCTTGAGCAACAAGTCTAGCTTTATTTCTAACTACTTCTCCTAGTTCATTTAACTTATTTCTAAAAACCCATTTTGTACCAATAACAGAATGATCATGAGGTCTAGGAACAAGAGACCAAACTTTATTTCTTTCAAATTGATTTAGCTCTTCTTCCATAGCAATAATCCGTAAATTATCACACAATGCATCATCAATATTTTTTTGGTTCAATATGAGATAAAAAGAGCTAAGTTATCAATAAAGTACCGCCTTGTTTTTACCCCTTGAGAGACATCACCAATGATTTGCTCCTTAGGATGACCTTTTGAATATGTGATATCTTTTGGAAGTTCTTGATCATTTCTTGATTGACCATCTTGTTCTTGCTCCATTATTTCTTCTTCTTTGGCATGATCTTCCATTGTGGGTGCTTGGTGTTGAGTATGATTTTCAACCATTGATGTACCTGTGTCATCTTCATTTTCTCTTTGAAGATAAATGTTAGATTCATCAAAGGTTACATGAATAGTTTCTTCAACACACAATGTTCTTTTTTATTATAGACTCTATATGCCTTTTTATTTGATGAATAACCAAGAAAAATTCCTTCATCTCGATTTTCTATCAAACTTCCCAAGATAGTTGCTAGTGTTTAAAATGAAGCATTTACAACCAAAAAACTTTGAAATAGACAATTGATGGAGTTTTATCAAATAAGAGTTCAAAAGGTGTTTTTCTTATAAAAGGTCTTAGTAAAACTCTGTTCATGATATAACAAGTCAGTATTAATGATCTTTCAACTCAAAAATACTTTGGTAATGAGTTTTCACAAAGCATTGATCTAGCCATTTCTTGTAAGGTTCTGTTTTTCCTTTCAACAACACCATTTTGTTGAGGTGTTTTGGCAGCTGAAAAATTGTGAGTAATACCATATTCATCACAAAAATTTTGTAAAGTCTTGATTACAAAATTCTCTTCCGTTATCACTTCTAATAGAAATCAGCTTTGCAATCAAGAGAGGTTTGAACCTTTTTGAAGAGTTTTGAAAATTCATGAAATGTTTCATCTTTTTTGTGCTAAGAAGATTACCCATGTAAATCTTGAAAAATCATCAACAATCACATAAGCATAGCTTTTACCACCAAGACTAGTAGTCCTCATAGGTCCAAATAAATCCATATGAATTAGTTCAAGAGGTTTTGTGGTTGAAACCATTTTCTTTGGTTTAAAAGATGTTTTTGATTGTTTTCCATATTGACAAGCATCACAGAGGTGAGTTTTATCAAAATGCAATTTAGGTAATCCTCTCACCAACTCTTGTGTAGAAAGTTTGTTTAATAAATCCATGCTTACATGTCCTAATCTTCTATGCCATAAAAATCCATCATTGTCATGAATGGCAAGACATTTAATATCATTTGTAATAAGCTCATCAAGATACAACACATATACATTACCAACTCTTTTTAGCAACAAAGATAGTTTTGTTACTTGCATTGTCAAGAATAGTACAAGTATCACATTTAAACTCTACTTTGCATCCATTATCACATAGTTGACTAATACTTAGTAAATTATACTTTAAATCTTCAATAAGTAATACTTTCTTGATAAGAGGAAAAGAACCTTTACCAATGTTACCTATTCCAAGTATTTTCCCTTTCTTCTTATCTCCAAATGTGACAAAACCTTCACTTGTAGTTTGAAGTTCACTGACAAGTGATGCATTTCCAGTCATGTGTCTTGAGCATCCACTGTCAAGGAACCATTTAGTGGCACTTGATCTTGAGGCAAATTGTACCTATACCAAATTTGAAAGGGTGATTTTTGGTACCCATATTTTCTTGGGTCCAAAGGGGGGGTTAGTAAAAGTTTCTTTGACCTTCCAAATGGTTTTAACACCACTTTCTACTTTTCTTTTGACAAAACATTTAGAAACCTTGTGTCCATGTTTACCATAATAAGTGCAGACAAATATGTGATCTAGAATGATAAGATTCTTTAACAAAAGATTTTCTCTGTTTTGGAGCAGAATAATCATGAATAAAACCAAGACCATGTTTTACAAATGAAGGTCTTTGATAGCCAAGTAATTTATTCAAATTTTCCCTTCCATTTGTAAATCTCTCAATGCATAAAGTTAAATCATTAACTTTCCTTTTTAGAAGCTCATGATCTTTTATCATTAACTCAAGAGAAATAATTCTAGTGCAAAGCTTTTTGTTTTCAAAAGATATATTTTGTATAGTTGTATTCAAAACTTCTTTTTCAATAGCAATGCAACTAATGGTTTCAAGAAGTTTTCCATTTTCAACACATAATTTTGAATTCTCATTAGATAAATCATTTATTTTGAGTTTCATATCCTTATTTCTTTTTTGAAGCCCTTTTTTAATTCTTCATATAATTCAACAATAAGATCACTGGAATCAATATCATCATCATATATATTTGAGATAGAGGGTGAAGATTGTACCTCATCATCAATGGCCATGAAGCATATGTTGGCCTTTCCTTCACTTTCATCCTCACTTTCCTGTTGATCCCATGTTCCAGCTAGTCCTTTTCCTTTCTTGGTAGATTTCTTTCTGTTTTTGCTTTCTCTTTCCCTTTCCAACACTCTGGGACAGATCAAGCAATAAGATGCTCAGTACTCTTGCATTCAAAGCATTGAGGTTTATATGATGAAGATTGTCCACTCTTCTTGACTGGCTTTCTTCCTTTCTTGAGAAATTCCTTTTTGTAGAATCTCTTGAATTTCTTCACAGCCATTGCAATTTCTTCTTCTCCACTGTTTCCTCCTTCTTCTTCACTTGAAGATTGTTCTTGTTCACTCAAGTTGTTTGAGGCATTAAGCACTACTCCTTTTCTTCCCTTTTCTTCATCCTCCTTGTCATTTAGCCGTTTCATCTTCATTTCATGAGTCAGTAGAGATCCAATGAGCTCTTCAAGTGGAAGAGTCTTCAAATCCTTGGATTCCTCAATGGCAAGTGTTTTAGGCTGCCAAGATTTTGGTAGAGCATCTAAAATCTTTCTGTTTTGCTCTCCCATAGTGTAGATTTTACCATAAGCTTTTAAGCCATTGAAAATGTTAGTAAATCTTGTAAACATATCACTAATATTTTCACCTTGTTTCATGGTAAACAGCTTCATAATCTCTAACTAGCATGGCAAGTTTAGATTCTTTAACTTGATTAGTACCTTCATGTGTGATTTGAAGTAATCTCCACATTTCATGAGCAGAGTCACATCCACTAACTCTATTGTATTCAGTTACATCTAAAGCAAAACTTAATATATTCATGGCTTGATAATTTAAAGTCATTTTCTTAGAATCATGCTCATCAAATTCATCTGTGGACTTGGGTACTGAGGTTATTCCATCAGCACTCATTTTCATTGGGACATAAGAACCTTTCTCAATTATGTTCCACAAATCAAAATTAATAGAACAAATATAAATTTTAACTCTAGATTTCCAGAAAGTGTAATTTGTTCCATTAAACAAAGGTGGTCTATTTGTGGAAGATCCTTCTAGGTAAGGTAGGTTTGACATATTAGCCATAGGATCTTTGTCTTCTAGGTTGTTAAACCACACACAGAAGTTCTTGCTCTGATACCAATTGAAATACCTAAGAGGGGGGGGGGGGGTGAATTAGGTATTTAGCTAATTTTCGCAAACTTAAACCTTTTAAGTGTTTAGACCAAGAACAAGTTATGTAAGCTAATTATAGATAATTGATAGCAAGACAATAATGAAAGCAATAGTAAAGAACTCAAACAATTTATAGTGGTTCGATCCTCAAGATCTACGTCCACTACCTTAAGCTCACACTTAAGGATTTCAACAAATCTACTAATTGCTCAGGTTTACAAATTACAAGAGAGGTTCACCACACTTTGGTTTTACACTCACAACCTCTTCTAGTAATTTCTTACAATACAAGGCTCACCAACCTATGGTTTTATATCTCAAACAACCTTGAATCACAACTTCAAGGATCACCCTTATCTAAAGGATTTTATGTTATCAAGATAACCTTGCTAGAGCTAGTAGATCAACACAATTGAATAAGTAAAGGAGAGTGTGTAGAAGTTACCACTTGATGGTAGATATTACACAAATTTGCACCTTCACACTTTGATGTCTTTGGATGGATCAATTGAATGCACAAGACATAAGAGAGCTTAAGAAATGTTTGCTAAATGCTTTTGAATGCTTGGAGTTTTCAAGATTTCAAGAGTTACAAAAATTTGCATGTTTATGGCTTTTATAGAATTTGAAAATCTGTTAAAACGTTCATAAAACGGCTAGTAATCGGCTAGTTTTGAAAAAATTCGGACGACCGAATTTCTTGGCTGCGTCCCGAATCTTCGTCCGAATTTCTCTCGGATGAATAGTACCCATATCGAGAACAAAAAATTCGGACGACCGAATTTTTTTTGTTGCGTCCCGAATCTTCTTCCGAATTTCTCTGGAAGAACAGTGACCATGTCTGAAGGCCACAAATTCGGACGACCGAATTTTTTGGTCGCGTCCGAATCTTCTTCCGAATTTCTCTCGGAAGAACAAGTAGCAAACTTTTGCTACAAAATTCGGACGATCGAATTTTTTTGAAAGTATTTTCAAACTTTGTAAAATCATTTGAAATATAACTTCAATGAGTTTGAAAAACATTTGATATATATAGAAAACTTATTTAACTATATTTAAGCTTGAAAAACATGAACATATGAGGTTTACAAACATATCTTATAAAAAAAGATTCATTCAAAGCCTTTTAAGATCATAAGATTATTTTTATGCTCTCTTATGCATTCAATGATAACTAAGACATGCAAGTGTAGAGTTTACATAGAAATTTACCTAAACATTACATGCACTCTACACTTCAAGTCTTCAATGCCTTTTGATCATCTTTAGAACAACATTCTTTCAAACTTCAAATACTTGCTTAAATGAAGTTGTTCTTTGAACTTTTGCTTCAAAGCAATGAGACTTCATACTTCTCAAATTACAGAACCTATCACACAATAATCAACCATTTTAGTCCTCATCAATATTTGTCATTAATCAAAACTATATAATTTGCCCTTAGGGCTAACAATCTCCCCTTTTTGATGATGACAAACTTTGATGCAAAATGTGATAGATTAAAACAATGTAGTACATAGAAGTATTGATGTCAATAATGGATAATAACCAATTTAGCACATTGACATGCAAAAGGCTCAATATGAGCCTATGACCCAACCAACCTCCATTTACCTCCTTCCTTCCAACTATTAGGATAGAAGATATAGCATTTAAGCATTTAGAAAACTTCTAAGAGAGGTTTTAAAGGTTGTAAAAGTTTGACAATGCTCCCCCTTAGATTGTGCTCATTTTTCAACACATTTGGACTAGAGATATCATGCGTCCGAATTTTTTGCATAGCAAGTCCAAACTTTAAAATAAGTAAAATGAAAGCTGCAAATTTTGTAAATAAGCTTTCCTAAGGTTGTTCAAACATAGAGGAAGAGATTAAAACCAGTTTGAATCAATTTGAACAACAATAGAGCACATTTTGGCAACAAAATATGCATGCATCCGAATTTCAGAACATGCATCCGAATTTTCTGATCTTGCATCCGAATTTTTAAATCTTCAGTCCAAAAATTATAATAACTTCAATATAATGAATGCCTAAGGTTGTTCAAACATACTAGAAGAGATTAAAATAGATTTAGATCAATTTGAACAATAATAGAATACTTTTTGGTAACAAGTTATAGCTCATGCATTCAAATGTTTTCATAGAGTTTTCATAGAGTAACAATTCAAGAGCAAGTTATTCATGTACAGAAAACACACGTAAAAACATCTATAGGATGCATATATAAAAAAAATTTCATATGCAGAAAAAATTCATTATCTCATCACATAGCAGCTTTTTCACACTCACATAGCAGCTTTTTCACACATTTTGTCATCCTCCCATTTTTTTTCTCCCCTTTTGTCATCAGTCAAAGATGGGGTCAATGAAAATGAGATTAACAATTTAACACATAAAGGAAGCTCTCATCACCGAGATTTCATCATTGAGCTTCACTATTATAGAAGATGCAAGAAAAAATTCTAAGAAGATTATAACATTAGATGCATAATTAAAAATTTAAGTAACTTAAAGCAAAGTAAATAGAATGGAAGAGATGCTTAGTCTTGTGATGTTGATGAAGAGGCTCTGCTAATCCCTTTCTTGATGGCCAAGTGCTTCACTCTTCCTTGGCTGAATGAAATGTATGACGGTGAGACAATTTCAGCTTGAGCTACTTGGCTTCCTGCCTTTTGTGGTTCTTCATGTACATGTTCTTCTTCTTCTTCTTGTTCTCGCCACTGTCTCATCATCTCCTCCTTGGTCATCCCCATCATCACCTGTCATTATCTTTGTCCTTCTTATCTTTTTTCTTCATCATCTTCCTCATTTCTATCTTGAGGCCTAGAGGGTCCTTCACCACTTTGAGTATTTCTCATTAGGATTTTCTCAATGTGTTTCACTCTACTCTCTAGTCCATCTAATTTTCCTAGAACCATTGGAGCAAATGATTCAAAGAACTTATACATCTTCTCCATTTCCATGACTTGATTGTTCAAGGCTTCTTGGAATGCTTTTGGCTATTATGGTGTCACCTCTAGTTATTCCTTCACCACTTGACTCATCTTTGGTTTCTTCTTCAACTACCCTTCTTTTTTGTTGGTGGTTGCTCCCCTCACTTGAAGTGTCATGCTTTCTTTTTGTTTTCATTTCTCTTGCAAGGGTCTCTTCCTCATCTTCCTCATCTTCCTCATCTTCATCCTCCTCCTTTTCCTCCTCTACACTTTCTCGTCCTTTCCTTTCTTCCTAATCTTTTTTGGAGAGGATCCTCTTTTGTCTTCCATAATCCATCATCATCAAGGATAAGCTGCATTCTCTTAAAAGATTCATCGAGTGTATATTTCTCCACTTTTAAAAGCTTGTCCTCTTCCCTGGAAGTTTAATCTTAAAATGCTTAAAGATCTTGGTTATCAGTCTTCCATAGGGGAATGCCTTGGTTACATGCTTTTTCTAGCAGTAATCATGTGTCTTAAGGCTATATATCCAAAGTTGAATTTCCTCTGTTCATGCAGGGCCAACATTAATACCATATGCATATTCCCTACTGATGATTTATGTCCAAAGTTAGGAACTATCATAGTAGTTACCATGTGATGCAATACCCTACCTCTAGCATCCAAATTCTTGATTTCCCTCTCTTTTATAGATCTAAACTCTCTTCCATTTGTAAATGCTTGTTCAAATCTATCATATGTAAAGAGTTGACGATCATAGCAATGCATTGAGGGTGCATAATATTTAGCTCCACTGTCACTTACCCCACAAATTCTGTTAATCAGATCTTCACTTAATTCAATATCAACTTGGGATACTCTAGTTGAATACCATTGTATCCTATCATCCCCAACAATCTCAGTTCTTTCTTCCTTTAGGTTTGCATAGAATTCATATACCAATGTGGGATAAAAATCTTCATTAATAAACAGACAAACTACTCCATCCAACATCATGGAAACAAGACAAAACCATATCCATACTAGATAGTTTATCAACATCCACCTTATATCCAGGAATGATCTTTCTACTATTCTTATTCCATTCATCAAATTCATGAGTAGATTTGATAGAGATAAACCCCATCAACTCAGATTGTGTTTGAGGAATTCGAATCCTTCTTGGTTGATTGAGGATTGGGTCTCCATTTCCTTCCTTAGCCTTTCCTTTTCCTTTCTCAACATTGGGCTTCTTTGTTCTCACCATGATGTTTTCTCTTGAGAAGGGTTTGTTTTCTGTATGAAATTAGGGCTTAGAAGTTTAAAAATGAACGTAAATCGGGATGAGACTGTGTGAATTTGGAGAGATTTTGATTCGGACGTGAATGGGTATGAGAGGTTTTGAAAGGATTTAAAATTCGGAAGTTATAATGTTTGGAAGAAACCGTCCGATTTTCATTTAAATAGATGCATCCGCAAAATTCGGATCGACCGAATTTTAGGTCTCAGCGTCCCAATTTTCTGGTCGAAAGTTTCTGTCTTTGATTCGAAAAATTCGGTCGATCGAATTTTTCTGTCTCTAGCGTCCGAAATTTTTTTATCAATAAATCTCTGTTTTCATCACAACATTAATACACACATTAGTTATTGAATTTTGAAATTCCTAAGAGTCTTCTTAGGTGATTAAACCTTTCCTCGACCCAAAGGCTTTGTAAATATGTCAAACAATTTGATCATTTGTGTTTACATGTTCTAAGCATATATCTTTCTTAATCACATGATCACGAATGAAATGATGTTTTATTTCTATATGCTTTGTCCTAGAATGTTGAATGGGATTAATGCTCAAATTGATGGCACTAGTGTTATCACATAGTATAGGCACACACGTAAATTTAAGACCATAATCAAGTAAAGTATGTTGCATCCATAATAATTGTGCACAACAACTTCCTGCAGCCTATGTATTCAGCTTCACTGTGGATAAAGATACACAAGCCTGCTTTTTACTAAACCAAGACACTAGACAACTACCAAGAAATTGACAATGACCACTTGTACTTTTACGTTCAACTTTACATCCAAAGCATAGTCGACATCGTAATATCCAATAAGTTCAAAAGATGAAGTTTTAGAAAACCAAAGACCATAGTCATATATGTCAATCAAATAACGAAATATTCGTTTGACAGTAAATTAGATGAGATTCTTTAGGACATGATTGGAATCTAGCACACAAGCAAACAAAGCAAACATAATATCTCGGTCTACTAGCAGTAAGATAGAGTAAACTTCCAATCATACCTCTATACAATTTCTCATCAATACTTTTACCTTTCTCATCTTTGTCAAGTTTAGTTGATGAACTCATAGGAGTACTTATTCCTTTTGCTTGATTCATTCCAAATCTTTTCAATAGCTCCTTAGTATATTTTTTCTTGATTGATGAAGACTCCATCCTTGGTTTGCTTAATTTGTAGTCCAAGGAAGAAACTTAGTTCTCCCATCATGCTCATCTCAAATTCATTTTGCATAGTTTTAGCAAACTCCTCACAAAGAGAAATATTAGTAGAACCAAAAATAATATCATCAACATAGATTTGTACAAGCAAAATATCATTTTTTAGAAGATGTTTTAATAAAAAAGAGTTGTGTCTACTTTTCCTTTAGTAAAACCTTTTGTGAGAAGAAAACCACTTAATCTTTCATACCAAGATCTTGGAGCTTGTTTCAGTCCATATAGAGCTTTGGTTAGCTTATACACATAATTTGGAAATTTTTCATGGATAAAACCAGGAGGTTGTTCTACATAAACCTCTTCTTCAATAAAACCATTTAGGAAAGCACTTTTTAACATCCATTTGAAAAAGTTTAAAACCTTTAAAGCAAGCAAATGCTAAAAGTATTCTTATAGATTCTAATCAAGCTACTGGAGCAAAGGTCTCATCATAGTCAATGCCTTCTTCTTGGTTGAAACCTTGAGCAACAAGTCTAGCTTTATTTCTAACTACTTCTCCTAGTTCATTTAACTTATTTCTAAAAACCCATTTTGTACCAATAACGGAATGATCATGAGGTCTAGGAACAAGAGACCAAACTTTATTTCTTTCAAATTGATTTAGCTCTTCTTCCATAGCAATAATCCAGAAATTATCACACAATGCATCATCAATATTTTTTGGTTCAATATGAGATAAAAAGAGCGAAGTTATCAATAAAGTACCGCCTTGTTTTTACCCCCCTTGAGAGACATCACCAATGATTTGCTCCTTAGGATGACCTTTTGCATATGTGATATCTTTTTGGAAGTTCTTGATCATTTCTTGATTGACCATCTTGTTCTTGCTCCATTATTTCTTCTTCTTTGGCATGATCTTCCATTGTGGGTGCTTGGTGTTGAGTATGATTTTCAACCATTGATGTACCTGTGTCATCTTCATTTTCTCTTTGAAGATAAATGTTAGATTCATCAAAGGTTACATGAATAGTTTCTTCAACACACAATGTTCTTTTTTATTATAGACTCTATATGCCTTTTTTATTTGATGAATAACCAAGAAAAATTCCTTCATCTGATTTTCTATCAAACTTCCCAAGATAGTTGCTAGTGTTTAAAATGAAGCATTTACAACCAAAAACTTTGAAATAGACAATTGATGGAGTTTTATCAAATAAGAGTTCAAAAGGTGTTTTCTTATAAAAGGTCTTAGTAAAACTCTGTTCATGATATAACAAGTCTGTATTAATGACTTTCACTCAAAAATACTTTGGTAATGAGTTTTCACAAAGCATTGATCTAGCCATTTCTTGTAAGGTTCTGTTTTTCCTTTCAACAACACCATTTTGTTGAGGTGTTTTGGCAGCTGAAAAATTGTGAGTAATACCATATTCATCACAAAAATTTTGTAAAGTCTTGATTACAAAATTCTCTTCCGTTATCACTTCTAATAGAAATCGGTTTGCAATCAAGAGAGGTTTGAACCTTTTTGAAGAGTTTTGAAAATTCATGAAATGTTTCATCTTTTTTGTGCTAAGAAGATTACCCATGTAAATCTTGAAAAATCATCAACAATCACATAAGCATAGCTTTTACCACCAAGACTAGTAGTCCTCATAGGTCCAAATAAATCCATATGAATTAGTTCAAGAGGTTTTGTGGTTGAAACCATTTTCTTTGGTTTAAAAGATGTTTTTGATTGTTTTCCATATTGACAAGCATCACAGAGGTGAGTTTTATCAAAATGCAATTTAGGTAATCCTCTCACCAACTCTTGTGTAGAAAGTTTGTTTAATAAATCCATGCTTACATGTCCTAATCTTCTATGCCATAAAAATCCATCATTGTCATGAATGGCAAGACATTTAATATCATTTGTAATAAGCTCATCAAGATACAACACATATACATTACCAACTCTTTTAGCAACAAAGATAGTTTTGTTACTTGCATTGTCAAGAATAGTACAAGTATCACATTTAAACTCTACTTTGCATCCATTATCACATAGTTGACTAATACTTAGTAAATTATACTTTAAATCTTCAATAAGTAATACTTTCTTGATAAGAGGAAAAGAACCTTTACCAATGTTACCTATTCCAAGTATTTTCCTTTCTTCTTATCTCCAAATGTGACAAAACCTTCACTTGTAGTTTGAAGTTCACCGACAAGTGATGCATTTCCAGTCATGTGTCTTGAGCATCCACCGTCAAGGAACCATTTAGTGGCACTTGATCTTGAGGCAAATTGTACCTATACCAAATTTGAAAGGGTGATTTTTGGTACCCATATTTTCTTGGGTCCAAGGGGGTTAGTAAAAGTTTCTTTGACCTTCCAAATGGTTTTAACACCACTTTCTACTTTTCTTTTGACAAAACATTTAGAAACCTTGTGTCCATGTTTACCATAATAAGTGCAGCAAATATGTGATCTAGAATGATAAGATTCTTTAACAAAAGATTTTCTCTGTTTTGGAGCAGAATAATCATGAATAAAACCAAGACCATGTTTTACAAATGAAGGTCTTTGATAGCCAAGTAATTTATTCAAATTTTCCCTTCCATTTGTAAATCTCTCAATGCATAAAGTTAAATCATTAACTTTCCTTTTTAGAAGCTCATGATCTTTTATCATTAACTCAAGAGAAATAATTCTAGTGCAAAGCTTTTTTGTTTTCAAAAGATATATTTTGTATAGTTGTATTCAAAACTTCTTTTTCAATAGCAATGCAACTAATGGTTTCAAGAAGTTTTCCATTTTCAACACATAATTTTGAATTCTCATTAGATAAATCATTTATTTTGAGTTTCATATCCTTATTTCTTTTTGAAGCCTTTTTTAATTCTTCATATAATTCAACAATAAGATCACTGGAATCAATATCATCATCATATATATTTGAGATAGAGGGTGAAGATTGTACCTCATCATCAATGGCCATGAAGCATATGTTGGCCTTTCCTTCACTTTCATCCTCACTTTCCCTGTTGATCCCATGTTCCAACTTTAGTCCTTTTCCTTTCTTGGCGATTTCTTTTCTGTTTTTGCTTTCTCTTTCCCTTTCCAACACTCGGGGACAATCAGCAATAAGATGCTCAGTACTCTTGCATTCAAAGCATTGAGGTTTATATGATGAAGATTGTCCACTCTTTCTTGACTCGGCTTTCTTCCTTTCTTGAGAAATTCCTTTTTGTAGAATCTCTTGAATTTCTTCACCGCCATTGCAATTTCTTCTTCTCCACTGTTTCCTCCTTCTTCTTCACTTGAAGATTGTTCTTGTTCACTCAAGTTGTTTGAGGCATTAAGCACTACTCCTTTTCTTCCCTTTTCTTCATCCTCCTTGTCATTTAGCCGTTTCATCTTCATTTCATGAGTCAGTAGAGATCCAATGAGCTCTTCAAGTGGAAGAGTCTTCAAATCCTTGGATTCCTCAATGGCAAGTGTTTTAGGCTGCCGAGGATTTTGGTAGAGCATCTAAAATCTTTCTGCTTTTGCTCTCCCATAGTGTAGATTTTACCATAAGCTTTTAAGCCATTGAAAATGTTAGTAAATCTTGTAAACATATCACTAATATTTTCACCTTGTTTCATGGTAAATAGCTTCATAATCTCTAACTAGCATGGCAAGTTTAGATTCTTTAACTTGATTAGTACCTTCATGTGTGATTTGAAGTAATCTCCACATTTCATGAGCAGAGTCACATCCACTAACTCTATTGTATTCGAGTTACATCTAAAGCAAAACTTAATATATTCATGGCTTGATAATTTAAAGTCATTTTCTTAGAATCATGCTCATCAAATTCATTCAGTGGACTTGGGTACCGAGGTTATTCCATCGACACTCATTTTCATTGGGACATAAGAACCTTTCTCAATTATGTTCCACAAATCAAAATTAATAGAACAAATATAAATTTTAACTCTAGATTTCCAGAAAGTGTAATTTGTTCCATTAAACAAAGGTGGTCTATTTGTGGAAGATCCTTCTAGGTAAGGTAGGTTTGACATATTAGCCATAGGATCTTTGTCTTCTAGGTTGTTAAACCACACACGTAAGTTCTTGCTCGATACCAATTGAAATACCTAAGAGGGGGGGAATTAGGTATTTAGCTAATTTTCGCAAACTTAAACCTTTTAAGTGTTTAGACCAAGAACAAGTTATGTAAGCTAATTATAGATAATTGATAGCAAGACAATAATGAAAGCAATAGTAAAGAACTCAAACAATTTATAGTGGTTCGATCCTCAAGATCTACGTCCCACTACCTTAAGCTCACACTTAAGGATTTCAACAAATCTACTAATTGCTCAAAGGGTTTACAAATTACAAGAGAGGTTCACCACACTTTGGTTTTACACTCACAACCTCTTCTAGTAATTTCTTACAATACAAGGCTCACCAACCTATGGTTTTATATCTCAAACAACCTTGAATCACAACTTCAAGGATCACCCTTATCTAAAGGATTTTATGTTATCAAGATAACCTTGCTAGAGCTAGTAGATCAACACAATTGAATAAGTAAAGGAGAGTGTGTAGAAGTTACCACTTGATGGTAGATATTACACAAATTTGCACCTTCACACTTTGATGTCTTTGGATGGATCAATTGAATGCACAAGACATAAGAGAGCTTAAGAAATGTTTGCTAAATGCTTTTGAATGCTTGGAGTTTTCAAGATTTCAAGAGTTACAAAAATTTGCATGTTTATGGCTTTTATAGAATTTGAAAATCTGTTAAAACGTTCATAAAACGGCTAGTAATGGCTAGTTTCGTAAAAATTCGACGATCGAATTTCTTGGTCACGTCCGAATCTTCGTCCGAATTTCTCTGGATGAATAGTACCCATGCTGAGAACAAAAATTCGGACGACCGAATTTTTTTTGTTGCGTCCGAATCTTCTTCCGAATTTCTCTGGAAGAACAGTGACCATGCTGAAGGCCACAAATTCGGACGACCGAATTTTTTGGCTGCGTCCGAATCTTCTTCCGAATTTCTCTGGAAGAACAGTAGCAAACTTTTGCTACAAAATTCGGACGACCGAATTTTTTGAAAGTATTTTCAAACTTTGTAAAATCATTTGAAATATAACTTCAATGAGTTTGAAAAACATTTGATATATATAGAAAACTTATTTAACTATATTTAAGCTTGAAAAACATGAACATATGAGGTTTACAAACATATCTTATAAAAAAGATTCATTCAAAGCCTTTTAAGATCATAAGATTATTTTTATGCTCTCTTATGCATTCAATGATAACCAAGACATGCAAGTGTAGAGTTTACATAGAAATTTACCTAAACATTACATGCACTCTACACTTCAAGTCTTCAATGCCTTTTGATCATCTTTAGAACAACATTCTTTCAAACTTCAAATACTTGCTTAAATGAAGTTGTTCTTTGAACTTTTGCTTCAAAGCAATGAGACTTCATACTTCTCAAATTACAGAACCTATCACACAATAATCAACCATTTTAGTCCTCATCAATATTTGTCATTAATCAAAACTATATAATTTATCCTTAGGGCTAACAACCATTTTTTTGTGGGGTTTTTTTGCAGTTGAAACAATTATATGAAATTCAATTTTCATGACAAATTTTGTGAAGACATGGTTGTAAAATTCTCCCATTGTCACTTCTAATGGAAATCAATTTTCACTCAAAGGAGGTTTAGACTTTTTTGAATAGTTTTTTTTAAAACTTATGAAACACTTCATCCTTTTTGAGCAAAGAAGAATGCTAAAGTGAATATTGAAAAATCATCAACTACTACTAAGGCATACTTCAAGTTATCAATACTAGAGTTTCTCATAAGTCCAAATCAATCCATATGAATCAAGCTCAAGATGTTTTGAGGTCTAAATGAATTTTCATGTGTTTGAAAAAATTCTCTAGTTTGTTTTCCATATTGACAAGTGTCTTGAAGACAATTTTCTCAAAACACATTTTTAGCAATCCTCCAACTAAATCTTGAGAGGAAAGTTTGTTCAACAAATCCATATTCACTGACCAAATCTTCTATGCCAAGAATGTCCATCATTATCGTAAGCCACAAGACATTCAAGCTTATCAAGATAAAAACACATAATGAAACATTTTGCAAGTAATTGATCAAAATCACAAAATGTCATATTGTCATATAAATTCGGACGACCGAATTTATGGTGTACATCCAAACCCTTTTTTGTAGAGTTTTAAGAAGATGATTTTGGTAAACCAAATGCATAGATAGTCAATCATGGCTATTTTATTCATCTTATCATGACATATAGTCAACTTCAAGAACATATCAACAATGAATTTAATTCCACATTATCAATGTTATCTAATCAATTTCATAGAAGCAATTGGTAAGTCTTGGTTGGCAAATCTTTAAATCTTAACAACAAAGAATGCTCAACTAAAACTTCATATGTTGGCATTTAACTTCTTATCCATTGTCACACAATTGGCTAATACTAAGCAAGTTAAAGTTCAAATCAGCAATAAGCCACATTTGTTTAAAAAGAAGAGAGGAACCTTTACCAACATTGGTTACTCCAAGAATTCTTCCTTTCTTCTTGTCTCAAAAACAAATTCTTCATCAGCTTGCTTTGACCTTGATTATGAATGAGATGTTTTCTATTATTCTTTAAGCCAACATCATCAATGTACCGCTTAGTGGTGCTTGAGTTTGAATTAAAGTGCACCTGCAATAAAAAAGAGGAAGTATCCTTTGGTACCCATACTTTCTTGGGTCCGTGAGGGTTAGTAATAATTCCCTTAACTCTCCAAATGGTTTTTACACCATTCTCTACTTTTCTTTTAACATAACATTTGGTGACTTTATGTCCATGTTTTCCACAATAAGTACAACAAGTATGATGCATGGAAGTAGAAGTAGCTCTAACAAAGAAGTTGTTGTATTTAGGCACATTATTTACATAATTATAACCAAGACCATTTTTTACAAGAGGAGATCTTTGAACTCCAAGAATTTTATTAAGATTGTCCCTTCCTTTTGTAAATTTTTCTATACATGATGTAAGTTCATAAACCTTCTTTTTCAAAATCTCATGATCAACAAGCATTCTTTCAAGAGACAAAATATTTTCACAAAGAATCTTATTTTCAAGGGACATGTTTTGCAAAGAGACATTTAAAACTTCTTTTTTAATATTCAAGAATTCAATAGAATCAAGAAGCTTTTTATTTTCACAAAATAATTTTGAATTCTCATTCAATAAATCATTAATTTTGATTTTCATTTCCTTATTCCTTTTTGAAGCCTTTTTTAATTCTCCATACATCTCAACAAGTAATTCACTAGGATCATCAATATTATCAATATCATCATCACTATAAGTAGAGGTAGAAGGAGTGGATTGTACCTCATCATTTATTGCCATAAAGCATACATCTACTCTTTCTTCTTCATGAGTAGCTTGAAGTAGTTTCCACATATCATGAGCGGTGTCGCATTCACTCACTTGATCGTACACAATCATATCCAAAGGCACAACTCAAGATATTCATGGCTTGGTAATTCATTGTCATCTTCTTTGAGTCACCCTCATCAAATTCGTCCATAGACTTTGGCTCTTTAGTAACTCCATCAATTCTCATTTTCATTGGTATGTAAGGACCTTTCTCAACAATATTCCACAAATCAAAGTTAATAGAACAAATATATATCTTAACTCTAGATTTCCAAAATGTGTAATTTGTTCCATCAAACAAAGGTGGTCTATTTGTGGAGAAACCTTCCATATAAGGCAAATTTGATAAACTAGCCATATGATCTTTACTTCTAGGTTGTTAAACCTTAAAAAGAAGACCTTGCTCGACACCAATTGTAAGACCTAAGGGGGGGTGAATTAGGTCTTAGGCTAATTATCGAAATCTTTTCGTTGTTTTGAAAATCCTTTGCCTTAATAAAAGCTCTTCTTTAATTCCACAAGCTTCAAGTTTATATGTGATGTGATGGTTAAGATAATATCATCAAACTACAACCAATCAATCAACAACAATCAATAAGTAATAATAACATGAGCATGTAAATAAATAAAGCTATAAGAAAATGAACACACGATTTATAGTGGTTCGATCTCTCCAAGATCTACATCCACTACCTTGAGTTCACACTCAAGGATTTCAACCAATCCACTATATGCTCAATTTCAACAATTACATAAGAGGCTCACCACACAATGGTTTTACACTCACAACCTCTTTTTAGTAATGTTTACAATACAAGGTTCACCAAAAAACAATGGTTTTATATCTTAAACAACCTTGAATCACACTTTCAAGGATCACCCTTATCTAAAGGATTTTATGTTATCAAGATAACCTTGCTAGAGCTAGTAGAACTACAGAATATGATAAATAAATGAGAGTGTGTAGAAGTTACCACTTGATGGTAGATATTACACAAATTTGCACCTTCACACTTTGATATCTTTGGATTAATCAATTGAATGCACAAGACATAAGAGAGCTTAAGAAATGTTTGCTAAATGCTTTTGAATGCTTGGAGTTTTCAAGATTTCAAGAGTTACAAAAATTTGCATGTTTATGGATTTTATAGAATTTGAAAATCTGTTAAAACGTTCATAAAACGGCTAGTAACTGCTAGTTTCGTAAAAATTCGACGACCGAATTTCTTGGTCATGCGTCCCGAATCTTCGTCCAATTTCTCTCGGATGAATAGTAACCATCGTTTGAGAACAAAAATTCGGACGACCAATTTTTTTTGTTGCGTCCGAATCTTCTTCCGAATTTCTCTGGAAGAACAGATGACTATGCTTAAGGCCAAAAATTCGACGATCGAATTTTTTTGGCTGCGTCCGAATCTTCTTCCGAATTTCTCTGGAAGAATAGTAGCAAACTTTTGCTACAAAATTTGGACGACCGAATTTTTTGAAAGCATTTTCTAACTTTGTAAAATCATTTGAGATATAACTTCAATGAGTTTGAAAAACATTTGATATATATAGAAAACTTATTTAACTATATTTAAGCTTGAAAAACATGAACATATGAAGTTTACAAACATATCTTATAAAAAAGATTCATTCAAAGACTTTTAAGATCATAAGATTATTTTTATGCTCTCTTATGCATTCAATGATAACCAAGACATGCAAGTGTAGAGTTTACATAGAAATTTACCTAAAAGTTAAATGCACTCTACACTTCAAGTCTTCAATGCCTTTTGATCATCTTTAGAACAACATTCTTCAAACTTCAAATACTTGCTTAAATGAAGTTGTTCTTGAACTTTTGCTTCAAAGCAATGAGACTTCATACTTCTCAAATTACAGAACCTATCACACAATAATTAAACATTTTAGTCCTCATCAATATTTGTCATTAATTAAAACTATATAATTTGCCCTTAGGGCTAACAATCTCCCCCTTTTTGATGATGACAAACTTTGATGCAAAATGTGATAGATTAAAACAATGTAGTAGATAGAAGTATTAATGTCAATGATAGAAAATAACCAATTTAGTACATTGACATACAAATGGCTCAATATGAGCCTATGACCCAACCAACCTCCATTTGCCTCCTTCCTTCCAACAACATATAGAAGATATAGCATTTAAGTATTTAGAAAACTTCTAAGAGAGGTTTTAAAGGTCAGAAAAGATTAACATTACTCCTCCTTAGATTGTGCTCATTTTTCAACAAGTTTGGACTTGAGATGCTATGCATCCGAATTTTGACATATCAAGTCCAAATTGTAAAATAAGTGAAACGAAAGCTTCAATTTTTGAAAATAAGCTTTCCTAAGGTTGTTCAAACATAGTGGAAGAGATTAAAACCAGTTTGAATCAATTTGAACAACAATAGAGCACATTTTGGCAACAAAAGATGCATGCATCCGAATTTCAGAACATGCATCCGAATTCTTAAACCTTGCATCCGAATTTTTTAAATCTTAAGTCCAAACCGCAATAAATTCAATATAATGAATGTTTAAAGTGAAATAAAGTGTTCCTAAGGTTGTTCAAACATAATGGAAGAGATTAAAACATATTTGAATCAATTTGAACAACAAAAGAGCACATTTTGGCAACAAAATATGGATGCATCCGAATTTTTAAAACATGCATCCGAATTTTGAATCATGCATCCGAATTTTAAGATTTCAAATCCAAAATGTAAAATATGTGAGATAACAACTTTAATTTTTGAAAATAAGCTTTTATAAGTTTGTTCAAATATGATAGAAAGGATTAAAACAGTTTTCAAACAATTTGAACAATGAAAAAGACATTTTTTGACAAGAAGATCTTGATGCGTCCAATTTTTGGTCTCGCATCCGAATTTCAAGTCCAAATTTTTTGGAAACACGTTGAAAAGGTGATTTTGCATTTTCAAATGAACTATAGAAGTACTCAAATATATATAGCTACAATAGCACTCAGTTTATCTTTGCAAACCACAAAACTCATGTATTTAATTGTTTTCATGATGTAATGTAAAGTCATAGGTCAAGTCAAGAACCATGATAAAAACTTCACAATCCCAACTTAACCATTTTCAAAATCTCAGAAAAACAATCATTTTAAATTTCAAATGCAACCAATTAGTTTCACAAGACACATTCATAGCATATTTTCATTACACATCACAATTTCATCAAGCAATTGCAAAGTACAACAAACACATAGCATATTTTGTTCTTTCTCCCCCTTGACATATGCATGGATTTTCAGAAAATTCACACATTTTCTATTCATGCATGAGGAATTCCACTGCTATTTCACATTTTCACACATTTTGTCAACTGCTATTTCACATTTTCACACATTTTGTCATCCCATTTCTTCTCCCCCTTTTGTCATCACTCAAAGATGGGGTTAATGAAAGTGAGACAGCATGTATCACAATAAGCAAGATATGGACTAAACCTCATTTAGCAATTAAGCAATATATTGACCAACTCTCATAAACAGTGATATGTCTAGTCAAATAATTATCATCCTAACAAAGCAATAATCATTATGTAGCATTTCAACAATGATAAATCAAATTCTTCTCCCCTTTTTTTTTAGCAGCAATTAAACTTGAAAGTAGAGTATTTGGACAACAAAAGTGAAACAAAAGAAGCTCTTATCACAAAGATTTCACATATTGAGCTTCAAATCATTATAATGACTAGAAAGGCACAAGTAAATTTCAATATTAAAGCATAACATGTGCATCAAGGAATAAACTAAAATAAGCATCAAAATAGAGTTTAGGGATAGAAAGGCTTAGTCTTGGATGCGTTTCATGGTCTTCACTTCCAAATTTGTTTGTTATGATGGCCATGTCTCCCTTGAGCTCCATATGATGGGGTCCTTCATTTGTTGACTCCTTACTCGTGTAGTTCCGCTTTGGAAAACTACCAATTTGAGAGGGTTTTTTGGATCTTCTTTCTTTGAACCACATTTTTCCTCCCTTGGCTGAAGGATATTGGTGATGGATTTGTGCTTTGACTTTGTTAAACTTCCTTCACCTCCTTCTTCTTGCTTGTTCTCTGGGGCTTCACTTCTTGTTCTTCATTCTCATGCTCTTCTTCTTCTTCCCGCTTTATAGGAACTTGCACTGTTTAAAACCCTTGAGAAATCTTTCTCAAGTCTTCTTCCATATTCTTGACTCTAGCTTCTAAACCATCAAATTTGCCAAGAATTATCAGAGCAAAAGACTTGAAGAATTTGTCCATCATCTTCATTTTTTCTACATGGTTGTTCAATGTCTCTTGAAACACCTTGGCAACTATGGTATCACCTCTAGTGAGATTGTCATCTTCAACTTCTTTTCCTTCAATAGAGAGTACCTCTTCAAATAGTTTTCTTTTGTGGAAGGTTGCTCCCCTCGCTAGATGAGTCATGCCTCTTCTTTGTCTTCATTTCCTTGCCAATATTTCTTCTTCATCTTCTTCTTCCTCAACCTCTTCACTTTCTTCAACCTCTTCTCTTCTTAAAGGAGTTTCTACTTTTGTTCTCTATATTCCATTCTCATCAAGAACTAACTGCATACTATTAAGAGAATCATTAGTGTAGATTTCTCCACTCTTGAAAGTTTGTCCTCTTACGGGAAGTTTGACTTGGAAGTATTTGAAGATCCTTGTTAATAATCTCCCATAAGGCAATGCCTTATGCTCTGTTCTTATAGCTGCCATTATATTCTTTAGCACTATATATATATCCAAAATTCATTTTTTCTTTTCTTATGCATGACTAGTATAGTTACAAAGATACATATTATCAACGTAAGATTTGTGCTCAAAGTATGCTATAATCAAGGGAGTAAGCATGTGATGCAAAAATTCTTTCACTAGCATAAAAAGGCTTTTATCTCTCTCTCCTTTCTAGTATTGAGGCTTCTTATCATTTATATATATATAGGCATTCTCAATTCTTTCATGTGAGTATAACTCTATTATAAAACAATGTCCCCCGTAAGAATAATGCCTAAACCCAACATCCTCAACATCACAAATTCTATTGAGCAATGCATTATCAATCTCAAAAATTAACTTGTGATATTTTTGAAGAATACTACTAAATAGCTTTTATTACCAACTTGCTTAACTCTTTCTTCCTTAATATTTGCATAAACTTCATAAACTAAGGAAGGCAACAGCATTCATCAAACATAAGCAAACTAGTCCAACTCATATCATTTAAAAATGAGAGTATATTACTCATTTCGGATAGTTTGATGACATCCACCTTGTAGCTGGGATTTTTCTTATGATTCCTTTTTGTCCAATCATCAAATTCAGTAGCAGCCTCCACTGTGACAAATCTATCAAGCCTTGACATGCTTTGAGGAAAATGAACCTTCCTTGGTTCATTGATCACTGGTCATCTATCATTTTCTTTGGCTTTTCCGATTCCTTTTCCCATGCTTGGCTTTAGTGTCCTCACTTGGATGCTACAACACTTGAATACACTTATTAGTTATTGGATTTTGAAATTCCTAAGCTTCTTCTAAGAGAATGTATTTAACAACAATCAAATGAAACTCTTTAGGACAAGATGAAATCTAGCACACAAGCACATGGCAAACATAATATTGGCTCTACTTGCTGTCAAATAGAGTTGACTACTCCTATGAAACCATTTTATTCTTGTAAAGCATAGTTGATAAACTTATGGATGCTTATACCTTAACTTGATTCATAAAAGTGCCATCCTTGGTTTGCTTGATTTGTAGGCCAAGAAAGAAATTGAGTTTTCCTATCATGCTTATTTCAATTTTACTTTGCATCAACTTGGAAAACACATTACAAAGTGAAGTATTAGAAGCACAAAAAATTGTATCATGTATTCGGACAAGTTATAGATCATTGTTGCATGAGGATTTTATAAAAGGGTAGTTTCAGTTTTCCTCTTGAAAATCTTTTGAAAGAAGGAAACTACTCAAGGAAACTAGGGGCTGGTTTTAAACCATTCAAAACTTAGGATAGTTTGAAAATATGGTTAGGAAACTTTTCATGAGCAAAACCGGGTGATTGTTCCATATAAACCACTTCCTCAATAGAACCATTTAGAAAAGCACTTTTGACATTCATTTGAAATAACTTAAAGCAAGTACAAGTCAAAAGCATTCTTATCGACTCAAGTCTAGCATTCGGAACAAAGGTTTCATATCATAATCAATTTCCTCTTCTTGATTGAATCCTTAGGCAACAAGTCTAACCTTGTTTCTAACAACTTCTTCGGATTCAATAAGTTTATTTCTAAAAACTATTTAGTTCCAATAATAGAATGATCATGAGATTTAGGAATATCCAAAATATTGTATCTTTCAAATTTATTTAATTCCTCTTGCATAGCAATAATCCAAAAATCATCACACAAGGCATCATCAATACTTTTAGGCTCATATGAAATAAAAGAATAAAGTTATTGATAAAATACCGCCTTATTTTTACTCCTTGGGAGATATCACCAATGATTTGCTCCTTAGGGTGGACTTTGTGGATATCATAAGTTCTTTGGGAGCTCTTGGTCACCACTAGGTTGGTCATCTTGATTTTGTTCAATCATTTCTTCCTCATTGGTATGATCCTCCAAAGTTGGTGCTTGAAGATGACTTTGATATTCATTCATAGATGTACCTACATCATCTTCATCTTTTCTTTCCCAAGTGAATGTAAGATTCATCAAAAATAAACATGAATGGTTTCCTCATCATATAAGATTCTTTTCATTATAAACTCTATAGGCCTTTTTTGTTAGAATAATAGTTAAGAGATATATCTACATCCAATTTTCTATCAAATTTAAGTAAGTTTTCACAAGTATTCAGAATAAGACATTTATAACCAAACACTTTAAAATATGCAATTTTAGGCATTTTATAAAAGAGAATTCAAAAGATGTTTTCCTTCAAAATGATCTTAAAAGAATTCTATTTTTCATTGCATGTGATGTTTACAACTTTGAACCAAAAATATTTTTGAAGAAGAATTTTCACAAAGCATGGACCTAGCCAATTTTTTTTACAAAGTTCAAATTTTCCTTTCAATAACACCATTGAAATACCTAAGAGGGGGGGGTGAATTAGGTATTTAGCTAATTTTCGCAAACTTAAACCTTTTAAGCGTTTAGACCAAGAACAAGTTATGTAAGCTAATTATAGATAATTGATAGCAAGACAATAATGAAAGCAATAGTAAAGAACTCAAACAATTTATAGTGGTTCGATCCTCAAGATCTACGTCCACTACCTTAAGCTCACACTTAAGGATTTCAACAAATCTACTAATTGCTCAGGTTTACAAATTACAAGAGAGGTTCACCACACTTTGGTTTTACACTCACAACCTCTTCTAGTAATTTCTTACAATACAAGGCTCACCAACCTATGGTTTTATATCTCAAACAACCTTGAATCACAACTTCAAGGATCACCCTTATCTAAAGGATTTTATGTTATCAAGATAACCTTGCTAGAGCTAGTAGATCAACACAATTGAATAAGTAAAGGAGAGTGTGTAGAAGTTACCACTTGATGGTAGATATTACACAAATTTGCACCTTCACACTTTGATGTCTTTGGATGGATCAATTGAATGCACAAGACATAAGAGAGCTTAAGAAATGTTTGCTAAATGCTTTTGAATGCTTGGAGTTTTCAAGATTTCAAGAGTTACAAAAATTTGCATGTTTATGGCTTTTATAGAATTTGAAAATCTGTTAAAACGTTCATAAAACGGCTAGTAATCGGCTAGTTTTCGGGAAAAATTCGGACGACCGAATTTCTTGGCTGCGTCCGAATCTTCGTCCGAATTTCTCTCGATGAATAGTAACCATCGTTTGAGAACAAAAATTCGGACGATCAATTTTTTTTGTTGCGTCCGAATCTTCTTCCGAATTTCTCCCGGAAGAACAGTGACCATGCTCGAAGGCCACAAATTCGGACGATCGAATTTTTTTGGCTGCGTCCGAATCTTCTTCCGAATTTCTTCCGGAAGAACAATGAGCAAACTTTTGCTACAAAATTCGAACGACCGAATTTTTTTGAAAGTATTTTCAAACTTTGTAAAATCATTTGAAATATAACTTCAATGAGTTTGAAAAACATTTGATATATATAGAAAACTTATTTAACTATATTTAAGCTTGAAAAACATGAACATATGAGGTTTACAAACATATCTTATAAAAAAGATTCATTCAAAGCCTTTTAAGATCATAAGATTATTTTTTATGCTCTCTTATGCATTCAATGATAACTAAGACATGCAAGTGTAGAGTTTACATAGAAATTTACCTAAACATTACATGCACTCTACACTTCAAGTCTTCAATGCCTTTTGATCATCTTTAGAACAACATTCTTTCAAACTTCAAATACTTGCTTAAATGAAGTTGTTCTTTGAACTTTTGCTTCAAAGCAATGAGACTTCATACTTCTCAAATTACGGAACCTATCACACAATAATCAACCATTTTAGTCCTCATCAATATTTGTCATTAATCAAAACTATATAATTTGCCCTTAGGGCTAACAATCTCCCCCTTTTTGATGATGACAAACTTTGATGCAAAATGTGATAGATTAAAACAATGTAGTACATATAAGTATTGATGTCAATAATGGATAATAACCAATTTAGCACATTGACATGCAAAAGGCTCAATATGAGCCTATGACCCAACCAACCTCCATTTACCTCCTTCCTTCCAACTATTAGGATAGAAGATATAGCATTTAAGCATTTAGAAAACTTCTAAGAGAGGTTTTTAAAGGTTGTAAAAGTTTGACAATGCTCCCCTTAGATTGTGCTCATTTTTCAACACATTTGGACTAGAGATATCATGCGTCCGAATTTTTTTTTGCATAGCAAGTCCAAACTTTAAAATAAGTAAAATGAAAGCTGCAAATTTTGTAAATAAGCTTTCCTAAGGTTGTTCAAACATAGAGGAAGAGATTAAAACCAGTTTGAATCAATTTGAACAACAATAGAGCACATTTTGGCAACAAAATATGCATGCATCCGAATTTCGTAACATGCATCCGAATTTTTCTCGATCTTGCATCCGAATTTTTAAATCTTCAGTCCAAAAAATTATAATAACTTCAATATAATGAATGCCTAAGGTTGTTCAAACATACTAGAAGAGATTAAAATAGATTTAGATCAATTTGAACAATAATAGAATACTTTTTGGTAACAAGTTATAGCTCATGCATTCAAATGTTTTCATAGAGTTTTCATAGAGTAACAATTCAAGAGCAAGTTATTCATGTACAGAAAACACACAAAAAACATCTATAGGATGCATATATATATAAAAAATTCATATGCAGAAAAATTCATTATCTCATCACATAGCAGTTTTTCACACTCACATAGCAGTTTTTCACACATTTTGTCATCCTCCCATTTTTTTCTCCCCCTTTTGTCATCAGTCAAAGATGGGGTCAATGAAAATGAGATTAACAATTTAACACATAAAGGAAGCTCTCATCACTGAGATTTCATCATTGAGCTTCACTATTACAGAAGATGCAAGAAAAATTCTGAAGAAGATTATAACATTAGATGCATAATTAAAAATTTAAGTAACTTAAAGCAGTAAATAGAATGGAAGAGATGCTTAGTCTTGTGATGTTGATGAAGAGGCTCTGCTAATCCCTTTCTTGATGGCCAAGTGCTTCACTCTTCCTTGGCTGAATGAAATGTATGACGGTGAGACAATTTCAGCTTGAGCTACTTGGCTTCCTGCCTTTTGTGGTTCTTCATGTACATGTTCTTCTTCTTCTTCTTGTTCTGCCACTGTCTCATCATCTCCTCCTTGGTCATCCCCATCATCACTGTCATTATCTTTGTCCTTCTTATCTTTTTCTTCATCATCTTCCTCATTTCTATCTTGAGGCCTAGAGGGTCCTTCACCACTTTGAGTATTTCTCATTAGGATTTTCTCAATGTGTTTCACTCTACTCTCTAGTCCATCTAATTTTCCTAGAACCATTGGAGCAAATGATTCAAAGAACTTATACATCTTCTCCATTTCCTTGACTTGATTGTTCAAGGCTTCTTGGAATGCTTTGGCTATTATGGTGTCACCTCTAGTTATTCCTTCACCACTTGACTCATCTTTGGTTTCTTCTTCAACTACCCTTCTTTTTGTTGGTGGTTGCTCCCCCTCACTTGAAGTGTCATGCTTTCTTTTTGTTTTCATTTCTCTTGCAAGGGTCTCTTCCTCATCTTCCTCATCTTCCTCATCTTCATCCTCCTCCTTTTCCTCCTCTACACTTTCTGTCCTTTCCTTTCTTCCTAATCTTTTTTGGAGAGGATCCTCTTTTTGTCTTCCATAATCCATCATCATCAAGGATAAGCTGCATTCTCTTAAAAGATTCATCAGTGTATATTTCTCCACTTTTAAAAGCTTGTCCTCTTCCTGGAAGTTTAATCTTAAAATGCTTAAAGATCTTGGTTAACAGTCTTCCATAGGGGAATGCCTTGGTTACTGTTTTTCTAGCAGTAATCATGTGTCTTAAGGCTATATATCCAAAGTTGAATTTCCTCTGTTCATGCAGGGCCAACATTAATACCATATGCATATTCCCTACTGATGATTTATGTCCAAAGTTAGGAACTATCATAAGTAGTTACCATGTGATGCAATACCCTACCTCTAGCATCCAAATTCTTGATTTCCCTCTTTTATAGATCTAAACTCTCTTCCATTTGTAAATGCTTGTTCAAATCTATCATATGTAAAGAGTTGACGATCATAGCAATGCATTGAGGGTGCATAATATTTAGCTCCACTGTCACTTACCCCACAAATTCTGTTAATCAGATCTTCACTTAATTCAATATCAACTTGGGATACTCTAGTTGAATACCATTGTATCCTATCATCCCCAACAATCTCAGTTCTTTCTTCCTTTAGGTTTGCATAGAATTCATATACCAATGTGGGATAAAAATCTTCATTAATAAACAGACAAACTACTCCATCCAACATCATGGAAACAAGACAAAACCATATCCATACTAGATAGTTTATCAACATCCACCTTATATCCGAGAATGATCTTTCTACTATTCTTATTCCATTCATCAAATTCATGAGTAGATTTGATAGAGATAAACCTCATCAACTCAGATTGTGTTTGAGGAATTCGAATCCTTCTTGGTTGATTGAGGATTGGGTCTCCATTTCCTTCCTTAGCCTTTCCTTTTCCTTTCTCAACATTGGGCTTCTTTGTTCTCACCATGATGTTTTCTCTTGAGAAGCGGTTTGTTTTCTCGTATGAAATTAGGGCTTAGAAGTTTAAAAATGAACGTAAATCGGGATGAGACTGCGTGAATTTGGAGAGATTTTGATTCGGACGTGAATGGGTATGAGAGGTTTTGAAAGGATTTAAAATTCGAAGTTATAATGTTTGGAAGAAACCGTCCGATTTTCATTTAAATAGATGCATCCGCAAAATTCGGACGACCGAATTTTAGGTCTGCGTCCGAATTTTCGGTCGAAAGTTTCGTCTCTTTGATTCGTAAAATTCGGTCGATCGAATTTTCTGTCTCGCGTCCGAATTTTTTGATCTATAAATCTCTGCTTTTCATCACAACATTAATACACACATTAGTCATTGAATTTTTGAAATTCCTAAGAGTCTTCTTAGGTGATTAAACCTTTCCTCAGCCCAAAGGCTTTGTAAATATGTCGACAATTTGATCATTTGTGTTTACATGTTCTAAGCATATATCTTTCTTAATCACATGATCACGAATGAAATGATGTTTTATTTCTATATGCTTTGTCCTAGAATGTTGAATGGGATTAATGCTCAAATTGATGGCACTAGTGTTATCACATAGTATAGGCACACACGTAAATTTAAGACCATAATCAAGTAAAGTATGTTGCATCCATAATAATTGTGCACAACAACTTCCCTGCAGCTATGTATTCAACTTCACTGTGGATAAAGATACACAAGCCCTGCTTTTTACTAAACCAAGACACTAGACAACTACCAAGAAATTGACAATGACCACTTGTACTTTTACGCTCAACTTTACATCCAAAGCATAGTCGAGATCGTAATATCCAATAAGTTCAAAAGATGAAGTTTTAGAAAACCAAAGACCATAGTCATATATGTCAATCAAATAACGAAATATTCGCTTTGACAGTAAATTAGATGAGATTCTTTAGGACATGATTGGAATCTAGCACACAAGCAAACAAAGCAAACATAATATCTGGTCTACTAGCAGTAAGATAGAGTAAACTTCCAATCATACCTCTATACAATTTCTCATCAATACTTTTACCTTTCTCATCTTTGTCAAGTTTAGTTGATGAACTCATAGGAGTACTTATTCCTTTTGCTTGATTCATTCCAAATCTTTTTCAATAGCTCCTTAGTATATTTTTTCTTGATTGATGAAGACTCCATCCTTGGTTTGCTTAATTTGTAGTCCAAGGAAGAAACTTAGTTCTCCCATCATGCTCATCTCAAATTCATTTTGCATAGTTTTAGCAAACTCCTCACAAAGAGAAATATTAGTAGAACCAAAAATAATATCATCAACATAGATTTGTACAAGCAAAATATCATTTTTAGAAGATGTTTTAATAAAAAGAGTTGTGTCTACTTTTCCTTTAGTAAAACCTTTTGTGAGAAGAAAACCACTTAATCTTTCATACCAAGATCTTGGATCTTGTTTCATCCATATAGAGCTTTGGTTAGCTTATACACATAATTTGGAAATTTTTTCATGGATAAAACCAGGAGGTTGTTCTACATAAACCTCTTCTTCAATAAAACCATTTAGGAAAGCACTTTTAACATCCATTTGAAAAAGTTTAAAACCTTTAAAGCAAGCAAATGCTAAAAGTATTCTTATAGATTCTAATCTGGCTACTGGAGCAAAGGTCTCATCATAGTCAATGCCTTCTTCTTGGTTGAAACCTTGAGCAACAAGTCTAGCTTTATTTCTAACTACTTCTCCTAGTTCATTTAACTTATTTCTAAAAACCCATTTTGTACCAATAATGTAATGATCATGAGGTCTAGGAACAAGAGACCAAACTTTATTTCTTTCAAATTGATTTAGCTCTTCTTCCATAGCAATAATCCAGAAATTATCACACAATGCATCATCAATATTTTTTGGTTCAATATGAGATAAAAAGAGCGAAGTTATCAATAAAGTACCGCCTTGTTTTTTACTCCCTTGAGAGACATCACCAATGATTTGCTCCTTAGGATGACCTTTTTGCATATGTGATATCTTTTGGAAGTTCTTGATCATTTCTTGATTGACCATCTTGTTCTTGCTCCATTATTTCTTCTTCTTTGGCATGATCTTCCATTGTGGGTGCTTGGTGTTGAGTATGATTTTCAACCATTGATGTACCTGTGTCATCTTCATTTTCTCTTTGAAGATAAATGTTAGATTCATCAAAGGTTACATGAATAGTTTCTTCAACACACAATGTTCTTTTTTATTATAGACTCTATATGCCTTTTTATTTGATGAATAACCAAGAAAAATTCCTTCATCTGATTTTCTATCAAACTTCCCAAGATAGTTGCTAGTGTTTAAAATGAAGCATTTACAACCAAAAACTTTGAAATAGACAATTGATGGAGTTTTATCAAATAAGAGTTCAAAAGGTGTTTTTTCTTATAAAAGGTCTTAGTAAAACTCTGTTTCATGATATAACAAGTCAGATTAATAGCTTTCACTTTCAAAAAATACTTTGGTAATGAGTTTTCACAAAGCATTGATCTAGCCATTTCTTGTAAGGTTCTATTTTTTCCTTTCAACAACACCATTTTGTTGAGGTGTTTTAGCAACTGAAAAATTGTGAGTAATACCATATTCATCACAAAAATTTTGTAAAGTCTTGATTACAAAATTCTCTTCCGTTATCACTTCTAATAGAAATCAGTTTGCAATCAAGAGAGGTTTGAACCTTTTTGAAGAGTTTTGAAAATTCATGAAATGTTTCATCTTTTTGTGCTAAGAAGATTACCCATGTAAATCTTGAAAAATCATCAACAATCACATAAGCATAGCTTTTACCACCAAGACTAGTAGTCCTCATAGGTCCAAATAAATCCATATGAATTAGTTCAAGAGGTTTTGTGGTTGAAACCATTTTCTTTGGTTTAAAAGATGTTTTTGATTGTTTTCCATATTGACAAGCATCACAGAGGTGAGTTTTATCAAAATGCAATTTAGGTAATCCTCTCACCAACTCTTGTGTAGAAAGTTTGTTTAATAAATCCATGCTTACATGTCCTAATCTTCTATGCCATAAAAATCCATCATTGTCATGAATGGCAAGACATTTAATATCATTTGTAATAAGCTCATCAAGATACAACACATATACATTACCAACTCTTTTAGCAACAAAGATAGTTTTGTTACTTGCATTGTCAAGAATAGTACAAGTATCACATTTAAACTCTACTTTGCATCCATTATCACATAGTTGACTAATACTTAGTAAATTATACTTTAAATCTTCAATAAGTAATACTTTCTTGATAAGAGGAAAAGAACCTTTACCAATGTTACCTATTCCAAGTATTTTCCTTTCTTCTTATCTCCAAATGTGACAAAACCTTCACTTGTAGTTTGAAGTTCACCGACAAGTGATGCATTTCCAGTCATGTGTCTTGAGCATCCACTGTCAAGGAACCATTTAGTGGCACTTGATCTTGAGGCAAATTGTACCTATACCAAATTTGAAAGGGTGATTTTTGGTACCCATATTTTCTTGGGTCCAAGGGGGTTAGTAAAAGTTTCTTTGACCTTCCAAATGGTTTTAAAACCACTTTCTACTTTTCTTTTGACAAAACATTTAGAAACCTTGTGTCCATGTTTACCACAATAAGTGCAGCAAATATGTGATCTAGAATGATAAGATTCTTTAACAAAAGATTTTCTCTGTTTTGGAGCAGAATAATCATGAATAAAACTAAGACCATGTTTTACAAATGAAGGTCTTTGATAGCCAAGTAATTTATTCAAATTTTCCCTTCCATTTGTAAATCTCTCAATGCATAAAGTTAAATCATTAACTTTCCTTTTTAGAAGCTCATGATCTTTTATCATTAACTCAAGAGAAATAATTCTAGTGCAAAAGCTTTTTTGTTTTCAAAAGATATATTTTGTATAGTTGTATTCAAAACTTCTTTTTCAATAGCAATGCAACTAATGGTTTCAAGAAGTTTTCCATTTTCAACACATAATTTTGAATTCTCATTAGATAAATCATTTATTTTGAGTTTCATATCCTTATTTCTTTTTTGAAGCCTTTTTTTAATTCTTCATATAATTCAACAATAAGATCACTGGAATCAATATCATCATCATATATATTTGAGATAGAGGGTGAAGATTGTACCTCATCATCAATGGCCATGAAGCATATGTTGGCCTTTCCTTCACTTTCATCCTCACTTTCCCGTTGATCCCATGTTCCAGCTTAGTCCTTTTCCTTTCTTGGCGATTTCTTTCTGTTTTTGCTTTCTTTCCCTTTCCAACACTCGGGACAATCAAGCAATAAGATGCTCAGTACTCTTGCATTCAAAGCATTGAGGTTTATATGATGAAGATTGTCCACTCTTCTTGACTGGCTTTCTTCCTTTCTTGAGAAATTCCTTTTTGTAGAATCTCTTGAATTTCTTCACCGCCATTGCAATTTCTTCTTCTCCACTGCTTTCCTCCTTCTTCTTCACTTGAAGATTGTTCTTGTTCACTCAAGTTGTTTGAGGCATTAAGCACTACTCCTTTTCTTCCCTTTTCTTCATCCTCCTTGTCATTTAGCCGTTTCATCTTCATTTCATGAGTCAAGAGAGATCCAATGAGCTCTTCAAGTGGAAGAGTCTTCAAATCCTTGGATTCCTCAATGGCAAGTGTTTTTAGGTCTGCCAGGATTTTGGTAGAGCATCTAAAATCTTTCTGCTTTTGCTCTCCCATAGTGTAGATTTTACCATAAGCTTTTTAAGCCATTGAAAATGTTAGTAAATCTTGTAAACATATCACTAATATTTTCACCTTGTTTCATGGTAAACAGTTCATAATCTCTAACTAGCATGGCAAGTTTAGATTCTTTAACTTGATTAGCACCTTCATGTGTGATTTGAAGTAATCTCCACATTTCATGAGCAGAGTCACATCCACTAACTCTATTGTATTCGAGCTACATCTAAAGCACAACTTAATATATTCATGGCTTGATAATTTAAAGTCATTTTCTTAGAATCATGCTCATCAAATTCATTCATGGACTTGGGTACCGAGGTTATTCCATCAAAGCACTCATTTTCATTGGGACATAAGGACCTTTCTCAATTATGTTCCACAAATCAAAATTAATAGAACAAATATAAATTTTAACTCTAGATTTCCAGAAAGTGTAATTTGTTCCATTAAACAAAGGTGGTCTATTTGTGGAAGATCCTTCTAGGTAAGGTAGGTTTGACATATTAGCCATAGGATCTTTGTCTTCTAGGTTGTTAAACCACACACGTAAGTTCATGCTCGATACCAATTGAAATACCTAAGAGGGAGGGTGAATTAGGTATTTAGCTAATTTTCGTAAACTTAAACCTTTTAAGCGTTTAGACCAAGAACAAGTTATGTAAGCTAATTATAGATAATTGATAGCAAGACAATAATGAAAGCAATAGTAAAGAACTCAAACAATTTATAGTGGTTCGATCCTCAAGATCTACGTCCCACTACCTTAAGCTCACACTTAAGGATTTCAACAAATCTACTAATTGCTCAGGGTTTACAAATTACAAGAGAGGTTCACCACACTTTGATTTTACACTCACAACCTCTTCTAGTAATTTCTTACAATACAAGGCTCACCAACCTATGGTTTTATATCTCAAACAACCTTGAATCACAACTTCAAGGATCACCCTTATCTAAAGGATTTTATGTTATCAAGATAACCTTGCTAGAGCTAGTAGATCAACACAATTGAATAAGTAAAGGAGAGTGTGTAGAAGTTACCACTTGATGGTAGATATTACACAAATTTGCACCTTCACACTTTGATGTCTTTGGATGGATCAATTGAATGCACAAGACATAAGAGAGCTTAAGAAATGTTTGCTAAATGCTTTTGAATGCTTGGAGTTTTCAAGATTTCAAGAGTTACAAAAATTTGCATGTTTATGGCTTTTATAGAATTTGAAAAATCATAAAACGCTCATAAAACGGCTAGTAATCGGCTAGTTTTCAGAAAAATTCGGACGACCGAATTTCTTGGTCAGCGTCCGAATCTTCGTCCGAATTTCTCTCGGATGAATAGTACCCATGCTTTGAGAACAAAAATTCGGACGACCGAATTTTTTTGTTGCGTTCAATCTTCTTCCGAATTTCTCTCGAAGAACAGTGACTATGCTTGAAGGCCACAAATTCGGACGACCGAATTTTTTTGGTCTGCGTCCCGAATCTTCTTCCGAATTTCTCTCGGAAGAACAGTAGCAAACTTTTGCTACAAAATTCGGACGACCGAATTTTTTTGAAAGTATTTTCAAACTTTGTAAAATCATTTGAATATAACTTCAATGAGTTTGAAAAACATTTGATATATATAGAAAACTTATTTAACTATATTTAAGCTTGAAAAACATGAACATATGAGGTTTACAAACATATCTTATAAAAAAGATTCATTCAAAGCCTTTTAAGATCATAAGATTATTTTTATGCTCTCTTATGCATTCAATGATAACCAAGACATGCAAGTGTAGAGTTTACATAGAAATTTACCTAAACATTACATGCACTCTACACTTCAAGTCTTCAATGCCTTTTGATCATCTTTAGAACAACATTCTTTCAAACTTCAAATACTTGCTTAAATGAAGTTGTTCTTTGAACTTTTGCTTCAAAGCAATGAGACTTCATACTTCTCAAATTACAGAACCTATCACACAATAATCAACCATTTTAGTCCTCATCAATATTTGTCATTAATCAAAACTATATAATTTGCCCTTAGGGCTAACAACCATTTTTTGTGGGTTTTTTGCAGTTGAAACAATTATATGAAATTCAATTTTCATGACAAATTTTGTGAAGACATGGTTGTAAAATTCTCCCATTGTCACTTCTAATGGAAATCAATTTTCACTCAAAGGAGGTTTAGACTTTTTGAATAGTTTTTTTTTTAAAACTTATGAAACACTTCATCCTTTTGAGCAAAGAAGAATGCTAAAGTGAATATTGAAAAATCATCAACTACTACTAAGGCATACTTCAAGTTATCAATACTAGAGTTTCTCATAAGTCCAAATCAATCCATATGAATCAAGCTCAAGATGTTTTGAGGTCTAAATGAATTTTCATGTGTTTGAAAAATTCTCTAGTTTGTTTTCCATATTGACAAGTGTCTTGAAGACAATTTTCTCAAAACACATTTTTAGCAATCCTCCAACTAAATCTTGAGAGGAAAGTTTGTTCAACAAATCCATATTCACTGACCAAATCTTCTATGCCAAGAATGTCCATCATTATCGTAAGCCACAAGACATTCAAGCTTATCAAGATAAAACACATACTGAAACATTTTGCAAGTAATTGATCAAAATCACAAAATGTCATATTGTCATATAAATTCGGACGACCGAATTTATGGTGTACATCCAAACCCTTTTTGTAGAGTTTTAAGAAGATGATTTTGGTAAACCAAATGCATAGATAGTCAATCATGGCTATTTTATTCATCTTATCATGACATATAGTCAACTTCAAGAACATATCAACAATGAATTTAATTCCACATTATCAATGTTATCTAATCAATTTCATAGAAGCAATTGGTAAGTCTTGGTTGGCAAATCTTTAAATCTTAACAACAAAGAATGCTCAACTAAAACTTCATATGTTGGCATTTAACTTCTTATCCATTGTCACACAATTGGCTAATACTAAGCAAGTTAAAGTTCAAATCAGCAATAAGCCACATTTGTTTAAAAAGAAGAGAGGAACCTTTACCAACATTGGTTACTCCAAGAATTCTTCCTTTCTTCTTGTCTCAAAAACAAATTCTTCATCAGTTGCTTTGACCTTGATTATGAATGAGATGTTTTCTATTATTCTTTAAGCCAACATCATCAATGTACCGCTTAGTGGTGCTTGAGTTTGAATTAAAGTGCACCTGCAATAAAGAAGAGGAAGTATCCTTTGGTACCCATACTTTCTTGGGTCCGTGAGGGTTAGTAATAATTCCCTTAACTCTCCAAATGGTTTTTACACCATTCTCTACTTTTCTTTTAACATAACATTTGGTGACTTTATGTCCATGTTTTCCACAATAAGTACAACAAGTATGATGCATGGAAGTAGAAGTAGATCTAACAAAGAAGTTGTTGTATTTAGGCACATTATTTACATAATTATAACCAAGACCATTTTTTACAAGAGGAGATCTTTGAACTCCAAGAATTTTATTAAGATTGTCCCTTCCTTTTGTAAATTTTTCTATACATGATGTAAGTTCATAAACCTTCTTTTTCAAAATCTCATGATCAACAAGCATTCTTTCAAGAGACAAAATATTTTCACAAAGAATCTTATTTTCAAGGGACATGTTTTGCAAAGAGACATTTAAAACTTCTTTTTTTAATATTCAAGAATTCAATAGAATCAAGAAGCTTTTTATTTTCACAAAATAATTTTTGAATTCTCATTCAATAAATCATTAATTTTGATTTTCATTTCCTTATTCCTTTTTGAAGCCTTTTTTAATTCTCCATACATCTCAACAAGTAATTCACTAGGATCATCAATATTATCAATATCATCATCACTATAAGTAGAGGTAGAAGGAGTGGATTGTACCTCATCATTTATTGCCATAAAGCATACATCTACTCTTTCTTCTTCATGAGTAGCTTGAAGTAGTTTCCACATATCATGAGCGGTGTCGCATTCACTCACTTGATCGTACACAATCATATCCAAATGGCACAACTCAAGATATTCATGGCTTGGTAATTCATTGTCATCTTCTTTGAGTCACCCTCATCAAATTCGTCCATAGACTTTGGCTCTTTAGTAACTCCATCAATTCTCATTTTCATTGGTATGTAAGGACCTTTCTCAACAATATTCCACAAATCAAAGTTAATAGAACAAATATATATCTTAACTCTAGATTTCCAAAATGTGTAATTTGTTCCATCAAACAAAGGTGGTCTATTTGTGGAGAAACCTTCCATATAAGGCAAATTTGATAAACTAGCCATATGATCTTTACTTCTAGGTTGTTAAACCTTAAAAAGAAGACCTTGCTCGACACCAATTGTAAGACCTAAGGGGGGTGAATTAGGTCTTAGGCTAATTATCGAAATCTTTTCGTTGTTTTGAAAATCCTTTGCCTTAATAAAAGCTCTTCTTTAATTCCACAAGCTTCAAGTTTATATGTGATGTGATGGTTAAGATAATATCATCAAACTACAACCAATCAATCAACAACAATCAATAAGTAATAATAACATGAGCATGTAAATAAATAAAGCTATAAGAAAATGAACACACGATTTATAGTGGTTCGATCTCTCCAAGATCTACATCCACTACCTTGAGTTCACACTCAAGGATTTCAACCAATCCACTATATGCTCAATTTCAACAATTACATAAGAGGCTCACCACACAATGGTTTTACACTCACAACCTCTTTTAGTAATGTTTACAATACAAGGTTCACCAAAAACAATGGTTTTATATCTTAAACAACCTTGAATCACACTTTCAAGGATCACCCTTATCTAAAGGATTTTATGTTATCAAGATAACCTTGCTAGAGCTAGTAGATTTACACAATTGAATAAGTAAAAAAGAGTGTGTAGAAGTTACCACTTGATGGTAGATATTACACAAATTTGCACCTTCACACTTTGATATCTTTGGATTAATCAATTGAATGCACAAGACATAAGAGAGCTTAAGAAATGTTTGCTAAATGCTTTTGAATGCTTGGAGTTTTCAAGATTTCAAGAGTTACAAAAATTTGCATGTTTATGGATTTTATAGAATTTGAAAATCTGTTAAAACGTTCATAAAACGGCTAGTAACTGCTAGTTTGTAAAAATTCGGACGACCGAATTTCTTGGTCAGCGTCCCGAATCTTCGTCCGAATTTCTCCGGATGAATAGTAACCATCGTTGAGAACAAAAATTCGGATCGACCGAATTTTTTTTGTTGCGTCCGAATCTTCTTCCGAATTTCTCTGGAAGAACAGATGACTATGCTTTGAAGGCCAAAAAATTGGACGACCGAATTTTTTGGTTGCGTCCCGAATCTTCTTCCGAATTTCTCTCGGGAAGAATAGTAGCAAACTTTTGCTACAAAATTCGGACGACCGAATTTTTTTGAAAGCATTTTCTAACTTTGTAAAATCATTTGAGATATAACTTCAATGAGTTTGAAAAACATTTGATATATATAGAAAACTTATTTAACTATATTTAAGCTTGAAAAACATGAACATATGAAGTTTACAAACATATCTTATAAAAAAGATTCATTCAAAGACTTTTAAGATCATAAGATTATTTTTATGCTCTCTTATGCATTCAATGATAACCAAGACATGCAAGTGTAGAGTTTACATAGAAATTTACCTAAAAGTTAAATGCACTCTACATTTCAAGTCTTCAATGCCTTTTGATCATCTTTAGAACAACATTCTTCAAACTTCAAATACTTGCTTAAATGAAGTTGTTCTTGAACTTTTGCTTCAAAGCAATGAGACTTCATACTTCTCAAATTACAGAACCTATCACACAATAATCAAACATTTTAGTCCTCATCAATATTTGTCATTAATTAAAACTATATAATTTGACCTTAGGGCTAACAATCTCCCCCTTTTTGATGATGACAAACTTTGATGCAAAATGTGATAGATTAAAACAATGTAGTAGATAGAAGTATTAATGTCAATGATAGAAAATAACCAATTTAGTACATTGACATACAAATGGCTCAATATGAGCCTATGACCCAACCAACCTCCATTTGCCTCCTTCCTTCCAACAACATATAGAAGATATAGCATTTAAGTATTTAGAAAACTTCTAAGAGAGGTTTTAAAGGTCAGAAAAGATTAACATTACTCCCCCTTAGATTGTGCTCATTTTTCAACAAGTTTGGACTTGAGATGCTATGCATCCGAATTTTGACATATCAAGTCCAAATTGTAAAATTAGTGAAACGAAAGCTTCAATTTTTGAAAATAATCTTTCCTAAGGTTGTTCAAACATAGTGGAAGAGATTAAAACAAGTTTGAATCAATTTGAACAACAATAGAGCACATTTTGGCAACAAAAGATGCATGCATCCGAATTTCGTAACATGCATCCGAATTCTTAAACCTTGCATCCGAATTTTTTTAAATCTTAAGTCCAAACCGCAATAAATTCAATATAATGAATGTTTAAAGTGAAATAAAGTGTTCCTAAGGTTGTTCAAACATAATGGAAGAGATTAAAACATATTTGAATCAATTTGAACAACAAAAAGAGCACATTTTGGCAACAAAAATATGGATGCATCCGAATTTTTTAAAACATGCATCCGAATTTTGAATCATGCATCCGAATTTTAAGATTTCAAATCCAAAATGTAAAATATGTGAGATAACAACTTTAATTTTTGAAAATAAGCTTTTATAAGATTGTTCAAATATGATAGAAAGGATTAAAACAGTTTTCAAACAATTTGAACAACAGAAAAGACATTTTTGACAAGAAGATCTTGATGCGTCCGAATTTTTGGTCTGCATCCCAATTTCAAGTCCAAATTTTTGGAAACAAGTTGAAAAGGTGATTTTGCATTTTCAAATGAACTATAGAAGTACTCAAATATGTATAGCTACAATAGCACTCAGTTTATCTTTGCAAAACCACAAAACTCATGTATTTAATTGTTTTCATGATGTAATGTAAAGTCATAGGTCAAGTCAAGAACCATGATAAAAACTTCACAATCCCAACTTAACCATTTTCAAAATCTCAGAAAACAATCATTTTAAATTTCAAATGCAACCAATTAGTTTCACAGTACACATTCATAGCATATTTTCATTACACATCACAATTTCATCAAGCAATTGTAGTACAACAAACACATAGCATATTTTGTTCTTTCTCCCCCTTGACATATGCATGGATTTTCAGAAAATTCACACATTTTCTATTCATGCATGAGGAATTCCACTGCTATTTCACATTTTCACACATTTTGTCAACTGCTATTTCACATTTTCACACATTTTGTCATCCCATTTCTTCTCCCCCTTTTGTCATCACTCAAAGATGGGGTTAATGAAAGTGAGACATCATGTATCACAATAAGCAGTATATGGACTAAACCTCATTTAGCAATTAAGCAATATATTGACCAACTCTCATAAATAGTATATGTCTAGTCAAATAATTATCATCCTAACAGCAATAATCATTATGTAGCATTTCAACAATGATAAATCAAATTCTTCTCCCCTTTTTTTTTAGCAGCAATTAAACTTGGGAGTGAGAGTATTTGGACAACAAAAGTGAAACAAAAGAAGCTCTTATCACAAAGATTTCACATATTGAGATTCAAATCATTATAATGACTAGAAAGGCACAAGTAAATTTCAATATTAAAGCATAACATGTGCATCAAGGAATAAACTAAAATAAGCATCAAAATAGAGTTTAGGGATAGAAAGGCTTAGTCTTGGATGCGTTTCATGGTCTTCACTTCCAAATTTGTTTGTTATGATGGCCATGTCTCCCTTGAGCTCCATATGATGGGGTCCTTCATTTGTTGACTCCTTACTCGTGTAGTTCTCGCTTTGGAAAACTACCAATTTGAGAGGGTTTTTGGATCTTCTTTCTTTGAACCACATTTTCCTCCCTTGGCTGAAGGATATTGGTGATGGATTTGTGCTTTGACTTTGTTAAACTTCCTTCACCTCCTTCTTCTTGCTTGTTCTCTGGGGCTTCACTTCTTGTTCTTCATTCTCATGCTCTTCTTCTTCTGCTGCTTTATAGGAACTTGCACCGTTTAAAACCCTTGAGAAATCTTTCTCAAGTCTTCTTCCATATTCTTGACTCTAGCTTCTAAACCATCAAATTTGCCAAGAATTATCAGAGCAAAAGACTTGAAGAATTTGTCCATCATCTTCATTTTTTCTACATGGTTGTTCAATGTCTATTGAAACACCTTGGCAACTATGGTATCACCTCTAGTGAGATTGTCATCTTCAACTTCTTTTCCTTCAATAGAGAGTACCTCTTCAAATAGTTTTCTTTTGTGGAAGGTTGCTCCCTCGCTAGATGAGTCATGCCTCTTCTTTGTCTTCATTTCCCTTGCCAATATTTCTTCTTCATCTTCTTCTTCCTCAACCTCTTCACTTTCTTCAACCTCTTCTCTTCTTAAAGGAGTTTCTACTTTTTGTTCTCTATATTCCATTCTCATCAAGAACTAACTGCATACTATTAAGAGAATCATTAGTGTAGATTTCTCCACTCTTGAAAGTTTGTCCTCTTACGGGAAGTTTGACTTGGAAGTATTTGAAGATCCTTGTTAATAATCTCCCATAAGGCAATGCCTTATGCTCAGTTCTTATAGCTGCCATTATATTCTTTAGCACTATATATATATCCAAAATTCATTTTTCTTTTCTTATGCATGACTAGTATAGTTACAAGATACATATTATCAACGAAGATTTGTGCTCAAAGTATGCTATAATCAAGTGAGTAAGCATGTGATGCAAAAATTCTTTCACTAGCATAAAAAGGCTTTTATCTCTCTCTCCTTTCTAGTATTGAGGCTTCTTATCATTTATATATATATAGGCATTCTCAATTCTTTCATGTGAGTATAACTCTATTATAAAACAATGTCCCCAGAAGAATAATGCCTAAACCCAACATCCTCAACATCACAAATTCTATTGAGCAATGCATTATCAATCTCAAAAATTAACTTGTGATATTTTTGAAGAATACTACTAAATAGCTTTTATTACCAACTTGCTTAACTCTTTCTTCCTTAATATTTGCATAAACTTCATAAACTAAGGAAGGCAACAAAGATTCATCAAACATAAGCAAACTAGTCCAACTCATATCATTTAAAAATGAGAGTATATTACTCATTTCGGATAGTTTGATGACATCCACCTTGTAGCTGGGATTTTTTCTTATGATTCCTTTTTGTCCAATCATCAAATTCAGTAGCAGCCTCCATCGTGACAAATCTATCAAGCCTTGACATGCTTTGAGGAAAATGAACCTTCCTTGGTTCATTGATCACTGGTCATCTATCATTTTCTTTGGCTTTTCCGATTCCTTTTCCCATGCTTGGCTTTAGTGTCCTCACTTGGATGCTACAACACTTGAATACACTTATTAGTTATTGGATTTTGAAATTCCTAAGCTTCTTCTAAGATTGGTCAAACCTTTCTTCGACCAATGGCTTAGTAACAATATCATTAATTTGTTTATTAATGCAAACATGCTTTAAACAAGTATTACCTTTAGTAGAGTGATCTCTAATGAGATGAAGTTTGATCTCTATATGCTTTATCATAGTTTGTTGAATAGTATGATGATCAAATTTATTGCATTAATGTTATCACATAACATAGCCACACATTTGAAATAGAACATAATGACTTGGGGTATCAATAAGTTAATAGAGAATGTATTTAACAACAATCAAATGAAACTCTTTAGGACAAGATGAAATCTAGCACACAAGCACATGGCAAACATAATATTGGCTCTACTTGTCGTCAAATAGAGTTGACTACTCCTATGAAACCATTTTATTCTTGTCAAGCATAGTTGATAAACTTATGGATGCTTATACCTTAACTTGATTCATAAAAGTGCCATCCTTGGTTTGCTTGATTTGTAGGCCAAGAAAGAAATTGAGTTTTCCTATCATGCTTATTTCAATTTTACTTTGCATCAACTTGGAAAACACATTACAAAGTGAAGTATTAGAAGCACAAAAAATTGTATCATGTATTCGGACAAGTTATAGATCATTGTTGCATGAGGATTTTATAAAAGGGTAGTTTCAGTATTCCTCTTGAAAATCTTTTGAAAGAAGGAAACTACTCAAGGAAACTAGGGGCTGGTTTTAAACCATTCAAAACTTAGGATAGTTTGAAAATATGGTTAGGAAACTTTTCATGAGCAAAACCGAGTGATTGTTCCATATAAACCACTTCCTCAATAGAACCATTTAGAAAAGCACTTTTGACATTCATTTGAAATAACTTAAAGCAAGTACAAGTCAAAAGCATTCTTATCGACTCAAGTCTAGCATTCGGAACAAAGGTTTCATATCATAATCAAATTCCTCTTCTTGATTGAATCCTTAGGCAACAAGTCTAACCTTGTTTCTAACAACTTCTTCGGATTCAATAAGTTTATTTCTAAAAACCATTTAGTTCCAATAATAGAATGATCATGAGATTTAGGAATATCCAAAATATTGTATCTTTCAAATTTATTTAATTCCTCTTGCATAGCAATAATCCAAAAATCATCACACAAGGCATCATCAATACTTTTAGGCTCATATGAAATAAAAGAATAAAGTTATTGATAAAATACCGCCTTATTTTTACTCCTTGGGAGATATCACCAATGATTTGCTCCTTAGGGTGGCCTTTGTGGATATCATAAGTTCTTTGGGAGCTCTTGGTCACCACTAGGTTGGTCATCTTGATTTTGTTCAATCATTTCTTCCTCATTGGTATGATCCTCCAAAGTTGGTGCTTGAAGATGACTTTGATATTCATTCATAGATGTACCTACATCATCTTCATCTTTTTCTTTCCCAAGTGAATGTAAGATTCATCAAAAATAAACATGAATGGTTTCCTCATCATATAAGATTCTTTTTCATTATAAACTCTATAGGCCTTTTTTTGTTAGAATAATAGTTAAGAGATATATCTACATCCAATTTTCTATCAAATTTAAGTAAGTTTTCACAAGTATTCAGAATAAGACATTTATAACCAAACACTTTAAAATATGCAATTTTAGGCATTTTATAAAAGAGAATTCAAAAAGATGTTTTCCTTCAAAATGATCTTAAAAAGAATTCTATTTTTTCATTGCATGTGATGTTTACAACTTTGAACCAAAAATATTTTTGAAGAAGAATTTTCACAAAGCATGGACCTAGCCAATTTTTTTTTACAAAGTTCAAATTTTTCCTTTCAATAACACCATTTTTTTGTGGGTTTTTTTGCAGTTGAAACAATTATATGAAATTCAATTTTTCATGACAAATTTTGTGAAGACTTGGTTGTAAAATTCTCCCATTGTCACTTCTAATGGAAATCAATTTTCACTCAAAGGAGGTTTAGACTTTTTGAATAGTTTTTTTTTAAAAACTTATGAAACACTTCATCCTTTTGAGCAAAGAAGAATGCTAAAGTGAATATTGAAAAATCATCAACTAATACTAAGGCATACTTCAAGTTATCAATACTAGAGTTTCTCATAAGTCCAAATCAATCCATATGAATCAAGCTCAAGATGTTTTGAGGTCTAAATGAATTTTCATGTGTTTGAAAAATTCTCTAGTTCGCTTTTCCATATTGACAAGTGTCTTGAAGACAATTTTCTCAAAACACATTTTTTAGCAATCCTCCAACTAAATCTTGAGAGGAAAGTTTGTTCAACAAATCCATATTCACTCGACCAAATCTTCTATGCCAAGAATGTCCATCATTATCGTAAGCCACAAGACATTCAAGCTTATCAAGATAAAACACATAATGAAACATTTTGCAAGTAATTGATCAAAATCACAAAATGTCATATTGTCATATAAATTCGGACGACCGAATTTATGGTGTACATCCAAACCCTTTTTGTAGAGTTTTAAGAAGATGATTTTGGTAAACCAAATGCATAGATAGTCAATCATGGCTATTTTATTCATCTTATCATGACATATAGTCAACTTCAAGAACATATCAACAATGAATTTAATTCCACATTATCAATGTTATCTAATCAATTTCATAGAAGCAATTGGTAAGTCTTGGTTGGCAAATCTTTAAATCTTAACAACAAAGAATGCTCAACTAAAACTTCATATGTTGGCATTTAACTTCTTATCCATTGTCACACAATTGGCTAATACTAAGCAAGTTAAAGTTCAAATCAGCAATAAGCCACATTTGTTTAAAAAGAAGAGAGGAACCTTTACCAACATTGGTTACTCCAAGAATTCTTCCTTTCTTCTTGTCTCAAAAACAAATTCTTCATCAGTTGCTTTTGACCTTGATTATGAATGAGATGTTTTCTATTATTCTTTAAGCCAACATCATCAATGTACCGCTTAGTGGTGCTTGAGTTTGAATTAAAGTGCACTGCAATAAAGAAGAGGAAGTATCCTTTGGTACCCATACTTTCTTGGGTCCGTGAGGGTTAGTAATAATTCCCTTAACTCTCCAAATGGTTTTTTACACCATTCTCTACTTTTCTTTTAACATAACATTTGGTGACTTTATGTCCATGTTTTCCACAATAAGTACAACAAGTATGATGCATGGAAGTAGAAGTAGCTCTAACAAAGAAGTTGTTGTATTTAGGCACATTATTTACATAATTATAACCAAGACCATTTTTTACAAGAGGAGATCTTTGAACTCCAAGAATTTTATTAAGATTGTCCCTTCCTTTTGTAAATTTTTCTATACATGATGTAAGTTCATAAACCTTCTTTTTCAAAATCTCATGATCAACAAGCATTCTTTCAAGAGACAAAATATTTTCACAAAGAATCTTATTTTCAAGGGACATGTTTTGCAAAGAGACATTTAAAACTTCTTTTTTAATATTCAAGAATTCAATAGAATCAAAAAGCTTTTTATTTTCACAAAATAATTTTTGAATTCTCATTCAATAAATCATTAATTTTGATTTTCATTTCCTTATTCCTTTTTGAAGCCTTTTTTTAATTCTCCATACATCTCAACAAGTAATTCACTAGGATCATCAATATTATCAATATCATCATCACTATAAGTAGAGGTAGAAGGAGTGGATTGTACCTCATCATTTATTGCCATAAAGCATACATCTACTCTTTCTTCTTCATGAGTAGCTTGAAGTAGTTTCCACATATCATGAGCGGTGTCGCATTCACTCACTTGATCGTACACAATCATATCCAGTGCACAACTCAAGATATTCATGGCTTGGTAATTCATTGTCATCTTCTTTGAGTCACCCTCATCAAATTCATCCATAGACTTTGGCTCTTTAGTAACTCCATCAATTCTCATTTTCATTGGTATGTAAGGACCTTTCTCAACAATATTCCACAAATCAAAGTTAATAGAACAAATATATATCTTAACTCTAGATTTCCAAAATGTGTAATTTGTTCCATCAAACAAAGGGTGGTCTATTTGTGGAGAAACCTTCCATATAAGGCAAATTTGATAAACTAGCCATATGATCTTTACTTCTAGGTTGTTAAACCTTAAAAAGAAGACCTTGCTCTGACACCAATTGTAAGACCTAAGGGGGGGGTGAATTAGGTCTTAGGCTAATTATCGAAATCTTTTCGTTGTTTTGAAAATCCTTTGCCTTAATAAAAGCTCTTCTTTAATTCCACAAGCTTCAAGTTTATATGTGATGTGATGGTTAAGATAATATCATCAAACTACAACCAATCAATCAACAACAATCAATAAGTAATAATAACATGAGCATGTAAATAAATAAAGCTATAAGAAAATGAACACACGATTTATAGTGGTTCGATCTCTCCAAGATCTACATCCACTACCTTGAGTTCACACTCAAGGATTTCAACCAATCCACTATATGCTCAATTTCAACAATTACATAAGAGGCTCACCACACAATGGTTTTACACTCACAACCTCTTTTAGTAATGTTTACAATACAAGGTTCACCAAAAACAATGGTTTTATATCTTAAACAACCTTGAATCACACTTTCAAGGATCACCCTTATCTAAAGGATTTTATGTTATCAAGATAACCTTGCTAGAGCTAGTAGAACTACAGAATATGATAAATAAATGAGAGTGTGTAGAAGTTACCACTTGATGGTAGATATTACACAAATTTGCACCTTCACACTTTGATATCTTTGGATTAATCAATTGAATGCACAAGACATAAGAGAGCTTAAGAAATGTTTGCTAAATGCTTTTGAATGCTTGGAGTTTTCAAGATTTCAAGAGTTACAAAAATTTGCATGTTTATGGATTTTATAGAATTTGAAAATCTGTTAAAACGCTCATAAAACGGCTAGTAACTGCTAGTTTCGTAAAATTCGGACGATCGAATTTCTTGGCTGCGTCCCGAATCTTCGTCCGAATTTCTCTCGGATGAATAGTAACCATGCTGAGAACAAAAATTCGGACGACCAATTTTTTTTGCTGCGTCCCGAATCTTCTTCCGAATTTCTCTGGAAGAACAAAGTGACTATGCTTGAAGGCCAAAAAATTGGACGACCAATTTTTTGGTCATGCGTCCCGAATCTTCTTCCGAATTTCTCTGGAAGAATAGTAGCAAACTTTTTGCTACAAAATTCGGACGACCGAATTTTTTTGAAAGCATTTTCTAACTTTGTAAAATCATTTGAGATATAACTTCAATGAGTTTGAAAAACATTTGATATATATAGAAAACTTATTTAACTATATTTAAGCTTGAAAAACATGAACATATGAAGTTTACAAACATATCTTATAAAAAAGATTCATTCAAAGACTTTTAAGATCATAAGATTATTTTTTATGCTCTCTTATGCATTCAATGATAACCAAGACATGCAAGTGTAGAGTTTACATAGAAATTTACCTAAAAAGTTAAATGCACTCTACATTTCAAGTCTTCAATGCCTTTTGATCATCTTTAGAACAACATTCTTCAAACTTCAAATACTTGCTTAAATGAAGTTGTTCTTGAACTTTTGCTTCAAAGCAATGAGACTTCATACTTCTCAAATTACGGAACCTATCACACAATAATCAAACATTTTAGTCCTCATCAATATTTGTCATTAATTAAAACTATATAATTTGACCTTAGGGCTAACAATCTCCCCCTTTTTGATGATGACAAACTTTGATGCAAAATGTGATAGATTAAAACAATGTAGTAGATAGAAGTATTAATGTCAATGATAGAAAATAACCAATTTAGTACATTGACATACAAATGGCTCAATATGAGCCTATGACCCAACCAACCTCCATTTGCCTCCTTCCTTCCAACAACATATAGAAGATATAGCATTTAAGTATTTAGAAAACTTCTAAGAGAGGTTTTAAAGGTCAGAAAAAGATTAACATTACTCCCCCCTTAGATTGTGCTCATTTTTCAACAAGTTTGGACTTGAGATGCTATGCATCCGAATTTTGACATATCAAGTCCAAATTGTAAAATTAGTGAAACGAAAGCTTCAATTTTTGAAAATAATCTTTCCTAAGGTTGTTCAAACATAGTGGAAGAGATTAAAACAAGTTTGAATCAATTTGAACAACAATAGAGCACATTTTGGCAACAAAAGATGCATGCATCCGAATTTCAGAACATGCATCCGAATTCTTAAACCTTGCATCCGAATTTTTTAAATCTTAAGTCCAAACTGCAATAAATTCAATATAATGAATGTTTAAAGTGAAATAAAGTGTTCCTAAGGTTGTTCAAACATAATGGAAGAGATTAAAACATATTTGAATCAATTTGAACAACAAAAGAGCACATTTTGGCAACAAAATATGGATGCATCCGAATTTTTAAAACATGCATCCGAATTTTGAATCATGCATCCGAATTTTAAGATTTCAAATCCAAAATGTAAAATATGTGAGATAACAACTTTAATTTTTGAAAATAAGCTTTTATAAGATTGTTCAAATATGATAGAAAGGATTAAAACAGTTTTCAAACAATTTGAACAACAGAAAAGACATTTTTGACAAGAAGATCTTGATGCGTCCGAATTTTTTGGTCTCGCATCCCAATTTCAAGTCCAAATTTTTTGGAAACAAGTTGAAAAGGTGATTTTGCATTTTCAAATGAACTATAGAAGTACTCAAATATGTATAGCTACAATAGCACTCAGTTTATCTTTGCAAAACCACAAAACTCATGTATTTAATTGTTTTCATGATGTAATGTAAAGTCATAGGTCAAGTCAAGAACCATGATAAAAACTTCACAATCCCAACTTAACCATTTTCAAAATCTCAGAAAACAATCATTTTAAATTTCAAATGCAACCAATTAGTTTCACAGTACACATTCATAGCATATTTTCATTACACATCACAATTTCATCAAGCAATTGTAGTACAACAAACACATAGCATATTTTGTTCTTTTCTCCCCCTTGACATATGCATGGATTTTCAGAAAATTCACACATTTTCTATTCATGCATGAGGAATTCCACTGCTATTTCACATTTTCACACATTTTGTCAATCTGCTATTTCACATTTTCACACATTTTGTCATCCCATTTCTTCTCCCCCTTTTGTCATCACTCAAAGATGGGGTTAATGAAAGTGAGACATCATGTATCACAATAAGCAGTATATGGACTAAACCTCATTTAGCAATTAAGCAATATATTGACCAACTCTCATAAATAGTATATGTCTAGTCAAATAATTATCATCCTAACAGACAATAATCATTATGTAGCATTTCAACAATGATAAATCAAATTCTTCTCCCCTTTTTTTTTAGCAGCAATTAAACTTGGGGTGAGAGTATTTGGACAACAAAAGTGAAACAAAAGAAGCTCTTATCACAAAGATTTCACATATTGAGATTCAAATCATTATAATGACTAGAAAGGCACAAGTAAATTTCAATATTAAAGCATAACATGTGCATCAAGGAATAAACTAAAATAAGCATCAAAATAGAGTTTAGGGATAGAAAGGCTTAGTCTTGGATGCGTTTCATGGTCTTCACTTCCAAATTTGTTTGTTATGATGGCCATGTCTCCCTTGAGCTCCATATGATGGGGTCCTTCATTTGTTGACTCCTTACTCGTGTAGTTCCCGCTTTGGAAAACTACCAATTTGAGAGGGTTTTTGGATCTTCTTTCTTTGAACCACATTTTCCTCCCTTGGCTGAAGGATATTGGTGATGGATTTGTGCTTTGACTTTGTTAAACTTCCTTCACCTCCTTCTTCTTGCTTGTTCTCTGGGGCTTCACTTCTTGTTCTTCATTCTCATGCTCTTCTTCTTCTTCTGCTTTATAGGAACTTGCACCGTTTAAAACCCTTGAGAAATCTTTCTCAAGTCTTCTTCCATATTCTTGACTCTAGCTTCTAAACCATCAAATTTGCCAAGAATTATCAGAGCAAAAGACTTGAAGAATTTGTCCATCATCTTCATTTTTTCTACATGGTTGTTCAATGTCTATTGAAACACCTTGGCAACTATGGTATCACCTCTAGTGAGATTGTCATCTTCAACTTCTTTTCCTTCAATAGAGAGTACCTCTTCAAATAGTTTTCTTTTGTGGAAGGTTGCTCCCCCTCGCTAGATGAGTCATGCCTCTTCTTTGTCTTCATTTCCCTTGCCAATATTTCTTCTTCATCTTCTTCTTCCTCAACCTCTTCACTTTCTTCAACCTCTTCTCTTCTTAAAGGAGTTTCTACTTTTGTTCTCTATATTCCATTCTCATCAAGAACTAACTGCATACTATTAAGAGAATCATTAGTGTAGATTTCTCCACTCTTGAAAGTTTGTCCTCTTACGGGAAGTTTGACTTGGAAGTATTTGAAGATCCTTGTTAATAATCTCCCATAAGGCAATGCCTTATGCTCGGTTCTTATAGCTGCCATTATATTCTTTAGCACTATATATATATCCAAAATTCATTTTTTCTTTTCTTATGCATGACTAGTATAGTTACAGACATACATATTATCAACGAAGATTTGTGCTCAAAGTATGCTATAATCAAGGGAGTAAGCATGTGATGCAAAAATTCTTTCACTAGCATAAAAAGGCTTTTATCTCTCTCTCCTTTCTAGTATTGAGGCTTCTTATCATTTATATATATATAGGCATTCTCAATTCTTTCATGTGAGTATAACTCTATTATAAAACAATGTCCCCGTAAGAATAATGCCTAAACCCAACATCCTCAACATCACAAATTCTATTGAGCAATGCATTATCAATCTCAAAAATTAACTTGTGATATTTTTTGAAGAATACTACTAAATAGCTTTTATTACCAACTTGCTTAACTCTTTCTTCCTTAATATTTGCATAAACTTCATAAACTAAGGAAGGCAACAACATTCATCAAACATAAGCAAACTAGTCCAACTCATATCATTTAAAAATGAGAGTATATTACTCATTTCGGATAGTTTGATGACATCCACCTTGTAGCTGGGATTTTTCTTATGATTCCTTTTTGTCCAATCATCAAATTCAGTAGCAGCCTCCACTGTGACAAATCTATCAAGCCTTGACATGCTTTGAGGAAAATGAACCTTCCTTGGTTCATTGATCACTGGTCATCTATCATTTTCTTTGGCTTTTCCGATTCCTTTTCCCATGCTTGGCTTTAGTGTCCTCACTTGGATGCTACAACACTTGAATACACTTATTAGTTATTGGATTTTTGAAATTCCTAAGCTTCTTCTAAGATTGGTCAAACCTTTCTTCGACCAATGGCTTAGTAACAATATCATTAATTTGTTTATTAATGCAAACATGCTTTAAACAAGTATTACCTTTAGTAGAGTGATCTCTAATGAGATGAAGTTTGATCTCTATATGCTTTATCATAGTTTGTTGAATAGTATGATGATCAAATTTATTGCATTAATGTTATCACATAACATAGCCACACATTTGAAATAGAACATAATGACTTGGGGTATCAATAAGTTAATAGAGAATGTATTTAACAACAATCAAATGAAACTCTTTAGGACAAGATGAAATCTAGCACACAAGCACATGGCAAACATAATATTGGCTCTACTTGCTGTCAAATAGAGTTGACTACTCCTATGAAACCATTTTATTCTTGTCAAGCATAGTTGATAAACTTATGGATGCTTATACCTTAACTTGATTCATAAAAGTGCCATCCTTGGTTTGCTTGATTTGTAGGCCAAGAAAGAAATTGAGTTTTCCTATCATGCTTATTTCAATTTTACTTTGCATCAACTTGGAAAACACATTACAAAGTGAAGTATTAGAAGCACAAAAAATTGTATCATGTATTCGGACAAGTTATAGATCATTGTTGCATGAGGATTTTATAAAAGGGTAGTTTCAGTATTCCTCTTGAAAATCTTTTGAAAGAAGGAAACTACTCAAGGAAACTAGGGGCTGGTTTTAAACCATTCAAAACTTAGGATAGTTTGAAAATATGGTTAGGAAACTTTTCATGAGCAAAACCGGGTGATTGTTCCATATAAACCACTTCCTCAATAGAACCATTTAGAAAAGCACTTTTGACATTCATTTGAAATAACTTAAAGCAAGTACAAGTCAAAAGCATTCTTATCGACTCAAGTCTAGCATTCGGAACAAAGGTTTCATATCATAATCAAATTCCTCTTCTTGATTGAATCCTTAGGCAACAAGTCTAACCTTGTTTCTAACAACTTCTTCGGATTCAATAAGTTTATTTCTAAAAACCATTTAGTTCCAATAATAGAATGATCATGAGATTTAGGAATATCCAAAATATTGTATCTTTCAAATTTATTTAATTCCTCTTGCATAGCAATAATCCAAAAATCATCACACAAGGCATCATCAATACTTTTAGGCTCATATGAAATAAAAGAATAAAGTTATTGATAAAATACCGCCTTATTTTTACTCCTTGGGAGATATCACCAATGATTTGCTCCTTAGGGTGGCCTTTGTGGATATCATAAGTTCTTTGGGAGCTCTTGGTCACCACTAGGTTGGTCATCTTGATTTTGTTCAATCATTTCTTCCTCATTGGTATGATCCTCCAAAGTTGGTGCTTGAAGATGACTTTGATATTCATTCATAGATGTACCTACATCATCTTCATCTTTTTCTTTCCCAAGTGAATGTAAGATTCATCAAAAAATAAACATGAATGGTTTCCTCATCATATAAGATTCTTTTTCATTATAAACTCTATAGGCCTTTTTTTGTTAGAATAATAGTTAAGAGATATATCTACATCCAATTTTCTATCAAATTTAAGTAAGTTTTCACAAGTATTCAGAATAAGACATTTATAACCAAACACTTTAAAATATGCAATTTTAGGCATTTTATAAAAGAGAATTCAAAAGATGTTTTCCTTCAAAATGATCTTAAAAAGAATTCTATTTTTTCATTGCATGTGATGTTTACAACTTTGAACCAAAAATATTTTTGAAGAAGAATTTTCACAAAGCATGGACCTAGCCAATTTTTTTTTACAAAGTTCAAATTTTCCTTTCAATAACACCATTTTTTTGTGGGGTTTTTTTGCAGTTGAAACAATTATATGAAATTCAATTTTCATGACAAATTTTGTGAAGACTTGGTTGTAAAATTCTCCCATTGTCACTTCTAATGGAAATCAATTTTCACTCAAAGGAGGTTTAGACTTTTTGAATAGTTTTTTTTTAAAAACTTATGAAACACTTCATCCTTTTTGAGCAAAGAAGAATGCTAAAGTGAATATTGAAAAATCATCAACTACTACTAAGGCATACTTCAAGTTATCAATACTAGAGTTTCTCATAAGTCCAAATCAATCCATATGAATCAAGCTCAAGATGTTTTGAGGTCTAAATGAATTTTCATGTGTTTGAAAAAATTCTCTAGTTCGTTTTCCATATTGACAAGTGTCTTGAAGACAATTTTCTCAAAACACATTTTTTAGCAATCCTCCAACTAAATCTTGAGAGGAAAGTTTGTTCAACAAATCCATATTCACTCGACCAAATCTTCTATGCCAAGAATGTCCATCATTATCGTAAGCCACAAGACATTCAAGCTTATCAAGATAAAACACATAATGAAACATTTTGCAAGTAATTGATCAAAATCACAAAATGTCATATTGTCATATAAATTCGGACGACCGAATTTATGGTGTACATCCAAACCCTTTTTGTAGAGTTTTAAGAAGATGATTTTGGTAAACCAAATGCATAGATAGTCAATCATGGCTATTTTATTCATCTTATCATGACATATAGTCAACTTCAAGAACATATCAACAATGAATTTAATTCCACATTATCAATGTTATCTAATCAATTTCATAGAAGCAATTGGTAAGTCTTGGTTGGCAAATCTTTAAATCTTAACAACAAAGAATGCTCAACTAAAACTTCATATGTTGGCATTTAACTTCTTATCCATTGTCACACAATTGGCTAATACTAAGCAAGTTAAAGTTCAAATCAGCAATAAGCCACATTTGTTTAAAAAGAAGAGAGGAACCTTTACCAACATTGGTTACTCCAAGAATTCTTCCTTTCTTCTTGTCTCAAAAACAAATTCTTCATCAGTTGCTTTGACCTTGATTATGAATGAGATGTTTTCTATTATTCTTTAAGCCAACATCATCAATGTACCGCTTAGTGGTGCTTGAGTTTGAATTAAAGTGCACCTGCAATAAAGAAGAGGAAGTATCCTTTGGTACCCATACTTTCTTGGGTCCGTGAGGGTTAGTAATAATTCCCTTAACTCTCCAAATGGTTTTTACACCATTCTCTACTTTTCTTTTAACATAACATTTGGTGACTTTATGTCCATGTTTTCCACAATAAGTACAACAAGTATGATGCATGGAAGTAGAAGTAGCTCTAACAAAGAAGTTGTTGTATTTAGGCACATTATTTACATAATTATAACCAAGACCATTTTTTACAAGAGGAGATCTTTGAACTCCAAGAATTTTATTAAGATTGTCCCTTCCTTTTGTAAATTTTTCTATACATGATGTAAGTTCATAAACCTTCTTTTTCAAAATCTCATGATCAACAAGCATTCTTTCAAGAGACAAAATATTTTCACAAAGAATCTTATTTTCAAGGGACATGTTTTGCAAAGAGACATTTAAAACTTCTTTTTTAATATTCAAGAATTCAATAGAATCAAAAAGCTTTTTATTTTCACAAAATAATTTTGAATTCTCATTCAATAAATCATTAATTTTGATTTTCATTTCCTTATTCCTTTTTGAAGCCTTTTTTTAATTCTCCATACATCTCAACAAGTAATTCACTAGGATCATCAATATTATCAATATCATCATCACTATAAGTAGAGGTAGAAGGAGTGGATTGTACCTCATCATTTATTGCCATAAAGCATACATCTACTCTTTCTTCTTCATGAGTAGCTTGAAGTAGTTTCCACATATCATGAGCGGTGTCGCATTCACTCACTTGATCGTACACAATCATATCCAGTGCACAACTCAAGATATTCATGGCTTGGTAATTCATTGTCATCTTCTTTGAGTCACCCTCATCAAATTCGTCCATAGACTTTGGCTCTTTAGTAACTCCATCAATTCTCATTTTCATTGGTATGTAAGGACCTTTCTCAACAATATTCCACAAATCAAAGTTAATAGAACAAATATATATCTTAACTCTAGATTTCCAAAATGTGTAATTTGTTCCATCAAACAAAGGGTGGTCTATTTGTGGAGAAACCTTCCATATAAGGCAAATTTGATAAACTAGCCATATGATCTTTACTTCTAGGTTGTTAAACCTTAAAAAGAAGACCTTGCTCTGACACCAATTGTAAGACCTAAGGGGGGGTGAATTAGGTCTTAGGCTAATTATCGAAATCTTTTCGTTGTTTTGAAAATCCTTTGCCTTAATAAAAGCTCTTCTTTAATTCCACAAGCTTCAAGTTTATATGTGATGTGATGGTTAAGATAATATCATCAAACTACAACCAATCAATCAACAACAATCAATAAGTAATAATAACATGAGCATGTAAATAAATAAAGCTATAAGAAAATGAACACACGATTTATAGTGGTTCGATCTCTCCAAGATCTACATCCACTACCTTGAGTTCACACTCAAGGATTTCAACCAATCCACTATATGCTCAATTTCAACAATTACATAAGAGGCTCACCACACAATGGTTTTACACTCACAACCTCTTTTAGTAATGTTTACAATACAAGGTTCACCAAAAACAATGGTTTTATATCTTAAACAACCTTGAATCACACTTTCAAGGATCACCCTTATCTAAAGGATTTTATGTTATCAAGATAACCTTGCTAGAGCTAGTAGAACTACAGAATATGATAAATAAATGAGAGTGTGTAGAAGTTACCACTTGATGGTAGATATTACACAAATTTGCACCTTCACACTTTGATATCTTTGGATTAATCAATTGAATGCACAAGACATAAGAGAGCTTAAGAAATGTTTGCTAAATGCTTTTGAATGCTTGGAGTTTTCAAGATTTCAAGAGTTACAAAAATTTGCATGTTTATGGATTTTATAGAATTTGAAAATCTGTTAAAACGTTCATAAAACGGCTAGTAACGGCTAGTTTCAGAAAATTCGGACGACCGAATTTCTTGGTCTACGTCCGAATCTTCGTCCAATTTCTCTGGATGAATAGTAACCATGTTGAGAACAAAAATTCGGACGACCGAAATTTTTTTTGCTGCGTCCGAATCTTCTTCCGAATTTCTCTGGAAGAACAAAGTGACCATGCTTTGAAGGCCAAAAATTCGGACGACCGAATTTTTTTGGTCATGCGTCCGAATCTTCTTCCGAATTTCTCCGGAAGAATAGTAGCAAACTTTTTGCTACAAAAATTCGGACGACCGAATTTTTTTGAAAGCATTTTCTAACTTTGTAAAATCATTTGAGATATAACTTCAATGAGTTTGAAAAACATTTGATATATATAGAAAACTTATTTAACTATATTTAAGCTTGAAAAACATGAACATATGAAGTTTACAAACATATCTTATAAAAAAGATTCATTCAAAGACTTTTAAGATCATAAGATTATTTTTATGCTCTCTTATGCATTCAATGATAACCAAGACATGCAAGTGTAGAGTTTACATAGAAATTTACCTAAAAGTTAAATGCACTCTACATTTCAAGTCTTCAATGCCTTTTGATCATCTTTAGAACAACATTCTTCAAACTTCAAATACTTGCTTAAATGAAGTTGTTCTTGAACTTTTGCTTCAAAGCAATGAGACTTCATACTTCTCAAATTACAGAACCTATCACACAATAATCAAACATTTTAGTCCTCATCAATATTTGTCATTAATTAAAACTATATAATTTGACCTTAGGGCTAACAATCTCCCCCTTTTTGATGATGACAAACTTTGATGCAAAATGTGATAGATTAAAACAATGTAGTAGATAGAAGTATTAATGTCAATGATAGAAAATAACCAATTTAGTACATTGACATACAAATGGCTCAATATGAGCCTATGACCCAACCAACCTCCATTTGCCTCCTTCCTTCCAACAACATATAGAAGATATAGCATTTAAGTATTTAGAAAACTTCTAAGAGAGGTTTTAAAGGTCAGAAAAGATTAACATTACTCCCCCTTAGATTGTGCTCATTTTTCAACAAGTTTGGACTTGAGATGCTATGCATCCGAATTTTGACATATCAAGTCCAAATTGTAAAATTAGTGAAACGAAAGCTTCAATTTTTGAAAATAATCTTTCCTAAGGTTGTTCAAACATAGTGGAAGAGATTAAAACAAGTTTGAATCAATTTGAACAACAATAGAGCACATTTTGGCAACAAAAGATGCATGCATCCGAATTTCAGAACATGCATCCGAATTCTTAAACCTTGCATCCGAATTTTTTAAATCTTAAGTCCAAACTGCAATAAATTCAATATAATGAATGTTTAAAGTGAAATAAAGTGTTCCTAAGGTTGTTCAAACATAATGGAAGAGATTAAAACATATTTGAATCAATTTGAACAACAAAAGAGCACATTTTGGCAACAAAATATGGATGCATCCGAATTTTTAAAACATGCATCCGAATTTTGAATCATGCATCCGAATTTTAAGATTTCAAATCCAAAATGTAAAATATGTGAGATAACAACTTTAATTTTTGAAAATAAGCTTTTATAAGATTGTTCAAATATGATAGAAAGGATTAAAACAGTTTTCAAACAATTTGAACAACAGAAAAGACATTTTTGACAAGAAGATCTTGATGCGTCCGAATTTTTGGTCTGCATCCCAATTTCAAGTCCAAATTTTTGGAAACAAGTTGAAAAGGTGATTTTGCATTTTCAAATGAACTATAGAAGTACTCAAATATGTATAGCTACAATAGCACTCAGTTTATCTTTGCAAAACCACAAAACTCATGTATTTAATTGTTTTCATGATGTAATGTAAAGTCATAGGTCAAGTCAAGAACCATGATAAAAACTTCACAATCCCAACTTAACCATTTTCAAAATCTCAGAAAACAATCATTTTAAATTTCAAATGCAACCAATTAGTTTCACAGTACACATTCATAGCATATTTTCATTACACATCACAATTTCATCAAGCAATTGTAGTACAACAAACACATAGCATATTTTGTTCTTTCTCCCCCTTGACATATGCATGGATTTTCAGAAAATTCACACATTTTCTATTCATGCATGAGGAATTCCACTGCTATTTCACATTTTCACACATTTTGTCAACTGCTATTTCACATTTTCACACATTTTGTCATCCCATTTCTTCTCCCCCTTTTGTCATCACTCAAAGATGGGGTTAATGAAAGTGAGACATCATGTATCACAATAAGCAGTATATGGACTAAACCTCATTTAGCAATTAAGCAATATATTGACCAACTCTCATAAATAGTATATGTCTAGTCAAATAATTATCATCCTAACAGCAATAATCATTATGTAGCATTTCAACAATGATAAATCAAATTCTTCTCCCCTTTTTTTTTAGCAGCAATTAAACTTGGGGTGAGAGTATTTGGACAACAAAAGTGAAACAAAAGAAGCTCTTATCACAAAGATTTCACATATTGAGATTCAAATCATTATAATGACTAGAAAGGCACAAGTAAATTTCAATATTAAAGCATAACATGTGCATCAAGGAATAAACTAAAATAAGCATCAAAATAGAGTTTAGGGATAGAAAGGCTTAGTCTTGGATGCGTTTCATGGTCTTCACTTCCAAATTTGTTTGTTATGATGGCCATGTCTCCCTTGAGCTCCATATGATGGGGTCCTTCATTTGTTGACTCCTTACTCGTGTAGTTCCCGCTTTGGAAAACTACCAATTTGAGAGGGTTTTTGGATCTTCTTTCTTTGAACCACATTTTCCTCCCTTGGCTGAAGGATATTGGTGATGGATTTGTGCTTTGACTTTGTTAAACTTCCTTCACCTCCTTCTTCTTGCTTGTTCTCTCGGGGCTTCACTTCTTGTTCTTCATTCTCATGCTCTTCTTCTTCTTCTCGCTTTATAGGAACTTGCACTGTTTAAAACCCTTGAGAAATCTTTCTCAAGTCTTCTTCCATATTCTTGACTCTAGCTTCTAAACCATCAAATTTGCCAAGAATTATCAGAGCAAAAGACTTGAAGAATTTGTCCATCATCTTCATTTTTTCTACATGGTTGTTCAATGTCTATTGAAACACCTTGGCAACTATGGTATCACCTCTAGTGAGATTGTCATCTTCAACTTCTTTTCCTTCAATAGAGAGTACCTCTTCAAATAGTTTTCTTTTGTGGAAGGTTGCTCCCCCTCGCTAGATGAGTCATGCCTCTTCTTTGTCTTCATTTCCCTTGCCAATATTTCTTCTTCATCTTCTTCTTCCTCAACCTCTTCACTTTCTTCAACCTCTTCTCTTCTTAAAGGAGTTTCTACTTTTGTTCTCTATATTCCATTCTCATCAAGAACTAACTGCATACTATTAAGAGAATCATTAGTGTAGATTTCTCCACTCTTGAAAGTTTGTCCTCTTACGGGAAGTTTGACTTGGAAGTATTTGAAGATCCTTGTTAATAATCTCCCATAAGGCAATGCCTTATGCTCGGTTCTTATAGCTGCCATTATATTCTTTAGCACTATATATATATCCAAAATTCATTTTTCTTTTCTTATGCATGACTAGTATAGTTACAGCATACATATTATCAACAGAAGATTTGTGCTCAAAGTATGCTATAATCAAGGGAGTAAGCATGTGATGCAAAATTCTTTCACTAGCATAAAAAGGCTTTTATCTCTCTCTCCTTTCTAGTATTGAGGCTTCTTATCATTTATATATATATAGGCATTCTCAATTCTTTCATGTGAGTATAACTCTATTATAAAACAATGTCCCCAGAAGAATAATGCCTAAACCCAACATCCTCAACATCACAAATTCTATTGAGCAATGCATTATCAATCTCAAAAATTAACTTGTGATATTTTTGAAGAATACTACTAAATAGCTTTTATTACCAACTTGCTTAACTCTTTCTTCCTTAATATTTGCATAAACTTCATAAACTAAGGAAGGCAACAACATTCATCAAACATAAGCAAACTAGTCCAACTCATATCATTTAAAAATGAGAGTATATTACTCATTTCGGATAGTTTGATGACATCCACCTTGTAGCTGGGATTTTTCTTATGATTCCTTTTTGTCCAATCATCAAATTCAGTAGCAGCCTCCACTGTGACAAATCTATCAAGCCTTGACATGCTTTGAGGAAAATGAACCTTCCTTGGTTCATTGATCACTGGTCATCTATCATTTTCTTTGGCTTTTCCGATTCCTTTTCCCATGCTTGGCTTTAGTGTCCTCACTTGGATGCTACAACACTTGAATACACTTATTAGTTATTGGATTTTGAAATTCCTAAGCTTCTTCTAAGATTGGTCAAACCTTTCTTCGACCAATGGCTTAGTAACAATATCATTAATTTGTTTATTAATGCAAACATGCTTTAAACAAGTATTACCTTTAGTAGAGTGATCTCTAATGAGATGAAGTTTGATCTCTATATGCTTTATCATAGTTTGTTGAATAGTATGATGATCAAATTTATTGCATTAATGTTATCACATAACATAGCCACACATTTGAAATAGAACATAATGACTTGGGGTATCAATAAGTTAATAGAGAATGTATTTAACAACAATCAAATGAAACTCTTTAGGACAAGATGAAATCTAGCACACAAGCACATGGCAAACATAATATTGGCTCTACTTGCTGTCAAATAGAGTTGACTACTCCTATGAAACCATTTTATTCTTGTCAAGCATAGTTGATAAACTTATGGATGCTTATACCTTAACTTGATTCATAAAAGTGCCATCCTTGGTTTGCTTGATTTGTAGGCCAAGAAAGAAATTGAGTTTTTCCTATCATGCTTATTTCAATTTTACTTTGCATCAACTTGGAAAACACATTACAAATTGAAGTATTAGAAGCACAAAAAATTGTATCATGTATTCGGACAAGTTATAGATCATTGTTGCATGAGGATTTTATAAAAGGGTAGTTTCAGTATTCCTCTTGAAAATCTTTTGAAAGAAGGAAACTACTCAAGGAAACTAGGGGCTGGTTTTAAACCATTCAAAACTTAGGATAGTTTGAAAATATGGTTAGGAAACTTTTCATGAGCAAAACCGGGTGATTGTTCCATATAAACCACTTCCTCAATAGAACCATTTAGAAAAGCACTTTTGACATTCATTTGAAATAACTTAAAGCAAGTACAAGTCAAAAGCATTCTTATCGACTCAAGTCTAGCATTCGAACAAAGGTTTCATATCATAATCAAATTCCTCTTCTTGATTGAATCCTTAGGCAACAAGTCTAACCTTGTTTCTAACAACTTCTTCGGATTCAATAAGTTTATTTCTAAAAACCATTTAGTTCCAATAATAGAATGATCATGAGATTTAGGAATATCCAAAATATTGTATCTTTCAAATTTATTTAATTCCTCTTGCATAGCAATAATCCAAAAATCATCACACAAGGCATCATCAATACTTTTAGGCTCATATGAAATAAAAAGAATAAAGTTATTGATAAAATACCGCCTTATTTTTACTCCTTGGGAGATATCACCAATGATTTGCTCCTTAGGGTGGCCTTTGTGGATATCATAAGTTCTTTGGGAGCTCTTGGTCACCACTAGGTTGGTCATCTTGATTTTGTTCAATCATTTCTTCCTCATTGGTATGATCCTCCAAAGTTGGTGCTTGAAGATGACTTTGATATTCATTCATAGATGTACCTACATCATCTTCATCTTTTCTTTCCCAAGTGAATGTAAGATTCATCAAAAATAAACATGAATGGTTTCCTCATCATATAAGATTCTTTTCATTATAAACTCTATAGGCCTTTTTTGTTAGAATAATAGTTAAGAGATATATCTACATCCAATTTTCTATCAAATTTAAGTAAGTTTTCACAAGTATTCAGAATAAGACATTTATAACCAAACACTTTAAAATATGCAATTTTAGGCATTTTATAAAAGAGAATTCAAAAGATGTTTTCCTTCAAAATGATCTTAAAAGAATTCTATTTTTCATTGCATGTGATGTTTACAACTTTGAACCAAAAATATTTTTGAAGAAGAATTTTCACAAAGCATGGACCTAGCCAATTTTTTTTACAAAGTTCAAATTTTCCTTTCAATAACACCATTTTTTGTGGGTTTTTTGCAGTTGAAACAATTATATGAAATTCAATTTTCATGACAAATTTTGTGAAGACTTGGTTGTAAAATTCTCCCATTGTCACTTCTAATGGAAATCAATTTTCACTCAAAGGAGGTTTAGACTTTTTGAATAGTTTTTTTTTAAAAAACTTATGAAACACTTCATCCTTTTGAGCAAAGAAGAATGCTAAAGTGAATATTGAAAAATCATCAACTACTACTAAGGCATACTTCAAGTTATCAATACTAGAGTTTCTCATAAGTCCAAATCAATCCATATGAATCAAGCTCAAGATGTTTTGAGGTCTAAATGAATTTTCATGTGTTTGAAAAATTCTCTAGTTCGTTTTCCATATTGACAAGTGTATTGAAGACAATTTTCTCAAAACACATTTTTAGCAATCCTCCAACTAAATCTTGAGAGGAAAGTTTGTTCAACAAATCCATATTCACTGACCAAATCTTCTATGCCAAGAATGTCCATCATTATCGTAAGCCACAAGACATTCAAGCTTATCAAGATAAAACACATAATGAAACATTTTGCAAGTAATTGATCAAAATCACAAAATGTCATATTGTCATATAAATTCGGACGACCGAATTTATGGTGTACATCCAAACCCTTTTTGTAGAGTTTTAAGAAGATGATTTTGGTAAACCAAATGCATAGATAGTCAATCATGGCTATTTTATTCATCTTATCATGACATATAGTCAACTTCAAGAACATATCAACAATGAATTTAATTCCACATTATCAATGTTATCTAATCAATTTCATAGAAGCAATTGGTAAGTCTTGGTTGGCAAATCTTTAAATCTTAACAACAAAGAATGCTCAACTAAAACTTCATATGTTGGCATTTAACTTCTTATCCATTGTCACACAATTGGCTAATACTAAGCAAGTTAAAGTTCAAATCAGCAATAAGCCACATTTGTTTAAAAAGAAGAGAGGAACCTTTACCAACATTGGTTACTCCAAGAATTCTTCCTTTCTTCTTGTCTCAAAAACAAATTCTTCATCAGTTGCTTTGACCTTGATTATGAATGAGATGTTTTCTATTATTCTTTAAGCCAACATCATCAATGTACCGCTTAGTGGTGCTTGAGTTTGAATTAAAGTGCACCTGCAATAAAGAAGAGGAAGTATCCTTTGGTACCCATACTTTCTTGGGTCCGTGAGGGTTAGTAATAATTCCCTTAACTCTCCAAATGGTTTTTACACCATTCTCTACTTTTCTTTTAACATAACATTTGGTGACTTTATGTCCATGTTTTCCACAATAAGTACAACAAGTATGATGCATGGAAGTAGAAGTAGCTCTAACAAAGAAGTTGTTGTATTTAGGCACATTATTTACATAATTATAACCAAGACCATTTTTTTACAAGAGGAGATCTTTGAACTCCAAGAATTTTATTAAGATTGTCCCTTCCTTTTGTAAATTTTTCTATACATGATGTAAGTTCATAAACCTTCTTTTTCAAAATCTCATGATCAACAAGCATTCTTTCAAGAGACAAAATATTTTCACAAAGAATCTTATTTTCAAGGGACATGTTTTGCAAAGAGACATTTAAAACTTCTTTTTTAATATTCAAGAATTCAATAGAATCAAAAAGCTTTTTATTTTCACAAAATAATTTTGAATTCTCATTCAATAAATCATTAATTTTGATTTTCATTTCCTTATTCCTTTTTGAAGCCTTTTTTAATTCTCCATACATCTCAACAAGTAATTCACTAGGATCATCAATATTATCAATATCATCATCACTATAAGTAGAGGTAGAAGGAGTGGATTGTACCTCATCATTTATTGCCATAAAGCATACATCTACTCTTTCTTCTTCATGAGTAGCTTGAAGTAGTTTCCACATATCATGAGCGGTGTCGCATTCACTCACTTGATCGTACACAATCATATCCAGTGCACAACTCAAGATATTCATGGCTTGGTAATTCATTGTCATCTTCTTTGAGTCACCCTCATCAAATTCATCCATAGACTTTGGCTCTTTAGTAACTCCATCAATTCTCATTTTCATTGGTATGTAAGGACCTTTCTCAACAATATTCCACAAATCAAAGTTAATAGAACAAATATATATCTTAACTCTAGATTTCCAAAATGTGTAATTTGTTCCATCAAACAAAGGTGGTCTATTTGTGGAGAAACCTTCCATATAAGGCAAATTTGATAAACTAGCCATATGATCTTTACTTCTAGGTTGTTAAACCTTAAAAAGAAGACCTTGCTCTGACACCAATTGTAAGACCTAAGGGGGGGTGAATTAGGTCTTAGGCTAATTATCGAAATCTTTTCGTTGTTTTGAAAATCCTTTGCCTTAATAAAAGCTCTTCTTTAATTCCACAAGCTTCAAGTTTATATGTGATGTGATGGTTAAGATAATAGCATCAAACTACAACCAATCAATCAACAACAATCAATAAGTAATAATAACATGAGCATGTAAATAAATAAAGCTATAAGAAAATGAACACACGATTTATAGTGGTTCGATCTCTCCAAGATCTACATCCACTACCTTGAGTTCACACTCAAGGATTTCAACCAATCCACTATATGCTCAATTTCAACAATTACATAAGAGGCTCACCACACAATGGTTTTACACTCACAACCTCTTTTAGTAATGTTTACAATACAAGGTTCACCAAAAACAATGGTTTTATATCTTAAACAACCTTGAATCACACTTTCAAGGATCACCCTTATCTAAAGGATTTTATGTTATCAAGATAACCTTGCTAGAGCTAGTAGAACTACAGAATATGATAAATAAATGAGAGTGTGTAGAAGTTACCACTTGATGGTAGATATTACACAAATTTGCACCTTCACACTTTGATATCTTTGGATTAATCAATTGAATGCACAAGACATAAGAGAGCTTAAGAAATGTTTGCTAAATGCTTTTGAATGCTTGGAGTTTTCAAGATTTCAAGAGTTACAAAAATTTGCATGTTTATGGATTTTATAGAATTTGAAAATCTGTTAAAACGTTCATAAAACGGCTAGTAACGACTAGTTTCAGAAAATTCGGACGACCGAATTTCTTGGCTGCGTCCGAATCTTCGTCCGAATTTCTCTGGATGAATAGTAACCATGCTGAGAACAAAAATTCGGACGACCGAATTTTTTTGCTGCGTCCGAATCTTCTTCCGAATTTCTCTGGAAGAACAGTGACCATGCTGAAGGCCAAAAATTCGGACGACCGAATTTTTTGGCTGCGTCCGAATCTTCTTCCGAATTTCTCTGGAAGAATAGTAGCAAACTTTTGCTACAAAATTCGGACGACCGAATTTTTTGAAAGCATTTTCAAACTTTGTAAAATCATTTGAGATATAACTTCAATGAGTTTGAAAAACATTTGATATATATAGAAAACTTATTTAACTATATTTAAGCTTGAAAAACATGAACATATGAAGTTTACAAACATATCTTATAAAAAAGATTCATTCAAAGACTTTTAAGATCATAAGATTATTTTTATGCTCTCTTATGCATTCAATGATAACCAAGACATGCAAGTGTAGAGTTTACATAGAAATTTACCTAAAAGTTAAATGCACTCTACACTTCAAGTCTTCAATGCCTTTTGATCATCTTTAGAACAACATTCTTCAAACTTCAAATACTTGCTTAAATGAAGTTGTTCTTGAACTTTTGCTTCAAAGCAATGAGACTTCATACTTCTCAAATTACAGAACCTATCACACAATAATTAAACATTTTAGTCCTCATCAATAATTGTCATTAATTAAAACTATATAATTTGCCCTTAGGGCTAACAATCTCCCCCTTTTTGATGATGACAAACTTTGATGCAAAATGTGATAGATTAAAACAATGTAGTAGATAGAAGTATTAATGTCAATGATAGAAAATAACCAATTTAGTACATTGACATACAAATGGCTCAATATGAGCCTATGACCCAACCAACCTCCATTTGCCTCCTTCCTTCCAACAACATATAGAAGATATAGCATTTAAGTATTTAGAAAACTTCTAAGAGAGGTTTTAAAGGTCAGAAAAGATTAACATTACTCCCCCTTAGATTGTGCTCATTTTTCAACAAGTTTGGACTTGAGATGCTATGCATCCGAATTTTGACATATCAAGTCCAAATTGTAAAATAAGTGAAACGAAAGCTTCAATTTTTGAAAATAAGCTTTCCTAAGGTTGTTCAAACATAGTGGAAGAGATTAAAACAAGTTTGAATCAATTTGAACAACAATAGAGCACATTTTGGCAACAAAAGATGCATGCATCCGAATTTCAGAACATGCATCCGAATTCTTAAACCTTGCATCCGAATTTTTTAAATCTTAAGTCCAAACTGCAATAAATTCAATATAATGAATGTTTAAAGTGAAATAAAGTGTTCCTAAGGTTGTTCAAACATAATGGAAGAGATTAAAACATATTTGAATCAATTTGAACAACAAAAGAGCACATTTTGGCAACAAAATATGGATGCATCCGAATTTTTAAAACATGCATCCGAATTTTGAATCATGCATCCGAATTTTAAGATTTCAAATCCAAAATGTAAAAATATGTGAGATAACAACTTTAATTTTTGAAAATAAGCTTTTATAAGATTGTTCAAATATGATAGAAAGGATTAAAACAGTTTTCAAACAATTTGAACAACGAAAAAGACATTTTTTGACAAGAAGATCTTGATGCGTCCGAATTTTTGGTCTGCATCCCAATTTCAAGTCCAAATTTTTGGAAACAAGTTGAAAAGGTGATTTTGCATTTTCAAATGAACTATAGAAGTACTCAAATATGTATAGCTACAATAGCACTCAGTTTATCTTTGCAAACCACAAAACTCATGTATTTAATTGTTTTCATGATGTAATGTAAAGTCATAGGTCAAGTCAAGAACCATGATAAAAACTTCACAATCCCAACTTAACCATTTTCAAAATCTCAGAAAACAATCATTTTAAATTTCAAATGCAACCAATTAGTTTCACAGTACACATTCATAGCATATTTTCATTACACATCACAATTTCATCAAGCAATTGCAGTACAACAAACACATAGCATATTTTGTTCTTTCTCCCCCTTGACATATGCATGGATTTTCAGAAAATTCACACATTTTCTATTCATGCATGAGGAATTCCACTGCTATTTCACATTTTCACAAATTTTGTCAACTGCTATTTCACATTTTCACACATTTTGTCATCCCATTTCTTCTCCCCCTTTTGTCATCACTCAAAGATGGGGTTAATGAAAGTGAGACAGCATGTATCACAATAAGCAGTATATGGACTAAAACTCATTTAGCAATTAAGCAATATATTGACCAACTCTCATAAACAGTATATGTCTAGTCAAATAATTATCATCCTAACAGCAATAATCATTATGTAGCATTTCAACAATGATAAATCAAATTCTTCTCCCCTTTTTTTTTAGCAGCAATTAAACTTGGGGTGAGAGTATTTGGACAACAAAAGTGAAACAAAAGAAGCTCTTATCACAAAGATTTCACATATTGAGCTTCAAATCATTATAATGACTAGAAAGGCACAAGTAAATTTCAATATTAAAGCATAACATGTGCATCAAGGAATAAACTAAAATAAGCATCAAAATAGAGTTTAGGGATAGAAAGGCTTAGTCTTGGATGCGTTTCATGGTCTTCACTTCCAAATTTGTTTGTTATGATGGCCATGTCTCCCTTGAGCTCCATATGATGGGGTCCTTCATTTGTTGACTCCTTACTCGTGTAGTTCTGCTTTGGAAAACTACCAATTTGAGAGGGTTTTTGGATCTTCTTTCTTTGAACCACATTTTCCTCCCTTGGCTGAAGGATATTGGTGATGGATTTGTGCTTTGACTTTGTTAAACTTCCTTCACCTCCTTCTTCTTGCTTGTTCTCTGGGGCTTCACTTCTTGTTCTTCATTCTCATGCTCTTCTTCTTCTGCTGCTTTATAGGAACTTGCACCGTTTAAAACCCTTGAGAAATCTTTCTCAAGTCTTCTTCCATATTCTTGACTCTAGCTTCTAAACCATCAAATTTGCCAAGAATTATCAGAGCAAAAGACTTGAAGAATTTGTCCATCATCTTCATTTTTTCTACATGGTTGTTCAATGTCTCTTGAAACACCTTGGCAACTATGGTATCACCTCTAGTGAGATTGTCATCTTCAACTTCTTTTCCTTCAATAGAGAGTACCTCTTCAAATAGTTTTCTTTTGTGGAAGGTTGCTCCCCCTCGCTAGATGAGTCATGCCTCTTCTTTGTCTTCATTTCCCTTGCCAATATTTCTTCTTCATCTTCTTCTTCCTCAACCTCTTCACTTTCTTCAACCTCTTCTCTTCTTAAAGGAGTTTCTACTTTTGTTCTCTATATTCCATTCTCATCAAGAACTAATCGCATACTATTAAGAGAATCATTAGTGTAGATTTCTCCACTCTTGAAAGTTTGTCCTCTTACGGGAAGTTTGACTTGGAAGTATTTGAAGATCCTTGTTAATAATCTCCCATAAGGCAATGCCTTATGCTCGGTTCTTATAGCTGCCATTATATTCTTTAGCACTATATATATATCCAAAATTCATTTTTCTTTTCTTATGCATGACTAGTATAGTTACAGACATACATATTATCAACGAAGATTTGTGCTCAAAGTATGCTATAATCAAGGGAGTAAGCATGTGATGCAAAATTCTTTCACTAGCATAAAAAAGGCTTTTATCTCTCTCTCCTTTCTAGTATTGAGGCTTCTTATCATTTATATATATATAGGCATTCTCAATTCTTTCATGTGAGTATAACTCTATTATAAAACAATGTCCCCAGAAGAATAATGCCTAAACCCAACATCCTCAACATCACAAATTCTATTGAGCAATGCATTATCAATCTCAAAAAATTAACTTGTGATATTTTTTGAAGAATACTACTAAATAGCTTTTATTACCAACTTGCTTAACTCTTTCTTCCTTAATATTTGCATAAACTTCATAAACTAAGGAAGGCAACAAACGATTCATCAAACATAAGCAAACTAGTCCAACTCATATCATTTAAAAATGAGAGTATATTACTCATTTCGGATAGTTTGATGACATCCACCTTGTAGTTGGGATTTTTCTTATGATTCCTTTTTGTCCAATCATCAAATTCAGTAGCAGCCTCCACTGTGACAAATCTATCAAGCCTTGACATGCTTTGAGGAAAATGAACCTTCCTTGGTTCATTGATCACTGGTCATCTATCATTTTCTTTGGCTTTTCCCATTCCTTTTCCCATGCTTGGCTTTAGTGTCCTCACTTGGATGCTACAACACTTGAATACACTTATTAGTTATTGGATTTTGAAATTCCTAAGCTTCTTCTAAGATTGGTCAAACCTTTCTTCGACCAATGGCTTAGTAACAATATCATTAATTTGTTTATTAATGCAAACATGCTTTAAACAAGTATTACCTTTAGTAGAGTGATCTCTAATGAGATGAAGTTTGATCTCTATATGCTTTATCATAGTTTGTTGAATAGTATGATGATCAAATTTATTGCATTAATGTTATCACATAATATAGCCACACATTTGAAATAGAACATAATGACTTGGGGTATCAATAAGTTAATAGAGAATGTATTTAACAACAATCAAATGAAACTCTTTAGGACAAGATGAAATCTAGCACACAAGCACATGGCCAATATAATATTGGCTCTACTTGCTGTCAAATAGAGTTGACTACTCCTATGAAACCATTTTATTCTTGTCAAGCATAGTTGATAAACTTATGGATGCTTATACCTTAACTTGATTCATAAAAGTGCCATCCTTGGTTTGCTTGATTTGTAGGCCAAGAAAGAAATTGAGTTTTTCTATCATGCTTATTTCAATTTTACTTTGCATCAACTTGGAAAACACATTACAAAGTGAAGTATTAGAAGCACAAAAAATTGTATCATGTATTCGGACAAGTTATAGATCATTGTTGCATGAGGATTTTATAAAAGGGTAGTTTCAGTTTTCCTCTTGAAAATTTTTTGAAAGAAGGAAACTACTCAAGGAAACTAGGGGCTGGTTTTAAACCATTCAAAACTTAGGATAGTTTGAAAATATGGTTAGGAAACTTTTCATGAGCAAAACCGGGTGATTGTTCCATATAAACCACTTCCTCAATAGAACCATTTAGAAAAGCACTTTTGACATTCATTTGAAATAACTTAAAGCAAGTACAAGTCAAAAGCATTCTTATCGACTCAAGTCTAGCATTCGGAACAAAGGTTTCATATCATAATCAATTTCCTCTTCTTGATTGAATCCTTAGGCAACAAGTCTAACCTTGTTTCTAACAACTTCTTCGGATTCAATAAGTTTATTTCTAAAAACCATTTAGTTCCAATAATAGAATGATCATGAGATTTAGGAATATCCAAAATATTGTATCTTTCAAATTTATTTAATTCCTCTTGCATAGCAATAATCCAAAAATCATCACACAAGGCATCATCAATACTTTTAGGCTCATATGAAATAAAAGAATAAAGTTATTGATAAAATACCGCCTTATTTTTACTCCTTGGGAGATATCACCAATGATTTGCTCCTTAGGGTGGTCTTTGTGGATATCATAAGTTCTTTGGGAGCTCTTGGTCACCACTAGGTTGGTCATCTTGATTTTGTTCAATCATTTCTTCCTCATTGGTATGATCCTCCAAAGTTGGTGCTTGAAGATGACTTTGATATTCATTCATAGATGTACCTACACCATCTTCATCTTTTCTTTCCCAAGTGAATGTAAGATTCATCAAAAATAAACATGAATGGTTTCCTCATCATATAAGATTCTTTTCATTATAAACTCTATAGGCCTTTTTTGTTAGAATAATAGTTAAGAGATATATCTACATCCAATTTTCTATCAAATTTAAGTAAGTTTTCACAAGTATTCAGAATAAGACATTTATAACCAAACACTTTAAAATATGCAATTTTAGGCATTTTATAAAAGAGAATTCAAAAGATGTTTTCCTTCAAAATGATCTTAAAAGAATTCTATTTTTCATTGCATGTGATGTTTACAACTTTGAACCAAAAATATTTTTGAAGAAGAATTTTCACAAAGCATGGACCCATCCAATTTTTTTTACAAAGTTCAAATTTTCCTTTCAATAACACCATTTTTTGTGGGTTTTTTGCAGTTGAAACAATTATATGAAATTCAATTTTCATGACAAATTTTGTGAAGACTTGGTTGTAAAATTCTCCCATTGTCACTTCTAATGGAAATCAATTTTCACTCAAGAGAGGTTTGAACCTTTTTGAATAGTTTTACAAACTTATGAAACACTTCATATTTTTTGAGCAAAGAAGAATACTAAAGTAAATATTGAGAAATCATAAACTACTACTAAGGCATGCTTCATGTCATCAATATTAGAGTTCCTCATAAGTCCAAATCAATCCATATGAACATGCTCAAGATGTTTTGAGGTATAAAAGCATTTTCATGGGTTTGAAAAATTCTCTAGTTCGTTTTCCATATTGACAAGTATCTCAAAGAAAATTTTCTCAAAGCAATCCTCCAACTAAATCTTGAGAGGAAAGTTTGTTCAACAAATCCATGCTCACGTGACCAAATCTTCTATGCCAAGAAAATCCATCATTATCATATGCAACAAGACATTCAAGCTTATCAAGATAAAACACATTCAAAAATTTTGTAAGTGATTGATCAAAATCACAAAATATCATTTTGTCATACAAGTTCGGGCAACCGAACTTATGGTCTACATCCAAACTTCATGTCTGAACATTTTGTAAAGTTTCATAAAGATATTTTTGGCCAAGTAAATGCATAGATATTCAATCATATCTATTTTAATAATTTTATAATGACATATAATCAATTTCAAGAACATATCAACCATGAATTCAATCTCATATCGTCAATGTTACCTAATCAACTTCATAGAAGCAATTGACAAGTCATGGTTGGCCAATCTTCAAATCTTAACAAAAAAGAATTCTCAACTGAAACTTCACATGTTGGCATTTAACTTCTTATTCATTGTCACACAATTGGCTAATGCTAAGCAAGTTATAGTTCAAATCAGCAATAAGCAACATTTGTTTAAAAACAAGAGAGGAACCTTTACCAACATTGGTTACTCCAAGAATTCTTCCTTTCTTCTTGTTTCAAAAACAAATCCTTCATCGGTTGCTTTGACCTTGATTATGAATGAGGTGTTTTATGTTATTCTTTAAGCCAATATCATCAATATACCCCTTAGTAGTGCTTGAGTTTGAATTGAAGCGTACCTGCAATAAAGGAGAGGAAGTATCCTTTGGTACCATACTTTATTGGGTCCTTGGGGGTTAGTAATAATTCCCTTAACTCTCGAAATGGTTTTTACACCATTCTCTACTTTTCTTTTAACATAACATTTGGTAGCTTTATGTCCATATTTTCCACAATAAGTACAACAAGTATGATGCATGGAAGTAGAAGTAGCTCTAACAAAGAAGTTGTTATATTTAGGCACATTGTTTACATAATTATAACCAAGGCCATTTTTGACAAGAGGAGATTTTTGAGCTCCAAGAATTTTATCAAGATTGTCCCTTTCTTTTGTAAATTTTTCTATACATGATGTAAGGTCATCAACCTTCTTTTTCAAAGTCTCATGATCAACAAGTATTCTTTCAAGAGACAAAATCCATTCACAAAGAATCTTATTTTCAAGGGACATGTTTTGTAAAGAGACATTTAAAACTTCTTTTTCAATATTCAAACAATCAATAGATTCAAGAAGTCATTTGTTTTCACAATATAATTTTGAATTTTAATTCAATAAATCATTAATTTTGAATTTCATTTCCTTATTTCTTTTTCAAAACCTTTTTAATTCTTCATACATTTCAACAAATAGTTCACTAGGATCATCTACATCATCAACATCATCATCACAACAAGTAGAGGTAGAAGGAGTGTATTGTACCTCATCATTTATTGCCATAAAGCATACATCGACTCTTTCTTCTTCATGAGTGGCTTGAAGTAGTTTCCACATATCATGAGCGGTGTCGCATTCACTCACTTGATTGAACACATTCATATCCAATGCACAACTCAAGATATTCATGGCTTGGTAATTCAATGTCATCTTATTTGAGTCATCCTCATCAAATTTGTCCATAGACTTTGACTCTTTAGTAACTCCATCAGTTCTCATTTTCATTGGTATGTAAGGACCTTTTTCAACAATATTACACAAATCAAAGTTAATAGAACAAATATATATCTTAACTCTAGATTATCAAAATGTGTAATTTGTTCCATCAAACAAAGGTAGTCTATTTGTGGAGAAACTTTCCATATAAGGCAAATTTGATAAACTAGCCATATGATCTTCACTTCTAGGTTGTTAGACCTTAAAAAGAAGACCTTGCTCTGATACCAATTGAAATACCTAAGAGGGGGGGGGGGGTGAATTAGGTCTTTGGATAATTATCAAAATCTTTTTCTCTTTTTGCAAATCCTTTGCCTTAATAAAAGCTCTTCTTTAAATTCACAAACTTCAAGTTATATGTGATTTGATGGTTAATACAAGATTATCAAACTATATGACCACAACCAATCAATCAACAACTAAGCACAAATAATAATAACACGAGTATGTAAACAAGTAAAGCAATGAGAAAATGAACACACGATTTATAGTGGTTCGATCTCTTCAAGATCTACATCCACTACCTTGAGTCCACATTCAAGGATTTCAACCAATCCACTATATGCTCAATTTAGGCAATTACACAAGAGGCTCACCCAACTAGGGTTTTACACCAACAACCTCCTTTGCAATCCTACAAACAAGGCTCACCCTTCCACAAGGATTTTATATCTAAAGACAACCTAAAGACCAATCTAATCCAAGGCTCACCCACACACGGATGAGCCTTGATTACACTACAACCGTGATTAATCTAGTCTATGGCTCACCCTTACCAAAAGGATTTTACGTCACAAGATAACCTTGTATTGAGCAAGTAGAAAAATAGAATAAAATGAAGAATAGATGAGTTTGAATGTTACCAACACTTCTTGGTAGATGAATACAATTGCTAGCACCACTTCACCTTTGCCTTTGGAATCTTGAATTTACACCTTTGAGCACAAGGAAATTTGAGAGCTTTTCAAATTAATTTGAGCAAAACAAGTTAGAGAATGTAAGATTTGTTAAGTTCAAAGTTTTACTAAAAAATTTGGAGTTTATGGCTTTTATAAAATTTGAAAATTAATTCAAACGGCCATAAAACGGTTAGTTTTAGGAAAGTTCGGATGTTCGAACTTTCTCCTTTGCGTCCGAACTTGCGCCCAAACTTTTTTGGGAAAAATACTGTTCAGCGAACAGTGGTACTGTTCACATGAACAGTGTTACTATTCACAGTGTTGTTCAAAAGTTCGGACGACCGAACTTGGCCGTGTGGGTCCGAATTTGGGTCCGAACTTCTATGGAAAAATAGTAATATTGTTCATTGAACAGTAGTACTGTCCATGCACTGTTTCACGCACTGTTCATTGAACAGTGTTACTGTTCACGAAACAGAAATTATTGTTCACTGCGTAGGGAAAGTTCATTCGTCCGAACTTTGCATCCGAACTTTTGAAACTTTGTCAAAACATATCCAAATCATTTCAAACAAGTTGGAAAACATTCTAGCCTCAAAGATAAGTCATTAAAGACATTTTAAGTGCAAAAATCATTTATGAAAACTTGATAATTTAGGTAAGTTCAAAACCATTAAAACCATTTAAATCAAGTTTTGTGCTCTCAATTGCAACTCATAGATTCCAAGGCTTAAGAGTGTAGGGTTTACAAAGTTTTCCTATTAATCACATGTAACCTACATTTCATGTCTTCAAAGACTTCATTCATCTTGAACAAACTCTTCAATCTTTAATCACTTTGGCATATTTGAGTTGTTCTTGCATTGCTAGCTCCATGGAAATGAGACTTGCTTCCCTCTCAATCCAAAAATCCTATCACACAACATACAAGCATTTTAGTCCTTATCAATGTTTGTCATTAATCAAAACTATATGATTTGCCCTTAGGGCTAACAGGTAGGAAACAAAACTAGGTTGCTTTGAGCTATATTGATGAAGTGATAGAGAAGTTACCTGATTTCAAGTTGTGGATGAAATGCCTATTAAAAGTCACATTGAATAAGCAGAGTAGACTTTGGTCAAAGTAGACACAAGGTATGAAAACATGTTGGACTCTTGTTACTTAGGATTTTGAAATCTTATATCTTGATGAGTAATTGGGTTGTTACATATTTTATTAAAATGATAATTGTGTTTTATTTGGCCCTCTTCCTTATCATGTATTATTGCCGTAGACTCATTGATAGAAGCCACTATAAGGATAGCAAATATGGGAATAAGATTTGTCCAAATTAGAGAAAATATATTTTTTTATATAAGGCCGATAATATTTGATAATAATTCTTATATTTCTGATGAAGAATTTGAAAGACTTAAGAGGGGGGTAAATTAGGTCTTTGGCTAATTTTCAAAGATATTTTTCTTTTTTGAGAATATAGATTGGAAGAGATTCACAATAAGATATTCAAGTTAGCACAATGAGTCCCAAATAAAAATGGAGATTAGAAAAGACCACACAAGTAATTTATAGTGGTTCGATCACACAAGTTTTACATCTACTACCTTGAGTCCTTACTCAAGGATTTTAAACAAATTCAACTATAACAATAGTTATACATGTTAGCCCTAAGGGCAAATCATGTAGTTTTGATTAATAACAAATATTGATGAGGACTAATATGCTTGTATGTTTTGATAGGATTTTTGGATTGAGAAGGAAGCAAGTCTCATTGCCTTGGAGCTAGCAATGCATGAACAACTCAAATATGTCAAAGTGATTAGAGATTGAAGAGCTTGTTCAAGATTAATGAAGGCTTTGAAGACATGAAGTGTAGGTTGCATGTGCTTAATAGGTAAACTTTGTAAACCCTACACTCTTAAGCCTTGGAATCTATGAGTTGCAATTGAGAGCACAAAACTTGATTTAAATGGTTTCAATGGTTTTCAACTTACCTAAATTATCAAGTTTTCATAAATGGTTTTTGCACATAAAAGATCTTTAATGACTTATCTTTGAGGCTAGAATGTTTTTCAACTTGTTTGAATTGATTTAAACATGTTTTGACAAAGTTTGAAAAATTCGGATGCAAATTAGGTCATCCGAAATTTTTTTGCACTGTGAACAGTAATACTATTCACTTGAACAGTATACTATTCACGTGAACAGTAATACTATTCACGTGAACAGTGCCTACATATTTCCAGAGAAATTCGGAAGAAGATTCGGACGAAGCTGGAAAATTCGGTCGTCCGAATTTTGTGTATAGTGCATGAATAGTGCGTGAACAGTACCACTATTCACATGAACAGTGCGTGAACAGTACCACTATTCACATGAACAGTATTTTCTGAAAATAGCCGTTACTAGCCGTTTTATGGCTGTTTAAACTGATTTTTGAATTCTATAAAAGCCATAAAATCCAGATTTTTTAGGAGAACTTTGAACTTAACAAATCTTACATTATCCAACTTGTTTTGCATCAAATTGAATTGAAAAGCTCTCAAATTGCCTTGTGCTCAAAGATTGAAATTCAAAATTCCAAAGGCAACAAAGTGTGAAGGTGAAACATTGTGTAATCATCTACCAACAAAGTGGTAACATCTTACACACTCTCTTTTCTTATCTTAATTGTGTTTTCTACTAGCTCATTTGCAAGGTTATCTTGTGACATAAAACCCTTTTGTGCAAGGGTGAGCCATAGACTAGATTAATCAAGGTTGTAGTGTAAAACCCGTGTGTGTGGGTGAGCCTTGGATTAGATTAGTCTTGAGGTTGTCTTTAGATATAAAACCATTGTGTTTGGTGAACCTTGTATTATTTGTATAATTACTAGAAGAGGTTGTGAGTGTAAAACCATAGTGTGGTTAGCCTCTTGTGTAATTGTTGAATTTGAGCATATAGTGGATTGGTTGAAATCCTTGAGTGTGGACTCAAGGTAGTGGATGTAGATCTTGGAGAGATCGAACCACTATAAATCGTGTGTTCATTTTCTTATTGCTTTACTTGGTTACATACTTGTGATTATTATTTATGCTTAGTTCTTGATTAATTGGTTGTGGTCTTATAGTTTGATAATCTTGTATTAATCATCAAATCACATATAACTTGAAGTTTGTGAATTTTAAGAAGAGCGTTTATTAAGGCAAAGGATTTGGAAAAAGGAAAAAGATTTCGATAATTAGCCAAAGACCTAATTCACCCTCCCTCTTAGGTCTTACAATTGGTATCAGAGCAAGGTCTTCTTGTTAAGGTCTAACAACCTAGAAGTAAAGATCATATGGCTAGTTTATCAAATTTGCCTTATACGGAAGGTTCCTCCACTACTAGACCTCCATTGTTTGATGGTTCTAATTATATTTTTTGGAAGTCTAGGATTGAGATATACATTTGTTCTATTAACTATGAATTGTGGAATATTATTGAGAAAGGTCCCTATGTGCCATTGAGATTGAAAGCCGATGGAGTTACAAGGGAACCAAAGCCTATGGAGGACTATGATGAGAGCGATTCAAGAAAGATGACATTAAACTACCAAGCAATGAACATTCTTTGTTGTGCGTTGGTCATCAATGAATACAATAGAGTGATGGAATGTGATTCCGCTCATAAAATGTGGAAACTACTTCAAATCACTCATGAAGAAGAAAGAGCAAATGTGTGCTTCATGGCAATAAATGATGAGGTACAATCCACTCCTTCTACCTCTACTTGTTGTGATGATGATGTTGATATTGTAGATGATCCTAGTGAACTACTTGTTGAATTGTATGAAGAATTAAAAAGTGTTTCAAAAAGAAATAAGGAAATGAAATTCAAAATTAATGAGTTATTGAATGAAAACTCAAAATTATATTGTGAAAATAAAAAGCTTCTTGAATCTATTGATTGTTTAAATATTGAAAAAGAAGTTTTAAATGTTTCTTTACAAAATATATCTTTTGAAAATAAAGCACTTTGTACAAAAGTTTCTTCTCTTGAAAGAATGCTTAGTGACCATGAAATTTTGAAAAGGAAAGTTGATGATCTTACATTATGTATTGACAAATTTACAAATGGAAGAGACAAGCTTGACAAAATACTTGGCTCTCAAAGATCCTCTTTTATTAGAAATGGTCTTGGTTATGATCATGTAAATAATGGACCTAAATATAAAAAATTTCTTTGTTAAAGCTACTTCTAGTTCAATGCCTCATACTTGTTGTACATATTGTGGAAAAACATGGACACAAAGCCATTAGGTGCTTCGTTAAAAGAAAAATAGAAAATGGTGTTAAAACTATTTGGAGAGTTAAAGGAATTATTACTAACCCCCATGGACCCAAGAAAGTATGGGTACCAAAGGATACTTCTTCTCCTTATTGCAGGTACGCTTCAATTCAAACTCAAGCACTACTAAAGGGGTATATTGATGATGTTAGCTTAAAGAATAACAGAAAACATCACATTCATAATCAAAGTCAAGACAAACAATGAAGGATTTGTTTTTGAGACAAGAAGAAAGGAAGAATTCTTGGAGTAACCAATGTTGGTAAAGGTTTCTTTCTTCTTTTTAAACAAATGTGGCTTATTGCTGATTTGAACTTTAACTTGCTTAGTATTAGCCAATTGTGTGACAATGGATAAGAAGTTAAATACCAACATGTGAAGTTTTAGTTGAGCATTCTTTGTTGTTAAGATTTAAAGATTTGCCAACCATGACTTACCAATTGCTTCTATGAAATTGATTAAATAACATTGATAATGTGGAATTAAATTCATTGTTGATATGTTCTTGAAGTTGACTATATGTCATGATAAGATGATTAACTATCTATGCATTTGGTTTGCTAAAATCATCTTCTTAGAACTCTACAAAAAGGTTTGGATGTAGACAATAAGTTCAGTCGTCCGAACTTATATGACAATATGACATTTTGTGATTTTGATCAATTACTTGCAAAATGTTTCATTATGTGTTTTATCTTGATAAGCTTGAATGTCTTGTAGCTTATGATAATGATGGATTTTCTTGGCATAGAAGATTAGGTCACTTAAGCATGGATTTGTTGAGCAAACTTTCCTCTCAAGATTTAGTTGGAGGATTGCTAAAAATATGTTTTGAGAAATTTATCTTTGAGATACTTGTCAATATGAAAAACAAACAAAAGAATCTTTCAAACACATGAAAGTGCATTTAGATCTCAAAACATCTTGAGCATGTTCATATGGATTGATTTGGACTTATGAGGAACTCTAGTATTGATGACTTGAAGTATTCCTTACTAGTAGTTGATGATTTCTCAATATTCACTTTAGCATTCTTCTTTGCTCAAAAAGATGAAGTGTTAAATAAGTTAAAAAAAAAAAACTACTCAAAAAGATCAAACCTCCCTTGAGTGCAATTGATCTCTATTACAAGTGTCAATGGGAGAATTTTACAACAAAGTTTTTACAAAATTTGCCTTGAAAATTGAATTTCATATAATTGTTTCAACTGCAAAAAAAACTTCACAATAAAATGGTGTTATTGAAAGAAAATTTTAAACTTTGCAGAAATTGGCTAGGTCTATAGCTAAGATAAGGCATATAGAATTTACAATAAAAAGAACCTTACATGATGAGGAAACCATTCATGTTTGTTTTGATGAATCTTACATTTGCTTGGAAAGAAGAGATGAAGATGATGTAGGTACATCTATGAATGAATATCAAACTCATCTTCAAGCACCAACTTTGGAGAATCATACCAATGAGGAAGAAATGATAGAACAAAATCAAGATGACCAACCTAGTGGTGACCAAGAGCTTTCAAAGAACTTATGATATCCACAAAGGCCACCCTAAGGAGCAAATCATTGGTGATATCTCCCAAGGAGTAAATATAAGGCGGTACTTTATCAATAACTTTATTCTTTTATTGGATATGATCCTAAAGTATTGATGATGCATTGTGTGATGATTTTTGGATTATTTGTATGCAAGAGGATTTAAATAAATTTGAAAAATACAATATTTTGGATATTCCTAAATCTCATGATCATTCTATTATTGGAACTAAATGGTTTATAGAAATAAACTTATTGAATCCGGAGAAGTTGTTAGAAACAAGGTTAGATTTGTTGCCTAAGGATTCAATCAAGAAGAGGAAATTGATTATGATATGAAACCTTTGTTCCGAATGCTAGACTTGAGTCCATAAGAATGCTTTTGACTTGTACTTGCTTTAAGTTATTTCAAATGAATGTCAAAAGTGCTTTTCTAAATGGTTCTATTGAGGAAGTGGTTTATATGAAACAATCACCCGGATTTGCTCATGAAAAGTTTCCTAACCATATTTTCAAACTTTCCTAAGTTTTGAATGGTTTAAAACCAGCTCCTAAAATTTAGTGTGAAAAGATTGAGTAGTTTCCATCTTTCAAAAGGATTTTCAAAAAGAAAACCGAAACTACCCTCTTTATAAATTCCTCATGCAACATTGATCTATAACTTGTCCAAATATATGATACAACTTTTGGTGCTTCTAATACTTCACTTTGTGATGTGTTTTCCAAGTTGATGCAAAGTAAATTAGAAATAAGCATGATAGGAAAACTCAATTTCTTTCTTGGCCTACAAATCAAGCAAACCAAGAATGGCACTTTCATGAATCATGTTAAGGTATAAGCACTTTCATAAGTTTATCAACTATGCATGACAAGAATAAAATGGTTTCATAGGAGTAGTCAAGTCTATTTGACTGCAAGTAGAACTAATATTATGTTTGCAATGTGTTTGTGTGCTAAATTTCATCTTGTCATAAAGAGTTTCATTTGATTGCTATTAAACACATTCACTATTACCTTATTGATACTCTAAGTGATTATGATCTATGTTTCAAATATGTGGCTATGTTATGTGATAATACTAATGCAACAAATTTGATAATCATACTATTCAACAAACTAGGACAAAGCATATTGAGATCATACTTCATCTCATTAGAGATCATTCTACTAAGGGTAATATTTTTTTAAAGCATGATTGCACTAATGAACAAATTAATGATATTCTTACCATGCCATTAGCCGAAGAAAGGTTTGACCAATCTTGGAAGTAGCTTAGAGAATTCAAAATTCAATAACTAATAAGTGTATTCAAGTGTTGTAGCTTCAGGTGAGGACAAAGAAGCCTAGCATGAGAAAAGGAAAGGGAAAAGCCAAAGATAGAGAAGGAGGACTAGTAACCAACGAACCAAGGAAGGTTTATGTTTCTCAAATCATGTCATGGATGGATAGATTTGTCATAGTGGAGGCTGCTACTGAATTTGATGATTGGACAAAAAGGATCCATAAGACAAATCCAAGCCACAAGGAGGATGTCATCAAACTATCTGAAATGGGTAATATACTAATTTTTAAATAATATGAGCTGGACTAGTTTGCTTGTGTTTGATGCTATTACATTACTTAGTTTATGGATTTTAAGCAAATAGTATGGAAGAAAGAGGTGAGCGAGTTGATGATAAATCTATTCAGTGGTATTCTTTAAGAATATCACAAGTTGATTTTGGATATTGATAATGCATTGCTCAATAGAATTCGTGATGTTGAGAATGTTGGGTTTAGGCATTATTCTTCCGGGGGACATTGTTTTATAAGTGAGTTATACTCATATGAAAGAATTGAGAATGCCTATATATAAATGATAAGAAGCCTCAAGACTAGAAAGGAGAGAGAGATAAAAGCTTTTTTTTTGCTAGTGAAAGAATTTTGCATCACATGCTTACTACCTTGATTATTGCATACTTTGGGAACAAATCTTATGTTGATAATATGTATGCTGTAACTATACTAGTCATGCATAAGAAAAGAAAAATGAATTTTGGATATATATATAGTGCTAAAGAATATAATGGCAGCTATAAGAACCGAGCATAAAGCCTTACCTTATGGGAGATTATTAACAAGGATCTTTAAATACTTCCAAGTCAAACTTCCCATAAGAGGACAAACTTTCAAGAGTGGAGAAATCTACACAAATGATTCTCTTAATAGTATGCAGTTAGTTCTTGATGAGAATGGAATATGGAGAACAAAAGTAGAAACTCTTTAAAGAAGAAAAGAGGTTGAAGAAACTGAAGAGGTTGAGGAAGAAGAAGATGAAGAAGAAATATTGGCAAGGGAAATGAAGACAAAGAGGAGGCATGACTCATTTAGTGAGGGGGAGCAACCCCACAAAAGAAGACTATTTGAAGAGGTACTCTCTATTGAAGGAAAAGAAGTTGAAGATGAAAATCTCACTAGAGGTGATACCATAATTGCCAAGGTGTTTCAAAAAATATTGGACAACCATATAGAGCAAATGAAGAAGATGGACAAATTTTTCAAGTCTTTTTGCTCTAATAATTCTTGGCAAATTTGATGGTTTAGAAGCTAGAGTCAAGAATATGGAAGAAGACTTGAGAAAGATTTCTCAAGTGATTTTAAATGGTGCAAGTTCCTATAAAGTCCAAGAGAACAAGCAAGAAGAAGGAGGTGAAGGAAGTTTAACAAAGTCAAAGCACAAATCCATCACCAATATCCTTCAGCCAAGAGAGGAAAATATGGTTCAAAGAAAGAAGATCCAAAGACCCTCTCAAATTGGTAGCTTTCCAAAGCAGAACTACACGAGTAAGGAGTCAACAAATGAAGGACCCCATCATATAGAGCTCAAGGGAGACACGACCATCATAACAAACAAATTTGGAAGTGAAGACCATGAAACGCATCCAAGACTAAGCCTTTCTATCCCTAAACTCTATTTTGATGCTTATTTTAGTTTATTCCTTGATGCACATGATATGCTTTAATATTGAAATTTACTTGTGCCTTTCTAGTCATTATAATGTTTTGAAGCTCAATATGTGAAATCTTTGTGATAAGAGCTTCTTTTGTTTTACTTTTGTTGTCCAAGTACTCTCACCCCAAGTTTAAATTTCTGATAAAAAGGGAGAGAAGAAGTCAATTTATTATTGTTGAGATGCTACATAATGATTATTGCTGTTAGGATGATAATTATTTGACTAGAACTATACTGTTTATAAGAGTTGGTCAATACATTGCTAAATTGCCAAATGAGAGTTGATCAATATACTGCTTATATGTGATACATGTTGTCTCATTTTCATTAACCCCATCTTTGAGTGATGACAAAAGGGGGAGAAGAAATGTGATGACAAAATGTGTGAAAATATGAAATAGCAGTGGAATTCCTCATGCATGAATAGAAAATGTGTCAATTTTCTGAAAATCCATGCATATGTCAAGGGGGAGAAAGAACAAAACATGCTATGTGGTTGTTGTATTGCAATTGCTTGATGTAATTGTGATGTGTGATGTAAATATGCTATGAATGTGTACTGTGAAACTAATTGGTTGCATTTGAAATTTAAAATGATTGTTTTCTGAGATTTTGAAAATGGTTAAGTTGGGATTGTGAAGTTTTTATCATGGTTATTGACTTGACCTATGACTTTACATTACATCATGAAAACAATTAAATACATGAGTTTTGTGGTTTTGCAAAGATAAATTGATTGCTATTGTAGCTATACATATTTGAGTACTTCTATAGTTCATTTGAAAATGCAAAATCACCTTTTCAACTTGTTTCCAAAAATTTGGACTTGAAATTCGGATGCAGACCAAAAATTCGGACGCATCAAGATCTTCTTGTCAAAAATGTCTTTTCTGTTGTTCAAATTGTTTGAAAACTGTTTTAATCCTTCCTATCATATTTGAACAATCTTAGAAAAGCTTATTTTCAAAAATTGAAGTTTTCATTTCACTTATTTTACAATTCGGACTTGATATGTCAAAATTCGGATGCATAGCATCTCAAGTCCAAACTTGTTGAAAAATGAGCACAATCTAAGGGGGAGTAATGTTAATCTTTTCTGACCTTTAAAACCTCTCTTAGAAGTTTTCTAAATACTTTAAATGCTATATCTTCTATATGTTGTTGGAAGGAAGGAGGCAAATGGAGGTTGGTTGGGTCATAGGCTCATATTGAGCCATTTGAATGTCAATGTGCTAAATTGATTATTTTCTATCATTGACATCAATACTTCTTTATACTACATTGTTTAAATCCATCACATTTTGCATCAAAGTTTGTCATCATCAAAAAGGGGGAGATTGTTAGCCCTAAGGGCAAATCATGTAGTTTTGATTAATGACAAATATTGATGAGGACTAATATGCTTGTATGTTGTAATAGGATTTTTGGATTGAGAAGGAAGCAAGTCTCATTGCCTTGGAGCTAGCAATGCATGAACAACTCAAATATGTCAAAGTGATTAGAGATTGAAGAGCTTGTTCAAGATTAATGAAGGCTTTGAAGACATGAAGTGTAGGTTGCATGTGCTTAATAGGTAAACTTTGTAAACCCTACACTCTTAAGCCTTGGAATCTATGAGTTGCAATTGAGAGCACAAAACTTGATTTAAATGGTTTCAATGGTTTTCAACTTACCTAAATTATCAAGTTTTCATAAATGGTTTTTGCACATAAAAGATCTTTAATGACTTATCTTTGAGGCTAGAATATTTTTCAACTTGTTTGAATTGATTTAAACATGTTTAGACAAAGTTTGAAAAATTCGGATGCAAATTAGGTCATCCTAAATTTTTCTGCACTGTGAACAGTATACTATTCACGTGAACAGTACCTACTATTCTTCCAGAGAAATTCGGAAGAAGATTCGGACGCACGGAGAAAAATTCGGTCGTCCGAATTTTGTGTATAGTGCATGAACAGTGATTACTGTTCACATGAACAGTGCCGACGGTTTTTCCAGAGAAATTCGGACGAAGATTCGGACGAAGCTGGAAAATTCGGTCGTCCGAATTTTTGTGACCGGTGCATGAATAGTGCGTGAACAGTACCACTATTCACATGAACAATGCGTGAACAGTACCACTATTCACATGAACAGTATTTTCTGAAAATAGCCGTTACTAGCCGTTTTATGGCTGTTTAAACTGATTTTTGAATTCTATAAAAGCCATAAAATCCAGATTTTTTAGGAGAACTTTGAACTTAACAAATCTTACATTATCCAACTTGTTTTGCATCAAATTGAATTGAAAAGCTCTCAAATTGCCTTGTGCTCAAAGATTGAAATTCAAAATTCCAAAGGCAACAAAGTGTGAAGGTGAAACATTGTGTAATCATCTACCAACAAAGTGGTAACATCTTACACACTCTCTTTTCTTATCTTAATTGTGTTTTCTACTAGCTCATTTGCAAGGTTATCTTGTGACATAAAACCCTTTTGTGCAAGGGTGAGCCATAGACTAGATTAATCAAGGTTGTAGTGTAAAACCCGTGTGTGTGGGTGAGCCTTGGATTAGATTAGTCTTGAGGTTGTCTTTAGATATAAAACCATTGTGTTTGGTGAACCTTGTATTATTTGTATAATTACTAGAAGAGGTTGTGAGTGTAAAACCATAGTGTGGTTAGCCTCTTGTGTAATTGTTGAATTTGAGCATATAGTGGATTGGTTGAAATCCTTGAGTGTGGACTCAAGGTAGTGGATGTAGATCTTGGAGAGATCGAACCACTATAAATCGTGTGTTCATTTTCTTATTGCTTTACTTGGTTACATACTTGTGATTATTATTTATGCTTAGTTCTTGATTAATTGGTTGTGGTCTTATAGTTTGATAATCTTGTATTAATCATCAAATCACATATAACTTGAAGTTTGTGAATTTTAAGAAGAGCGTTTATTAAGGCAAAGGATTTGGAAAAAGGAAAAAAGATTTCGATAATTAGCCAAAGACCTAATTCACCCCCCCTCTTAGGTCTTACAATACAAGACAACATCAAGGCTCACCCAACAAGGGTTTTACTCCACAATCTCTTTTCACTTACAACAATTAGGGTTCACCCTCTCAAAAGGATTTTATATCTTTAAGAAAAACCTTGAAGAAAGCAAATAGATGAAGTAAGAGAAAAAGATATTACCAACAACTTGGTAGATGATGACAAATCTAGCACCACTTCACCTTTTTGTCTATGGAATCTTGTAAATAAACTTTTTAGCACAAGATAAAAGAGAGGTTTTTGATATAGAATGATTGGAAAGAGTAAAGATTCTTAAATGATCAAAAACTACTCAGAAATCTGAATATTATGGCTTTTATAGGGATTGAAACTCAGTTTCCACATTCAAATAACGGCCAGTATAATTGTCTAAACTTCTCTGTTTACAGGCTGCCATGATAAATTCGGTCGACCGAATTTGGACATAGGCATTCAAATGGTCGTCTAAATTTCTCTAAAAATTCAGCTAAGGTTTTCAGTTTGGACGTCCGAATTATTCAAACTTTGTCAAAATGTTTGGAAATCAAGTACAACAAGTTTGAAATAATTTTGGACTATAAGATAGATCTTTTTAAGAGCTTTTAAATCTCAAGAAGTTGTCAAGAACTTGGTAAAACATGTATAATGAAAACCTTTTAAGATTGAAAAACCAAGTTTTGTGCTCTCTTGTAAGTTCTTTAGATTTCAAAGATAATAGTGTAGGGTTTACAAGAATATACCTATTAATCAAGTGTAAACCTACATTAAAGTCTTCAAAGCCTTCAATCCTGAGGACATGCTCTACAAGCTTTAATGCTTTGAGCATATTTGAGCTGTCCTTAGCAGCTTATCTTCAAGGCAATGAGACTTCTTAGTTTCCTTAATCCAATAATCCTATCACACAACAATTACTCAAGTTAGCTCATGTCAAAGTTTTTTATAGTCAGAACTATAAGATTTTCCCTTGGGGCTTACAATCTCCCCCTTTTTTATGATGACAAACTTTGATGTAAAATGTGATGGATTTTAACAATATAGTACAATGAAGCATTAATGTCATAGATGAATGATGAACAATCTGGCGCAATGACTAAGTATGGCTCAAGAATGAGCCTATGGCCCAACTAACCTCCATAATCCTCCTGCCTTTCATCAAGATAAAATAATAAAGCCTGGAAGCATTTAGAATACCTTATAAGAGAGGTTTTAGAGGTTAGAAACAGTTTTCAGAGCTCCCCCTTAGATTTTGCTTATTTTTCAACAAATTTAGACTTGAGGTGTTATAAATCCAAGTTTTGAAAATTCAAGTCCGTATTGCACAAATATTCAAGATAATGATTTGGCTTTCTAAGAATAAGCCTTCCCAAGGTTGTTCAACCATTTTAGGGAAGATCAAGACATTTTTAATCAAAAACTAGCAAATCATTATTTTTGACAAAAAAAAGTTCGGGTGTCTGAACTTTTTGGCCTGCATCCAAACTTCAAGTCTAAACTTTTGGTAAACATTTTTAAACAGTGATTTTTGCAATAAAAGTGCTTAAATTCAATCACCCAATCATCAAGTCAAGATAATCAACTATAGCAAACATGCATAACCATCTTGATCAATCAATACAAAACTCATATCAACTTAAAGTCAACTCAAAATCATATGAATATTTTGCAATCACTCCTTCTCCACCTTTTGTCATCAATCAAATATGGGGCGATGAAAGTGAAGCAAAGACATAAACAAAAGAAACAAAGCTCTCAACACTAGTGTATCATCATTGAGCTTTAAAGCATCCCATAGGCTAGAAAACCACATGGAAAGATAAAGCATGAGAAAACATAGACTATGCTAGATACATGAACTAGGCATGGATAATAATAGTCATAAAGTACATAAACTAAACTAAATACTTAAGTAAAGTAAGATAGAGTTAAGAAGTGTTTAGTCTTGGATTCTCTTCATTTTCTTCACTCCATATTTGTTTATAATGATTGCCATATTCCCTTTTAGCTCAATTTGTACCCTTCACTTGCTTGCTCCTTGCCGATGTAATTCAATCTTGTAGTTGTGGCCAACTGAGATGATTTCCTTGATCCCTTCTTTTTAGCCACATGCTTGACTCTCCTTTGGGTAAATGTCATGGTGGATGGTGAGGTGATTTTGGCCTTTTCAATCAAGCTTTCCCACTTGATTTCCACCTTCTTGTGGCTCCTCTTGATCTTCTTCACTTTGTGGTGAGTGTTCAACTCTTTCTTCATTCTTCTCACTTTCTCTAGCCACAAACTCAAAGTCACCTCCATGATCATCATTATCATTGTCATCGTCCTTATCCTTTTCTTCTCTCGTTTCTTCCTCATCTTCATCATCATCTTTTTCTTCTCTTTCTTCAGATCTAGAGGGTCCTTCACCAATTTGAGCATTCTTCAAGAATAGTTCCTCTATGTTCTTCACTATAGTGTCCAATCCATCCAATTTGCCAAGAACCATGGGGGCAAATGTTTCAAAGAATTTATACATCTTCTTCATACTTGATGTGATTGTTCAAGGATTCTTGAAACACCTTGGCAACTATGGTGTTTCCTTTACTAACCCCTTCCTCACTTGGAATCTCTCATACATTTTGATGAGATTGAGAAGTGGTCCCTTCTTCAAATATTCTTCTCTTTGAATGAGGTTGCTTCCCCTCACTTGATACATCATGTATTTTCTTTGTCTTTCTTTCTGTATTTTCTGTCTTTCTTTCTCTTGCTAAGGCCTCTTCTTCTTCTTCTTCTTCTTCTTCAATCTCCTCTTCCTCTTCATTATCTTCTCTAACCTCCATCTTTTCATTCCTTTGAGGAGTTTCTCTCCTTGTCCTCCATAAACAATCCTCATCAATTGAAAATTGCATCCTTTTGAGGAACTCCTTTGTGCATATTTCTCCACTCTTCATAGCATTTCCCCTTTCGGGAAGTTGAACTTGAAAATGCAGGAAAATTTTGGCTAGCAATCTTCCATAGGGTAAAGCATTGTTTGCCATCCTCCTTGCACTAATTATGTGTTTCAAAGCCATACACCCAAAATTTAACCTTCTACGTTCATGCACAGCAAGCATTATCACCACATGCATGTTACCAATGGAAGACTTATGTTCAAAATTGGGAATAATCATAGTGGTAATCATATGATGCAACACATGCCCTCTAGCATCAAAAGCTTTGATTTCCCTTTCTCTTATGGACCTAAATCACCTAACATTAGTGAAGGCTTCTTCAAACCTTTCATTTGTAAACAATTCATGAATGTAACAACAATGTTGCCCCAATGCATAATATCTTATACCATTATCATCTACTCCACAAATTTTATTAACTAGAGAATCATTAAATTCAAAATCAACTTGAGATACTCTAGATGAATACCATTGAACTACACTATCCCCAACGTGCTCAACACTTTCCTCCTTAAGGTTTGGATAAAATTCATATACAAGGGTAGGGTAGTACTTTTCATTAACAACAAGCAAGCTACTCCATCCAATTTCACCAAAAAGTGTAGTACATTACCCATGTTGGAGAGCTTGTCCAAATCGACCTTATGCACGGGGATGATTTTTCAACTTCTTTGCTCCAATCTTCAAATTCCACAGCCGACCTTATTGATGTGAATCTATCCACTCCTAGGGTGGTTTGGGGAATATGAACCTGCCTTCGTTCATGGATGATCAGCCCTTCATCTACCATCTTTGTTTCCCCCTTCCTTTGGCAACATTTGCCCTCTTTGAACACACAATTTTATTATCTTTGAAGAAAGGTGAGTTTCAAGGGTGATATAGGGCTTAGAACAAGGAAATGGAAAGAATTTCAGGTCAAAAAGGTGAAATATATAAGAGTTTTAAGTTTAGATGAGATTAGGTTGAGTGGGTTTTGAGAGAAGAGAGAATTCGGATGGTAGAAATGAGAGAAATGGTCGTTCATGCGATTTTAAAACCACTGTAATCACAAAGTTTTGACGACTAAACTTTCTGGTCTGCATCCAAACTCGCATTTGAATTTCTCTATAGCTCTAGCAAATTTGGACGACCAAAATTTTGGCCATGCTTTCGAACTTGAGTCCGAATGTTTTTTACTGAAATCTTTTGGAATGCAGTTTGGACATTTGAATTTCACTACATGCATCTGAATTCACATTAGTAATTGAATTTTGAAATTCCTAAACTTCTCCTAAGGTAGCAAAACCTGTCCTCAGCTAAAAGCTTAGTGAAAATGTCAGCAATTTGTTCATCTGTGCACACATAATCCAAACATATATCACCTTTAACTACATGATCACGAATAAAATGATGCTTAATCTCTATATGCTTAGTCCTAGAATATTGAATAGGATTTATGCTCAAATTAATGGCACTAGTATTGTCACTAAGATAGGTACACATTTGAAATATAGGCCAAAATCAAGTAGAGTGTGATTCATCCATATCACTTGAGAACAACAACTACCGGTGACGATATATTCATCCTCGGCGGTAGACAATAACATAAAATTTTGTTTCTTGCTATACCAAGAGACAAGCCAAATAGCAAGAAATTGACAATGACCACTTGTACTCCTACGCTCGACTTTGCATCTGGCATAGTTGGCATCTGAATAAGAAATAAGGTTAAAAGAAGATAATTTTGTAAACCAAAGACCATAATCATGTGTATTAATTAGATCATGAAGGATACACTTAACGGCAATTAAATGAGACTCTTTTGGACAATATTGAAATCTAGCACATAAGTTAACGACAAACATAATGTCCGGCCTACTTGCGGTAAGATAAAGTAAACTACCAATCATACCTCTATATGTCTTTTCATCAACATTTTTACCTTTTTCATCTTTTTCAAGCTTGGTGATGAACTCATAGGTGTGCTAATACCTTTTTCTTGGTCCATTCCAAATCTCTTCAATATCTCCTTGGTATACTAGGCTTGATTTATGAAAGTACCATACTTGGTTTACTTGATTTGTAGCCCAAGAAAGAAGTTGATTTCTCCCATCATACTCATTTCGAACTCAATTTACATTAACTTGGGAAACTCTTCACAAAATGAAACAATAGTAGCACCAAATATGATATCATCCACATAACTTCAAACAAGTACAAGATCATTGTTGTAAGAGGTTTTTCTAAAATTTTCAATTTGGAGATTCAAATCGTTCATGTATTCGTAGTCAGCAATCAATAGTTAATGGTTCAAAATTTTCATAAATTTTGACTTTTACTAATGAAAATCCACATTTGATTTTTCAATCCAATAGAAAGTGAGAGAAATCGGCTTTGAGATACTAAACAAGGGTGGATCCAATCCAATCAAAACGAGTTGTGTCGACCTTTTCTCTTGAAAACCCTTTTAAAAGTAATGAAAGACCTAAGAGGGGTGAATTAGGTCTTAGGATAATTTTCAAAATCTTTTTCCATTTTACAAAACATTTTCCTTAATAAAAGCTCTTCTTCAAATTCATAAACTCCAAGTTTATATGTGATTTAAAAAGAATGGTTGAGACAAGATGATCAAACAATAGAAGCACAACCAATCAATTAGTAACTATGAACAAGTGATAGTAACACACGTATGTAAGCAAGTAAAACAATAAAGAAATGAACACATGATTTATAGTAGTTCGATCACTCCAAAATCTACATCCATTACTTTGAGTCCACACTCAAGGACTCAAGGTTTTCAACCAATTCACTAAATGCTCAAGTCTAGCAATTACACAAGAGGCTCACCTTTCAATGGGTTTTACCATAACAACCTCTTTTCAATCCAACAAAAAAGGTTCACCCTTATCACAAAGGGTTTTATGTCACTAGACAACCGAGACCAATCTAATCAAAGGGTTACCCTCACCAATGGATTTTATGTCACACGAAAACCTTGTTCAATCTAGTCAATGGCTCATCCTCCACAAGGGTATATTATGTCTCATTACAACCTTGAATCAATCACAAGAAAAATGTAAAGATAAATTTTGATGTTACTAACACTTCTTGGTGGATAAATACAATAGCTAGCACCACTTCACCTCCTGCCTTTGGAATTTTGAATTTCAACCTTTGAGTACAAGGAAATTTTAGAGCTTTTCAAATAACTTTGATGTAAAACAAGTTCGAGCTTATAGGGTTTCAAAAGATTGAAGAACTACACAAAAATTTGAAGTTTGTTTTTTTATAGGGTTTAAAAATCAGCTTCAACGTTCAAAAAATGGCATGTAACGACTACTTTTTGTGGGGTTCAGACAACTGAACTTGATCCTTTGCGTCCGAACTTTGCGTCTGAAATTTTCTACAAAAATTAGGTAACTGTTCACTGTGCAGAAAAAATTTGGACGATCGAATTTTTCACCCTACATATGAACTTGCATCCGAACTTTCCAAATTTGTCAAAACATATTCAAATCGATTCGATAAGTTGGAAAATATTCTAGCCTAAAAAATAAGTCATTAAAGACCTTTTCATTGATGAAAACTTGGTAATTCAAGTAAGTTCAAAACCATTGAAAGTTTAAAACCAAGTTTTGTGCTCTCAAGAGTTAACTAGAAGATTCCAAGACTAAAGCGTGTAGGTTTACAAGGTTTATCTATTAACCATGAGACCACCTACACTATATGTCTTTAATGCCTTCAATTATCTTGAATCAACTCTTTTACCTTCAATCACTTCAGTAACCTTGAGTTGTTCTTGCACTTTAGTTTCAAGGCAATGAGACATGTATTCTTCTCAATCCAAAAATTCTATCACACAATAATTAAACACATTAGTCCATATCAAGGTTAATCAACATTATTTCTATAGGACATTGTGCTTATCAATGTTTGTCATTAATCAAAACAACATGATTTGACCTTAGTTCTTACAAGTAGAAAACCACTCAATCTTTTATACCAAGCTCTAGGAGCTTTTTTTTAAACCATATAAAACTTTGGATAGTTTGAAGACATGGTTAGGAAATTTTTCATGGAAAAAACCAGGGGGTTGTTCCACATAAACTTCTTCATCAATAAAACTATTTAAAAATACACTTTTGAAATCCATTTAAAACAACTTAAAACCTTTAAAGCAAGCAAATGCCAAAAGCATTCTTATAGATTCAAGTCTAGCTACCATAGCAAAAGTTTCATCATAGTCAATGCTCTCTTCCTGACTGAATCCTTGGGCAACAAGTTTAGTCTTGTTTCTAACAACTTCTCCGAATTCATTTAGTTTATTTCTAAGAACCCATTTTGTATTAATAACGGGGTGATTACGGAGTCTTGGGATAAGAATCCAAACTTTGTTTCTCTCAAATTGATTTAATTCCTCTTGCATAGCAACATTCCAAAAATCATTACACAAGGCATCATCAATGTTTTTAGGCTCAATGTGAGATAAAAGTGCAAAGTTGTCAATGAAGTACTATCTTGTTTTAACACCTTGAGAGACATCACCAATGATTTGCTCCTTAGGGTGGCCTCTTGCATATCTTAGATCCTTTGGAAGCTCTTGGTCACCACTAGCTTGGTTATCTTGTTCATGGTAAATCATCTCTTCTTCATTGATACGATCTTCCAAAGTTTGTGCTTGAAGGTGAGTTTGATTGTCATTCATGGAAGTACCTACATCATCATCATCTCTTCTTTCCAAGTAAGTGTTAGATTCATCAAAGCTCAAATGTATGGTTTCCTCAACACATAAAATTCTTTTATTGTAAACTCTACAAGCCTTTTTGTTAGAAGAATAACCAATAAAGATGCCTTCATCCGATTTTCTATCAAAATTTTCCAAGTTGTCACGGATATTCCATATAAAGCACTTGCAACCAAACACTTTGAAATAGGCAATAGGGGGTGTTCTACCAAATAGAAGTTTAAAAGGTGTTTTTCATAAAAATGGCCTAAAAAGAATTATATTCATAACATAGCAAGCGGTGTTCACGGCTTCGGCCCAAAAATATTTTGGTAAAGAGTTTTCACAAAGAGTAGACCTAGTGATTTCTTGTAAATTTTGAATTTTCCTTTCAACAAACCCATTTTGTTGAGGTGTTTTGGAAGCCAAAAAATTGTGAACAATTCCATTCTCATTACAAAGTTCTGTAAAATCTTGATTGTAAAATTCTCTCCCATTATCACTTCTAATTGAGATTAATTTGCAATCAAGGGAGGTTTGAACCTTTTTGAAAAGTTTCACAAATTCATGAAATGCTTCATCCTTTTGTGATAAAAAGAGTACCCAAGTGAATCTTGAAAAATCATCAACAATAACATATGCATACCTGTTACCACCAAGACTAGTGGTCCTCATTGACCCAAATCGATTAATATGAACAAGTTCAAGAGGTTTTGAAGTTGAAACCATTTTACTGGATTTGAAAGATGTTTTGTTTGTTTTCCATATTGGCTTGCATCACAAAGATGGTTTTTCTCAAAGCGCATTTTAGGTAATCCTCCAACCAAATCTTGTGAAGAAAGTTTGTTCAACAAATTCATGCTCACATGACCTAGTTTTCTATGCCAAAGATATCCATCTTTATCATGAATGGCTAGACACTTAACATCATTGGCAACAAGTTCATCAAGATATAGCACATATACATTTCCAACCCTATTAGCAACAAAAATGGTCCTGCTACTTACACTATCAAGAATGGTACAAGTATCACACTTAAACTCAACTTTTCATCTATCGTCACACAATTGGCTAATGCTAAAAAAATTGTATTTCAAATCATCAATTAGCAAAACGTGTTTAATGAGAGGCGAAGATCCTTTACCAATATTACCTACTCAATCATTCCTTTCTTCTTGTCACCAAAGGTGACAAATCCATCATTTGTGGCTTGAAGTTAACTAATGAGTGAATCATTCCCCGTCATATTTCTTGACCATCCACTATCAAGGAACCACTTAGTAGCACCTGATCTTGGAGGAATATGTAACTACATCAAATGATAGGATTCAATAAGTTTTTTGTTTTCACAAAATAACTTTGAGTTTTCATTCAATGATTCATCAATTTTGAATCTCATAACCTCGTTTCTTTTTGAAACCTTTTTTAATTCACTATACCTATCAACAAGTAAATCATTAGGATCATTAACATCATCATCACAATATGTAGAGGTTGAAGGAATATATTGTACCTCATCATTCATAGCCATGAAACACACATTTGCTCCTTCTTCATTGTCATCTCCACTTTCTTCATTGGCATGTTGATCTCAAGTGCCAACTAATCCCTTTCCTTTCTTGAGGGATTTCCTTTTTTTTGATTTTTTCTTCTCTCTCCTTTTCCAATGCTTTAGGGCAATCTGCTACAAGGTGTTCGATACTCTTGCATTCACAGTCTTGAGGCTTGAAGAATGAAGATGATTGTCCTCCTATCTTGAAAGACCTCCATTTTTATCAAATTCTTAAACTTTTTCACTACCATTGCCATGTCATCATCATCTCTATCTTCATGTTCATCACTAGATGATTCCTCTTGCTCACTAGGATTGTCAAATGCTTTAAGTACTACTCCTTTTCTCCCTTTCTATTCCTCATCAAGATCATTTAGTCTCTTGACCTTCATCTCATATGTAAATAATGATCCAATGAGTTCTTCAAGAGGAAGAATCTTCAAGTCTTTCAATTCTTCAATGGCAAGAGTCTTTGGTTGCCAAGACTTGGGTAGAGCATCCAAAATCTTCCTATTTTGTTCTCGAAGTGAATAATTTTTCCCATATGACTTTAAACTATTGGAGATGTTGGTAAATCTAGTGAACATGTCACTAGTGTTTTCTCCTTACTTCATGATGAATAGCTCATAATCTCTTACTAGCATTGCAAGCTTTGACTCCTTTACTTGATTAGTTTCTTCGTGCATCACTTGAAGAAGTCTCCACATGTCATGAGCGGTGTCGTATCCACTACTTGGTTGTATCCATTTACATCCAATGCACAACTCAAGATGTTCATAGCTTGGTAGTTCAAAGTCATTTTTCTTGAATTACTTTCGTCATACTCATCCAATGGCTTTGGTTCCTAGTGATTCCATCAACTCTCATCCTCATTGGTATAAACAGACATTTCTCATTGATATTTCACAAATAAAATTTAATAGAACAAATATATATCTTAATTCTAGATTTTTAAACAGTATAATTTATTCCATCAAACAAAGGAGGTCTATTTGTACCCTTCCAAATAAGGCAAGTTTGAAACATTAGCCATAAGATCTTAACTTCTAAGTTGTAAAACCTCACAAAGAAGCCCTAGCTCTTATACCAATTGAAAGATCTAAGGAGTGGGGGGGTGTCCTTGGATAATTTCCAAAAACTCTTTCCTTTTTAGAATATAGATTGGAAGAGATTCACAATAAGATATTCAAGTTAGCACAATGAGTTCCCTAATAAAAAAGGAGATGAGAAACTATCACACAAGGAGTTTATAATGGTTCGATCACACAAGATCTACATCCACTACCTTCACCCCTTACTCAAGGATTTCAAACAAATTCAACTATAAAATAGTTATACAAGACAAACTAGATGCTCACCCAACAAGGGTTTTACTCCATAACCTCCTTTCACTTACAACAATCAAGATTTACCCTCTCAGAAGGGTTTTATATCTTAAACAAACCTTGAAGAAAGCAAATAGATGAAGTAAGAGAGAAAGATATTACCAATAACTTGGTAGATGATGACAAATCTAGCACCACTTCACATTTTTGTCTGTGGAATCTTGTAAATCAACCTTTTAGCACAAGACAAAAGAGAGCTTTTGATATAGAATGATAGGGGAGAGTAAAGATTCTTAAAGGGTCAAAAACTACTCAGAAATATGAATTTTATTGCTTTTATAGCGTTTGAAAATTAGTTTCAACATTCAAATAACAGTTAGTAACAGTAAAGTTCAGCTGACCGAACAAGGACTCATGTGTCCGAATGATCGTCCAAACTTCTCTATTTACAGGTTGCCAAGATAAATTCGGTCAACCAAATTCGGATATACGTGTCCGAATGGTCATCTGAATTTCTCTGAAAATTCAGCAGCTAAGGTTTTCAATTCGGACGTCCAAACTATTCAAACTTCGTCAAAATGTTTGGAAATCAAGTACAACAAGTTTGAAATCATTTTGGACTATGAGATAGATCTTTTTAAGAGCTTTTAAACAACATTTTTGTCAAGAACTTGGTAAAACATGTATAATGAGAACCTTTTAAGATTGAAAAACCAAGTTTTGTGCTCTCTTATAAGTTCTTTAGATTGAAAAACCAAACAAAACCACAAGCTCCAAGACAGACAAAGAACAAAATTATGAATCCTTTCTAAATCCAGTAAATTGTTTGATTAATTCCAAGTCTTTATGCACCACATATTGCTCTAGAATATTAAGTTACAAAACCTCAAATTTTAAATTATTAAGAACAATTGGGTCGTATTTAATGATTTGTACATTAAATGAAAACTTTAACACATTGTTTAGATTAAGGATATGAACTTGGAATCATTGTTTCGGAACAGAATGATTTAACTTTGATGAAGTGATAAAGAATTTTATGGAAACAAACTATAAATTTGAAATGAGCTAAAATTAACTTTGTGCAACTTGTGTTGGTTATATTAATTTATCTATGAAATGGTAATTTATCGAATGAAGTACTTTATACTTTGATTATATTTAAAGCTTCTTTTTTCTTTTTGAAGGAAAGGAAAAAAGATTGTCATTGACAAGAAAGTCTACTAGAGCTCCAGAAAACACATCATTTGGTGCATTCTCCATCTAAACATGAGAATCAAATAGTTGTAAACCTCGCTTAGCTTGTAAGTAATAGGGAACGTTCCAAGCCTACCAATAAACTAAACTAAACACAACTCAACAGAAGAAATAAAAGGCCTAACTTCATGCTAAAGAAGATAAAGCAAGAGAAGATTCTAATTCCTAATTATGTATATCTTCCTATATTTTCTTATATTTATCTTGATCTCCTTTTTGTATATCTTTTAATTAGATTAGATTTTGGATTACTCTGTGAACCTTGTACAACACATATATATATGTATCAAAATACAAAGAGCAGATTATCTCAACCATTTATTTCAAAATCCTCTTCTTGTTTCTTGCTTTCTCTTCATCGTATCAGAGCCTAGGTCTCACTCATGGTTTTTTCTTCTTCTTCGGCAGTTGGAACATTTCCAATCTTTTTCCTAACCCTATGGAATGCAACACTTTTCTTTGTTGGCATTCTCAATTCGAGGATATTCTAGATATTCATGACATGAAGGTTTTGTAGCTGGCTCTTTGAAACAGCCAAAAGCCTAACTTCAATATGGCACTAATAATGCCTTTATTGTACGGAAGAAAGAAATTGGTTTTAAGCTGGGTCAAAGCAAACTGTTTCCCTTCAATTCAATGCCTCATTCTTTCTTGCTCGATTGCTCTTGAAGTTTGGTCTCTATTAGAGAGATGTCTCCTACTGATTTCTAAAACTCATATAAAAAAGATTTTGATAAACCTGAAGTGGGTTATCTTCTTCATGCTAACTATGTCTGATGCTTTGGTCGGGGCAAGCTTCCCAGTTTCAGATTCTAATTTAATTCAATACATTATAGATAGATTAGGACATGATTATAAAGAATTTTTTACGTCCTTACATCTGCAGTAGTCTACCTCTTTTGACGAGTTCTATGATTTGGTGATTCAGGAAGAGCATATTCTCAATAGAATTAGTTATCTATTAGTTCATTATGGTATAGCATTGGTTGCTCATTGTTCTTCTACCAACCATGTTTCTACTCCATCCGTTGAGTCAAGACCATCCATGAATAATCTAGGAAGGGAGGTCATGGACGGAGTATAAATGGTTGATCTTCAAACTGGAGGTATTCAGCAGACACCAGACCTCCTCTTCTATCTACGTCGCAATATCGTTCATTTTCTTCAATAGTTCCATCCTCAATAAATACCGCTATTGCATGTCAAATTTGTAACACATTTGGTCACATTGCTCGGACTTGTTCCAAAAGGCAAAATCTTGCTTCCAACATCAAGTATACTGCTCGAAAGCCAAATCCAGGAGAATTAGTTAACTCCAATTGGTGAGTCGATTCTGGAGCTACTCATCATATGTGATAAGCATCGAGTAAGGAATTGAAGATGAAAACAAGAAGAAACCAACAAGAAATTCAGACAAACTAGGATCATTCAAGTGAACGATAAAAACCAAAAGAAACCTTCAAATTTTCTGCCAACAAGCATGAAACCCAAGTAGATTTTTCAATAGTTCTTCCCTAAATACCACAATAAATTCCCTATTAACTAAATAGGACCCTTATTGTTGATATTTGAAGGCATCCGAATGAAACCTAACTAAACTCCCTGCAAAAAACTCTAAAACCCCTAGTTGAAATCTCAAATGAATTGATCCACCTAGACCCAAGACTTCAATGAATTCAAGTTCCTAGATATAGAAGACACTGCAAGGGAGGACCAATCCCCTTGATAAGTCAGGAATATACCAAGATATGAAAACCCTAGAAAGAGAGGAAGCTCTCTCTCTCTAGAAGCGTTTTTGCTCAAAGTTGGAAAATTGTCTTGAAAATGCAAGGAAAATAAAGTTATGTACATGGTTTCCCTAGATTAAGGGCTTAATTATAGACAACTAATAAATGAGTTTAGTACGTTTAATACAACTCTTCCACACTCTAACACAAGTACACTTTTACTCAAATTTTAGACTCATCAAATTGCAAATTACACACAAAACTTTGGCAAAAGAGTTGGAGCTCTTCACGAAACCTCTTCACCTTGGCTCTTTTGATCAACCCTTCCATTCCTTGGACTTGTTTCCTCTCTTGGCGAGTCATTGGTTATGCTTTTAAGACTGAAGCAGTTTTCCATTCATCCCCCTCCTTAATTCTAATCTGCTGATATCTGGATTTTAAATCTATTTTACAGAAAAATGATAATCCATGCAACTCATCCAACATATCATCTAATCTAGGAATAGGGTAACGGTATTTTACCGTTATGTTTTCGATTTCCTAGCAATCAACACACATACGCCAGGTGCCATCCTTTTTCAAGACAAGAAGGACCGAAACTGCACATGGGCTAAGGCTTTCACAAATTTTTCTTTTGGAGAGAATTTCTTCTACTTGTCGTTGTAGCTCCTAGGTCTCCTCCAGATTGCTCCTATAAGGCATTTAGAATTATTGCCCTCGGTATGAAGTCTATTTGATGCTCTATGCCTCATATCGGGGGTAGTCCATCCCAATATTTCCTCGAGAAATATATCCTCAAATTGTTGAATGACCATTGTAACTTCCCTAGGCAATGAGGAATCCACATCATTAGTAGAAAACTAAGATCCTGTTAGCCTTAAGGGAAAATCATGTAGTTTTGATTAGTTTTGATTAATGACAAACATTGATAAGGACTAATTCATATGTTATATGTGTGATAAGATTTTGGATTGAGAAGCAAAAAGTTCTTATTGCCTTGGAGCTAAAAGTACTAAGGACAACTCTAGTATGCTCAAGGATAAAGAATATAGAGCATGTCCTATGGATTGAAGGCTTTAAAGACTCTAGTGTAGGTTTACACTTGCTTAATATGTATATTCTTGTAAACCCTACACTTCTTGTTTTTGGAATCTATTGAATGCATAAGAGAGCACAAAACTTATTTTTGAATCTTAAATGGCTTTGAATAAACTTTGAATGACCAAGTATTTTGGTAACGATCTTTGAGTTCAAAAGATTTTAAATGACTTATCTTTTAGTACAAAATGATTTCAAACTTATTGAGGTTGATTTTCAAATATTTTGTCAAAGTTTGAACAGTTCAGACGCAAGTTCGGACGTCGAAACAGCGAACATGACTACGGTATTTCCAGAGAAATTCGGACGCAAGTTCGGATGCAAGGGACAAAGTTCGGTCATCCGAACTTTCCCAGACAGCATGTCACAGTAATGTTCGGACGACAGTTCGAATGCAGAGGATCAAGTTTGGTCGTCTAAACTCCTCAGAAACTAGTCGTTACTAGTCATTTTATGACTGTTTGAACTAATTTTCAAAATCTATAAAAGCCATAAACTCCAGATTTTTGACAAGTTCTGAACAGTTGAAGAATCCTAACATTCCAAAATCATTTGAAATCATTAGATCTCTCTTTTGTCTTGTGCTTTCATGTGAATATTCAAGATTCCAAAGACAACAAGGTAAAGTGGTGCTAACTGGTGTAATCATCTGCCAAGCTGTGGTAATATCTCATCCAATCTCTGTTGAATCTTGTTATATACTTGCTCAATACAAGGCTAGCTTGTGACATAAACCCCTTTTGGTAAGGGTGATCCATAAACTAGATTAATCAAGGTTGTGGTGTAAAACTCCATGCGTGAGTGAGCCTTGGATTAGATTGGTCTTTAGGTTGTCTAGTGACATAAAACTCCTTGTGGTAGGGTAAGCATTGTTTGTAGGATTGCAAAGGAGGTTGTTGGTGTAAAACCCTTGTTGGGTGATCCTCTTGTGTAATTGCCTAAATTGAGCATATAGTGGATTGGTTGAAATCCTTGAGTATGGACTCAAGGTAGTGGATGTAGGTTTTGAAGAGATCGAACCACTATAAATTGCATGTGCTCTTTGCTCTTCATTGTGTATTGCTTTGTCATTGTGTTCATTACATTATCATTGAAGCAATTGAATATAATCTTTCCAAACCAAGTTCATAAAACAGAAAAAGTTTTCGAAAATTAGCCAAAGACCGAATTCACCTCCCCACTCTTAGGTCTTTCAGATCCTTTATGCATTAAAAGTATAACTTGCTTATTTGCCCTAATGGCATCCCCAATCTCCCTCACTTTTGCAAATAAGCTTACTGTTTTTTTTCCCTTGCCCTCTTGTTTTTTCTCTTTTCTCATCTTAGGGTTGTCTCCCTTCTCTCTCATTTTATCTCCACTCTTTTCTTTTACCTCTCTCTCTTGTTTTCCCCTTTCCCACCTTTCCCAATCAAGTCTTTTTTCTTTGAATCTCATAGATCTCCTCTGGTGTTAAGGGAAGTAGAGTGATTCTTGCTTGGTCTTTGACAATGGCATAGATGTTTTTGTGTCCATTATAATGGCCCTCCTATTGTATTGCCATGGTCATCCAAGTAAAATATTTCCAGCCTGAATCTTTATACGTCACAAAACACTTCATCCTTGTATCTCCCAATGTTAAATGTCACCAATGCTTGCTTGCTCACCTTTGCCTCACCATAGTCACCCAACCATTGCAATCTATAGGGCATCGGATGCTTGCTTATAGGAATATTCAATCTCTCCACCAAGCTTGAGCTTACCACATTTGCACAACTCCCACTAACTACTATCACGGAACACAACTTCTCATTGATAACACACTTGGTGTGGAAAATGTTCTCCCTATGGATATGAATCTTGTCCTCCGTAGCTTGTAGACACAAAACCCTCCTAGCCACATAGCATGATTCCCTCAAGTCTTCATCCTCTATACCTACCACGAAGCCCTCTTTGACGTCTTCTTCAAACTCCTCATCTATCTCTACCACCCCAATGGTAATGGAGAAAACTACCCTCGGAGTTTTGTCCCCACTCTTCTCCGACACCCAAGTCAAGAGGTGGTGTTTGTCCCCCCATCACTTCCTCTACGACTAGGTAACACACCATCTCTTCCACCAACCCTTTGTGCCACCGTGGATTCTTAAGCATCCAACCTTTCATAAATGGTCCGCAACTCATCCTGTATCATTCCAATCTCCCTCCTAAAGATGTCCTCCATGGTTTGTATCACCGTAACCATGATGGAGTTTAGGTCTCGAGGTTGATTTGGAGCATTATTTCCCCCTTGTTGCACCCTAGAGTTCTCTTCTCCTCCAGTCATGTTGGTAGAAACTGAAATACCTACGCAAGACAGTTAGAATAGCAAAGATATTCCTTACCACTCCCTCAGTGTTTACACTCGTCTTTAAAGTTCACTCTTCTCTCGTGTAGGCACTCTTTGTTGGATTTTAACATAATATTCTCACTCTCTTGCCTTTTACCACTTCATTTCTCCTCCTAAAGTTCAACCAAGGTTTAGACTAACCAAGGAAAACAATCCAACAAGTATTGGTCAACCAACCTAAGCACTAGCATTCAAAAGGTTTGATTAAAGAAATTCATCAAACACTAGAGTGCAAGATTTGAAAGAAGAAATTCATGGGGTAATTTAAAGAAAACGTGGACCAATTTTAACATAAATCAACCACAAAAGCTCACATGTAACAAGAAACACAAGAGTACTAAGTAATTTATGCAAAAGGAGGCAAAGAAAAGAAATGAAAAATAATCACAGCAAGAACAGGGATATTGCAGTGAAATTTTCAGCAAATTCTACCCAAATAAGCAAGATAATATGATAAAATACAGGTAGGAATCATAATCAAATGATGTCATAAGAAATGACATTCAATCCTACAATGAATTCAACAATTTCAGAAATTTTCAGCTTTCTCGGTGTTCAGCAAGAATGAGAAAAAGTGAGCATATTTTTCAGTGTTTTTGATTATTTTTCATACCCAATCTTTCACCAATCAATGATATAACATATAGGAACAAGAGCTCAGCAAGAAATTCAAAAAATAGATGGATTTTCGTGACCTTTTTGAGTGCAGAAATTATGCTGTCTTTTAGTAGAAATTGCAGGTTTTTCCTTAAACAAATCCACCCGAAAATTACCTTCAATCTTGGAACCAAAGCTCTGATACCAATTTAATAAGAATCAAGCAAGGAATTCAAGATGAAAAAAAGAAGAAACAAACAAGAAATTTGGACAAACTAGGATCATTCAAGTAAAGGATAAAAACCAAAAGAAAACTTCAAATTTTCCACCCACAATGATGAAACCAAGAAGAATTTCCAATATTTCTTCCCCGAATACCACAATAAATTTCCTATTAACTAGAATAGGACCCTTATTGTTGATATTTGAAGACAACCAAATGAAACCCAACTAAATTCCCTAAAAGTTTCAAAAAATCCTAGAACCTCTAGTTGAAATATCAAATGAAGTGATCGACCTAGACTCAAGAATTCAATGAAGTCAAGTTCCTAAGTATAGAAAACACCTCAAGGGATGATCAATCCCCTTTATAAGTTAGGAATATACCAACGTGTGAAAACTCTAGAAGGCTAGGAAGCTCTCTCTCTCAAGAAGCATTTTTGCTCAAAGTGGGAAAATTATCTTGAAAATGCAAGGAAAATAAAGTTATGTACATGGTTTCCCTAGATTAAGGGTTTAATTCTGGCCAACTAATTAACGAGTATAGTTAAGTTTAATACAACTCTTCCACACTCCAACACAAGTACTCTTTTACCTCAATTTTAGGCTCATCAAATTGTAAATCACACAAAACTTTGGCAAAAGAGTTGGAGCTCTTCATGGAATCTCTTCACCTTGGCTCTTGTGATCGGCCTTCCATTCCTTGGACTTGTTTTCTCTCTTGGCGAGTGGTTTGGTTGGATTCCACCATATTAATATGACACAGACAACTTCATCTCTTTCCCAAGTTCAGCCCTATATAGGTACTGATACAATTACGTGGAAACGGTCACAACTACCTATCACTCATATTGATACAATTATTCTCTCTACATCTTCACATCCTCTTCTTTTAAATGGTGTTCTACGTGTTCCAAATCTCAAGAGGAGCTTATTATCCATTCAACATTTATCACATTACAATAAGTGTTATTTTGAGATATACTCTTCTGTTGTTTCTATTAAGAACAAGTGGACGGGTCACTTACTTCTCCATGGCAGTAGTTTTGGTGGGCTTTGTCTTTTGCATAATAAATTTTCTACACTAGCAAAACAACTCTACTTTGGTGAAAGAACAACGCAGGATGTTTGGCACACAAGGCTAGGTCACCTCTCTTCAAATATTTTTCATGTTTTGCAAAAAATATTATTTGCCTATACTAGGCTGTGTTACTTCCAAACCATTTTGTCATGTTTGCCCTATAGGTAAATCATGTTGAAAGACCAAAGAGGGGGGGGGGTGAATTAGGTCTTAGGCTAATTATCAAAATCTTTTCCTGTTTTGCAAATCCTTTGCCTTAATAAAAGCTCTTCTTCAAATTTACAAACTCTAAGTTTATATGTGATGTAATGGTTGAGACAAGATGATCAAACAATAAATTCACAACCAATCAATCAACAACTAAGAGCAAATAATAATAACATAAGTATGTAAACAAGTAAAGTTATAAACAAATGAACACACGATTTATAGTGGTTCGATCTCTCCAAGATCTACATCCACTACCTTGAGTCCACACTCAAGGATTTCAATCAATCCACTATATGCTCAATTTTAACAATTACATAAGAGGCTTACCACACTATGGTTTTACACTCACAACCTCTTCTAGTAATTATACAAATAATACAAGGTTCACCAAACACAATGGTTTTATATCTAAAGACAACCTCAAGACTAATCTAATCCAAGGCTCACCCACACACGGGTTTTACACTACAACCTTGATTAATCTAGTCTATGGCTCACCCTTCCACAAAAGGGTTTTATGTCACAAGATAACCTTGCAAATGAGCTAGTAGAAAACACAATTAAGATAAGAAAAGAGAGAGTGTAAGATGTTACCACTTTGTTGGTAGATGATTACACAATGTTTCACCTTCACACTTTGTTGCCTTTGAAATCTTGAATTTCAATCTTTGAGCACAAGGCAATTTGAGAGCTTTTCAATTCAATTTGATGTAAAACAAGTTGGATAATGTAAGATTTGTTAAGTTCAAAGTCCTACTAAAAAATCTGGATTTTATGGCTTTTATAGAATTCAAAAATCAGTTTAAACAGCCATAAAACGGCTAGTAACGGCTATTTTCAGAAAATACTGTTCACAGTGCAGAAAAATTTCGGATGACCGAATTTGCATCCGAATTTTTCAAACTTTGTCAAAACATGTTTAAATCAATTCAAACAAGTTGAAAAACATTCTAGCCTCAAAGATAAGTCATTAAAGATCTTTTATGTGCAAAAACTATTTATGAAAACTTGATAATTTAGGTAAGTTGAAAACTATTGAAACCATTTAAATCAAGTTTTTTGCTCTCAATTGCAACTCATAGATTCCAAGACTTAAGAGTGTAGGGTTTACAATATTTACCTATTAACCACATGTCACCTACACTTCATGTCTTCAAAGCCTTCATTAATCTTGAACAAACTCTTCAATCTCTAATCACTTTGACATATTTGAGTTGTTCATGCATTGCTAGCTCCAAGGCAATGAGACTTGCTTCCTTCTCAATCCAAAAATCCTATCACAACATACAAGCATATTAGTCATCATCAATATTTGTCATTAATCAAAACTACATGATTTGCCCTTAGGGCTAACAATCTCCCCCTTTTTGATGATGACAAACTTTGATGCAAAATGTGATGGATTTAAACAATGTAGTACAAAGAAGTATTAATGTCAATGATAGAAAATAATCAATTTAGCACATTGACATTCAAATGGCTCAATATGAGCCTATGACCCAACTAACCTCCATTTGCCTCCTTCCTTCCAATAACTAGGATAGAAGATATAGCATTTAATCATTACGACAACTTCTAAGAGAGGTATTAAAGGTCAGAAAAGATTAATATTGCTCCCCCTTAGATTGTGCTCATTTTTCAACAAGTTTGGACTTGAGATGCTATGCACCCGAATTTTGACATATCAAGTCCGAATTGTAAAATAAGTGAAATGAAAGCTTCAATTTTTGAAAATAAGCTTTCCTAAGGTTGTTCAAACATAGTGGAAGAGATTAAAACAAGTTTGAATCAATTTGAACAACAATAGAGCACATTTTGGCAACAAAAGATGCATGCATCCGAATTTCAGAACATGCATCCGAATTCTTAAACCTTGCATCCGAATTTTTTAAATCCTAAGTCCAAACTGCAATAAATTCAATATAATGAATGTTTAAAGGGAAATAAAGTGTTCCTAAGGTTGTTCAAACATAATGGAAGAGATTAAAACATATTTGAATCAATTTGAACAACAAAAAGAGCACATTTTGGCAACAAAATATGGATGCATCCGAATTTTTGAAACATGCATCCGAATTTTGAATCATGCATCCGAATTTTAAGATTTCAAATCCGAAATGTAAAATATGTGAGATAACAACTTCTATTTTTTGAAAAATAAGCTTTTCTAAGATTGTTCAAATATGATAGGAAGGATTAAGATAGTTTTCAAACAATTTGAACAATAGAAAAACATTTTTTGGCAAGAAAGTTTGGATGCATCCGAACTTTTGGTTTGCATCCGAACTTCAAGTCCAAACTTTTGATAGCAAGTTTGAAAAGGTGATTTTGCATTCTTAAATGAACTATAGAAGTACTCAAATATGTATAGCCACAATAGCACTCTTTAGCTTTGCAAAACCACAAAACTCAAGCATTCAATTGTTTTTATGAGGTAAACTAAAATCATAAGTTAAGTCAAGAACTAGTATCAAGATTTCAAAATCTTAACTTAACCATATTCAAAATCTCAAAACCTCACATAGTATAACATATTCAATTTAAATTTCAAATGCAGCCAAATATTTTCACAAGTACACATTCATTTTACATTTTAACCTATAACACATAGCACATAGCACATTTACAGACAAGCATATTCACATTACATAGCATATTGCAGCCATCATTCTTTCTCCCCTTTGACATATGCATGTATTTTCAGAAAATTCACACATTTTCTATTCATGCATGAGGAATTCCACTGCTATTTCATATTTTCACACATTTTGTCATCCAGGAATTCCACTGCTATTTCATATTTTCACACATTTTGTCATCCCATTTCTTCTCCCCCCTTTTGTCATCATTCAAAGATGGGGTTAATGAAAATGAGACAACATGTATCACATATAAGCAGTATATTGATCAACTCTCATTAACAGTATAGTTCTAGTCAAATAATTATCATCCTAACAGCAATAATCATTATGTAGCATCTCAACAATAATAAATCAACTTCTTCTCTCCCTTTTTTTTTCAGCAATTAAACTTGGGGTGAGAGTACTTGGACAACAAAAGTGAAACAAAGAAGCTCTTATCACAAAGATTTCACATATTGAGCTTCAAAGCACTATAATGACTAGAAAGGCACAAGTATATTTCAATGTTAAATCATAACATGTGCATTAAGGCATAAAATAAAATAAGCAACAAAATAGAGTTTAGGGATAGAAAGGCTTAGTCTTGGATGCGCTTCGTGGTCTTCACTTCCAAATTTGTTTGTTATGATGGCCATATCTCCCTTGATCTATATGATAGGGTCCTTCATTTGTTGACTCCTTGCTTGTGTAATTCTGCTTTGGAAAGCTACCAATCAAGAGGATCTTGGATCTTCTTTCTTTGAACCACATTTTCTTGCTCGCTTGGTTGAAGGATATTGGTGATGGATTTGTGATTTGACTTTGTTAAACTTCATTCATCTCCTTCTTCTTGCTTGTTCTCTTCGGCTTTATAGGAACTTGCACCATTTAAAACCACTTGAGAAATCTTTCTCAAGTCTTCTTCCATATTCTTGACTCTAGCTTCTAAACCATCAAATTTGCCAAGAATTATCAGAGCAAAAGACTCGAAGAATTTACATAGTTGTTCAATGCCTCTTAAAACACCTTGGCAACTATGGTGTTACTTCTAGTGAGATTATCACCTTCAATGGAGAATACCTCTTCAAATAGTCTTTTTTTTTTTTTTTTTATAGGGATTTGCTCCCCCTCACTTGGTGACTCATGCTTCCCTTTTTTTTATATATTTTCCTTTCTCTAGCAAGGATTTCCTCTTCCCTAAATGACCTAAATTGTCTACCATTTGTGAAATCCTCTTCAAATCTTTCATTTATGAACAATTCATGAATAAGCAATGTTATCCCAATGAGTAATACCTTGCCTCATTATCATCTACCCCACAAAATTCTGTTCACTAAGGCATCATTGAACTCAAAATCCACTTGATATACTCTAGAGGAATACCATTAAACTACATTATCCCCCTAATGTTCAATTCTTTCTTCTTTAAGATTTGCATAAAGCTCATATGTAAGGGCAGTATAAAATTCTTCATCAATTACTAGTAAATTGGTCCAATCAATATTATCAAATAGAGATAGAACATTATCAATATTGGAGAGTTTATCCAAGTTTACTTTGTTTCAGGGAATAATTTTATTTTATTTTTTGTTCTTCTTACTCCATTATATTCTTTAGCAATATATATCCAAAATTCATTTTTTCTTTTTCTTATGCATGGCTAGCATAATTACAACATACATATTATCAACATAAGATTTGTTCCCAAAGTATGCAATAATCAAGGTATTAAACATATGATGCAAAATTCTTTCACTAGCATAAAAAAAAAGCTGTTATCTCTCTCTCCTTTCTAGTCTTGAGGTTTCTATCATTTATATTGTGAGTATAACTCACTTATAAAACAATGTCCCCAGAAGAATAATGCCTAAACCCAACATCCTCAACATCACGAATTCTATTGAGCAATGCATTATCAATCTCAAAAATCAACTTGTGATATTTTGAAGAATACTACTAAATAGCTTTATTACCAACTAGCTCAACTCTTTCTTCCTTAATATTTGCATAAACATCATAAACTAAGGAAGATAATAGCATTCATCAAACACAAGCAAACTAGTTCAGCTCACATCATTTAAAAATGAGAGTATATTACCCATTTCTGATAGTTTGATGACATCCGCATTGTAGCTGAGATTTTTCTTATGGTTTCTTTTTGTCCAATCATCAAATTCAGTAGCAGCCTTCCATGTGACAAATCTATCCAGCCATGACATGTTTTGAGGAACATGAACCTTCCTTGGTTCATGATCACTGGTCATCTATCTTTTTCTTTGGCTTTTCCCTTTCCTTTTCCCATGCTTGGCTTTAGTGTCCTCACCTGGAGCTACACACTTGAATATACTCATTAGTTATTGAATTTTGAAATCCCTAAGCTTCTTCTAAGATTGGTCAAACCTTTCTTCGGCCAATGACTTAGTAACGATATCATTAATTTGTTCGTTAATGCAAACATGCTTTAAACAAGTATTACCCTTAGTAGAGTGATCTCTAATGAAATGAAGTTTGATCTCTATATGCTTTGTCCTAGTTTGTTGAATAGTATGATGTACAAATTTATTGCATTAGTGTTATCACATAACAAAGCCACACATTTGAAATATAGACCATAATCACTTAGAGTATCCATAATTTAATAGAGAATGTGTTTACAACAATCAAATGAGACTCTTAGGACAAGATGAAATCTAGAACACAAGCACATGACAAATATAATATTGGCTCTACTTGCTGTCAAATATAGTTGACTACTCCTATGACACCTTTTTATTCTTGTCAAGCATAGTTGATAAACTTATGGAAGTGCCTATACCTTAACTTAATACATGAAAGTGACATCCTTGGTTTGCTTGATTTGTAGGTCAAGAAAGAAATTGAGTTTTCCTATCATGCTCATTTCAAATTTACTTTGCATCAACTTGGTAAACACATCACAAAGTGTAGTATTAAAAGCATCAAAAATTGTATCATATATTTGGACAACTTATAGATCATTGTTACAAGAGGTTTTTTATGAAAATAGTAGTGTCAACCTTTCCTCTTGAAAATTCTTTTTGAAAGAAGAAAACTACTCAACCTTTCACACTAAATTGTAAAAGCTGGTTTTTAAACCATTCAAAACTTAGTATAGTTTGAAAATATGATTAGGAAACTTTTCATGAGCAAAACCGGGTGATTGTTCCACATAAACCACTTCCTCAATAAAACCATTTTGAAATAACTTAAAGCAAGTACAAGTCAAAAGCATTCGAACAAGAGTTTCATCATAATCAATTCCCTCTTCTTGATTGAATCCTTAGGCAACAAGTCTAACCTTGTTTCTAACAACTTCTACTGATTCAATAAGTTTATTTCTAAAAAACCATTTAGTTCCAATAATGGAATGATCATGAGATTTAGGAATATCCAAAATTTTGTATCCAAACTTATTTAATTCCTTTTGCATAGCAATAATCCAAAAATCATCACACAAGGCATCATCAATACTTTTAGGCTCATATGCAATAAGAGAATAAAGTTATTGATAAAATACCGCCTTATTTTTACTCCTTGGAAGATATCACCAAAGATTTGCTCCTTAGGGTGGCCTCTTGGATCTTTTAAGTTCTTTGGGAGCTCTTGGTCACCACTAGGTTGGTCATCTTGAATCATTTCTTCCTCATTGGTATGATTCTCCAAAGTTGGTGCTTGAAGATGGGTTTGATTGTCATTCATAGATGTACCTACATCATCTTCATCTTTTCTTTCCCAAGTGAATGTAAGATTCATCAAAATAAACATGAATGGTTTCCTCATCATATAAGGTTCTTTTCATTATAAACTCTATAGGCCTTTTTGTAAGAATAATAGCTAAGAGATATATCAATATCCATTTTTCTACCAAATTTAAGTAAGTTGTCACATGTCTTTAAGATAAGACATTAACCAATCATTTTAAACTATGCAATTTGAGTTGTTCTATAAAAGATAATTCAAAAGACGTTTTTCTTCAAAAATGATCTTGAGAGAATTCTATTTATCATAGCATGTGATGTTTATGACTTTAGACCGGAAATATTTTTGAAGAAGAATTTTCACAAAGCATGGACCTAGCCAATTTTCACAAAGTTCAAATTTTCTTTTCAATAACACCATTTTATTGTGAAGTTTTTGCAGTTGAAACAATTATATGAAATTCAATTTTCAAAGCAAATTTTGTAAAGACTTTGTTGTAAAATTCTCCCATTGACACTTGTAATAGAAATCAATTGCACTCAAGGGAGGTTTGAACCTTTTCAGTAGTTTTTCAAACTTATGAAACACTTCATCTTTTTGAGCAAAGAAGAATGCTAAAGTGAATATTGAGAAATCATCAACTACTAGTAAAGCATACTTCAAGTCATCAATACTAGAGTTCCTTATAAGTCCAAATCAATCCATATGAACATGCTCAAGATGTTTTGAGGTCTAAATGAATTTTCATGTGTTTGAAAGATTCTTTTGTTTGTTTTCCATATGGACAAGTATCTCAAAAACAATTTTCTCAAAACACATTTTTTAGCAATCCTCTAACTAAACCTTGATAGGAAGGTTTGTTCAACAAATCCATGTTCACGTGACCAAATCTTCTATGCCAAGAAAATCCATTATCATAAGCCACAATACATTCATGATTATCGAGATAAAACACACATTGAAACATTTTGTGAGTAATTGACCAAAATCACAAAATATCATTTTGTCATACAAATTCGGACGACCGAACTTATGGTCTTCAAGTCCGAATATTTTGTAAGGTTTCATAAAGATGTTTTTAACCAAGCAAATGCATAGATATTCACTCATAGATATTTTAATCATTTCATGATGACATATAATCAATTTCAAGAACATATAAACCATGAATTCAATCTCATATCATCAATGTTACCTAATCAACTTTAGAGAAACAATTTACAAGTCATGGTTGGCAAATTTTCAAATCTTAACAAAAGGGATTCTCAAATGAAACTTTGCATGTTGGCATTTAACTTCTTATTCATTGTCACACAATTGGATAATGATAAGCAAGTTATAGTACAAATAAGCAATAAGCAACATTTGTTTAAAAAGAAGAGAGGAACCTTTACCAACATTTGTTACTCCAAGAATTCTTCCTTTCTTCTTGTCTCAAAAAACAAATCCTTCATAGGTTGCTTTGACCTTGCTTATGAATGTTGTGCTTTCCTTTATTCTTTAAGCCAACATCATCAATGTACCGCTTAGTGGTGCTTGAGTTTGAATTAAAATGTTCCTGCAATAAAGGAGAGGAAGTATCCTTTGGTACCCATACTTTCTTGGGTCCATGGGGGTTAGTAATAGTTTGCTTAACTCTCCAAATGGTTTTTACACCATTCTCTACTTTTCTTTTAACATAGCATTTGGTGACTTTATGTCCATGTTTTCCACAATAAGTACAACAAGTATGATGCATGGAAGTAGAAGTAGCTCTAACAAAGAAGTTGTTATATTTAGGCACATTATTGACATAATTGTAACCAAGACCATTTTTAACAAGAGAAGATCTTTGAGGTCCAATTAGTTTGTCAAGATTGTCTCTTCCATTTGTAAATTCTTCAACACATAATGTAAGATCATCAACTTTCTTTTTTCAAGATTTCATGATCACTAAGCATTTTTTTCAAGAGAAGAAACTTTTGTACAAAGAGATTTATTTTCAAGAGATATGTTATGTAGAGAAACATTCAAAACTTCTTTTTCAATATTCAAGCATTCAATAGAATCAAGAAGCTTTTTATTTTCACAAAATAATTTTGAATTTTCATTCAATAAATCATTAATTTTGGTTTTCATTTCCTTATTCCTTTTTTGAAACCCTTTTTTAATTCTTCATACAATTCAACAAGTAGTTCACTAGGATCATCTACAATATCAACATCATCATCACAACAAGTAGAGGTAGAAGGAGTGGATTGTACCTCATCATTTATTGCCATGAAGCACACATTTGCTCTTTCTTCTTCATGAGTGATTTGAAGTAGTTTCCACATTTCATGAGCGGAATCACATTCCATCACTCTATTGTATTCATTGATGACCAACGCACAACAAAGAATGTTCATTGCTTGGTAGTTTAATGTCATCTTTCTTGAATCGCTCTCATCATAGTCCTCCATAGGCTTTGGTTCCCTTGTAACTCCATCGGCTTTCAATCTCAATGGCACATAGGGACCTTTCTCAATAATATTCCACAATTCATAGTTAATAGAACAAATGTATATCTCAATCCTAGACTTCCAAAAAATATAATTAGAACCATCAAACAATGGAGGTCTAGTAGTGGAGGAACCTTCCGTATAAGGCAAATTTGATAAACTAGCCATATGATCTTTACTTCTAGGTTGTTAGACCTTAACAAGAAGACCTTGCTCTGATACCAATTGAAAGACCTAAGAGGGGGGTGAATTAGGTCTTTGCCTTAATAAAAGCTCTTCTTCAAATTTACAAACTCTAAGTTTATATGTGATGTAATGGTTGAGACAAGATGATCAAACAATAAATTCACAACCAATCAATCAACAACTAAGAGCAAATAATAATAACATAAGTATGTAAACAAGTAAAGTTATAAACAAATGAACACACGATTTATAGTGGTTCGATCTCTCCAAGATCTACATCCACTACCTTGAGTCCACACTCAAGGATTTCAATCAATCCACTATATGCTCAATTTTAACAATTACATAAGAGGCTTACCACACTATGGTTTTACACTCACAACCTCTTCTAGTAATTATACAAATAATACAAGGTTCACCAAACACAATGGTTTTATATCTAAAGACAACCTCAAGACTAATCTAATCCAAGGCTCACCCACACACGGGTTTTACACTACAACCTTGATTAATCTAGTCTATGGCTCACCCTTCCACAAAAGGGTTTTATGTCACAAGATAACCTTGCAAATGAGCTAGTAGAAAACACCATTAAGATAAGAAAAGAGAGAGTGTAAGATGTTACCACTTTGTTGGTAGATGATTACACAATGTTTCACCTTCACACTTTGTTGCCTTTGAAATCTTGAATTTCAATCTTTGAGCACAAGGCAATTTGAGAGCTTTTCAATTCAATTTGATGTAAAACAAGTTGGATAATGTAAGATTTGTTAAGTTCAAAGTCCTACTAAAAAATCTGGATTTTATGGCTTTTATAGAATTCAAAAATCAGTTTAAACAGCCATAAAACGGCTAGTAACGGCTATTTTCAGAAAATACTGTTCACAGTGCAGAAAAATTTCGGATGACCGAATTTGCATCCGAATTTTTCAAACTTTGTCAAAACATGTTTAAATCAATTCAAACAAGTTGAAAAACATTCTAGCCTCAAAGATAAGTCATTAAAGATCTTTTATGTGCAAAAACCATTTATGAAAACTTGATAATTTAGGTAAGTTGAAAACTATTGAAACTATTTAAATCAAGTTTTGTGCTCTCAATTGCAACTCATAGATTCCAAGACTTAAGAGTGTAGGGTTTACAATATTTACCTATTAACCACATGTCACCTACACTTCATGTCTTCAAAGCCTTCATTAATCTTGAACAAACTCTTCAATCTCTAATCACTTTGACATATTTGAGTTGTTCATGCATTGCTAGCTCCAAGGCAATGAGACTTGCTTCCTTCTCAATCCAAAAATCCTATCACAACATACAAGCATATTAGTCATCATCAATATTTGTCATTAATCAAAACTACATGATTTGCCCTTAGGGCTAACACATGTCAACTTCCATTTTCTGGTAGCCTCTCTATTTCTAAGAGTCCCCTTGATTTATTACATTTAGACCTATGGGGACCTTCACTGATTCCTTTAGATGATGGCCATCGCTTTTATTTTTCTATAGTTGATGATTGCACACGCTTTACTTGGTTCTATGCTCTTCTTAGAAAGTCTGATAATTTTCTCCTTTTATACAATTTAAGAAAATGGTGAAAATTTTACTTGGGCACACTATTAAGAACATTCACTCAAATGGTGGTGGAGAATTTACAAGTAGATTGTTTATAATATTCTTCGTGATCATGGTATTTCACATCGTTTATCTTGTCCTTATACACCCCAGCAAAATGGGATTGCTGAGCGCAAACATCAACACATTGTGAGCATGGGTCTATGTTTGTTGTCATAAGCATCTTTACTTATCAAAGTTCTGGGTTGATGCTTTTATGTATCTTATCAACCGATACATAGTTTTTTAATGTTCCCTAAGTACAAGAATGCCTGGGATCATCTCAGTTTTTCTGAGGTTGATTTGGTTTTATCATGCATTCTTAAGTGACTAATATAATTTGTCTTGTCATCTAGGCTAAACATTAGCTCAATGCCTGGCTAAGAATTCTACAGCAATACTATTAAATAATTTTAACAACAAAATATTTGTTTTATTATATAATTCTTCACTTTTTTTTCTGGTCATGCATATATCTTTTTGAATAATTTTTCACTATTTTATTCAAAAATGAGAAATTAGTTATGTCTACCCTTCAACTATTTTGACTTTTTTTCTTTTTAACCAAAAATTTTTATTTTAGCTTTTTATACACATGAACTTTTTTTAAACAACTATATCTATCAAATTATAAATATTGTGGTGAAATTTGGTAGAAAGAGTTATGCTACAAGCATATGTTATAATTTTTAAAGACAATTTTGTCTATTCACACCTCATAAGGAGGAGGAATAGAGAAAAATGGCTTAAAAGGTAAGAAAATGGTATTTTACTGCTGATTAATTTTTTATCTATATGGTTTGGATATTATAAACAATGGAAAAAAGTTATGAATGGACAAAATTATTATCGAAAATGTTAGTTCATAATTGTTGCATGACTTCTTTTTTCTGAAATCCACCGTGACATTCAAAATTTGACAGATATAGTTGTTTGAAAAAAGTTTATGTATATAAAAAACTAAAATATAAGTTTTTGGTTAAGAAGAGAAAAAACATAATAGTTGAAGGGTAAGTATAGCTAATTTCTCTTCAAAAATAATTAAGTTTAAGTTTTAATTATAATAAAATAGACTCACACAACACGGAGTAATTGGATAGTTAATTTTCTAACGCATTGATTGCTGGTTTTGTTTCCTAATCCTTATTTAGGAAATTAATGTTTCAACAAACAAACACATTGCACAATCTTCCGCATAGAACTTAGATTCATTGCCATCATAAGGAGTATCTTAAACTAAGTACAACAACAAATTTTGGGGTGTTTCCTTTTCATATTATCATGGAAGGACTCGAACACAAATAGTTAAAAATCTTGGAAAGACATGATTCATGTTTTCTCTGGATCATTCGCAATTTAATGTTCAAATAACGAAGCACCTTTTACATTTTTTTTTTGCTAAGTAAAATTTCATTCAACAAAGCAAAAATTAGATGTATCAGGTACAGTTCCTCCTCTGTCACACAGTAAAGCAGGAGGAATAGAGGAAGGGGGATGTCACCAAAGTAGTGTTGGGATTTAGCCCACTTTGCTACATTATGTGCATTGGTGTTAGAGAATCCGGGAACGTGAACAAATTTCCAAATTGGTCTGACTTCCAGTAGGGCTTTCAATCGAACTCACTAAGCCAAGCTTTGTCAAGTCAGAGCTCAGCCCGATTGATAGCGGGTCGAAAAAATATGAACTCGGGCTCGGGCTGAGCTCGGGCTGGTCCTAACTCAATTTTTAAATTTTTTATATAATAAATAATATTTTTTAATAATATAATAATAATATTATTATATAAAAATATATATACATATAAAAAAATATATAAATATATATAATTTTCGAGCCGAGTTAAAATCGGTCTGAGCTTACCTCAGCCCGAGCTCAGCCCGAAAATTATTCGGGTTGAATTTTTCAGCACGAGTCGGGCTCATGTCGGACCGAACAGGCCAGACTCGGGCCAGTCCAGCCCAATTGACAGTCCTACCTTCCGGTTTGTGCTAGCCACTTGTAATTAGGTCTCTACCTTTCCATTCCACCAAATCCCTGTGGCCTATCAACGCTTTGATTACATTAGTAGAATCACCTTCAAAGATCACCTTAGAAAGTTCTAGTCTCTCAACTATTCCTAATGCTTGAATACCAGCTCCAGCCTCTGCTACAAAATAATTGCTTGGACCAAAGTTGCCTATGCAAGCATTAATTAGATTCCCCCTATGGACTCTTACATGCAATAAAGGAGCTCTCTTCGGTAGAAGTCGCATCGAAGTTTATTTTGATCCATCCTTTAGGAGGGGTATTCCATCTTACCTGAGAATTACCATTAGTCCTATTGATTTTTCTATTTAAAGCTACCAACCAGTAATCTTTAGCCAACAAAGTGATTTTCTTTTGTGATTTATCCTAGCTTCTAATACTCTCCCCATTTCTGACTTTGTTTCTTATGAATCATATTTGCTCAAGTGCCACTATAGCAAAGTGAAGCAACCGTTCCTTTTCCTCATAATTCATTGGGAATGAGTTATCTGGATTGAATAGTTCTTCAACCCATCTATCCAATTCAACCACCATCTATTCACCTCCCAATTCGAGAAGGCTTGCAGCCTCACTTGCCAACAGGAATTCCACCAAATAGCTTTCATCATTAGGCATTGGAGTAGTATATGGCGCACGGATTCAACTCTATCATTGCATAGATAACATTGCACATCTTCAATCTGAAACATTTCCTTCAATCTGACCTTAGTTGGTATGATGTTGGAAATTACTCTCCACATAAGGTGCTTATGCCTGTTATGCAGGACTGAGCTCCATAGCAGCTTCCATGTTCTTTTTGGTATTCTTGGGTTGCTTTCCAGTTGCTCTTGAATGTTAACTCAATAAGAGGATCTTATAGAGAAGTCCCCTGATTTGGAGGGTGACCAGACAAGAGAATCTTGTTCCGCCTAGTCCAGAATTACATTCTTTCAAAGGCTTGGTCTACATAGGGAGGAAAAATACTTCTGATTAGATCCATGTTCCATTGGGAGCCATCTGGGGTCATGATATCTCTAACAAAGAAAATTGGCTGATTTGTAATGCACACCTAAGGTGGCTTAAAACCTTGTAAATCTGGTATCCATGTGTCTTCCCATACTCTTACCAGTGATCATTTACCAATTTTGTAGCATAAGCCTTTCAAGAGGGATTTTTTACTTTTGAATATTCCATTCCAAAGCCAAGAGCCATTCCTATTTTCACCTTAAGTCTTAAGAAGTTTTGGCCCTGCAAGTATTTAGCTTTCAACATTTTGACCCAGGTTTTATCCGGTCGATTACAAAATTGCCAACCAAGTTTACTGACAAAGGCTGGGTCCAGGTCTCTAAACTTCCTAAAACCAAGTTTGCCAGCGTCCTAAAGCAAACATATTGAATTCCAAGCTTTTAAACAAAGTTTTAATTATAATAAAATAGACTCACACAACGCACCGTGAATGAATAGTCAATTTTCCAACACTTTGATTGTTAGTTTTATTCCCTAATCCTTATTTAGGTAATTAATCTTTCAACAAACAAACACATTGCACAATCTTCTGCATAGAATTGAATTCGTTGCCAACAGCAAATTTTGTGGTGTATCATCAAGGAAGGACTCGAACACAATTAGTTAAAAATCTTGGAAAGACATTATTCATCTTTTCTCTGGATCATTCACAATTCCATTTTCAAAAAATGAAGCACCTTTTACGTTAAGAGTTTCATATGCACAGAAATAATACAAGATGAAAAGCTTCAAAAGCTTTTCCAATTTTTCACGAAAATCACCTCAAGAATCAAGATGCGAGAGATGCAAAGGGGGAGCATGAAGATAAGAAAATAATAATTGGATCATCAAATACAAGAGACAATCACTATGAGTACATCGACTTAAAACCCTCTGTGAGAGCAACCACCTTCGCTGAGACTTTCGACTGCAATTTTGAAACAGCTTCGCGGATTTCCTGGAATTGATGAAAAAGTTGAACGTGATACTCAAAACCTTTCCGCAAGTCAATAACAGCCAAAGAAACATTATTCAAAGTTGCTTTTTCTTTAAGACAAGTATTAAGAGCAGTTGCCCATCCACTAAAAAAATTACTAGCAACCCCCACTGAAATGGAAAAAGAAATAGAACTGCCAAAAGGGAGAGGAAGGATGTAAAGAGAACCGTGCACCAATTTAATAACTGGCATTGGAAAGTGCAAAATCCACTTAGCTATTTACCTCAATGCTGTAGCGGGAAGAGAAATGAGTCAATATTATGGATTTGCTCCGAATCCATTCAGCATGCTTCATAATCTGCACACTTCCAGTAGTTTAACCTTTTATAGAAGCAAAATATATATATATATACAAATACTGAAAATCTCAGAAAAGCACCACATCTTACTGCTTGCCTTCAGATGGCTACTCATTACATGTGCACGATAATCATTTCAAGATATGCGGAACATTGCATAAACAACTATGGTTTTCTCCAATTAAATGCATCGTTTAAAATACCTCAAACAAGTGAGTATGACCATGCTCTCGTGCATGTTCAATACTGATGTTTTCATCCAAAAATGTTGCCTGTCAAGAACAAAATAATTACTAATTGTATCTAAATACTTCATAAAACAGTCACATGAACCAAGGGAAACAAAATAAGAACACAACAGCAAGCAACTCAACAAAAGTACTGCAAAAATCAGTTTAGGCTACAGGATATGTTTGATCTTGTATTCTTATGCTTTTGCTTGACTCACTTTAGGAAACATCCTGTGGAATAACATACATGAAATAAATGGACAATCAACCAAGGAAAAAGGGCATGAACAAGCAATTAAGAGGAAATATATCAATGTATTTGTTCTTTTTACAGGTAGCTGAGTACTGGATTTTTTAATTTTTGTACCAATGCTTGGCCTTTCAAACTCATGAAAATTTACAAATCTTTATTAAGTTATTTGATCCATTGTACCACACATAAAGCAACTATTTAAATGAGGCTCTAGAATTTTGACGGTAAACATTTGTTCAGAAGGTACCAAAGTGGAAAAGCAACGGGCTCAGGAAGTTCAAAGGATTATCTTAAACCATGCATGGTTTTATTTTGCATTTTATTGTTATAAGTATTACCACTTTCTGCATGTTTGTCTTTTTATACAAGATGTTATTAGTACTGCTTTCATTAGTCAGTGTTACTAACGGCAGAACCTGCTGTGTGTTTGGGTCAATTCCACAAATATGTAATCTTGAACAAGCAAAGCTGACAAGCTCTTTATAGTATCCAGAGAAATAATATAATATACGAGTATTTATCATTAGGATGCCAGGACTCATGGCACCTAAAGTTTGAAGTAGCCGAGATAATCTCAAAATAAGTAGAGGAAAAAAATATAAATTATTACACAGTGCAAGATTTCTTCTGCATATTCGTCATGTATGCAGAATAACTAATGGACATTATTCAACAAGTACCAGAGACCATCCAAATAAAGTTAACAGTTCGTCTATCCTATTTATAATTTGAATGAGATCGACTACCTTCATTGCCAAATTTCATCTCATGGTATTATCTGAAGAATATGAGATGATACGATCAATAAGACAGCTAACATTGCATCAAAGCTCAAAAAAAGCCATAATATCTTCCATAAATTATTTCCACCCCATCCCACCCTTCCCAACAGTCTTAAGACATTTTCCTTTTCTTGAACAGTTGTACATGCACTGGTAGATGTTACAGACAGTTATTATGCAAAGAAACTAAAAGCTTTTAATCCAACTATTTCAGCCCAAGTTCCATTAGGTTTGACTTCATTGAATCTAAATTTGACTCATCATTTTTCCAAATATCATCTATTTGGCTAGGAAATTCGGAAGATAGGATAGATTACTATTGTTATTTAGTTTATGTATATGGAACGCACAATATCTTCATACTTGTAAATTTGAGATAAAGCCAAACTTAGTTGAATTAAGCCTCAATATCAGGGTAAAACATGGCAGCATTAATGTAGCCTGTTTACAAATTAAAGGTATCCCTAAATCTCAATAGAAACGCTCCCCCCAGAATATGTTTCCCATGCATGAGAAACATCCGCTCATTCCATACTCGATCTCATTATACCACTTAAACTGTACAGACAGTTGAGAAGCCACCTTAAACTACCCAGCAAAAGGAAAGAAAAAAAGAAGAAGCCATCTCAAACTACAATTCAAAAGCTAGTGTCCATTGATATTTGTTAAGACGTCAGTATGATGATTCCGCTTTCTGTCAGCTCAGGTGTTGACTCAAAAGTTGTAAAAGACAAACAAATTTTACACTTCCAAACTGATAATTGGTTCATGTCACTTTATAGAGAATTACAAGAAAAAGACAAGGTCTTATAACACTGCAAAATCTTTTAGCAAAAAAAAAAAACACTGCAAAATCTACAAACACATAAGTTTGTGAGATGGTAAATGAATCCTAATTCAATACTTCGCTCAATTGCAGAAGTCATATTTACCTCAGTTATAAGGATCTTTGCACGAAGTGCATCAGCATTGCGTGGGTCGAGGTAAACATCTGATGTTGTGTCTCCTGTGAAGGCTACCTCTGGACACAAGATAGTATCTGTGATCTGATAAAATTTCTAGACAAAATCAAAATAAAAACAAAATACCAAAGTGTAATGGAAGGTAATGGTGGAGTGTCTGCATACCTCAACACCAGATTTCTTCAGTTTTTCAATTTGCTTTCCTTTCAGATGCATATATTGTTTCCTTAGCTTCTTTCTAAGGGAGTAAATTACATAACCCTGTACATGTAAGAACCGATTAGAGATGATGCTCACTTAAAAAGTCCTACAGAAATTCAGAGAGAAAGTATTAGAAAGCTAATACACCAAATCCATATAACCACCCCCTAGAAAAATTCTCTGTTCTGAAAACAACAGTCGTGTACAAATGATAAAAAGTATCATATATATTATCTATTTCTTCAGTGGATGCTAAAACTTTAAATCTTATAGTTCGATAATGAGAAAGCAGTAATCGCAAACAAAAAGCACTTGTGCAACTAGATATACAATTTTGGTAGCTAAATGATGAGGAAGAAAAGAAAAGTTCGCACAGCTGGTGCTCTCCTCTGCAGCAAGAAGGAAATAAAGCATCAAATACTGCATCTTAATGAAGAAGCAGATTTTTTCGTCTTGCCCTTTTCTATTAGGAATTACAAGTCTGATGTCAGGTGATATTCAGAGATTCTGAAGTACTCAAGCATAACAATGGAAGACAAGGAGATAAAAAAGAACATCACAATTGGCCTTGTGTGCTCTACCAGGAAGAACAACCACAAAGTTTTTGGCACCACACAAAGCCGAATTGTGAAGGATTAGGAACAAAATTTTCTTTTAACTTTTTAAGAGTAGACAGTTCACCCTTCGTGTTTACGCACACGGATGGGCTTCCAAGGACAGTGCTGAGTATCTTGATAAAAATCTTGCAAGGAAGTTTCTTTATTGATAAAATTTTAGCTATTGATGATAATAATAATAATAATGCAGCATATAGGTGATTTTGAACATATCTACACAGGATTAGACGTGGAAAGGTTCTGCACATATCTTGCATGTATAAAAACTAACACAGCCTAAATATGTATTCAAACTCAGTCAACAAGTTGTTGCTTCTAGAGATTTAGCAATTGAATTGCTGAACATTCAATCCAGTTACCTAGCAAATTATATAAAATAAACACAGAATTTGGAATATTACCTGACTTGGTATAACATGGCAAGTCTTAAATGGTCTCACTACAAGATCGTTCCGCATTTCATATGTTTCCCCTGATTGCAAACTTTGAAATTACAGTTTGAAGAAGGAAGTATGAAATAACCAGGAATAGGGATATAGAAAACTCAATGAGCACATACCTACATCTAAAGCAACCAAATCAAAGTCCAGTTCCACCCCACTCATTGACCTGTGAATATGGAATAACTTCTCCACATCCTCTTTTATACAAGGTGGCACAAAAACTGTCGGAGGATTTAAATTGTACAAACCGCGGGCTGCCAAATACATTGGAAGTCCACCCTGACTCAGAAAAATAGCAGAAATTCTTAATAACTTCTATTTAAATTACAAAATGTTGACGACAATTCAGAAAAAGAATTTGATAGAAAAAATCCGGAGTTAAAAACAGTAATCGAGAAAAAATTTAGACCTTCTCTAGAGTAGCCCAACCAAAAATAGTTCAAAAAATCACACCAACAATAGTAATTCATATGGCATCTTTAATAGCATATTTTATAGCTTAAAGATTTACCCACACGGACAGATGCCCCACTATTCATAGGTTTAGTGCTGCAAAATTCAGGCCACTTAAAATACACTGATATTCATATGGATTAACTAGAACTAACAGCTTCAATAGATATCGGATATATGCCAAACCTTGCATTAACAAAGAACCTGATTTTACTAGAACATTATCATTCAAAACGGACGGAAGTAGCGGCAATCAATATGATTACCCACGAAGGGAGCAGGGGAAGCTTACAATATGATCAAGATGAGCGTGAGTAATAAACATGAAATTCTGATGGACAGCTCTAGAAGGGCACCTCCCAATATCAAAAGCAGACTTGAGTTGAGGCACAATAACACAAGTCTCAAGGCCACCAATTGAGGCTCCCTCGACCGAATATCCCTCTACCTCTACTCCTTTTTTGTGAACCTCCGCCCTGGCCCTTCTGTACTCTTCTTCTTCCTCAATTGCTTTTCCGATTGCTGAGAAAAATCCTGAAGAAGGAGCAACGGAAGACCCTTTTACAGCGCCTAAAGAAGAGCTACTACCGTGGCTGTGCGGTAGGGGGAGACTGCTATCTCTTGGCTTTTGAAGAAATGGGGAATTCGAACAACGGTGAGAAAAGGGTAGATATGGAATAACTGTTGGGGTCGAAATGTTCACCGAAATTTGCATCTTTATTTCCATTTTTGAGGGATAGAATGCAAAGGTTCTCTCCCCAGCAGAGAATAGCCTCGGGAGAGAGAGAGGAAAGAAAGAATGGAGCAAAAGAGGTTCAGTCGGGGTTTTAGCGAGAACGGTTATCCTCTACCCTTTTCTCCATTTTCTTGTAGTACCAAATTAAACACGTTCTAATAATGAAACTTTTGTTATCAAAATTGAAAATGAATGTTCTACCAGTTGCTAAGCAATAAAAACCCCTATCTCCATTTATTTTTCTTTAGGCCTCGCTTGATTGTTAAAAAAAATAAATAAATAATAATTATATTTTTAATATTTAAATTTATATTTATGGTTCCTTATTTATGTTTTAGAAAATAATATAATTCTTTATATATATGAAGAATATTATAAAAGCGAATTCTTATATAGAGGTGGTATTGTAATTCCTTTTCCAATGAATTTATCAAAAAGAAAGATAAAAAATTAAAATTTAATAGATAATTTCTTCACGTTGTCTCTTTTTATCTCTCTATTTTTATTTTTTCTTTCTTCTCAATTATCATTTTCTCTTCTCACATTCCTGTAATTATTTTATAAATTAAAATTATATATCTTAACATTTTATATTTTTAAAAAATTAAAAATTAAAAATTTTAATAAATTAACTATAAACCTATAGTTTGAATATTGTATCGTGATTACAAAACTCACAAAGATTATTATCTAAAACAAAATTATTAATGTTTTACAAAAAAGTAATTTTTTAAATACAAATGTTATTTTTTTTATCAATACAGGAATTCTAAAATTCCATGAATATAATTGTTTCCCTAAGAATGTGTATTTATGAGGAATATCGAGTTAAAAGAATATAATATATGTTTATATTCTCAAAAAAATGAATGCAAGCTTCACTATAAAAGTAAAAATATATATTTATGAATAAAATAAAAAAGCATGAAATATAAAAAATATTTTTTTTGACTATATCTTTTTCATAAAAAATATTCTTTAAATTATATAATACTAATGTACTTAAGAAATTCATTATTTTTTAAAAAAAATTAATAATCTATTTTTTTTACATATTTAACAAATTAGATGTAGCAACTATTTCTTACCAATTTATGGATTATCCAAACATAATAATGTAATTTACTCGGAATTACAATCTACAGATTTACTTTATCGAGATTAAAATCCCTGCATATTACTTTCATTTACTGTCAATCAAATGATGCAATGTAAGATAGAAATGTATTGATGAATTTTATCCTATATAAATGCATTGATGACTTCTTTGGCTATAAATTAGTCATATAAAGAAGAAGAAAGATACAAAAAATAATTAAAAATAATTTTTATTTTTATTATTATCTATTATCTTTCTTTTATTATATCTTTTATTATTATTCTGTTCAAATATTATTTATAACACATTATCAATCTGAATCTTTATATTTTACTATTTAGAAAAGAGTTATATACTTTGAAGAATTAAAGGTGCAGTAAGTTTTTATATTACAAGATTTTTTTTTTTGTTTTTCTTTTTTTCTTTTGTTATTGGCTTCAGAGAGAGGGACAGGCGCGAAGAGATGGCGATTCTGTACGTGCTGGTGGCGAGGGGATCGGCGGTGTTGGCGGAGTTCACCGCCACATCGACCAACGCCAGTGCGATCGCCAGGCAAATTCTCGAGAAGATTCCTGGTAACAACGACACCAATATTTCATACTCCCAAGATCGCTACATTTTTCACGTCAAACGCACCGATGGCCTCACCGTTCTCTGTATCGCCGACGACACCACCGGACGCAGAATCCCTTTTGCATTCCTTGAAGAAATACATCAGAGATTTGTCAGGACATATGGTAGAGCAGTACTGTCTGCACAAGCTTATATGCCATGAATGATGAGTTTTCAAGAGTCCTTAGCCAACAGATGGAATATTACTCAAATGATCCAAATGCAGACAGAATAAATCGATTGAAAGGTGAAATGAATCACGTGTGAAATGTGATGATATAAAGTTTTAGAAAGAGGTGATCGCTTAGAGTTGCTGGTTGATAAAACTGCAAATATGCAAGGAAACACTTTCCGCTTCAGGAAGCAGGCAAGACGTTTTAGAAGCACTGTGTGGTGGAGAAATGTCAAACTCACGGTTGCATTGATCATCATCCTCCTTATCATAGTTGATGTTGTCTTGGCCTTTGTTTGTCATGGGCTTACGCTTCCTTCTTGTCTGAAGTAAATTTAAGCATCATACGCGATTTATTTGGCGCAATTTGGTTCCTCTTGGTTTGCACGTCTGCTACTCTACTACCTCAGTGTCTTCTGAACGCCTTAGCCCTTAGCCTTGGTGTGGATATCGTGTGCTTGGCATGTCGCAAGTCTTAGCAAAATGCAACTTGTTCATGTAGAAAGCTTCTTTCGAACTCCCTGCATGAGTTGTCAATCTACAAAAAGAGTTACTGTTTTGCTCTTTTGCGTCAACTCCGAAGTAGCCTTGATTCGGAATCAAGTTATATCTGCATCGTTTTAATGTATCAAGTTGGGAACTTTTAACCAAGGCATGTGACTTTTAGGTCTCCTGCCTTGGTATTTGTTCTTGATTTTTCTGTGTTTGCACTTTGTTAGTAAAAGTTGAAGTTATTTAATATATATATATATATATATATATATATATATATATATATATATATATATATATATATATATATATATATATATATATATATATATATATATATATATATATATATATATGTGTGTGTGTGTGTGTGTGTGTTATAAGTTTTATTTTCATGATTAATTTTACTAAATTTGAATTTGTAACTGTAACATCTAAGCATAGAAACATTCTACGCATGTTCATTTTGAGATAGCATACAAAATTTTAGTAAAATCAAATTAGGATGCTAGACTTTGAAGATAATATCATGAGTTAGGATAATTTATTTTTAGAAGTATTCTAGAACATATTTTTGGACATGCTTTACCATTCTAGAACAAATTATGAGTCATATTTTGGGAGTTTAGTTCTCTTCAGGAAACTGACTAATATGAACATCCACATATTATTTCATAACACTCTCCCTTTGATGTTCATAACATAAAGAATTTGTCTCGTTAAAACTTACTAGATAAAAACCCAATGGGAAAAAATTCTAGTGAAGGAAAAAGAGTATATTATTCTTCATGTCATTATTACTCCCCCTGATAAGAAAATCTTTTGAGATTTCTTAACCGATGCTTTCCAATCAAATATTGCTATCGGTAAGGTCTTAGTGAATAGATTTGTCAAATAATCAAATGATCATATTTCATTGCACATCGATATCACATCTCTTCTGGATCTCGTGAGTAAAAATATACTTTTTATCATATCTCCTTAGATATATTCTAAACTTTAATATCATCCAACAGTACAATTATAATTCTTCTTAGAGGATATAGATTTATCTCAAATATATTAATCTTGATCACACATATTCTCAACCAACATCATGAATTTCTATTTTTTCGACATGAGTTGAAGATGTGACTGTTATAATCAACATATGCCTATAAATGCATGGTTTATGTGGATCATATATGTAACTTATACCTTGTATATCAATCTCAACAGAAGTTGGATTTTCTCAATATTCGAAATAAATTATCTCAAGAAGATATCAAAAGGAAAGATTAATGTTGTATCAAAATTCATTGGGTAGAGAAGAACTATAATAGATATATACTTGCACGTAAACAAGTGTATTTATGCACTCAATTGCAGAATTGTGCTACTTCAAAACCAAATAGTTATTCACTATCCTTTAATAGATATAAAAGATCTCACTATAATAACCAAATGACAATTGATGTGTTATGTCCATGTGAAACGTCTTCAAGATGTTCAATCAAAACAAATGTTGACCTTTTAAAATGTTGATCACAATATTTGCTCCTCTAAATTCTTCAGAAAAATATCTTGATCATCAAATCATTTTCTCCTTTGAGGATTTTATTTTCAAAATCAAGAGATCAATCACGCTTTAGGCGTTTATCAAAATTATATAATTATAGAATTCATATATCTATCCAAATAAAAATATTTATAGCCAGAATATTATATTGATTAACTCTACAGAAGTCAGTCAAATAATCAATTTGTAATTTCATGCAAATAAATAACATTTTAAACTTCCAGTTCATTAATGCTTGGGCATAGAACAAGATAATGAAAGTCGTAAATGATATCCTCTTTTAATTGATGATTTTCTCCCCTAATGTGGAGAACATTATGCCAATCAATAGATTATACAATGAGGATATCTTCTGATAAAGAAATACATATAGCAAGTACAACTACGTATAAAATTTCTACATATATGGACATACTTGATCATTTTCTCAATAAGAATTCACCAAGACAATCATATTATATTCTATAGGAACAATTATATGCTTCAAGCATATTGAGTCCATCAAGGACTTCAAATATAAGTACTATTATCAAATGATAACAACGATAAACACATATTAAGTGTTATCATGCATTATTATATCCACCACTAGAAATATATTTCTTTGTTATCTGCTCTAGCTCTTACAAAGAATCATACGCCATAACTCATGCCAAATATTCACTTTTGTAGTTTGCATTTTATAAGCAAATATTAATTGCTATCTCTTTGAGATTACATTTCAGGTGTATAATTCCTGTTGGGAATAGATGTCTACTTCAAGTGTACTTTTGAATAGTTTAAACTTTTCATATTTCTCATGCAAACTTTATCATTTCGAGTCTGCAGACCTCGATTTGAAAATCCTTATCCTGAATCAATATATTATGCGCATTAATATAATTGACGGCATATATTTGTTCTGTTCCATTATTTTCTAATTATGTTGAGATCTCATCATTGTCAAAGTTTTCAGGTACCTGAATTTCTTCTGAAAATAATATATCAATTAAGTTTGGGAAAAAATCCTGCAGGAAATTAAATCTCCTCGACTTAACATATATGATCATCTTAAATCTTTGCTCCAGTGAAGAGTTTGTATCTTTGGAACCGACTTATCTATCACATTTCTCAGTTGTGTCTCACATTTATTTGTAGTGATAGATTATCCTCCAGGGATATCAAATATAATAGGAGTATTCTTTGCCAGATATTAGTCAGTTAATATACCTGGCTATATAAATTATCCTTTGAACTTCTGGTTCAAGATATCTTCTATGAGGATCAAAATAGAAGATTAAGATGAGACACATACTGATATCTTTATCCAACCTCATGCGTTCTCCTCTTTATGTTGGGGCAACATATTCAAAGTTAACAAAATATGAATATCTCTATTGAGACTCGCTTCCAATATATTTGATAATTTCTTTGAGAACCCATCTCATTACCTTTGTGGTTGATGCGAGCAAGACTACGGATTGCTATGATGGCTTGGACGTGTCCAATAAAGAGCTAATTATACCGGTTGGGCCAATGACTAGAGCTAGGGCTAAGGCGCTTCAAGAGGCCTTATTTGCCTATGTGGGCCAACATTTGAAGATCAAACCTGTTGGAGGAGAGTTAGTTGGGCTTCAATCCAACTTGGTCATTTGTCTCAAATATTTGGGTCGGATTTACTACTTGAAGGCTATGTAATGGGCTCAAGTCCAAAAGGAAGTTATGTTTTTAAAACTTGGGCTGCCAAACTTGTTGGATTTGTTTTATGTTGGGCTTATCTGTATCTTGTTTTATGTTGGGCTTACATGTTTCATTAAGCCCAACCCTTTCATATCTTACCCTAGCTATAAGTAGACTTCTTTGAGGCAATTATGTCAGATTTTGAGTGTCATTTGAGAGGGATTGCCGCCACCACTTTGAGAGGGTTGATTCCTCTTACTCTTGTTACTCCAAGAACTTCACCACTTTGAGAGGGTTGATTCCTCTTACTCTTGTTACTCCAAGAACTTCACTTTCACTTATCAATTGAGATTTCCGATTGTGGCGTGTAAGTATTCTTCTTACTTGGTTAAATTCTTATTATTGGGATTGTTTAGAACAAGTTTATAAGAGGTGTCGTAGGAATTTAATTATCTTGTGTGTATAAGAATTGTTTGTTTGTTCAAAAGTTAAGTCTTTGTTTGTTCAAGACGAAAATTCCATCATCTCAATTGTTTCTTTCGTGGATTGCACGTCAGTGGTGATGCAACATACATAGTGCATTTCTAAATTTAGGATGAAAAATATTTGAGTTCTGACCACAAACCAACTGCTATGATGAAAATCACAATGTGTTGGCAAAATATGAAATAAGTGATAATATAGCACAGTCATGAACATTCTGCAGGATGTTCAATATTTATCTCAAAATAACAACCAGTATTATTATGACAAATTATGTCTTTGAGAGAATGTTAAAACATGAGCTCTTTATCAATGAATTGTGCAAATTGTAGATTGCAAAAACAGTAATATATATACGACTATTTGTTGATGCATCAACTAATAATTTCTCTATATTCATCCCAAAATAACATATTCAACCCCAAGTAATACTGCTAACTTTTAAATAAAACAAGAATACTGCTAACTTTTAAATAAAACAAGAATACTGCTAACTTTTAAATAAAACAAGTAGCACATATAAATTCGTCATATTAGGAAACTTTGGGATTGTCCAACTTGTCATGCCAACTAATAAATTATTAGTAAACTTTAAGTTTACTCAATATTGCATCTCAACGGGAATATCTATAATTGACATATATTATTGGTCATAATGTTAATGCATATGTCTCAAAAGTCTATTCATCCAATGTCTCGATATAATGATAGTATCATTAATGCTAAAATAACGAGACTATATGGATAATAATACATTACAGAATTGACCATTAGGTAAAGATCATGTAGCTCTTCTAGAGCTTTTAATCAATTAATTTTTCTAGAGTTATTGATCAACTAGTTCTTCAGGAACTTTGTATTACCATTTATACTTTGGACATATATTTCAAATTTGTCCAAATAAACTATAAATATTATTTAGACAAATTGTATCTTCACCATTCTTGATCCAAAATAAACTAAAAAAATATATAAATACTAGAATATAAATGTATAATATTAAAACTTTTCAATAATCAACACAAAATGATAAAATATAAAAGTAGGAATTCGATAATTTAAAATTTTGATTAATATTCAAAATGCTAAAAAATATTTCTGGATATTGAAAAGAATTGGCTACATTCACATGAGGTATATCAATATTATCGACACAAGCATCATTATTATTAGTAGCATAATTTATGAAAGTAAAGAAATATCAATAATTAATAGAGATTCATAACATGCTACACGTACTACAGGTACATGACAGATTTTCATATTGCATCAATAACATGTTAGAATTATTACTTCTCTTTTTTTCTTCTCATTATTTTCTCACTTCTGGTGAGTATTTATTCACTGAGAATTTAATGAGTCATTCTTACAACATAATAACGGATTTTATTTCTACTAGTCGCAGCCAAAATCTCTTTCATAAATATATTATAAGTTCGAATGACATTCACTTCAGGGAATGACATAAAATCAATTGGTTGGACGTCAAAATATTTTATCAATGACTCATTTAGTTTTAGAAGATATAAATTTAAAATACTTTTGAAAAACTTTTTCTAGATATTGCAACTATAGAAAAAGAGAAGATAAAATATAGAGAGAAAAGTAGAATTCAAGAATCAAGACTTATATATATATATATATATTAATATCATTATATGATCCTATATATAGGCTCATAATACAAGAGTTTATGGAAACCCAAAATCTAATAGGAGAAAGAAATTAAATCTGATTAGGAGTCAAATTTTGAGAGTTTAGTTCTCTTCAAGAAGCTGACGAATATGAACATCCACATATTATTCCATAACAATTAACATATAACAAAAAAGTAACAAACTCTAAATTTTTATAATGTATTAGGACATATTGGATTTAAAATATCCAACGATTAAAATAAAAGGTAAATAACAATTTCAAAACAACTGTCATACAACCATATCTATCAAATTGGTAATTGATTTCACCAACATTTAAAATAAGAGGGTCAATTGTTACAATTAAGAAGCTAGAATTCAGTGGGAAGAGGCTAATTGTCATAATTAAAAATTCAAGAACCTATTTGACATTCCCCATGGCTTCAAAGAATATTTTTTGAGAAAACAGTAGAACATTTGGTCAAAAAAGAATTAAAAATATAGGATATCTCCTAAAAATACTGTAAAAAATTTTTCCCTTTAGAGACAAGAGTAGAAATACATATTAAAATTTTACATTTTTTATAACCACAGCGAGTTTTTTTTAATACAATGATTATATTCTCATTTTGTCCCTTTATAAAAATATAATAATTTCTCTCTTATTCATATTTTCTCTCAACTTTCTCTTCACTCTTTTATATAAAACATTAATTTAGAAACAGATTTGAAGAGTTTCTTCGATAAATCTTGGATCTTTAGTTAGATCATTTTCTAACTCTTTTTTTAATAATTATTTTATAATAAATCCATAACTACAATTAGATAAAAAAAATACTTACACTTTTAATTGGTATAATGAAACTTATAAATAGAAAAAAAATATAATTTAAAATAAAACTTGTAAAAAATAAACTAAATAGAGTTTTGTCAGATATTGGTGAAGCTCCAAAAGGGAGCTTTGCCAATCTCGAGTGAAACTCCATTTCATCAAGCGTGGCAAAGTTTCCTTTGGAGTTTCACTAGAGTCTGGAGAAGCAGGAGTTTCGCCAAACTTTGGTAAAACTCTATTACAATTAATAAATTTTATTCTTATTATATTAAAATTACTTCAAAACTTATTAAATTCGAATCAAATAGATAATTTATCATGAATTTTAAAATTTCAATAAATTCTAATTCAAAGTAGAATAAATATGATAGAGAGAGAAATATGTAAATTTATGACAAAGACAAAATTAGTATATATTCGCTTATCATTCTCTCAAAATTTAACACTTCAAAAGTCAAGTTAATTTATGCGCGGAGGACACATTTATGTGAAAAACAATATGGTTACATGAATTTTAATCATTCAAACTTACACTAACAAGTACATTACCACTTTAAATGTAAATTGTTCTAATAGCCACTTCCAACTTTCATCAATTTCAAATTTTTTTATTTTTACTAAAAATACATCAAGATACCAAATATACCCTTACAACAACTGTACATATACTGACGGTTTCTTCTATCATTTTGTATCTTATAATATAAATTACTTACATCACTTTGTAATCCCTATATATCATATATAATTGTTTCATATCTTTTGTAATCTCTAGTTGATCACAGTCTTTTGGTTTGCATGGGAGACACACCTCTCTAATGCTTAAAAAAACTGGAGGATCCTCTAACTTGGGGATTCTACCACTTGGTGCTGAAGAGGCAATCTAACTAACTTTTTTTTCTTTTTCCTTTCCTACCCTTCCTATTTTCTTCAAACTTTCTCTTTGGCAATTTTGTTTTTTTGGGCTCGGGGGGGGGGGGGAGGAAGGGGGAGGGGCGGAGATTTTTCCTCTTTTCTCTCCCATTCTACCTGCAACTGATCAATGGCGGCCACAAGAGACGGCGATCAACCGTGGGCAGCCTCAGACTATCTTATGTGATGATATTGATTATAACAACGCATTATTCTTATTCCCAATGCAGATTCAACATAACAAAAGTAGAGGAAGCTGGATAAGATTTGCAAAGAAGTGGTGGGTTTGATGGGTTTTCTTCAGCTAGGAAAATGAGCTTCATGGATAAGATTCTCAATAAAGATTCAACAGGCAGCACGCGACATCAAGTACTAGGGAAACGGTGGTGGCTTTGATGGATTTTCTTCACAACGGTTGACTGCATGAAGCTATCATTTTTGGACACAGCTGCATGAAATGGCATTGCTTTCCAACAAGAAGCAAGGATTCATTGATGGCTCTCTTCCAATGCCGATTAAGGACGACAAAAAAGTAGTACCAAATAATATGGACAAGACTAGTGTAGTCTTACGCACTATATGCGAAAATATTTCATCAGCGATTCCATTTATTTTTTTCATTTATTGTTATTTTAAATTTTAGATAGTAAATATAAAATAAAATTAAACAATTAATATATATTATAATTTATAAAAATAGAAAAATATAATTAAAATTTCAAATCAATACGTGCTTGGTCATCACACAAATGGAAGTTTCTAACTAAGAAATAAAAATAAATTGAACAAAAAATTTTCTTCCTGAATGTTATATTTGATCTAGGTCAAATGAAAATACAATACTATAAATATTACATCCTAAGCAATAGAGCAACAAACAATGTTCTAAGTATCAAAGTTGATGCGAGCAAGACTATGGATTGCTATGATAACTTGGACGTGACCAATAAAGAGCTAATTATACCGGTTGGGCCTATGACCATAGCTAGGGCTAAGGCACTTCAAGAGGCCTTGTTTGCATATGTATACCAACATTTGAAGATGATGGAGTTAACCAAACCTGTTGGATGAGAATTAGTCCAATCGCAGCCCAACTTGGTCCATTTGTCTCAAATACTTGAGCCGGATGATTTTAGCATTTGAAGGCTATGTAATGGGCTCAAGCCCAAGAAGAAGTTATGTTTTAAAATTTGGACTGTCAATCTATGTTGGATTTATTTTATGTTGAACTTGAATATATCTTGTTTTATGTTGTGCATACATGTAGCATTAGCCCAACTCTTTCACATCTTTACCCTAGCTATAAGTAGTCTTCTTTAAGACAATTATGTCGGATTTTTGGTGTCATTACAGAGGGGCTGCCACCATCTTAAGAGGCTAGGATTCCTCTTACTCTTGTTACTCCAAGAATTTCACTTCACTTATCAATTGAGATTTCCAATTGTGGAGTGTAAGTATTCTTCTTACTTGGTTAAATTCTGATTATCGGGATTGCTTAGAACAAAGTTTCTAAGATGTGTCATATGAATTTAATTATCTTGTGTGTTTTAATCATAAACTTGTCTCGGAAGTTAGAGTTTTGTTTGTTCAAACTGAAATACCTATCATTTCCATTGTTTCTTCCGCGGATTGCACGTCAAAAGTGGTCATTTAGGTTTTTAACAAGAAATGTTCATATCAAAGAAATGAATAAAAATTATTAGTTTGACTATAATCTATCTTGATATAGCTTTTTAGAGCAATTGCTTTAATTAAAATAGATAAGTAATTAAACATTAACATCGTGCAAGTAGAAATATTAGAGAAAAAAATAGTGGAACATTGAGTTTCTCTTAAACTATGCCTCTGATGACTTCGATTCGTAATTGTGTTGAAAGTTAAATTTATAGAAAAAAAGTAATTGCCAACTTTTTTATCTTTGTTTGCAATTACATGCTACTAATGTCTTCAACAATAGTTATTTTACAAATATCAACTATAATTAAGAACGTCAAATTAATATACTACAATAAAAGATTAATAAAACTCAAATAAACTGACTCATAAATTCTATATTGAGTTTAGAACTGATGCATACAAACCTAAAACAAACCGATAATCATAATCTTGCATTACATGATAAAATCCAAACTAAAGTTTTATTATATATTTGCTATTATATAATTCTTATTTGAACGCATAATGACAATACGTTACCAATGTTGTATACATTAACATAATGCGTTTTATTGTAAAATTAAAATTTTTAGATATCAAACAATAGTTGAACACAGTACTGTAAAGTGTCCATAAAGAATGAATTATTATAATGCATTCGCAAATAAAAATTTTAGACAAGCAAAAGGTTTAAGAATCAACAGTTAATGAATATGTAAAGGTAATGCGTTCTTTAAGGACTCTACGTTAATGTGTCCTTAAGGCAAAAAAAAAAAAGGTAAAAATGCATTGCGATAATGCGTTATATGACGAAAAATATTAGAGTTTGGTAGTATCCCTCAGATAAGCTAAGCACAAGAATATTTGAACAGAAAATCATAGAATTTGCAAATCCTGTAGCTCTTTAAGAGAACTTTAAAATCCCACGAATCATGAAACTTCTAATTATATAAATCTGCCAAAAGAACACCATAAAATTCAAACCCGCCAGATTCTTCAAATACCTTTCCAGTGTGAGTTCGACATTATCAGCCTTTTCTATATATACCCCTTCTATGTATTGATTTTCTCCTAATATGTACCTAAGGTAGCTAAGAAACCAGAAAAAGAGAAGTCATGTAAACCATTGCTGTGAGAGACGACGAGGCCAATCAGGCTAACTTTAAGCAGAGATGCCAAATATATGCAATCTGCGTCATGTAGGAAAGAAATAGAAATTTTGAATGGTTATAAAAGCCAGAAACCAGATTAATAAGGGTGTATTTTGATTGATTTGTTTTTAAAAAATTACTTTTTTCATTTGAACCATACCTCTTCTTTTACAAATAATTTATTTTTATAAATTCTCAATACAACTCAACCTAAAATAAAAAAAACTCAATCTAAATACGCCTTAAAGTTCGAACTCGAGTATGCAGAGTGCATGTATACTAATAGTGTAATAAGCAACAAAAGATCCTTTTTATATTCCAACTCAGTAGTGGCAATGATGCCACATGATATAATGAGAAATTGACAGAGATTCAGAATGATTTATTAGAATATCCAAAAGGAACCTCAACGACAACTTAGACAATTTGGCATCAAATTTTCAGTGATCTTCTAGTAAGTCTTCCTTTGGACATCCTGGAGACGGATCAAAATAGGTGAATGTTAGCCCTAAGGGCAAATCATGTAGGTTTGATTAGTTTTGATTAATGACAAACATTGATAAGGACTAATATGCTTGTATGTTGTGTGATAGGATTTTTGGATTGAGAAGGAAGCAAGTCTCATTGCCTTGGAGCTAGCAATGCAAGAACAACTCAAATATGCCAAAGTGTTTAAAGATTGAAGAGTTTGGTCAAAATTAATGAAGACTTTGAAGACATGAAGTGTAGGTTAAATGTGGTCAATAGGTAAACTTTGTAAACCCTAAACTCTTAAGTCTTGGAATCTATGAGTTGCAATTGAGAGCACAAAACTTGATTTAAATGGTTTCAATGGTTTTGAACTTACCTAAATTATCAAGTTTTCATAAATGGTTTTTTCACATAAAAGATCTTTAATGACTTATCTTTTAGGCTAGAATATTTTTCAACTTGTTTGAATTAATTTAAACATGTTTTGACAAAGTTTGAAAAATTCGGATGCAAATTCGGTCATCCGAAATTTTTATGCACTGTGAACAGTAACACTATTTACATGAACAGTAACACTGTTCACATGAACAGTATATACTATTCTTCCGGAGAAATTCGGAAGAAAATTCGGATGCATGGAGAAAAATTCAGTCGTCCGAATTTCGTGAATAGTGCATGAACAGAGCCTACTGTTCACATGAACAGTGTCGACTATTTTTCCAGAGAAATTCGGACGAAAATTCGGACGCAGCTGGAAGAATTCGGTCGTCCGAATTTTTGTGACCGGTGCATAAACAGTGAATGAACAGTACCACTGTTCACATGAACAATGTTTTCTGAAACTAGCCGTTACTAGCCGTTTTATGGCTGTTTAAACTGATTTTTAAATTCTATAAAAGTTATAAACTCCATATTTTTTATAAGAACTTTGAACTTAACAAATCTTACATTATCCAACTTGTTTTACATCAAATTGAATTGAAAAGCTCTCAAATTGCCTTGTGCTCAAAGATTGAAATTCAAGATTCCAAAGGCAACAAAGTGTGAAGGTAAAACGTTGTGTAATCATCTACCAACAAAGTGGTAACATCTTACACACTCTCTTTTCTTATCTCAATTGTGTTTTCTACTAGCTCATTGCAAGGTTATCTTGTGACATAAAACCCTTTTGTGTTAGGGTGAGCCATAGACTAGATTGAAAGACCTAAGAGGGGGGGTGAATTAGGTCTTTGGCTAATTATCGAAATCTTTTCCCCTTTTTGCAAATCCTTTGTCTTAATAAAAGCTCTTCTTTAAATTCACAAACTTCAAGTTATATGTGATTTGATGATTAATACAAGATTAATCAAACTATAAGACCATAACCAATCAATCAACAACTAAGTATAAATAATAATCACAAGTATGTAAACAAGTAAAGCAATAAGAAAATGAACACACGATTTATAGTGGTTCGATCTCTCCAAGATCTACATCCACTACCTTGAGTCCACACTCAAGGATTTCAACCAATCCACTATATGCTCAAATTCAACAATTACATAAGAGGCTCACCACACAATGGTTTTACACTCACAACCTCTTCTAGTAATGTCTACAATACAAGGCTCACCACAAACAATGGTTTTATATCTTAAACAACCTTGAATCACACTTTCAAGGATCACCCTTATCTAAAGGGTTTTATGTTATCAAGATAACCTTGCTAGAGCTAGTAGATTAACACAATTGAATAAGTAAAGAATAGTGTGTAGAAGTTACCACTTGATGGTAGATATTACACAAATTTGCACCTTCACACTTTGATGTCTTTGGATTGATCAATTGAATGCACAAGACATAAGAGAGCTTAAGAAATGTTTGCTAAATGCTTTTGAATGCTTGGAGTTTTCAAGATTTCAAGTCTTACAAATATTTGCATGTTTATGGCTTTTATAGAATTTGAAAATCTGTTAAAACGTTCATAAAACGGCTAGTAACGGCTAGTTTCAGAAAATTCGGACGACCGAATTTCTTGGCTGCGTCCGAATCTTCGTCCGAATTTCTCTGGATGAATAGTAATCATGCTGAGAACAAAAATTCGGACGACCGAATTTTTTTGCTGCGTCCGAATCTTCTTCCGAATTTCTCTGGAAGAACAGTGACCATGCTGAAGGCCAAAAATTCGGACGACCGAATTTTTTGGCTGCGTCCGAATCTTCTTCCGAATTTCTCTGGAAGAATAGTAGCAAACTTTTGTTACAAAATTCGGACGACCGAATTTTTTGAAAGCATTTTCAAACTTTGTAAAATCATTTGAAATATAACTTCAATGAGTTTGAAAAACATTTGATATATATAGAAAACTTATTTAACTATATTTAAGCTTGAAAAACATGAACATATGAAGTTTACAAACATATCTTATAAAAAAATTCATTCAAAAACTTTTAAGATCATAAGATTATTTTTATGCTCTCTTATGCATTCAATGATAACCAAGACATGCAAGTGTAGAGTTTACATAGAAATTTACCTAAAAGTTAAATGCACTCTACACTTCATGTCTTCAAAGCCTTCTAACATCTTGAACAAACTCTTCAATCTTCAATCACTTTAATATATTGGAGTTGTTCTTGCATTTTAGCTTCAAGGCAATAAGACTTCAAACTTCTTAATCCACAAATCCTATCACACAACATACAAGCATATTAGTCCTCATCAATGTTTGTCATTAATCAAAACTAATCATAACTACATGATTTGCCCTTAGGGCTAACAATCTCCCCCTTTTTGATGATGACAAACTTTGATGCAAAATGTGATGGATTTAAACAATGTAGTACAAAGAAGTATTAATGTCAATGATAGAAAATAATCAATTTAGCACATTGACATACAAAAGGCTCAATATGAGCCTATGACCCAACCAACCTCCATTTGCCTCCTTCCTTCCAACTACTAGGATAGAAGATATAGCATTTAAGCATTAAGAAAACTTCTAAGAGAGGTTTTAAAGGTTGTAAAAGTTTTACAATGCTCCCCCTTAGATTGTGCTCATTTTTCAACAAGTTTGGACATGAGATACTATGCATCCGAATTTTGACATATCAAGTCCGAACTATAAAATAAGTGAAATGAAAGCTTCAATTTTTGAAAATAAGCTTTCCTAAGATTGTTCAAACATAGTAAAAGAGATTAAAACCAGTTTGAATCAATTTGAACAACAATAGAGCACATTTTGACAACAAAATATGCATGCATCCGAATTTCAGGACATGCATCCGAATTTTTTAAAACTTGCATCCGAATTTTTAAAACTTAAGTCCAAACTGTAATAAATTTAATATAATGAATGTTTAATGTGAAATAAAGTTTTCCTAAGGTTGTTCAAACATAATGGAAGAGATTAAAACATATTTGAATCAATTTGAACAACAAAAGAGCAGCTTTTGGCAACAAAATATGGATGCATCCAAATTTTTGAAACATGCATCCGAATTTTGAATCATGCATCCGAATTTTAAGATTTCAATTCCAAACTATAAAATATTTGAGATAACAACTTCTATTTTTGAAAATAAGCTTTTCTAAGATTGTTCAAATATGATAGGAAGGATTAAAACAGTTTTCAAACAATTTGAACAACAGAAAAGACATTTTTGACAAGAAGATCTTGATGCGTCCGAATTTTTGGTCTGCATCCAAATTTCAAGTCCAAATTTTTGGAAACAAGTTGAAAAGGTGATTTTGCATTTTCAAATGAACTATAGAAGTACTCAAATATGTATAGCTACAATAGCACTTAGTTTAGCTTTGCAAAACCACAAAACTCAAGCATTCAATTGTTTTTATGAGGTAAACTAAAATCATAAGTTAAGTCAAGAACTAGTATCAAGATTTCAAAATCTTAACTTAACCATATTCAAAATCTCAAAACCTCACATAGTATAACATATTCAATTTAGATTTCAAATGCAGCCAAATATTTTCACAGTATACATTCATTTTACATTTCAACTTATAGCACACATACATAGCACATCTTGCAGTCAATATTCTTTCTCCTCCTTTTACATATGCATGAATTTTTCGAAAATTCACACATTTGCTATTCATGCTTGAGGAATTCCACTGATATTTCTCATTTTCACACATTTTGTCATCACATTTCTTCTCCCCCTTTTGTCATCAATCAAAGATGGGGTTAATGAAAGTGAGACAACATGTATCACATATAAGCAGTATATGGACTAAACCTCATTTGGCAATTTAGTAATATATTAGCCAATTCTCATAAAATGTATATTGGCAATATTCAGCAATTCTCTAGTCAAATAATTATTATCATAATAGCAATAAGCATTATGCAGTATCTTCAATAATAATACAATAAGCAATATATTATCAACTTCTTCTCCCCCTTTTTAGTAGCAATTAAACTTGGGGTGAGAGTATTTGGACAACAAAAGTGAAACAAAAGAAGCTCTTATCACAAAGATTTCACATATTTAGCTTCAAAACATTATAATGACTAAAAAGGCACAAGTAAATTTCAATGTTAAAGCATAACGTGTGCATCAAGGAATAAACTAAAATAAGCATCAAAATAGAGTTTAGGGATAGAAAGGCTTAGTCTTGGATGCGCTTCATGGTCTTCACTTCCAAATTTGTTTGTTATGATGGCCATGTCTCCCTTGAGCTCTATATGATGGGGTCCTTCATTTGTTGACTCCTTGCTCGTGTAGTTGTGCTTTGGAAAGTTACCAATTGAGAGGATCTTTGGATCTTCTTCCTTTGAACCACATTTTCCTCCTCCATTGGCTGAAGGAAATTGGTGATGGATTTGTGATTTTACTTTGTTAAACTCCCTTCACCTCCTTCTTCTTGCTTGTTCTATTGAGCTTTACCCCTTTGTTCTTCATTCTCATGCTCTTCTTTTTCTTGGGATGCTTCACTGCCTTTTCCTTAATCTTTTGTATTCTTATTGCTGCCATCTCCACTCATATTATCTTCTTGATCTTCTTCATTTTCCTCTTTACTGTCCTCTTTCTCATCTTCTTTCTTTTCTTCTTCTTTGGATTTATAGGAACTTGCACCATTTAAAACTACTTGAGAAATCTTTCTCAAGTCTTCTTCCAAATTCTTACTCTAGCATCTAAACCATCAAATTTACCAAGAATCCTCAGAGCAAAATACTTGAAGAATTTGTCCATCTTCTTCATTTGCTCTTCATGGTTGTTCAATGTCTCTTGAAACACCTTGGCAACTATGGTATCACCTGTAGTGAGATTATCATCTTTAATTTCTTTTCCATCAATAGAGAGTACCTCTTCAAATAGTCTTCTTTTGTGAAAGGTTGCTCCCCCTCACTTCATGCCTCATTTTAATTTTTTTTATTTGTGAACAATTTATGAACAAAGCAATGCTGTCCCAATGAGTAATACCTTGCCCCATTATTATCTACTCCACAAATTATGTTCACCAAGGCATCATTGAACTCAAAGTCCACTTGAGATACTTTAGAGGAATACCATTGAACTACATTATCCTCCTTTTGTTCAATTCTCTCTTCTTTATAGTCTTGAGGCTTCTACCATTTGTACAGGCATTCTCAATCCTTTCATATGGGTATAACTCACTTATAAAACAATGTCCTGAGAAGAATGATCTCTAAGCCCAAACATCCTCAACATCACAAATTCTATTGAGCAATGCATTATCATTCTCAAAAATCAACCTGTGATATTCTTGAAGAACACCACTGAATAGCTTTATTACCAACTTGCTTTGCTCAACTATTTCTTCCTTAATATTTGCATAAACTTCATAAACTAAGGAAGGTAATAGCATTCATCAAACATTGGCAAACCAGTCCAGCTCACATCATTTAAAAATGAGAGTATATTACCCATTTTGAATAGTTTGATGACATCCACCTTGTGACTTGGATATATCTTATGATTCCTTTTTGTCCAGTCATCAAGTTTAGTAGCAGCCTCCACTGTGACAAATCTATTCAGCCATGACATGCTTTGCAAAATATGAACCTTCCTTGGTTCATTGAATGCTATTACCTTCTCTTTCTTTGGGTTTTCCCATGCTAGGCATCTTTGTCCTCACCTGAAGCTACAACACTTGAATACACTCATTAGTCATTGAAATTTTTTTTTTTTAATTTCTAAGCTTCTTCTAAGATTGGTTAAACCTTTCTTCGGCTAATGACATAGTAAGAATATCATTAATTTGTTCATTAGTGCAAATATGCTTTAAACAAATATTACCCTTAATAGAATGATCTCTAATGAGATGAAGTTTGATCTCTATATGCTTTGTCCTAGTTTGTTGAATAATATGATTGTCAAATTTGTTGCATTAGTATTATCACATAACATATCCACATATTTGAAACATAGATCATAATCACTTAGAGTATCTATAAGGTAATAGTGAATGTGTTTAATAGCAATCAAATGAAACTCTTTATGACAAGATGAAATCTAGCACACAAACACATTGCAAACATAATATTGGCTCTACTTGCAGTCAAATAGAGTTGACTACTCCTATGAAACCATTTTATTCTTGTCATGCATAGTTGATAAACTTATGGAAGTGCTTATACCTTAACATGATTCATGAAAGTGCCATTCTTGGTTTGCTTGATTTGTAGGCCAAGAAAGAAATTGAGTTTTCCTATCATGCTCATTTCTAATTTACTTTGCATCAACTTGGAAAACACATCACAAAGTGAAGTATTGGAAGCACCAAAAGTTGTATCATATATTTGGACAAGTTATAGATCATTGTTGCATGAGGATTTTATAAAAAATAGTTTCAGTTTTCCTCTTGAAAATCATTTTGAAAGAAGGAAAATACTCAATCTTTCACACTAAATTCTAGAAGCTGGTTTTAAACCATTCAAATCTTAGGATAGTTTGAAAATATAGTTAGGAAACTTTTCATGAGAAAAATTGGGTGATTGTTTCACATAAACCACTTCCTCAATAAAACCATTTAGAAAAGCACTTTTGACATTCATTTGAAATAACTTAAAGCAAGTACAAGTCAAAAGCATTTTTATGGACTCAATTCTAGGATTCGAAACAAAGGTTTCGTATCATAATCAATTTCCTCTTCTTGAATGAATCCTTAGGCAACAAGTCTAACCTTGTTTCTAGCAACTTCTCCGGATTCAATAAGTTTATTTCTAAAAAACCATTTAGTTCCAATAATAGAATAATCATGAGATTTAGGAATATCCAAAATATTTTATCTTTCAAATTCCTCTTGCATAGCAATAATCCAAAAATCATCACACAAGGCATCATCAATACTTTTAGGCTCATATGAAATAAAAGAATAAAGTTATTGATAAAATACCGCCTTATTTTTATTCCTTGGGAGATATCACCAAAGATTTGCTCCTTAGGGTGGCCTCTTGTATATCTTAAGTTCTTTGGGAGCTCTTGGTCACCACTAGGTTGGTCATCTTGAATCATTTCTTCCTCATTGGTATGATTCTCCAAAGTTGGTGCTTGAAGATGGGTTTGATTGTCATTCATAGATGTACCTACATCATCTTCATCTTTTCTTTCCCAAGTGAATGTAAGATTCATCAAAATAAACATGAATGGTTTCCTCATCATATAAGGTTCTTTTCATTATAAACTCTATAGGCCTTTTTGTAAGAAGAATAGCTAAGAGATATATCAATATCTATTTTTCTACCAAATTTAAGTATGTTGTCACAAGTCTTTAAAATAAGACATTAACCAATCATTTTAAACTATGCAATTTGAGTCGTTCTATAAAAGAGAATTCAAAAGACGTTTTTCTTCAAAATGATCTTGAGAGAATTCTATTTATCATAGCATGTGATGTTTATGACTTTGGACCGGAAATATTTTTGAAGAAGAATTTTCACAAAGCATGGATCTAGCCAATTTTTACAAAGTTCAAATTTTCTTTTCAATAACACCATTTTATTGTGAAGTTTTTGCAGTTGAAACAATTATATGAAATTCAATTTTCAAAGCAAATTTTGTAAAGACTTTGTTGTAAAATTCTCCCATTGACACTTGTAATAGAAATCAATTGCACTCAAGGGAGGTTTGAACCTTTTTCAGTAGTTTTTCAAGCTTATGAAACACTTCATCTTTTTGAGCATAGAAGAATGCTAAAGTGAATATTGAGAAATCATCAACTACTAGTAAAGCATACTTCAAATCATCAATACTAGAGTTCCTTATAAGTCCAAATCAATCCATATGAACATGCTCAAGATGTTTTGAGGTCTAAATGAATTTTCATGTGTTTGAAAGATTCTTTTGTTTGTTTTCCATATGGACAAGTATCTCAAAAACAATTTTCTCAAAACACATTTTTATCAATCCTCTAACTAAACCTTGATAGGAAGGTTTGTTCAACAAATCCATGTTCACGTGACCAAATCTTCTATGCCAAGAAAATCCATTATCATAAGCCACAATACATTCATGATTATCAAGATAAAACACACATTGAAACATTTTGTGAGTAATTGACCAAAATCACAAAATATCATATTGTCATACAAATTCGGACGACCGAACTTATGGTCTTCAAGTCCGAATATTTTGTAAAGTTTCATAAAGATGTTTTTAACCAAGCAAATGCATAGATATTCACTCATAGATATTTTAATCATTTCATGATGACATATAATCAATTTCAAGAACATATAAACCATGAATTCAATCTCATATCATCAATGTTACCTAATCAACTTTAGAGAAACAATTTACAAGTCATGGTTGGCAAATTTTCAAATCTTAACAAAAGTGATTCTCAAATGAAACTTTGCATGTTGGCATTTAACTTCTTATTCATTGTCACGCGATTGGATAATGATAAGCAAGTTATAGTACAAATAAGCAATAAGCAACATTTGTTTAAAAAGAAGAGAGGAACCTTTACCAACATTTGTTACTCCAAGAATTCTTCCTTTCTTCTTGTCTCAAAAACAAATCCTTCATAGGTTGCTTTGACCTTGCTTATGAATGTTATGCTTTCCTTTATTCTTTAAGCCAACATCATCAATGTACCGCTTAGTGGTGCTTGAGTTTGAATTAAAGTGTACCTGCAATAAAGGAGAGGAAGTATCCTTTGGTACCCATACTTTCTTGGGTCCGTGAGGGTTAGTAATAATTCTCTTAACTCTCCAAATGGTTTTTACACCATTCTCTACTTTTCTTTTAACATAACATTTGGTAACTTTATGTCCATGTTTTCCACAATAAGTACAACAAGTATGATGCATGGAAGTAGAAACAGCTCTAACAAAGAAGTTTTTATACTTAGGCACATTGTTTACATAATTATAGCCAAGACCATTTTTAACAAGACAAGATCTTTGAGTTCCAAGAATTTTATCAAGATTGTCCCTTCCTTTTGTAAACTTTTCTTTACATGATGTAAGTTCATCAACCTTCTTTTTCAAAGTCTCATGATCAACAAGCATTCTTTCAAGAGACAAAATCTTTTCACAAAGAATCTTATTTTCAAGGGACATATTTTGTAAAGAGACATTTAAAACTTCTTTTTCAATATTAAAGCATTCAATAGAATCAAGGAGCTTTTTATTTTCACAAAACAATTTTGAATTCTCATTCAATAAATCATTAATTTTGGTTTTCATTTCCTTATTCCTTTTTGAAGCCTTCTTTAATTCTCCATACATCTCAACAAGTAATTCACTAGGATCATCAATATCATCAACATCATCATCACAAAAAGTAGAGGTAGAAGGAGTGGATTGTACCTCATCATTTATTGACATAAAACACATATTGGCTCTTTCCTCATGTGTTGCTTGAAGAAGTCTCCACATGTCGTGAGCGGTGTCACATTCACTCACTCTATTGTATTCATTCACGTCCAATGCACAACTCAAGATATTCATTGCTTGGTAGTTTAAGGTTATCTTTCTTGAGTCGTTCTCATCAATTTCCTCCATAGACTTTTGTTCCCTTGTAATTCCATCAGCTTTTATTCTCATAGGAACATAGGGACCTTTCTCAATGATACTCCACAAATTAAAGTTAATAGAACAAATAAAAATTCTAATTCTAGATTTCCAAAATGTAAAATTAGAACCATCAAACAAAGGAGGTCTATTTGTAGAGGAACCTTCCATATAAGGCAAATTTGATAAACTAGCCATAGAATCTTTACTTCTAGGTTGTTAGACCTTAAAAAGAAGACCTTGCTCTGATACCAATTGAAAGACCTAAGAGGGGGGGGGGTGAATTAGGTCTTTGGCTAATTATCGAAATCTTTTCCCCTTTTTGCAAATCCTTTGTCTTAATAAAAGCTCTTCTTTAAATTCACAAACTTCAAGTTATATGTGATTTGATGATTAATACAAGATTAATCAAACTATAAGACCATAACCAATCAATCAACAACTAAGTATAAATAATAATCACAAGTATGTAAACAAGTAAAGCAATAAGAAAATGAACACATGATTTATAGTGGTTCGATCTCTCCAAGATCTACATCCACTACCTTGAGTCCACACTCAAGGATTTCAACCAATCCACTATATGCTCAAATTCAACAATTACATAAGAGGCTCACCACACAATGGTTTTACACTCACAACCTCTTCTAGTAATGTCTACAATACAAGGCTCACCACAAACAATGTTTTTATATCTTAAACAACCTTGAATCACACTTTCAAGGATCACCCTTATCTAAAGGGTTTTATGTTATCAAGATAACCTTGCTAGAGCTAGTAGATTAACACAATTGAATAAGTAAAGAATAGTGTGTAGAAGTTACCACTTGATGGTAGATATTACACAAATTTGCACCTTCACACTTTGATGTCTTTGGATTGATCAATTGAATGCACGAGACATAAGAGAGCTTAAGAAATGTTTGCTAAATGCTTTTGAATGCTTGGAGTTTTCAAGATTTCAAGTCTTACAAAAATTTGCATGTTTATGGCTTTTATAGAATTTGAAAATATGTTAAAACGTTCATAAAACGGCTAGTAACGGCTAGTTTCAGAAAATTCAGACGACCGAATTTCTTGGCTGCGTCCGAATCTTCGTCCGAATTTCTCTGGATGAATAGTAACCATGCTGAGAACAAAAATTCGGACGACCGAATTTTTTTGCTGCGTCCGAATCTTCTTCCGAATTTCTCTGGAAGAACAGTGACCATGCTGAAGGCCAAAAATTCGGACGATCGAATTTTTTGGCTGCGTCCGAATCTTCTTCCGAATTTCTCTGGAAGAATAGTAGCAAACTTTTGCTACAAAATTCGGACGACCGAATTTTTTGAAAGCATTTTCAAACTTTGTAAAATCATTTGAAATATAACTTCAATGAGTTTGAAAAACATTTGATATATATAGAAAACTTATTTAACTATATTTAAGCTTGAAAAACATGAACATATGAAGTTTACAAACATATCTTATAAAAAGATTCATTCAAAGACTTTTAAGATCATAAGATTATTTTTATGCTCTCTTATGCATTCAATGATAACCAAGACATGCAAGTGTAGAGTTTACATAGAAATTTACCTAAAAGTTAAATGCACTCTACACTTCATGTCTTCAAAGCCTTCTAACATCTTGAACAAACTCTTCAATCTTCAATCACTTTGATATATTGGAGTTGTTCTTGCATTTTAGCTTCAAGGCAATAAGACTTCAAACTTCTTAATCCACAAATCCTATCACACAACATACAAGCATATTAGTCCTCATCAATGTTTGTCATTAATCAAAACTAATCATAACTACATGATTTGCCCTTAGGGCTAACATAGATTAATCAAGGTTGTGATGTAAAACCCGTTTGTGGGTGAGCCTTTGATTAGATTAGTCTTGAGGTTGTCTTTAGATATAAAATCCTTGTGGAAGGGTGAACATTGTTTGTATAATTACTAGAAGAGGTTGTGAGTGTAAAACCATAGTGTGGTTAGCCTCTTATGTAATTGTTGAAATTGAGCATATAGTGGATTGATTGAAATCCTTGAGTGTAGACTCAAGGTAGTGGATGTAGATCTTGGAGAGATCGAACCACTATAAATCGTGTGTTCATTTGTTTATAGCTTTACTTGTTTACATACTTATGTTATTATTATTTGTTCTTAGTTGTTGATTGATTGGTTGTGAATTTATTGTTTGATCATCTTGTCTCAAACATTAAATCACATATAAACTTAGAGTTTGTAAATTTGAAGAAGAGCTTTTATTAAGGCAAAGGATTTGCAAAACAGGAAAAGATTTTGATAATTAGTCTAAGACTTAATTCACCCCCCTCTTAGGTCTCTCAGTGAACATAATAGTTCTGTCCATAGGAGCTAGCCTAGCAGGGAACGCCTGCATAACATAATTGTCAATGACTTTTAATTCTGAAATTAGTAAAACATTATTTGAGCATATTAACACCAAAAGCATGAAAAACGAAACCAAAAATGTGCTACAGTATAAAATATCGTTTGGAATTATAACCAAATCCACGACAACAGAAGCCAACTACAAGGCAAAACACATCTGCTTTCCTGCAGCCTCTGCTCTGCAACAATTCTATGGAATAAAGAAGCAGATATAGCACAACTCTAACGTGTACTCAACAGAAGCATTGAGCAAATTTAAAATCCAAAGTATAGACCCAACTGCAAATGAAAGATGCAAGGAGCTAATAATATGCTTGATTAATTATTTATTTATTGGTATATATATTTCTTGACCTACGAATAAAGTTATCATGCAAGAGGTAAAATACCAACCATCTTAATTATATAATATAAAACAGCTTAATTGTATGAATTATATACATCTTCTCTGGGAAAAAAAAAATATAACTGGGTGCTAGAAGGCAGCAAGAAAAAATGAAGGCTTGGCAAAAATTGGCAGTTACTGGAATTAAAAATTTGGCTTGCTTTACAACGGCAGAGAAGTTCCCCCTGGTCATGGCATCAATATGAGATGTGAAGATAAAATCCTTCATTCTGGTAGGCCAAAGACCTAAAAGGAAAATTAACAAAATAGAAAGGAAAAATAAGTTTTGCAGGAGATAAGGAAACAAATAAAAGAAAAATAAGAAGAAAGAAATCCATGCACACAATGGGATTAATATATGAAGGAAACAACTAAAATAACGATACAAATAAAAGAAAGTAAGAAGAAACAAATCCATGCAGCACGGGATTAATTTATGAAGTGGTGACCAAACTTATTCCATGTGAAGATTACAAGATTCATCATTGTTGAAAAAAAAATATGGTCTTGAAATAGTAGACTAACCATTTGACATAAAGAACATTTTTGGACATGGGATGAAATATCTGTTTTTAACTTTTTGATTTTCTACTCACTTTATCCCTTTCATTGTTAGATTTTCTTTAAAGCAACGGCAGTTTTGTTCAACTTTGTCTAAACCCAACTTTGAGCCTGAATTTATGGAATCATTTTGGTTCTTCTTACTTTTGCTTTGTGACATTGAGCTATTTGTGTGGTTATGCTGAACCCTTGTCTGTTGTGGCTGATCTCGTTTTCTGATGTTTCTAAAGCATTATCCATTCCCAGAAAGAGTATATCTGCATATGGTTAACATACTTAGCATGTGTAATGACTGCAACCATTTGCTTCACAGGGCAATCTAATGAGAATTTAGGGCTACTCGGGTGGTATAATAGCTACACCCTCCCACCCCGAGCGGGGAAGGAAAAAGGGAGAAAACAAAAAATAAGGAAATAAGTAACTAAAATAATGATATAGATAAGCTTTGAGATCATTGCTTTTTAAAAGACCAAGAAATGTCAGGAAGATCTTTGCACCTCTGCAAGAAATTATGAAGCAGAGTAAGAAAGGCTTTCTACTCATTGGTTCCAACTAAAATGAAAGCACTTAATCCAGCAACCTTGGAATTATATACTAGCCATTGGGATATATACTATCTAAACATTTTCTGTAGCCAGAGTTTGTTGAGCAAACTTCCTTTAACTTGTGGTTACAGAACAGAAGGAATAGATTTTCCAAATCAAGATAATTCATTCTATTTACTCTAGAAGCATAATTTGTTTTAGTTCAAATATTTCATTTCACACCTCTAACCTAGAGTAGACTCTATCAATAATGAGCTAACCAGTTTAATACAATACCGAGGAATGCCTACCATCGTATTGATTCTGGAATGAAAGAGAAAAGTATAATAATGAAGTAAATAGATCTTAGCTTTAAGAATACATTCAGCAAGTAAATGCGAGGCATTACATATGAAACATAAGATTTAATACACATTAGCTTTGAAGTTTCATATACTGCAATTTGTTCTATCTTAATGGCATGCCTAATAGATCATCCTGCACTTTGAAATGGAAGTGACTATATCAAAGTGCTCCACATAAGAACAAGAAATCCTATTCATGGAAAATGTTAGCAAGAAACTGAATTTCCATAAAGGAAATGAACTACAACTATTTAAAATATCAAACTCAGAGACCTAAATGTTCCCTCCAACTCAGGCATGCATATTTGGAACACATAAAAATAGAAAACAAAAATCATATGTACTTGAAGGCCTGTAACATACGAAGAAGCCTTCACAGACGGTATAGCCAATGGCACTTCAGGAAACTCCTCATATCTCGCACGCAGTACCTGTGTAATAAGATATGAATCTTGAATTCACTTGCCCTCAAGATAACTCTCAGGACCTCTCCTTATGGATTTATTTTTAAGAACCTGCAAGGCAGTGGAAAGTTAAGGTACCAAAAATATTTTAAACAGGAGAGGGCATCATCTAAGATGCAACTATTTCTAGGTATTACCATTCGGGCTGTTAAACAAATCAGAAAACTTCATATCATTCAGAAGATGCTCTTCCTCTAATGATAGTAGAAATCTCTGCTTAAATGGGCCTATATCCCCAACCCGTAACATAGTTTTAGTAAGGAAAAAAGGTGGCTCATCCCTAGTGAAACCATGGAATTGTTTGGAGCAGACCTTCTCGCGGGAGAAAATGAGGAAACTCTTTTTTTATAAGGAATAGAAAAAGAATAAAGCTTATAGTTTTTCACTCTTAGGACTATATCATTCTGGCTTTAATATTCAACCCCTTTCTACCCATTTCTTCACACAGCTGATGAGCCCTTGCTTTATTTCCTTTCTCCAAGTGGCTTGCAACCAATGCCTCATAAAGATGTGCACGTGGTTCAAGAGATTTAGCTTTCATTTGAAGTAGATATTCCTCTGCTTCTCTTACTCTCAGATGTTGGCAAAGATTCATAATTAATGTACAAAAAATTGAAGCGCCAGGTGACAGTGATCTGTACTCCATCTCGTGATAGAGCTTTAGAGTTCCCTCAACATCACTTGCTTTCCCATAGCCAGAGGCAAGAAGAGAATATGTATTTTCATCTGGATTAAACCCCTTATCCAATAAAACAGTCAAAATCTCATCAGCAAGCTTTACTTCCCCATTTGTGCTAATCATCTCCACCATGTTGATCATTCTCTTGCAAAGTTCCAAGCTTTCCTCCCAATCTCCCACTTCAGAACAACCGCCAATCAAATGATTAAATGTCTCATCAAATGGCTTCAACTCCATACTCTCCATTTCTTGCATCAAATGAATCGCTTCCTTTATCCTCCCCTCCTTACAATAAGCCTCAATAAATAAAGTAATCACAAAAGAATTATTTTCAAAACCTCTCTTACACATCCCCTCTGTTAGCCCAAAGGGCAAATTATGTAGTTTTGATTAATGACAAATATTGATGAGGACTAAAATGTTTGATTATTGTGTGATAGGTTCTGTAAACTGAGAAGTATGAAGTCTCATTGCTTTGAAGCAAAAGTTCAAGAACAACTTCAGTTAAGCAAGTATTTGAAGTTTGAAGAATGATGTTCTAAAGATGATCAAAAAGCATTGAAGACTTGAAGTGTAGAGTACATTTAACCTTTAGGTAAATTTCTATGTAAACTCTACACTTGCATGTCTTGGTTATCATTGAATGCATAAGAGAGCATAAAAATAGTCTTATGATCTTAAAAGGCTTTGAATGAATCTTTTTATAAGATATGTTAGTAAACTTCATATGTTCTTGTTTTTCAAGCTTATATATGGTTAAATAAGTTTTCTATACATATCAAATGTTTTTCAAACTCATTGAAGTTATATCTCAAATGATTTTACAAAGTTTGAAAATGCTTCCAAAAAATTTGGTCGTCCGAATTTTGTAGCAAAAGTTTGCTACTATTCTTCCAGAGAAATTCGGAAGAAGATTCGGACGCAGCCAAAAAATTCGGTCGTCCGAATTTTTGGCCTTCAGCATGATCACTGTTCTTCCAGAGAAATTCGGAAGAAGATTCGGACGCAGCAAAAAATTCGGTCGTCCGAATTTTTGTTCTCAGCATGGTTACTATTCATCCAGAGAAATTCGGGCGAAGATTCGGACGTCCGAATTTTTGTTCTCAGCATGGTTACTATTCATCCAGAGAAATTCGGACGAAGATTCGGACGCAGCCAAGAAATTCGATCGTCCGAATTTTCTGAAACTAGCCGTTTCTAGCCGTTTTATGAACGTTTTAACAGATTTTATAATTCTATAAAAGCTATAAACATGCAAATTTTTTTAACTCTTGAAATCTTGAAAACTCCAAGCATTCAAAAGCATTTAGCAAACATTTCTTAAGCTCTCTTATGTCTTGTGCATTCAATTGATCAACCCAAAAGACATCAAAGTGTGAAGGTGCAAAATTGTGTAATATCTACCATCAAGTGGTAAATTCTACACATTCTCATTTATTTATCAAATTGTGTATTTCTACTAGCTCTAGCAAGGTTATCTTGATAACATAAAATCCTTTAGATAAGGGTGATCCTTGAAAGTGTGATTCAAGGTTGTTTAAGATATAAAACCATTGTTTGTGGTGAGCCTTGTATTGTAAACATTACTAGAAGAGGTTGTGAGTGTAAAACCATAGTGTGGTTAGCCTCTTATGTAATTGTTGAACTTGAGCATATAGTGAATTGGTTGAAATCCTTGAGTGTGGACTCAAGGTAGTGGATGTAGATCTTAGAGAGATCGAACCACTATAAATCGTGTGTTCATTTCCTTATAGCTTTATTTATTTACATGCTCATGTTATTATTAGTTGTTCATAGTTGTTGATTGATTGGATATAGTCTTATTGTTTGATGATCTTATCTTAACCATTACATCACATATAAACTTGAAACTTGTGAAATTAAAGAAGAGTTTTTATTAAGGCAAAGGATTTGTAAAAAGGGAAAAGATTTCGATAATTAGCCAAAGACCTAATTCACCCCCCTCTTAGGTCTTACAATTGGTATCAGAGCAAGGTCTTCTTTTTAAGGTTTAACAACCTAGAAGTAAAGATCATATGGCTAGTTTATCAAATTTGCCTTATATGGAAGGTTTCTCCACAAATAGACCACCTTTGTTTGATGGAACAAATTACACATTTTGGAAATCTAGAGTTAAGATATATATTTGTTCTATTAACTTTGATTTGTGGAATATTGTTGAGAAAGGTCCTTACATACCAATGAAAGTGAGAATTGATGGAGTTACTAAAGAGCCAAAGTCTATGGACGAATTTGATGAGGGTGACTCAAAGAAGATGACAATGAATTACCAAGCCATGAATATCTTGAGTTGTGCACTGGATATGATTGTGTACGATCAAGTGAGTGAATGCGACACCGCTCATGATATGTGGAAACTACTTCAAGCTACTCATGAAGAAGAAAGAGTAGATGCATGCTTTATGGCAATAAATGATGAGGTACAATCCACTCCTTCTACCTCTACTTATAGTGATGATGATATTGATAATATTGATGATCCTAGTGAATTACTTGTTGAGATGTATGGAGAATTAAAAAAGGCTTCAAAAAGGAATAAGGAAATGAAAATAAAAATTAATGATTTATTGAATGAGAATTCAAAATTATTTTGTGAAAATAAAAAGCTTCTTGATTCTATTGAATGCTTGAATATTGAAAAAGAAGTTTTAAATGTCTCTTTGCAAAACATGTCCCTTGAAAATAAGATTCTTTGTGAAAATATTTTGTCTCTTGAAAGAATGCTTGTTGATCATGAGACTTTGAAAAAGAAGGTTTATGAACTTACATCATGTATAGAAAAATTTACAAAAGGAAGGGACAATCTTAATAAAATTCTTGGAGTTCAAAGATCTCCTCTTGTCAAAAACGGTCTTGGTTATAATTATGTAAATAATGTGCCTAAATACAACAACTTCTTTGTTATAGCTACTTCTACTTCCATGCATCATACTTGTTGTACTTATTGTGGAAAACATGGACATAAAGTCACCAAATGTTATGTTAAAAAGAAAAGTAGAGAATGGTGTAAAAACCATTTGGAGAGTTAAGAGAATTATTACTAACCCTCACGGACCCAAGAAAGTATGGGTACCAAAGGATACTTCCTCTCCTTTATTGCAGGTACACTTTAATTCAAACTCAAGCACCACTAAGCGGTACATTGATGATGTTGGCTTAAAGAATAACAGAAAACATCTCATTCATAATCAAGGTCAAAGCAACCGATGAAGAATTTGTTTTTGAGACAAGAAGAAAGGAAGAATTCTTGGAGTAACCAATGTTGGTAAAGGTTCCTCTCTTCTTTTTAAACAAATGTGGCTTATTGCTGATTTGAACTTTAACTTGCTTAGTATTAGCCAATTGTGTGACAATGGATAAGAAGTTAAATACCAACATGTGAAGTTTTAGTTGAGCATTCTTTGTTGTTAAGATTTAAAGATTTGCCAACCATGACTTACCAATTGCTTCTATGAAATTGATTAAATAACATTGATAATGTGGAATTAAATTCATTGTTGATATGTTCTTGAAGTTGACTATATGTCATGATAAGATGATTAACTATCTATGCATTTGGTTTGCTAAAATCATCTTCTTAAAACTCTACAAAAAGGTTTGGATGTAGACAATAAGTTCAGTCGTCCGAACTTATATGACAATATGACATTTTGTGATTTTGATCAATTACTTGCAAAATGTTTCATTATGTGTTTTATCATGATAAGGTTGAATGTCTTGTTGCTTATGATAATGATTTTCTTGGCATAAAAGATTTGGTCATGTGAACATGGATTTGTTGAACAAACTTTTCTATCAAGATTTAGTTAGAGGATTGCTAAAAAATGTGTTTTTGAGAAAATTGTCTTTGAGATACTTGTCCATATGGAAAACAAACAAAAGAATCTTTCAAACCCATGAAAATTATTTTAGACCTCAAAACATCTTGAGCTTCTTCAAATGGATTGTTTTGGACTTATATGGAACTCTAGTATTGATGACTTGAAGTATGCCTTACTAGTAGTTGATGATTTCTAAATATTCATTTTAGCATTATTCATTGTTCGAAAAGATTAAGTGTTTCATAAGTTTGTAAAATTATTCAAAAAGGTTCAAACCTCCCTTGAAAATTGAAGAAGTGTTTCACAAGTGACAATGGGAGAATTTTACAACAAAGTCTTTACAAAATTTGCTTTGAAAATTGAATTTCATATAATTGTTTCAACTGCAAAAGCTCCACAATAAAATGGTGTTATTGAAAGAAAATTTTGAACTTTGCAGAAATTGGCTAGGTCTATGCTTTGTGAAAATTCTTCTTCAAAAATATTTTTGGGCCAAAGCCTTAAACACCACATGCTATGATAAATAGAATTCTTTTAAGATCATTTTGAAGAAAAACATCTTCTGATTTCTTTTTTATAGAATGCCTCAAGTTGCATATTTTAAAATGTTTGGTTATAAATGTCTTATCTTAAATTATTGTGACAACTTACTTAAATTTGGTAGAAAAATGGATATTGATATATCTTAGCTATTCTTCTTACGAAAAAGCATATAGAATTTACAATAAAAAGAACCTTACATGATGAGGAAACCATTCATGTTTGTTTTGATGAATCTTACATTTGCTTGGAAAGAAGAGATGAAGATGATGTAGGTACATCTATGAATGAATATCAAACTCATCTTCAAGCACCAACTTTGGAGAATCATACCAATGAGAAAGAAATGATAGAACAAAATCAAGATGACCAACCTAGTAGTGACCAAGAGCTTTCAAAGAACTTATGATATCCACAAAGGCCACCCTAAGGAGCAAATCATTGGTGATATCTCCCAAGGAGTAAAAATAAGGCGGTATTTTATCAATAACTTTATTCTTTTATTTCATATGAGCCTAAAAGTATTGATGATGCCTTGTGTGATGATTTTTGGATTATTGCTATACAAGAGGAATTAAATAAATTTGAAAGATACAACATTTGGATATTCCTAAATCTCATGATCATTCCATTAGTGGAACTAAATGGTTTTTAGAAACAAACTCAATGAATCCGAGGAAGGTGTAAGAAATAAATCTAGATTTGTCACCCAAGGATTCAATCAAGAAGAGTGAATTGTTTATGATGAAACCTTTGTTCCGAATACTAGACTTAAGTCCATAAGAATGCTTTTGACTTTTTCTTTCTTTAAAGGTTTTAAATTATTTCAATTGAATGTCAAAAGAGCTTTTCTAAATGGTTCTATTGAGGAAGAGATTTATGTGGAACAATCACCCGGTTTTGAACATGAAAAGTTTCCTAACCATGTTTTCAAATTATCCAAAGATTTGTATGATTTAAAACAAGCTCCTAGAGTTTTGTATGAAAAATTGAGTGTTTTTCTTCTTTCAAAAGGATTTTCAAGAGGAAAGGTTGACACTACTATTTTCATAAAAACCTCTTGTAACAATGATCTATAAGTTGTCCAAATATATGATACAATTTTTGATGCTTCTAATACGTCACTTTGTGATGTGTTTTCCAAGTTGATGCAAAGTAAATTTGAAATAAGCATGATAGGAAAACTCAATTTCCTTCTTGGCCTACAAATCAAACAAACCAAGGATGGCACTTTTATGAATCAAGTTAAGGTATAAGCACCTCCATAAGTTTATCAACTATGCTTGACAAGAATAAAATGATTTCATAGGAGTAGTCAACTCTATTTGACAGCAAGTAGAACCAATATTATGTTTGCCATGTACTTGTGTGCTAGATTTCATATTGTCCTAATGAGTTTCATTTGATTGCTATTAAACACATTCTCTATTGCCTTATTGATACACTAAGTGATTATGGTCTATATTTCAAATGTGTGGCTATGTTATGTATAACAGTAATGCAATAAATTTGATCATCATACTATTCAACAAACTAGGACAAAGCATATAGAGATCAAACATCATCTTATTAGAGATCATTCTACTAAGTGTAATACTTGTTTAAAGTATGTTTTCACTAATGAACAAATTAATGATATCATTACTAAGTCATTGGCCGAAGAAAGGTTTGACCAATCTTAAAAGAAGCATAGGAATTTCAAAATTCAATAACTAATAAGTGTATTCAAGTGTCGTAGCCCCAAGTGAGGAAAATGAAAGGGAAAAACCAAAGAAAGAGAAGGAGGATCAGTGATCAATGAACCAAGGAGGGTTCATGTTCCTCAAAGCATGTCAAGGCTTGATAGATTTGTCACAGTGAAGGCTGCTACTGAATATGATGATTGGACAAAAAGGAATCATAAGAAAAATCCTAGCTACAAGGTGGATGTCATCAAACTATTCGAAATGGGTAATATTACTTTCATTTTTAAATGATGTGAGCTGGACTAGTTTGCTTGTGTTTGATGAATGCTATTACCTTCCTTAGTTTATGAAGTTTATGCAAATATTAAGGAAGAAAGAGTTGAACAAGTTGATAATAAAGCTATTCAGTGGTATTCTTCAAGAATATCACAAGTTGATTTTTGAGATTGATAACGCATTGCTCAATAGAATTTGTGATGTTGAGGATATTGGGTTTAGGCATTATTCTTCCAGGGAACATTGTTTTATAAGTAAGTTATACTCATTTTTAAGGATTGAAAATGCCTGTTCAAATGGTAGAAGCCTCAAGACTAGAAAGGAGAGAGAGAGAGAGAGAGAGATATATATAAAACTTTTTGATGCTAGTGAAAGAATTTTGCATCACATGCTTACTTTGAACACAAATATTCTGTTGATAATATGTATGTTGTAATTATGCTAGCCATGCATAAGAAAAGAAAATTGAATTTTGGATATATATATAGTGCTAAAGAATATAATGGCAGCTAGAAGAACCGAGCATAAGGCATTGCCATATGCAAGGTTACTGACAGGAATTTTCAAGTATCTCCAAGTGCAATTTTCTTCCAATGGTTTACCAATAAAGAGTGAAGAAGTCTACACCAACAACTCACTAAACAAAATTGCTTGGATACTTGATGATGATAATGTATGAATGGCTAGAAGAGAAAATCCTCTAAGGGTGATAGAAGAGATGCTAGCGATGATGAAGAAAAGAAGGAAGAAGAAAATGAAGAAGAAGAAGAGGATAAAAAGGAAATCCTTGATGGAGAAAGAAAACCTAAAATGAGGCATGGGTCATCTAGTGAGGGGGAGCAACCCCACAAAAAGAAGTCTATTTGAAGAGGTACTCTCTATTGAAGGAAAAAAAGTTGAAGATGAAAATCTCACTAGAGGTGATACCATAGTTGCCAAGGTGTTTCAAGAAATATTGGACAACCATATAGAGGAAATGAAGAAGATGGACAAATTCTTCAAGTCTTTTTGCTCTGATAATTCTTGGCAAATTTGATGGTTTAGAAGCTAGAGTCAAGAATATGGAAGAAGACTTGAGAAAGATTTCTCAAGTGGTTTTAAGTGGTGCAAGTTCCTATAAAGCCCAAGAGAACAAGCAAGAAGAAGGAGGTGAAGGAAGTTTAACAAAGTCAAAGCACAAATCCATCACCAATATCCTTCAGCCAAGGGAGGAAAATGTGGTTCAAAGAAAGAAGATCCAAAGACCCTCTCAAATTGGTAGCTTTCCAAAGCAGAACTACATGAGTAAGGAGTCAACAAATGAAGGATCCCATCATATAGAGCTCAAGGGAGACATGGCCATCATAACAAACAAATTTGGAAGTGAAGACCATGAAACGCATCCAAGACTAAGCCTTTCTATCCCTAAACTCTATTTTGATGCTTATTTTAGTTTATTCCTTGATGCACATGTTATGCTTTAATATTGAAATTTACTTGTGCCTTTTTAGTCATTATAATGTTTTGAAGCTCAATATGTGAAATCTTTGTGATAAGAGCTTCTTTTGTTTCACTTTTGTTGTCCAAGTACTCTCACCCCAAGTTTAAATTTCTAATAAAAAGGGAGAGAAGAAGTCAATTTATTATTGTTGAGATGCTACATAATGATTATTGCTGTTAGGATGATAATTATTTGACTAGAACTATACTGTTTATAAGAGTTGGTCAATACATTGCTAAATTGCCAAATGAGAGTTGATCAATATACTGCTTATATGTGATACATGTTGTCTCATTTTCATTAACCCCATCTTTGAGTGATGACAAAAGGGGGAGAAGAAATGTGATGACAAAATGTGTGAAAATATGAAATAGCAGTGGAATTCCTCATGCATGAATAGAAAATGTGTCAATTTTCTGAAAATCCATGCATATGTCAAGGGGGAGAAAGAACAAAACATGCTATGTGTTTGTTGTACTGCAATTGCTTGATATAATTGTGATGTGTAATGTAAATATTCTATGAATGTGTACTGTGAAACTAATTGGTTGCATTTGAAATTTAAAATGATTGTTTTCTGAGATTTTGAAAATGGTTAAGTTGGGATTGTGAAGTTTTTATCATGGTTCTTGACTTGACCTATGACTTTACATTACATCATGAAAACAATTAAATACATGAGTTTTGTGGTTTTGCAAAGCTAAACTAAGTGCTATTATAGCTATACATATTTGAGTACTTCTATAGTTCATTTGAAAATGCAAAATCACCTTTTCAACTTGTTTCCAAAAATTTGGACTTGAAATTCGGATGCAGACCAAAAATTCGGACGCATCAAGATCTTCTTGTCAAAAATGTCTTTTCTGTTGTTCAAATTGTTTGAAAACTGTTTTAATCCTTCCTATCATATTTGAACAATCTTAGAAAAGCTTATTTTCAAAAATTAAAGTTGTTATCTCACATATTTTACATTTTGGATTTGAAATCTTAAAATTCGGATGCATGATTCAAAATTCGGATGCATGTTTCAAAAATTCGGATGCATCCATATTTTGTTGCCAAAATGTGCTCTTTTGTTTTTCAAATTGATTCAAATATGTTTTAATCTCTTCCATTATGTTTGAACAACCTTAGGAACACTTTATTTCACTTTAAACATTCATTATATTGAATTTATTGCAGTTTAGACTTAAGATTTAAAAAATTCGGATGCAAGATTTAAAAATTCGGCTGCATGTTCTGAAATTCGGATGCATGCATATTTTGTTACCAAAAAGTGCTTTATTATTGTTCAAATTGATTCAAACTTGTTTTAATCTCTTCCACTTTGTTTGAACAACCTTATGAAAGCTTATTTTCAAAAATTGAAGCTTTCATTTCACTTATTTTTCAATTCGGATTTGATATGTCAAAATTCGGATGCATAGCATCTCAAGTCCAAACTAGTTGAAAAATGAGCACAATCTAAGGGGGAGCAATGTTAATCTTTTCTGACCTTTAATACCTCTCTTAGAAGTTGTCTTAATGATTAAATGCTATATCTTCTATCCTAGTTTTGTTGGAAGGAATGAGGCAAACGGAGGTTGGTTGGGTCATAGGCTCATATTGAGCCTTTTGTATGTCAATGTGCTAAATTGGTTATTTTCTATCATTGACATTAATACTTCTATGTACTACATTGTTTTATTCTATCACATTTTGCATCAAAGTTTGTCATCATCAAAAAGGGGGAGATTGTTAGCCCTAAGGGCAAATTATGTAGTTTTGATTAATGACAAATATTGATGAGGACTAAAATGTTTGATTATTGTGTGATAGGTTCTGTAAACTGAGAAGTATGAAGTCTCATTGCTTTGAAGCAAAAGTTCAAGAACAACTTCAGTTAAGCAAGTATTTGAAGTTTGAAGAATGATGTTCTAAAGATGATCAAAAAGCATTGAAGACTTGAAGTGTAGAGTACATTTAACCTTTAGGTAAATTTCTATGTAAACTCTACACTTGCATGTCTTGGTTATCATTGAATGCATAAGAGAGCATAAAAATAGTCTTATGATCTTAAAAGGCTTTGAATGAATCTTTTTATAAGATATGTTAGTAAACTTCATATGTTCTTGTTTTTCAAGCTTATATATGGTTAAATAAGTTTTCTATACATATCAAATGTTTTTCAAACTCATTGAAGTTATATCTCAAATGATTTTACAAAGTTTGAAAATGCTTCCAAAAAATTCGGTCGTCCGAATTTTGTAGCAAAAGTTTGCTACTATTCTTCCAGAGAAATTCGGAAGAAGATTCGGACGCAGCAAAAAATTCGGTCGTCCGAATTTTTGTTCTCAGCATGGTTACTATTCATCCAGAGAAATTCGGACGAAGATTCGGATGCAACCAAGAAATTCGGTCGTTCGAATTTTCTGAAACTAGCCTTTTCTAGCCATTTTATGAACGTTTTAATAGATTTTAAAATTCTATAAAAGCTATAAACATGCAAATTTTTGTAACTCTTGAAATCTTGAAAACTCCAAGCATTCAAAAGCATTTAGCAAACATTTCTTAAGCTCTCTTATGTCTTGTGCATTCAATTGATCAACCCAAAAGACATCAAAGTGTGAAGGTGCAAAATTGTGTAATATCTACCATCAAGTGGTAAATTCTACACATTCTCATTTATTTATCAAATTGTGTATTTCTACTAGCTCTAGCAAGGTTATCTTGATAACATAAAATCCTTTAGATAAGGGTGATCCTTGAAAGTGTGATTCAAGGTTGTTTAAGATATAAAACCATTGTTTGTGGTGAGCCTTGTATTGTAAACATTACTAGAAGAGGTTGTGAGTGTAAAACCATAGTGTGGTTAGCCTCTTATGTAATTGTTGAACTTGAGCATATAGTGAATTGGTTGAAATCCTTGAGTGTGGACTCAAGGTAGTGGATGTAGATCTTAGAGAGATCGAACCACTATAAATCGTGTGTTCATTTCCTTATAGCTTTATTTATTTACATGCTCATGTTATTATTAGTTGTTCATAGTTGTTGATTGATTGGATATAGTCTTATTGTTTGATGATCTTATCTTAACCATTACATCACATATAAACTTGAAACTTGTGAAATTAAAGAAGAGTTTTTATTAAGGCAAAGGATTTGTAAAAAGGGAAAAGATTTCGATAATTAGCCAAAGACCTAATTCACCCCCCTCTTAGGTCTTACAATTGGTATCAGAGCAAGGTCTTCTTTTTAAGGTTTAACAACCTAGAAGTAAAGATCATATGGCTAGTTTATCAAATTTGCCTTATATGGAAGGTTTCTCCACAAATAGACCACCTTTGTTTGATGGAACAAATTACACATTTTGGAAATCTAGAGTTAAGATATATATTTGTTCTATTAACTTTGATTTGTGGAATATTGTTGTGAAAGGTCCTTACATACCAATGAAAGTGAGAATTGATGGAGTTACTAAAGAGCCAAAGTCTATGGACGAATTTGATGAGGACTCAAAGAAGATGACAATGAATTACCAAGCCATGAATATCTTGAGTTGTGCACTGGATATGATTGTGTACGATCAAGTGAGTGAATGCGACACCGCTCATGATATGTGGAAACTACTTCAAGCTACTCATGAAGAAGAAAGAGTAGATGTATGCTTTATGGCAATAAATGATGAGGTACAATCCACTCCTTCTACCTCTACTTATAGTGATGATGATATTGATAATATTGATGATCCTAGTGAATTACTTGTTGAGATGTATGGAGAATTAAAAAAGGCTTCAAAAAGGAATAAGGAAATGAAAATAAAAATTAATGATTTATTGAATGAGAATTCAAAATTATTTTGTGAAAATAAAAAGCTTCTTGATTCTATTGAATGCTTGAATATTGAAAAAGAAGTTTTAAATGTCTCTTTGCAAAACATGTCCCTTGAAAATAAGATTCTTTGTGAAAATATTTTGTCTCTTGAAAGAATGCTTGTTGATCATGAGACTTTGAAAAAGAAGGTTTATGAACTTACATCATGTATAGAAAAATTTACAAAAGGAAGGGACAATCTTAATAAAATTCTTGGAGTTCAAAGATCTCCTCTTGTCAAAAACGGTCTTGGTTATAATTATGTAAATAATGTGCCTAAATACAACAACTTCTTTGTTATAGCTACTTCTACTTCCATGCATCATACTTGTTGTACTTATTGTGGAAAACATGGACATAAAGTCACCAAATGTTATGTTAAAAGAAAAGTAGAGAATGGTGTAAAAACCATTTGGAGAGTTAAGAGAATTATTACTAACCCTCACGGACCCAAGAAAGTATGGGTACCAAAGGATACTTCCTCTCCTTTATTGCAGGTGCACTTTAATTCAAACTCAAGCATCACTAAGCGGTACATTGATGATGTTGGCTTAAAGAATAACAGAAAAACATCTCATTCATAATCAAGGTCAAAGCAACCGATGAAGAATTTGTTTTTGAGACAAGAAGAAAGGAAGAATTCTTGGAGTAACCAATGTTGGTAAAGGTTCCTCTCTTCTTTTTAAACAAATGTGGCTTATTGCTGATTTGAACTTTAACTTGCTTAGTATTAGCCAATTGTGTGACAATGGATAAGAAGTTAAATACCAACATGTGAAGTTTTAGTTGAGCATTCTTTGTTGTTAAGATTTAAAGATTTGCCAACCATGACTTACCAATTGCTTCTATGAAATTGATTAAATAACATTGATAATGTGGAATTAAATTCATTGTTGATATGTTCTTGAAGTTGACTATATGTCATGATAAGATGATTAACTATCTATGCATTTGGTTTGCTAAAATCATCTTCTTAAAACTCTACAAAAAGGTTTGGATGTAGACAATAAGTTCAGTCGTCCGAACTTATATGACAATATGACATTTTGTGATTTTGATCAATTACTTGCAAAATGTTTCATTATGTGTTTTATCATGATAAGGTTGAATGTCTTGTTGCTTATGATAATGATTTTCTTGGCATAAAAGATTTGGTCATGTGAACATGGATTTGTTGAACAAACTTTTCTATCAAGATTTAGTTAGAGGATTGCTAAAAATGTGTTTTGAGAAAATTGTCTTTGAGATACTTGTCCATATGGAAAACAAACAAAAGAATCTTTCAAACCCATGAAAATTATTTTAGACCTCAAAACATCTTGAGCTTCTTCAAATGGATTGTTTTGGACTTATATGGAACTCTAGTATTGATGACTTGAAGTATGCCTTACTAGTAGTTGATGATTTCTAAATATTCATTTTAGCATTATTCATTGTTCGAAAAGATTAAGTGTTTCATAAGTTTGTAAAATTATTCAAAAAGGTTCAAACCTCCCTTGAAAATTGAAGAAGTGTTTCACAAGTGACAATGGGAGAATTTTACAACAAAGTCTTTACAAAATTTGCTTTGAAAATTGAATTTCATATAATTGTTTCAACTGCAAAAGCTCCACAATAAAATGGTGTTATTGAAAGAAAATTTTGAACTTTGCAGAAATTGGCTAGGTCTATGCTTTGTGAAAATTCTTCTTCAAAAATATTTTTGGGCCAAAGCCTTAAACACCACATGCTATGATAAATAGAATTCTTTTAAGATCATTTTCTTTAAATAAAATTCTTCTTTAAAGAAGAGTTTTTATTAAGGCAAAGGATTTGTAAAAAGGGAAAAGATTTCGATAATTAGCCAAAGACCTAATTCACCCCCCCTCTTAGGTCTTACACCCTCATAAATTTCCCAGGCAACATCAAGATTGCCTATCTTCAGCTTTGCAAAAGTAACCAAGGAAAAAGAAACACTGTCAAGAATCATATTTTTTTGTGAAAGCCTCTTCAGCAAAACCAGCCCATCTTCAATTCTACCCTCCTCTATTATCTGAAATACCAAGCAAGTATTTACCACCACCCCAGGTGATGAACATCTCTTCCCATGAATCCTATCCACCACATTCAGAAACCTCACTAGTTTCCCTTCCTTACTCAAGGCGTTGACCATAATCCTAAAAGTCACTTCATTTGGATGCATTCTTTTCTTAATGATATGCTCATAGACATCCCAAACCAGAAAAGACTTATCAGATTTCTTCACTACATGAAGCATAGTATTGTAACTAATGACACTCAATCCAAACCCATGCTCATCCAATAATTTACAACCATCCACAATACAATCAAACATTCTCAACTTGGCACAAGTTTGCATGAATAAATCAAAAACAAAAGGAATAGAATCTGCAATTACATAACTATCAAGCAATGACTGAAGAATACTAAGCAATATAGAATCACAGTGAAGCGAGACTCCGCACTCCTGACCTTTCTCAGAAGACATTGTGGTAACAGAGGCCTCATCCACCGTATTTGTACCTTTATCGTTGACGAGGTTCTTCAAAATTGATTCAAGCAATGCCTTTGAGTCCTTTACGAGCTTGGCTTTAACCAATATGTGAATTGTTATGCAGTAAGTAAAAATCCCATGTTGAAAATGCCTTTGTTTAGCTGACCAATGGAAGAAATTCAGTGCTTTTTTAGCATTTGTGGGCTCTTTTAGATGTAAGAGTACCTTCCGGACAACTGAATTGCACAATTGAACTGAGCTAAATTCTTGGGTTGAAGAATCCCAATTCAAGCCCTTGCTTAAGGAGTTGCAAATACAAGTAATTGTAGTATCTTTTCTGTGCGGCGGCTTCACAATAATACGTAGAAATTGGCCAAGTTGGGTGACTGAACAAGAAGTTGGGGTGCTGGATTTTGCGAAGGGAGAAGGCCATCCTACTTCTTTTCCTTGGTTGAAAATGATCTGCTTCATTCCTTTAGCAAAGCATAACGGAAGATTTGCAGATTCCACTTCTGTTTCCTTGTGATCTAGATGGGGCTATAAAGCCAAAGTGAGACCGAATTTAAATTAAAACTAAAAGTAGTCTAAATATAGCTCAAATATAAAATTAGAGTCCATCATCCAATACAGTAACTCCAAACAAAATTACACATCTCTCTCACTTTTTTACTTTAAACTTCACTTCTTATTTTATAAATAATTAACTTTTATAATTTTTAATATAACTTAACTAAAAAAATCCCAATCCAAATACAATCTAAAGAGTTTTACATTAGAGATTAGAAATAAGAATAAAAAAGACAAAATGTCTAGATAAGAATTTCTTTCATATGTTTCAATCACAAAAGCAATAATATTTCTTCAACAAATATATACGTCAAATACTAATCATAGATCAATGAATTTAACCGTTATAACTAAATATATAATAAACGAATATATGATACATATATAAACATTTAACAAGTTTGACTACAAATTGATCTGACTAACATTTTTAGATCCAGACCTTTTAAGCACTAAATAAACATATTTAGGTCTGAATATAGATAAATAAGTCCACCACATGTACTGGACCTTACTAATAATTATGGTACTTAGATGGGTTTAGATGAACCATTGATCTCCATGGGATTAAAAAATGGGAGTGCTCATCAACGAAATGTCTCAAGGTTTTAGTTCAATGGCATGAGAACGTCGGTGATATTGGGGGTCTTTACCCACTTTGGCATTGTTTTTGTAAAATGCCACTAAATTGGTTGGGTTTTGGAGGGGGTAGCCATGTCTAGCCATAATGCCTTTTGAAAAGGCACCATTTTGTGGATATGACCCATTCCCAGAATGCGTAATTTGTAAAAGCTATCAAACACTCAAAATTTTGAAATTAATAATGCTATTTAAGTTGGCGTTATTACTTTTGTAGATAGCACCAAACTGAATGCCAATACTTGCTTTATAACCCTCTTCCACTGAGTGTTATTTACCAGAACCTTTCCCCCCAACCTCGACGACTCTCTTATGGAGCGGCAAAGACCAAAAGACCAGCACAGAGGACTAATAGAGGAGCAGTGGTGAATTGGTGCAACCATAAAGAGCACTGAGGCAACGGCACCCTAAGAATGGCCAAGCAAGGAGGGTCGTGCTACAATGCAGAACGTACGACTTGTCCGTACGTGCTGCACTGAAGCACGACCGTAGGATCAGATCTCAGATATGATCCGACGGCTGTCAATTTTTTGAATAAAATAATAATTTTAAAAAAAAATACATTAGGGGGCAAAAATCTGGTCCGTTGAAAATCTGATCCGACGGACCATATTGGGTGCTACACGTGCAACAAAAAGCCCCGTGCAGCACCCTAAGAATGGCCAAGCAAGGTTGGGTCTTCTTCTCTTTCCTCCTTTTTCCATTTACTTTTGTCTCTTCTATTTCTAGTTATCCTTGGCTATCCTTGGCCATCATGAAAATATAAAAACTTTAAATAATCACTTTGAATACAAAGAGAGAAAACATAACTCTAAATATTAAATCTAAACCATAAACCCTAAACCTAACCTTGAGTGGATTGAAAACATTGAGAAACGTCTTAGATTCAAACCCATGTAGACTACCTCGTGGGACACAAGATATAGAAGGAACCACTAGCAACGCTTATTATGAGACCCTTTGGTGATCATCCCTCAGACCATGATTTCATATAATTCACTGCGGATTGCTGCTTATGCTATTGAGAGGTCATTTGTTCTCGGATCTAAAAAAATAGGATACCATTACGTTATCTCCACTTCTGGAGAGTTTGGATATTGTCGAGTTAGGGGATAAATGGTGCCTCTTTGATGCCTCGTTAGGGGATAAATAGTCTTGTCACCCTTGTCCAATTATGGGCCTAGGAGCAGATCCCTTTGTTGCAACCCAGTAGGATAGAGCCACATGTACCCATCTCTTTACATGCCGCGTATGGGTATTGTTAGTCTATACCATTCGACGTATGCTTGTTGCCAACACTCGTGCTACTTACTTACCAAAATTAGTTGAATGACATGTCTAGAAAAGAGGTACAGTTTTTAGACCTGCTACTCCTATGATATTTGTTTTGAATTTTGTTATTAAGATCTATTTGTACGTTCTCTTGCTATATTTAAGGTTTTGCATTTACAGTTTATCTGGTTACCTTATGCTCCAGGAGCTTTCCCAGTTAATGATGTTTGGCAAGAAAATATTCTACGAGTTTGTTTTGAGATAGTGGTAGGATGGAAGTATCCTCAGTTAAATAGAAAGGGTCGTCTTGAAGAGCTCGGGGAATCCCTGGTCAAACTGACGCATTGAACCGAAGGTAGGGAGAAAAATATCCCCCACTACTAGAAGGGTTGTCAATCGGGCTCACTGAACCGGGCTTTGCTAAGCCTGAGCTGGGCCCGATCGACAGCGGGCTGAAAAATCATGAGCCCGGGCTCGGGCCGGCCCTAACCCAGTTTTTTAATTTTTTATATAATAAATAATATTTTTTAATAATATAATAATAATGTTATTATATAAAAATATATATACATAAAAAATATATAAATATATATATTTTACGGGTTGGGCTGAAATCAGCCCGAATCCGCAATTAAAACGGGCCAAATTGACAGTCCTAACTACTAGGAATTGGCGAGGATGGGGATGAGGTTATCCGTAGCCCATCCCCACCTTTCTCCAGTCTATCCTTAGTTATTCCCAACTAAAACTATCATTTATATTATATATGTACATATATTATATGGTACATTTTCAGGATATAACATATATTACTTCTAATTTCTATAATAGTAATATATTGCTACTTATTGGAAGAATTATATAATATAAATATTAAGAAATTATATCATATATACCGGGATGGCTACGGTGCTGAACACAGATTTGCTCAGCACGTGCGGGCAGCACTTTCAGCCGTTGGATGGTCTTTTTTCTAATCCAATAGTTGAGGGTGCTCAAGGGTATGTTTGAGATCAAAATTTTTTACAATTCCCGCTCAAATTTTCAACTCAATTCAAAAGATGATTTGAATTCAACTTTATATACTAAATCTAACTTTCTCTCTCTCACTCTATCAAATTTGCTGATTCCCTTTCTCTCTTTCTCTCTCTTTTTCACTCTTCTTTCAATTTCTCTCTCTGCTATTGTTTCAAAAATATGTTGTAGAAATGCTAGACAAATGGGTTTGCTTTGAATAGACAGAAACGAGAAATAAATCGACGTGTAAGAATGATTCCAAAACTTGTGAAGATTGGGAGTTTATGAAATTTTGAATTCAAAGGTAAGATATGCATGTGATTTAGATGTTGCTACATATGTCCACTTCATTTTCTGAATCCTAATTACTGACAGTTGAGTTGAATTTGCTATGGACTTGAAAGATATGCCTCTGATTTTTTATTTGGTTTTGACATTTCTTTGATTTGGTAAATATGGTTTTTGACTCGTGGATTGAGCAAAGATCTTTTTGTAATTGGTGTTTGCAGGTTTGATTGCAGTGGTTGAACATTACATTTTCTCTTGGTTGGATTGCAATGGTTGTATGTGACGTGCAATCATCGGAAGAAACGATGGAGAGGATGAAATTTTCAGCTTGAACAACAAAGACTCAACTTTCGAACAACAAACAATTCTTATACACACAAGATAATTAAATTCCTACGACACCTCTTAGAAACTTGTTCTAAGCAATCCCGATAATAAGAATTTAACCAAGTAAGAAGAACACTTACATGCCACAATCGGAGATCTCAATTGATAAATGAAAGTGAAGTTCTTGGAGTAATAAGAGTAAGAGGAATTAATCCTCTCAAGTGGCGGCGGCGGCAGACTCTCTCAAAATGACACTCAAAATCTGCCCTAATTGCCTCAAAAAAGGCTACTTATAGCTAGGGTAAGATAGGAAAGGGTTGGTCTTAATGATACAATGTAAGCCCAACATAAAACAAGAAACATATAAGCCCAACATAAAACAAATCCAACAAGATTGGCAGCCCAAGTTTTTAAAAAAACATAACTTCTTCTTGGACTTGAGCCCATTACATATCCTTTAAGTAGTAAAGTCATCCGGCCCAAATATTTGAGACAAATGGACCAAGTTGGGCTGTAGCCCAACTAACTCTCCTCCAACAAGTTTGGTCTTCAAATGTTGGTCCACATAGGCAAATAAGGCCTCTTGAAGCACCTTAGCCCTAGCTCTGGTTATTGGCCCGACCGGTATGATTAGCTCTTCATTGGACATGCCCAAGCCATCATAGCAATCCGTAGTCTTGCTCGCATTAGTCCCTCCCTCCTCACGAAGATTCGTCCTCGAATCTGGATCCATATCAAAAGGAGAAAGGTCAGAAACATTAAATGTCGCGGAAACACCATACTCACCTGGCAGATCAAGCTTGTAGGCATTGTTATTGATTCTTTCTATCACTTGAAATGGACCATCTCCTTTAGGAGCTAATTTGGACTTTCGCTGGGCAGGAAACCGTTCCTTCCTTAGGTGTACCCAAACCCAATCACCGGGTTCAAAAGTCACCAATTTTCATCATTTATTGGCTTGTTTGGCATAGACCTTATTTTTCTGCTCAATATGTTGTCTTGCCTTCTCGTGTAGGGTCCGTACCAGTGCAGCTTTGCTCTTGCCATCTGTACTAGACAACTCATGCAAAGGTAAAGGCACCAAATCCAAAACAGTTAAAGGATTAAAGCCATACACAAGTTCAAATGGTGAATAACCTGTGGTTGAGTGCATACTTTGGTTATATGCAAACTCGATAAATGATAAACATTCACTCCAAGTTTTAAGATTCTTACCAACGACAGGACGTAGTAAGGTACCTAATGTCCTATTGACAACCTCGGTTTGACCATCAGTCTGTGGGTGACATGTAGTAGAATAAAATAGTTTGGTACCCAATTTGCCCCCACAACACACGCCAAAAATGATTTAGAAATTTAGCATCTCTATCCGAAACAATAGACCTCGGAAGGCCATGCAATCTAACAACATCTTTGAAAAATAAATCAGCCACTTGCACAGCATCATCAGTCTTATGGCATGCAATGAAATGCGCCATCTTACTAAACCTATCAACAACAACGAGTATGCCATCATATCCCTTTTTGGTCTTAGGCAAACCCAAAACAAAGTCCATAGAGATATCAGTCCATGGTTCAGCAGGTACAGGTAAAGGGGTATATAAACCATGAGGTTTAACAGTGGATTTTGCTTGCCTACATGCAATACACTTGGCACAAACACGTTCCACATCCTTACACATATCAGGCCAAAAAAATGTTCTTACAAAATATCCAAAGTCTTAGCAACCCCAAAATGTCCCATCAATCCTCCACTATGAGCCTCAAGCACAAATAAAGTACACATAGAACAGTTAGGCACACACAATTGATTACCCCGAAAGAGATAGCCATCATGCTTATAGAATTTCTAGAATGCAGTATGTTCACAAGCAGAATATACAGTAGCAAAATCGTTATCAGAAACATATAATTCCTTAAGCTGCTCGTCCTAATAATTTAGAATGTAGAGTAGTAATCAAAGAATACCTCCTAGATAAAGCATCTGCTACCACGTTCTCCTTGCCTTGCTTGTATTACAGTACATAGGGAAAGGTTTTTAGAAACTCCACCCAGGTGGCATGTCGCTTGCTCAGCTTGCCCTGTCCCTTCAAGTGCTTTAAAGACTCATGATCGGTCCTAATGACAAACTCTCTAGGTTGGAGATAATGTTGCCACACTTCCAATGCTCTCACAACTGCATACAACTCCTTGTCATATGTGAGATAATTGAGTTGTACACCACTAAGCTTCTCACTAAAATATGCAACTGGTCTGTTCTCCTGCAAAAGCACAGCACCTATACCAATCCTAGAAGCATCACATTCAATCTCAAAAGCTTTCTCAAAATCAGGTAAACATAAAATAAGGGCATAACATAATTTTTCTTTCAACAATGTAAATGCATGTTCTTGTTCCAGACCCCAAGTAAACCCTTTTTCTTTCTTAATTACCTCAGTTAAAGGAGTAACAATAGTAGAAAAGTCCTTCAAAAAACCTCCTATAAAAACTAGCAAGTCCATGAAAACTCCTCACCTCACTCACACTCTTTGGAGTTGGCCAATCCTGGATAGCCTTCACATTCTCACTATCAACCTCAACTCACTGAGAACTGATTACAAACCACAAAAACACTAATCGTTCAATGCAAAATGTACACTTCTTGAGGTTTGCATATAGTTTTTCATGTCTTAATACATCTAAGACACACTTCACATGCATGACATGCATATCTAGATTAGTGCTATATATCAAGATGTCATCAAAGTATACAACCACAAATTTTCCAAAAAAATGCACGCAAGACATGATTCATCAATCTCATAAAGGTGCTGGGTGCATTAGTTAAACCAAATGGCATGAGTAACCACTAATACAATCCATACTTAGTTTTGAAAGCAGTTTTCCATTCATCTCCTGGTTTCATTCTAATTTGGTGGTATCCACTTTTCAAATCAATTTTTGTAAAGATACATGCACCATGCAGTTCATCAAGCATATCATCTAACCTAGGAATAGGATGGCGATACTTTACAGTGATTTTGTTCACATCTCTATAATCCACACACATCCTCCACGTTCCATCCTTCTTTGGCACCAATAATACAGGTACGGCACAAGGAGTCAAGCTTTCCCTCACGTGTCCTTTCTCTAATAGCTCATCCACTTGTTTCTGAAGCTCCTTTGTTTCCTCAGGATTACTCCGGTAAGTTGGGCGATTAGGTATCTGAGCTCCAGGCACGAAGTCTATTTGGTGCTCTATGCCTCTCAAGGGTGGCAGTCCCGGGGACATTTCTACAGGAAAGACATCCGTATAATCCTGCAAAAGAGATGAAAACAGGCTAGGCAAAGAATCAAGAGGGTTAGTGTAAGAAACCAAACACTCTCTATATCTTACTATGACTAGTGCTCTCCTCTCTCCCATCGCTCTTCTCATGTCTTTTCCCCTTGCATATAAGTTGACTTTTCTCTCATTTTGTTCAATACATCTTTCACTCGTTGTGTAGTCACTCACATTTGGGCCACTCCCAATTTTCGTTTGGGCCTCTTTTCCCTCTTTAATTTTGTTACGCTCTCTGCCCGATCCCTCCTCGCCATTAGTTACCTTTGATTGGTCCAAGTATAGCTCACGAGGTGATAGAGGTATAAGAATGAAATTTCTACCCTTAAATTTGAAGGAGTGCCTATTGGTATACCCATCATGCGATACTTTCCTATCAAACTGCCAAGGCCTCCCAAGGAGTATATGACCAGCCTCCATGGGTACCACATCACACAATACCTCATCCTCATATCTACCAATTGAGATGGTCACCAGTACTTGTTTAGTTACCTTCACATCGGCACTATCATTAAACCACTGTAACTTATAAGGTTCTGGATGTCTCATGCAAGTCAGCCCCAATTTCTCTACCATTGTGGTACTAGCTGCATTGGTACAACTTCCCCCATCAATGATCAGATTGCACATTTTTCCTCCCACTAAACATCTTGAATGAAAACTATTTTCTCTTTGATCTATAATCTCATCTGTAGCCCTAGTACTCAGTACTCTCCTGACTACAAATGCTTCCCCTGTAACAGCCCTCTCAAAGCAATCATCATCATCGAAGTTATTTTCAAGAACAAATTCAGATTCATTACTGCTATTCTCGGAATCAATCACTCCATTATCTCTCATAATCATAATCATAATCTTTTTATTAGGACATTGAGATGCAATATGACCAGCACCCAAGCATTTAAAACATTTTATAGATGAATGCTTACTAGAGGTAGCTTGGGTGTTGGAGGTACCTTTCATTTCAGTTCCACCGAGGGGTTTCTTAGGTGCTTCCTTGAAGTCCACTCCCTTATTCTTAGACTTGTCCTCCTTTTTAGGCCATCTAGAGTTCCATGAATAGCTAGAATTTCCTCCACTCCTTGCTGCCAGCCTAGCCTTTAGTTGTCTCTCCACCTTCATGGCCATGTTCACCATGTCCTCAATCTCTAGATAGTGTTGTAGCTCCACAACATTGGCTATTTCCCTATTGAGCCCACTCAAAAATCTAGCCATTGTAGCCTCCGGATCTTCCTCGATGTTGGCTCGGATCATAGCTACTTCCATCTCCTTGTGATAGTCTTCAACTGATTTAGACCCTTGAGTGAGTCGTTGAAGTTTTTGGTGCATCTCCCTATAGTAGTAAGAAGGTACAAAACGCTTCCTCATGCATGCCTTCATTGCTCCCCACGTAGCAATCGGCATCTCTCCATTTCTCCTCCTAGATTTAACCATTTGATCCCACCATATTAGTGCATAATCTGTAAATTCAAAGGCTGCAAGATTTACCTTCTTATCCTCAGAAAAGTTGCGGCACTCAAAAATCATGTCCACCTTCCTTTCCCACTCCAAGTAGGCGTCTGCGTCGTTCCTCCCTTTGAATGCGAGAATCTGCATTTTAATGGATTTGAGGTCTCCGTCTCTTCTATTAAATGGCAAGCTCTTTGAAGCCTCCTAGGTCTTCGTGCCTCAAACTCCTCCTTCTCCTCCTCAAATTCATCCTCCTCTGGTTCATACAGAGGTAGAGGTCGACGAGGTGGTGGTTGTTGTTGGTGCTCACCGGCATGTCTTCCTTGAGGTTTCGCACTCCTCTCTTGTCTGATCTAATCAATTTGTTCTCTTATCTCAACAAAGGCTTGGTTGAACCTCTCAAATTGTTGCTGTATAGCTTTCAAAGTGAAAGCAATATTTGCATCTCCTCCTTGGTGCTCCTCGGTGCTACCTCCTTGTGACTTTGCGAAGTGATATTGTACCTGCAAAACAGCGTTAGTGATAAACAACCTCACACACTCCCTCACGTGTTTCACTCAAATGTTGTCACTCCCCTCGTGTTTATGTCACGGCAATGACACTCTCAAATGAGTTAACACACTCTTGTATTTTAGCACTCAATTTCCTCTTAAACTCAAGCTACACTTCAGAACCGAACTCCACAAATCAACCAGTCCGATTGAAGACCAAATAACAGACACAAACCAGTACAGTCACTTTCAATCTTCCAATCTTCCAAGTATCACAACACAAATTTTCTCTCTTGAATTATTTAAGTATTTTATAAAATCACAAAGTCATTATTCGAACGTTTGTGGATCAGTATTCGGCATGGAGTTTGAAAAACCCACGAAGTTATTATTATACGTCAAAATGTAATATTTTCATCAATTTTGTTTGCAGTCTTGAATAATTATTTTTAAAAGTTTGAATAATTATGTATCACATAATTTGTGAATCAGTATTCAACGTAGAGTACGAAAAAATCATAAAGCAATTATTGTACAACAAAACATTAGTATTTATATCAATTCTGGGTTGTCATAGTGGTGAATAATTATTCGTATATGACAGAATAATTATTCACAATACAATTTTCTCTTTTGAGTAATTAATCTTCAAACTAGTAAAAATCACTACTCAAAACAGTTAGAAGCATTACAAGAGAAGTCAAAATAGATATTAGTAACTTTGAAATGACAAAGAAAGATCCACCACTGAAATATTCCACCATCAAATCATTCTTCAAGCCATAAGAATCAACCAAAGCTACCCACAACTGATTCCTTCAATTCGCATTGTCTTAAATAATTATTCACTGTTAAATGAATAATTATTCACTGTCGAAATTTATTCAAGCACATAATCCATACAACCACTGCAATCCAACCAAGAGAAAATGTAATGTTCAACCACTACAATCAAACCTGCTAACACCAATTACAAAAAGATCTTTGCTCAATCCATGAGTCAAAAACCATATTTACCAAATCAAAGAAATGTCAAAACAAAAAAAAAAATCAGAGACATATCTTTCAAGTCCATGGCAAATTCAACTCAACTGTCAGTAATTAGGATTCAGAAAATGAAATGGACATACGTAGTAATATCTAAATCACATGCATATCTTACTTTTGAATTCAAAATTTCATAAACTCCCAATCTCGTTGTTGTCTATCCAAAGCAAACCCATTTGTCCAGCATTTCTGCAACATATTTTTGAAACAATGTTAATTGAAAGAAGAGTGAAAAAGAGAGAGAAAGAGAGAAAGGGAATCAGCAAATTTGATAGAGAGTGAGAGAGAGAAAGTCAGATTTGGTATATAAAGTTGAATTCAAAATCATCTTTTGAATTGAGTTGAAAATTTGAGCGGGAATTGAAAAAAATTTGATCTCAAATATACCCTTGAGCACCATCAACCATTGGATTAAAAAAAATACCATCCAACGGCTGAAAGTGCTGCCCGCACATGCTGAGAAAATCTGTGTTCAGCACCGTAGCCATCCCGCATATATACATAATCCTATATATATATATATATATATATATATATATATATATATATATATATATATATATATATATATATATATATATATATATTCTTAAATGTGTGTATGTGTATATGTGTGTATATACACACACACACAAACGTACACGCATAATACATATTTATAGAGTATATTTATAATGACACATATATTTATATATATGTATAGTCATGCAATTTTATTAACCATTAAACAATATATAAAAATTATTTATTTATTTTTCGATACGTGTTAAGATTTTCATAATTCATACATATAACTTGTGTGTATATATAATATGAGTACATATTTATACTTTTCTAAAAAGAAAGGTTACTTGCACAAAGAAAGTTAATTACCTAAAAAATTATCTTTTTTGTTAAGTACCAAAAGGTTCAACTTTCTTTAATAATTTGCTAGCAATACAAATTTCTCTAATATGATAATCAGAATTCAATTGCCTCTTATAATAAATATTAAGAAATATAAAAGTAAATTATGAAACAAAAAGAGTTTCCACTAGAAAAAGTAAAAAAATCTCTACAAAAAAACAAAAAAAAGAAAGTGAACTAGGGAAAAGCAGAGAAGGATGGAGGTAGAGATTCTCCTTGTCTTGTTAAGCCTGGGATAGGGATTTATTCCATCTGCATAAGCAGGGATAGGCCGAGATCAAGGACAAGCATGGGAGATGGTGCAGAGATTAGGACTGGGTCCTTGGCCACACCTTTTCTTATTCCATCTCTAAATAGTAGAGTGGCATTTGTCCAACTAGATTATGTGGTAGTTCAGCATGGAGCAGGTTATACCACCTGTATGTAACACACGTAAGCATTTACATTGCTACAACACACGTGAGACTACTAGGTGTGATTGACATTCTATGTATGCATCCCTGATTATACTTTGTGAGATTTGCAGAGACTGCATCATTGAGAGAGTGTCAACAATGCACGCCCACGTCACTCAGTTAGATTACATGGAGTGGTACCGTGCACACACACTAGTGCGAATAGGGAATCCAGTGCAACGGCAAAGGGTCACAGAGGGGTACCACACTACTCTATAATTTCAAGAATCCAATGCATCACCAAAGCAATACAAAAGAGTTGGACCCTTAAGTGTAAAGTCTCACACGCCAAATTGGTGCACAAGATATTCACCTTTAGAAAAATTGACCCGTTTGGGTGGTGCATTCGCATGAATATGTTGTGGCCATATTTTCTGTTAGAATTCAATTGGGTGTTCTATAGCTAAGTTGGCTTGAATGATGATGATGAAATGCATATTCTGTTAGATTTCCAATTGCTGCAATCACAAACTCAACAAGACTGGGATATTGACATAAAAAATGAGAATTCTTTAACATGAACCAGGACCCTAACTATCACGATCAATAGATTCATGTCAAAGAATCAAGTAGATGATTAGAACGAATCAATAGAGGATCTTTGATGAGGCGTGAAGTTTTATGACAAGGAGGAGGCTATATATGCCATTAGAAAATGGTCACAATCTAGACGGAATGCTAGTACATGGTGGTGAAAAGTACAACCAATGGACGGTGAAGTGCTCACATTTAACTAATGAAAGTATATGCTCATAATACATATGTATAATAAAGAAAGCTATAATTCATAGCAAACTTATCTTGTCCATGTGATATATAACAACCACTAGAATATGCTGGGTAGATATATTACAAGATATATCACCCACTTCACACTTCATAAGGATAGATCCTGCAACACTAGTAAAGTGCATTATAGAATATTTTCATGTTTTATTTTAGACAGGATGCACCTATAAGAAATGTTGGTTTGCTTAAAAGGATACAATTGAGTTGTTATTCAGAGATTAGAAGTCAACATTTGCTATTCTTCTGCAGTACATGTAGGCACAGGATAGCAACTCTGAAACTATTGTTCTTTGGCTACACCACCATCCAAACATATTGACTTGTGTGGTGTTTAACTAATTTATTTTGAACATTCGTATCTTTAACCACAAGATTCAAGCACTGTTGCCCCATTATATATGTTGATGGAACTCATTTGAGGGGTATTTATAACGGAGTATAATTGATCGCTAGCAGATGGAATGTCAATAATCATGCTTATCCTTTTGCATTTGCTATTGTTGATGAAGATTCTTTAGTAAGATGGAACTGGTTACTTGGTCAACTTCGAGAATTTATGGTAAAAAATCATCACATTTTTTTAATTTCTTATCATTATGAAAGTATTCTAAATTCAGTTAGCTAACAACAGTAGTGGCAACCATCTTATGCCTACCATAGATTTTGCCTACGTCACATAAGAGCTAAAGTCAATTGAAAATTCAAGAACGGAGAGCTAAAGAGTTTGGTGTGGTGGGCAGGGATTGAAACTGAAGTTTCAAAGGTTCAACAGCTGAAGAATAAAATTAAAAGAAGGCAATCAGAGGCATTCAATTGGCTTAACACCTTTTAATTAGAGAAATTAACCATACTTCAAAAAGATGGTTACAGACATGGAACCATGATTAACAACTTATTAGAGTTATTGAGCAAGGTCTTGAAGAAATCAAGTGTTTTACCACTAAAAGCTCTTGTGGAGATGGTGTTCAACAACATGCTGAGTACTTCAACCAACACAGAGAAGAATCACACAAAAGTAGACACTAGTTTTCCAAAAAGATCTGGGATAAGTTGGAAGCAAATGAAAGAAATTTTAGAGCATATAAGGTGGTCTAATATATAACGCACAAACAGGAGTATACAGTGTTCAGTCACCTATTTAACGTGATGGAACTGGTAACCATGTGTATACAGTCCATATGGGAACACAACCTGTATGTGCAGAAAGTAGCATATTTACAAGTTGCCTTGTTCGCATGCATTGGAAAAGGGATAAAGAAGTGCACAATTGGTCTTGGCTATCTATTGTAAGGAATCTTACTGGAAGACCTACGAGTCCAATTTTATCCGGTAGCTAACGAAACTTTGTGGCGTTAAACACAATTTCATATGATCTTTTATCTTTCAAATTTAAGGAACAATCGATACCAAATGCAAACCACGAGGTACTATTATGATATGGATTACCACAATCCGGACTCTTTTCCAAGATGTAACAACTACCATTTGAATAGTCATAATCGAAGAAATTGTCGCCTAATTGACTTGGCATGGCCAAGTAACTCTTAGTTTTGTTTGCCTTAGTTGTATTCCTATTTAGTTTTAGTATTATGTTGTGCTTCCATAAGTACTTGTCTAATTAAATAAATAAAGTCTGATATTTTATGAAACACTTATATTTGTTTAACTTTTCAATGTAAGATATGAGTATTATTTAGTAACTTAAAATAAAATTAAAATTTTCAATACCAAAGTTCAAAAAAATAAACTATGAAAATGTTCACAATATACTATAGTGAACAACATATAAAGTGAATAGGAAATGGCTTTGCCAAGAAAATGATACAAAGTCAACAAAGATTTTATAAAATATTAAATAAAATGAAAGTTTGAGAAGAAGACCCAACCTTGCTAACCGATTGAAATTTGCAAAATTTGATGGAAGTCACAAAATGGAAGGTAGGAAGAGTCAACTTGTTTGGAACATATAATATCTTTTGGAATGGCGATATAGAGGTGTATAATGCCTTTAGAAAATGCATTATACAGGTGTATGATGCCAACACAAAAGGTGTTATAGGAAAAACTTATCATACTTTGCCCTTGATTATAATAACTTTTGGTTTGGCGTCATAGCTAGATAATAACTAGGGCTGTCAATAGGGCTCACTGAGCCGGGCTTTGCCAAGCCCGAGCTCTGCCCGATTGACAGCGAGCCGAAAAAAATGAGCTCGGGCACGGCCCTTTCGGGCTCGGGCCGGCCCTAACCTAAATTTTAAATTTTTTTATATAATAAATAATATTTTTTAATAATATAATAATATTATTATATAAAAATATATATACATATAAAATATATATATATATATATATTTAATTTTCGGGCCGAGCTAAAATCGGGCTGAGCTTACCTCAGCTCGAGCTCGGTCCAAAAGTTATTAGGGCTGAATTTTTCAGCCTGAGCCCGGGCTCATGTTGAGCTGAACGGGCCAGGCTCGGGCCAACCCGGCCCAATTGACAGTCTTAATAATAATGCGTTATCAATAAGCTTCATAACCATATGCACAATTATCCACTAAAAGAGTGCCATTTTAGTATGATTTTAACAAAACAAGGCCATTGTGGGTAACAATTCTCAATTATGGGACGAATGCTGATGTAACGTTTCTAGGCCTTAATTCTTGGATTTTCTATTTTTTTATTTATACGTTAGAAGATTATGATTTTGTTCTTAAAAACATTCAACTCTTCGTTGATAAATTAGCTACTATGATGTACTAGGGATTATCAATTTTGTTCTTCCTATTATATGAAAAATGGAGATGATTAGCCTTCTTAGGATGTTCAGAATATTACTTCCCCCTCCCTCCCAATGATTAGATAATATATTTGGGCTCATTTCAAATTTGAGTGACATACGTATTCATATTTGAGTCAATAAATATTTAAACTGCGTGAATAATTATTTATTGGTATGTGAATATATATTCACAACATCAAGACCCAGAAATCAACATAAACCTCTATGAATTTGAGGAAACAATTCCGTGTTGGAAGATTTTTTCTCTAGAAAAAATTATATTCTCATCTTCATTGACTTCGTTTGCACATTTTTGAAATTTCAAGCATGAGGAAATGTCTCTCGTTGCTTTAAAAATTAAGATTAATCATTAAAAAATGTGTTATGAATAATTACTTAGGCCTACGTGAAAATAGTTATCCACTCTATAGTTTTGAAAGACAATTTTCACTATTTTAAAATTAATTATTCGTAAATAATTATTCAAAATTTTGTGAATAATTATTTAAGACTGCGTAAAGAAGTATCCAAACCTTTGTGAATCATTGTTCAAAATTGAATAATGTAAAAGGAAAAATAAATTAAAGGTGAGCAAAAGAGAAAATAAAATAAAATATTTATTAAAAATTGATGTAAATATTAACATTTTGCTTCATAATATTAACATTTTGATGTGAATAAGGAGTGAGCTAAATATTTTTCAAAAGAGAGAGAGAGAGAGAGAGAGAGAGAGTTGAATTGGATAGAGTTTGGTTTGAAAATGGGTGAATAATTATTTAAAAGTAGGTAAATAAATATTCAAAACTAAGTGAAGTAAATACTTATTATCTATATTCTGTATAATTATTCACTTAGAATAGTTATTCATATAGTTTAACTACTTATTGGCTCAAATAAGAATACTTATATCACTTGCAATTAATCGAAGTAAGTTTCCCAAACATTCGAGAAAACAAATGCGATATTATGAACATCATAACAAGGCTATGTCATCTCTATTTTGTTCATATTATACAAAAGCACATAAATGCTAATTCCAAAACATCATAATAGCTAATTTATCGACGAAAAATTGACTGTTTGTAAGAAAAAAATCATAATCTTCTAAAAATAATTTTTTAAAAAAGAAAAGATCTAAGAATTAAGGCCCATAAATTCTCCATCATCATTCTTCCCCAAAATTGATAGCATTCTCATGCCATTGAATCAAAATGTCGGGACATTTCATTGATGGCCACTCCCATTTTGAATCCCAAGCAGCCAAAAAAAGAAATGCGATATTATGAACATCCTAACAAGGTTATGTCATCTCTGTTTTGTTCATATTATACAAAAGCATATCAATGCTAATTTCAGAACATCAAAATAGCTAATTTATCGATGAAGAATTGACTGCTTATAGGAAAAAAATTATAATCTTCTAATAGATAATTTTTTTAAAAGAAAAGATCAAAGAATTAAGGCCCATAAATTCTGCATCATCATTCTTCCCCAAAATTGACAGCATTCTCATGCCATTGAATCAACATGTCGGGACATTTCATTGATGGGAACCACTCCAATTTTGCATCCCAAGCAGCCAAATGCCAAATACTCCTGGCTTTTAAGGCCAGGAAGTTTTCCTCCACATCACTTTTGCCCAATTGAATGCATAATGCAACTCATGAGTTGAAATCGATCCTCTCCACCTTGAGCGTGAATTAAGCCAACGCTAGAAAAACGGGAAGGGAGGGGGGGGGGGGGGGGAGTCATTAGTTTAGGAGACTAAATTCAAATGGTGATTTTGAATAATCTTTGAACTTTAGGTAAGAAACTAAAATATTTTTTATTCCTAAATTCTCCCAATCGTCCGATCAAAGAAAAACCGATCAATGACTAGAAGAGCTCTTAGCACGTGCTGAAAAAATGTGTATTCAACACCATACTCAAATCACATTTCTAGAGCAAACAAACGCCAATGAAAAAGGCATGACGAGGCAGGCATGTATTTGAAATTACTTGTTTACCCTTCTGGCAAGTGCTTGGACTAAAAGACATTATTCATCAGAATGTGAATTGAAACCAAAGCTTTCTACCTGGATATAGTAAAGAATTTTTATAGTTGGAGTTAGTAGATATTGAAAATAGGTTTATTTGTGGTGAAATTGCCAAAAAATTATGAAATGGATTAGGAAAAGTTTATAATTTGTTTGATTGTACTTTGTTATGTGATTTTGAGTTTCGTAAGAATTTGAAAACAATTAGTTTGTTGAATGAATTAATGTTTTTTTAAATGAATTAGTGTTCTTTTAGATGGATGTTTTAATAAAGTCAAGGCTTTCAAATTTGTTGATTTGTTCAAATAATTTGTGCTTTACTTGTGTTAACTTAAGGAAGCCTGAAAGTTGGTTTTGTAAATGTTTTAAACAAGAGAATATAAGGATTTGGTCTGTAAAACTTGAAATCGCATGTTTTTTTGCGTAAACAGCTTTTATTGAACAGTGAGTTTTGTGTTCTGGGAAAGACTTAAAATTAGTCGTGGTCGTGTCCTAAAAATATTTACAAAAGGTTTGTGTTATGTGAATGACTTTAAATTAGACGTGGTCGAGTCTTGAAAAATATTTTCAAATGGTCTAAAATCAATTATTTTCCTTAGAAAAATCTGTTTTCTTTCTTTCTTGGCATATTCCACATATAGTCGTCAAAGTTTTGATGTTTCCTGGATTCGTTTTAAAAGCATTGAGAGTGTTGTCTAAGGTTAAGCAAATATATTCAAAGCAAAGGGCAAATTTTTCAAACTTAAATCTTTTATGAATTTTAATAATATTCATATTACTATATGTTGATGTTCATTATCGGGTTAGTCTATAAACTTTACTGAGCTAGTATAGCTTACCTTTTTATCATTTTGCAGATGACTTTGAAGGTGTATGAGCATGTGGTATGGGAACAATAGAACTTTGGAAAGGGCGTTGGAGAAATACTATGCATAAGTCAAGAAAAGTTTTATTTTATGTATTGAGGACTTAGAGTTAGTTATGATTACTTTCTACAGCAAGTTTGATGTACCCAATTGGTGATCAAAATTGAACAAAACTTAATTCATGTGCAAATTTATCTTTTCTCTTTATTGCTTGTTATAGAATGTAGAGATAAAGTGTTATCGGAGTTCGTGCTTTTGAATTCTACCCCAAGGACACTATCATAACGTGCCAATTTCAGGATGTGATATATTTAATAGCTAAATAAAATAAAAAAAATCAATGTTGGTTATAATTTGAGTTGAACGTCAAAACTATACGTGTTTTAGTCAAAGTGTTAAAAGCGATAATTTAAAAAACTTTGAGTGTATGTGACATTTTTTGCCCTTGATATTTTCACTTTTATACAATGGCTTTCAAAATTGGCTTGATTGTTGAGTAATCAGTATTCTCTTATGCACTAATAATTTTTGAAATCTAAATTACAAGTCTAGAACATAGATAATATTTTAACTAAATGTGGTTGGTTGGAGTGTTAATTAAAGTCGATAATTTGAAAATTTTTGAATGTTTGTATCACTTTTTGCCCTTGATATTTACCCTTTTCTTTTTTAGAGTGGTTTTCAAAATTTGCTTGATTGTTGAGTAACATTATTTTGGTATCCACTAATAATTTTTGGAATCTAAATAACAAGTCTAAGTCATGGATAATATTTTAACTAAACTTGGTTGGCAAGTTTTTGTTGTTTTTCTTTTTTTTACTATAAATTAGAGCAACGCCACATTATACTATTCTTTTCACTAGTGATAATCAATGCTGGATAGCTATTAAATAATTTTCTTAAATTTTGAATTTTCACATATTCACTAATCACAATCACTGAAAAGGTATATTGTATAAAATTTATATATACAGCCCCTCATGAGCTGTAGGAAACATCATATGCAGGAAGCAATCATGATACCAAAAACAGCCACACATGCATATCCATGGGCATGCCTTTCTTACAGTTTCATGTCCTAAATGGAGTCTCACAAAGCATCAAATCTTGCTCAAGGAACTGTTGCGTGCTCGTGATAATTTGCTATCTTTCATAGTTTCCGGCCACTAAGAAATGACAAGGACCATTATTTGTTATTCCTTCCGTTTCATTTTTTATAATCTTCTTAAATATTAGAATATCTTAAAATATTAGACACTTTCTATAAAATAAAAAATTTTAATATATTATATGTTATTAATGAATCTTTGTCTCCCCATATGTTAATTTTATATATTTAAAATTGATTTAAAATACTTGATGGATCATATGTGTTTTGCTTCATAATATATTATTTTTTTATAATTTAATTCAAACTTTTATATAAAATTTTCTTGCTCAATTAAATACTGTCAATAAAAAAATATCATTTTTTTATAATATAATTCAAACTTTTATATAAAATTTTCTTACACGATTAAATACTGTCAATAAAAAAATGCGACGGAGAGAATATCTTTCTTTTTTATTTGTCCTTGTTATTTGTTCCTAGCTCTGCATGACAATTTTTCTTGACCACCTAGTCATGAGATAACAATAAAATATATTTTAGGAATTATGTCATTAGATAGATAAATTGAAACTTAGATCCTTGTGTATCCTTAATACCATATAGAATGATCTGGTATATCGGCCTTCAATTTTGCAGTAACCACTTTGCAATACTTTTCTATTTGTATAAGTCGGAAAATATGTGTTATTAATAAGATAATACAATCAATAAAGTGCACATCTAACTATGAGTCTGTGATGCAGAAGTATTGTAAACGAGAATGAATTATAAACTTGACCAGAATTAAACTTGTAAAATTCCACTCGGCACTGTATATGCTTCATAAGCATCTAATGGGCTGTTTGAGCGCTATATAAAATATATTTAATAACAATATGGTTGAGTTCTTATTTTCTTCTTTTGTTTGATAACATATTATTGTTATATTATTTAATTGTTTAAAACTTAAGTGATAAAATTGAAGTTTAAAAATTTAAGTTTCGAATTCTAAATTTTAAAATTTGAAGTCTAAAAATTGAACATAAATTTGGAGCCTCTTGAGAGGATCATATATCATTTAGATATTGGACAAAAGCAGAAATTTTCTTGTTTTCTTTTCCCTGATTAATTGGTGGAGTAGGAAGATTTACCTTTGTGCAGTGACTGCTGGGCACTGTTTTTCGCCTTGATATATTCCTATCCTTAGTCTTGGGAGGCCTAAAATTATCATTCTTCTTCATTGAGAGGCCATCAATCTGTAGAGAAACCTCATTGGAACCACAGCTTTCCTTCTCTTCAACTGAATCCATCAATTTCTTTGCGGTCATTATTTCTTGTTTGGCCGAGCTGCGCAGCCTCTGCTTCCGGTGCTTGCAGATGAGAATGGCTTCGGATTCTCGGGTCGCCATCCATCGTTCCAACCAGCTCGAAGTTGAATTGCTAGCCAAGCTATTGCATTTGGTTCTTTTCTTCTTTGAGCAGAATCTTAGCTGCGAAAAAAGTAAAGGTAAGGGAAAAAAAAAAGTTAAATGGCCAATATCAAACTTAAAGTGTTATTTAGTGCATTGGTTCTTTTGAGAAGATATTTGCATTGTGTAATTTTCATAGACTTTAACTTGGGAGGAGGACGAGGATCTCATTAACTTATTAAAAAAAAATTAAAAATGTTGTGAGGCGGATATGAAGAAAATATGACTAAGAATCTAAAAAATCAATACTTGTAAGAAGGTTTTTGAAAATGTTAGGGGAAGAGGGGGGTGGCCGGAGGGGGGGGTTGGAAGTTAATGGTAATGTTGAGAAAGCATATTGCATATTTAGAAAGGATGGTTGGTAAATTGTCCAAATGCCTAACAATGTGAATACTAGTGTAAAACTGGAATAAAGGCATTTAATAAGTTGATTAATTTAGCCAAGCATGCTAAGAGAATCACTATCAGAATTGATATTGTGGATGACAACTTTGCAAAAAGAATTTATGTGCATTGGGTATTTTATTTTTATTTTTTTCGTACAAGAATGTGCACTAGTTGATTTTTCTATTTGACTAATATTAATATATATTGCCATATTGAGATTTTTTTTATTGTTGTATATTTACCTGTTGTGCAAAAGCATATGCAAGAGCTCTCTCACGCCTCGTTGCTGCCTCTATTCGGTTCTGAATCCTCTTTCTTGAAATGCTACTGCTTACGGTGCTATCATCCCAATCCTCCTACCAATTTTGACAAGAGTACTCAATTAAAAAAAACGCAAAATTAAGAGATATAATGTTCAATCATTTGATAGCGAGCCATAGACCGAATTCGTAGCTCAACACTACCCAATCTTTACTGTTCAATCATTTGAAGAAATTTAGGGAGAGATTAGATACAGTTGGATTTAGGACTTTTGCCTTAATTTCGTAAAAAATTGAATTGTTTATAAAAAAAAATATGATAGTTGAATACAAAATTATACATTAATTTTACAATTAAATATTCTCTAAATACACTGTCTGCTCTTAAGTATTTTACCTGTAACTTAAGCACCTGTGCTCTAACTGATCTCTTTAGGATTGGTTGGCAAACATTTTCCCTTTCCAAATCAAATGAGGATGTCTCTGTTGAATCTCCTGTTTGAACTTTGAGTGATGTACCACAGGATTCTGGGCTAACTGGAGTTGCCACTTCCACTGCTTCTTGCTTTCCAGCATCCAACTTCTCCTTCCCACAGTCACGTCTGGCCTGAAATTTCGACCACCAAACACTAAAACATCCTGAATTTGAAACGAAAAAAAAGAAGGATTTTGAGCTTCATTTTCTACCCAGTGTTCAGCCCACTTGAGCCAGTTGAACCCACAACTTTTACTTTATGAAGTCAAGAAGGCAGCATGCACTGTATACCTTTTGAAACTTTTACTGTATGCACGTTAATAGATCTGAAATGTATAAAGTTGGCCTCCTGTAAAGTTCTGAATGCACTCGAGACAATGTCTCCTAAACTAATGCATTCCCAGTGTCGCCGCACGAGGATAATGGGACTTAGAAAAGTAGATCCTATCAACTTGTTTCCACCTAAAATAATAAGCTCTCCACGATCAAGAAAATTTCCATTTCCAAGTTTAATTGAGACGGAGCCACTTTCTTTTAGGGTGTGCTACCACATAATGTCCTGAATTATACTTTTCTCAAGTTGAAGAGAACTTTACGAGCCTCGGATTCTCTTCTGAGACTGCATCTCCCTGTCCCTTTCATTTCAACCTTTTATTTGTTAAATATTCCCCCTAAACTTGTAGTAGAGGTCCCGTTTTTAGCAAACCACAACAATTTTGTCCAGATATAGAACAATGATGTAGAAATATGACCTTTCTGTGGGTGGAGACAGAGCCAGACTTGTAATTAAGGAGACAAACTCTATAAAGTCACAAGTGATCTGTTTATTTGAATTGGGTTTGATTAGAGAATTTTTATCTTTAAAATTTATAGAAGTATGTTGTTTGTAAGGAGATAAGTGATACACTATATTTGAAAGGGAATCCAAATACACATACTACAATATTTTAAAAATCTTTATTTTTTGATTAAAAAAAACCTCTCATTGGCTTCCGTACTTAAATTTAGGATATTAATATTTGCAACCCCCATTTTGAAATTTATAGCCGCTCTCTTCTCCCATTTTCTCCTACTTTTTCTGTCTTCCTACATTTCTTTGCCCCAGAGAACACTCTCGGGGGTTCTATAATGGAACTCCCCATTGTAGAACCCCGAGAGTTCTCTCAGGGGTTCCTACGCATTCCTCAAAAATTGGGGGATTGCAAGGTATCCCCCAGACCACTTTCGGGGGGTGCAAGCTTTCTCCAGAGCACTTTTGAAAGGTATAGAGAAAAATGAAAATATATAAATAAACGGAGAGGAAGTTACAAATATTAATCTTCTAAATTTATCAAGAAATTGTTAGAAACAGCAATTTGAAACTGGAAGTATATTTCTTGGGGGCATCACCAGATTCTCATGTATTTTGTACCACTAACACGGTAATCTAGCAGTTGGGTTTAGTCTCAACCAATTATAGCGGAAAGAACATCTTGCAGTACAACGACTAAGTTAGCAATTAAGTTTCTATAATGTGGTGGGGTAGTCACAACTCACAACGGGTTTCGTCCAACCTATCCTTTTTATTAAAATTTAAAAAAAAGAAGAAGAAAAACTGAGATCTTGTAAAATATTTTTGTCCTTGAAGGATAATATTCTTACCAGGTAATGTCTAAATGCGGACTGGATAACGATTGCTGAATCTTCTTGTTGGAAGAGTTTAAGGGTTGAATTCGACTTTTGGATTCGAATTTCTTCCTCTCTCTTAACATTCCCAGTATCGTCGACGTTATCCACCGTTTCTCCGGGAATGGGTTGGGTAACAGTGGCCTCAGAGCTTTTGATGGAAGCAGAATCTTCCATTTCTTCAAAGTCTGAATTATTGAGTTCACATTTTCCAGTTTCAGGTTTTGAGCTCCAAATGGAATCTGAATCCTGCAATGCAACATCTGAACTGAATTCTTGCTCTATCACAGCTCCTTTAGAACTCATGGCCGAAGACGAATCCTCATCGGCACCAACTGAATTACTTTCATCACCACACAAGTATGACCTGACTGTTATCCATCTTCTCTTCTCAAGCATCTTGGTTTTTGCCTGATTTGGGCAGATTAGCAACGACGATTTACTTAGCTCTCCGCAAAGGTTGTTAGCCTAATTCTATTTTTTTGGCTATGTAACAAAAGATTATGTAGTAATAATTCATGCAAATACAGGATGTTCTAAAATTTGACAGTACATATAAGATTAATCCTTTAACTATTGCTTCGAAACTCCTCAAAGTTAAATAAGCTTTCTAGCTAAAGCGAATAGGTTCTCTTGTATGTGATGAATCTTAACTTCATATTTAGCATGTCCATTTCTCCTACATTGCTAAGTGAATGCATAATTGGGTAAAATGGATCTTTAGTTTAAGTTTCAAGAGAAATTTTCCACAGGTAAATGCTGAAACAACAAGTATTGTTTGCCCTGGAGAACTAAATATAGAATGCAGTGAACAAGATGGATGGCTTTCAAACCCTTGGGAGCTAGAAAAACCTTAAAAAAAAAAAAAAGAGGATGGATGGTTTCACTTGAAGTAAACAATTTGACGGATGGACTTGCAAACTTGTATTTGATCTAACTTACATGACTATGGTTGGCTCTGAGAGACCGGCTTCTGAAGACATGTCGGACCAGCTCTGTAGTGATACCACCTCCCATCTCAGCCAAGAAATCACAGGGCCAAATTCCTTGACCTACGAGCAATATATAAAGAAGGAACAATAGAAAAGTGAAGAATTCTTTTCATTTGAAGTGGAAACTAGACAGGTAATGCCATGGTACTTCACCTACCTCTGCATCTATCGTAACTTCTGTCTGTTACATTTTTATTATAGTACTTCTATTCTTAAATCTTCAATTACAAAAGATAAACTTCAAATACTTAGTCAAAATAAATAAGTAAATTCTAAATTATAAAAGATAAATTTTAAACACTAAATTTTGTAATAGGAATATATATTATAAATGAATGTTTTCTTGGTATATCAGTTATCAAGGGAACAAGGAATGTGAATCAAACTTAAAACTTTTTGTTCGGTAAATAATACTCTTAGGGTGTATTTGGATTAATTTTTGCTACGGAATCTAATGCAAAATTTTCACATTGGATCTTATTCTTTCCTTCACAAAAAATTTTTTCTCACAAAATCCAAAATAAAAAATTTCAAACCAAAATATTATTTAATCTCACACTTAATCAAATAAGTTACCCCTTTGTCATACAAATGAATGTCATAGAAGATTGACAATGACTGTGGAATGCTTTTCTTGAATGTACTTGCACATTGCCAAGTCAAGAATTAGTTTCCTTTTTAGCATTTCTTTATTAGAAATACCACATGTTTGCTGAAATAACTTAAAAGATCGGCAACTGTAGCAAACCTTTAGAGCTGGAATAGGACTCTTTTTAACTTGAAAAAGTAGATAAGAAGTGTAAAGAGATATAAAGGATGCAGCTGAGAATCTTCATTTATGATTTTCTTTGCTTTTGCATTACTTTCCTTTCACATGGCTGCCGGCATATTGGCCCAAACAAAGTTTTCTTGCTAGGGCTGTACTATGTGCAAGAAATTCATATGAAACGACTATTTTATTGGTAATAAAGCTAAATTATTTAATATATAATTAATAAAAAATTTTAATTATGATGTATTTTGTGATATTTGTATTTGGATTGAATTCGGTTGAGAAAACAAATATAAAATTTTCAATTTGTGTCGCACTTCTTCTCTCACACAAAAGATTCGCTTATATGAATTGTGAGCAGAATTTAAAATATATACTCAAGTTATTTCAACTTTTATTTATGTTTTAGAAATTTTAAATCTAAAAGATTACCAATTAAATCTACAATTATTTGCAATTTGTACATGACACATTAATAGGTTAACCAATTGGTTGGCTATAAACTTCACATATTTAATATTTGTACAAACATGTCCATTTCGCCTTTTTGGTACATAAATCTCATTGGCACACAGTGATGTGATTCTTTTAAGTGGCCCAAACCTGGATAGGTTAGCAGTTCATTCAATACGTACGATGGTACGGTCTTATTTTCAATTATTTTAAATAAATAGCTTATAACTTTTTTTACCTTTAGAAATATTTTTAACTGTTTATTTATTTCTATTTTGTAATTTAAATAAGTTTAAAATATTTTTAAGAAGCTATCATGAAGTTAATTTTTAAAATAATTTTTTATTATTAAAAATATTCAAAATAATAATATTATTTAAATTTTAGAAAAAATACTTCTTTTTATAGGTTAAAAAATATTTCAATAATTGAAACATGTTCTATATAAGTGTCACCACCAATAAAGTAGTATCAAAATGGTAATACCTTGTTTTAAAAATTGTATAAGCAGAGCCACAATGCTATACTTCATGCTCTTTGATTTTGTAGTCTTTAGTAAAACTTGTCACTCATAAATTCTATTTTTGAATGGCAATTATTTTCTTTGAGGTAACCCCACATAATGCAGAATTCAAGTCACATTATTTTTTGACCATACATCTTTTAATACACTTTTAGTATATTATCTAATACGCTAATTAAATTATCTTCTGCGAAATAATATATTTATTCTGCATTCCTTAATTTTTCTTAATCCAGTTACTTCATTTGAAATAATGTGAACTTCCAAACTTTTATTAACTAATGATATTGTTATATGCAAAACGATCTCATTAATGTATTAAAAAATATATTAAAAGATATAAAGGCGTTATTTATCTAAATGGTATCAAGAGGAAATAAGTACTCATTAATGTATCAAAAAGTATATTAAAAGATATAAAGCCATTATCTATCTAAATGGTATCCTAAGGAAATAAGTACTTGTGTTAAGAAAGGCAAGTTGAATTGCTAAATTTAATAAAGTATTACCTAAACATTCTTAAAAACAATTACCATGAATTAAAAGAACATGCTTTCTACACATTTCGATGTTTTTCATTTCCTTCCTTTTTTGACACATAAGTAAAATTGTGCTTGGTATTTCTTTTCCTTTTTTTCGTGATAATTATTTTGACATTTCGAGAACTACAAAAACTTATCATTAATTGATGGCTCCGGATATTGGTATGACAAGCCTCTCATGACATCAGAACTCACTATTTAACAAAATAATGGTATATACCTATTTGAAGTGATATGTCAACATTGCCATTTCTTGGCAGACTGTCGGATGAAGCATTTTGCAAACAAAATAAAGGGAAAGTTCATAACAACAAAGAAAATAAAGGGAAGTTGCTGCAGATTCAAGAGACTTTAGCAGTATTACTAGAAAACTTGAGGCAGGTCAATCTAACTTATCCTACGTGATTTACATTGGTGAACAAGCAAAAAGCACCATCTGTTTATAATACATCCACTCAATCAAAATTCCATAAAAGTGTACAAAATTAATGCAGGTGCAATAAGAACATGGGACGATTGGGGAAAGAAAATACAGAAAAAAGAAAAATGCATGTGGATCACGTTGCATGAGCGCCATGCGTTCTTGAAGCCCATATTCCAAATACAAGAAACCAGAAGACAAACAAGATAGCCCAGTACCTTGCAGGTCCATACTTGATTCTTGTCAGTACAAACTGCAGGCATTAAAAGAGCCGAAATCAGATAATAAATCACATGAAAAGAAGTATTTATTAACAGTTTAAATCTATAACAAATGAATGGAAAGTTAATAATGTTACAAACTAAATTACTGAGAATTTTATCATCCAAAAGGCAGTCGAGATACATGAGAATGGGAAAGAGAAATAATAAGGTCCAGTAAGATGCAAGAGAAAGTGCAGATGGAACGATAATGCTTGTAAGGCATCCTTCTCACTGCTTTCAGCATAAAAGTTGGAAGGACAGAACCTAGCTAATGTAAATTTACTGCTTTAGTAGAAGTGTTTCTTGAACCAAAGCATAACATTTTTAGTTTCAGAAAACAAAAAACAAAGACAACTCCAAAATATCACAACTCTGTGAACCATGAGATTCAGAAAATAAGCTTTTTTTTTAGTATAGAAAATAAATAAGTTAACTCCGAAGTATCTTATACCCGGAGGAGTAAAAATAATTTAATGTTGATCTGGTATTCTTTTTAGGTGCCCCGACACAACTACAGCCAAAAGATTCTATGTTATGGGGTGTAATGTTTCATTAAATACATCAAGCAAAAATCCTGAGTGTCTACAGTGCTTCCACTTGAAATGTTCTGGAAAGCATGACAAATTAAATTGATTATGTGACTCGTTCCTCCATAAAATATTCCCTTTCCTCTTTTTGCCCTTTTCTTTGAGGTGGTAGTGAATGAATTGCATGACCTGGAAAGCATTTACTCAACCAGGAAAGCTAAGTTCCAGCAATTAAATTGGTCAAGTAATATATCAAACATACACTACATTTGATAATATTCTATTTTCTTATCTTATAAAAGTTCCCGGAGAGGAAAAGATACTTCTCCACTAAATAAAAATATGATAAGTGTGAGAAAAACAAACAGCTTGTTCATTATGATATTTTCAAAGATCATATTTAAAAGTGATCAGTGGGGAAGAGGTATGTATAGCTGTTGCAAAATGTTGATCTTCAGGTTTAATTTGAAAACCATACGCAAAGGATTTACTTACTATATGATTTGCGTTTAAAGCAAAACAACAAATATGTTCAACTGCAATCATCTTATTCAGCATAATTGCATTCTAAAAAACCAATGCAAGAGGATAAAAGGAAGATGAAAGGGATCAACTCACAAAGCGAAAGAAGATCACAACCGTTAATGCACAAACACCTCCAAGAAGAATATGCAGGCCATTTTTTGCGGTTTTCTGCAAACTCAAGAGAATTCAGTTATCAAGGCATTTGGAGACTAGGTAACTAGCACAAGGATACATTAACGTAATGGGGCTGCTACTCGTCTTTAAACAAGAAATTCCACCCTGAGAAAAAGGGGACTCTGGCATGAAACCTAATGGTTTAATAAAATTTAAAAGTACAAAGAAGTATGTAGCATGATGGCCTCAGAACCCAAGATTCTTGACAAAGATATTCTGCTTTTATTGTTTTGTTTCTTTTAGGAGGGGCTATTCATGAAGCTTTAGTATAACTAAGGATTCTTCTTTCCTTTCTATGTAAAGGCATGTAGCTTAAATTATATAATTATAAGAAGTGCTGCTGGATAAAGTCAAAATGTCCTAGAAGGTTGATCTAAATTCTGCCTAGTTTCCAGTAGAAATCTAGGGTTTGCCTAATCACACCATTCGAGAGCACAGAAGGTGCTTTTTCCATATACAATAACTAGTCATTGACTAACGAAACACATACATGGCTCTATCCTTCTAGATAATGTTTTTGCCTTTTGTAGGACTTGTCCATGTCAAAGATTTATTCCTTAATCATTTTTCCTGTATTTAGTTTCTTTTGTAGATGAGAGGGAAAGATGAAGATGAAAATGATGAAGGTACTTAAACTACTATTATTACCATAATTTAACCTCTGGGAGAAAACTATTATCAAAAGAAAGAAATGTAGCTAAAAGTTCATTAAAGTCTAACCAGTTACCTTCAAAGGAGTCTTTCTAAATTATAGAAGGGTTGCAACACAATTACACATCAACAGAAATAGAAGAAGAATACATAACAATTTCAAAGCTCTGACCACATGTATGCCATAAATTTGGCTGAGAGTAGATATGTCACAGCTGATTATTGAATGACATATGAGTTTATAGGAACAAGAAACAAGGTCGAAACCAAACATGATCCAGTAGAAGATTCACCAAGTACATTGGTTTAAATCCAGAAAGTATAGGAACTTCTAGCCATCCATCCATATAGAATATGATATTCCAATATACATAATGCTCACCGCCAACATTCGTGCATAGAGAACTTTATTGCAGTTTGTTAAAATAATAAATGAGATTCAGAAATTCAAATATCCATGTAATAATGGACAGTTAAGGCATAAAAAATTATTTATTAAAAAAAACTGTATCACATCTGTAAGGAGGGTTGACAGAAAAGGGAAATTATAGGGAACATGAATAGAAGTTTTTACATTTTACAGTAACAAAAGGAGATTGCCAAGTACCTTTCCAACACGAGGAGCAATGAGCCATGCCAGTGTCACAGTCAGCAGCCCTGTAGCAAGCAGAATTCCTGTACCCTCAACGGCCCATTTGGTAGCTCGATTTTCACCAGGGGCATGTTCCTCTGCTGCAATATTGGATGTAGAAGGCTGTTCAGTGACTACCTGTAAAGCTGCTGTGGAGGTATTGTTATGAGGATTAAACCACAATGAAATTTCACTTAGTCTTTGCCTTCGGATAGCAGCGACAGCATCTGGATCCACTTCTGGATTTTCCTGAACCTGTGCAGTCGCAAGTTCTCCATTAGCAGTCCTTTCCCTCAGTGCTTCATGCTCCTTTAAAGAATTCAAAACTTTCTTTATATCTGCAGTTCTGATGTTTTTTGCAACACATGCACAGATTTCGCAGACAGTTGATCCATGGTTGACAAACCACTTAAGGGCACAAGCATAATGAACTAAAGCAAGATCATTTTTACAAGAACATCCAAGCTCCATAAGCACGTCATCACTGTGGTCATAACCCATTTCTACATCAGTGTTACAAACAAAAACCTCCCCAGTAGGACTAATAAATTCAACAAACCCAGACCTTTTAGAACCATGTGCATTACAGGAACCTTTTCCAACATCTTCAAGATCAACTTCACCGTTAGGGTTAACCTCCAGGTTTGTATTACCTGCCACATTTGATGGTGGAATGATTCCCAAAAATCCCAATGCAGCATTCCCCCTTCTATCAGATTCAGTACAGTGGCATACCCTACATGGCCCTACTCCTGCATCCTTGTCAATACTATGTCGTGACATAGAGTAACTTCTAGATTCTTCATTCTCAAGAGGTAAACTTCCCATGCCATGCAATCCATTAGTGTGCAACGAATTTTCATTGTCCATCACATCAAATGTGGCGCATTCTGAAGAACTAGGCTATTTTATCACACGAACGGATCTATATATTCATAATTTTGTACTCCCTCAAACATCTCTTTAAACAAGAATTACCAAATGTTGTAGTTTCTCAAGACAAAGCCTTGGCATTCAACAGGGAGAATCAGAATAGCATACTGATGCAGGACTAGGAGACAAATGCTGTAGTCTGGCTCAAGTTTGAGAATACAGGTTGACAGTTGTTCAATTAATGAACAAGTATAATACCTCCTGAGACTTTAAAGAATGTGAAATTTTTTTTATGTTCTTTTTCAACTCACTGGCAGGAAAAAATTAAGAGGAAAACCGAAACATTAATAGAGAATGAATTTGACAGAACATATATAAATTTCACTGCATCATGAATATACTAGGGATCCACTAATAGAAGTCAATTCAGCGTTTTCCAGCAAAAGCCAATTTTCTTGTTTGCATCCATAAAGTCTCACCCAATACACACACATACATACACAAACACATTATATACATTGAAATTCCATAAAGAGGTGATGGATTACAGGAGAGCTAATAGTGATACCTTATAATTGAAAAGTTTTAATATTAAATGTAGTTTTTCATTTTCATAAGAATGGAAGTATTTAGTAAAGCTCAGAGGTTGCAGACCATTATAAGTATATCGGCAATTTTCCTGAACAGAAAAACAAAGAGTCCAAATACAAATAATATTGCGCTTAGAACACTGATGGTGATTATACTCTACCATATTTGGCATCACAAGTTATCACTGCAAAAACAACAATATTCCACAGAAACGTTTCAAAAGACAATATGGAATACAGACATCTGAAATCCTATAAGAATTCCACTTATTGTAAGAGAATTAACATTACAATTAGAATATCAGTTTTTAAAGCATCATTAACATTACAATACTTCCCAGCATTTCAGCTATTAGATCAACGTTAAGTACATAAGCTCCAGTACTCGAAAACTGATTCAAAAATCTCCAAAAACAATAAAAATTTGCACCAACACAAATATTTCCTCCCCTAATTCCACACTAAAATTCTTGACCAAGAAGCACAAACAACCCAGTGAAACATAGTAAACATTACGGAAATTTCAAAAGAAATCACCACCGAAGGATAAGCATTAAGCCCATAAATCGGTAGAGCAGAAATCCCGGAAGCAGAAACACCCCGAAACGATAATTCTCGAAGCAACCACGAAAAGTTATACATATATACTAAGAAAGAAATGTTAAACCCACTACAAATCCTAATATTAGTTTCACAAGAAGAGTAAAAGAGAAAGAAGAAACACCTGTGTCAGTCAGGAGATGTGGAGTTGAGGTCATGAGTCAGTTAGGAAGGGAACCAAACTCAAGCCGCAGTTTGAAGGCAAAAGGTTGGTATACTAATGTGAGGTTGGCGATCCAACTCCCCTTCGTGGCGTTGTTGTGGGGGAAGTGAATATAACTCTCCCTTTGCTTTTCCCCTTTTTTCAACTTTTTCCCTTTGGTTCTCTTTCCCGGGGGTCCCGGAGATATTTCTTTTATTTTGCACCAACTAGATTTCAAAAAAAAAAAAAAAAATCTCACTACGTTTATACTCTCTCTCTACTATTTTTGTTTATAATGTTAATATAGTTTTATACAAAATTAAAATTATATTATAAAAATAATATAATATAATAAAAAATTTAAAAATATATGAATCAATAAAAATTTTATATCAAATATATATATAATATATTATATACAATAATTTGTTGATAACATATATTATATTAAAATCTTTCTATCGAGTATCACCGTATAAATGCAAATGACATAAAGAAGATCCAGAAGTACGTTATGGGAAAATTAAGAAAATCTTGAGTTAAATTAAGAAAGATAGAATCATTTTCTTTGTAAGGAGTTATGTGATCATTGAAGTGTCTAAAGATAATGTATAAAGAGCCCTTATTCAATTACAATTTTGATATCCTTACAATACTTAAATAAAGAAGAAGCGTCCATGACATTTGTAGAAGACATCTAGAGGATTCTACAATGTCTAGAATATCACAAAAAGAGTTCATTTGGTCCTCCAAAATGCAACTTGAATTCAGTGTTTCTAGATTTTAGTCTAGTTTGGTCACTCTTTAGTAAAAAGATCATTACTTGGGTTCCAGAACTCCAAGTAAGGTGATCTAAAATATTTTGGAAAACTACAACTTTCATGAAGGATACAAAAACTAAATCAGCTTAATTTGATACCAGATTTTGTCTAAATTCCAAGCATGCCTAGTAAGCCTACCAGCATGCCCAGTTTTATTAATTCCTGAGTTTTTGATGATTTTTTTTGGGTTTTATTGACTTTTTTATGATCTTATACCATGTAATTAAATGGACTTTAACCCAAAAGATGATTTGTAAATAGTACAGTTAATCTTTTAGGTTGAAAATCTATAAATACCTCTCCTTCTCAAGAGCGAACCTAACTTAAATATTATGAAAAATTGAAAGGATTTTCTATCTTTGGTTCTTCAAACTTAGCTTAGAAACTCCAAAAGCTTGATTGTCCTTTGTTTGTAACCATTAGGTTTCTTGAATCTTCAATATTCAAGGGATTCTACGAATCACTAAATTCTTTAATCTCAAGACCCTAGTTGCTTTATTCCTCTAGGGTTGTTAGTTTAGGTCTTTGGTTATGAATAAGAGGCCCTAGTTCCATCAAGTTGTTCTAGAGTTTGTTTTAAAATCTAGGAGGAATAGGAAAAGTAACAAACAAAATATGAGGAAATATTTGAAATATTATTAATCGTCAACACACACACAATACGACAATAAATTCCTCTATTTATAGAGGTACAACTAATGGATAAAACTACAAAGTAGGAACTAAAACTTACTAACTCCTATAAGTTTGCAAGTGACTCCACTGACTCTACCAACTCCAAAAGACACTTCACTGATTCTTAAAGACACCCTACTAACTCCCTTAACTCTTAAAGAGTGGGTAAAATAGAAACAAACTCCTACAGACATAGTTAACAATTGACTTAATCATTTGACAAAAACCGAATAGCATAGTTGACTATAGACACAACATAGTCGACACACCAAATAGCACAGTCGATTATAGATACACCATAGTCGACATATTCTTAACATTTCCTTCCTTTAAATTGAAAGGTTTTGAATTGTAGTTTAATCAAATACATAGACCCCAAGCAAACTTCTTAGCCTTTGGAACGTAACTTCAATGGCTTTGTCATTATGTCAGCAATCTAATCTTAACTTATGCAAAAGAAAAGGCCAATTACTCCATCGTTCATGAATTCCCTTATAAAGTGGTATCTCATATCTATGTTCTTGCTTATTCCATGTAGAACGGGATCTTTGGAGAGTTTAATTGTAGAATTATTGTCACAATAAATTGTAGTAGCTTCTTCTTGCTTGAAATCCAATGTTTCATGTAATCTCCTAAACCAAATCACTTGACACGCACAAGCTATTGTAGCTACATATTAAGCTTCAATAGTCGACAAAGTGACAATAGGTTGCTTTTTAGACGATCATGAAACAGCTTCCAAACCAAGGATGAAAATATAGCTAGAAGTGCTCTTCCTGTCATCTTGATCTCTTGCATAATCACTATCTATAAATCTAGCTCATCACCTTTCTTGAAGAACAATCCATAATTACTAGTTTTTAGCAATTTTCACAAAATTCTTTTTGCAGCTAAAAGATGAATCTCCTTTGGACTATCCATGTATATGCTTATAAGACTTATAGAATGCATTATGTCTGGTCTTGTTGCAGTTAAATATATCAAACTTCCAACAATTTGCTTGTAAAGTTGACTGTAGAATTTCCTCCCTTAGCATCTTGAACATTTCCATACCTACTTTAGTAGGTGTGCTGACAGAGTTGCAAATTTGCATCCAAAACTTTTCAAAAATTTCTTGTTCTTGAAGACCACCATGTAAGAACATTGATTTCACATCCAACTGAAAGATAGGCCATGGCTATTGTGCTGCCAATGCAATCACCATTCTGATAGTATCATGTCTTGCAACATGAGCAAATACATCCTTGTAATCTATTCCAAACTCCTGCTTGTAGTTAGCTACCAATCGTGTCTTGTACTTGTTGACTTCTCCATTCTCCTTTAACTTTGTCTTGTACACCCACTTGACTCTAACTGTTTTGTACCCTTCTAGAAGATCAGTCAACTCCCATGTGTTAGGTTGTTCAACGGCTGCAATCTCTTCATTCATCGCCTTTTGCCACTTTGGTTCCTTAACAACTTCCTCAAAAGTTGTGGGATCACAATCTAAAAATAGTACAAAATAGGTAGGTGGATCCTCAGCTTGATTATCTCCAATTATCTTACAAGCAGGCATCCAAGCAAGTCTTTTCCTAGCACGTTGAGGTCTTGCCAAACCATCTAAATTTCTTATCGGTTCCCCTATCGACTATTGTTCTATGGACTGTAGTCCTGTTGGTTGCCTTGTCAATTATTGCATCTTCTCTATAGACTGCTATCTTCCTTCTTCACTGTCACTATCAAAGTTGATAGGGACTTGTGCAGTAACATTGTCATTCCATGGCCAAAACTTTTCTTCATCAAATACTACATCACAACTAACAATAACTTTCTTAGCAATAGTATTATAAAATTTATAAGCTTTGGATTGATCACCTACACCAAGAAATATGCACTTTTCTCCCTTTTCATCCTGCTTTGTTCTCTTATGATCTGGTATATGAGCAAAGGCAATGCACTCAAGGATTCTGAAATATTCCAAAATTGGCTTTCGTCTACTCTATGCTTCCTCTGGCGTCCTATTTTGAACAACAAGTATTGGACATCCATTAAATATATGAATACTCCAGTTAACTGTTTCTGTCCAAAATGGCTATATAATACTGCTTATTGTCAATAGACTCCGCCCCATATTCAAGATAGGGTATGTTTTCTGCTCACAGACTCCATTTTGTTGAGGCTTGTAAGCTACTGTCAGTTGCCTTTTGATTCATGATTCTCACAGAATGTTGCAAATTCTTGTGATACATATTCTCCTCCATGATTAGTACGAAGAATTTTGATTGGACTCCCCATTTTTTTCACAACCAGTGCCTTATAACTTCTGAAAACTTCTAAAGCTTCAGATATTTCCTGCAAGATATATGCCCAAACTGTTCGACTATAATCATCAATGAAGGTAATGATATAGTGTTTACCTTTATTAGAAGATGAATTAATTGGGATACAATGATCATAATGCACTAACTCCAAAGCATACTTTGCTCTCTAAGACTTTCCTTGAGGAATTGACTCTGGTGTTGTTTTCTAACAACACATTCTTCATAAATTTGAGATGGATCAGTAACCTATGTAAGACCTATCACCATTTCCTTTTGTTGCAATGTTCTCGAACCTCCAAAATTCAAGTGGCTATATTGAAGATGCCATAACCAAGACGTATCCTTCAATCTTATTGAAAAGCAGGAATGGGCAATGGTGTGAGATGAAGTGGGAACATACAATTTGCAGTCATTTTTACTTGAGCAATCATTCCTAACTTGACATCTTCAAATTGACAAACACCATCTTTGATAGTAATCTGGTACCCCTTCTCTTGCAATTGACTCACACTAAGTAGATTTGTCCTTAAAGCTGGAACATAAAGAACATTAGGGATATTCTGAGTAGAATTAACCTTAGTTTGAAGAGTTATCCTTCCTTTGCCCATAACAAAAACTGTTGAATTATGCCAAACTTCACAATATTCTTGAATGACTTGTCAAATTTAGAGAACACCTTCTTGTCTCCACTAATATGATTACTGCAACCAGTATCCAACTACCATAAGTTATGGTGACTTTCATCATTCAAATGGCGTACATTAAGAGAGATATCTCTTCTTCCTTCTCCACATAATTCATCTATGCCATTTCATTCAAGTTAGTATGACATTCAAATTGATAATGGCCATACTTACCATACTTGTAGCATTTAATAGTTAACTTGTCTATTGACTTCCTCTTGGGAATAGTCGATGTCAGCCTCTACGACTATATCCTTTTCCTCTGCCTTGAGGTTGATTTTTTGTCAATTGTGATTGATTGCTAGTTGACTGGTATTGTTGACGGTCATTACATCCTCGATCTCTTATTTTACCTCTACTTTCTCCTTTAGAAGACGAGTGATTGCCTATTACTGAGGCAATCAATACTTGCTCTTCCTTCTCCTACTGGTTGATTTTCTTCTCATGAACCAGCAAAGAGCTTTGCAACTCATCAATAGAAAGTGAATTAAAACCTTTAAAACACATCCAACTTTCCTCTAAAAAATCCTTTTGAAAGTAAAAATCCACTTAGTCTTTCATACCAAGCTCTAGGAGCTTGTTCCAAGCTATATAAAGCTTTTGAGGAGTTTGAAGACAAGATTTGGAAAATTTTCACGAGTAAAACCGGGATATTGTTCCACATATAATACTTCATCAATAGAAACATTTAGAAAGAAACTTTTGACATCCATCAGAAATAGTTTAAAACCTTTAAAACAAGCAAATTCCTAAAGCATTATTATGGATTCAAGACTTGCTACTGGAGCAAATGTTATCAATGCCTTCTTTTTTATTGAATCCTTGGGCAACAAGTCTAGCTTTATTTCTCATAACTTCTCTAGATTCATTTAATTTGTTTTAGAAAACCCATTTTGTACCAATAACTGCGTGACCATGGGGTCTAGGGACAAGGTTCCAAACTTTGTTTCTTTCAAATTAGTTTAGTTCCTCTTGCATAGCAACAATTCAAAAACCATCACACAAGGCATCATTAATGTTTTCAGGTTCAATATAAGATAAAAGAGCAAAGTTATCAATGAAGTACCACCTTATTTTAACTCCTTGGGAGATATCACCAAAGATTTGCTCCTTAGGGTGGCCTCTAGCATATCTTAAATCCTTTGGGAGCTTTTGTTCGCCATTAGGTTGGCTTTCTTGTTCTTGTTCAATCATTTCCTCATTGGCATTATCTTCTAAAGTAGGTGCTTGAAGATGAGTTTGATCATCATTCATTGAGGAACCTACATCATCTTCATCTCTTCTTTAAAGATTGATATTAGATTCATCAAAATTCACATGAATGGTTTCTTCAACACATATAGGTCTTTTATTATAGACTCCGTAGGCCTTTTTAGTTGAAGAATAACCAAGGAAAATGCCTTCATCCGATTTTCTATCAACTTTACCTAAGTTATCACTAGTATTCGAGATAAAGCATTTAAAAGCAAAGACTAATTGAAGGAGTTCTACCAAAGAGAAGTCAAAAGGTGTTTTCCTTATAAATTGTCCTAAAAGAACTCTATTCATTACATAGCAAGTGGTGTTTATGGTTTCTACCCAAAATATTTGTGAAAAGAGTTTCACAAAGCATAGACCTTGCCATTTTTGCAAGGTTCAAATTTTCATTTCAATAACACCATTTGGTTGTGGTGTTTTGGTAGCTAAAAAGTTATATGAAATACCATTTTCATCACAAAGTTTTGTAAAGTCTTGATTTTAAAATTCTCTCCCATTGTCACTCCTAATAGAAATTAATTTGAAATTAAGAGAGGTTTGAACCTTTTTGAAAGGTCTTATAAATTTAGAAAGGCTTCATCCTTTTTAGCAAGAAAGAGTACCCATGTGAATCTTGAAAAGTCATCAACAATTACATAAGTATACCTCTTACCACCAAGACTAATGATCTTATAGGTCCAAATAAATCCATATGAACAGGCTCAAGAGGTTTTGAGGTAGAAACCATTTTCATAGGTTTGAATGAGGTTTTTGTTTGTTTTTCATATTGACAAGCATCACAAAGGTGGTTTTGCTCAAAATGCATTTTTGGTAAACCTCTAACTAATTCTTTTGAAGAAAGCTTGTTCAACAAATCTATACTCACATGGCCTAGTCTTCTATGCCATAAATAACCTTCATTATCATATACAAAAAGACATTTAACATCACTAGGAACATGTTCATCAAGATAGAGCAAATATAATTCTAACTCTATTTGTAACAAAAATAGTTTTAACACTTGCACTATCAAGAATAGTACATGTATCATATTTAACTTCAACTATGCATCCTTTGTCTCACAATTGGTTAATTCTAAGCAAGTTTTATTTCATATCATCAACAAATAATGCTTGTTTAATGAAAGGCGAAGGATCTTTACCAATATTACCAGCACTAAGGATTTTTCCTTTATTCTTATCACGAAGTGTAACAAATCCTTCCTTTGTAGCTTGAAGCTCACTAATGAGTGAGACATTTCCCATCATATGTGTTGAACATCCACTACAAAGAAACCACTTGGTGGCACTTGATCTTGGAGGGAGATGTATCATACCAAATGAGAGGAAGTGACTTTTGGTAACCATATTTTCTTAGGTCAAGGGGGGTTTGTGATGGTTCCTTTAATTCTCCAAATAATTTTTACACCATTCTCTACCTTTCTCTTAACATGGCATCTAGTATATTTATGGCAATGTTTCCCACAATAAGTACAACATGTGTGAGGCATTGAAGTGGAAGTAGTTCTAACAATAAATTTTTGTATTTAGGAATATTGTTCACATAATTGTAACCAAGGAAATTTTTAACAAATGAGGACCTTTGAGATCCAAGAAGTTTGTCAAGATTGTCACTTCCATTTGTAAACTTTTCAACACCTAAAGTAAGGTCATCAACCATCCATTTCAAAATTTCATGATCAACAATCATTTTCTCAAGAGAAGAAATCTTTGCACAAAAAGCTTTATTCTCAAGCGACATGTTTTCTAAGGAAATATTTAAAAATTATTTTTCAATATTCAAACATTCAATAGAATCAAGAAGATTTTATTTTCAAAAAATAATTTTGAATTATCATTCAACAATTCATCAATTTTTATCTCATTTCTTTGTTTTTCTTAGAGAGTTTTTTTAGTTCACCATATATATCAACAAGTAGCTCACTAGGATCATCGATATCATCATCATAAGAAGTAGAGGTAGAGGAAGTAGGTTGTATCTCATCTTCCATTTCCATGAAACAAACATTAGCTCTCCTATCATTTTCTTTTTCAATTTCTTCATTAGCATTTTGATCCCAAGTACAAACAAGTCCTTTCCTTTTCTTGAAGGACTTCTTCTTCTTTTGCTTAGATTGCATTTTCTTTTCTAAGGCTTTTGGGCAATCGGCAACGAGATGCTCAGCGCTCTTGAATTCATAGTATTGTGATCTAAATAGAGATGAGGATTGACCACCTTTCTTGAAAGGTCTTTTGCCCTTATTGAGGAATCCTTTTTTGTAGAATTTCTTGAACTTCTTGACTACCATTGTCATTTCATCATCTTCTTCTTCATCACTTGATGATTCTTCTTGTTCACTTGGATGATCATTGGCTTTGAGAACAACTCATTTTCTACCATTTTCCTCATCTTCTAGATCATTTAATTTTTTGATCTTCATCCCATGTGTGAGGAGTGATCCGATGAGCTCCTCAAGAATAAGAGTCTTCAAGTCTTTTGATTCTTCAATTACAAGTGTCTTTGGTTGCCATGACTTTGGAAGAGCATCTAATATCTTCCTATTTTGTTCACTGAGGGAATAGCTTTTCCTATAAGAGTCAAGCCATTTGAGATGTTGGTAAATCTTGTGAACATATCACTAATGTTCTCTACTTGCTTCATAGTGAATAGTTCGTAATCTCTAACAAGCATAAAAGGCTTTGATTCCTAGACTTGATAGGTTCCCTCTACATATCATGGGCAGTGTGGCATACAGTTACCCGGTTATATTAATTGACATCCAAGGCACAACCAAGGATGTTCAATGCTTGATAATTTAATGTCATTGCTTTCAACAAATTCTTCATCGTCTTTGGTTCTCTTGTAATTCCACCAGCTCTCAATTTCATTGACTATAGGGACCTTTCTCAAGGATATTCTAGAAATCAAAGTTAATAAAATAAATATTAATCTTAATTCTAGATTTTAAAAAAGTGTAGTTTGAACCATCAAATAAAGGAGATCTATTTATGGAAGATCCTTCCAAATAAGTGAGGTTTGAATATTAGCCATAAGATCTTAACTTCTAGATTGTTTAACCGCAAAAAAAAGAAGCTCTGGCTCTGATACCAATTGAAAGGCCTAAGAGAGCAGTGAATTAGGTCTTTGGATAATTTTTGAAATCTTTTCTTTTTCAAAAAAACTTTTCCAAGAAACTCTACCTCCAAGTGTTTATGAAATCTTGATAGAGAGTAGTTGAAAGGAGGATAGCAATTAAATGTGAAAGTAATAAATGTCAACAATTTTAGGAAAGGAAGTGGGATCAATAAAGAGGGGAATAAAATTAGGAAGCACAAAGAACACAATAATTTATAGTAGTTCGATCCATATCAACTACCTTGAGACCACATTTAAGGATTTCAACCAAATCTACTAAGATCACAATCGACACAAGAACACAAGAGGTTCACCCTATAAGGGTTTTACACCACAACCTATTTTACAAATCAAGAATCAAGGTTCACCCTCTCCAAAAGGGTTTTATGTTCTCAAGAAAACCTTGAATAAACATAGAGATAATAAGATAAAGAAAGAGTTTACCAACAAATTTGGTGGATGATTACAAATGCTAGCACTATTGCCACTTCTGCTTTTGGAATATTGAATAATCACACGTTGCACAAGAAAAATAAGAGCTTTTTGTTGTTCTCTAGATGATGGAGTGAAAAGCTAATCATTGTATGCAAAAGCTGTGAAAAATCTGAAGTTAAAGCCTTTTTTTATGATTTGAAATTCTATTGCAACTTTCAAATAACAGCTAGTAGCAGTGCTATTCGGTCCACCTAGACTTACTACATCTGAATTGGTTGTCCGATCTTTCTATACACTAGGCTACTAAAGAAAATTTGACCGATAGAATTTGGACCTCTGCATACTAATTGATCACCCAAATGTTTCTGAAAATTCAACAGCAAAGTTAAAATTCAAACATTTGAATTGGAGTCTGAACTTCTCCAAATTTTGTCAAATTATTTGAAGCTTAACCACAACAAGTTTGAAATCATTTTTCACTAAAATATAAGTCATTTAAAAGTTTTTGAACACTAAGTCATTATCAAACACTTGGTATTTCAAAGAATGATCAAAATCTTTTAAGCTCCTAACCAAGGTTAGAAAATATTTGTGCTACCACATATAATGCATAGATTCTAAATACAAGGAATGTAGGGTTTAAAAGGCTTTACCTATAAAGCAAAAGCAATCATACACAAAAGTGTCTTCAAAGTCTTCAACCACATGGGCATACTCTTCATCCTTCAATCATTTGAGCTTGTTGGAGTTGTCCTTAGTACTATAACTCCATGGCAATGAGATCACTTAGCTTCTTTAACAAAAAATACTATCACTCAATCAATATTCAAGTTAGTCAACATCAATGTTTGTCATTAATCAAAACTACAAGATTTGTCTGAGGGCTAACAAAATCTATTTGACTACCCTTGCAGTGCTAATATATTCATTAGTCTGAGTTGTAGTCCACTGGCCGATCATTTTAATTAGAAACAAATATGTACACAAACCAAAGTATTGGGTTTGGCAGTCTTGCAATAGCATATATAGAATTTTGTGTAAATACACCCCCTCTCTAAGAAGTTTATATTCATAGATTCAGCTTCTATGACAATAAACTTGGTCTCTTAATACTTTCTTGTGCCGAAGACTAGGAAGATGAATAATACCTTATAGAATTCTTTGTTTCCAACATTTATCTGTTCTATTACCTGATTCCCTCTGTCTAGTATCTAATGAAATTGGATTATATTCAGAATAGGAAATTATTGATACATTTTATCACATCAAAATCTGGCAATAGTAACATAGCCGCATCGCCCCAATTTGGATAAAAAACAAAGAAAGAAAGTCACTCAAGGAAGGTTTGAACCTTTGTAAAAAGCTTTGCAAACTCTTGAACAACATCAACTTTTTGAGCAAGAAAGAGTAGCTAAGTAAATCTTGAAAGGTCATCAACAATTACATAAGCATATTTCTTACCATCGAGGCTAGTGGTTCTCATAGGTCCAAACAAGTCCATTTGAAGAAGCTCAAGAGGTTTTGAAGTGGAAACCATTTTCTTGGGTTTGAAAGATTTTTTTGTTTGTTTTGCATATTGTCAAGCATCACAAAAATGATTATTCTCAAAATGCATTTTTGGTAATCCTTTAACCAGTTCTTGTGAAGAAAGTTAGTTCAAGAAGTCCATACAAACAAGACCAATTCTCCTATGCCATAAATAACGATCATCATCATAAACAGAAAGGCATTTAACTCCATTAGCTACAAGTTCGTCAACGCAAAGTAGATAAACATTACCAACACAATTTCCAACAAAAATAGTTCTACCACTGACACCATCAAGTATAGTACAAGTATCACTTTTAAATTTAACTTTTCAATCATTGTCACACAATTGACTAAAGCTAAGCAAGTTAGATTTCAAATCATTTAATAAGCAATACTTGTTTAATAAGAGCAGAAGAATCTTTACCACCATTACATAATCCAAGATTCTCCCTTTCCTCTTATCTCAAAAGGTGACAGAGCCTTCATTGGTTGCTTGGACCCCACTTATAAGAGATGCAGTTAGCGTCAAGTGTCTTGAGCAACCATTATCAAGAAACCGCTTAGTGGCACTTGATCTTGGAGAGAATTGTACCTATACTAAAAGAAAGGAAGTGACTTTTGGTACCCATATTTTCCTAGGTCCATGAGGGTTTGTGATGATTCCTTTTACTCTCCAAAGAGTTTTAATGTCATTTTCCATCTTTCTTTGACATAGTATCTAGTGGATTTATGCCCATGCTTTCCACAACATGTATGAGGCATAGAAGTAAAAGTAGTTTTAATTAAAAAAAATTGTATTTAGGCACATTATTCACATAGTTGCAACCAAGGACATTTTTAACAAGAGGGGATCTTTGAGTTCCAAGAAGTTTATCAGGATTGATAATTTAAAGTTGTAAGCCCTAAGGGCAAATATCGTAGTTTTGATTAATGACAATATTGATGAGGTCTAATGCATGTGCTAATTGTGTGATAGGATTTTTGAATTGAGAAGCCAGGTGCTCTCATTGCCTTGAGCTATAATACTAAGGACAACTCAAATGAGCAAGAATATGAAGCTTGTCCTAAAAGATTGAAAGCTTTGAAGACACTAGTGTAGGTTTGCCTTTGCTTATCTTCTTGTAAAACCTACACTTCTTGTCCTTGGAATCTACAGAACACATAAGAGAGCACAGAACTTAGTTTTTAAATCCTAAAAGGCTTTAATCATTTTTGATTTACCAAGTATTTGATAACGACTTATAGTTCAAAAGCTTTTTAATGACTTGTCTTTTAGTCAAAAATGATTCCAAACTTTTTGTAGTTGGTTTCCCATTATTTTGACAAAGTTTGAAAAGTTCAAACTCCAGTTCGGACGTCTGAACTAGAACCTTGCTGCTGAATTTTTAGAGAAATTCAAATGACCAATCGGACGAATATGTCCAAGTTCAGTCAACCGAATTTATCCTAACAGCTTGGCAAACAGAGAAGTTCAAACAATCATCCAGACATAGTAGTCCATATTCAATCGACCAAACTTTACTGTTACTAGCCATTTTTTGAATATTTTATTTGAATTTTTGAGTTATGTAAAAGGCTAGAAACTCATATTTTGAGCAAGATTGATGAACTTACATGCTATTATCTTGAGAACATCAACGATCAAAGAAAATTTTCATTGTTCATGTGCTTCATGTGATTATCCAAGGATTCCAAAAGCAAGAGTGATGTGGTGCTAGATTTGTTGAATATCTACCATCTTGTTTGGTAATTTCTACCCTTATCTCATCTTTTACTTTGTGTATTCAAGGTTGTCTTGAGACATAAAACCCTTATGGTGAGGGTGAGCCTTGATTTGATTATTCAAGGTTGTCTTGGGACATAAAACCCTTTTTGGTGAGGGTGAGGCTTTTTTGTTGGATTGGAAAAGAGATTATTGGTGTAAAATCCTTTGAGGGTGAGCCTCTTGTGTATTTGCTAAACTTGAGCATTTAGTGGATTGGTTGAAATCCTTGAGTGTGGACTCAAGGTAGTGGATATAGATCTTGAAGAGATCAAACCAGTATAAATCATTGTGTTTCTTTCTCTACACTTATTACTTGATTTCATTTGTGCTATCATCATTTGTTCTTTGTGGTTGTTAATATTGGTTGAAAATTTATTGATTACTCTTCATCTCTCAACCACTCTTCTCCAAACACATAAAATCTTGGACATTGTGAATTTGAAAAGGGGATTCTTATAATGAATAAGTTTTTTAAGATTAGCCAAAAACCTAATGAAAAACCTAATTCACCTTCCTCTTAGGTTTTTCAACTGGTATTAGAGCAAGGGTTTCTCTTTGTGGTTTAACAACCTAGAAGTTAACACCCTATGGCTAATATTCCAAACCTTCATTATTAGAAGGATCTTCTATAAATCTACCTCCACTTTTTGATGGAACAAATTATACTTTTTGGAAATCTCATATTAAGATTTACATTTGTTCTATTAACTTTGATTTGTGGAGTATTATTGAGAAAGGGTCATATATACTATGAAGTTGAAGGCCGATGAGATTACAACATAACCAAAGATAATTGAAGAATTTGATGAAAATGATTCAAACAAGATGAATTTAAATTATCAAGCTATGATGTTTATTGGATGTAAATCAAAAGGGTGAGTGAATGTGACACCACCCATGGCATGTGGAAGGTACTTTAGGTCACTTATGATGAAGAAAGAACGAATGTGTGCTTCATGGCTATGGAAAATGAGGTACAACCCACTCCTTCTGCCTCTACTTCTTATGATCCTAGCGATCTTCTTGTTGATATGTATGGAGAATTAAAAAACTTTCAAAAGAAAGAAAACTATGAGATTAAAAATTGACGAGTTATTGAACAAAAATTCTAAGTTGTTTTGTGAAAAGAAAATTCTTCATGATTCTATTGAGTGTTTGAGCATGGAAAAGGAAGCTTTAAATGTTTCCTTACAAAACATGTCCCTTGAAAACAAAACTCTTTGTGAAAAGATTTCATCTCTTGAAAAGATGGTTGTTGATCATGAAGTCTTGAAAAAGAAAGTTGAAGACCTTACTCATGTGTTGAAAAATTCACAAAAGGGACAATCTTGATAAACTTCTTGGAGCTTAAAGATCCGCTATTGTCAAAAATGGTCTTGGTTACAACTATGTAAACAAAGTACCTAAATATAAAAAATTCTTTTTTAGAGCTACTTCTACTTCCATGACTCATACTTGTTGTACTTATAATTGTGAAAGACATGGGCATAAGACCACTTGATGTTATGTGAACAGAAAAGAGAAAAATGGTGTTAAAACAATTTGGAGAGTAAAGGGAATCATTACTAGCCCCCATGGACCCAAGAAAATATGGGTAGCAAAGATTATTTCCTCTCCTTTAGTGTAGTTACACTTGCCTCCAAGACATATGACGGAAATGCCTCTTTTATAAGTGAGCTTGAAGCTACAAATGAAGGCTTTGTTACATTTGGTGACAAGAAGAAAGGAAGAATCCTTGGAGTAGGTAATGTTTGTAAGGGTTCTTTCCCTCTCATTAAACAAGTATTGCTTATTGATGATTAAAAATACAACTTCCTTAGCATTATCCAATTATGTGACAATGGATGCAAAGTTAAATTTAAATGTGATACTTGTACTATTTTGATAGTGTGAGTGGCAAAACCATTTTTTGTTGCTAATAGATTTGGAAATGTGTATGTGCTATATCTTGATTAACTTGTTGCCATTCATGATACTGATGGATATCTATGGCATAGAAGATTAGGTCATGTAAGTGTAGACTTGTTGAACAAACTTTCCTCACAAGAATTGGTTAAAGGGTTACCAAAAATGCATTTTGAGAAAAATTGTCTTTGTGATGCTTGTCAATATGGAAAACAAACAAAACATCTTTCAAACCCAAGAAAATATTTCTACTTCAAAACCTCTTGAACTTGTTCATATGGATTTGTTTGGACCAATAAGGACACACTAGTCTTGGTAGTAAGAGGTTTGCATATGTAATTGTTGATAATTTTTCAAGATCTACTTGGGTACTCTTTCTATCTCAAAAAGATGAAGCCTTTCATGAATTTGTAAGGCTTTTCAAAAAGGTTCAAACCTTCCTTGATTGCAGATCAATTCCTATTAGAAGTGACAAAGGGAAAGAATTCTACAATCAAGACTGTAGCAAACTTTGTGATGAAAATAGAATTGTTCATAATTTTTCAGCTGCCAAAACACCCTAACAAAATGATGTTGTTGAAAGGAAAAATCAAACTTTGCAATAAAAGGCTAGGTCTATGCTTTGTGAAATTTTTTTACCAAAATATTTTTGGGCCCAAAAATTAAACATTGCTTGCTATGTTATGAATAGAGTTATTTTAAGACCTTTTCTAATAAAAAATCTTTTGAACTTCTATTTAGTAGAACTAACTCAATTGCTTATTTTAAAGTGTTTGGTTGTATGTTCTTTATATTCAATACCCGTGATAACTTAGGAAAATGATAGAAAATCGGATGAAGCCATCTTTCTTGGTTATTCTTCTAACAAAAAGGCCCATAGAGTTTACAATGAGAGAACATTATGTGTTGAGGAAACCATTCATGTGAGCTTTGATGAATCTAACATTTACTCTGAAAGAATATATGAAGATGATGTGGTACCTCAATGAATAACAATTAAACCCATCTTCAAGCACCAAATATGGAAGAACATGCCAACGAAGAAGAAATAATTAAGCAATAACAAGATTGCCAACCTAGTGGTGACCAAGAGCTTTCCAAAGATTTAAGATGTGCAAGAGGCCACCCTAAGGAGCAAATTATTGGTGATTTCTCCCAAGGAGTTAAAAACAAGGTGATATTTTATTGATAACTTTGCTCTTTTATCTCACATTGAGCCTAAAAACATTAATGATGCTTTGTGTGATGATTTTTGGATTGTTGCTATGCAAAGGAGCTTAATCAATTTGAAAGAAACAAAGTTTGGAATCTTGGCCCAAGACCACATGATTACCCCATTATTGGTACAAAATGGGTTTTTAGAAATAAACTAAATGAATCCAGAGAAGTTAGAAATAAGGCTAGACTTGTTGCCCAAGGATTCAATCAAAAAGAGAGCATTGACTACGATGAAACTTTTGCTCTGGTAGCTAGACTTAAATCTATAAGAATGCTTTCGATATTTTCTTACTACAAAGGTTCTAAACTATCTCACATGGATGTCCAAAGTTCATTTCTAAATGGTTTTTTTAATGAAGAAGTTTATGTGGAACAACCTCCCAGTTTTGCTAATGAAAAATTTCCTAATCATGTTTTCAAAATATCTAAAGTTTTTTATGGTTTGAAACAAGCTCCTAGAGCATGATATGAAAGATTAAGTGGCTTTCTACTTTCAAAAGAATTTTCAAGGGTAAAGGTTGACACTACTCTTTTTATAAAAATCTCTTCTATCAACGATTTCTTACTTGTGCAAGTTTATGTGGATTATATAATATTTAGTACTACTAATTGAAAGACCTAAGAGGGGGGTGAATGAGGTTGTTGGATAATTTTCAAAAACTTTTCCCTTTTTTAGAATATAGCTTGGAAGATGTTTGAAATCAAACTCATAACAAGTAATGCAAGTAAATAGAATGAGTTTCCAAATTAAAAGAGAGATGAGAAGAGATCACACAAACAATTTATAGTGGTTCAATCACTCAAGATCTACATCTACTACCTTGAACACTAACTCAAGTATTTCAACCAAATTTAACTATAACAAAAGTTTATCACAATACAAGAGAGGCTTAACCAACAAGGGTTTTACACCATAACCTCTTTACACTTACAATAATCAAGTCACCCTTTCAAATGGGTTTTATATCCTTAAGATAACATTGAATAAAACAATTAGATGAAGTAAGAGATAGAAATGTTACCAACAACTTGGTATATGATGACAAATTTAGCACACCTTCACCTTTTTGCCTAAGGAATCTTGAATTTCAATTTTATTGCACAAGGAAAAGAGAGCTTTTTGATCAAGAATGATTGGGATGAGTAAAGAATCCTAAAAGCTCAAGAACTACTCAAGTATTGTTGATTTTGCAACCACACTTTCCAAACATGATACTTTGAGTTGTTTTTATCATTTTAGAATTCTAAAATACATTTTCAATGAAAACATGAATCCAAAACATATTTGAATATCCAATAGCATTTGTCTAAAAGATTTAGACATAAGATATAAAAACTAATAAAACCACGAATCTAAATCAATCTTTGTAAGAATAAAATAAAGCTTTGAAAATCTTTGGGCATTGAAAGATTCTATTAATGAAAACATGAATATAAAACTTGTTTTTATGAGCTTCCAAGTAGAAAACACATTTCATATGAACTAATTACATAGGATAAGGAAGTAGAGATACTAAACTAGTTCATCTTGAGACTATGGCCTTCAAATCCTTCTTCAACTCTTCAAGCTTCATCCAAAGCCTTCTTAATCAAGCTAGTTATGATTTTCAATTTGCTTCCTCAAGCCTTCTTATCAATCTTGATGTTGGTTGATCAAAGATTGTCTAAAGGTTTTCAAGTCTTCCATGATTAATCACCATTTTTATTAAGCTCCACTTGAAACCATCTTCATCAATTAAGAAGTCTTTGTGAATTTTTCTAGATGTAGCTTCAATGTTTTTTATAAATTCTAGACTTCTTCTTCGAGGAAGGGCTTGCATAATTCATGATCTTCAATGTAATGCATGAAACTCATACTCTTGAACTTCCTTTCACATCTTCATTTTCAAGTGTTTTTGTACTTCTTCTTTATGATTCTTCATAGTAGTCCAAGAATTTCTTCCTCATCTTCAAACTTTTTCAAAGCTTCTTCATCATTGATATCTTTAAAAAAACGTGTGTGAAGTTGTCTTCTTGATCAAGCTTCTCTATTCATCATCAAGCTTCCTTTTATCTCATCAATCTTTCAACAATCATCTTCATCATTTATATTATCATCAATTTCATTACTCTTCCATCTTGAATATGTGTGAGTATAAGTATATATCCTATTTAACTTCATAGAAACTCACACAACATTAGAAATTTTCAACGTTTTGTTATCATTAGGTTGATTGTCAATGGCACTCACACGCTAACAGTATTGAATTTCTCAATTCCAAATCACCCAAAGATAACATGTAATTTTTATATGTTCATCATTCAGTGATAATTTTTCCTAAATATACAATTATTTATCTAGGTAGAATGGTAATTTTAGTAGAATGTAGTAGTGTAATTCACAAAAGAGATATAATTATGATACATGTGATAAATTAAAATCATTTTTTGAATCTTTGTTTTATTGCAAAAAGATCTTGCTATAGCTTATGAATTCATTAAAAAAAGGATATTAATGTGTATACCGTGCTAAAACTTCAATCACAAAAAATATTGCTCCAAATTTTTAGTCATACTTTGATCTCTTTGCTAATATTTATGAAGTTGCTTCAAATGATATGCCAGGTGGAAAGGATCTAGTGATTATTATAAGATTTGATATACCTAAAATTAGCGAATGAAAGGAAATGAAAAAAGATATTGACGTTCTTGAAATGTTTAGACTTCATAAAGGAAACAGTTTGATTAATTTGCATGTTGAAGTTGGAGATGGTAATACTTATGAGAATTTTGAGGTTGGAAATAAGAACGAGTCAAGTAGTTCAAATGTAAGTATTACAAGAGAAACTTTAAACCTCCCAGTTAGAGGCAATAAAAGTGGAGAGGTTGTTTTTTATGTTAATTTAGGAGATTAACTAATATAATATTAGGTAACAACTTAGCGATAGTTTTGATAATCGAATTTTTTATTATCAATCAAATGAAAATTGTGAAGTAAAAAATATATTAGATAGTGAATTTGAGACTTAATGGGTAGTTCTCTAAATGGGCATGAGTTAATTATTTCCAAATGTGAAAATTTTAAACTATATGAAGGAATGTTATTTGCTAACAAGAAGGTTTTTTAAAAACACCGATCTGAAATCTAGACCATGATTATTATTAATTTGAACTAATAGTAGTTCTAAAAATATTATTCTTTATACAATTTATGAAATAAATAAACATGGGTGTACGATTTTTGCAACACAAGTTCACATGCTTTAATGCATTTCAATTTCGCTGATGAAGGCTAATTTTGTAACACTCTACCAGAAAAGTACATGTATGAAATTAATTATGGAAAGGGAAGACACCAAAGTTCAAAAAGGCTTCATATGAAAAGATATTACGAAGTTAACCAGCAAAAAGAAACCTTACCTCTGACAGCAAAAAGAAGGCCATCTAGAATCAACAATTCTTTCTTTATTAAAAACAAAAAGAAAGAGATAGAATATCACCATAAAAAAGAAAAATATAACTTGTTTAATGAAGAATCTATATCGAAGAAGGCATTGAACATCAAAGCACACATATATGAGCTTGTTTAGGAATCAAGTTCATTAAAGCCCATGCAGTCGAGTTTATTGGTAATTTTTGTTTTATGAACTTTGCAGCTTTAAATTAATATAATTATTTATTGTCAAGTGAAAAAAAATAGAGAATTTGTACCAAAGAAGGCTTTTGAAATCCAAAGCTTACATATATAAGCCTATTCGGAAATCAAATTCATTAAAACTCATGAAGTCAAGTTTATTGGTCATTGTTTTTTTTTTTTGGTGAACCTCATTGCTTTAGCTCAGATTTAACCATTTTACTGTCAATTGAAGAGAAAGAGCGCTTGATGGATGAAGAATAAATGTGAAAAAATAGAAATTTTGAAGAGAATAAGGACATTTTGAATTTTGTTAAACTAAATCAATCCTCCTATTGAATTGAACATCATGAAGGAAAAAAATGATATAGTGAAAAAGTAAATCACCTTATCGGTATTGTTGCCAGAATAAACTCATTCAGGCCGTAATACATACTCAGCCGTGGGTATGCCTTCAAACTAGTTGCCAAAGAACCAATACAACGTCAAAAAATAGTCCAAATGAATTGAAATTGAACAAAAAAAAATTTATATTTGTGATTGAAGGACTTTCAAAAGAAAAAATCCTCTTGAGCTAATCGTAGATCTAAAATAGATTATTCTTTGTGCAATGTAGGAAATAAATAAACAAAAGTTTGAAATTGTTGCAACATAAATTAACATACTTTAATATGTCTCAGGAGACTAATTTTGTAACATTTCACCGTAAATAATGGAAAGCATATGCGTAAAAATGATTATGGAGAGGGCAGACACCAAAGTTCAAAAGATCTTATATTAAATGTTAATATGCACTCAGGATCCTCTCTCTAAATTCCTTTCCCATTCTCTCCGTACGGTCTTGAACCTTATGTTATTCTGTTTCTCTTATGACTCTTCCACGTTTTTTAGGATTTTATGTTTTTAAATTTTTTCTTATAATAGTGCGGCATTATTATATAGTTGAGGGGGAAGATTCGGACTGAATCATATGAAGTTGACTGTGCAAAAAAGGGAAGCTGAACTCTGCTTGATATGTAAGAGATTTTAATCACTGCAAATTGTCTAGAATCAACAAAATGATTCTTTCTTTATTAAAAGAAAAAGAAAGAAAAAGAATATCAGCATAACAGGGGAAAAAATGATGAATTATAAATAAAAGGAAAGATAAAGATAATTCGTTTGATGACGTACGCAAGAAGAATATGTACTGAAGAAGGCTTTTAAATACCAAACTCATTTATATATATATAAGCCTGTTCATGAATCAAGTTTGTTTTCTCATGAGGTTTTGCTCGAGTGGTAAGAGTTGAGACCTCCCACCCAGGGATTGGGAGTTTGATTCCTGCTTAATGCAAAATTTCTCTTTTTTAATTAGGCGTTTTCCTCTTTTTGATCGGACCTATTTTTTCCCTTTAATAGGACTTGATATGTGTAATTTTCATCAATAGTGTAGTGCCTCATGTGCTCATATACTCTCTCTAAAAAAAGAATCAAGTTTATTAAAACCCATGACGTCAAGTTTATTGGTCTTTTTTTAATTTTTGTAAAATTTACATCTTTAATTTAAATTTAACCATTTTATCGCGAAGTGGAAAGAAAGTGCTCCTAATGGATGAAGAATAAATGTCAAAAGAAGAAATTTGGAAGTGGATAAGCCAATTTTGAATGTTGTTAAATTAAGGACAATAAGAAGGAGAAAGAGGAAGAAAAACGAAGAAAGATATAGCAAACATATGAATCAGTTTATTGGTGTTGCTAGAATAAATCCATTCATGCTATACTTGTAAGGTTGACTTTGAGTAATTTTTAGTTCGTGCCCAACTAGGTGCGTTAAAGTTTAAAGATATAGTTTAAGACAATACACATACAAAAAGTAAATAAAGTTAGACAGAAAAAATTAGTAACATATGAAGTTCTGACTATCTATCAGAGAAAAAAGAACAAACGGATCTTGGGATCTTTCTTCCGTGACTAGCCAGGACATTGAGGAATAGCCAAAAAGGCATTTCGGGAATCGGTCTGATTCTATCTCTGTTCGTTCCGTTTGAAGAAAGGAAAGATCCCAAAGAATCGATCTTTCTTTTAGTTCATGCCGATAAATAAAATTCAGTGCTAATTGAACCAAAGTATCTAGTGATTCCCAACTGAATCTTCGCAAAGTCCTTTTACATGTTGAATAGATTCCTACCGACTACAAATCGTTGAACAAGATCCTCTTGCCAAGCTGCCTTGATTGAGATCCCTTCAATCGCAACTCCCATTGACGTAGCAAACTTACCTCTTAAGAAAGCACAACCTTTCCTCCCGAAAGGTTCAATATCAGTAGACAAATATCCAAATAATCCTTTAAGATAATATTGAATACAGCTTCAATCACTTAAATAATTCTAAGCACATGTTCATGAGCTTCTCTTCAAGAATATGATATGCTGAAAAGACATCTAAATGTTTGCAGTATTCTTTATTCAAGTACACCCTTATATGTGTTAAGAATTCAAGTGGCACAAATAGTGAATGGAACTTTTAAATTAAAATATTTGATTATTCCACTAAAAACTATCACTTATAAGCCATCTAACACTCATAAATATAGTATACTTAATCTCTCAATTTTTCCTCACAAGATACTTTACACAAGCAGCTTTCACTCTCTTTTTCCTCTCTTATTTTGCTTACTCATTGGATCAAATCACACATTAGTGCTTTTCATGATCCTTACTAGCCTATTTATAGTTGTTCTTCACCACTTGCTTATGTCGTTAACTATTTTCTAGGGTAGTCCAGCTTCCCTTGGAAATGTTTTCCTCAAGAGAATTCTAGAGACTCAATGATCAAAAGTTGTAGCTCAAATCTTGAATTCTCTGGAGTACTCAGTGGTTTCTCAACACTGCCTCTCAACGACTACTCTGTCTTGTTAATATCGTGTAGTCATACAGAGTTGTTTTCGAAATTCTTCAAATTTGCACATTGAGACTCTTGGTGAAGAAGATATCCACGATCTGTTCTTTACTCTTTACATGTTTCATATTGATATCTCCACAAAGTAGCTTTTCTCGAACAAAGCAATAGTGAACATCTACATGCTTTCTTCATGCATGAAATATTAAATTTTCAACAAGTTGAATTGTTGATTGATTATCACAATATAGCTTCACTACATCATCCGTTGGTTGATAAAGATCCTCTAGCAGTTGTAATAACCACATGCAATCTTGAACGACCATTGCTGCAATACAATATTCAATCTCGATGCTTGACAATAACAGTGTAGGTTGTCTCTTACTGTACCATAAGATTACTCTCGATCTAAGTTTAAACATATATTCGGTAGTTTATCAGAGACTGTTGCGATCACTAGTATAATCGGCAACTGTCGTGGTCACCAGCGTAATTAACATCATAATATCCTACCATCTTACTTACATCTGACTTCCTATGGAATAAGCCATGGTCTAAAGTTCCCTTTAAGTACCCTAATATTCTTCTTGTTGCTTCAAGTTGGGGCTTTTTTGGCTTTTGTATAAATCGAATTGGCTTCTTTGGCTTTTGTGTAAATTGACTTACTACTTCGACAACGTATGAAATATCAGGCCTTGTCAATGTTAGGTAGATTAAACTTCTCACGAGCTGCTGGTACATTGTCATGCACTTGAGGTTTTTCCCTTCTGTTGAGTATCGTCGAGCATTCACCTCTATCGGTGTTGATATTTGCATGCAATCAAGCATTCCATATTTTTGTAAAAGATCCTTGGCATTCTTCTCTTGAAATAAGAATATCCCCATTATTTACTCAATCTGTCTTCAAGCCAAGGAAATGCTTCAACTCTCCAAGCTACTTCATCTGGAATCAAACCGAAAGATCTAATATGTTTGATCTCTTCTTGATGATCTCCTGTGATAATGAGGTCATCCATGTACACAAGTATTATAGCTAGCTTTCCTTCTTGACTTTTGTTTCATAAGCTTGAATCTGTTGGTGCCATTGGATATCCATTTTGTATTAAAAACTCTACTATTTTCTTGTACCACACTCTAGGTGCTTATTTTAATCCATAAAGCGCCTTCTTTAACTTGCATACATATTTTAGTTATGTCTTACTCTCGAACCCTCTCGACTATTGTATATATATTTCTTGATCAAGTTCGGTATACAAGAATGCATTCTTAACATCTATCTACCATAATCTTCACTATTTTCTAGTAGCTAAGGCGAGTAATACTCTTACAGTAGTGATCCTAGCTACATAATTGAATGTGTCGCTAAAATCCAATCCATATTGCTATGAAAATCATCAAACCTGTTAGCCCTAAGGGCAAATCATGTAGTTTGATTAGTTTTGATTTATGACAAACATTGATAAGGACTAATATGCTTGTATGTTGTGTGATAGGATTTTTGGATTGAGATGGAAGCAAGTCTCATTGCCTTGGAGTTCAAAATGCTAAGGACAACTCTAATGTGTTCAAAATCATGGATATAGAGCATGTTTTATGAATAAGAAGGCTTTGAAGAATATAGTGTAGGGTTGCATTTGCATAAATAGGTATATTCTTGTAAACTCTACACTTGTTTGTCTTGGAATCTATTGAATGCATAAGAGAGCATAAAACTTGTTTGTGAATCATAAATGGCTTTGAGTAAAATCTTAATGATCAAATGTCTTGATAACGGTTTTTAATTTCAAAAGAGTTTGTATGATATATCTTTTGATCCTAAATGATTTCAAACATTTTAAGATTGATTTTCAAGTGTTTTCACAAAGTTTGGACGCAAGTTCGGACGTCCAAATTGTGACACGGTTACTATTTTTCCAGAGAAGTTCGGACGCATGAGCCAAAGTTCGGACGTCCGAACTTTGCCAGACAACATGACACAGAGAAGTTCGGACGAAAGTTTGGACTCAGAGGAGCAAGTTCGGACGTCCGAACTTCCCTGAAACTAGCCGTTTCATAGCTGTTGAAACTGATTTTTAAACTCTATAAAAGTCATAAACTCTAAAATTTTTGTAAGTTTTTAATCTCTGAGAAATCTAAACATTCTAAATCATTTGCAAACATCAAAGCTCTCTTTTGTATTGTGCTTTCAATTGATCATTCAAGATTCCAAAGACAACAAAGTGAAGAAGTGATACATTTTGTAATCATCCACCAAGAAGTGGTAACATCTTATTCATTCTTCATCTTAATTATGTTTTCTACTTGCTGAATATAAAAGGTTATCTTGTAACGTAAAATCCTTTTGGTAAGGGTGAGCCATAGACTAGATTAATCAAGGCTGTAGTGTAAAATCCATGTGTGGATGAACCTTGATTAGATTGGTCTTTAGGTTGTTTTTAGATATAAAATCCTTGTTTAAGGGTCAGCCTTGTTTGTAGAATTGCAATAGAGGTTGTAAGCGTAAAACCATTGTGTGGTGAGCCTCTTATGTAATTGTTGAACTTGAGCATTTAGTAAATTGTTTGAAATCCTTGATCGTAGACTCAAGGTAGTGGAGGTAGATCTTGAGAAGATCGAACCACTATAATTGCTTGTGTTCATTGCACTTGATTTGTTTATTGCCTTGTTATTAATTTGATCATTCTCTCATCAAGTTCAGTAATCATAATTTGCACCAACTAATTTTATAAAGGAAATAGTTTTTGAAAATTAGCCAAAGACCTAATTCACCCCCCTCTTAGGTCTTTCAATTGGTTTCAGAGCAAGAGCTTCTTTGTGTGGTTTTACAACCTAGAAGTTAAGATCTTATGGCTAATATTTCAAATTTACCTTATTTGGAAGGTTCTTCCACAAATAGACCTCCGTTGTTTAATGGAACAAATTATACATTTTAAAAATCTAGAATTAAGATATATATTTGTTCTATTAACTTTGATTTGTGGAATATTATTGAGAAAGGTCCTTATGTGCCAATGAAAATAAGTGTTGATGGAATTACTCAAGAGCCAAAACACATAGATGAATTTGATGAGAATGATTCAAAGAAAATGACTTTGAATTATCAAGCTATAAACATTTTAAGTTGTGCACTAGATGTAACTGAATATAATCGAGTTAGTGGATGTGACACTGCCCATGATATGTGGAGATTACTTCAAGTAACACATGAAGGTACAAATCAAGTAAAAGAGTCAAAGCTTGCCATGCTAGTTAGGGACTATGAGCTATTTACCATGAAGCAAGGTGAGAATATTAGTGATATGTTCACTAGATTTACTAACATTTTTAATGGTTTTAAAGCTTATGGAAAGATCTGTACAATTGGAGAGCAAAACAGAAAAATCTTGGATGTTTTACCAAAATCTTGGCAACCGAAGACACTTGCTATTGAGGAATCAAAAGATTTAAAAACTCTCATCGGAAGAAAAGGAAGAAAAAGGAAACAATGAAGAAAAAGGAAGAAAAGGAGTTGTACTCAAGACTTCAAATCATTCTAGTGAACAAGAAGAATCATCAAGTGAAGAAGATGGAAACAATGGAGAAGAAGAGATAGCTATGGCTGTAAGGAAATTCAAAAGATTCTATAAAAAGGAATTTTTTAAGAAAGGGAGAAAGCCAATCAAGAAGAGTGGACAGTCATCATCCTTCAAACCTCAGTGTTTTGAATGCAAATGTACAGAACATCTTGTGGCTGATTGTCCTAAAGTTCTAGAAAGGGAAAGAGACAGCAAACTCAAAAAGAAATCCATCAAGAAAGGAAAGGGACTAGCTGGTACTTGGGATCAACAAGAAAGTGAAAATGACAGTGAAGGAAAATCCAACATATGCTTTATGGCAATTGATGATGAGGTACAATCTACAACTTCTATTTCTACTTACTATGATGAAGACGTTGTTCCTAGTGATTTACTTGTTGAAATGTATGGAGAACTAAGAAAGGCTTCAAAAAGGAATAAGGAATTGAAAACCAAAATTAATGAGCTATTAAATGAGAATTCAAAATTATGTTCTGAAAATGAAAAACTTCTTGAGACTACTAACTGTCTAAACATAGAAAAAGAAATTTTAAATGTAACCATTCAAAACATATCTCTTGAAAATAAAGATCTTTGTACAAAAATCATATCTTTAGAAACAATGCTTAGTGATCATGATATATTGAAAAAGAAAGTTAATGATCTTAAACTATGCATTGAGAGATTTACAAATGGAAGAGAAAATCTAAATAAATTACTTGGTTATCAAAGATCATCATATGCAAAAATTGGTCTTGGTTACACTCATGAAAGTTATACTTCAAAATATAAAAACTCCAAAGCTAAAGAAACCTTTAATTCAATGCCTCATACTTGTTGTACATATTGTGGTAGGCATGGACACAAAGTGTCAAAATGCTTTGTGAAAAGAAAAATAGAAAATAGTGTTAAAACTATTTGGAGAGTTAAAGGAACTTTTACTAACCCTATTGGACCCAAGAAAATGTGGGTACCAAAAGTCACCTTTGCTAATCTTGTGTAGGTTCGTTTTGCTCCAAGATCAAGTGCCACTAAGTGGTTTCTTGACAGTGGATGTTCAAGACACATGATAGGAAATGTCTCACTTGTTAGTGAACTTCAAGCAACAAGTAAAGATTTTGTCACATTTGGTGACAAGAAGAAGGGAAGAATACTTGGAATTGGTAATATTGGTAATGGTTCCTTACCTCTTACCAAGCAAGTACTACTTATTGATGGTTTAAAATATAACTTGCTTAGTATTAGTCAATTACGTGACAATGGTTGCAAAATTGAGTTTAAATGTGATACATGTACTATTCTTGATAGTATAAGTAACAAGACTATTTTTGTTGCCAATAGAGTTGGAAATGTGTATGTATTATATCTTGATGAACTTATTGCACATGATATTTAATGTCTTGCCATTCATGATAATGATGAATATCTATGGCATAGAAGATTAGGTTATGTGAGTATGGAATTATTGAAAAAACTCTCATCACAAGAATTGGTTAGAGGACTGCCAAAAATAAATTTTGACAAAACACGTATTTGTGATGCTTGTCAATATGGAAAATAGTCAAAACATCTTTTAAACCAAAGAAAATGGTTTCTAAATCAAAACTTCTTGAACTTGTTCATATGGACTTGTTTGGACCAATGAGAACTATTAGTCTTGGTGGCAAAAGATATGTATATGTGATTGTTGATGATTTCTCAAGATTTACATGGGTAATCATTTTAGCTCAAAAGGATGAAACCTTTCATGAAGTTAATAAGCTTTTGAAAAGGTTCAAGTTTCTCTTGGATGCAAATTGATATCTATTAGAAGCGATAATGGAAGAGAATTTTACAATCAAGATTTTGCAAAATTTTATGATGAATATGGCATTACACATAATTTTCTGCTGCCAAAATACCTCAACAAAATGGTATTGTTGAAAGGAAAAATAGAACTTTACAAGAGATGGCTAGATCAATGTTGTGTGAAAATTCTTTACCAAAATATTTTTGGGCTGAAGCTGTAAATATTGCTTGCTATGTAATGAATAGAATTCTCTTAAGACTTTTCATACGAAAAACACCTTTTGAACTCCTATTTGATAAAACTCCAATTGTTTACTTTAAGGTATTTGGCTGTAAATGTTTTATCTTAAACACTCATGATAATTTAGGAAAATTTGATAGAAAATCAGATGAAGGTATATTTCTTGGTTATTCATCAAATAAAAAGGCATATAGAGTTTATAATAAAAGAACATTGCATGTTGAAGAAACTATTCATGTGACATTTGATGAATCTAACATCTATCTTGAAAGAAGAAATGAAGATGATGTAGGTTCTTCAATAATGGATAATCAAACTCATCATCAAACACCAACTTTGGAAGAACATGCCAAAGAAGAAGAAATAATTGAGCAAGAACAAGATGGTCAACCAAGCAATGATCAAGAACTTCCAAAGGATCTAAGATATGCAAGAGGTCATCCTAAGGAGTAAATCTTTGGTGATGTCTCCCAAGGAGTTAAAACAAGGCGGTACTTTATTGACAACTTTGCTCTTTTATCACATATTGAACCTAAAAATATTGATGATGCATTGTGTGATGATTTTTGGATTATTGCCATGCAAGAAGAGCTAAATCAATTTGAAAGAAACAAAGTTTGGACTCTTGTTCCAAGACCTCTTGATCATTCTATAATTGGTATAAAATGGGTATTTAGAAACAAATTAAATGAACAAGGAGAAGTTTTAGAAATAAAGCTAGACTTGTTGCTGAAGGATTTAATCAAGAAGAGGGTATTGATTATGATGAAACTTTTGCTCATGTAGCTAGACTTGAATCTATAAGAATACTATTAGTCTATGCCTGTTTTAAAGGTTTTAAATTATTTCAAATGGATGTTAAAAGTGCATTCCTAAATGGTTTTATTGAAGAAGAGGTGTATGTGAAACAACCACATGGTTTTTTTCATGAAAAGTTTCCTAATCATATTTTCAAGTTAACCAAAGCTTTATATGGGTTAAAACAAGCTCCTAGAGCTTGGTATGAAAGATTGAGTGGATTTCTTCTTTCAAAAGGAAAAGTTGACACAACTTTATTTATAAAAACTTCTTGTACTAATGATTTCTTACTTGTGCAAATTTATGTTGATGATATTATTTTTGGTGCTACTAATACATCTCTTTGTGATGAGTTTGCTAAATTAATGCAAAATGAATTTAAAATAAGCATGATGGGAGAACTCAACTTCTTTCTTGGACTACAAATTAAGCAAACTAAGGATGGAGTTTTTATAAATCAAGCAAAGTACACCAAAGAGCTTTTTGAAAAGATTTGGAATGAATCAAGCAAAAGGGATAAGCACTCCAATGAGCTCATCAACCAAACTTGATAGAGATAAAAAGGTAAAAATGTTGGTGAAAATATATATAGAGGTATGATTGGAAGTTTACTCTATCTCATAGCAAGTAGACCAGATATTATGTTTGTTGTATGCTTATGTGCTAGATTTCAATCTTGTCCTAAAGAGTCAAATTTAATTTCCGTCAAACGCATTTTTCATTATTTGATTGATACATATGACTATGGTCTTTGGTTTTCAAAATCTTCATCATTTGATCTTGTTGGATACTCGGATGCTGATTCTGCTGGATGTAGAGTTGAACGTAAAAGTACTAGTGGTCATTGTTAATTTCTTGGAAGTTGTCTTGTGTCATGGTACAGTAAAAAACAAGCATGTGTGTCTTTGCCCACTGCAAAAGCTGAATATATTGCAGCTGGTAATTGTTGTGCTCAACTATTATGGATGCAGCATACATTACTTGATTATGGTATTAAATTCAATTGTGTACCTATATTGTGTGATAATACTAGTGCTATCAATTTAAGCATAAATCCCATTCAACATCCTAGGACTAAGCATATTGTGATTAAGCATCATTTTATTCGTGATCATGTTGCTAAAGGAGATATATGTTTGAACTATGTAAATACAAATGATCAAATTGCTGATATTTTTACCAAGCCTTTGGCTGAAGAAAGGTTTAATTATCTAAGAAGGTTTTTAGGAATCTCAAAGTTTAATTACTAATGAGTGTATTGAAGTTTTTCAAAAACAGGAAAAGTTTGGATGCACAATTCGGATGCATTGAGTAAAATTGCAACGTCCAAACTTTATCCAGAAAACTCTGGACACAAAAATTCAGACGCATGACAGAAAGTTCGGACATCCAAACTTTTTAAAACTGAAGAAACAGAAAAGTTCGGACGCAAGTTCGCATGCAGACCAAAAACTTCGGTCGTCCGAACTTTGCGGTTATAGCGGTTTTAAAGAAACCGAACAGGCCGTTACACACTATTTATCATTAAAACTTTCTCTCTTCTCAAATTCCACTCCCCTAATCTGCGTCCAAACCCTAATCTCTCTAAAATTTCACCGATTTCACATCAATCTATTCGGATTTTTGAGTTTCTAACCCTAAATACTTCTTAGATTTCACTGCATTTCATATAGAAAATCATCATGGTGAGAACTAAGAGAGAAAATTTTGAGAAAGGAAAAGGAAAGCAAAGGAAGGAGATGGAGGACAAATTCTCAATGAACCAAGAAGAATTAGAGTTCCTCAAACATCATCCAGAATAGACAGATTTGTCTCCATCAAAGCTGCATCAGAATTTGAAGATTGGAGTAAAAAATCTAGAAAGATTATCCCTGGAAACAAGGTGAATTTTGAAAATCTGTCAAGTATGGATAATGTGTTATCTCTGTTTAGTGATATTGTATGGAGTAATTTGTTAGTAATTGATGAAGAATACTATCCTGATCTCATATATGAATTCTATACAAACCTGAAAGAAGAAAGAATTGAACAGATAGGGGATGATGTGGTTCAGTGGTACTCATCTAGAGTATCCCAAGTAGATTTTGAATTCAATGATGCCTTGATTAATAGAATTTGTGGAGTAAGTGATATTGGAGAAAAGTACTTTTCTTTGGGACAACATTGTTATGACCGTGAATTGTTTACCTATGAAAGATTTGAGGAAGCCTTTACAAAAGGTAGACAGTTTAGGACTATAGAAGAAAGGGAAACCAAAGTTTTTGATGCTAGAGGAAGAGTTATGTATCATATGATAACAACCATGATTGTTCCTAATTTTGGTTGTTAGCAATAAGGGCAAATCATATTAGTTTTGAATAATGACAAACATTGATAAGGACTAAAATGCTTGTATGTTGAGTGATAGGATTGATTATTTGAGAAGCATGAAGTCTTATTGCCTTGGAGTCACAATGCAAGAACAACTCTACCATGCCAAAGGTGATTGAAGATTGAAGAGTATGTTCAAAAATAGTGAAGGCATTGAAGACTTAGAGTGTAGAGTTTTTATATTAAATAGGTATATTTTTCTGTAAACTCTACACTTGTATGCCTTAGGTTTTCGTTATTTGATTGATACATATGACTATGGTCTTTGGTTTTCAAAATCTTCATCTTTTGAACTTATTGGATATTCGGATGCTGATTATGTTGGATGCAAAGTTGAACGTAAAAGCACAAGTGGTTATTGTCAATTTCTTGGTAGTTGTCTTGTGTCTTGGTATAGCAAAAAGCAAGCATGGTATAGCTGCTGGTAGTTGTTGTGCTCAATTATTGTGGATGCAGCATACCTTACTTGATTATGGTCTTAAATTCAATTGTGTGCCTATACTATGTGATAATACTAGTGCTATTAATTTGAGCATAAATCCTGTTCAACATTCTAGGACAAAACATATAGAAATCAAGCATCATTTTATTCGTGATCATGTTGCTAAAAAGGACATATGCTTAGAATATATAAATACAAATGATCAAATTGCTGATATATTCACAAAGCCTTTAGCTGAGGAAAGGTTTAATTATTTAAGAAGACTTTTAGGACTTGTAAAATTCAATTACTAACATGTTTGTTTAAGTGTGACAAAGGTAAGAAAAATTTGGATGCATTGAGTGAAAATGGAATGTCAAAACTTTAACAGAAAAATTCTGGACAGAAAAGTTCGGACGCATGACAGAAAGTTCGGACGTCCGAACTTTCTGAAACTGGAGAAACAGAGAAGTTCAAACGCATGTTCGGATGCATACCAAAAAGTTTGGTCGTCCAAACTTTGCTGTTACAGCGGTTTTTAAGAAACCGACTAGCCGTTATTCACATAATTTAACATCCGAACTCTCTCCTTTTCAAAATTTCTCTCTACCCACTCACGTCCAAACATAAATACCTCTGTGATTTCACCATTTTCACATCAAAACACTTGAATTTTTGAATTCCTAACCCTAGATACTTCTCAAAACTCACTGCTTTTTTTTTTTTTGAAGATCAAAATGGCGAGAACAAAAGGAGCCAATGTTGAAAAAGGAAAAGGGAAGGCAAAGGCCAGTGAAGGAGGACGAACTCATCATGAACCAAGAAGAATTAGGGTTCCTCAATCATCCTCTAGTGCAGACAAGTTCATCTCAATTAAATATGCATCAGAATTTGAAGATTGGAACAAGAAATCAAGGAAAATCATCCCTGGAAACAGAGTTGATTTTGAAAAGCTCACAAATATGGGTAATGTCCTATCTTTATTTGGTGATATTGGGTGGAGTAATATGTTGAATGTTGATGAAGAATATTATCCTTCTCTTGTGTATGAATTCTATGCAAATCTGAAAGAAGAAAGAATAGAATATGAAGGAGAAAATGTTAATCAGTGGTATTCATCTAGAGTATCTCAAATAGATTTTGAATTCAATGATGCATTGTTGAATAGAATCTGTGATGTAAGTGATGTTGGTGCAAAATATTATTCCATGGGACAACATTGCTATGAAAGAGAGTTATTCGCCAATGCTAGATTTGAAGAGGCATTTACAAATGGCATAGAATTTAGAACAGTTAAGGAAAGAGAAATTAAGGCCTTGGATGCAAGAGGAAGATTTATGCATCATATGATAACTACCATGATTGTCCCTAACTTTGGACACAAAACATTTGTGGGAAATATTCATATGGTAATTATGCTGGCTTTGCATGAACATAGAAGATTAAACTTTGAATATATGGCATCAAAGCATATGTTTGGGGCTAGAAAGACTGATAACAAGGCTTTACCATATGGAAGACTTTTGACCAGAATTTTCAAATTTTTTCAAGTCAAACTTCCTGCTAGAGGACAAAATTTTAAAAGAGGTCAGATTTATACAAATGACTCTCTCAAGAGAATGCAATTGACCTTGGATGATGAGGGAATATGGAGAACTAAAAGAGAGACAACTCCAAAGAGAGTTGAAGCAGAGAAAAGTGAGAAAACTGAAGAAGAAGATGATGATGAGGCAGAAACATGGGCAAGAGAAATGAAGAGTAAGAGAAGGCATGATTCAACAAGTGAGGGGGAGCAACCTCCCTCCAAAAGAAGACTCTTTGAAGAAGAGCCAACTTCACAATCATATCCTACTGCTAGAGAAGGAACCAGTGCTGAAATTCATGAAGCACTAAACAACCACATGAAAGAAATGGAGAAAATGTATAATTTTTTTGAAACATTTGCTCCTATGGTGCTTGGAAAGCTAGATAGTTTGGAGAATAGAGTCAAGCACATTGAGGAAATATTGACAAGAAATCCTCAAAGTGATGAAGGGCCTTCTAGAACACAAGAGAAAAAGGATGATGAGTATGATGAAGATAGCAAGAAAGGTGAAAAAGACAGTGACAGTGATGATGAAGATGATGATGGTGATCAAGGGAATGGCAATGAGCAACTCATGGAGTCTCAAAGAGGAGATCAAGGATTGCAGTAAACTGGAGTCAGTCAAGAGGGAAGTCAAATCGCAAGAACTGAAATAGTGACTCCATCTGATCCAGCATATAGACATGGAAGAGTCAAACATGTTGCTGTCAAGAAAAAACCGAGAAAGGACTCTCCATCAACATCCAAAGACTAAGCATACATTCACTCTTCTCTTCATTTACTGTTTTTGCTGTTTATGAACATTTACTAGTTGTTTTCTATTCTCTTTCTATTTTTGCAATTTAACTTTCTGCAATTTATCATTTTTATTGCCATGTAATAGTTTTTTTTATGAAGCTCAATGATGAAACCTTAGAGTTGAGAGCTTCCTTTGGTAATTGTCAATCTCATTTTCATTTACCCCATCTTTGATTGATAACAAAAGGGGGAGAAGAATGATGGAAATGATGGCCGCAATGGATGTGCTGAAATCTGCATGATGTGCATGATGTGTGTTATGCATATTGCAATGAATGTGCTGAAATCTGCATGATGTGCATGATGTATGTTATGCATAATGGATGTTTTGTGCTAAATTTTGTGTTAAATATGCTGAAATGTGTGTGCTAATATGAGTATGTGATACGCTGAAAATTTGTTTTATAGCATATTTAACTGTATTGGTGTATTTAAACTTTAAACTGGAAGATTTATAATATGTGAAGATAGAATTTTAAAGTTTGGACTTGAAGTTTGGATGCAAACCAAAAGTTTGGATCATCCAAACTGTTTTGCCAAAACTGATTTTTCTGTTGTTCAAATTGTTTGAAAATTGTCTTAACATTTTCTATCATATTTGAACAACCTTAGGAAAACTTATTTTCAAAAATCAAAGCCTTCATCTCACATATTTTCCAGTTTGGACTTGAAACTTAAAAATTCGAATGCATCCATATTTGGTTGCCAAAAAGTGCTCTTTTGTAGTTCAAATTGATTCAAATCTATTTTAATCTCTTTTACTATGTTTGAATAACCTTTGGAAAGCTTATTTTCAAAAATTGAAGCTTTCATTTTACTTATTTTAAAGTTTGGACTTGAAATGTCAGAATTTGGATGCCTAGCATCTCAAGTCCAAAGTTGTTGAAAAATGAGCTCAATCTAAGGGGGAGCATTGCTAAACTTTTACAACCTTTAAAACTCTCTTAGAAGTTTTCTAAATACTTAAATGCTATATCTTCTATATGTAGTTGGAAGGAAGGAGGCAAATGAAGGTTGGTTGGGTCATAGGCTCATATTGAGCCTTTTGCATGTCAATGTGCTAAATTGGCTATTATCCATCATTGACATAAATGCTTCTTTGTACTACATTGTTTATATTCATCACATTTTGCATCAAAGTTTGTCATCATCAAAAAGGGGGAGATTGTTAGCCCTAAGGGCAAATCATATTAGTTTTAAATAATGACAAACATTGATAAGAACTAAAATGCTTGTATGTTAAGTGATAGGATTGATTATTTGAGAAGCATGAAGTCTTATTGCCTTGGAGTCACAATGCAAGAACAACTCTACCATGCCAAAGGTGATTGAACATTGAAGAGTATGTTCAAAAAGAGTGAAGGCATTGAAGACTTAGAGTGTAGAGTTTTTATGTTAAATTGGTATATTTTTCTGTAAACTCTACACTTGTATACCTTGGTTTCATTTGAATGCATGAGAGAGCATAAAACTTGTTTTTGAAATGATCTTAAATGAACTTTGTGTTAACAAGTATGTTTTTGGAATCTAAAATGATCTTAAAAAGATTTTGTGTAATCAAAATGTTCTTGGTAATGGTTTTTGTATCTAAATGTGTTTAAATGATGTGTCCATTCATGCAAAACGTTTTCAATGTTATTAACATTGATTTGAACAAGTTTTGACAAAGTCTAAAAAGTTTGGATGCAATTTTGGTCGTCCAAACTTTGGAAATGGTACTGTGCTTCCAGAGAATTTCGGACGCAAGTTCAGACGCATAAAGAAAAGTTCGGACGTCCAAATTTTTCCAGACAGCTTGGCAAAGTAAAATTCGGACGCAAGTTCGGATGCATAAAAGAAAGTTTGGACGTCCGAACTTTACTGTTACTAGCCGTTAATAGCCGTTTTATAGCTGTTGCATTTGATTTTTCACATCTATAAAAGCTATAAACTTCAGAATTTTTGTAACTCTTGAATCTTTATGAACTCCAAGCATTCCAAAAGCTTTTAGCAAACTTCAAAGCTCTCTTATCTTGTGTATTCAATTGATTATTAAAAAGGCATCAAAGTGTGAAGGTACAATATTGTGTAAACATCTACCAACAAGTGGTAACATCTACACACTCTTCTTTATCTATCAATTTGTGTTGTTCTACTAGCTCTAGCAAGGTTATCTTGATAACATAAAATTGTTTAGATAAGGGTGATCTTTGAAGTTGTGATTCAAGGTTGTTTGAGATATAAAACCATTGAGTTTGGTGAGCCTTGCATTGTAAAAGTTACTAGAAGAGGTTGTGAGTGTAAAACCATAGTGTGGTGAGACTCTCTTGTAATCTGTAAACCTGAGCTAATAGTAGAGTGTTTGAAATCCTTAAGTGTGAGCTTAAGGTAGTGGACGTAAATCTTGAGGATCGAACCACTATAAATTTCTTGAGTTCTTTGCTATTGCTTTCTTCATTGCTTTACTTTAAACTGTCTCTATTTTGCCTATATAATTTGTTCTTGGTCTAAAAGCATAAAAGGTTTTAATTTATTGAAAAATTAGCCAAATACCTAATTCACCCCCCCTCTTAGGTATTTCATTGGTCATAAATTATTTGTTGGAAATATACATATAATGGTTATGCTAGTTTTACATGAGTATAGAAGACTGAATTTTGGGTATATAGCAGTGAAGCATATGTTTAGTATTAAGAAGGCAGCCAACAAAGCTTTACCATATGGGAGACTTTTAACAAGAATTTTCAAGCATTTTCAAGTCAAACTTCCTATTAGGGGACAAGCTTTAAAAAGTGGACAAATTTATACTAATGATACCCTTAGAAGAATGCAATTGGTTCTTAATGAGGATAGTGTATGGAGGACTAAAAGAGAAACCCCTCCTAGAATAGCAGAGGCTAAAGAAAGTGAGAATACAGAAGAAGAAGAAAAAGATGAGACAGAAGCATGTGTAAGGGAAATGAAACAAAAAAGAAGCCATGATTCATCAAGTGAGGGGGAGCAACCTCCCTCCAAGAGAAGACTTTTTGAGGAAACACCTACTTCTCAGTCACATCCTAGCGTTGGAGAAGTTCCTACATATGAAGGAATTACTAGAGGAGACACCATTGTTGCTAAGGCATTCCAAGAAGCCTTAAACAATCACATTAAGGAGATTGAGAAAATGTATAAGTTCTTTGAAAGTTTTGCTCCTATGGTTCTTGGGAAGCTGGATGGTTTGGGAAATAGAGTGAAACACATTGAGGAAATGTTAACAAGAAATACTCAAAGTGGTGAAGGACCCTCTAGAATTCAAGAAAAGAAAGATGATGATAAAAGAGATGAGGAAGACGAGAACAAGGAAGAAGAAAAGGCTTATGACAGTAACAAGGCTAATGACATAGATGATGATGATGACCAAGGAAATGACCATGAGCAAGCTGTTGAGTCACAAAGAGGAGATCAAGAAGAGCAGCAAACTGGAATCAGTCAAGAAGGGAGTTTGATTGCAAGAGCTGAAGTGACATCACCATCCAATCCAACATTCAGCCAAGGAAGAGTAAAGCATGTGGCAATCAAGAAAGGATCAAGAAAGAAATCTCCATCAACATCACAAGACTGAGCATTTCTTTTATCTTATCTCTATTTACTACTTTTATTTGTTTTTGATATACTTAGTCAAACTTATGAACAATGGTTTATGCAATTTCTCTGTTTTTCTGCTTTAAATTCTAAAATTTAAAATGTTTAATATGACTTGTGTAATAGTTGAAGCTCGATGATGAAACCTTAGTTTGATCACCCCAAGCTTAATTGCTACTATTAAATGGGAGAAAAAGTTGATTTACAAACATATGCTAAACCCGGTAGTTACTTTTTTTTTTTTATTTTGTTGAATATACTAAACTATTAATCTCATTTTCATTACCCCATCTTTGAGTGATGACAAAAGGGGGATAAAAGAATGATGTATGCAATGTGATGTCTGCAATGTGAGCAATGTGATGTCTGCAATGTGATATGTATTTTTTTTCAATGATATGCACTGTGATGGCAATATGTGTAATATGCTCTGCATTTAAATTGAAATTGATTTCTACAAACCTTGAGATAAGGTTAAGTTGAGATTTTTGAAATCTTGATGATGGTTTGTAACTTGACCTATAAAATTGGTTGATTTCATGAAATGCATAAGTTTTGTGGTTTTGCAAAGCTAAAATGAAGATCATAGCTCATTTACAAGTGCAAAATCACCTTTCCAAAAGATTGGACTTGACGTTCGGATGCATCCAAACTTTCTTGCCAAAAGTGTTTTTCTGTTGTTTAAATTGTTTGAAAACTATCTAAATCTTTCCTATCATATTTGAACAACCTTAAGAAAACATACTTTCAAAAATTGCAGCCTTCATCTCATATGTTTTAAAGTTCGGACTTGGAATTTCAAAAGTTCGGATGCATGCTTCAGAAATTCGGATGCATCCATATTTTGTTACCAAAAAGTGCTCTTTTGTTGTTCAAATTGATTCAAATATATTTTAATATCTTCTACTATGTTTGAACAACCTTAGGAAAGCTTATTTTCAAAAATTGAAGCTTTCATTTCACTTATTTTACAGTTCGGACTTCATATGTCAAAATTCGGATGCATAGTATCTCAAGTCCAAACTTGTTGAAAAATGAGCACAATCTAACGGGGAGCATTGTTAAACTTTTACAACCTTTAAAACCTCTCTTAGAAGTTTTCTTAATGCTTAAATGCTATATCTTCTATCCTAGTAGTTGGAAGGAATGAGGCAAAAGGAGGTTGGTTGGGTCATAGACTCATATTGAGCCATTTGAATGTCAAAGTACTAAATTGGTTATTATTTACCATTGAAATCAATGCTTCTTTGTTCTAAATTGTTTAAATCCATCACATTTTGCATCAAAGTTTGTCATCATCAAAAAGGGGGAGATTGTTAGCCTTAAGGGCAAATCATGTAGTTTGATTAGTTTTGATTTATGACAAACATTGATAAGGACTAATATGCTTGTATGTTGTGTGATAGGATTTTTGGATTGAGATGGAAGCAAGTCTCATAGCCTTGGATTTCAAAATGCTAAGGACAACTCTAATGTGCTCAAAATCATGGATATAGAGCATGTTTTATGAATAAGAAGGCTTTGAAGAATATAGTGTAGGGTTGCATTTGCATAAATAGGTATATTCTTGTAAACTCTACAGTTGTGTGTCTTGGAATCTATTGAATGCATAAGAGCATAAAACTTGTTTGTGAATCATAAATGGCTTTGAGTAAAATCTTAATGATCAAATGTCTTGATAACAGTTTTTAAGTTCAAAAGAGTTTGTATGATATATCTTTTGATCCTAAATGATTTCAAACATTTTAAGATTGATTTTCAAGTATTTTCACGAAGTTTGGACGCAAGTTCGGACGTCCAAACTGTGACATGGTTACTGTTTTTCTAGAGAGGTTCGGACGAAAGTTCGGACGCAAGAGTCAATGTTCGGACGTTCGAACTTTGCCAGACAACATGTCACAGAGAAGTTCGGAACAAAGTTTGGACGCAAAGGAGCAAGTTCGGACGTCCGAACTTCCCTGAAACTAGCCGTTACTAGCCATTTTATAGCTGTTTAAACTGATTTTTAAACTCTATAAAAGCCATAAACTCTATAATTTTTGTAAGTTTTGAATCTCTGAGAAATCTAAACATTCTAAATCATTTGCAAACATCAAACCTCTCTTTTGTATTGTGCTTTCAATTGATCATTCAAGATTCCAAAGATAACAAAGTGAAGAAGTGCTACATTGTGTAATTATCCACCAAGAAATGGTAACATCTTATTCATTCTTCATCTTAATTCTATTTTCTACTTGCTCAATATACAAGGTTATCTTGTAACGTAAAATCCTTTTGGTAAGGGTGGGCCATCGACTAGATTAATCAAGGTTGTGGTGTAAAACCTGTGTGTGGGTGAGCCTTGGATTAGATTGGTCTTTAGGTTGTCTTTAGATATAAAACCTTTATGGAAGGGTGAACCTTTTTTGTAGAATTTCAAAAGAGGTTGTGAGTGTAAAATCATTGTGTGGTGAGCCTCTTATGTAATTGTTGAACTTGAGCATATAGTAGATTCTTTGAAATCTTTGAGTGTAGACTCAAGGTAGTGGAGGTAGATCTTAAGAAGATCGAACCACTATAATTGCTTGTGTTCATTGCACTTGATTTGTTTATTGCCTTGTTGATTTGATCATTCTCTTATCAAGTTAAGTAATCATAATTTGCACCAACTAAGTTTATAAAGGAAATAGTTTTTGAAAATTATCCAAAGACCTAATTTACCCCCCTCCCTCTTAGGTCTTTCAAAACCATTAGTCGAGCCTTATGCCTGTTGATCGAGTCATCAGATTTTGTCTTTAACTTATATAACCATTTACAGGAATGGGTTGTAGTCCCTTTGGTCTTAGCACTAAGTCCTATGTCTCATTTTGTCTTAGTGCTTGAATCTCTTCCTTTATTGTCGTTCTTCATTCTTTCTTCTGAGATGCTTCCTCATATGTGTTAGGTTCTTTTACGATATTCTCGACCATTGCAAACTTAGGATTTGGTATTTTTTGCCTATTAGATAGTCGTAGTTGTGGACTAGCTTCCTCTTCTTAATCTTCGACTTTGTACTGACTCAGCCTCTAATCTTCTGCTGTTTTGTGTGCTCCAGTTTTCCAAGGATTCTTTGCTACTTTGATATTTGTTCTTGTGGTGATGATTCTTTATCTTCTTCTAGACTGTGAAGAATCTCTCCCTAGCTCCTCTAATCTTACTTCGATATCTTCCCCAATTTTCTTGGAGTCTAGTAATTGCAAGGCTTGAGATGATCACCAAGAGAATATTTCATCGAACACGACATCTCTAAATACATAGCATTTGTCTCTGTCTAGATTACAACAAATCCATCCCTTTCTAAAAGGATCGTATCCTACGAAGATGCAGCAAATAGTCTTCTTGTCGAACTTCTTAAATAGTTAGGCACAAACATATAATAGACACATTCGAATACCCGAAAGTGAGACACACAAGGTTTCTTTTTCAAAAGCTTCTCATAGGGAGAAATAAAACTGAGTATTGCTTGTGCAAGCGTGTTAGTAATACACTACTATCTTTATACATTCTGTCCAAAAGTGTGGTTGTATATTCTTGGCACTTAGCATGTTTTCTACAAGTCTCTACTAAATACCTATTCTTCCTTTCTACACTCCATTTCGATGTGCGGTGTTCGGACATGTCAACTGTTGTTGAATCTTATTCTTCTTCTAGAATCTTATTCGTTGCCATTATCTATACAATGGCATTGTATCTGATGAACTAAATCATCCTTCAAATTTTCCTTGAAAGTTTTTAATTTTTCATATGCCTTCGATTTTTCTTTCATGAAATCTATCCAGACGTACAAAGAGTAGTCATTGATAAATATTATCATATCTTCATAGCTACTTATCGATGGTTGCTTAATTGGTCCAAACACGTCTAAGTATGCAAATTCCAATGGTATCTTTACTAAAAAATTAGACTCCTCATATGGCAGTTGGTGTGCTTTTCCGAACTTCTAATTGTATTAGCCCATTAAGCATTGCCTTCTTCATCATTGCCTTTAAACTGGTATAGCTCACATGTCCCAATTGTGGTGCTATAAATCCAGTGTCTCATTCTTTCTTATCTTGTCTGCATACTTTGTTTCTGCTAACATTACATAAATTGACTCTAGTTTTATGTCCTTCCATGATTGGTAGTCCTATGGCTTTAGTTGGTGATAAACCCTCAGGTCCTTCAGTCTAAAAACCATGAAATTACCAACTAATGTTAAGTGTGATACTGAGTCTTTTATTCCCTTGTAATTCCATCAGCTTTTATTCTCATAGGAACATAGGGACCTTTCTCAATGATACTCCACAAATCAAAGTTAATAGAACAAATAAAAATTCTAATTCTAGATTTCCAAAATGTAAAATTAGAACCATCAAATAAAGGAGGTCTATTTGTAGAGGAACCTTCCATATAAGGCAAATTTGATAAAATAGCCATAGAATCTTACTTCTAGGTTGTTAGACCTTAAAAAGAAGACCTTGCTCTGATACCAATTGAAAGACCTAAGAGGGGGGTGAATTAGGTCTTTGGCTAATTATCAAAATCTTTTCCTGTTTTGCAAATCCTTTGCCTTAATAAAAGCTCTTCTTCAAATTTACAAACTCTAAGTTTATATGTGATTTAATGGTTGAGACAAGATGATCAAACAATAAATTCACAACCAATCAATCAACAACTAAGAACAAATAATAATAACATAAGTATGTAAACAAGTAAAGCTATAAACAAATGAACACACGATTTATAGTGGTTCGATCTCTCCAAGATCTACATCCACTACCTTGAGTCCACACTCAAGGATTTCAATCAATCCACTATATGCTCAATTTCAACAATTACATAAGAGGCTAACCACACTATGGTTTTATACTCACAACCTCTTCTAGTAATTATACAAACAAGGTTCACCCTTCCACAAGAATTTTATATCTAAAGACAACCTCAAGACTAATCTAATCCAAGGCTCACCCTCACACGGGTTTTACACTACAACCTTGATTAATCTAGACTATGGCTCACCCTTAACGCAAAAGGGTTTTATGTCACAAGATAACCTTGCAATGAGCTAGTAGAAAAACAGAATTAAAATGAAGAATGGAGTTTGGATATTACCAATACTTCTTGGTGGATAATTACAATTGCTATCACCACTTCACCTTTGCCTTTGGAATCTTGAATGTACACCTTTGAGCACAAGACAATTTGAGAGCTTTTCAATTTAATTTGATGTAAAACAAGTTAGAGCATGTCAGATTTGTTAAGTTCAAAGTTATACTAAAAAATCTGAAGTTTATGGCTTTTATAGAATTTGAAAATCAGTTCAAACGGCTATAAAACGGCTAGTAACGGCTAGTTTCAGGAAAATTCGGACGACCGAATTCTGCGTCCGAATTTTTCGGATGACTGAATTTTTCCTACTGCGTCCGAATCTTCTTCCGAATATCTCTGGAAGAACAGTGACCATGCTGAAGGCCAAAATTCGGACGACCGAATTTCATGGAATTGTGTTCAAACTTTGTAAAATCATTTGAAATCAATCTTCCAAGTATTTGAAATACATTTTATATATATAGATAACTTATTTAGACAAATATAATTTGAAAACCACAATCAAACTCATTTGATCATTTAAAGTTTACTTAAAAACTTTTAGAACACAAAACCACATTTGCTAAAGATTCATTCAAAGTCTTTTTAAACTTAAGAAACCAATTTTATGCTCTCTTATGCATTCAATAGACTCCAAGACATACAAGTGTAGAGTTCACATAGATATTACCTATCATCATACCTACTCTACACTTCAAGTCTTCAATGCCTTGAGTTTATCTTTGAATACACCTCAAAAGACTCTTAGCTTAATGAGGTTGTTCTTTGCTCTTCCTCTTGAAGGCAATGAGACTTCAAACTTCTTTCTTCACAAATCTTATCACACAATATAAACATATTAGTTCTCATCAATATTTGTCATGAATCAAAATTACATGATTTGCCCTTAGGGCTTACAATCTCCCCCTTTTTGATGATGAAAAACTTTGATGCAATATGTGATGGATTTAAACAGATTAGCACAAAGAAGTATTGATGTCAATGATAGAAATCAACCAATTTAGCATATTGACATACAAAAGGCTCAATATGAGCCTATGACCCAACCAACCTCCATTAACCTCTTTCCTTCCAACAACTAGGATAAAAGATATAGCATTTAATCATTACGACAACTTCTAATAGAGGTATTAAAGGTCAGAAAAGATTAATATTGCTCCCCCTTAGATTGTGCTCATTTTTCAACAAGTTTGGACTTGAGATGCTATGCATCCGAATTTTGACATATCAAGTCTGAATTGTAAAATAAGTGAAATGAAAGTGTTAGCCCTAAGGGCAAATCATGTAGTTTTGATTAATAACAAATATTGATGAGGACTAATATGCTTGTATGTTGTGATAGGATTGTTGGATTAAGAAGTATGAAGTCTCATTGCCTTGGAGCTAGCAATGCATGAACAACTCAAATATGTCAAAGTGATTAAAGATTGAAGAGTTTGTTCAAGATTAATGAAGGCTTTGAAGACATGAAGTGTAGGTGACATGTGGTTAATAGGTAAATATTGTAAACCCTACACTCTTAAGCCTTGGAATCTATGAGTTGCAATTGAGAGCACAAAACTTGATTTAAATAGTTTCAATGGTTTTGAACTTACCTAAATTATCAAGTTTTCATAAATGGTTTTTGCACATAAAAGATCTTTAATGACTTATCTTTAAGGCTAGAATGTTTTCCAACTTGTTTGAATTGATTAGAACATGTTTTGACAAAGTTTGAAAAATTCGGATGCAAGATTCGGACGCTAGATCCAAAAAATTCGATCGTCCGAATTTTGTAGCAAAAAGTTTGCTACTATTTTTCCGAGAGATATTCGGAAGAAGATTCGGACGCAGCCAAAAAATTCGGTCGTCCGAATTTTGGCCTTCAAGCATGGTCATCTGTTCTTCCGAGAAATTCGGAAGAAGATTCGGACGCAGCAGAAAAAATCTGGTCGTCAAGAAAAATTCGACGCTGACTCGGGTCATCCGAATTTTCTGAAACTAGCCAGCTATTAGCACGCTTTTATGAACGCTTTGAACTGATTTTTGAATTCTATAAAAGCCATAAACTCCAGATTTTTTAGCGTAACTTTGAACAAAAAGAAATCCTTGAAGCTCTAACTTGTTTTACATCAAAATTATATCAAAAGCTCTCAAATTGCCTTGTGCTCAAAGATTGAAATTCAAGATTCCAAAGGCAAGAAGTGAAGTGGTGCTAGCAATTGTATTCATCCACCAAGAAGTGTTGGTAACATTCAAATTCTCTCTTTATAATTGTTGTGATTGATACAAGGTTGTCAAGAGACATAAAACCCTTGTGGAGGGTGAGCCATAGACTAGATTAATCAAGGTTGTTTGGGTAAAACCCATTGGTGAGGGTGAGCCTTGGATTAGATTGGTCTAGGTTGTCTAGTGACATAAAACTCTTAGTGATAAGAGTGAACCTTGTTTATTATATTGAAAAGAGGTTGTTGTGGTAAAACCCATTGAAGGGTGAGCCTCTTGTGTAATTGCTTGGATTAAGCTCATAGTGAATTGGTTGAAATCCTTGAGTGTGGACTCAAGGTAGTGGATGTAGATCTTAGAGAGATCGAACCACTATAAATCGTGTGTTCAATTCTTTATAGCTTTGCTTGTTTACATACTTGTATTATTATTATTTGTTCATTGTTGGTGATTGATTGGTTGTGAGATTATAATTTTATAATCTTGTCTTAACCATCAAATCACATATAAACTTGAAGTTTGTGATTTTAAAGAAGAGCTTTTATTAAGACAAAGGATTTGCAAAAAGAGAAAAGATTTTCGATAATTAGCCAAAGACCTAATTCACCCCCCCTCTTAGGTCTTTCAGAAAGCTTCAATTTTTGAAAATAAGCTTTCCTAAGGTTGTTCAAACATAGTGGAAGAGATTAAAACAAGTTTGAATCAATTTGAACAACAATAGAGCACATTTTGGCAACAAAAGATGCATGCATCCGAATTTCAAAACATGCATCCGAATTCTTAAACCTTGCATTCGAATTTTTTAAATCTTAAGTCCAAACTGCAATAAATTCAATATAATGAATGTTTAAAGTGAAATAAAGTGTTCCTAAGGTTGTTCAAACATAATGGAAGAGATTAAAACATATTTGAATCAATTTGAACAACAAAAGAGCACATTTTGGCAACAAAATATGGATGCATCCGAATTTTTTAAACATGTATCCGAATTTTGAATCATGCATCCGAATTTTAAGATTTCAAATCCAAAATGTAAAATATGTGAGATAACAACTTTAATTTTTGAAAATAAGCTTTTCTAAGATTGTTCAAATATGATAGGAAGGATTAAAATAGTTTTCAAACAATTTGAACAACAGAAAAGACATTTTTGACAAGAAGATCTTGATGCGTCCGAATTTTTGGTCTGCATTCGAATTTCAAGTCCAAATTTTTGGAAACAAGTTGAAAAGGTGATTTTTCATTTTCAAATGAACTATAGAAGTACTCAAATATGTATAGCTACAATAGCACTCATTTTATCTTTGCAAAACCACAAAACTCATGTATTTAATTGTTTTCATGATGTAATGTAAAGTCATAGGTCAAGTCAATAACCATGATAAAAAGTTCACAATCCCAACTTAACCATTTTCAAAATCTCAGAAAACAATCATTTTAAATTTCAAATGCAACCAATTAGTTTCACAGTACACATTCATAGCACATTCACATTACACATCACAATTACATCAAGCAATTGCAGTACAACAAACACATAGCATGTTTTGTTCTTTCTCCCCCTTGACATATGCATGGATTTTCAGAAAATTCACACATTTTCTATTCATGCATGAGGAATTCCACTGCTATTTCATATTTTCACACATTTTGTCATCACATTTCTTCTCCCCCTTTTGTCATCACTCAAAGATGGGGTTAATGAAAATGAGACAATATGTATCACATATAAGCGATGATATTGATCAACTCTCATTTGGCAATTTAGCAATGTGTTGACCAACTCTTATAAACAAGTATAGTTCTAGTCAAATAATTATCATCCTAACAGCAATAATCATTATGTAGCATCTCAACAATAATAAATTGACTTCTTCTCTCCCTTTTTATCAGCAATTTAAACTTGAAAGTGAGAGTACTTGGACAACAAAAGTGAAACAAAAGAAGCTCTTATCACAAAGATTTCACATATTGAGCTTCAAAACATTATAATGACTAGAAAGGCACAAGTAAATTTCAATGTTAAAGCATAACATGTGCATTAAGTCATAATCTAAAATAAGCAACAAAATAGAGTTTAGGGATAGAAAGGCTTAGTCTTTGGATGTGCTTCATGGTCTTCACTTCCAAATTTGTTTGTTATGATGGCCATGTCTCCCTTGATCTCTATATGATAAGGTCCTTCATTTGTTGATTTCTTGCTTGTGTATTTCTGCTTTGGAAAGCTCCCCAATCGAGAGGATCTTGGATCTTCTTTCTTTGAACCACATTTTCTTCCTCCCTTGGCTGAAGGAAATTGGTGATGGATTTGTGATTTGACTTTGTTAAACTCCCTTCACCTCCTTCTTCTTGCTTGTTCTCTTGAGCTTTACCCCTTTGTTTGTTCTTCATTCTCATGCTCTTCTTCTTTTGGGATGCTTCACTGCCTTTTCCTTCATCTTTTGTATTCTTCTTTTGCAATAAATTGATAGTCATATCAATTTTTACTATCATTACTATCATTCTTATTGCTGCCATCTCTTTTCTTCTTCTTTGGTTTTATAGGAACTTACACCATTTAAAACCACTTGAGAAGTCTTTCTCAAGTCTTCTTCCATATTCTTGACTTTAGCTCCTAAACCATCAAATTTGCCAAGAATCATCGTGAGCAAAAGACTTGAAGAATTTGTCCAGACTTCTTCATTTTCTCTACATGGTTGTTCAATGTCTCTTGAAACACCTTGGCAACTATGGTATCACCTGTAGTGAGATTATCATCTTCAACTTCTTTTTCTTGAATAGAGAGTACCTCTTTAAATAGTCTTCTTTTGTGGAAGGTTGGTCCCCCTCACTTCATGCCACATTTTAGTTTTCCTTTTGCAGCAAGGATTTCCTCTTCATCCTCTTCTTCTTCATCATTTTCTTCTTCCTCAAACTCCTCACATTTTTGTTAATAGTCTACCATACAATAAGGCTTTTCAAATCTTTCATTTGCGAACAATTCATGAATAAAGCAATGATGTCCCAATGAGTAATATCTTGCCTCATTATCATCTACTCCACAAATTTTGTTCACCAAGGCATCATTGAACTCAAAGTCCACTTGAGATACTTTAGAGGAATACCATTGAACTACATTATTCCCCTCATGTTCGACTCTCTCTTTCTTAAAGGAGTTTCTGCATTTGTTCTCCATATTCCATCCTTATCAACCATTTCGGATAGTTTGATGACATCCACCTTGTGACTTGGATTTATCATATGGTTACTTTTTGTCCAATTATCAAGTTCAGTAGCAGTCTCCACTATGACAAATCTATCCAGCCATGACATGCTTTGCAAAACATGAACTTTCCTTAGTTCATTGATCACTGATCCTTCTTCTCTTTCTTTGGCTTTTCCCTTTCCTTTTCCTATGCTTGGCTTTAGTGTCCTCACCTGGAGCTACAACACTTGAATACACTCATTAGTTATTGAATTTTGAAATTTCTATGCTTCTTCTAAGATTGGTCAAACCTTTCTTCAGCCAATGGCTTAGTAATGATATCATTAATTTGTTCATTAATGCAAACATACTTTAAACAAGTATTACCCTTAGTAGAGTGATCTCTAATGAGATTAAGTTTGATCTCTATATGCTTTGTCCTAGTTTGTTGAATAGTATGATGATCAAATTTATTGCATTAGTGTTATCACATAACATAGCCACACATTTGAAATATAGATCATAATCACTTAGAGTATCAATACAGTAATAGAGAATGTGTTTAACAACAATCAAATGAAACTCTTTAGGACAAGATGAAATCTAGCACACAAGCACATGACAAACATAATATTGGCTCTTCTTGCTGTCAAATAGAGTTGACTACTCCTATGAAACCATTTTATTCTTGTCAAGCATAGTTGATAAACTTATGGATGCTTATACCTTAACTTGATTCATAAAATTGCCATCCTTGGTTTGCTTGATTTGTAGGCCAAGAATGAAATTGAGTTTTCCTATCATGCTTATTTCAATTTTACTTTGCATCAACTTGGAAAACACATCACAAAGTGAAGTATTAGAAGCACAAAAATTGTATCATGTATTAGGACAAGTTATAGATCATTGTTGCATGAGGATTTTATAAAAGGGTAGTTTCAGTTTTCCTCTTGAAAATCTTTTGAAAGAAGGAAACTACTCAAGGAAACTAGGGGCTGATTTTAAACCATTCAAAAATTAGGATAGTTTGAAAATATGGTTAGGAAACTTTTCATGAGCAAAACCTGGTGATTGTTTCACATAAACCACTTCCTCAATAGAACCATTTAGAAAAGCACTTTTGACATTCATTTGAAATAACTTAAAGCAATTACAAGTCAAAAGCATTCTTATGGACTCAAGTCTAGCATTCGGAACAAAGGTTTCATATCATAATCAATTTCCTCTTCTTGATTGAATCCTTAGGCAATAAGTCTAACCTTGTTTCTAACAACTTCTCCGGATTCAATAAGTTTATTTCTAAAAACCATTTAGTTCCAATAATAGAATGATCATGAGATTTAGGAATATCCAAAATATTGTATCTTTCAAATTTATTTAATTCCTCTTGCATAGCAATAATCCAAAAATCATCACACAAGGCATCATCAATACTTTTAGGCTCATATGAAATAAAAGAATAAAGTTATTGATAAAATACCGTCTTATTTTTACTCCTTGGGAGATATCACCAATGATTTGCTCCTTAGGGTGGCCTTTGTGGATATCATAAGTTCTTTGAAAGCTCTTGGTCACCACTAGGTTGGTCATCTTGATTTTGTTCTATCATTTCTTCCTCATTGGTATGATTCTCCAAAGTTGGTGCTTGAAGATGAGTTTGATATTCATTCATAGATGTACCTACATCATATTCATCTCTTCTTTCCAAGCAAATGTAAGATTCATCAAAACAAACATGAATGGTTTCCTCATCATGTAAGGTTCTTTTTATTGTAAATTCTATATGCTTTTTCGTAAGAAGAATAGCTAAGATATATCAATATCCATTTTTCTACCAAATTTAAGTAAGTTGTCACAATAATTTAAGATAAGACATTTATAACCAAACATTTTAAAATATGCAACTTGAGGCATTCTATAAAAAAGAAATCAGAAGATGTTTTTCTTCAAAATGATCTTAAAAGAATTCTATTTATCATAGCATGTGGTGTTTAAGGCTTTGGCCCAAAAATATTTTTGAAGAAGAATTTTCACAAAGCATAGACTTAGCCAATTTCTGCAAAGTTCAAAATTTTCTTTAAATAACACCATTTTATTGTGGAGCTTTTTCAGTTGAAACAATTATATGAAATTCAATTTTCAAAGCAAATTTTGTAAAGACTTTGTTGTAAAATTCTCCCATTGTCACTTGTGAAACACTTCTCCAATTTTCAAGGGAGGTTTGAACCTTTTTGAATAATTTTACAAACTTATGAAACACTTAATCTTTTCTAACAATGAATAATGCTAAAATGAATATTTAGAAATCATCAACTACTAGTAAGGCATACTTCAAGTCATCAATACTAGAGTTCCATATAAGTCCAAAACAATCCATTTGAAGAAGCTCAAGATGTTTTGAGGTCTAAAATCATTTTCATGGGTTTGAAAGATTCTTTTGTTTGTTTTCCATATGGACAAGTATCTCAAAGACAATTTTCTCAAAACACATTTTTAGCAATCCTCTAACTAAATCTTGATAGAAAAGTTTGTTCAACAAATCCATGTTCACATGACCAAATCTTTTATGCCAAGAAAATCATTATCATAAGCAACAAGACATTCAAGCTTATCAAGATAAAACACATATTCAAAAATTTGTAAGTGATTGATCAAAATCACAAAATATCATTTTGTCATATAAGTTCGGGCGACCGAACTTATGGTCTACATCCAAACTTCATGTCCAAACATTTTGTAAAGTTTCATAAATATGTTTTTGGCCAAGCAAATGCATAGATATTCAATCATAGCTATATTAATCATTTTATCATGACATATAATCAATTTCAAGAACATATCTACCATGAATTCAATCTCATATCATCAATGTTACCTAATCAACTTCATAAAAGCAATGGACAAGTTATGGTTGGCAAATTTTCAAAGCTAAACAAAATGGATTCTCAACTGAAACTTTGCATGTTAGAATTTTAACTTCTTATTCATTGTCACACAATTGACTAATGCTAATCAAGTTATAGTTCAAATCAGCAATAAGCCACATTTGTTTAAAAAGAAGAAAGAAACCTTTACCAACATTGGTTACTCCAAGAATTCTTCCTTTCTTCTTGTCTCAAATACAAATCCTTCATTGTTTGTCTTGACTTTGATTATGAATGTGATGTTTTCTGTTATTCTTTAAGCTAACATCATCAATATACCCCTTTAGTAGTGCTTGAGTTTGAATTGAAGTGTACCTGCAATAAGGAGAAGAAGTATCCTTTGGTACCCATACTTTCTTGGGTCCATGGGGGTTAGTAATAATTCCTTTAACTCTCCAAATAGTTTTAACACCATTTTCTATTTTTCTTTTAACGAAGCACCTAATGGCTTTGTGTCCATGTTTTCCACAATATGTACAACAAGTATGAGGCATTGAACTAGAAGTAGCTTTAACAAAAAAAATTTTATATTTAGGCACATTGTTTACATAATTATAGCCAAGACCATTTTTAAAAAGAGGAGATCTTTGAGCTCCAAGAATTTTATCAAGATTGTCCCTTCCTTTTGTAAATTTTTCTATACATAATGTAAGCTCATCAACCTTATTTTTCAAAGTCTCATGATCAACAAGCATTCTTTCAAGAGACAAAATCTTTTCACAAAGAATCTTATTTTCAAGGGACAAGTTTTGTAAAGAGACATTTAAAACTTCTTTTTCAATATTCAAACATTCAATAGATTCAAGAAGCTTTTTGTTTTCACAATATAATTTTGAATTTTCATTCAATAAATCATTAATTTTGAATTCATTTCCTTATTTCTTTTTGAAGCATTTTTTAATTCTTCATACATTTCAACAAGTAGTTCACTAGGATCATCTACATCATCAACATCATCATCACAACAAGTAGAGGTAGAATGAGTTGATTGTACCTCATCATTTATTGCCATGAAACACATATTGGCTCTTTCCTCGTGTGTTGCTTGTAGAAGCCTCCACATATCTTGAGCGGTGTCACATTCACTCACTCTATTGTATTCATTCACGTCCAATGCACAACTCAAGATGTTCATTGCTTGGTAGTTTAATGTTATCTTTCTTGAGTCGTTCTCATCAAGTTCCTCCATAGACTTTTGTTCCCTTGTAATTCCATCAGCTTTTATTCTCATAGGAACATAGGGACCTTTCTCAATGATACTCCACAAATCAAAGTTAATAGAACAAATAAAAATTCTAATTCTAGATTTCCAAAATGTAAAATTAGAACCATCAAATAAAGGAGGTCTATTTGTAGAGGAACCTTCCATATAAGGAAAATTTGATAAAATAGCCATAGAATCTTTACTTCTAGGTTGTTAGACCTTAAAAAGAAGACCTTGCTCTGATACCAATTGAAAGACCTAAGAGGGGGTGAATTAGGTCTTTGGCTAATTATCAAAATCTTTTCCTGTTTTGCAAATCCTTTGCCTTAATAAAAGCTCTTCTTCAAATTTACAAACTCTAAGTTTATATGTGATTTAATGGTTGAGACAAGATGATCAAACAATAAATTCACAACCAATCAATCAACAACTAAGAACAAATAATAATAACATAAGTATGTAAACAAGTAAAGCTATAAACAAATGAACACACGATTTATAGTGGTTCGATCTCTCCAAGATCTACATCCACTACCTTGAGTCCACACTCAAGGATTTCAATCAATCCACTATATGCTCAATTTCAACAATTACATAAGAGGCTAACCACACTATGGTTTTACACTCACAACCTCTTCTAGTAATTATACAAACAAGGTTCACCCTTCCACAAGGATTTTATATCTAAAGACAACCTCAAGACTAATCTAATCCAAGGCTCACCCTCACACGGGTTTTACACTACAACCTTGATTAATCTAGTCTATGGCTCACCCTTAACGCAAAAGGGTTTTATGTCACAAGATAACCTTGCAATGAACTAGTAGAAAAACAGAATTAAAATGAAGAATGGAGTTTGGATATTACCAATACTTCTTGGTGGATAATTACAATTGCTATCACCACTTCACCTTTGCCTTTGGAATCTTGAATGTACACCTTTGAGCACAAGGCAATTTGAGAGCTTTTCAATTTAATTTGATGTAAAACAAGTTAGAGCATGTAAGATTTGTTAAGTTCAAAGTTATACTAAAAAATCTGAAGTTTATGGCTTTTATAGAATTTGAAAATCAGTTCAAACGGCTATAAAACGGCTAGTAACGGCTAGTTTCAGGAAAATTCGGATGTCCGAATTCTGCGTCCAAATTTTTCGGACGACTGAATTTTTCCTGCTGCGTCCGAATCTTCTTCCGAATTTCTCTAGAAGAACAGTGACCATGCTGAAGGCCAAAATTCGGACGACCAAATTTTTTGGCTGCGTCCGAATCTTCTTCCGAATTTCTCTGGAAGAATAGTAGCAAACTTTTGCTACAAAATTCGGACGACCGAATTTCATGGAATTGTGTTCAAACTTTGTAAAATCATTTGAAATCAATCTTCCAAGTATTTGAAATACATTTGATATATATAGATAACTTATTTAGACAAATATAAGTTTGAAAACCACAATCAAACTCATTTGATCATTTAAAGTTTACTTAAAAACTTTTAGAACACAAAACCACATTTGCTAAAGATTCATTCAAAGTCTTTTTAAACTTAAGAAACCAATTTTATGCTCTCTTATGCATTCAATAGACTCCAAGACATACAAGTGTAGAGTTCACATAGATATTACCTATCATCATACCTACTCTACACTTCAAGTCTTCAATGCCTTGAGTTTATCTTTGAATACACCTCAAAAGACTCATAGCTTAATGAGGTTGTTCTTTGCTCTTCCTCTTGAAGGCAATGAGACTTCAAACTTCTTTCTTCACAAATCCTATCACACAATATAAATATATTAGTTCTCATCAATATTTGTCATGAATCAAAATTACATGATTTGCCCTTAGGGCTTACAAATCTCGATGAAATGTCCTTCTTCTTACTATTGTAAAATATACTAGCTTGTCACTGATTTCTTCGATTGTTGTCTCTTAGTGGTTTTTCTCCTCATTGTTGAGAGCCTTTCCAAGGGCATCCTTGTCTCAAGATTTTTCTATCTTGGTTCTTTTCTTCCTCAAAATTTTTCTTTCCTCCAAATGTTTTCCTCTTGGAAAAGAGAGCTTTCTCCTCATCTTGTTTTGAGAATCTAACCTTTTGTTTGTTTAGAGCCTCTTCATCAGCCAATATATTTTCCAACTCATTGAGAGATGGTTCTTTAGTCCATCCACATGTTGCTGCTATGATGGGGTTGAATTCATGATGAATCTCCCTCAGTATTATCCATCTCATCCTTGTCTCATTGAAAGGATGAAAAGGATAATTTCGTAATTTTTTAGACAAAAATTTAATTTTATCAAAGAATTTACATACAATCATGTCACCTTGTTTGAGTTTCATCAACACATTTTTGAGCCTCTGCAAATTGAAGTCATCACCTTTGCGAAACACTATGATAATGTGTCTCATGCTTCAATTTTGTATCTTTAATTTTATCCAAATATCATTTCTCTACCATTAAGGTTAGGATAGATAAAGCTTTACCAACACTGGTATCCCACTTCTTGTATTCCATAATATTTTTCTTTTTTGGAGGTGGAACTCTTTGGTTGTGGTCAATAATCTCCCATAAGCCTTGGCCTCTCAAGTAAAGCATGAGATGAATAATCCGTTCACTGTAATTGTCATCATTGAATTTCTCAGTAGTATTAACGAACTTCGACATCATGACTAGAAGATTTCTAGTCCCAATCAACCAATTTCACAATCTTAGATTGTGCATGAGTAGAGTCTCCACGAACCATGATTATCCATGGTTTTCAAATGTTTATTTCAATAGAATCTCCTCATATCTTGATTCTCGATCAACAAACTCGAATACGATCCTTGACCGTATTTACCTTAATTGTGACAAGCCCATAATAACCTACTATGATAATACTTGTTAAGAATTCAAGTGGCACAAATAGTGAATGGTACTTTTAAATAAAAAATTTGATTACTCCACTAAAAACTCTCATTTACAAGCCACCTAACACTCATAACTACACGATACTTAATCTCTCAAAATTTCCTCACAAGAAGCATTCACTCTCTTGTTTTTTCTCTCTTATTTTGCTTACTCACTAGATCAACTCGCACATTTGTACTTTTCGTGATCCTTACTAGCCTATTTAGAGTAGTTCTTCACCAACTTGCTTATGTCTTAACCATTTTCTAGGATAGTCCAGCTTCCATTGGAAGTGTTTTCCTCAAGAGAATTCAAGAGACTCAATGGTCAAAAATTGCAACTCAAATTTTTAAGTTCTCAAGAGTAGTCGATGGCTTTTTTACAATATGCATATCAAAATAAAGTCCTCATTCACGAGGATACCTAAACAATTTTGGTAACTTGGTGCTTCTTCGACAAGGAAAATAGTTAAAATCGTGCTTGTATTCCATATATATCAGATTTCAAATCATCAAATATCTTCACAGGATCTTCAACATATTCTTCTAGATTTGCTAGCTAGATTTTGTGCCAAACAAATTGCCAACACATAAACAATAGTATGTACTCGCCATGGTGGTGCCCTCATGTTAACAGTCCAAGAACCAATAAAACATCTAATGGTAGAAAAAGGTCTAAATGAATTGAAAGTTAACAATAAAGAAAAATTATATTTGTGATTGAAAGCCTAGCATAATAAAACACTCATTTAGTAACTAATACTTGACATATATGAAATTCTAACAAAATGCTTGACATACCCGAAAAGAATCTGTACCATAGAAGACTTTTAAACTTAAAAGCTTTTATTGCCAAAGATTGTTTTCAATCACCAAACAAACATGAGAAGAAAATAAATTATTACAAAAATTGAAAACTTTAAGAACAAACGATAAAAAGATAGTTTGGAGGTAACAAAATAAAAAGAAAGCTTACCTCTCTCTGGGAAATGAAAATCATGATGGCCTCTTTCTGGTAATAGGAGAAGGAATAGGAAAGGAAGCTTTCGTATATTTGGATTGAGCAAGAAAGGAATCAAAATTACCAGATAGAGCTTTGTGGCCTGGTAATGCACCATTTGTATAGGCTCTGTTCACGATTGCTGAAACTTCTTTTAAGCTGCTAAAAAATAAGTGTGTAAGCCCTAAGAACAAATCTTATAGTTTTGATCATGACAGACATTGATATAGACTAACTTGAGTAATTATTGTGTGATAGAATTTTTAGATTATGGAAGAAAAGTGATCTCATTGCCTTGAAGCAAATATGGAAGGACATCTCAAATGTACTCAAATTGTTGAAGAATATGGAACTTGTCCTAGGAGATTGAAGGATTTGAAGTCACTAGTGTAGGTTTACCTTTGCTTAATAGGTATTCTCTTGTAAAACCTACACTTGTTGTCTTTGGAATATAAAGAGTTCATAAGAGAGCACGAAACTTGTTTTTCAATCTTAAAAGGTTTTCATTATTCTTGATTTACCAAGTTTTCTATAATGGCTTATAATTCAAAAGTTCTTAAAAGATCTATATTTTGATCTAAAGTGATTTCAAACTTGTTGTAGTTGATTTCTAAATATTTTGACAAAGTTTGAATAGCTTAGATGCCGAATTGAAATTTTGGTTGCTGAATTTCCAAAGAAATTTGGACAACATTAGGATGCATATGTCCAAGTTCGGTTGACTGAATTTATTCTGGCGGCCTGATAAATAACAAAGTTCGGACGATCATTTAGACGCAGTAGTCCATGTTCGGTCAACCGAACTTTACTATTACTAGCCATTACTAGTCGTTATTTAAACTTTTGAATTTGAATTTCAAACCCTATAAAAGTCATAAACCTCAGTTTTTTGAGCAGTTTAAGAATCTTTATACTTCCAAATCATTTGAATATAAAAACCCTCTTTTGTCTTGTGCTTCAAAGTAACTTTTCGAGATTCCATAAACAAAAAGGTGAAGTGGTGCTAGCTTTGTCTTCATCTGCCAAGTTCTTAGTAATATCCTATTCTCTTACTTCATCTACTTGATTTATTCAAGGTTTTCTAAAGGATATAAAATTCTTTGAGAGGGTGAACCTTGACTGTTGTATTGAAAAGAAGTTGTGGAGTAAAACCCTTGTTGGGTGAGCCTCTATTGTATCTTGCTTAACTATTTTTTATAGTTGAATTGTTTGAAATCCTTGGGTGATGACTCAAGGTAGTGGATGTAAATCTTGAGAAGATCAAACCACTATAAATTGTTTGTGTGATCTTTACTCTTCTTTCCTTATTCATTGTGTTGACTTGAATATCTTCTTGTGAACTTAAATTCAAATCTCTTCCAAACTCTATTTAAAAAAGGAAAAAGTTTTAAAAATTAGCCAAAGACCTAATTCACCTTTCTCTTAAGTATTTCAATTGGTACTAGAGCTAGGGCTTCTTTGAGTGGTTTTACAACTTATTGGGAAGTTAAGATCTTATGGGCTAATGTTTCAAACTTGCCTTATTGGGAAGGGTCCTCTACAAATAGACCTCCTTTCTTTGATGGAACAAACTATACCTTTTGAAAATCTAAAATTAAGATATATATTTTTTTTATTAACTTTGATTCGTGGAATATCATTGAGAAAAGTCCTTACATACCAATGAGGATGAGAGCTGATGGAATCACTAGGGAACCAAAGCCAATAGATGAATATGATGAGAGTGATTCAGGAAAAATGACATTGAATTACCAAGCGATCAATATATTGAGTTGTGCATTGGATGTGAATGAATATAACCAAGTGAGTGGATACGACACCGCTCATGATATGTGAAAATTTCTTCAAGTAACGCATGAAGGGACTAATCAAGTGAATGAGTCAAAATGCTAATAAAAGATTATGAGATATTCACCATGAAGCAAGGAGAGAAAATTAGTGACATGTACACTAGATTTATCAACATCTCTAACAGTTTAAAGTCCTATGGGAAAAATTATTTACTTGGAGAACAAAATAGAAAGATATTGGATGCTCTACCCAAGTCTTGGCAAAGACTCTTGCTATTGAAGAATCAAAAGACTTGAAGACTCTTCCTCTTGAAGAGCTCATTGAATCATTGCTTACACATGAGATGAAAATCAAGAGACTAAATGATTTGAAGATGAAGAGAAAGGAAGAAAAGGAGTTGTACTTAAAAGCCTCCGACAGTCCTAGTGAGCAAGAGGAACCATCAAGTGATGAAGACAAAAATGGAGAAGATGATGAGATGGCAATGGTAGTGAAAAAGTTCAAGAAATTCTACAAAAAGGGATTTCTCAAAAAAGGAAAAAGGCCTTCCAAGAAAGGTGGACAATCATCATCAATTCAAACCTTAATGCTATGAATGAAGAGTACAGAGTACCTTGTAGTCAATTGTCCTAAAGCATTGGAAAATAAGAGAAAAACCAAACTCAAGAAGAGGAAATCTCTCAAGAAAGGAAAAGGAAAGGTTGGTACTTGGAATCAACATGCCATTAAAGAGAGTGGAGATGACAATGAAGAAAGAGAAAATGTATGTTTCATGACTATGAATGATGAGGTACAATCTACTCCTTCAATCTCTACTTGTTGTGATGATGATATTCATGTTCCTAGTGAATTACTTGTTGATATGTATAGTGAATTAAAAAAGTTTCCAAAAGAAACAAGGAGATGAGATTCAAAATTGATGAATTATTGAATGAAAACTCAAAACTATTTTGTGAAAACAAAAAACTCATTGAATCCATTGATTGTTTGAATATTGAAAAGGAAGTTTTAAATGTATACTTGCAAAACATATCTCTTGAGAACAAATCTCTTTGTGCTAAACTTTCCTCTCTTGAGAAAATGATAGTTGACTATGATACTTTAAAAAAGAAATTTGATGATCTCACCTTATGTGTTGGAAAGTTTACAAATGGTAGAGATAATCTTGACAAACTACTTGGATCTCAAAGATCTTCATTTGTGAAAAATGGTCTTGCCTACAATCATGTGAACAATGTTTCAAAATATAAAATTTTCTTTGTTAAAACTACATCTACCTCTATGCGTCATACTTAATGTACTTATTGCAGTAGACATGGGCACAAGGCCACTAGATGTTATGTGCAAGGAAAGATAGAAAGTGGTGTTAAAACCATTTGGAGAGCTAAGGGAACTATTATTAACCCCCTTGGACCCAAGAAAATGTGGGGTACCAAAAGTCACTTCCTCTCATTTGATGTAGGTACATCTTCTCCCAAGATCAAGTGTCACTAAGTGGTTCCTTGATAGTGTATGCTCAAGACATATGACGGGTAATGCTTCATTCATTAGTGAACTTCAAGCCACAAATGATGGATTTGTCACCTTTGGTGACAAGAAGAAAAGAAGAATTCTTGGAGTAGGTAATATTCTTCCGCTCTCATTAAATAAGTTTTGATTGTTGATGATTTGAAATACAATTTGCTTACTATTAGTCAATTGTGTGACAACGGATGCAAAGTTGAGTTTAAATGTGATACCTGTACTATTCTTGATAGTGTATGTGGCAAAACATTTTTGTTGCAAATAGAGTTGGAAATATAAATGTGACATATCTTGATGAACTTGTTGTCAATGATGTTAAATGTATTGACGTTCATGATAACGATGGATATCTTTGGCATAGAAGATTAGGTCATGTGAGCATGGATTTGCTCAACAAAATTTCCTCACAAGATTTGGTTAGACGATTGGCTAAAATGTGTTTCTAGAAAAACGTCTTTCTGATGCATGTCAATATGGAAAACAAACAAAAAAATTTTCAAACCTAAGAAAATGGTTTCTACTTCAAAATCTCTTGAACTTGTTCACATGAATTTATTTGGGCCAATAAGGATCACTAGTCTTGGTGGTAAGAGGTATGCATATGTTATTGTTGATGATTTTTCAAAATTCATTTAGGCACTCTTTTTATCACAAATGGATGAAGCATTTCATGAATTTGTAGGACTTTTCAAAAAGGTTCAAACCTCCCTTGATTTCAAATTGATTTCTCTTAGGAGTGATAAAGGGAGAAATTTTTACAATCAAGAATTTACTAAACTTTGTGATGAGAATTGAATTGTACACAAATTGTTGACTGCCAAAACACCTTAACAAAATGGAGTTGAAAGGAAAATTTGAATTTTGCAAGAAATTTCTAGGTCTATGCTTTGTGAAAAATCTTCACCAAAATATTTTTGGGTCAAATTTGTAAACATCGCTTACTATGTTATAATTAGAGTTCTTTTGAGACAATTTTTAAGAAAAACACCTTTTGAACTTCTATTTGGTATAACTCCATCAATTTCCTATTTTAAAATATTTGGTTGAAAGTATTTTATATTGAATATCCGTGACAACTTGGGAAAATTTGATAGAAAATCATATGAAGACATCTTTCTTGGTTATTCATCTAACAAAAAGCCTTGTAGAGTTTACAATACAAGAACATTATGTGTTGAGGAAACCATACATGTAAGCTCTGATGAATCTAACATTTACTTGGAAAGAAGAGATGATGATGATGAAGGTACTTCAATGAATAATAATCAAACTCATCTTCAAGCGCCAACTTTAGAAGATCATGCCAATGAAGAAGATATGATTGAACAAGAACAAGATGACTAACCCAGTGATGACCAAGAGCTTCCCAAGGACCTAAGATATGCAAGAGGCTACCCTAAGGAGCAAATCATTGGTGATGTCTCTCAAAGTGTTAAAACAAAGGGGTATTTTATCAACAACCTTGCCTTTTTATCTCACATTGAGCATAAAAACATTGATGATGCTTTGTGTGATGATTTTTGGATTGTTGCTATGCAAAAGGAACTAAAATAATTTGGGAGAAACAAAGTTTGGATTCTTGTCCAAGACCCCATGATCACTCTGTTATTGGTACAAAATGGATTTTTAGAAACAAATTAAATGAATCTAGAGAAGTTGTTAAAAATGAGGCTAGACTTGTAGCCCAAAGATTCAATCAAGAAGAGTGCGTTGACTATGTGAAACTTTTGCTCCGGTTGCTAGACTTGAATCTATAAGAATGTTTTTGGCATTTGCTTGCTTTATAGGTTTTAAATTGTTTCAAATGGATGTCAAAAGTGCATTTCTAAATGGTTTTATTGATGAAAAGTTTATGTGGAACAACCCTTCGATTTTGCTCATGAAAACATGTCTTCAAACTATCCAAAGCTCTATATGGTTCAAAACAAGCTCCTAGAGCTTGGTATGAAAGATTAAGTGGTTTTCTACTTTCAAAAGATTTTTTAAGGGAAAGGTTGACACAACTCTCTTTATAGAAACCTCTTGCAACAATGATCTCTTATTTGTGCAAATTTATGTAGATGATATCATATTTGGTGCTACTAATGTTTCTCTTTGTGAAGAATTTTTCAAGTTAATGCAAAGTGAATTCAAAATGAGCATGATGGGAGAACTCAACTTCTTTCTTGGCCTACAAATCAAGCAAACTATGGATGGCACCTTCATAAATTAAGCTAAATATACCAAGGAGCTATTGAAGAGATTTGGAATGGACCAAGCAAAAGATATTGGCACACCTATGAGTTCATTAACCAAACTTGACAAAGATGAGAAAGGTAAAAGTGTCGATGAAAAGGTATATAGAGGTATGACTGGAAGTTTGCTTTATCTTACCGTAAGTAGACTGGATATTATGTTTGCTATGTACTTATGTGCTAGATTTCAATATTGTCCAAAAAAGTCTCATTTAATTGCCGCTAAGCTTATTCTTCGTTGTCTCATTGATACACGTGATTATGGACTTTGGTTTACAAAATCATCTTCTTTTAATCTTATTGCTTATTCAGATGCCGACAATTCTAGATGTAAAGTTGAGTGCAATAGTACAAGTGGTCATTGTCAATTTCTTTGTAGTTGTCTTGTGTCTTTGTATAGAAAGAAACAAGCTTGTATGTCATTGTCTACCATCGAGGCTAAATATATCGCCGCCGGTAGTTGTTGTGCTCATGTTCTATGGATGAAGCGCACTCTACTTGATTTTGCCTTAGATTTCAAATGTGTACCCATCTTATGTTATAATATTAGTGCTATTAATTTGAACATAAATCTCATTCAACATTCTAGAACTAAGCATATAGAAATTAAGCATCATTTCATTCTTGATCATGTAGCTAAAGGTGACATATGTTTGGATTATATGTGTACAAATGAATAAATTGCTGACATTTTTAGCCTTTGGCTGAGAAAGGTTTTAATATCTTAGAAGAAGCTTAGGAATATCAAAACACAATTACTAGTGTGTGTATTCAAGTGTGAAAAAACAGTGGAAGTTTGGACACATGGTTTGGATGCATGCTCTGTAATTCAGACATTCAAATTACTCTTTGGAGGATCTCAGACAGAAAAGTTCAGACTAAAGCTTGAACGCATGACAAAAAATTTGGTAGTCCAAAGATGCTAGAGTAAAAGAAATAGAGAAATTCGAACCCAAATTTGAATGCAGACTAGAAAGTTTGGTCGTCCGAACTTAGTGATTACAGAGGTTTTTAAACCCTTTGAACAATCATTTCTCTCTTTTCTATCTTTCGAATTCTCTCTTCTCTCAAAACCCACACAACCCACTTTCATCCAAACTTAAATTTCTTCCATACTCCATCATTTGCACTTGAAATCTTCCACATTTTCATGTTCTAAGCCCTAGATTAACCTTCAAACTCACATTCTTTCAAAGAAATCATCATGGTGTGTTCAAAATGAGCCAATGTTGCTAAGGGCAATGGCAAAGCCAAGGTGGTTGATGATGGGTTGATTATCAACGAACCGAGAAAGGTTTGTATTCCTCAAACCTTCTTAGGAGTGGATAGATTCATATCAACAACGACTACCGTGGAATTTGAAGAATGGAGCAAATGAAATAGGAAGATCATTCCTAGACATAAGGTTGATTTGGATAAGCTCTTCAAAATGGGTAACGATCTATCTCTATTTGGTGAAATTAGATGGAGTAGTTTGCTAGTGGTAAATAAAGAATACTACCCTACTTTTGTGTATGAGTTTTATGAAAATCTTAAGGAGAAAAGGGTTGAACATGTAGGGGACATTGCATCTCAATGGTATTCTTCTAGAGTATCTCAAGTTGATTTTTAATTTAATGATGCTCTAGTCAATAGGATTTGTGAAGTAGATGATAATGGGGCTAGATATTACTCCTTGGGTCAACATTACTATCTTCATGAATAGTATGCAAATGAGAGGTTTGAAGAAGCTTCACCAATGGTAGGAGATTTAGATCCATAAAAAAAAGGGAAATAAAGGCGTTTGATGCTAGAGGACGACTATTGCATCATATAATTACTACTATGATAATTCTCAATTTTGGGCATAAGTCTTCCGTTGGTAATATGCATGTTGTGATAATGCTTGCTTTACATGAACATAGAAGATTGAATTTTGGCTATATGGCTTTGAAATATATGATGGGAGTAAGAAGAACAAGAAATAAGGCCTTGCCCTATGGAAGGTTGCTTACAAAGATTTTAAAGCACTTCCAAGTGAAACTTCCTGGAAGAGGAAATATCATCAAGAGTGAAGAAATTTACACCAATGAGTCTCTCAAGAGGATGCAAATATCTCTTGATGAGGATGGCATATGGAGAACAAGAAGAGAAACTCCTCTAAGAAATGAGAAGGTTGAAGAATATGAGGACATTAAAGAGGAAGAGGAGGATGAAGAAGAACAAGATGAAGAAGATGCTCTAGCAAGGGAGAAGAAAACAAAGAAAATGCATGACTTATCAAGTGAGGGGGAGCAACCTCCCTCAAATAGGAGATTGTTTGAAGAAGTGCCTACTCCTCAATCACATCCCAATGTTGGAGAAGTGCCTAGTGGTGAAAGGATTACTAGAGGAGATACCATCATTGTAAGGGTATTCCAAGAAGTCTTGAACAACCATATCAAGGAAATGGAGAACATGTACGAATTCTTTGAATCCATTGCCCCAATGGTTCTTGGAAAATTAGATGGATTGGATACTAGAGTGAGGAACATAGAGAAGCTATTAATAAAAAATGCTTAAAGTGGTGAAGGAAACTCTAGATGTCAAGAAAGAGAAGAAAATGATGATGATGAAGATAAGGAGCAAAAAAAGGAAGAGAAAAATGAAGACAATGATGATGACGACAATGATGATAACCACGGGATGACTTTGGACTAGTGACAAGGGAAGTGAGAAAAATGAAGAAAGGATTGAAGGATCACAAGAGGAAGAAGAGGACAAGAAGCATGAAAGAGAAGATCAGAATGAGCAACAAGAAGATTTTGGTGAAGGGGAAGTTTGATTGAAAAGTCCAAGATCAACTTACCATCTATCATGACCTTTAGCCAAGGAACAGTCAAACATGTGGCTAAGAAGAAAGGAAGAAGGAAATCCTTTAGATTGACTACAACTCCAAGGCCAAATTACACCGGCAAGAAACTAGCTAGTGAAGGTCCTCTACACATTGAACTCAAAGGGAATATTGCCATCACCACTAACAAATATGGAGTGAAGACAATGAAGAAAATTCAAGACTAAGCACTCCTTAACTCTCTCTTTGCTTTTCTTACGTGCCATGCCTAGTCTATGTAGCTAGTATAGTCTATCTAGCTTCCCATTTCATCTTTCCATGTGTCTTTCTAGCTTATGTGATGTTTTGAAGCTCAACAATGATACACTTGTGTTGAGAGCTTTTTGTTCTTGTTGATGAACTTACTTCACTTTGATCACCTCACATTTGGTTGATAACAAAAGGAGGAGAAGAAGTGATTGTAAAATGTACATCATTGATGAATGTGGTTGATCAATTTAATTTGCATTGGTGTATGTTGAAGATTGATAAATTGTTATCATGAGGATTGATGAATTGTTGAAATGATTCTGAGTTGATGTGGAATTGAACATTGATTGATCATGATGATTATGTATGTTTGCTATAGTTGATTACCATGACTTGATGCTTGAATTTAAGCACTTTTATTGCAAAAATCATTGTTAGAAAACTCTAACCAAAAGTTCAGACTTGAAGTTCGAATGCAGACCAAAAGTTTTAATGCCCAAACTTTCCTGTCAAAAAGAATGATTTACTATTTTCACACTAAAATGTTTTTATCTTCCCTAAAGTGGTTGAACAACCTTTGGAAGGCTTTGTAAGCTTTAAGGGAAAATCTTAAAGTTTTGATCATGACAAATATTGATATGAGCTAACTTAAATACTTATTGTGTGATAGAATTATTGGAATGTGAAAGTTGGGAAGTCTCATTGCCTTGAAGATAAAGTGCAAAGGACAACTCAAATATGCTTAATGAGTTATAGCATGTAGAGTATGTCTTAAGGATTGAAGGCTTTGAAGACCTTAGTATTGGTTTACAATTGCTTAATATGTATATCTTTGTAAACCTTAAACTTGTTTGTCTTTGCAATCTAAAGCATTTTGAAGAGAGCTTAAAACTTGGTTTTCAATCTTAAATGATTTATCTTACAAGTGTTTTACCAAGTTCTTGACAATGTTCTTTGGACTAAAAGCTTTTGAAAAGATCCATTTTATAGTCCAAAATGATTTCAAATTTGTCGTGCTTGATTTCTAATCATTTTGACTAAGTTTGAATAGTTCGAACTCCAATTCGGACGTCCAAACTGCATACCATGGCTGCTGAATTTCTAGAGAAATTTGGACTACCATTTGGATGCTTGTGTCCAAATTCAATAGACCGAATTTATCTTGGGAGCCTGAAAACAAAAAAATTTGGATGATCATTCGGATGCAGAGGTCCATGTTCGCTAAACTGAATTTTACTATTACTAGCCGTTATTTAAACATTACAACTGAGTTTAAACCCTATAAAAGACATAAACTTCAGATTTTTGGAAAGTTCTTGAGCTTTTAAGAATGTTACTCATCCCAATCGTTCTTTTCAAAAAGGCTCTCATTTGTCTTGTGCTTTAAAGTTGAAATTCAAGATTCCTTTGGCAAAAAAATGAAGGTGGATTAAATTTGTCATCATCTACCAAGTTGCTAGTAACATTCCTCGCTCTTACTTCGTTTACTTTTTTTATTCAAGGTTATCTTGAGGATATAAAACCCCTTTTGATAGGGTGAGCCTTGATTATTGTAATTGAAAAGAGGTTGTACAGTAATACCCTTATTGGGTGAGCCTCTATTATATTTTGATCAACTTGTGTTACAGTTGAATTTTGTTGAAATCCTTGAGTTATGGCTCAAGGTAGTGGATGTAGATCTTGTGTGATCAAACCACTATGAATTTTTTGTGTTGTCTCCTCTCATCTCTCTTTCAATTTGGAATCTTATTGTGATTAGTTGCATAACTTGTTAAGAGTTTGATTTCAAACATATTCCAAATTAATTTTCTTAAAAAGTAAAAAGTTTTCAAAAATTATCCAAAGACCTAATTCACCCCCTCCTCTTAGGTCTCTTAGGCTTATTCTTAGAAAATCAAATCACTATCTTGAATATTTTTGCAATTCGGACTTGAATTTTCAAAATTCGAATTTATAATACCTCAAGTCCAAACTTGTTGAAAATAAGCACAACCTAAGGGAAGCTTTGAAAAATCTTTTCTAACTTCTAAAACCTCTCTTACAAAGTATTCTTAAGGCTTTCCCGCTGTAATTTCTATTTTGATGGAAGGAATGAGGAATATGGAGGTTGATTGGCCACAGGCTCATCATGAGTTATTTAAATGTCAATAATGCTTATCATTCATCTATGACAATAATGCTTCACTATATTATATTGCTTTAATCCATCACATTTTGTATCAAATTTTGTCATCATCAAAAAGAGGGAGATTGTAGGCCCTAAGAACAAATCTTATAGTTTTGGTTATGACAAACATTGTATAGGCTAACTTGAGTAATTATTGTGTGACATGTTTTTTGGATTGTGGAAACAAAGTGATCTCATTACCTTGAAGCTAATGTGAAAGGACATCTCAAAGGTACTCAAATTGTTGAAGAATATGGAAGTTGTCCTGGGAGATTGAAGGCTTTGAAGTCGCTAGTGTAGGTTTACCTTTGCTTAATAGGTATTATCTTATAAACCCTACACTTGTTGTCTTTGGAATCTAAAGAATTCATAAGAGAGCTTAAAACTTAGTTTTTAATCTTAAAAGGTTTCATTATTCTTGATTTACCAAGCTTTTTATAACGCCTTGTAGTTCAAAAGTTCTTAAAAGATCTATATTTTGATATAAAGTGATTTCAAACTTATTGTAGTTGATTTCTAAATATTTTGACAAATTTTGAATAGTTTGGACGTCCGAACTGAAACATTGACTGCTGAATTTTTAGAGAAATTCGAACGACTCTTCGGACACATATGTTCAAGTTTGGTTGATCAAATGTATTCTAGCAGCTTGGTAAACAGTAGTCCATGTTCAGTCGACCGAACTTTACTATTATTAGTCGTTATTTGAAAGTTTGAATTGAATTTCAGACCATATAAAAGACATAAACTTCATATTTTTTAGTACTTTAAGAATTTTTATACTTCCAAATCATTTGAATATCAAAATACTCTCTCTTATCTTGTGCTTCAAAGTAACTTTTCAAGATTCTATAGACAAAAAGGTTAAGTGGTGCTAGCTTTGTCTTCATCTACCAAGTTCTTAGTAATATCATATTCTCTTACTTCATCTACTTACTTTATTCAAGGTCTTCTTAAGGATATAAAACCCTTTTGAGAGGGTGAACTTTGATTGTTGTATTGAAAAAGGTTGTGGAGTAAAACCCTTGTTGTGTGAGATTCTATTGTATCTTGTTTAACTATTTTTTATAGTTGAATTGTTTGAAATCCTTGAGTGAGGACTCAAGGTAGTGGATGTAGATCTTGAGAAGATCAAACCACTATAAATCACTTGTGTAATCTTTGCTCTTCTTTCCTTATTTTGCTATTCATTGTGTTGACTTGAATATCTTCTTTTGAACTTGAATTCAAATCTCTTCCAAACTATATTTTTAAAAAAGGAAAAAGTTTTTGAAAATTATTCAAATACTTAATCCACCCCCATCTTAGATCTTTCAAAGTACTTTTAAAAAAGTTGTACTTAAAATTAAAATAAAAATTTTTATTTTTAATAATTTCAATAAGCAAAAGCAATTTTAAAAAGCATCCATTGAGTAGCTTCTCAAAAATAGTTTTTTCAGTTTATTTAAGTTAAAATCAGAAGTAAATAAACAATTTAGAATAACTCAAAAATAGATTTTAACTTAAAAAAGCTATAAGCAGCTTATTTTAAGTAATTGAGAACATGCTCATAATCCTAGAACAATTAGATTATTTACCAACTCTTCATCTTGAAAAAACTTAAAAATAAATTTAAAAGTATAAATAGATAGAAAGCCCTTACATTCTTATTTCAGATATTTAAAATTATAAATAGAAAACAATTAAAAAAATAAAATTGATAAGAAGGACAGTGAAGCTCCAAGTGAATTGGCAAAGCTCCACCTAGAGTTTTGCTAGGGGTTTGAGAAGCTCCACTAAAATTTTGAATTTTGAGTAACTTATTACGTAAAAGTTATTTCAAAACTTATCAAATTTGGATCAAAAGAAAAATCTGTCTTGAATTTTTTAATTTCAATTTAAAGTAAAATAAATATAGTCTAGAACTTTTTTTTTGTAAGAAAGAAATATGTAAGTTTATAGTAAGAATAAAAAGTGAAAAATGTGTTTTGCGTCTATAAAAGATTCATTACGCTTATCAAATTTGAAAGATTAACATAAATCAGAAATGATAAAGAAGTTAAGATTGTGTAGTGACAATGGTACAGTGGAAGATAGGGAGTTGAGATTAAATAGATTATCAAATTATTAGAAAGAAGTTAAGATGAGAAAGGAAGTTCTTAAATTTTGAAGGGATAGTGGAAGATAATGTGATTGTATAATGTCTGAATTTATAAAAAAAATACAGAATAATTGGGATTGAAAGAGAAAGAGCTCAGAAGTAGGGAAAACATACTCTTTCCTTTTCCAAATATTAATAGTAATAGATACTCCATCCGTTTAGAAATTTAAGTCTTTTTGACTTATACACAAGAATTAAGGTTTTTGAAATTAATGAAACTTTTGAGATAAAGTACCTTTGATACCTTTAATAAATAAATAAGGAGAGAGAGATAAATGAAATAAGAAGATAAGTAAACTTGATATATATATATATGTATATATATATATAAGAGTTTATGATAATACGATCTTAGCACTCCACCATCATTTGTTCATGGTTAAGTCAGGGCAACAGTCTCACGAGGTCTTGCTCGAGTGATAAGAGTTATTTAATTCGATCTCTACCGAACACAATATTGATTATTTCCCCTTTGTTAAGGTAACACTCTTTCTGATTATGAGATGCATTTAAATGATTAATTATGAAGTTATTTGTAAAAAGAGTTCAACAACTATTTTTTGTCTAATTTTAATTTTTGTAATTTTAGTCTCAAATCTATTTTTTCAAAAGAACATAATCTTTGCCCTGCAGTCCTACAGTGGAGTTTAATTAAAATTCACATATGTTGTGCACATATGTTCTATTTGCAGTACAAATTTATTATATCTTATTTAATACTCTCTTAAATAGTTAAAAATGAATATTATGCATATTTTTTCAAATATAGTGCCACTAAATGGGATAATTTACGATTAAATTTAGAGTTTGTATTAGGATTATAGACTGCATGTATTACTCATATTTAAGTATTTTTTATGGGAGTATGAAAGATTTAATGAATTTATCCTTTAATCAAACTCACATGCGCAGCACATATGAATCTGAGCTTGACTTGACTAAAGGACTGGTGTTAATGATTGTATTTTTTTTATAAAGTATATTTGTAACTAAAAGTATAGAAATTAAAGTAAAAGAGACATTCTTAAGACAATAATAATAATAATAATGAGATTCTTTTTACAAATTATTCAAAATTATACTCATTCTGTTTCATTTTATTTGACAATATTTGAACAGGTACAGAGCTTTATGTAAAAGTTTGAATTGTATTATAAAAGTAATATAATATAATAAAAAATAAGAAATATGTAAATCAATAAGTATTTTATGTCAAATCTAAATATATAAAAATAATATATAATAAAATTAATAGTTAATTGATAGTATAAAATATATTTTTTATAAAAAATATTAATTATTTTAAGACGTTTTAATATAATAAAAAAATTAAATAAAATAAAAAGATGAAAGTATTATAATTTGTATATATCCTCTTTGTATCTAGTGGAAAAAAAAAATAAAACAAAACGTGGGGCACCAAGACTCAAGTAGTCGAAATGTTGTCTAAAGGACTACTAGAAAGTACTCTTCCATTTTCCATTCGAACTCCTGTTTAATCTCCCCCCGCGCCCCCCAGTTCTCTCTTTCTTCTTCTGTTCTCTGGTGAACTTCTCGTCATTTCTACTCATCCACTCAATAATCTTCGCATTGTAGAGGCGCTCTCCAAGCCCCTGATTTAGGTATTGAGAAACCACAATCTTCTCCTGGTTATGCTTCGATTTTTTTTCCTTTTCTTTAATTAAACTGTGGCTTTCTCCCTTGTCCTCAATTTTAATCAATTTTGAGTTGTATGCTTCATATTTTAATCAAATTTGGATTCAGCTGCCAGATTATCCAGCAACATCAAAGAGAGTTTTGGCTACAGTGGGTGCTGATCCCTTCTTCTTTTTCTGTTATTGTTCTTTGCATGTGTTAGCTGCATATCTCTGTCTTTTGTTTTCTTTGTTTAATTTCTGTGTTTATAGGTTGATGTTTCTTTTTCTTTTATGTCATGATATGTGTTTCATTTGCTTCGAGTACTATGATTTACGGAGTTGTTCTCCTTTTCTTGTGTTTGCGGATCTTTTTCTGCATTTTGGCCCTAAGTGTTTTGTGTTTATTTGCCACTCTGGTTTTTGATAGATATTCTTTTGTTATTTCTCTTTTTGCCCTCTGTTTTTCTTTCTAGTTAAGGCGGTAGGCACAAAATGTGATGCTTGACACAAGGGATTCATAAGCTTTTATGTTTAGAGCAGAGAGTGAATAAAAACATTTCTGCTTACTTTCTATTGTCTACTCGATATGTAGCATTCTGAACGTTTGAAACTTCTCTGTTTAGTGTCCTTGGCTCAGTGTTAAAACTCCCGCTGTTGTTGTTTTTAAACTATTTTGGAGTTGCTTTTTCACTCCCAGCCTCAGGAGAGAAAAGATCTCACACCGGTAGGCTCTGATTTCAGATTTCTGATAGTATCTATATGGTAACAGGTGCTGAAATTCTTGTAACCTCATTGCAGTTTAGTTTTCTAGGATGTCTGAAATGAGGATTGAGAGGTGAAGATGTATAAGTGGTGGTATAGGGATTTTTAAAGTATTCTGTCGTGGCTTGCGATATGATATTGGTAGAAGCATCAATTGCCCATAGTTTCCTTAATTGATAATACTTTTTGTCTCCTTCTTCTGTTTTGAGTGGTTAAATGGAAAAACCTTGTATTAGATCCATCTCCCTGTTACCATTGAATTCTAGATTTTCTCAAGATCTTCCAAGAATTTACCTTTTTGTCTAGGAAAAATTGTATATTCCCACAATCTTGCAAGGTACTGTTTTTTCCCTCAAAAATAGATTACCAAAAGAATTCTGATTCCAAGCTTTTACTACAGTACTGAATTTGTCATAGGAAGTAGGGTAGGGTATTGTTTATGATAGTATTGAAGTATGAAGGATTAAACAATGTGAGTTCTATCCTAAACTGGGGTTTAATTTTTATGAAATTTTCTGTATTAAGTAAGATTGGGCAATAGTCTGAGTAGATTCTAGGTAAATGAGTTGCATTTGTTTCAGGATAGAGCTCAAGTCCATTCTGGATTAACTAGACATCTATCTAACCTTTCTAAACTCAAATGTTCCTTTTTTGGTCTAGATGAATCTATCACCTTTGTATCTAAGGTCAATGAGATTACGTTTGTTGATGCATTGTCTAAGTTTATTAATTCTACTGAGGTTTATAGAGCGACCCAAATTTGCTCCTTGATTGTAACGTCATTAAAATCTCCTAAAAACTAACCAAGAAGCATTATACTGATGAAAGGTGCAACAAATTTTAAATTTTCCTGACGTTTTTGTCCTGTTTTTATAGAGTGTACTTCATGCATAGCTGAAAGAAATAGAGGAAGCTTTTTTGACCTACCTGTACTACGCAGTACATTGTTTGATTGGTGGTTGAAACTATTTCTGGCATCAAACTCTCAAAATTTCAGCACCTTCACTTGGAGTTGCAGCCATGCAATTTTTCCTTTCTTTTATGTGGGCTTCAGTCCTTTTGTCTAAGATGTATAAAGTTTGTTGAGTTGAATGCCATTGATATTTTACATATTTGTTATTATAGTAGTTGCTAACTAGAGCTGGACATTTTGCTTAAATACGTGATCCATTTTCCTGCTGTTTATAACACTTATTTGTTTCTTTGTGATGAATTCAATCCAGCACATTCCTTGAAAGCTTTTTTTTGCCCCTGTGCAGCTTTAGGACTCAGTTTGAACATTGATAGAGCACAAGGACAAACAGGTATTCTTTGACAATATTTTATGTAGGCAAGTTCTTTCCCTAGCTAGTTGTATATTGGCTGGTAAATTTTGATGCATGCTGTTAACAATTCCAGTTTTGCCCTTTGATTGAAGCCAAACACATGTAGGTCCAATCTTTTGCTAGCTTAAAATCTAATACTCGCCAATTGTCTGCTCTATTGATCTTGGACTTGGATTTGGATGTCTTCTAGTTTAAACTCTAATAGAAAGATGCAAGTTGCTTTTTCTAGAACTCTTTTTTGGCTATTGTATACCATTTTCTTACTGTTATCCAGTCATTTGTTAGAATACTTTTAGGGACTACATATACAAATTTCCCAAAACTGGTGCCCAATGGAAGAGGGAAGAGTTGAGTTGCAGCCCCATAAACCTCTCCATCCGCTGGCTACACTGCGGAGACTCAAGATCATCTCTAGAGCAACCCCCTAATTAGGTCTTGATGAAATTCGTGTATCAAATGCCAATTCTCGAGACATTAATCCTGGAATCCTGGAATATGCTATACTATTTACCATATAAGAACACCGAACTGAATCTCTGGACAATGCAACAGGGCTAGCAATCTTGATTTTCATATGGCTTACTTTGCTGAATGGACTGAGAAGAAGAAAGTTTACTCGAGAAAGGAGTTGGAGGCATTGAGGTATGAGGGAACAGAAGGACAGAGGAGGAAGTGGGTTGAGGTTTACTGTGGGCTTGGACCTGCTGTACAGAAGGAATATGATGGATTGGTGGACTACGGACGTCATGATCGGCAGCAGCTGCAGCTCAAGAAGAACAGCTTAAACTTGAATCCACAGCTTAGGAATGAGGCACCCCCTTTAATTTTTGGTTAGTTGTCTAATTTACAACAAGAATTCCCTATTTGAGTGGGAAACAAGTTGTTAAATGTGATAGTATTATGTTTATCTATTGATTCTGCTTTGCTCATGCGTTGTTAATTATTTTGTTTTTGTTTTTTCTATTCTGCATGTTGTTATTGTATATCATCACAAACTACGTGATTTGTATAATGAGTGCAGTTCTTGAAGGTGCTAATCTATTGGTTGATCTATTTGCATTTTGTTTGAGAAGCATAAGATAATAACTTTTGGGATTCTGCATCAAGTTTGACATTCACTTTATTTATATGTGGTGTAATGGTTTACATGCACCGATTTTCTGATTGTTCCTGACTTTAAATGTTGTGTTTGATTAATCATCCAATGTGTTACATACCACAGCTTAGGAATGAGGCTTCCCCTTTAATTTTTGGTTAGTTGTCTAATTTACAACAAGAATTCCCTCTTTGACTTGGAAAAAAGTTGTTAAATGTGATAGTATTATGTTTATCTATTGATTCTACTGTGCTCATGCGTTGTTAATTATTTAGTTTTTGTTTTTTCTATTCTGCATGTTATTGTATATCATCACAAACTACGTGATTTGTATAATGAGTGCAGTTCTTGAAGGTGCTAATCTATTGGTTGATCTATTTGTATTTTTTTTGAGAAGCATAAGATAATAACTTTTGGGATTCTGCATCAAGTTTGACATTCACTACGTTTATATTTTTTGTAATGGTTTACATGCACTGATTTTCTGATTTTTCCCTACTTTAAATGTTGTGTTTGATTAATCATCCAATGTGGTACATACCATGATATGAGTTCTTCCTTCTCTTTTCCTTTCAATAATGTACTTTTGGAAACATTGTTGTGTATGAAACCGCACATCTGATTGGTCTCCCATTGAAGTGTTCAATTAGACAAGGCTTGAATTGGAGGTCTTGTTTTTCAGGAGCTAAAAGCTTGACCTTTGGAAATTGATCTTCAATTTGTCACATGTTATCAGGATTATGGGGTTCCCAGAGCACCTATAGGCATTATTTTGCATGCCAAATTTCGAAACAAATTCTCAAGCTTTTCCTATGGAATTGTTATTTTAAACTAATATAGTTTAGTGAGGTTGCTCTTAAAGTAATATCTTTCCGACATCAAAAACCTCTTGCTAAAAGAATGTTTGAGAGAAAATATTTCATTTCTTAATGAAATGATTCACTTTTTTTCCATATTGGGGGAACTTTGTTAAGAAACTTGCTTTACAATACTGGTCGATGTGTTGCCTTCTGTTTTTCTGTTGGGTGGCCTCAATTTTCTTCTCCGAAGATGAGTGAGAGATGATTTAAATTTGTTTTTCTTATCAACAGCCCCCCCAACAACCACCACCACCCAAAAAAAAAAAAAAAAAAAGAAGAAGAAACATACAAAATAGTTGATTTTCAATGTTTGATGTTATGTATACCCAGTTCCCTTGGGATCCTTATAACGCGTTATCTTTTATTCCCTGGATCTAATAATTAAACCCTGTTACCCTAACCTACTTATCCTCTCACTCTTTTCATTTCCCTTTTCATAAAGTTTTAAACTAATCTTCCTCTATTCAAGTTTTACTTTTCTTGTCCTAATCACGTGGAAGGAAATGGATGTACTCCTTTATGAATATTCTAGTAGGAGGACCAATCATTTTTTGGCTGTCTCAATTGGCAGGAATTTGGGTGGAGTGAACAAGTTCTGCTCTATTGCTTCATGCATACAAGTCTTCTTTTTCTGTCAATTCTTTAGGCCAAATGTGTATGTCACTATTACACTTAACGTAAGAGGTAATTTAGCTTGTTTAGAACTGAAATTTGTCCCTTTTTTTTGGGCTGAGGAAAATTCGTGTTGTTGAATATTTTAGTTCTGACCTTCTTGAGATTTAGGCAGAGTGATACTTTGTGTTCGATTTGTTGCTCATTAAATGATATGTCTACTGGACTTATACTAATAAAAGATTGGACATACATTTCATTTATAAACTTTTCAATTAAGATCCTAGATGGTGTAATTTGGTTTCCAAATAGTTGGCAATCAATTGACTATTTCTGATTCTGACTTCTTTAGAGCTGTGTGGTTTTCATCTATTTATGCCTTGGAAATTTTCAATTGTTGATGGCATTCCAGGTGATGAATCCTCTCAAAGTGCTGATAACAAAATTGTAAATGTCAATGCTGTTGATACTGCTTCTGATCTTCTTGTTAATGACAAAAATGGCCGCTCAATTGGTCAAGGGGAATGCATGGAAGCTGATGAGAGTGATGATGATTATAGTAGCATTCAGAAAGTGGCATTCTTTGTTACCGGTGAACCTGATTTTGACTCTGGACCTCCAGAAGATGGACTAGAATATCTGAGGCGTGTAAGGTACTGGTTTTATTCTGTGTTTTTCTTTCTCTTATATTTGCTTATGATCTACACTGTTTCTATGATCTGTAAATTATTTTCCCATCTTTTATAAACTTTTTTAAGTATTGAAGAGTAGTAAATTACTGTCTGGATGTGCCTCCAAAAATAATACTACTGGCGGCCCTTCAGCTTTTTCATTTCTTTAGCCTGAAGCCACTTTAAGGTGTAGCATTTCTTCATATAGGCTACCCACTGTGTAGTAACCAAATTGAGAGAAGAAAAGCTCTTTTGGCCTAACTGATCATCTGGTTGTATTTTAACTTGGTAGGCTATCAGCTCCAGTGGATTTTTCCTTAGCTTAATTATCCTGAAATGTTGGAGAAGAATGGGCAAGGTGAATGTAATAGAGACTGACTGAGTTTGGTTCTCTCAAGTTGGCCAGGTAGTCACTGGTTATTGCACATTTTACATGGGAGCATCAAGTATTATGGATATCAATGGAAGAGAGAAAGGATGCTAACATTAACAGAATTATCTTTTTAAAAAACCAGAATCAAAGAAGACATAGTCTTGTCTTTGCATTCTACAACCGCACTGCTGTATGAGTTGTAAGAATTTTTTGGTGTTCTGAATAACTTTACTTACCAATAAAAGAAAAAGTGAAAATAATGGTTTGTTTAATGGGATCTGGATCTGGTAGCAGCTGAACCATCATTCTAGAGAACAATATTGGTGAAATGAGGATATGGAGCAAAAATTTAACTTTTGACCTTTTATTGTATCTCTTTAGGTGATGCAGTATCTAGGTCTTTCTCCCTGGATTTACGGATAGAATGTTTGTTAGCTTGGATGGACCAGAGTTTGACTGGACAAGTATTAGGGGCTTACTGTTTCCAAAGGAAAGAAGATGCAGAAGTTAATCCAATGACATGAAACCATGCACATTGCAGGTTCTTTTTTCTTTTTGCTGAAGCCAGATGTTATAGTAGTTTTATCCAGCTAAGTAATGACTACGAGATCAGTTCTGACATGGTAAAATAGGAAAATTTCCATTTACACCAGAAAAAAATGAGAGCAGGAGTACAATGCGGACAGATAGTGTGGTTGGACAAACTTTCAATGAACAACTATAATACATCATCCCAATGTTTATTGTGTTATAATGTTTATAGATTACAAAATATGAATGTGCGATATAGTTGCATACTGAAATTTCAAAGTAGTGTACTTATCACCAATGTTCATTAAGGAATTAAGTTTATCCCCGAAGAGCCATACATAGTTTTCTTCAACAGCCGTATGGAAAGCCAAAGCTCCAAGGAAGGCTACGATTTACAGGACATTGAAGATTATTTGTAACTAGACCCAAAAGAATCTTTAAAAAAGAAAAAATGAAAAGAAAAGAAGGTTGTTGGTATTGTGTTGAGAGAGATCAAAGACAGTCTATGTCCTCTCTCCTTTTATGTGGAATCCAAAATATAAGGAGTTCTGGTCTTTTCCTTGCTACACAGCCCCCAACGAGATGCTTAGGTATATGTGGTGTCTATATTACAGTCTTTGTTTTAGAATACCATATGCTCATGGCACTGTGCAAACACTATATCGGTTGATGGAGGAAAAGATGTTTTTAGGTGGCGATTGGGGTGGGGGAAGAGTTTGTATTGTTGCAAGAATATGATTGTTGGGACCACTTAACTAGAAAAGAAGAACCAGGTTTTGGTTTGAGACATTTTTGCAAGCTTGAAGACCAATTCTTTTGCATTCTCTTTCAAATTGATGAAGAGATTTTCAGTGATTATTTCCTTTTGGTACTTTTTCTTGGCAAACATCTGCATATCTGCAAACTAGTTATGTTTTACTCATTGAAGCAATTTCTTAGCTAGATTTTGGGAAATTGGTGGCAGAACAATGGACAAAAGAGCCCCGATGTGGATTCTAAAGATTCAGAAAGATAGGCAAGGAAACCAAGGCCATATCACTTGTTTTCATAATCAATGTTGCTTGTATGCTTGTCTTCTTGCTTTCTTGAACTTTAAAACAGATAACACTGTGTACCGATGCAAAGCAGAAAGGTTTTTCAGATTGATTATCTAGACCAAATCAATTGTTGGATTACAGAGTTCAAGTAGTAAACATCATACACCATGCGAAATTGGGATACAAATTTGTAAATCTTTGACCTCTTTTGTTGCCATGCATGTCTTTCTGCCCTGTCCGCTCCTCTCTTCCCTTAGCCGTGCAGAATATTTAAAAACCTTTGGGAAGGCTTCAGAATTTCAGCAAATTACAAGTGTTTGTGGGACATTTCAGCATCTTCCAACTTAGGCAATATATATTTAAGGTATCCCGGGATGTTTTCTCTGACCTTTGGTCTAATATTACAATAAATGAACTTAGGAGAGTTAAATTTTGACCAAATAACTCATAAGATGTTTGCTATTGCAAGGGATTGCTTGTTCGGATATCATGATGTTATGCAATATGTCAAACATTCACATGGACATGTCAATCATTTACACTAACCCTGGAATTATGACTGTTTGATAGGTGGGAAGCTGCACGTATTCCAAAAGTGAATATTGCCAAGGTTGATAGAAGCAAACTAAACAAAGAACAAACTGTTTATATGCCACAAATTCCTGATATTGCGAAGTGTGCAGCACAGTTACTGCCACTCAAAGAGTGGGAGGATGCCTTCCTTGCTGATTTTTCAGAATTGAGGCTGGTACAGTGTTACTGACCTTGAGACTTTTATTTCCTCTATTACTCTGTTTATGGGGAAAAACAGCTAAATTCAGAGCAACACCATGAGATTTAACTTTCTTGCTGCAAACTATTTTTAGAATCTTTTGTTTTACATCTCGTGGAGCAGTATAATATGAGGCTTTTGTATTTTTGCCTTGGAACCAAAAATTTCCTGAATTTGATCAGAAACTTGAATATCATGTTCATCTCTTCCCGTGCCACCACCTGGACCCCAAAAGAGAAAAGATATAAAGAATACACATCATATATAACAATATGTTGGTATACAATAATAAAGTAGAATTCTCTGATGAACTCATCATTTGTTGGTTGCACTCACCCAAGTATCAAGTTAGACATGAAGACAGACTTCTACATTGCAGGTTTTATCACGTTTTGAAATATCAAAAGCAAGCAATGATGGTCAACTGCAGTCATCTTCTACTCGTCATGAAGAAAAAACCTCCTGCGAGCTCTTTGAAATCACTGTAGCTGAGAACCATGACATGTCCGATGAAGATGGTTCCTGCCAACTGATGGATGTTCCAATGCTTGAAAATCAATGTAATTTGGAGACCGTCTCAGCTGCCGTTGAAAATCATGGCTCAAGTTCTGAGGAAGGCCCCACTCTCAACTCAGTCCCAAGCGAAACATCTGGCAACCATCCTACCTTGTCTATGATTTTAGGAATGGATGCTGTAGCTCGAGTATCACTGCTGAGGAAGCACATAAAATATGGCTGAAACTAGAAGCACTTTGAGCATGGATGACTGTTTATGGTTATTCGCATTGTGTGCTGCAGTTGAGACTCCACTTGATGCCGGCACTTCTGCAGCCCTTAGGTCGTTGCTAAGGAAGTGTGCGAGTTTGCGTGCTCAAAAATCAGAATTGGATGTTGAGGTTGTTATGCTTAATATCCTGGCAACTATATCGGGAAGGTACTTTCGCCAGTCAGAGAATTAATTGCATATCAGGATTAGGTTTTTGATACAGTTGTATGCAGGCATCCGTTTTACTGTTCAACAATATATGCCTGCCAAAAGGACACAGTTATATATCTTGCTAGTTTTTTTAGCTCGAAGATGACAACGGGGTAGATATTCAGGGCAGATATATGGGCGAAATTCTTCTGGTGCTATAAACTAAGTAGGGGAAGATGGGAGTGCGCCAACCCGTCAATTTTTTTGTATTATGTTGAATTACCCGCTCCAGTTAGAATCCAATTCTTTTTTGACTTATGCACAAGAATTATGCGCTTTTGAAATCAAAGAAGTCTTTGAGGTAAAATACCTTAATACCCTTAAGAAATAGGAAAAGAGAGAAAAAGAGAGAAATGAAATAGGGAGAGGATAAAGTTAGAAAATACGAAAAAAATATTTATTGAAATATGTAAAAAATTTATATGTTGATCATTTGTATTTTTTCTATAAAGATCTGTATTTTTAACTAGAAGAAAGTATTTGATGTGCAATGAAAAAAAATATATATGGTTAATTATATTTTTCTTCTCAGTATTGATCAAAAGACATTCATCTGTAGGGGTAAGAGGAGTTAAAAATTAATCATTGTTGCTAGATTTAAAACACGTATGTCCAACGGTTTGCCTTTAGTTTCTATGAAAACTTTGAAGAGAAACAGTGAGAGAAGACGGCAAGCAATGATTGCACCACAGGGTGGCAATCTTGAAAAATTCCCTTACCTGTTAGAAGATAAAATATTCTGAGCGTGATTTGCGGCTGTCTTGTTGTATTTATATTAGGGTGGATTTGATTTGTATAAGATTTCTTAAGTTTGTTGATATTCTTAGACAGAGCTTCTGCTATGATCAAGGCATTTGATTTTTTTTTCCCAAAAAAGGATCAAGGTGTATTGGATTATAAAAGAGTTTGATCCCTCTATTAAAAGAGTTCCCATTGGGTTTGAAAAACCTGTTCAACATTATGCAAAGTCAGACCTTGAACATAGATCCTCTACCAAATTTGGACAGTTTTTCCCAATGCTCTTCTAGAGAAACATCATCATGAATCAGTGACTCAATGGGACACGAGAATAGGAGCAATGTTTGTTGCCAAGATGAACATCAGACCCACTTGTGATCATTGTGGGAAGCAAGGTCATGAAAGGAAAGACTGTTGGCTTTTACACGGCAAACCAGGTGACAAGGAGGAAAACCAGAGAGGGTAACTAGCTTAGTAGGAGGTCATGGTGGCAAAGTCGCAATAACCAACTATGGCGCTAACCTGGACAGTGAAGGAAAGACTGAAGATAAAAGGAGTAGCAATAACAACGGTCGATAATACTTCGTTATTCGACAAGAATCATCTGCAAGGAATTGCATTGGAGGTGGCAAATATTTAGAAGAAGGAAATTCAGTTTCAAACATGATTGATAAGAACTTCATCACTCCATGGATATTATAAATATTTTAAACAAAAAGATTTAGATTAATTTTGAAAAGCATTTGAATGCATAAATTTGCATTCACTAAAAGATTATCAGTCTATTATCATTAAGATACGTATATTTACATTTATTTTGAAAAGCAAAGTACACGTATCAGATGCATGCACAATGCTTTGGGGAAGACCTTAAAGCACTGGTCACCGGGAAAAAAATAATTGATAAATACACTACACATTCTCTTTCTTCACCTACGTCTCTCCCATTGGGAAAAATACAATAGTTTCTTTTAAACCCAAAAATATCCAAAGAAAGGTTTAGCAATTTATGTTGAGCATCATTCCAAAAAAAAAAAAGAAAAGAAAAAAAGAGATAAGATGAAATACCTTGGGAAGGCTTGGTCTTAGAAAATTAAATCACTATCTTGAATGTTTTGCAATTCAGACTTATAATACTTCAAGTCCAAACATTTTGAAATGAGCACAATCTAAGAGGGAGCTTTGAAAATCTTTTCTAATCTCTAAAATCTCTCTTAGAAAGTATTCTTAATCCTTTCAAGCTATATTTTTTATCTTAATGGAAGGAAGGAGGAATATGGAGGTTGGTTGGGCCATAGGCTTATCATGAGCTATTAAATGTTATTGTGCTAAATTGTTTATCATTCATCTATGACAATAATAATTTTTTGTGCTATATTATTTTAATCCATCATATTTTGCATCAAAGTTTGTCATCATAAAAAAGGGAGAGATTGTAAGCCATAAGGGGAAATCTTATAGTTTTGATTATGACAAACATTGATATAGGCTAACTTGAGTAATTGTTGTGAGTACATTTAAGATGTCCTTTCATATTAACTTCAAGGCAATGAGATCACTTTGCTTCCATAATATTAATTTCATAACAAAGACCATTCAATGATTTTAAATATATTAGTGATGTTGACTTCGTTTAAGTATTAGTTTATATTTCAAATTGTTGATTATATTTTTCTTGTTTTAGCTCCTGTAATTTCCTTTCTCATTTTATTTGACTTTGATAATGGAAGAATAAGAAATCTAATAAATTTAGCAACAATGTCATACTATAAATTTATTAAATTTAGCAAAATGTCATGCAATAAATTTACCATGACATTAAAAAAATAAAAATATTTTTTTCAAAGTATTATACAATAATACAAATAGGGTATATTAGCACATTGCATGAATAATTAAATACCTAGTTTTAAATAAAAGTAAATAAAGTACTACTAAAGGAAATAAAAAGAGAATTCAAGACTAAGGTGTGTGTGTGTGTTTGTTATTTTTTCATTGAATGTTATGGGGTTATGGCCATAAGAATTTTTATATAATTCCTACTTCTTTTGGAAGGATATTTTCTTAAGTTTTTATGAGAAAATACTTTTCCTAAAAGGAATTTTTGTGTGAAAAGACCTTTCGTACTTCAAATTTACATACCAAATATTGGATTGGAATAAGAACTTAAAAAATTCATTCCGTTCCACTTTACTAAACATTCTTATTTCTTGTAAAGCATAGATTTTATAGGATTTGTAATAAACTTGAGTTGCTATATATAATATACTTAATCCGCATTAATATGTACTTGAGGCAAATGTTAGACAAACTTCAAAAATATTTACCTTAATTTTCTCAAACTATTTTTTGAAAGTTAATAATTTTCTTCTATTACTTCTTGAATTTGGACCACAATTGTTGAGACTAATTAGGACACTATAAAACAATAAAAGTACGTTTTATCAAGTACAATGTGAAGTATAGGTGTTGTTTACACTAATAATATACTACTTGTATTATAAGGTACACTAATGCTTCAAATCACTAATAATGTACTACATATATTATCATTATCTATACATACATACATACATATATAAACATATATATATATATATATACACACACACACACACTTCTAGTCTCTCTCCTCCCTTGGAGTCTTCATTCTTATTTTTAAAAATTTTAATTTTTTGCTAGATAGAAAAGTTATTATTTGGTATAATTTAAACTTTTAAATTTTAATTTTTAGCCCCACTTCCCCCATTAAATCCCCTAATTTATGTAACTCCTAATCCTTAACCACTCCTCTTATTAAGTACCCTAAGTTAGATTCAACTACTTTCAATACAAAACTACAAAATATGCTTTCCCTCCCTTTCTTTGTCTACAGCATGTGTGCTAAGGTGTCTCTTCCTTTTTCTTTGATAGGTAATAGGAGAAGTTAGGATGGTGGCTAATTGATTCTGAGAAGGTTATATGAGCTTTTTATTTCATTCATGTTTATGCCTACACCAATATGGTTCTTTGCAGCATATGTATTTTTTTAGTTGCTGCCAAGTTTTATAAATCTGTAAGTTCATTCTTAATAATTGTTTTACAAAATTTTCTCATCCATATTTCTTTTTTTCCTTTTTCTTATAATTCTTATGTTTTTCTCATATTGATGTTTAATTTCTATGGAATAGCAAGTAAAAGATATAACTTTACATCCATCTCTCCTCCTTTTGGGAAAAAGGGGGCAAGGGTAAATATTCAAAACAATAAGTGTTTCCTTTAATCTATTTGTATACTTTTTGATATTTTTGTTTCTTTGATATAATTTTTATTTAATTTTTCTTTTTCTTTTCCTTTGATAATATGTAAGAATGATCTTATGTAAACAAAATGCTATCTCACATATGCCTCTATTTGCAAATTCAAGACCCTTGGAGAATCTTATTCGTAACACAGATTAACTTCTCTAATAGACAAAAACGCAAGATAACAAGAGGTAAAGTTCTGAATCATCTTATAGAAAACAATATATCTGTCTTTTTTTATTTTTATCTTCATTATTGGTTGGGAGATTGTAAGCTTTGTATAAGTGGATGTAGATTAGAATAGGTGATCCTAGGTTCTAGTGCAAAGATTTTATTTCCTTTCACCTTCAAGGAAATAACCTAAAATATTTTGACGATAAAAAGAATCTCTTCAATTTGATTACTTTTGGAAATTGCTCTATAGGATTACCATGTCCAATAACTTAGACTATGGCTTTATAGGATAAGCCAATATGGAAAATAAAAAACTCTTCATATTCTACGATATTAATCCCATAGTTGTTTCCTAATCTATGTAGTCTAAAAGGAAACTTCAAGAATTTGATAAAAATACTACTCCATTTATTTCTACCAAGTTTGATTTTAACGTAGTGTTTAAATTTTTTATAAGTAAACCTATATTACTTTGGATACATTGGTTCATAGTTAGTATTTCTTTTTTTTAAAAATTAATCCTTAATCTGAATTCAATTGGATCTAAGCCTTTTAATGTGCTTCATGATTAGTTTTCTTTGTAAAACTCTTAACATTTGTTCTTGGTCTATTTCATTTTAAAATAGTTATAGTCATGAATTGATAGGATATTAAAAATTGTAAACTATGAAATATGGATGAAATTTTTCTATAAAAAGTAGTATATATAATCATCTTCTTTCCATTTTCGTTTTACCACATGACTATTGGTTTCTTTTTGCAATTATCTCTATGGTGCTCTCCATTTGTGCTATATATCTGAATTTTCGCATTCAATTATCACCCACCTTTTTTATTTTTTATTATAAGAACCAATAATCCCCTTTTGTGATTAAATTAGGAGCCATGCATGTTTATTGGTTGAATATATGAACTATAACAATTTGGGGAGGAAAGCAAATGTTTCGACAAAAATTCACTTCATGCTAAAATCAACATAAGTATGTTCTACTAGAATTCTACCAAAAAAGTATTGATTTTGACAATGTACTTTGTAAATGTGTGATGCCATTTTTGGAGGACATTTGAAGTCAAGAAATCCACAAATGATTGAGCTATATCACAAAGTAACCAAAGTCACATCTTTATATTTTAAAAGAAACCTTAAATATTTTTAAAATTATTTTAATTACATTTTAACAAATATAATGATTTTCTAAAGAGATTTTTTATTTGTTTTGGGGAGGAGAAAGGAGGAGGTGGGGGTAAAATGGCAGACATAAAATGAACTTACATATCTATAGTACATTTCATGAGGAAATTTTAACTCAGTAGAAAGTAATTAGATGCTTTAAGTAGTAGCAAATTTGACTCGGTCTAAACTCCAATTTCTATATGGCATGGTCTAAACTCCAATTTTTCAATTCTTCATAGAATATGGCATGTAATAAGAGAATGGATCTAAAAAAATTTAAAAGTATATTGATTCATGCAAAGATGATGCTTTTATGTTCGTGGTTTGAGTTTTTTGAATAATAGTTTTAGACTATTCTATTATATATTACTTATGACGGTTTTATCTTTTCATTTTGATTGAATTGTCAAAAGTTTTAAATATTATTTTATTAAAAAATTGTGGATGTGGAAATAAAAAAGAGCATGTACATTTATATTTTACATTTTTTATATATAATTTGTTATTTCTTTTTCTTTGCAAGAATTTACTACTTATTTCTACTGTTATATACGATCATTCTTAAGTGGATAAATTTTTCATTGAACAAATAAATTTGTTTCATAGTTTATGGCTATGTAATTAAAAATAAAAAATTTAAAATATAATTTGCTTCATAGTTGAAATTTCTTTATTAAATATATTTTAATATTTATAATTAAAATAAAAATTTTAATAGCCCTATTTACACTAGTACTTTATCTACATAAAATTAATTGGCTTGTGGTGAATTTGTAATGATTTTACTTTGTCTTTATCTGGAGACAAAATTGGACAGTTGGATCATGGAATGGATGGTTGAGATTTATCAATTGACCCATTGAGGAAGAGTATCGATTGGATTTCTAAGCTCAAAATGATAATGTGTTTAGGCTGAATGATTAAGAACAAACAACAAAAAATTGCAAATTGATATTGAGTTCTTAAGAAACGCAATTTCACATTGCGTTTTGGTCAAATCAATTTGATTTTAGATTGCGTATTCTTCTTATGCATTCAGCCAGCGCTGTGAAAAAAATAAAAAATAAAAATGCAATGTTGCATTGCGTCCTTCTTTCTTCATCTTTGTATTCAAAAAAATTATATTTTATAATAATATAAATATTTTATAATAATCATAATAATAATTATTGAATTGAATATATAGTGTTTACCTTCATGATTTTGTTCATTTGACAATTTACAATATAATGTGGAGGATTTTGATTGATTTTATTTTTTTTAGATGACAAATAGACACCTAAATTGTAGATAAAAGGTTACGATTTAATTAGAGAGAATTGCACTTTGTTTATCTTTTTTGAAGTAAAATTAGATCTTAAATTGTTAAATTAAAATTAAAATTAAAATTTTAATACCCGTATTTACACTAGTACTTTATGTACTACATAACGTACCAATTGACAACGTCAATCGTTTCCAATGCATTTATTCTATTCTATTGACTATTGCGTTATTCTTTCAAAAATCAACCATCTTCCAATTACCTCCCGCCACATCAGTACTTTTAACGTGTCCCAATGCCCAGACCTTTAAACGCTCTTTATATTTCCCTCTCTCGCTCTCGCTCTCGCAGAAGTATCTGTGTAACTGAAACTCTTAACAAACGAGGAGCGAATGGATTTGACTGCAATGGCGGGTAGGGTTTCGAGTGGCATTTTGCTGATTTGCTTCGCTTTCTTGGCTGTTCCTCTGTTCTCTGCTCGAGCCGCGGAGGAAGAAGGGAAAGAGCACGTTCTCACTTTGGACAATTCCAACTTCTCTGACACCATCGCAAAGCACAAATTCGTCGTCGCTGAATTCTATGCTCCATGGTACCATTTTTAATGATTTTTCTAATTAAATTTATTCGATAATTCAAAGTTGCAAATGTTTCGAGTTGTAATTGCGGTAATTAAGTTGTGAATAGGCGTTGAAACTATTCTGCGGCTTTGGAAATTTTTTTCCGCTTTTTTGGGGTTTGCTTATCATGGTTTTTTTTCTTTTCTGTTTTCCTTTACCAATCTGATTTTGCATTCGAATTTTGTCGGTATAGGTGTGGGCACTGTCAGAGGCTTGCACCAGAGGTAATCATCAAATTTGTGGATTTGAAAGAAGTGGAGAAAGGGAAAGATATATGAAAAGGAAAGAGAGTAGTTGTTGTTGAGATTCGTATCTGATATACTGATTTGTTTTTTCTTTGTTTCTAGTATGAAAAAGCTGCATCAATTTTGAGTAGCCATGATCCTCTTATCGTCTTGGCGAAAATTGACGCCAGTGATGAGGCAAATAGAGAATTGGCAACAAACTATAAGGTTGAGGGGTTCCCGACTATCAAGATAGTGAGAGATGGAGGAAAAACTATACAGGAATATAAAGGACCACGGGATGCTGATGGTATAGTCTCATATTTGAAAAAACAAGTTGGTCCTGCATCTGTTGAAATCAAGTCTTCCGAAGAAGCTGGCAATCTTATTGGCGAGAAAAGGATCTCCATAGTTAGTGCATTTCTTTTATTTATTTTGCTTTTCTTGGGTTGCTTGTTTCATTTTTCAGTTAATTATATGTTACTAAGATGTTTATTTTGCTTTAGGTTGGAGTGTTTCCTGAATTCGTGGGCCAGGAATATACGAATTTCATTACTTTAGCTGAAAAACTGCGGTCTGACTATGACTTTCGTCACACCCTAGATGCCAAATTCCTTCCTCGGGGTGGTGCAGTAAAGAAGCCAACTCTTCGTTTGTTTAAGCCGTTTGATGAACTATTTGTTGATTCTCAGGTAAGGGCCAATCATCTTTTTGTTCTTTTCCAAAATTTACAACATTTAGTCCTTTTTTTTGGTCTTTATTTTAAAGTGTTTACTTTTTATGCCTTTTTGCAGGATTTTCAAGTTGATGCAATGGAAAAGTTTATTGAAGAATCTACTATTCCTATAGTAACCATTTTCAACAAAGACCCAAGCAATTATGAATACATCAACAAATTCTTTGAAAGCTCCAATGATAAGGTCTTTAACCATTTTTAATTTCAGTGTAAGAAAATATGCTATTGTGTTCCGAATGCATCAACAACAGCATGCGCTCACATATATACAAATATGCATGATACTTTCATATCATGCTCATGTATCAAAATGTCTACTTTGACTCCTTAGTATATCATGATTGATTTGGTAGACTGCTACTTATTGATCTTTGGCTGATAAGACTGTTATACGATAACTGTTTCACTAATATTTAATTCCCTTTCCAGTTAGCAATTTCCTCTGTTTTTTAAGCAACTTTATTGGACCTTTTTCTGACAATTATTGAATTTCTGAAATTTGAAATGGCAGGCAATGCTATTCCTGAACTTCACCTCTGATCTTGACGCTTTCAGTTCCAAATACAATGATGTGGCAAAGCTCTACCAGGGAGAGGGTGTCAGCTTTTTGATGGGTGATGTTGAGGCTAGTCAAAATGCCTTTCAGGTTGATGCGAATTTTGTAATGGTGATGATGGCTTTTAACTTCAGTTTTCATATCTTTGTTGAATCATCTTGACACGTTTCACTCTTATTGGTTGTAATTTCAGTTTTTTGGACTTAAGGAAGATCAGGCTCCTTTAATCATCATACAGAATGATCGTGGAACAAAATACCTCAAGTCAAACTTGCTACCTGACCAAATTGTTCCATGGCTGAAGGATTACAAGGTTCCTGTTTTGCACTGATGGTTTAGGGCTATCCTTTTGCCACTGTTTTCCTTTTTCTTTCCCTTTTCTTTTCTAGGTTGCGGGTAAATTCATGTATTGACAAAATCTACATAGTTTCTTCTTCACATATTTAGTTATAAAGCATTCTATTCTCTTTTCACTTGCTCGCAGGATGGAAAAGTGGAACCATTTATAAGGTCAGAGCCTATCCCTGAAGTCAATAACGAACCGGTCAAAGTAGTTGTGACTAACAGCCTGCAGGATATGGTGTTCAACTCTGGAAAGAATGGTGTGTGATAGCCAAACATACTTTGAGTTTCTTAATATCTTTTTCTGTAGCTAGTATGTGCGGTAGAATAATATCTTTCAACTTTAAAATGTAGAATGTAGTTAAATCTTTGATATTGGTGTTATTTGCTTCTTGTTAAAAAATTGATAATCTCAATTTCTATAATGGAACTCCAAAGAATGTCATACAATATTGCCTCCTGCTTATAGTAGGTTCAGCTGTATGCTTTCTTTGTCCTTTAATAGAAAAACTTATTGTTATGAAATGTCAAATGTCTACTAATTTTTCCAACCCCTTTGCTTTGAATTCCATTCCTGCGTACCAAATGGTTCCTATTCCTAATAGACAAGTCAGCTGCTCAGCAGTTCTTTCAACTCCTGTTAGTATTACCTATATTTCACATGCCTTTCGCTGGAAATTTAGTGCATTATGTTGTTTTTAGCTAATTAGTTATTACAAGCAACACTGATAAATTATTGCTCTCTTGCAGTTTTTCTTGAGTTTTATGCGCCTTGGTGTGGACACTGCCAAAAACTAGCTCCAATATTGGATGAAGTTGCCACCTCGTTTGAAAATGATCATGATGTTATGATAGCAAAACTGGTAGGATATGTTACTTGATTATACTGCAAACCGTTTTGAGTGGCTTTGCTAATAGCAATTTTTATGTTCATTAAATTCGAGATTCATGTCTATAATACTTAAAAGAAAATGCTGTGAAAGAACGAATAATGTTCTAAATCTTGTTATTAACACTAAATAGAAGGCAATAATCTTGCCGTTAGTACTTTCCACTCGTATCTCATTCTAGTACACCTTCTATAGTTTTATGTCTGATAGAGGAAGAAGGTGAATTTTGATTATGATGACATCATCATTACTGAATGTATATGGAAATCTCTCACGAATCTCACACTACAAAGCTTTGGCGCAGCTAATAACATGCTGAGAGTAAATGATTACCTATAATAGAACACACTATTAAATGTATGCCTTTCATCAATTATATTTTTGACGTATCTGTAGATATGCATATATCTAAATATTCACTCTGCTCACCATTTATAGGATGCTACTGCAAATGACGTCCCAAATGAGACATTTGATGTTCAAGGATTTCCAACTTTGTACTTCAGATCTGCCAGTGGTAACTTGTTGCAGTATAATGGAGATAGCACAAAGGAGGATATCATTAACTTTATTGAAAAGAATAGGGATAAGCCTGCACAAAAGGACTCCAGAAGCGAAGACTCTATCAAATTGGACTCGACAAATCCAGATTCAACAAAGGATGAGCTATGAGGTTGGCTTCATTTTTTACTTTCTTTTTGTTAAAAGAAAAAGATCACATCACTAATCTGGAATTGCGATATAAGATAATATCTTCAGCAAATCATTGCCTCCCAACAGAATCATCATTAGAGTTCATCTTGTATTTTTCTGGGGGACTTATGAGACTAATATTTATGAAGTAGAAATTCTTTTTAGGTAAAAAAAAATCATAGTCAGTTTTTAAAAATGCATTTCATGGCAGTGCTTGTTGAAGGTAATAGTAGTTTATTATTAATATTTACCAGCGAAATGGGAGGAATTAAAAGACGCTTTCCAAACTTCCCTATCCTGGATGCCTTTAGCTAGTCTGTCAGCTAAGGATTGACATGTTTCTATCATTCTCATTTTTCTTATGGTTTCTGTCTTCAGTTGGTATGAATTTTCTTTGTTCTTTTGTTGGTAATGAAAGCGAAGCAAAGCACATCACATACAATAATTGACTCCATAAAAGTAAAATATGAGACTGGAAACTTAAAACCCATGCCACAACCAACAGGCAATTACATCACCCTCCTTGTACTAAAAAGTCAAATGAGCATTTGGCAAATTTATGACAGAAAACTTAAAAGAATAACTGTGTGCAAGCAAGTTTCTAATCATGTCACCCCTACTTAAACTGTTCTTACTTTTGTTTTTTTCTTTTTTCTCTACAAATCTTGACTTCTTTCAAATCATTTCTGTGTTCTTGATTCCTCTTTTGTCTGACTATCGTACTAGCGCATCCTATGTCTACAACTAGAAGGTACTTATACCGGTAACTTTTTGTTGTTGCAGGTGGTAGTGTAATGTTGCTTCAAGTTTTGGCAGGCTGCTTAGGCTTCCTCCCCTTCCTCCCATCTCTGGTCCTCAAAAACAGTAGAAATAAGTCGAACATAATGTGTTCGCAGCAGGCTAATGTAATTGAGTCGCAAGTTCGTCTCGTGTAGACCTATAATCATCAAAGTATAAATCTTATTGCGATCATCAAATCTCTTGTGTCTAAATTTTATTTACTTGATTAACTACACATGACACTGATATGAAGCTGTTATAGCATTTTCAAGAAGTGGGGTTTACCATTCGGAGGCCTTTCACTTGTCATTTCACTTTCAGGCTCCGTTAGGGTTGAGGTAAATGAAAAGAGAACAAAAGAGAACAGACGGGCGGATTAACTTTTGGGTGCTTGGATTGGATTGATATCTAGGAAAGAGAATAGAGGGATTAACTCTAATGTTAAGTATTAGTGTCCTTTTATTAAAAAACGACCAAAATAAGCATTTTCCTCATCTTCTCTCCCACTTTTTCGATACTGCTACATGTCCTATTGCGTTTCTATTTTTCTTAGGAATCTGTTTGGTTCAAGGATTTTGGTATGGAAAGGAAAAAACTTTTCTTAGAAACTATTTTCTTTTGATTGGTAGTATAGAAAAATATTAAAGAAAATAAAATAAAGAAAATTAGTAAGTAAAATTTTAATAGAAAGTGTTGATTTTCACACAAATGTATAAGGAAAATGAAAACACTAAGATCTCGTTTGATTGTTAAAGATTTTATATTTGGGAAAGTAATTTGATTTTTATTTATTAAATTTTAGTGCTTGGTAATTTGTTTTTGTTTTTGAAAAGGATTGTGATTCTTTAAATCAAGAAAAGTAGTTGCAAAATATCAGAAAAAAGAATATCTAGATAGATGTGATATTCTGATTACTTTCTTTGGAATTTTAAAACTTAAACAAAATTAAAATTAAAAAAAAAGACTTCAAAAACCCCTTTTTTTTTCCTGCTCTCTCGCCTCTCTCCCTTTTCGGTCGGTCCACAGCAATGGCAGCTCTGGTTATTGCCCTTTTGGTCGCAGTTTGTGTCTTGCAGCCACTGCGAGGAGAAGAGATATGAAGCAGAGCTGGCCACAGAAGAAGCTAGTGTAATCTTTATCAAGGGAGATGGGTTTTTCATGATTCTTTTCCTCTATACAACTCAAAGGATTGCCCTGTCATTGACAAAGTATTCAATTTGATTCACATGGTTAATATCTGCGAGGTTCTCCCTTGTTTCTAATTCCAACCTTGGCATGAATGAAAATCGATCATTTGAATTCTTAACTCCCATTCTTTTTTCTCCCTTAAATTGTTCTTGATCCAATACATGATGCTAAGTCCTTTTTTTTTTGGCTTGGGGCAGGATATATATTATGTAAATTTATCTCAGGTTTTCAGCTATATTACAATGTTCTAATATTTGTAATACATATAGATTACTCGTATATTCTTGGTCCAATAGAAAATTAACATTGATGAGCTTTGATCACTAGTACTCAATTCCTCAGGAAAATTACATGAACAATTAGCCTAATTCCTTTGGCAACGCTGACACTTCTGACATTCCAGATGATCATATTAATTGTAGAATCAAGTGAGACCTGCAACAGGTGCTGTTAATGGGGTGGGAATGACGGAGACTTTCAGAGTTGTTTCATTGGAAAGATCTCTTCTTAAACCTGAGTTCAAGACTTTTTTTATATTTGCCATTTAGATTTTACGTTCCTCTAAAGGATCCCTCACAGCGTCCTTCACAGGACACAAGGGGTTGTGCAATATAGTGTACTACTCCATCCATCCGATTCATTTTTAATAATTTTTTTATTATATTAAATTGTATCAAAATAATTGACTATTTTCATAAAATTTAATATTTTAATATATTATATACTATTAATCAATTTCCGAACTAACAGATTCATGAAATTATTAACCATAAATAAAATATGCTATAAAATTCAATATACTAGAGTTTTTCAAAATTAAAAATTATAAGTAATGTTCAAAATGTGATTGACTAATTAAAACTTTATGTCATAGGTACCCGAGGTACTTTTGGCATATTGATAAAAATATAAATTTCTTACCCGATTAAATTTTATTGAATTAAATATTCTAAAAGAATTGATTGGCAAGAAAGGAAAGTTGCACTGGGAATATGATTACTTAGAATTTAAATCCACGGAATATAAATCAACAAAGATTTTTTTATCTTGCTTGGAATGTTAAGGAATGTTAAGTAGAATTATATATACAAACGAAGAATAGAACAAAGATGTCAAAAAAGCTACGTTTAAATAAAAAATACAAATAATAGACTAAGATTAGTTTTTCAACATTAATGGAAGAATGACTTGAGCAGCCCGAAACTTTACACTTTCTTGAAATTATGGAGGTGAAGAGGATGAGAAGAGATATAGAAAAGTTGCAAAAGACAAAAGAGGCGAGTCGTGAACAGAGAAAAGAGATAGGCGAGAGAAGGAAAAGAAAGGGGGGGTTAATAGAGTTTTTTTATGTGTGTTTAAGTTTTAAAATTTCAAGAAAAGTAATCAGACTGCATCTAGATTTTTTTTCTTGATATTTTGCAACTACTTTCATTGATTCAAGGAATCAAAATCCTTTTCAAAAATAAAAATAAATTACCACACACTGAAATTTATTAAATGGGAATCAGATTACTTTTTCAAGTATATAATCCTCGACAATCAATTGTGTGATTGGCAGAAAAGGAAAGTTGTACTGGGAATATAATTACTTGGAATCTAAATCTAAGAAATATAAATCTACAAAGATTTTTTTATCTTGTTTAAAATATTAAGGAATGTTAAATAGGAATGTTATGTAGACCTATAGATACAAACGAAGAGTATAACAAAGATATAAAAAAAATTATGTTTGAATAAAAAATTACAAATAATAGACTAAAATCAGTTTTTCAAACTTCAAACATTAATAGAAGAATGACTCGAGTAACCCAAAACCCTTATGCTTACTTGGAAATTATGAAGGTGGAGAGAATGAGAAGAGATATAGAAAAGTTGTAAAAGACAAAAAGGCCAGGCATGAACAGACAGAGAAAAGAGATAGGCGAGAGGAAGAAAAAAAGAGGTTAATGGAATCTTTCTTTATTTTATACACGTTTAAGTTTTAAAATTTCAAAAAAGTAACCACAATACCACATCCATCTAAATTTTTTTTCTTAATTTTTTGCAACTACTTTCCTTGATTCAAGGAATCACAATCTTTTCTAAAAACAAAAATAAATTACCAAATATTGAAATTTTATAAATGAGAATTAGATCCCACATAATCCTTTACAGTAAAACGAGGCATAATCATTAATAAGGTCTTGTTTGATTAATAAGGATTTTTCATTTAGAAAGGTAATCTGATTTTTAATTATGAAATTCCATTGTTTGGGAAATTACTTTTGCTTTTAGAAGGTAATCTGATTCCTAATCATTGAGGGTTTGTTGGTTCAAGGATTTACTCAGGAAAAGGAAAATGAGAAAAAGAAAAATAAAATTCTTAGAAAAATAAAAATTTGCATGTTGTTTGGTTCACTAAGAAAAATACTATGGAAATAAAAATAATTTTCAAGAAAGCAATTTTCTTGTTTGATTTGTGAGATTTTATGATGAAAATAGAAAAGTAAATAACACATTAATATTTTTTAAATAAAAATATCTCTTAAAAAATAAAAATCATCTTTAGAAAAGTTTAAAGAAATAATAATTTGAATGGTAAACAATTTAGTAATTTTTAACTAGTAATCAACTTACGTATTCAAGAGTTGGAAGTAGGATTTTATTTGACCATGAATAAACATAACATCTAATTTTCTAATTCAATTCATATAATACTCAAACATTATTCGAATTTATTCGATTAACATTTCAAATTTATAATTTTGTTTGAACTCATTTGTAAAGTTCAATGTTTGTTAGTATTAGACTCGTTTAATTTTTGTAAGTTATTCGAATAACTCGAATAGTGTTCAAGTTCAAATTATTTGAATAAAAATAATAAAAAATAAAGTAAGAAAATAAAATAAAAATATAAAATTTGATAAATAATTTTATGAAATATATGAATAATAAATATATATATATGTTCACAAATATTTGAATTTATTTGCAAAAAATTTTGTGTTCGTACGATTAATAAATAAATTATATTTTGTGTTTGAACTTAACTCGAATACTAAAAAAATGTACAACAATAGAATACAAACCAACTTTGTTTCCGAATGTTCAATTCAAAAATTAGCTCTAATTAGAAGTTAACATTGATTTTTAAATTACACTTTTACTTCAATCAGCTTTTTTTAGTGTCTTTCTTTTCTTCACACTTTTGTGTGAAAAAATATTGTCATTGCTTTTTATTAAAAATTTTCTCACTAATTTCCTTCATTTTATTTTCTTTAGTGTTTTCCTTCACTAACAATCAAAGAAAATTTCTAGGGAAAGTGTTTTCCTTTCCATATTAAAATCCTTGAATCAAACAGATCCTAAATTCTACTGTTTGGAGAATTACTTTTGCTGTCGGAAAGGGATGTGATTCCTTAAATCAAGGAAAGTAGTTACAAAATATTTGAAAAGAGAATACTTAAATGGAGATAGTATTTTAATTACTTTCTTTAGAATTTTAAAACTAGAATATACTTCTATTTTATAATGACCTTATAACACTTCCTCTTTTTTTTGCTACTGCTTCTCTCTCTTTTCCATATTAGCGTTTATCTTCCTACTCTCATAGTAGAAGAAGGATTTCAGTTATCCAGGTTTTTTCCAGCTTCTATATCATGTGTCTACTCTTTCACGAGCATAAGGGGATTGAGGAGAAAGACAAAAAAAAAAAAAAAAAAAAAAAAAAAAAAAAAAAAATGGAGAGAAGAAAAGATGCAATGTGAAGAAATTATCTATTAAATTTTAATTTTTTTTGTCTTCCTTTTTGTTAGATTCTTTGGAAAAGAATCACAATACCACGTCTACATAGTGATTCACTTTTCTAGTCTTCTTTATTTATTTTCTCAGATTTGAAGAATTATATTTCTTTCTCAAAATATAAATAAGGAACCAAATATAGGAATTTAAAAATTAAAAATGTAGCTACTTCCTTTGAACAATCAAACGAGGCCTTAATATTTTGTTTTTGTTTCTTGTTCTAATCTACACAAACAAAGGATTCTTGTTTTCATGTTTTTATACGTGTCATCTTTATATTTTTGTATTTAACTGATGAATTGGATCTTTATTTTTGTGTTTTTCTATTTAATCTTATATAGTTCTCTATCTAAATATATGAGGTTTGGTTTTACCTTTGTGTAATCTTTATTGCCGGAATCGCATTAACGGAAACGGAACTTCATTCATTGCTGGAGTGCTATTGTATAAAGGCTGTTTGGAGTGTTGCCGGAATAGATGTGGAGTGGAGGTATCGAGTTACGGTTGGATTTACAGGGGAAATCTAATCTGGTCACGGTAGATTGGTAGAGGTGATGGCCAAAGGCAATGGTTTCTTCTGGTTATGCTTTTAGCTTCCTCTGAACCTCTACAACATATCAATTTCTAGTATTCTAGTTTAAGTCATTAATACTTTAATGACTGAATAACAAGTTCAAACTTAAAATATCATGGGTTTGAAAAATTTAAAATCCGTTGTTCTCAAATTAAGTCGAACTTAAGTCTAATGAGTATTGTGTTGAATACAAATGATGTGCACTCAGGGCACTTTGGGCGATTTATTACTAACATAAAATCCACTCTTGATTGCATTTTATTCAACCAAAGAAGTGAAAAGGATTTTTATTAATTTCTTTCCTAGTATTCCTGTGCTTTCCAAACAAGATGAAGAAATTTCTAAGGATTTGCTATGGATTTAGATTTCAAGTAAAGTAATCGGATTACTAAGACGATTTTCCTTTCCCGACAATCAAACGACGCCTAAGGGCCTATTGGTTCAAGGATTTTGCAGTGGAAAGGAAAAGATTTTTCTTTGATTGGTAGAGAAGGAAAATACTAAAGAAAATAAAATGAAAGAAATTTAGTGAGTAAAATTTTAATAGAAAGTGTTTAAAATATTTTTCCACACAAATGTGTGAAAAAAAAAATAAAACACTAAGAAAAAGTTGATTGAAGTATATGCGAAATCTAAAAAATAATGTTAACTTTCAATTAGAGCTATTTTCTCAACGAAATATTCATGAGCAAAACTTGTTCGTGTTCAATTATTATTATTATTTTTTTGGTAATTCAAGTCGAGCTCAAACACCAAAAATAGTTTATTTATTAATCGAATAAATGCAAACTTGTTTGTAAACAAATTCGAACATTCGCCAATACATATACAAATTTATTATTCATATATTTCATAATATTATGTAAATTTTATATTTATATACTATTTTTATATAAAAGATAGTATATATTTTGTATAATATTTATAGTGTTATATTAAAGTTTATATCATTACTTTATTTATTTATTTATTATTTATTATTTTATTCGAATAACTCAAACTTGAAAGTGATTTGAACAACTCACAAAACTAAATGAGTCAAACATGAACAAACTTTGAACTTTATAAATAAATAAATAAATAAATTCAAATAAAATTTCAAGTTCAAAACATTAATCAAATAAATTTGAATATTTTTGAGTATTATATATATGAACTGAGTTATAAAATTAAATATTCGATTCATTCGTATTTCAAATAGAGCCCTACTTTCAACTCGTGAACATGCTAATTAATTACTTGTTGAAAGTTACTAAACTATTAATCATTCAAATTATTATTTCTTCAAAATTTTCTAAAGATGATTTTTATTTTTTAAGGGAGATTTTTGTTTGAAAAATCTTAATTTGTAATTTACTTTTCTATTTCTATCATAAAATTTCACTAACCAAATAATAGTGAAAGACCTAAGAGGGGGGGGGGGGGGTGAATTAGGTCTTAGGCTAATTGTCGAAATCTTTTCCCTTTTTACAAATCCTTTGCCTTAATAAAAGCTATTCTTTAATTCCACAAGCTTCAAGTTTATATGTGATGTGATGGTTAAGATAATATCATCAAACTACAACCAATCAATCAACAACAATCAATAAGTAATAACATGAGCATGTAAATAAATAAAGCTATAAGAAAATGAACACACGATTTATAGTGGTTCGATCTCTCCAAGATCTACATCCACTACCTTGAGTCCACACTCAAGGATTTCAACCAATCCACTATAAGCTCAAGTTCAACAATTACATAAGAGGCTAACCACACTATGGTTTTACACTCACAACCTCTTCTAGTAATTATACAAACAAGGTTCACCCTTCCACAAGGGTTTTATATCTAAAGACAACCTCAAGACTAATCTAATCCAAGGCTTACCCTCACACGGGTTTTACACTACAACCTTGATTAATCTAGTCTATGGCTCACCCTAACACAAAAGGGTTTTATGTCACAAGATAACCTTGCAAATGAGCTAATAGAAAATAACACAATTTAATAAGGAGATAAGAATGTGTAGATGTTACCACTTGTAGGTAGAGTTTACACAATGTTGCACCTTTACACTTTGCCTTTGGAATCTTGAATGTACACCTTTGAGCACAAGGCAATTTGAGAGCTTTTCAATTTGATTTGATGTAAAATAAGTTAGAGCATGTAAGATTTGTTAAGTTCAAAGTTCTACTAAAAAATCTGGAGTTTATGGCTTTTATAGAATTCAAAAATCAGTTCAAACGGCTATACAACGGCTAGTAACGGCTAGTTTCAGAAAATTCGGATGACCGAATTCTGCATCCGAATTTTTCGCTTCAAAATTCGGACGACCGAATTTTTTGCATGCGTCCGAATCTTCTTCCGAATTTCTCTGGAAGAACAGTAGCAAACTTTTGCTACAAAATTCGGACGACCGAATTTTTGGACTGCGTCCGAATCTTCTTCCGAATTTTTCAAACTTTGTCAAAACATGTTCAAATCAATTCTAACAAGTTGGAAAACCTTCTAGCCTAAAAGATAAGTCATTAAAGACCTTTTAAGTGCAAAAACCATTTATGAAAACTTGATAATTTAGGTAAGTTCAAAACCATTGAAACCATTAAAATCAAGTTTTGTGCTCTCAATTGCAACTCATAGATTCCAAGACTTAAGAGTGTAGGGTTTACAATATTTACCTATTAACCACATGTCACCTACACTTCATGTCTTCAAAGCCTTCATTAATCTTGAACAAACTCTTCAATCTTTAATCACTTTGACATATTTGAGTTGTTCTTACATTTTAGCTTCAAGGCAATGAGACTTCAAACTTCTTAATCCACAAATCCTATCACACAATATACAAGCATATTAGTCCTCATCAATGTTTGTCATTAATCAAAACTAATCATAACTATATGATTTGCCCTTAGGGCTAACAATCTCCCCCTTTTTGATGATGACAAACTTTGATGCAAAATGTGATGGATTTAAACAATGTAGTACAAAGAAGTATTGATGTCAATGATAGAAGATAACCAATTTAGCACATTGACATTCAAATGGCTCAATATGAGCCTATGACCCAACCAACCTCCATTTGCCTCCTTCCTTCCAACTACTAGGTTAGAAGATATAGCATTTAAGCATTAAGACAACTTCTAAGAGAGGTACTAAAGGTCAGAAAAGATTAACAATGCTCCCCCTTAGATTGTGCTCATTTTTCAACAAGTTTGGACTTGAGATGCTATGCATCCGAATTTTGACATATCAAGTCCGAATTGTAAAATAAGTGAAATGAAAGCTTCAATTTTTGAAAATAAGCTTTCCTAAGGTTGTTCAAACATAGTGGAAGAGATTAAAACAAGTTTGAATTAATTTGAACAACAATAGAGCACATTTTGGCAACAAAATATGGATGCATCCGAATTTTAGAACATGCATCCGAATTTTGACATTCCAAGTCCAAATTGCAATAAACTCAATATAATGAAAGTTTAATGTGAAATAAATCTTTCCAAAGGTTGTTCAAACATAATGGAAGAGAATAAAACATATTTGAATCAATTTGAACAACAAAGAAGCACTTTTTGGCAACAAATATGCATGCATCCGAATTTCTGAAACATGCATCCGAATTTTTGGTCTGCATCCGAATTTCAAGTCCAAATTTTTGGAAACAAGTTGAAAAGGTGATTTTGCATTTTCAAATGAACTATAGAAGTACTCAAATATGTATAGCTACAATAGCACTCAGTTTATCTTTGCAAAACTACAAAGCTCATGTATTTAATTGTTTTCATGATGTAATGTAAAGTCATAGGTCAAGTCAAGAACCAAGTTCAAGATTTCAATCTCAACTTAACCATATTCCAAAATCTAAGAAAACAACTAAAACCTCACATATTATAACACTTTCAATTTAAATTCAAATGCAGAAATGCAGCCAAATATTTTCACATTACTCATTACATATTGCACATCAACATATACACAACACACAACACATTTACAGCAAGCACATAGCACAATTTGTAGTCATTCTTTCTCCCCCTTGATATATGCATGGATTTTCATAAAATTCACACATTTTTCTTCATGCTTGAGGAATTCCACTGCTATTTCTCATTTTCAGACATTTTGTCATCACATTTCTTCTCCCCCTTTTGTCATCAATCAAAGATGGGGTTAATGAAAGTGAGACACCATGTATCACATATAAGCAGTATATGGACTAAACCTCATTTGGCAATTTAGTAATATATTAGCCAATTCTCATAAACTGTATATTGGCAATATTCAGCAGTTCTCTAGTCAAATAATTATTATCCTAATAGCAATAAGCATTATGTAGTATCTTCAATAATAATACATTATAAGCAATATATTATCAACTTCTTCTCCCCCTTTTTAGCAATGATTAAACTTGGGGTAAGAATACTTGGACAGAAAAAAAATGAAACAAAAGAAGCTCTTATCATAAGGATTTCATGCATTGAGCTTCAAATCATTATAATGACTAGATAGGCACAAGTAAATTTCAATATTAAAGCATAACATGTGCATCAAGGAATAAACTAAAATAAGCATCAAAATAGAGTTTAGGGATAGAAAGGCTTAGTCTTGGATGCGTTTCATGGTCTTCACTTCCAAATTTGTTTGTTATGATGACCATGTCTCCCTTGAGCTCTATATGATGGGGTCCTTCATTTGTTGACTCCTTGCTCGTGTAGTTCTGCTTTGGAAAGCTACCAATTTGAGAGGGTCTTTGGATCTTCTATCTTTGAACCATATTTTCCTCTCTTGGCTGAAGGATATTGGTGATGGATTTGTGCTTTGACTTTGTTAAACTTCCTTCACCTCCTTCTTCTTGCTTGTTCTCTTGGGCTTTATAGGAACTTGCACCATTTAAAACCACTTGAGAAATCTTTCTCAAGTCTTCTTCCATATTCTTGACTCTAGCTTCTAAACCATCAAATTTGCCAAGAATTATTAGAGTAATAAGACTTGAAGAATTTGTCCATCTTCTTCATTTCCTCTATATGGTTGTCCAATATTTCTTGAAACACCTTGGCAACTATGGTATCACCTCTAGTGAGATTTTCATCTTCAACTTCTTTTCCTTCAATAGAGTGTACCTCTTCAAATAGTCTTCTTTTGTGGGGTTGCTCCCCCTCATTAAATGAGTCATGCCTCCTCTTTGTCTTCATTTCCCTTGCCAATATTTCTTCTTCATCTTCTTCTTTCTCAACCTCTTCAGTTTCTTCAACCTCTTCTCTTCTTAAAAGAGTTTCTACTTTTGTTCTCCATATTCCATTCTCATCAAGAACTAACTGCATACTATTAAGAGAATCATTTGTGTAGATTTCTCCACTCTTGAAAGTTTGTCCTCTTATGGGAAGTTTGACTTGGAAGTATTTGAAGATCCTTGTTAATAATCTCCCATAAGGTAAGACTTTGTTGGCTGTTTTTCTTGCACTAATCATATGTTTCAATGCCATGAATCCAAAGTTTATGCTCAAGTAAGGCAAGCATAATTACCATATGCATATTTCCAACGGATGATTTATGTCCAAAATTAGGGATGATCATGGTGGTAATCATGTGATGCATAATCCTTGCTAATGGACCTAAATTGTCTACCATTTGTACAGGCATTCTCAATCCTTTCATGCGAGTATAACTTACTTATAAAACAATGTTCGCTGAAGAATAATGCCTAAAGCAACATTCTCAACATCACAAATTCTATTGAGCGAGTGCATTATCATCTCAAAAATTAACTTGTGATATTTTTGAAGAATACTACTAAATAGCTTTTATTACCAACTTGCTTAACTCTTTCTTCCTTAATATTTGCATAAAATTCATAAACTAAGGAAGGTAATAGCATTCATCAAACATAGGCAAACCAGATCCAGCTCACATCATTTAAAAAATGAGAGTATATTACCCATTTTGAATAGTTTGATGACATCCACCTTGTGACTTGGATATATCTTATGATTCCTTTTTGTCCAGTCATCAAGTTTAGTAGCAACCTCCATCTGTGACAAATCTATTCAGCCATGACATGCTTTGCAAAATATGAACCTTCCTTGGTTCATTGATCACTGATCCTCCTTCTCTTTCTTTGGCTTTTCCCTTTCTTTTTCCCATGCTAGGCATCTTTGTCCTCACCTGAAGCTACAACACTTGAATACACTCATTAGTCATTGAATTTTTTTTTTTAATTTCTAAGCTTATTCTAAGATTGGTTAAACCTTTCTTCTGCTAATGGCATAGTAAGAATATCATTAATTTGTTCATTAGTGCAAATATGCTTTAAACAAATATTACTCTTAATAGAATGATCTCTAATGAGATGAAGTTTGATCTCTATATGCTTTGTCCTAGTTTGTTGAATAGTATGATGATGGTCAAATCTATTGCATTAGTGTTATCACATAATATAGCCACACATTTGAAATATAGACCATAATCACTTAGAGTATTAATAAGGTAATAGAGAATGTGTTTAACAACAATCAAATGAGATTCTATAGGACAAGATGAAATCTAGCACACAAGCACATGACAAACATAATATTGTTTCTACTTGCTATCAAATAGAGTTGATTACTCCTATGAAACCATTTTATTCTTGTCAAGCATGGTTGATAAACTTATGGAAGTGCTTATACCTTAACTTGATTCATGAAAGTGCCATCCTTGGTTTGCTTGATTTGTGGGCCAAGAAAGAAATTAAGTTTTCCTATCATGCTCATTTCAAATTTACTTTTCATTAACTTGGAAAACACATCACAAAGTGAAGTATTAGAAGCACCAAAAATTGTATCATATATTTGGACAACTTATAGATCATTGTTACAAGAGGTTTTTTTTTATGAAAATAGTAGTGTTAACCTTTCCTCTTGAAAATCCTTTTGAAAGAAGAAAATCACTCAATTTTTCATACCAAGCTCTAGGAGCTTGTTTTAAATCATACAAAGCTTTGGATAATTTTGAAAACATGTTTAGGAAACTTTTCATGATCAAAACCGGGTGGTTGTTCCACATAAACTTTTTCCTCAATAGAACAATTTAAAAAAGCACTTTTGACATTCATTTGAAAGAGTTTGAAACCTTTAAACATGCAAATGCCAAAATCATTCTAATTGATTTAAATCTACTAACCGGAACTAAAGTCTCATTATAATCAATGCCCTCTTTTTGATTGAATCCTTGGGCAACAAGTTTAACCTTATTTCTAATAACTTCTCTGGATTCAATAAGTTTATTTCTAAAAACCATTTAGTTCCAATAATGGAATGATCATGAGATTTAGGAATTTGCAAATTTTGTATCTTTCAAATTGATTTAATTTCTCTTGCATATTAATAATCCAAAAATCATCACACAATACATCATTAATACTTTTAAGCTAATATGTAATAAAAGAATAAAGTTATTGATAAAGTACCGCCTTATTTTTTTCTCCTTGGGAGATATCACCAATGATTTGCTCCTTAGGGTGCCCTCTTGAATATCTTAGGTTCTTTGAGAGCTCTTGGTCACCACTATGTTGGTCATCTTGATTTTGTACAATCATTTCTTCCTTATTGGTGTGATCCTCCAAAGTTGGTTCTTGAAGATGGGTTTGATAGTCATTCATAGATGTACCTACATCATCTTCATCTTTTCTTTCCAAGTAAATGTAAGATTCATCAAAATAAACATGAATGGTTTCCTCATCATATAAGGTTCTTTTCATTATAAACTCTATAGGCCTTTTTGTAAGAAGAATAGCTAAGAGATATATCAATATCCATTTTCCCACCAAATTTAAGTAAGTTGTCACAAGTCTTTAAGATATGACATTAACCAATCATTTTAAACTATGCAATTTGAGTCGTTCTATAAAAGAGAATTCAAAAGACGTTTTTCTTCAAAATGATCTTGAGAGAATTCTTTTTATCATAGCATGTGATGTTTATGACTTTGGACCGGAAATATTTTTGAAGAAGAATTTTCACAAAGCATGGACCTAGCCAATTTTTACAAAGTTCAAATTTTCTTTTCAATAACACCATTTTATTGTGAAGTTTTTGCAGATCGAAACAATTATATGAAATTCAATTTTCAAAGCAAATTTTGTAAAGACTTTGTTGTAAAATTCTCCCATTGACACTTGTAATAGAAATCAATTGCACTCAAGGGAGGTTTGAATCTTTTTCAGTAGTTTTTCAAACTTATGAAACACTTCATCTTTTTGAGCAAAGAAGAATGCTAAAGTGAATATTGAGAAATCATCAACTACTAGTAAAGCATACTTCAAGTCATCAATACTAGAGTTCCTTATAAGTCCAAATCAATCCATATGAACATGCTCAAGATGTTTTGAGGTCTAAATGAATTTTCATGTGTTTGAAAGATTCTTTTGTTTGTTTTCCATATGGACAAGTATCTCAAAAACAATTCTCTCAAAACACATTTTTTAGCAATCCTCTAACTAAACCTTGATAGGAAGGTTTGTTCAACAATTCATGTTCACGTGACCAAATCTTCTATACCAAGAAAATCCATTATCATAAGCCACAATACATTCATGATTATCAAGATAAAACACACATTGAAACATTTTGTGAGTAATTGACCAAAATCACAAAATATCATTTTGTCATACAAATTCGGACGACCGAACTTATGGTCTTCAAGTCCGAATATTTTTGTAAAGTTTCATAAAGATGTTTTTTAACCAAGCAAATGCATAGATATTCACTCATAGATATTTTAATCATTTCATGATGACATATAATCAATTTCAAGAACATATAAACCATGAATTCAATCTCATATCATCAATGTTACCTAATCAACTTTAGAGAAACAATTTACAAGTCATGGTTGGCAAATTTTCAAATCTTAACAAAAGGGATTCTCAAATGAAACTTTGCATGTTGGCATTTAACTTCTTATTCATTGTCACACAATTGGATAATGATAAGCAAGTTATAGTACAAATAAGCAATAAGCAACATTTGTTTAAAAAGAAGAGAGGAACATTTACCAACATTTGTTACTCCAAGAATTTTTCCTTTCTTCAAAAACAAATCCTTCATTGGTTGCTTTGACCTTGATTATGAATGAGGTGTTTTCCTTTATTCTTTAAGCTAACATCATCAATGTGCCGGTTAGTGGTGCTTGAGTTTGAATTAAAATGTTCCTGCAATAAAGGAGAGGAAGTATCCTTTGGTACCCATACTTTCTTGGTTCCATGGGGGTTAGTAATAGTTTGCTTAACTCTCCAAATGGTTTTTACACCATTCTCTACTTTTCTTTTAACATAACATTTGGTGACTTTATGTCCATATTTTCCACAATAAGTACAACAAGTATGATGCATGGAAGTAGAAGTAGCTCTAACAAAGAAGTTGTTATATTTAGGCACATTATTGACATAATTGTAACCAAGACCATTTTTAACAAGAGAAGATCTTTGAGGTCCAATTAGTTTGTCAAGATTGTCTCTTCCATTTGTAAATTCTTCAACACATAATGTAAGATCATCAACTTTCTTTTTCAAGATTTCATGATCACTAAGCATTTTTTCAAGAGAAGAAACTTTTGTACAAAGAGATTTATTTTCAAGAGATATGTTATGTAAAGAAACATTCAAAACTTCTTTTTCAATATTCAAGCATTCAATAGAATCAAGAAGCTTTTTATTTTCACAAAATAATTTTGAATTTTCATTCAATAAATCATTAATTTTAGTTTTCATTTCCTTATTCCTTTTTGAAACCCTTTTTAATTCTTCATACAATTCAACAAGTAGTTCACTAGGATCATCTACAATATCAACATCATCATCACAACAAGTAGAGGTAGAAGGAGTGGATTGTACCTCATCATTTATTGCCATAAAGCATATATCTACTCTTTCTTCTTCATAAGTAGCTTGAAGTAGTTTCCACATATCATGAGCGGTGTCGCATTTACTCACTTGATCGTACACAATCATATCCAGTGCACAACTCAAGATATTCATGGCTTGGTAATTCATTGTCATCTTCTTTGAGTCACCCTCATCAAATTCGTCCATAGACTTTGGCTCTTTAGTAACTCCATCAATTCTCACTTTCATTGGTATGTAAGGACCTTTTTCAACAATATTCCACAAATCAAAGTTAATAGAACAAATATATATCTTAACTCTAGATTTTCAAAATGTGTAATTTGTTCCATCAAACAAAGGTGGTCTATTTGTGGAGAAACCTTCCATATAAGGCAAATTTGATAAACTAGCCATATGATCTTTACTTCTAGTTTGTTAAACCTTAAAAAGAAGACCTTGCTCTGATACCAATTGAAAGACCTAAGAGGGGGGGGGGGTGAATTAGGTCTTAGGCTAATTGTCGAAATCTTTTCCCTTTTTACAAATCCTTTGCCTTAATAAAAGCTATTCTTTAATTCCACAAGCTTCAAGTTTATATGTGATGTGATGGTTAAGATAATATCATCAAACTACAACCAATCAATCAACAACAATCAATAAGTAATAACATGAGCATGTAAATAAATAAAGCTATAAGAAAATGAACACACGATTTATAGTGGTTCGATCTCTCCAAGATCTACATCCACTACCTTGAGTCCACACTCAAGGATTTCAACCAATCCACTATAAGCTCAAGTTCAACAATTACATAAGAGGCTAACCACACTATGGTTTTACACTCACAACCTCTTCTAGTAATTATACAAACAAGGTTCACCCTTCCACAAGGGTTTTATATCTAAAGACAACCTCAAGACTAATCTAATCCAAGGCTTACCCTCACACGGGTTTTACACTACAACCTTGATTAATCTAGTCTATGGCTCACCCTAACACAAAAGGGTTTTATGTCACAAGATAACCTTGCAAATGAGCTAATAGAAAATAACACAATTTAATAAGGAGATAAGAATGTGTAGATGTTACCACTTGTAGGTAGAGTTTACACAATGTTGCACCTTTACACTTTGCCTTTGGAATCTTGAATGTACACCTTTGAGCACAAGGCAATTTGAGAGCTTTTCAATTTGATTTGATGTAAAATAAGTTAGAGCATGTAAGATTTGTTAAGTTCAAAGTTCTACTAAAAAAATCTGGAGTTTATGGCTTTTATAGAATTCAAAAATCGAGTTCAAACGGCTATACAACGGCTAGTAATGACTAGTTTCAAAAAATTCGGATGACCGAGTTCGCATCCAGACTTTTTCGCTTCAAAATTCGGACGATCGAATTTTTGCATGCGTCCGAATCTTCTTCCGAATTTCTCTCGGAAGAACAGTAGCAAACTTTTGCTACAAAATTCGGACGATCGAATTTTTGGATCTGCGTCCGAATCTTCTTCCGAATTTTTTCAAACTTTGTCAAAACATGTTCAAATCAATTCTAACAAGTTGGAAAACCTTCTAGCCTAAAAGATAAGTCATTAAAGACCTTTTAAGTGCAAAAACCATTTATGAAAACTTGATAATTTAGGTAAGTTCAAAACCATTGAAACCATTAAAATCAAGTTTTGTGCTCTCAATTGCAACTCATAGATTCCAAGACTTAAGAGTGTAGGGTTTACAATATTTACCTATTAACCACATGTCACCTACACTTCATGTCTTCAAAGCCTTCATTAATCTTGAACAAACTCTTCAATCTTTAATCACTTTGACATATTTGAGTTGTTCTTGCGTTTTAGCTTCAAGGCAATGAGACTTCAAACTTCTTAATCCACAAATCCTATCACACAATATACAAGCATATTAGTCCTCATCAATGTTTGTCATTAATCAAAACTAATCATAACTATATGATTTGCCCTTAGGGCTAACAAATAGAAATTGCTTTCTCGGAAATTATTTTTGTTAACCCTAAGACAAATTATGTAGTTTTGATTAATAAAAAATGTTGATGACGTTTAACTTGTATATTAATTATGTGATAGAATTTTTGGTTAAAGAATCTAAGTGGTCTAATCGCCTTGAAGTTATAGTACTAAGGACAACTCAAATGAGCTCAAATGGTTGAAGAATGTAGAGTATGTCCAAGAAGTTGAAGACCTCGAAAACACCTTAGTGTATGTTTGCTTTCATTTAATAGGTATTTCTTGTAAACCCTATACTTTTTATATTTGAAATCTAAGCAATACATGTGGTAGTCAAAACTTTTTCTAACTTGGTTATGAGTTTTAAAACATTTTGATCACTTTTGAATTACCAAGTGTTTGTTAACGGTTTAATACCCAAAAGCTTTTAAATGACATATCTTTGAGTCTAAATTAACTTCAAACTTGTAATTTATTTTCATTTGATTTGACAAAGTTTGAAAAGTTCAGATTCCAATTCGGACGTCCGAATTGTGTCTTGGCTGCTGAATTTTTAGAGAAATTCAGACACAGATGTCTAAATTCAGTTGACTGAATTGTACTGTTACTAGCTGTTATTTTAATATTGCAATTGAATTTCAAACCTTATAAAAAATATAACCTTCAATTTTTTTCAACTTTTGAATAGTTTAAGAAACTTTATACTCTAACATCTTTAAAACATCAAAAAGTTCTCTTTTGTCTTGTGCTACATGTAACTATTTAAGGTTTCAAAGATAAAAAGGTGAAGTGGTGCTAGCATTTGTTATTATCCACCAATTTGTTGGTAAACTCCTATTTTGTTCTCTGATCTATTTGTTTATTCAAGATTGTCTTGAAGATATAAAACCATTTTAGATACAGTGAACCTTGATTCTTGAACTGAAGAAGTGGTTGTAGAGTAAAACATTTGTTGGGTGAACCACTTGTGTATTTGTGTGAATTATTTATATTGAGTTTGGGCTTAAAACAGTGGATGCAAATCTTAAAGATATCGAACCACTATTGGTTGTATTCTTTGTGCTTCTTGCTTTAAATGCTTATTTGCTGATCTCATTTAATCCCTTTGATAAGTTGTTAGCATTTATTTTAATTCTCAAAGTGCTTCTTCCTTTCATGATCTGCTTTTCAAGGTTTCATAAATATTTGAAGTTTGACTCATCTGAAACAAAGTTTTCAAAAAGGAAAATTATTTCGAAAATTAGCCAAAGACTTAATTCACCCTTCCTCTTAGGTTTTTCAATTTTCGATTTCCATAGTATTTTTTGTAGCTAGACAAACAACATGCTGATTTTTAGTTTCCTAAGGATTTTATTTTTCTTTTTCTCATTTTCCTTTTCCTCACTAAAATCTGATGGAGATCAAGCTTCAAAGAATGAATAAGATGGCATTCCAAGAATTTCTCAAGGGCCTATAACTCATTCAAGATGAAGTTGAGGCAAGCCATGATCAACTATATTAAAGGAAAAGAATATGCGTAGGACATTTATCTTGAAGAATAGATGACTCAAGATTTTAAAGATTTTAAAGAATCCAAAGACCAACACCTATTGATCATTTAAGATAACATGAAGGTTGATCATGGAAGCATGGAAATAGAGCGCATTCTTGGAAATGGAAGCTTGAAATAAAGCTAAAAGGAGATTTCCTAATCGTCCTAGGAAATCCAAGGCATTTAAATCTTCCTTGTGGCATTAGGAGTTGCAACAAATTTGATTTGGGGTTTTCTAATCCATCTTGGAGTTCTAACTCTTATTATATTCATACTTATTTAGGGCTTTTAAACACTTATTTTCTTTTGTTGAAGTCCAGATTAATTTGGCTTAATTAGTTTTTTTTTTCAGATTTAGGATTATCTATTTGGGCTTTTAATTAGGGTTTCCAAGACTTGTACTATATTTAAAAGCTAAAATTCGGCCAAAATAGGGATGAAAAATTTAGAATTTTTGTATGAAATATCGAAGAGAGTTGTCTCTTCAATTCTAGGGTTCATCTTGAACTAATTTGACTTGCCAAACAAATTGCTTGAGTTTGTTTGTGGCGTCACCTTTTACATATTGGTTTTTGTTCAAAAAACAACAAGGGTCAACATAAAATCAAGCTCAAACTTGTTGGAAAAATCTTAGGGAATGAAAATCCGACAAAAGGTATTGGGTCTTTTTTATTCTAGAGCAAGGTTTGCTTCAAAATCCTTGAATCAAACAAACCTTAAGGGGAAGCTAATTGAAATGAAATTCTAACTAGAGCCGTTTTTTTAACTGAACGTTCATGAACAAAGAATTTGTGTTCAATTATTATTCGTTTGTTTAATATTTTAGTCAAGTTCAAATACAAAAAATAGTTCATTCATTAATCAAACAAATACAAACTTGTTTGCAAACAAATTCAAAATTTTGCGAATATATATATAAATCTATTATTAATATATTTTTTATAATATTTATATCAAATTTTATATTTATATATAATATTATTTATAATGTTATATTAAAATTTGTTTTCTTAATTTGTTATTTACTATTTATTTTTATTTTTTATTATTTTATTTGAGCAAATCTAACTTGAACACTATTTGGTTTGTTCAAACAATTCACAAAATTAAACGAGTCGAACACGAACGAATTTTGAATTTTATGAACAAATAAACAAATGAGATCGAACAAAATTTCAAATTTGAAACATTTATTGAATAAATTCGAACATTGTTTGAGTATTATATGAAGAAGGTTAGGAAATAGATACTCGATTCATTGGTGTCCGATTAGAGCTCTACTTCCAACTCATAAACTTGCAAATTGATTTTTTGTTAGAAGTTACTGCATTGTTAACCATTCGAATTACTATTTTTTCAAACTTTTCCAAATGTAATTTTTGTTTTATTGGGGGATATTTTTGCTTAAAAAATCTTAATGTGTTATTTACCTTTTCATTTCATTCATAAAATCACACACCAAATAAAGAAATTCCCTTTATTGAAAATCATTTTCCATTTTTGTAGTATTTTTTCTAGAAGCCAAACAATACTCATATTTTTCAGTTTTCTAATGTTTTTATTTTCTTTTTTCTCAATTTCTTTTTCTTTGCTAAAATCCTTAAATCGAATAAGAGCTTTTCATTTACAATAGGATTTTATATATTTAACTTTTTCTTTGTAAAAGTAAGTTACAATACCAGTGTTAAGTCATAATGGTAGTAGAGGAGAGAATGGGGAGAAAATCCAAACCGCAGGTGGGAGGGAGAATTAGCTTTTTTGTGATAGTGAAATTGCTTTTATTTTAGCCAATTTATATTCACGTAAAGGTGAGGATAAATGTGTAAATAAATAATTTGTGTCTTCTATTTTTCTTATTAACTACTCTTTAACTCTCCTTCGTGTTCCCTAAATCCAACATAGTCTTATGGATCACTTGAATATGTTGGTCTATAGAAAACAACTTGAATACTTCACCATCTCTACCATATCTTTCTGTTCTTTCACCATGGCAGCAAAAGGGCAGACATGGCAATCTTTTCCAACCAATGTACGAAGGAGCTTCAAATCACCAGCCTCATTCTGCAGGCATTCTGATATTGGGAAAATAGAAACTTGTAACCTCTAATTTTACTCCCAGTAACAGTTAGCTATTTATTGACAATGGTAAAGGCATTGTAATAGCCGACTATTTATTGTCAATGGTAGCGGTATTGTAACAGCTGACTGTTTATTGGGAATGGTAACGGCTAGGCATTTATTGTCATTTAGTGGTAATTGTAACGGTCGGCAATTTATTTTCGTTTATTGCAAGGCTGTGTATTGCAAAGTCGTTTCATTTGTTTATTGCCATTTATGACTTGCTTAATTTTCTTTTCTCCAACTCCCAATTTTTCACCTATAAATACCCTGCTTTGAGAAATGTTGAAGGAATGAGAAAAAATCAACTCTTTCTTTGCTACTCTTTCTAATATTCTTTCATTGTTCTTCCTCTTCTCTAGTTCTATTGTTTTTCTACTGTTGTGATTCTGGACATTTGAAGTTTGCGAGTTCCAATCCTCGGTCACGAGTGCCCGTGTTAGAGGAAACTGTGTTAACCTTGGGAAGCAAAGCGGGGATACAATTTGAAATATTGCTTTCAGGGCAGTGGATTACTGCAACATAGTGATTCATCTTTACATGTTTTATTTAAGATTTCTTTACTGCTAGTCTGCTTTTTATCAAGTTGTTTTGCTACTACTTTATTACAATATGAAAGTGATATATTTGTAGCTACTAGTTGTAAACCAACTATGACTGCTACATATCAAAAAGCATTGCCTGAACTTTCAAAACTAGAACCATTGGATGGAACCAATTATAAGCATTGGTCGCAAAAATTATTTGTAAGCCTTAAGGATAAATCGTGTTGTTTTGATTAGTGACAAACATTGATAAGTACAATATCTTATGGAAATCATATTGATTAACCTTGATAAGGACTAATATGCTTATATGGTATGTGATAGGATTTTTGGATTGAAAAGAAAGCAAGTCTCATTGCCTTGAAGCTAAAAGCTCATGAACAACTCAAGTATGCCAAAGTGATTCAAGATTGAAAAGTTTGTTCAAGATGATTGAAGGTTTTGAAGACATGAAGTGTGCTTAATAGGTCAACTTTGTAAACACTACACACTTAAGTCTTAGAATCTATGAATTGCATTTAAGAGCACAAAACTTGGTTTGAAAATTTTCAATGGTTTTTAATTCACTTGAATTACCAAGTTTTCATCAATGGTTATTGCACTTAAAAGGTCTTCAACGAATTATCTTTAAGACTAGAATATTTTTCAACTTGTTTGAATTTATTTGAATATGTTTTGACAAAGTTGAAAAAATTCAGACGCAGTAACTACTGTTTTTCCAGAGAAATTCCAACACAAGTTAGAATGTAGAGGGCTAAATTCAGTTGTTCAAATTTTGAACAGTAATAGTGAACATGACCATTGTTTCGGTGAACAGTACTTCCAGAAAAATTCGGATGCAAATTCAAACGTTGAGGGTCAAATTCGGTCTTTTGAATTTCACTGTTACTAGCTATTTTTTAAACGTTCGAGCTGATTTTTAAACCCTATAAAAACCACAAACTTCATATTTTTGTGAAGTTCTTTAATCTCTTGAAATCTAAGAAGTTCCAAATTGTTTTACATCAAAATTATTTGAAAAGCTCTCAAATTGCCTTGTGCTCAATGGTTGAAATTCAAGATTCCAAAGGCAAGAGGTGTAGTGGTGCTAGCTATTGTATTCATCTACCAAGAAGTGTTGGTAACATCCAACATATATCTTTACATTCTTGTTGTGATTGTTTCAAGGTTGTCATGAGACATAAAACCATTGTAAAGGGTGAGCCATTGATTAGATTGATCAAGGTTGTTGTGTGACATAAAACCCTTTGGTGAGGGTGAGCTTTTGATTAGACTGGTCTAGGTTGTCTAGTGACATAAAACCCTTTGTGCTAAGGGTGAGCCTTGTTTATTTGATTGAAAAGAGGTTATTGTGGTAAAACCCACTGAAGGGTTTGCTTAGATTAAGTATTTAGTGAATTGGTTGAAATCCTTGAGTGTGGACTAATGGTAGTGGATGTAAATCTTAAAGAGATCGAACCACTATAAATCATGTGTTTATTTCTTTATAGTTTTACTTGTTTAGATACTTGTGTTATCATTATTTGTTCTTAGTTGTTGATTGATTGGTTGTGCTTTTATTGTTTGATCATTTTGTCTCAACCATTAAATCACAAATAAACTTGGAGTTTGTGAATTTGAAGAAGAGCATTTATTACGGCAAAATATTTACAAAACGACAAAAGATTTTGATAATTAGCCAAAGATCTAATTCACCCCTCTTCTTAGGTCTTTCACTATTGATACTTTTTGAAGCAATAAATGTTGATTATGTGCTCTTTTCTAATATCCCATCTAGTCAAACTAAATTATTTGATACCCAGTTACTGCATCTTCCATTGATTCGACTACTAAGCCGATTATGAGGCTTGTAGAAAATTCTCCAAAGATAACAAAACAGTTAGGGGGTATTTGTTAAATCACATGTGTAATTCTTTGTTTGATATATTTGTGAAACAAATATATGCTAAAGATATTTGGAATATTTTGGATAAGAGATATGGTGGTGATGATGCTGGAAAGAAAAATATGTAGTAGGCAAATGGCTACAATTTCAAATGGTAGATGATAAGCATGTGATGGACCAAGTGCATGAATATGAGAATTTGGTAATTGACGTGATAAATGAAGGCATGAAAATCTGTGAAATTTTATAAGCTAATGTGTTGTTGGAAAAAATTTCCCCATCATGGAGTGATTATAGAAATCAACTGAAGTACAAAAAGAAAGATTTATCGCTTCAGGAGCTGATAAGTCACATGAGAACTTAAGAGGCTAATCGTTTAAAAGATAAACAAATATTTCTTTCTTCCTTGTCTGTTAAAGCTAATTGAGTTGAATCTACACCAAAAGATAGGTTCAAAGGAAATAAATTTTACAGAGATGGTCAACAAAAGAAGCAACTTCAATTCAACAAGAATGGCAATTAAATTTAGAAGAATAAGGTAACTTGTTTTACTTGCGAAAAAACTGGTCACTAGGCATACCAATGCTACCAAAGAAAGAATCAGCAAACATCTCAAGCAACCATTGTTGAGACGGAGGATGTGACAGCTTCAGTTGTCATAAAAGCAAACTTGGTGGAAAACAAAATCGATTAGATCTTTGACATAGAAGCGTCAAAACATCTCTGCGCCAATAAAGAGTTGTTTCATCATTTTGAGGAAGCTAGTGAAGATGAATTGTCTTTATGGGAAATTCCTCAACTGCTAGAATACTCGGTTAAAGGAAAATTTTTCCTCAAACTTACTTCTGGTAAAACCTTGGCTTTAAATGATGTTTTATATATTCCGTTGCTACGTAGAAACTTGGTTTCTAGTAGTCTACTGAATAAGGGTGGTTGAATTTTTTTTTTTGAAGCTGATAGATTTGTACTCACAAAAAATGGGGTTTTTATAGGGAAGGGTCCTATCCAATGGACTTTTTCTATTGAATACTATTTTGAACTATAATGCAAGTACTTCTTCTGTTTATATTGCTGAGTCTATTAGTTTGTGGCATGGTAGGTTAGGTCATGTAAGCTTTGCATCCATCAAGAGACTTAGAACTCTAAAATTGATTGATGCTACATATAAGATCAGTTGTGATAAATGCTCCGTTTGTGTTAAATGCTACATATAACTTTAAGAACACTACTAGCAAAGGTGGTAAAAAAATATTATGTTACTTTTGTTCACGACTTTTCCAGATACATGAACGTTTATCTTCTAAAATCTAAAGATGAAATTGAAGAAGTGTTCTCAAAATTTAAAGTTGAGGTTGAAAATCAACTAGACATGAAAGTAAAAGAACTTAGGTCTGATAGAGGTGGAGAATATGGATCAAACTCTCTTTAGATGTTTTGTGAGAAAAATGGTATTATTCATGAAACTAATGCCTTACACCCCTCAACAAAATGGTATAGCCGAAAGGAAAAATCAAACTATTAAAGAACTGATGAATGTTATGTTGTAAAGTTCTGGCTTGCCCAATAACTTGTGGGGGGAGGCAGTTTTGTATGCTTGCAATATTCTTAATAGAGTACCTCATAAAAAGTTAGATAAAATACCCTATGAATTGTGGAAAGTATTTGCACCTAATCTAAACTACTTAAGAGCGTGGGGGTTCCTTGCAAAAGTTAGCATACCTAGTCCTAAAAGGAAAAATATTGGACTTAAGACTTTTGATTGTGTATTTATTGGTTATGCTCAAAATAGTGCTGCATATAGATTCATGTCTTTATCTGATTATTCTTTTTGTCAATCTAGAGATGATGAACTTTTTGAGCTTATTTGCCCTTTAAAGGAAAAAATATGCAATGCTAGTTCTTCCATTTCTGTTCCTATGTTTGTTTCTTCCACAATTTCACTTGGATATGAAAATGAACTTAGAGGGAGTAAAATGCCTAGAATAGAAAAGAAATTTGGATCATATTTCATTACTACTCTTTTAGCTGAAAATCATAATCCTGATAGATTAAATGAATATATTGCTTTTGTATTTTTAATTGAAAATGACCCAAAAACATATAGAGAAGCAATAGACGCATGTTTTTGAAAGGAAGCAATTAAAAGTGAACTTGACTCTATAGTGATCAATCATACTTGGGAATTGGTTGATTTGCCACAGGGTAGTAAGCCAGTTAAATGTAATGGACTTTTAGAAAATGAGACCTAATGGTACTATAGAAAAGTTTAAAGCTAGACTGGTGGTATTAGGTTTACTCAAAAGAATGACATTGAATTTTTGATACCTACTCTCCTGTAACTAAAATAGTAACAATCAGAACTTTGTTTGCTCTTGCAACAATTTATAGTCTAGTGGTACATCAAATGGATGTAAAAATGGCTTTTCTAAATGGTGATCTAAAAGAAGAGATCTATATAGAACAACTTGAGGGTTTCATAGTCCTTGGCCAAGAGAGAGAATAAAGTATGTAAACTCAAAAAGTCACTTTATGGACTTAAACAATCTCCAAAATAGTGGTATGAGAAATTTGATCAGACTTTGATAAATAATGGCTATACTGTGAATATGTCTAATTCTTGTGTTTATTCCAAAGTGTTTGATACAAATTGTGTGATTATTTGTGTATATGGATGACATGTTAATCTTTGGTGCAAATAGGAGTTTTGTAAATGAAACTAAGGCATTTATATCATCTCAATTCGAAATGAAGGACTTAGGAGAAGTTGACATAATTCTTGGAATTAAAGTAAACAAAACTGAGAATGGTTTCTCCTTGAGTCAATCTCACTATGTGAAAAAAATATTGATAAAGTTTAATTCTTTTGATGTGGTACCAGTAAGAACTCCATATGATTCCAGTATACCACTAAAAAAGAGTAAAGGGCCTAGTGTGTCACAAAGTGAATATGCCAAGATCACAAGAAGTGTTACATTTCTCATGAATTATACTAGGCCTGATGCGGCATATATTGTGCGTAGATTAAGTCGTTATACTCAAAACCCGAGTAATAAACACTGGAATGCAGTTCATCATTTGCTAAGATATTTAAAAGGAACTATTGATTGTTGTTTGCATTTTAATAATTTTCCTACAGTGTTAGAAGGTTTTTGTGATGCAAACTAGGTTTCAGCTGATGGTGAAGTTAGCACTACTAGTGGTTATATCTATAGCTTATGTAGAGGTGCAATTTCGTGGAAGTCTGCAAAGCAAACATGTATTTCATGTTTCACAATGGAAACGAAATTTATTGCTCTTAAGATGGCAGGTCAAGAAATAGAATGGCTGAGGAACCTTTTGGCTGATATACCTGTGTGTGAAAGGTCATCAGTTCTTGTTTCCCTATATTGTGACTCACAGGTAGCTATATGGATAGCCAAAAATAGTGTCTATAATAGCAAAAGAAGACACATCCGTATCAGGCACGGTGTAGTAAAATATTTATTGCAAACGAAAGGAACCGATAAGATTTTCTCACAAAAGGATTAACGAGGAAAGTAATACTTGAATCATCAAGAGGAATGGGTCTTAAACCCATGGATTGATGATATATATAGTGGATGCCATTCATGGTCAAACAGAATTATAGATATATGTATGTATGTATGTATGTATATATATGCTTTATTATTTGTTCCATTCCTGTAATATATAATAGTGCATGTATCCATAGCCCTATATAGTTGGGTAGTCCTAGTGAGAAGGACTTGATGGAATCATAACTACTATTTTCTGAAAGAATTCATAGCCCTATATGTTTGGGTGGTCCCTATAAAAGTGACTTGATGAATTCTTTGTGGAGGTTGAGTTTAAACAACTCTTAATGATTACTTAGTAATCGCTTACTTGGGTGTGAAGGTGTGACGCCTTCTATGAGAGATTAAGATAGTCTTCTCTGGGGCACTCATGAGAACTCGAGATGTGCGCATGGCCTTGAATAACGCTAAGTATATTTATCACAGAACTTGCAAACGTTAAGGTTTGTTATGTGCTGTGGAGGTCTCAACCCGAGTCAATAAAGTTCAAGTTTAATTCACTTTGTTGACTGGGTTGTTAACTCATTTCACTATGCATCAATTTAATCGAAAGATATTGATATTTAAGTTTCATCCCTTCATATGTCTAGAATTGTCTTATTTCTATTCAAGTGTGCCATTTTTTGGGGATTGTTGGGAAAATGGCAACTTGTAACCTCTGATTTTACTCCTAATAACAGTTAGCCATTTATTAGCAATGGTAACGTCATTGTAATGGCAGACCATTTAATGGCAATGGTAAGAGCATTGTAACGGCCGACCATTTATTGGCAATGGTAACAACTAGCCATTTGTTGCCATTTAGTGGCAATTGTAACGGCCGGCTATTTATTTTTATTTATTGCAAGGTTGTTTATTGCAAAGCCGTTTCATCCGTTTATTGCCATTTATGACTTGCTTAATTTTCTTTTCCACAACACCCAAATTTTCACCTATAAATACCCTGCTTTGGGGAATGCTGAAGGAACGAGAAAAAATCAACTCTCTCTTTGCTACTCCTTCTGTTGCTCTTTCATTGTTCTTCCTCTTCTCTAGTTCTATAGTTTTCCTACTCTTGTGATTATGGATATTTGAAGTTTACGAGTTCCAATCCTCTGCTATGAGTGCATGTGTTAGAAGAAACTGTGTTAACCTTGGAGAGCAAAGTAGCGATACGATTGTATCAAAGTTGCGCTGAAATATTGCTTTTAGGGCAGTAGATTACCACGACACAGTGATTTATTTTTATAGATTTTATTTAAGATTTCTCTGCTGTTAGTTTACTTTTTATTAGATTGTTTTGCTACTACTTTATTACAGCTGAAGTTAGCCATCAAAATTCAAAAAACATCAATACGCCCAAAGCATTTGGATTCTAACAATATATATTGAATCATTCTGTTATTAACGATCAAAAACTTAAAAACGTTATATATTTTAAAAATATTTAATCTTTAATATGTGTAATACAACATTTTAAAACTTTTAATTTATACAAATTCAATTTATAACAGAAATTTTCTAATTTTATTGACTACAGACGAGTAAGATCTATTCTCATTCCCTATATGAATACGTATGGTTTGGCAAAAAAAAATGTTAATACACAGAAATATATGTCATCTTTATGGACCTCTAATAATAGACTAGATAGCCAAATTGGTCGACTCCAACTCTTTTACCATATGAACTATGATGGTAGGGGAAAGTGAGATCTGAGGTGGTAGTTTCAAAAGTATTTGTTTTCAACCCATAAGATCAGGGGAGTTCAAGGAGTATTGATAACACTTCATGATTGCAGCTAAAGTGCTTCTGGCGAGAGTTTTGGTGGATGGAAGATATCAAAATTGGTTTTCATTAATATGTAAAAGAGAACATACTTTACATACATTGAAAGAACAAAACATTTCTTTCCTTTGGACCTGGAAAGAACAAAAATGTTTAAAACTACCAAAATCTAAAGCCTACATCTGTTAATATTAGTTCTATTCTATTGATCTCCAATCATCAAAAATTTCTTGGGTTGTAATGAGTTTCATCTCTCATATTCTCCATTTTGTGTAGTAGCATCTCTTCTCTTACCCCATTCATGAAGCCTCAGGTGCAACTCAGCTGCCGCAATCAAGAAATGCACAGCCTGAAATGGAGTCAGCATATTCACAACTTCCTTCAGGGTATTAAGCCGCAACTCATCTGCTTTCCTTAAGATCTCCACTAGGCCTTCTTCTTTTCGAGCAAGTTCGGACTCGACTAGATTCTCATCGATTCCAGCCCCCCTTCTCCCCCCACGTTTGTACGGATTAGCTCCGAAGCAATATGCGATAGTTCGACCATAGATGTATCGGCCACGGTCTCCTGATGCTTAGCTAGCTTCTCAGAAATCTCCCTCTCCTGCCTTATAGTCCTTGCTTGCAAGGCATCTACTTGACTTAGTTGATCTGGTGACAGATTTCCCAAGTTCCCAATGTCAACACCCTGGAGCAACTTAGCCAGGTCGGCCTCGATTTGGAGGCCGGATTTCGAGTAGAGCAAGTGGAAGGCCATGCTAGGCCTCCACCCGCCGATCCACAAGAAAGCATCCTCAAGTGAGCTCCTCCAGGAAGGGTTCATCATGGTCAAGATATGGTGCTCTGCCCATCTGGACTTGGTTCTGTAATAATGCTCGTAATGCTTTATAACGCGGTCAAGAAGAGGAGCCAGGACACCTTCCTCGTGCCCTTCCGGGGGTGTCTCTGTTGTATTGTTGGAGACTAATAATTTCTTCAAGGTAACCGTTTTGTTCTGTAAGCCAAGACTCGAAGAAGGCGCCGAAGTTCTCCTCCCTACCTTCAGCACCATTTCTGACCGCTTCAGCCATGAATTGGGCACTAGTACTGGGCGACAGGTGCATTAAGACTTCTGGAACCACTTTGATCAAATAAGAAGACTGCTGACTTTTATACATACTTTGCTTTGTCTATGTGAGAGGACATGAGACAGAAGGGAAGAGAGAGAGAGAGAGAGAGAGAGAGAGTCGGCAGCAGAAAGAATTGATTATTAAGCACCTGTTGTACAATTCAATGCATCTGGGGAGTTGAGTCTGTTATTTGCGTGTATGGGACCTGAATCTGGTCCAGCCACAAACACCAGTTGCCGCAATATCAAGTAGGTGACAGATTTGGCCTTTTCAAGATTTTTTTTTTTGGCTGAATAAGCTTTTCAAGATTCTTTATATTTTAGCGGCAGCAAGTGGTGAATGTTGCATGTATATATGGGTATAGTTCGTCAGCTCAATTGTCTTTCATCCTCCCAATTGTCTTTATCACATTTTGGGACTAAAGATAGCCCATTCATTATTTCACGTGATATATATATATATGTATTAGTACATATATTATAGTCATTTGATTGTCTTTGGCATTTCATGATAATTTCTTAGGAGTTACATAATACAACAATTAATTTGAAAAAATTAGTTGTCAGATTAGTTCAGTAAAGATAAAGAATTAATGAGATAATGAGTCATTAAAAAATAATATCAAAAAGAAAATTTTTATTATCATAAATAATTATTAATTTTTTAAATAAGTTTAATTATCAAATTCTATACTATAACAATTATAGATTTTTAATAATCCAAGTTACGACACAAAGGGAATGCCATCGTGAGCAAAGGAAACAGCGTATGAAAACCAGGTAAGAAAATTAGAAAAAAGAAGACAATTTCGAGTAATAAAAAGTTATAAAAGTCACTGTAATTAAAAGGTATGCCAAGTGGAAAGTCTGGCCGCTTCCATGATACTGTGAGGACATGATTTTTAACTCAAGTAAGTCTCTCTTTCTCTATTTTGTTTGTCTACTTTAGAGATGGACTTCTTAATTTAATTTCTACATCCTTAAAAAGATTTTTTTCCAAAAAGGAAATTATAAGAAATTTTGTCAAGCATCATAAAACAGTAGAAAGCAATTTTTTCCCTGTTTTGGCAGTGTGGATTTTTTTTTTTTTTGGTAAGTAGTTGAGAGTCATTTGTTGAGCTTAGCGAAATATTGACAAATTGAAAGGCATACTTTCCAAGGGAAAATACTCCAAAATTGAAAACCTTTGAAAATCTCATACCAATCTGCCATATAAGATTGGCAATTAAGAAAATAAGAAAAGCATCCAAATCTCCCATTTCATTGTTGTCATAAATCAAGCAATAACGCCATTTCAATGTTGTTAGAAAGAGCGTCATAACTATATATAAAAATCTCACCGAAAAAAAAGCCTTTTTAATTCGATTTTAACCAAAAACAAGGCATTCTTGGTAAAAACCCGTTTCCTGAAACAGATAACTTGGACAAATATGGCTGCGCAAGTGGCTGACAGCATTGGCCTTTTCAAGATTTCTATATTTTAGAAGCAAGTTGCGTGTGGGTATAGTTCAGCAGCTCATTGTGGTCTGTTTTTCTCCATTGTCTTTATCTGCTTCTTCACTAATGACATTTTAGATTTTGGACTAAAAGAAAACATTTTTTGAACTCAGGACAAAAGAAAAATGGTCATTCATGATCTCACTTCTCACGTGATGAAGTTCATAAAAATCTTATTTTCCCCTTTTCAATATGGGCTGTATTTGGTATAGGACCATAATATAGCATCATTTTAGGTTGGTATTCATCCAAGTCCAAAGCTTCAATAATAATCCAAACGAAATTCAAATCACGAAGACTAAGAGTGTGATTGGATCGGGTTTAATTTTGAAATTTTTATCTTAAGTTTCATAAAAATTAAATTATTTGTGAGAAGAGATATGATCCTGTACTTAAAATTTTAAATTTGATTTTAAAATCAAACCTTATTTAAATTTACCCTTAAAATTAAAATTCAGACTGGCTTGCACTGCCATCTTCGACCGGTTTATTTTCATCAAATTAACTAATAATAAGTCTTAGCACATGTCCATTTCTTGCCTTAATATTCCTTGTCACCAAAACAGAGTCAGATTTGCCCTCGGATTCAAAACCTCCTTGGTGGAGAGTGGTTGCAAGTCCATCATCCATAGTCTTCATGGCTCCTTGGTGGAAAGTGGTTCCTCGTATCTTATATACTAGCCGACTGTAATTAATAAGATTTTACTAATTTTTTGCTTTAAAAAAAATCTTTACGTAGACAAACGAGGAAGCATACCCAAATTTAATTTAAACTAAGTCACTAGGGAGTCTCAAAGTAACCTCAAAGGATAATCCTTGCCACTAAGAGCTTCTAATTTTTGGTCTAATTATGCTTATGGACAGAGTGGATATCATTTGAAGATTCCTATATATAGAAAATTATGGCCATTTTCTCATGTTCGAACTTCTATGTATTTAGTGCATACGTAATCTTGTATAGATGTTATGCAAGAAAATTGACTCTTAAAATATTTTGATTCTCATATTCTTTGATGAGATCTATCACCATTTACAACTTAAGTAAAAAATATATTTGTTTGCATCGTTTTCTAATAAAAAAGTGTGATTTCTTTATTACTCTTTCCAATTTATTTCTAATTACCTTCTTAATTTATTGTAATGTCCTAAAATATTTAATATTTTTCATAAAATGAAATATTTTAATATACTATATACTATCAATTAATCATTAACCTTACTATATTATTTTTATATATCTATATTTAATATAAAATATATGTTGATCTGTATATTTTTTATTTTTTATTATATTATATTACTTTTATAATATAATTCAAATATTTATATAAAATTTCGTTCTCGATTGAACACTATCAAAAGAAATAAGATGGAGGAAATATAATCTTCTTAAAATTATACTTTTTACCCCTTTATTCATCATTTTTTTTTATTTGAAGATATTTATTATTTCTATTTCTTCTCATTTTTTTGCAAAATCTAGATTTAGATTTAAAAGAAGGTTATAGATTCATTAATATGACCGACCGTGGTTTCTCGCAGGAGTTATTGTTTCCAGAGATGCTTTTGACACAATAACTATTTGTGGTTGTCCTATGTTCGTCAGGAATTTCTGAGGCTAAAAGCATATTTTCCATAAAGATTACTTTTTTATCAAAGATCACTCATGTTTAACGATTCCCATTATATCGGAATCATTCTAATTTGATCCCCCAATATTCTGTCTGTTCATATCTCATCGACTTGTTCTATACCTTTTCTTCTTATTGTTGGATATTGACATGATTAGGTGAATAAAAAATAGTTTCAATGCATTACTTATTAATGATGTACAAGTGAGAGATGTACTCACTTTAATTGGCAAAAACTAAATGTATATTGGATAATACAAATTCATTCATTTGGATTTGTTATACATGGATATCTAGACATTCCTTATGTTTAGATGAATCTCTACATAGATACATGTAACCTGGTTATATGTATCTATGTAGAGTTGCAAAGAATTTTAATAATTACTTGCAGAGTTTCAATTAAAATTATGTTATTGTTTAATGCCAATTACATGTTCCTACCACTTTACCTAGTCTATAAATAGGTGCCTCCTATTCTATTTTATGGATGACAAACAAGTAAATCCTCCTCTTTTTACCTATCTTCATATGCATATTTTTTACTTAGTGTTCTTGACTAGTTTGTTCAAGTTCGCCGGGTGAAGATTTTTTGTGCTTACTATTTCACCGCTTTCGTTGTATCTTGGGAGACAGACGTCCATTTCAACCTCAAGCACATAACTAGAGGGGGCGAATCTGTTTTAAAGAGATCGTGTTGAATACAAGCCTCGAATAGTTGTCTTCTTCATATAGTCTTTGTTTATTTTATATTGATTTAATTCTATTTAGCCATATTTTATGTTTCCATATTAAGTGTTGCTCTTTTCTTTGTTTCTACATTCTTTCATTAAGTTTAAAATTACTTGAATTACCAAGTTTTCATTAACGGCTTTTGAACATAAAAGTTTTTTATTATCTCTAATGATAGAAGGTTTTCAAACTTATTTTGGTTGATTTCTAGTCATTCTAAATAAAGTTTGAAAAATTCAAACTCTAATTCGGACATTTGAATTTTACCTCATGATAGCTAAATTTTCGGAGAAATTCGGCAACCATTTAGACAATGGCGTCTAAATTCAATCGACCGAATTTGTTCCTCAACAAAAATTTCAAAGAAACTCGGACGCCAATTCGGACGCAGGGGTTCAAATTTGGTCAATCGAATTTTATTGTTACTAGTCATTTCTAGCCGTTTTTCAAATGTTGGAACCGATTTGTTTTTAAACTCAATATAAATCCCAAACTTCAGATTTTTTAGTAGAACTTTGAACTTTTGAAATCCTATAAGCTCTAATTAGTTTTACGTCAAATTCATTTGAAAAGCTCTCAAATTGTCTTATGCTCAAATGTTGAAATCCAAGATTCCAAAGGCAAGAAATGAAGTGGTGCTGGCAAGTGCATTTATTCACCAAGAATTGCTGGTAACATTCATAACTCTAATTTTATATTCTTGTTGTGATTAATAGTGAGCCATTGACTAGATTAATCAAGGTTGTTATTAAATATCCTTTGGTAAGGGTGAGCCTTGGATTAGATTGGTCTAGGTTGTCTAGTGATATAAAATCGTTTGTGACAAAGGGTAAGCCTTGTTTGTTTACAAAGAGGTTGGTGTGGTAAAACCTATTGAAGGGTGAGCCTCTTGTGTAATTGCTTGAGTTAAGCATTTAGTGAATTGGTTGAAATCTAAAATACCTAAGAGGGGGGTGAATTAGGTATTTGGATAATTTTCACAAACTTAAACCTTTTATGCGTTTAGACCAAGAACAGGTTATGTAAGCTAATTATAGATAATTGATAGCAATGCAGTAATGAAAGCAATAGCAAGGAACCCAAACAATTTATAGTGGTTCGATCCTCAAGATCTACGTCCACTACCTTAAGCTCACACTTAAGGATTTCAACAAATCTACTAATTGCTCAGGTTAACAAATTAAAAGAGAGGTTCACCAAACTATGGTTTTACACTCACAACCTCTTCTAGTAATGTATACAATACAAGGCTCACCACAAACAATGGTTTTATATCTTAAACAACCTTGAATCACACTTTCAAGGATCACCCTTACCTAAAGGGTTTTATGTTATCAAGATAACCTTGCTAGAGCTAGTAGATCAACACAATTGAATAAGTAAAGGAGAATGTGTAGAAGTTACCACTTGATGGTGGATATTACACAAATTTGCACCTTCACACTTTGATGTCTTTGGATTGATCAATTGAATGCACAAGACATAAGAGAGCTTAATAAATATTGCTAAATGCTTTTGAATGCTTGGAGTTTTCAAGATTTCAAGAGTTACAAAAATTTGCATGTTTATAGCTTTTATAGAATTTGAAAATCTGTTAAAACGTTCATAAAACGGCTAGTAACGGCTAGTTTCAGAATATTCGGATGACCGAATTTCTTGGCTGCGTCCGAATCTTCGTCCGAATTTCTCTGGATGAATAGTAACCATGCTTTGAGAACAAAAATTCGGACGACCGAATTTTTTCTGTCTGCGTCCGAATCTTCTTCGAATTTTTACGAAAGAACGGTGACCATCTTTGAAGGCCAAAAAATTCGGACGACCGAATTTTTTTTGTTGCGTCCGAATCTTCTTCCGAATTTCTCTGGAAGAATAGTAGCAAACTTTTCTACAAAATTCGGACGACCGAATTTTTTGAAAGCATTTTCAAACTTTGTAAAATCATTTGAGATATAACTTCAATGAGTTTGAAAAACATTTGATATATATAGAAAACTTATTTAACTATATTTAAGCTTGAAAAACATGAACATATGAAGTTTACAAACATATCTTATAAAAAGATTCATTCAAAGACTTTTAAGATCATAAGACTATTTTTATGCTCTCTTATGCATTCAATGATAACCAAGACATTCAAGTGTAGAGTTTACATAGAAATTTACCTAAAAGTTAAATGCACTCTACACTTCAAGTCTTCAATGCCTTTTGATCATCTTTAGAACAACATTCTTCAAACTTCAAATACTTGCTTAAATGAAGTTGTTCTTGAACTTTTGCTTCAAAGCAATGAGACTTTATACTTCTCAATTTACAGAACCTATCACACAATAATCAAACATTTTAGTCCTCATCAATATTTGTCATTAATCAAAACTACATAATTTGCCCTTAGGGCTAACAATCTCCCCCCTTTTTGATGATGACAAACTTTGATGCAAAATGTGATAGATTAAAACAATGTAGTACATATAAGTATTAATGTCAATGATAGAAAAATAACCAATTTAGCACATTGACATACAAAAGGCTCAATATGAGCCTATGACCCAACCAACCTCCATTAACCTCCTTCCTTCCAACTACTAGGATAGAAGATATAGAATTTAAGCATTAAGAAAAGATTCTAAGAGAGGTTTTAAAGGTTGTAAAAGTTTAACAATACTCCCCCTTAGATTGTGCTCATTTTTCAACAAGTTTGGACTTGAGATGCTATGCATCCGAATTTTGACATATCAAGTCCGAATTTTAAAATAGGTTAAATGAAAGCTTAAAATTTTGAGAATAAGCTTTCCTAAGGTTGTTCAAACATAGAGGAAGAGATTAAAACCAGTTTGAATCAATTTGAACAACAATAGAGCACATTTTGGCAACAAAATATGCATGCATCCGAATTTCAGAACATGCATCCGAATTTTTTTGATCTTGCATCCGAATTTTTAAATCTTAAGTCCAAAATTATAATAACTTCAATATAATGAATGCCTAAGGTTGTTAAAACATAATAGAAGAGATTAAGACAGATTTAGATCAATTTGAACAACAATAGAATACTTTTTGGTAACAAGTTATAGCTCATGCATTCAAATATTTTCATAGAGTTTTCATAAAGTAACAATTCAAGAGCAAGTTATTCATTTACAGAAAACACATAGAAAACATCTATAGGATTGAGACATAAGACTCAGAAAACATGCATATAAGAAAAAATTCATATGCAGAAAAATTCATTATCTCATCCCATAGAGCAATTTTTCACACATTTTGTCATTCCTCATTTTTCTCCCCCTTTTGTCATCAGTCAAATATGGGGTCAATGAAAATGAGATTAACAATTTAACACATAAAGGAAGCTCTCATCACTGAGATTTCATCATTGAGCTTCACTATTACATAAGATGCAAGAAAAATACTGAAGAAGATTATAATATTAGATGCATAACTAAAAATTTAAATAACTTAAAGCAGTAAATAGAATGGAAGAGATGCTTAGTCTTGTGATGTTGATGAAGATGCTCTGCTAATCCCTTTCTTGATGGTCAAGTGCTTCACTCTTCCTTGGCTGAATAAAATGTGTGACGGTGAGACAATTTCAGCTTGAGCTACTTGGCTTCCTGCCTTTTGTGGTTCTTCATGTACATGTTCTTCTTCTTCTTCTTGTTCTGCCACTGTCTCATCATCTCCTCCTTGGTCATCCCCATCATCACTGTCATTATCTTTGTCCTTCTTATCTTCCTCTTTATCATCATTTTCCTCATTTCTATCTTGAAGCCTAGAGGGTCCTTCACCACTTTGAGTATTTCTCATTAGGATTTCCTCAATGTGTTTCACTCTACTCTCTAGTCCATCTAATTTTCCTAGAACCATTGGAGCAAATGATTCAAAGAACTTATACATTTTCTCCATTTCCTTGACTTGATTGTTCAAGGCTTCTTGGAATGCTTTGGCTATTATGGTGTCACCTCTAGTTATTCCTTCACCACTTGACTCATCTTTAGTTTCTTCTTCAACTACCCTTCTTTTTGTTGGTGGTTGCTCCCCCTCACTTGAAGTGTCATGCTTTCTTTTTGTCTTCATTTCTCTTGCAAGGGTCTCTTCCTCATCTTCCTCATCTTCATCTTCCTCCTTTTCCTCCTCTACACTTTCTGTCCTTTCCTTTCTTCCTAATCTTTTTGGAGAGGATCCTCTTTTTGTCTTCCATACTCCATCATCATCAAGGATAAGCTGCATTCTCTTAAGAGATTCATCAGTGTATATTTCTTCACTTTTAAAGGCTTGTCCTATTCCTGGAAGTTTAATCTTAAAATGCTTAAAGATCTTGGTTCACAGTCTTCCAAAAGGGAATGCCTTGGTTACTGTTTTTCTAGCAGTAATCATGTGTCTTAAGGCTATATATCCAAAGTTGAATTTCCTTTATTCATGCAGGGCCAACATTAATATCATATGCATATTACCTACTGATGATTTTTGTCCAAAGTTAGGAACTATCATAGTAGTTACCATATGATGCAATACTCTACCTCTAGCATCCAAATTCTTGATTTCCCTCTCTTTTATATATCTAAACTCTCTTCCATTTGTAAATGCTTGTTCAAATCTATCATATGTAAAGAGTTGACGATCATAGCAATGCATTGAGGGTGCATAATATTTAGCCCCACTGTCACTTACCCCACAAATTATGTTAATCAGATCTTCACTTAATTCAATATCAACTTGGGATACTCTAGTTGAATACCATTTTGTATCCTATCATCCCCAACAATCTCAGTTCTTTCTTCCTTTAGGTTTGCATAGAATTCATATACCAAGATGGGATAAAAATCTTCATTAATAAACAACAAACTACTCCATCCAACATCATGGAAACAAGACAAAACCATATCCATACTAGATAGTTTATCAACATCCACCTTATATCCAGGAATAATCTTTCTACTATTCTTATTCCATTCATCAAATTCATGAGTAGATTTGATAGAGATAAACCTGTCAACTCCAGATTGTGTTTGAGGAATGCGAATCCTTCTTGGTTGATTGAGGATTGGGTCTCCATTTCCTTCCTTAGCCTTTCCTTTTCCTTTCTCAACATTGGGCTTCTTTGTTCTCACCATGATGTTTTCTCTTGAGAAGGGTTTGTTTTCTGTATGAAATTAGGGCTTAGAAGTTTAAGAATGAATGCAAATCGGGATGAGAGTGTGTGGATTTGAAGAGATTTTGATTCGGACGTGAATGGGTATGAGAGGTTTTGAAAGGATTTAAAATTCGGAAGTTGTAATGTTTGGAAGAAACCGTTCGATTTTCATTTAAAGGGATGCATCCGTAAAATTTGGACGACCGAATTTTAGGTCTGCGTCCGAATTTCGATCGAAAGTTTCTGTCTCTCTGGTTCAGAAAATTCGGTCGACCGAATTTTCTGTTCTGCGTCCGAATTTTAGATCAGTAAATCTCTGTTTTCATCACAACATTAATACACACATTAGTCATTGAATTTTGAAATTCCTAAGAGTCTTCTTAGGTGATTAAACCTTTCCTCAGCCAAAGGCTTTGTAAATATGTCAGCAATTTGATCATTTGTATTTACATGTTCTAAGCATATATCTTTCTTAATCACATGATCACGAATGAAATGATGTTTTATTTCTATATGCTTTGTCCTCGAATGTTGAATGGGATTAATGCTCAAATTGATAGCACTAGTATTATCACATAGTATAGGCACACACTTAAATTTAAGACCATAATCAAGTAAAGTATGTTGCATCCATAATAATTGTGCATAACAACTTCCTGCAGCTATGTATTCTGCTTCAGCTGTGGATAAAGATACACAAGCCTGCTTTTTACTAAACCAAGACACTAGACAACTACCAAGAAATTGACAATGACCACTTGTACTTTTACGCTCAACTTTACATCCAGCATAGTCACCATCAGAATATCCAATAAGTTCAAAAGATGAAGTTTTAGAAAACCAAAGACCATAGTCATATGTGTCAATCAAATAACGAAATATTCGTTTGATGAAATTAGATGAGATTCTTTAGGGACATGATTGGAATCTAGCACACAAGCAAATAGCAAACATAATGTCTGGTCTACTAGCAGTGAGATAGAGTAAACTTCCAATCATACCTCTATACAATTTCTCATCAATACTTTTACCTTTCTCATCTTTGTCAAGTTTAGTTGATGAACTCATAAGAGTACTTATTCCTTTTGCTTGATCCATTCCAAACCTTTTCAGTAGCTCCTTAGTATATTTTTCTTGATTGATGAAGACTTCATCCTTGGTTTGCTTAATTTGTAGTCCAAGGAAGAAACTTAGTTCTCCCATCATGCTCATCTCAAATTCATTTTGCATAATTTTAGCAAACTCTTCACAAAGAGAAATATTAGTAGAACCAAAAATAATATCATCAACATAGATTTGTACAAGCAAAATATCATTTTTAGAAGATGTTTTAATAAAAAGAGTTGTGTCAACTTTTCCTTTAGTAAAACCTTTTGTGAGAAGAAAACCACTTAATCTTTCATACCAAGATCTTGGAGCTTGTTTCAGTCCATATAGAGCTTTGGTTAGCTTATACACATAATTTGGAAATTTTTCATGGATAAAACCAGGGAGGTTGTTCTACATAAACCTCTTCTTCAATAAAACCATTTAGGAAAGCACTTTTAACATCCATTTGAAAAAGTTTAAAACCTTTAAAGCAAGCAAATGCTAAAAAGTATTCTTATAGATTCTAATCGACTCTTTGGAGCAAAGGTCTCATCATAGTCAATGCCTTCTTCTTGGTTGAAACCTTGAGCAACAAGTCTAGCTTTATTTATAACTACTTCTCCTAGTTCATTTAACTTATTTCTAAAAACCCATTTTGTACCAATAACGAGAATGATCATGAGGTCTAGGAACAAGAGACCAAACTTTATTTCTTTCAAATTGATTTAGTTCTTCTTCCATAGCAATAATCCGAAAATTATCACACAATGCATCATCAATATTTTTTGGTTCAATATGAGATAAAAAGAGCAAAGTTATCAATAAAATACCGCCTTGTTTTTACCCCTTGAGAGACATCACCAATGATTTGCTCCTTAGGATGACCTTTTGCATATGTGATATCTTTTGGAAGTTCTTGATCATTTCTTGATTGACCATCTTGTTCTTGCTCCATTATTTCTTCTTCTTTGGCATGATCTTCCATTGTGGGTGTTTGGTGTTGAGTATGATTTTCAACCATTGATGTACTCGTGTCATCTTCATTTCCTCTTTGAAGATAAATGTTAGATTCATCAAAGGTTACATGAATAGTTTCTTCAACACATAATGTTCTTTTATTATAAACTCTATATGCCTTTTTATTTGATGAATAACCAAGAAAAAATTCCTTCATCGATTTTCTATCAAATTTACCAAGATAGTTGCTAGTGTTTAAAATGAAGCATTTACAACCAAAAAACTTTGAAATAGACAATTGATGGAGTTTTGTCAAATAAAAGTTCAAAAGGTGTTTTTTCTTATAAAAGGTCTTAGTAAAACTCTGTTCATGATATAACAAAGTCGTATTATGACTTGACTCAAAAAATACTTTGGTAATGAGTTTTCACAAAGCATTGATCTAGCCATTTCTTGTAAGGTTCTGTTTTTCCTTTCAACAACACCATTTTGTTGAGGTGTTTTGGCAGCTGAAAAATTGTGAGTAATACCATATTCATCACAAAATTTTGTAAAGTCTTGGTTACAAAATTCTCTTCCATTATCACTTCTAATAGAAATCAGTTTGCAATCAAGAGAGGTTTGAACCTTTTTGAAGAGTTTTGAAAATTCATGAAATGTTTCATCTTTTTGTGCTAAGAAGATTACCCATGTAAATCTTGAAAAATCATCAACAATCACATAAGCATAGCTTTTACCACCAAGACTAGTAGTCCTCATAGGTCCAAATAAATCCATATGAATTAGTTCAAGAGGTTTTGTGGTAGAAACCATTTTCTTTGGTTTAAAAGATGTTTTAGATTGTTTTCCATATCGACAAGCATCACAGAGGTGAGTTTTATCAAAATGCAATTTAGGTAATCCTCTCACCAGCTCTTGTGTAGAAAGTTTGTTTAATAAATCCATGCTTACATGTCCTAATCTTCTATGCCATAAAAATCCATCATTGTCATGAATGGCAAGACATTTAATATCATTTGTAATAAGCTCATCAAGATACAACACATATACATTACCAACTCTTTTAGCAACAAAGATAGTTTTGTTACTTGCATTGTCAAGAATAGTACAAGTATCACATTTAAACTCTACTTTGCATCCATTATCACATAATTGACTAATACTCAGTAAATTATACTTTAAATCTTCAATAAGTAATACTTTCTTGATAAGAGAGAAAGAACATTTACCAATGTTACATATTCCAAGTATTTTCCCTTTCTTCTTATCTCCAAATGTGACAAAACCTTCACTTGTAGTTTTGAAGTTCACTAACAAGTGATGCATTTCCAGTCATGTGCCTTGAGCATCCACTGTCAAGGAACCATTTTGTGGCACTTGATCTTGAGACAAATTGTACCTATATCAAATTTGAAAGGGTGATTTTTGGTACCCATATTTTCTTGGGTCCAAGGGGGTTAGTAAAAGTTTCTTTGACTTTTCAAATAGTTTTAACACTACTTTCTACTTTTCTTTTGACAAAACATCTAGAAACCTTGTGTCCATGTTTACCACAATAAGTGCAGCAAATATGTGATCTAGAATGATAAGATTCTTTAACAAAAGATTTTCTCTGTTTTGGAGCAGAATAATCATGAGTAAAACCAAGACCATGTTTTACAAATGAAGGTCTTTGATATCCAAGTAATTTATTCAAATTTTCCCTTCCATTTGTAAATCTCTCAATGCATAAAGTTAGATCATTAACTCTCCTTTTTAGAAGCTCATGATCTTTTATCATTGACTCAAGAAAAATAATTCTAGTGCAAAGCTTTTTATTTTCAAAAGATATGTTTTGTATAGTTGTATTCAAAACTTCTTTTTCAATAGCAATGCAACTAATGGTTTCAAGAAGTTTCCATTTTCAACACATAATTTTGAATTCTCATTAGATAAATCATTTATTTTGAGTTTCATTTCCTTATTTCTTTTTGAAGCCTTTTTTAATTCTTCATATAACTCAACAATAAGATCACTGGAATCAATATCATCATCATATACATTTGAGATAGAGGGTGAAGATTGTACCTCATCATCAATGGCCATGAAGCATATGTTGGCCTTTCCTTCACTTTCATCCTCACTTTCCTGTTGATCCCATGTTCAAACTAGTCCTTTTCCTTTCTTGGCAGATTTCTTTCTGTTTTTGCTTTCTTTTTCCCTTTCCAACACTCTGGGACAGTCAGCAATAAGATGCTCAATACTCTTGCATTCAAAGCATTGAGGTTTATATGATGAAGATTGTCCACTCTTCTCGACTGGCTTTCTTCCTTTCTTGAGAAATTTCTTTTTGTAGAATCTCTTGAATTTCTTCACTGCCATTGCAATTTCTTCTTCTCCACTGTTTCCTCCTCCTTCTTCACTTGAAGATTGTTCTTGTTCACTCAAGTTGTTTGAGGCATTAAGCACTACTCCTTTTCTTCCCTTTTCTTCATCCTCCTTGTCATTTAGCCGTTTCATCTTCATTTCATGAGTCAGTAGAGATCCAATAAGCTCTTCAAGTGGAAGAGTCTTCAAATCCTTGGATTCCTCAATGGCAAGTGTTTTAGGCTGCCAGGATTTTGGTAGAGCATCTAAAATTTTTCTGTTTTGCTCTCCCATAGTATACCTTTTACCATAAGCTTTTAAGCCATTGAAAATGTTAGTAAATCTTGTAAACATATCACTAATATTTTCACCTTGTTTAATGGTAAACAGTTCATAATCTCTAACTAGCATGGCAAGTTTAGATTCTTTAACTTGATTAGTACCTTCATGTGTAATTTGAAGTAATCTCCACATGTCATGAGCAGAATCACATCCACTAACTCTATTGTATTCAGTTACATCTAAAACACAACTTAATATATTCATAGCTTGATAATTTAAAGTCATTTTCTTAGAATCATGCTCATCAAATTCATCAGTGGATTTGGGTACTGAGGTTATTCCATCAGCACTCATTTTCATTGGGATATAAGAACCTTTCTCAATTATGTTCCACAAATCAAAATTAATAGAACAAATATAGATTTTAACTCTAGATTTCCAGAAAGTGTAATTTGTTCCATTAAACAAAGGTGGTTTATTTGTGGAAGATCCTTCTAGGTAAGGTAGGTTTGACATATTAGCCATATGATCTTTGTCTTCTAGGTTGTTAAACCACACACAAAAGTTCTAGCTCTGATACCAATTGAAATACCTAAGAGGGGGGTGAATTAGGTATTTGGATAATTTTCGTAAACTTAAACATTTTATGCGTTTAGACCTAGAACATGTTATGTAAGCTAATTATAGATAATTGATAGCAATGCAGTAATGAAAGCAATAGCAAGGAACTCAAACAAGTTATAGTGGTTCGATCCTCAAGATCTACGTCCACTACCTTAAGCTCACACTTAAGGATTTCAACAAATCTACTAATTGCTCAGGTTTACAAATTACAAGAGAGGTTCACCAAACTATAGTTTTACACTCACAACCTCTTCTAGTAATGTCTACAATACAAGGCTCACCACAAACAATGGTTTTATATCTTAAACAACCTTGAATCACACTTTCAAGGATCACCCTTACCTAAAGGGTTTTATGTTATCAAGATAACCTTGCTAGAGCTAGTAGATCAACACAATTGAATAAGTAAAGGAGAATGTGTAGAAGTTACCACTTGATGGTGGATATTACACAAATTTGCACCTTCACACTTTGATGTCTTTGGATTGATCAATTGAATGCACAAGACATAAGAGAGCTTAAGAAATGTTTGCTAAATGCTTTTGAATGCTTGGAGTTTTCAAGATTTCAAGAGTTACAAAAATTTGCATGTTTATAGCTTTTATAGAATTTGAAAATCTGTTAAAACGTTCATAAAACGGCTAGTAACGGCTAGTTTCAGAAAATTCGGACGACCGAATTTCTTGGCTGCGTCCGAATCTTCGTCCGAATTTCTCTGGATGAATAGTAACCATGCTGAGAACAAAAATTCGGACGATCGAATTTTTTTGCTGCGTTCGAATCTTCTTCCGAATTTTTCTGGAAGAACAGTGACTATGCTGAAGGCCAAAAATTCGGACGACCGAATTTTTTGGCTGCGTCCGAATCTTCTTCCGAATTTCTCTGGAAGAATAGTAGCAAACTTTTGCTACAAAATTCGGACGACCGAATTTTTTGAAAGCATTTTCAAACTTTGTAAAATCATTTGAGATATAACTTCAATGAGTTTGAAAAATATTTGATATATATAGAAAACTTATTTAACTATATTTAAGTTTGAAAAACATGAACATATGAAGTTTACAAACATATCTTATAAAAAGATTCATTCAAAGACTTTTTTTAAGATCATAAGACTATTTTTATGCTCTCTTATGCATTCAATGATAACCAAGACATGCAAGTGTAGAGTTTACATTGAAATTTACCTAAAAGTTAAATGCACTCTACACTTCAAGTCTTCAATGCCTTTTGATCATCTTTAGAACAACATTCTTCAAACTTCAAATACTTGCTTAAATGAAGTTGTTCTTGAACTTTTGCTTCAAAGCAATGAGACTTTATACTTCTCAATTTACAGAACCTATCACACAATAATCAAACATTTTAGTCCTCATCAATATTTGTCATTAATCAAAACTACATAATTTGCCCTTAGGGCTAACAAAATCCTTGAGTGAAAAATCAAAATAGTGGATGTAAATATTGAAGAGATTGAATCACTATACATTGTGTTCAATTCTTTACAGCTTTATTTGCCTACATATTTGCATTATCATTACTTGTTATTAATTGTTAAGTAATTGTTTGTATTACCATTACTTACTATTCTATCAAATTCAAAAATATATTGTGCTTCCTTTTTTGAGTAATTCCAAATTTGCATTAAAAAGAAAAAATTTTAAAAAATTAGCCAAAGATCAAATTATCACCCCTCTTAAGTCTATGAATAAAGGTGCCCAATAAGATACCACCAGGGGAAAGCCAATGTGGAAGCTCATGCCTTGAGCTGCAAAAGTAAGTGCAATTGGTTTAGGATAGCTAAAATTCTGGAATTAGGATAATTCCTAAATTGTTCTGAATAGGAACACGTGATGGCTCACCTCCGTATGATATTAGACCTGCACGAACAAAATAAGTAGACAGAAGAAACAAATCAAGAATTTCAAGAACTCAAGAAATAGGTACTATTAAAACAATCTTCTGATTTCAAGGAAAAAGAAGGAATTGTGGTCTTATGTGATAGATTATATGTCCCTAATGAACTGACCTTGAAGAAGCTTCTCCTAGAAGAAGCTCACTTAGGACGGTGCAAGATAGTGTTTTATTTTGAGATTTTTTATTTTGGATTTCGGTAAACATAATTTTTGTAAGAGAAAAAGTAAAATTCAATGTGAAAAATTTGTATTTAGTTTCGTAGCAGAACTCAATCCAAATACACCCGTACCCAAAAAGAAGAAATAGTGGTGGAACAGAATGAAAAGTGATTTCGTCTGACATATACAAACATGCCTTATTTGCCAGAAAGTAAAAGCAGAACGTCAAAAGATAGCTGCACTTCTTTTGCCCTTACCAGTACCTGACTGGAAATAGAATTGCATTACTATGGATTTTGTCTCAGGATTCCTTAATACACTAGCAAATCATATGATGCCATTTGGGTAATAATTGATCAATTGACAAAGACATTCCATTTCTTGGCTATTAATATGGGCTACTCTGAAAAAACTAGCCCAGTTATACATAGAATTGGTTATGATATTACATGGGATACCTAAAGAGATTATCTCGTTTAGGGATCCTAGATTCACTTCAAGGTTTTGGCCTCGATTTCAAGATGCCCTTGGAACAAAGTTGCATTTCAACACTGCAGCACACTCATAAACGACTGGGCAGACAAAAAGTACAATCCAAATCCTGGAGTATATGCTAAGAGCCTGGGCCTTAGAATTTAACAACCGATGAATTGACAATCTATCCCTTGCAGAATATGCATACAATAACAATTATCAAACATCCGTTGGAATGGCGCTCTTTGAAGCTCTGTATGGTCAGAAATGTAGATCTCTAACATTTTTAGGACCCTTTGAAAATTTGGAATAGATTGGGTTGGTGGCTTACCAATTAGCATTGCCTGAAGAATTGGCAAAGCTGCACAATGTATTTCATATATCTCAGCTAAAGAAGTATCATCTAGTTGAATGGAGAACTTTTGGAGTTATATCTAAATATCTCCTACAAGATACAACCAGTTCGGATTTTGGAAAAGGCAAAGAAAAAGTTGAAATTAGATAACAATACATTATAAAATACTTTGGAGGACCCTTAAAAGTAGAAGAAATCAGTCGGAGGCAGAAGACTTTCTATGACAAAAATACCCCGAAGTATTCACACCCAATAAATTGAATTTTGAGGATGAAATCCTTTAAGGGAGTAAAGATGTGACTCCCTCCTAATGAAATACCAGGTGAGATTAAAAAATTTAAGGATAAAAATGTCATTTGAAACTAAAAGTGAGCATTTGTAAATTAGTATGACGTATGAGGGCAAAATTGATACTTTATATATAGTAATTTTTAGTCTTTAAGTAACATCATAAGGATAATATGGTCTTGCCAATGAAAAATGACTTAAAAAGAAATAGAAAATCACTTTGGGACAGAAGGAATAACTTTAAAATAAGAATTAAAAAAAAAGAGAGAGAAAGAATACCAGTTGAAGAATACATTATACATGTTCTGTATGAAATTAATAACGACAAATGTTATCAATCATAATTAATAATGTCAAAAAAATTACAAAAAAAGTATCAAAACATTCCTATAAATAAAGGCCTTGGTGAACCCTTATACTCACCCCTTCTTCTCTTCCCTTCTTCAAGTAAGAAAAAGTTTCTTATCGAAATTCTGAAACAATCTCTTAAGAAAATTCTCTCTCCAAAGTTCAAGAGTCCAGAAGGTATTCCTCACTTTGAAACACTCTTACAGTCACTCACATAGAATTGTCATTATCATATTATATATATATATATATATATATATATATATATATATATATATATATATATATTATTTATTTATTTATTTATTTTCTACGGAAACAGTACTAACTCTGCATAGGAACAGTACAAATGAGTTAAGGGATGTAAGACGAAGAGTTCATGAACTAAAAAATTTCATTTCAATTGAAATTTGCAGGACAAGTTTTAGAAATTGCATTTTAATTCTGAGTTTTGGAAAACCATGGTTGATAGAACATAACTGCATGAGAGTCCTTGAAATATTTAGAAAAATAACCCCAGAGTTTCAAGGCACTTTTCTTTAGCCCCTGAGATCTTGTGAAACGTTTTTAAAAATTTCATTTAGACCCCTACACTCTTATCACCTTAGGAGATATGCATTGAATGGGATCCTAGGGTAATAGGTGGTTATTTTGACTCTTATTTATATCACTTGCATATTCTTATAAACCAATAGCATGGAAAATAAAAGAAATAAATTTCATTTTAGCCCACATACTTTAGAAAATTTATGAAATTAACTCTCATTGCTTTGCTGGCTTTTGCTTGAACTTAGAAATCAGTTTCATCAGGAGATCTATTCTTATAAGCCTGAATATGTAAAGAATTTCTTGAAAATAAAATATTCTTATGTTTACTAATTTCGTTGAATTTAAATACTAGTGCAGAAGTCTTTGGAAATTAAGGGGAGTTCCCTCAACTTGAGAAGCATTATTTGAGAAAGGGATTTTACTTTTAAATGTCACAAAGTTTTCAAAATGTAAGGTTTCAAAATGTGACATTTTTATGAGCTTACTTGACGGATATTTATTTGAAAAAATTAAAATATTTTATGTCCTACCGATGGCAAATTGCATTGTATGAGGCTATTCACTTGGGCCTCTCCAAACGTTGGTCTAGGACTTCCAGAAAGATCTTGGAATCCCAGCTTATCAGTAAGGAAGCAATAGGGGTAAGGAAAGCATATGGCTAACAGATCCCTAGGTGAACATATCTATAGTGCTTTATTGGTTTTCTAGTAACTGATCTCTCGGGTTAGGAGATTCGGCCCTAAGACAATTGGCCCATGTGGACTCGAGCTAATGGGTACCCCAGATTCTAACAATTCACTCCGACTAAGTGGGATAAGATTGAAAGTCATGAGCATGTTTGAAGTTTGTCCAATTAATGACTAAAGACCATGTGTTTTGTGTTTTTACTTGTCTAATTATTATTGTTGGTTTTAAAATATACTTATCTGCATTTCGAACAAAAAGTTCTACATATTATTATTGTTTTTTCTTATTTCACTAGTAACACCCACATCACTCTAACGGATTGAGCAATTTTTATCTCTCCCTTGCGTCTTTTAATTTTTGTAGGAATAAAGTAAAAAATTTGGTAAAAACAGTCCTATAACTATTTTTCTTGTCTTAAAAAAGTCCCATAACTTTTATTTTAAATATTTTAGTCATAAATCTATTTTTTAAAAAAAATAACTATCCTCGCCGCCAGTACTGCGTGGAGTCCGGCTACATACAATCAGTGTCAAGGGCAAATATGTCAATTACCTACTCCCATAACTTCTCCTTGACATATTTGCTCGTCTTCTTCATTACTGTTCTCGTCACCAGAAGTTACTGAGTCACCGTCGGAATCCTGCACAAGTGGAACAGAGTGGAAGCTAAGCTAGACGACCTACTTTTTTGTTAACAGGTGAAGATGCCCCCAATTCAAAAATTGTTGGATTTATGTGTTTAGGTAACTTGCCTCGAACCGTCGTCTGACGCTATTCTGGATTGCCGAAATCAATCTGAAGAATAAATACATAGGCAACACAATGCCGCTAGCTCGAATTATTAGAAACTGCAAAAGTTGTTGATTGAAATTTGATTTAGTAGTTGGGGAAATGCAGTTAAAACATCAGCAGCCAAAAGCCATGCGCAGAGAGAGGAAACTGCAAAAGTTGTTGATTGAATTTGATTTAGTAGTTGGGGAAATGCAGTTGAAACATCAGCAGCCAAAAACCATGCGCAGAGAGAGGAGATTAGAAATGAAGTAGGTAATTGACATATTTGCCCTTGACACTGATTGCATGTGGCCGGACTCCACCGCGCAGGACTGGCGGCGATGATAGTTATTTTTTTAAAAAAATATATTTAGGACTAAAATATTTGAAATAAAAGTTATGGGACTTTCATATGACAAAAAAATAGTTATAGGACTGTTTTTGCCAATTTTTCAATGAAGTATATAATAAAAGCTTCTTATAAGAAGTCACAATAAAGTTACATCGGCTCTAGAAGAAGATATTACTTTCACACTAGTAATTAGACTTCTTTTTAGAAAAATAAAACATATAGGCAAATAATGACTTGTAATATACTACACTTGGATGTTATTTATGAGCATATTTGTTTATATATATAATTTTAGTCCCAAGAGGCATGCGGACATTCTACTTGACTTGTAGTGGAACCTAACGAGAGAGTTATGAGTGTCATAGAAAATATATATAAATTTATTATTTATTTATATAATATTATATATTTTTATAATATTTATGTAATATTATATTTAAAATTTTATTTTCTTACTTTATTATTTATTATTTATTATTTTATTCAAACATCTTAAACTCAAATTTTATTAAAATTATTCAAACAACTCGCACAAATTAAATGAGTTAAAGGTGAAAAATTTTGAACTTTACAAACAAAATTAACAAACGAACTTCAAGAAAATTTCGAACTCAAAACACTAATTGAATACATTGTTCAAGTGCTAAGCAAACTGAGCTTCAAAACTCGATGCTCAATTTGTTCGCGTTCAAATATAACTCTATCAATCTGGTCTAAAAGCCATTGCACATTTCCTCTTATTTGTATTTGACAGACAATTTTACCAAAGCTTTATCTCCTCCTCTTTACTCTTTTAGTTTAGTCTTAGCATTCTCAATGGCTATACCAGACCACCTTTGGCGGGGGAAGAGGAGGGGTTCCCTGTTGCATTATGCTTTACGATTTAGAGCTGCAAGAGTTGGCAGAACAACTGTATCACTATATATCAATCAAAGTACATCATATAGTGATCAAAATATACAAAGTGGTAGATCATTAGTGATTTTTATGCTAATAATGTATTACTTACACTATAAGGTGTATCAAAACAAACATCATTGATGATGTATATGATATATTTCAATAAATATAAGGTATACTAATTAATTATAACAATTATTCTGACAATTTTTACACCCCAAATCCCTATGTTTTGTAGATGATTTGGCAACATTATGGTAATGTGGTAGGATGGCTAACAGGCTCTTAATAGATTCTTGACAACCGGAAATTCTGTTGTAATTTTCAGATGAGAGACTCATTATTCCATCTGTTTTAAAGCTTTTACTAATAATTAAAAAAATTATTTTATCGTTAATTACTTTTATTATTATAATAAAAAATATTATATTTATAAAAAAATAATTTTTTAAAAAAAAAACCTTAGAATTCTTAAAAAATCAAACATTTTGAAAAGAGAAAAAATAATAATAACACCTTACACTTTGAAAGAAAGTAGTATATATTTATTCCTGCCCTTGTTTGTTTTCACAGAGAACTGAGTTCTTCAATTCCTTCTCTGATTCTTCTTCAGTTTCTGTAAATTCGCTTGATTCATTTGCATTTTCATCTATCTGTCACCATTTTTCTATTAAAGGTTCTGAGGAAATAGACATTACCCACAGCAGTACTATATATAGCAAGATAAAGGTACATATTAGATCAACATACTGCATTTTTGTTTCTTTCTCAATAACATTCGAAGTAACCAATTTATAGCCATAAGAACTTTAAGAAACAGTCATACTATAGAAGCCATATTCCAGACTCGCATTAGCAAGTTGATTCTGGTCTAGAGATTTTGTATAATTTTACAGGTTTGGAAATACAATTTCCATCCAATAATTAAGGCTAGATAATATACAAACGTGTCAATATCCGGACTCAACATCAGAAGCTTAATCAAGGGAGCAGAAAACCGGAAACTGAGAGCTGCGCCAATATGTTTGCCCTTGAGCTGATAAACTGTGGCACTTACAACAAAACTATCTGTGTGTGAATCAGGATTTCTCCAAGCAGCAGCAGTTCATTTTTCATTAAGCAGTGTTCCACGATCCATCAATTAATTCAGTGGATGATAGGAACGAAGAATCTGGCTGCAAGAAGAAATATGAAACAGAAGCCACGAATATCAGACGTGAGCTCACTATCAACATAAAATAACAAGGCCGTCTTGTAATTTTTAGGGCCTTTTCTTGATTGTTAAAGAAAAAAGATAGTTTAAAAACTAGCATAACATTCGTTTTTTAAAATAGTTTCAATAAACAAAAGTTATTTTGAAAAGCACTTCTGAGGTAACTTCCCAAGATCAGCTTTTTCAGTTTCTCCAATGCTAAAATCAGAAATTAAACAAAAAAGCAAAACAGAACAGTTGAGAACAACTTAAAAAGAAGTTCCTGTTTAGAAAAAGTTAGCAGCTTATTTTAAACAATTGAAATCAGACCCTTAGACCAGAAAGGGTTAACAGATTCCTGAAGATTGTTGTTCAGTTAGTTTGCAACTAGCACAGGAACCATTCTTTAAGGAAACTGGATTAGGGATGTAAACCAATCAAATCTTTACCAACCCATTTGAGGTTGAAGCAAGCTCAAATAGAGTGCTCCAACATGAATTCACCAACCTTAGGCTCAACTTTTTTAACCAAGCCAAACTCCAATATCCAAGTATTTGGCTCAAAATATTTAAACAAGTGAATAATGTACTCTCTTTTTATACTAGTCAAACTTTGAATTAAGCTCGGGTTTGACACTTGAAGGTTTCATACCAAATCAAACCTGCGCTCATTGAGGCTCCAATTGCAATCGAGCACAAACTTAAAAGTATACAGGTTAGACTCGATTCAATCTGTGTGTAGACCCAATCACCCAGAGAGAAAAATAGTCAAACTGAACTTAAATGTATAAAGGTTAGACTAATGCAATTCCTATACCCCTAGAATAGATCACACAAATAGAGAATTTAATCCCCAAATCTGGGTATTCTCCGGAAGGTAATAGAATAAGAGCAATACAATATTGCAGCTAAGAATAGCTTTTCAGCAGTTACAGCATTTGCAGTTGTCAGACTCCCATCCCCTCTTGCTAGATAAGGCAACTAGAAGACCATTTACAAGCATTTCAAAGAAAAAGTACACAGTATTTCTGGCAATTTTAATCCAACTTCCATTCGATCTATTTCATAAACCACTCCACAAAGTGAACCAAATAATCCTTCTAGAGGCATGCTCAAAAACATATATTGCTCATCTTACCTTCGACCATAGACATTCTTGTCTATCATAAGCAGCCCAGCAGTCCTAGTCTTGCAATTCTTTTACATAAGCAGACAAACATATTTACAAAATTTTCAGGAATTTCCTAATAGCAATGGATAAGAGTCCTTGAAACTAGAATGCTATCACAGAGAAAGATCAAAATGTAAATACATCTCCACTTTGTTGGGATTCTATCCGAGGTAAAATATTTACTAAAACACACGTCATAGCACATTAAATTGCAGAAAAAAGGTAATATTGACATTTCGTAAGGAACACGATGAATTAGTTAACAGTACTGGCCCAGAAAACTTCCAATATCATTTAGTAAAGAAGAAAATCACCTCAGAAGCGCCTTGATTTCTGTTGTGGAGGGTAACCAGTCATTCCCATTCCTGGATCTCTTCTTCTCATCTGGAACCAAATAACGAAAAAAGCATCAGGAAAGGAAGTGATCCATAAAAATATATAGCACATATATGAAGAACCTGCTGCTGCTGCTGAGCCTGGTTAGCAACACCCCGCTGCATCGGAATACTGCTTGGGTTCATCCCAGTACCCATGCCAGCTTGAGAAGTCAAATTATAAGCAGACATTCCCTGAGGTTGCATCCTTTGAATCCCAGCCATAGCCATGGGACGTTGAACAGCTCTTGGCATCACATGAGGACCACCCATGCCACCAGAAACTGCATTTCCAGATGATACCTGCTCATAATGGAAATATGTATGAGGGAAACTTTCCAGATGAGCAGACATCAAATCAAAAGCCTTCACAGACAAAGTTCCTACTAAACTCAAGAACATTAAAATCATGATAATTTTCTTCACTTGTGCGGAAATTGTTATATATTCCTTCAAGGCCCATCTCTTGAAAAGATTAAGCATTCAGAAGAAAATATCAGAAGGCTGTTCATATGCAACATATGGCTATGATGCAATAACTGATAGAATCCTATACTTGGCATAGCAATTCAAACCAAGTTTCTCATGAGATGCAACAGAGTTAACCACCAATATAGTAGTCTAGTGGTAAGCAATCAAGCCTCCACTTTGAATGCCCACGTTCAAACCTCACTAAGGATGTAAAACCTATCACTTATGTGGAGTATTAAGAGCTGGCAGCAGCCAGCTACAATGCTTGGCCCAGTGAGACTCGGAGCTTATTCACTAGTGTGCTGGTGCAGCTGCAGTGACTGAGTTAGGCTTAGTCCCAAAGAGCTATGGTGAAAGGGATATCCTGCAGTTGTTCCTACGATGGGTTAGCCACTATGGCTTTCACCAGAGCTAGCCTTTTATGTGCCCAAAAGAAAGAGAGCGAGACAACAAAATTTTGGTACAGTATGTGTGTTTCATGTATGAATAATTTGAAGCTCATATACGTATTCAAACCAGCTCAAGTTTGAATGCCTTCCCTACCTTCATCTGTGCATGTAAGTATGGCAGTATACAATTAAGGAATACCAAAACATTGCATCTCTCTCAACATTCAAAGTATTACATAATGTTTTAGAGCTCTGAATAAATGGGATAGAGTGATAGTCTGACTTTAAGACAGTTGAAAGACTATAACAATTTTTGAACTCAGCCCTCCACTAAGGGTCTTGGTTGCAGCATGGCAGCACAGGCATTATCACTATGTTGGATTCAAACTAAACAGTAAGCAAAATTTTGAATAATCCACGAGCTTTAAAAAAATAGGGACAAGCACACTTGAACATAAACTGAAACACATAAATGAGCTTGAACTCAAGAATAAGGCCACATAGAGAGGCAATATATTCCCTTAATTAGATTACATAGACATGTTCATCAGATTTTTCTTCTTTGTCAGATGTGCCTATACATTGCTTGGAGAAGTGCCTCTACGTGTTTATCACCATCTATTGCATCCCTTCAATAACTCTTATTAACCAAAGTATGCAAGTGTAAAATTGCAAATAAAGCCTCTCCATTGATGGGTTAGGGACTCTGGAAGTATATCACCCATTTCAAGTATTAGAGTCAGAAAGAAAATGTGGCTGGAAATATTTTAAAAATTCTCAGAGTAACTTGACATGGACAACGTCTGAAGACATCCATAATGCATAAACATCTAGGGACATTGGATTCAATAATATCATGTTTAGTTGTAGTAAATCGAACACCTTTAGAAAGGAAATTCAAAAGCATGAGCACAAAAGAATGTAGGAGTGATACAGTTTGCATACTAATCCAATCAACAAACCAGAGATTTCTTTGGCATACTGGTTGAGAAGGCTGAAGACTAATTGTGCCTTCAAAATCAGTTGAAGTGTCCACAGGTCGAATCGGATAGTTCACGACTTTCTCTCCAGGTTGGGGTGGCACAAGTGCACTGACAGAAGTGAACTGGTTAGTAAAGGAATATAGTACAGACGACCATCAACTTTCTTCTGTTCCTTCTCTTCAGCAAAACCCCCTTAACCAGGGATAAAACTGAAAAATAGAGAGTAAAGAATAGAAAAAAGCCATAGGTTTCTATTGAAAAATGGAGAACCATTTAACTTGCTAAAAATTTGACAGGACTATGACTGTAAAACTAGAAGGAAGATTACATACTTGCGACCTGGTAGAGGTTCTATTCTGAAATACCTACAAAGAAAGCAGAGGCCAGTGTCAAAAGCAAAATGAGATAACAGATAACATTTAATAACTTGCAGCAGGATTTTGAGAAGGTAAAGAAAAGCAAGAATCAAAATGAAGGAAAACACGTGAGCTATCTTTCACTACCAAGTGCTAGAACTATCGTAATTGAGAAAAATTAAAAATACAAAACCCGAATATGTCCAGAAGAAACAATAAGTAGGTATGTCTGTCTTGTAAGTTAAGCAAATTAGCGGCTCAAGGAGATTCAACTAAATTTTGTTTAGGGAGTTTTGACAACTAAGGAGATTAACAGTTCACTATTGCATGCCAAATTTAGGGTAAATGTGTGATTTTTAAGAGTTTCACATAAATCATTTATACACCCCACCAAAAAAAATAAAAAAATAAAAATCTTCCTCCTCTTCCCGTTTGCTTCTTCCATCTAGCCCTAGCCACCACCCTCCTCCCCACTCTCTCTCAGCTCACCATCTACTCCCTCTTCCCCAGTCCCCACACTTCTGAGCTCCTGCCCCCTCTCTCAAGCTGCCATCTGTTCTTCCCGCTCAGTTTCTCTCCTGCCCCAGAGCTTCTTCTTCTTCATTGTTGTCTCTTTCTCTTCCCATTCCTCATGCTGCTGTCTCTTCTTCCCTTCAGTATGCAAATACCATTCTTCTTCCACCTGCCCCCCCTCCCCCCCGGGTCACTGCTATCTCTCCCCCACCACCCTCTCTCATCTTACTGCTGCTCTTCATGCAGCCATCATCCTTTCATCGCTGCTCGCACTTAGCATGATGTTAACCCACTCCAAATATTGAACCACCAGTCCACCAAATCCATATTTACAATTTAGAGGGAAAATAGATAGAAGAGGTGACTGCAGGAGGGTGGAAGAGGAAGGATGGTGGATAGGACTAGGAAGAACAAGAATGTAATGCTTTAAAAATTATTTACAGGGTTATATTAGGAAAGTACACCCGACTGAAAAATTCCTACAAAACTGCACATTTGTCCCAAATTTAGCACCAAAAATTGACGTGTTAAACAAGGGGTCCTCAATTGTCGAAATCCCCCATAGCTTAGGCTAGTGATATGGAATGATCGCCAAGATTAAACACACTTTTGAAAGGCAGATATATTAATGGATTTATGGAAAAGGAAGTCTAGCATATGCTATTACTGAACAGCAAAATGCAAGAAACTGCTAACTCAAAATTGTTGATACAACATAACACTAGAAGAAAATTAAAGGTGGCAAAAGACATAGGACAAACAAATAATAATTATCAACTATGGCTCCCATATTTTGACCAGCAGTGGCTTCCTTTTCTTTTTTTTTTTTTTTTTTGGTGGCAAATACCTGGTGTTCCTGGATACCATAATACATGTTCAACATTCTAGAACAAAGTGACTAAGAGCACCATACTCCCTCTGGTATCCGAAGCATTCTTTTCTGTTATCTTCAGCATCAAATTCATTAAAACAGCAAATATTTTAGGTGCCATACCTTATGATAAAAAAATGAAAAAACAGATTCTTCATCTATTGAAAATTCAGCCTATATCAACTATTTCAGAGAAGTTACAAATGAAAGTTGATACTTTCTCATTAATCTGGTGGGGAAGTCAGCGCTACACCTATAGGACACTTGAACCACATTTATCAGCCTTCAAAATTAATAATTCTGATTAGAAGACCCACCAAACCCTGGCTGCATCATAGGTTTGTTTCTTTGCTGACTACAGCCAAAAGTAAATACAGCATTTTTTGAAACTAGCAAGGAACCCTCCAAAGACAATGGCTTTTGACTAACAAACAATGAAATGTCCTTTTCTGTTCCAAATAGAATGGGGAAACTTCATTTAGGTATAAGCATGAAAGAGGACCAGAAAATTTTTCATTCATTATTCAAGAGCATATGAATGCTCTTAGGTTTACACACCAAAAACCTATCAAATGAACAAAACACATGAATCATGTAAGGCAGACTAGAAAACCCAAACCCAAACACAAACAGTTAGATTGTCACACTTTTATCCCTCTTAGCGTTTAGGCCTTAAGTTGTAACCAACACGACATCACTCCTGAAGCATTTCTCAATTGATGATTTGATATAGAAAGATCTCCTTATTTCTTTTAACCTCCACAATTTCGAGAAAAGGAGGAATCCTGAGTAACACAAGCCTCTTACGACCATTGACGTCATCCAAATTCCACAAAACAGAAAAGCCGCATGTTATTCAATGATAGATGAAATTAACAAAAATCATACACATAAAGAGTTGGCACAGCCGGATCAACTCCATCCCACATAGCCACAGCAGAAACAGACAGAATAAAAAAAAAAAAGGGAGTTGCATGTTCAACAAATGGTCAAGAACTAAAGTATAGCCATAAAAAACTAGGAAGAATTTTTTAAATCCTGAAGATGTTATAGCTGAAAGAGTATTAAAAGAAGACTGTTAATTAATTAGAACATCCATGAACTAAGCTACAGATTTAAGAGAGGAAAATCTTATTTCCAAATCCACAGACATTCAGATGAGCACAAACATGTTGGTAAAGTGAGAGAAAGGAGGGAAATACTCATGCTCAAGAGCCTGTGCAGCTGTTATCCTTTTCCGCGGATCATATCTGCAAATAATTCAAGAAGTAACAAAATAGCAGATCAGAAACTTTATTGATACAACAAGCAAAAAGCCAGAGCATTAGAGGATCTATATACTAGAAATTAGAAGCTAGAAAGCAAAATAACAGCATTTAATAGAATGGATAACTCATGCAACAATATCGAGATCTAGCAACAAATTGGATGAAAAGGGTATTAGTTTGCATAACTTCTGGTACCAGCTGTGCAAACAAAAAAAGAAAATTAAGAAAAGTAAATCAGGTTTTGAATCATTAGCTTAGTTGCAATCTCATATACATATTAGGAAGATATACAAGTTTCCGGGGAGCAGTCAACTAGATTCCCAAGCTTTCATGGTAAGCCTGAAAAATGCATTAGAAAACAAATCTGAACTGCCAATTTTCTAGATCTGATGCCTCCAGTAAATCCTGTAGCAGATATTTTTACAAAATATACATCAGTTATAAACCAAAAGGAAACCACATACTCGAGCATCTTTGAGAGGAGATCATAGGCAGGATTTTTAGGAGAGAGATGAACAACACTGTAGAGTCCAGCATTGTCACTGTAAGGAATGCGATAACAGAAATAATGAGTATTAAGAAATAATTTCATGGGCCAACTAAATTAAAAAAAAAAAAGACAAAAGCATTCGACCTATAGAAACTACATCCAGGAAATTTAAAGAAGTCAATAAGATAAGGAATCCTACTATTTAAGCCCTTGAATACGTTGCACATCAGAATGCCAATGTGGAAGATTCACAAGCGTCGGCCACTTTTCCTGTGTCGGGTGACCTAGAGCCAGTGATAAAAAGTTATTAACTGTTCCAAAAGAATATGAAAGACAGAGGATGATTAAAGGACTACCTTACCTAGCACCTTAAATATTTTGTCCAGTTGGTCAAGCTGCACAATGAGCAAATTATTGGGATAAAGCCACAATCAGAAAATGCCTATATTATAATAATTCAAAAAGATGGTGAATAAAAAACGTCATATATCAAGAAAATCATTTTTAAAAATTAAATCTGCAAAATAAATGTGGTATATATGCCAAATAGCAGTAAACCTGAAATGGATTCGGGGTCCCTTTTACTTCCTGCCCTTGAAAAAGTGGCTTCAATGTCAGGAGCTCCGCGAAAATGCACCCAACAGCCCACATGTCTATCCACAATCAAACATTTCAGTAATGAGAAACCATATCTAAAGATTGCAATGGGAAGGACATGGTATGTGGGGCCAGAAAATCGTACCAACAGCACTAGTATAGTGTTTTGCGCCAAGGAGTAATTCAGGTGCACGATACCATATGGTCACCACAACCTATCATTGATCACTATAGCATGAGAATGACAAAAATACAAGGAGAAATGTAACATTATCCAAGAAATAGTTGGAACTACACAAGATCAGAGATATTATTCTAAAATAAGGATGGTCATGAGAAGTTTAGCTTCATTCTTGACTGCTGCTGATGTTTAATGGAGATCAAAAACTAGACAACTCGCGGAAAAGGACCAAAGCATCTAATTCCAAATTATGTATTTTCCCACCAGGCCACATGGAAAATTCTATGGAATAGCAAAAGAACCATCTTCTCCCCATCCATAGAACAGAATCTAGAAACCGTTTACAACTTGTAGTAAGAGTTTCAGCAATTATATAACTGTATTGCAACCCCATAAGGACATCTTAGCTTGATTATAGACAAGAAAGGCAAATATTGCAATTTTGAAACATTGAAAACCTTATAATTATTAAATGATCCCATAAGAGGAACTTTAATTTTAAAAACAGCATTACTTCAAAAGAATCCAAATATCTAATTAGATCATAATTAATTGCAGATATAAATACCAATTAAATCACAATAAGCTACCTCAACATATCCTATTTCATAAATTAAGGAATAACAAATTAGGGCAAAGTATATGAGTTTTAGGTTTACTTTAGAAGAAATATAAATTTCATCAATCAGACATGGTAAATATGTTCTACCAGTTGCTTAGAGAAACCTCCAGATGGAAAACAATAACAATTTCAAAAAAAATGAAAGAAAAAAAATCTGAGAAAAGGCAGGGAGGAAAGAGAAACCAGCACAAGTGAATCCTACCCCATTTTCAGATAATGGCTTCAAAGGAGCTTGGTAAATCCTTGCAAGTCCAAAGTCAGCAATTTTCACGACTCCTTGTTCTTCTCCTTCACCCATTACCTAGTTTCCAGCAACAAAAGTGAATAGCTTTCTTACTATGATGTGCATGCACTAGGAGCAGAAATTTTAGAATTATACCAAGATATTAGATGGCTTTAGATCTCGGTGTACAATCCAATTACTGCAAACAGTCATATAATTGACAGTCAGTTGATAATTCAAGTACTGAAAGAAAATGGATACAAGGAAGAAGAAGATATATAGAACTTGGTTGCCAGCTGTTGTGTAGAAAAGGTGGGAGCAAAAGCCAGAGCCAAGATCTTGAAAATAGCTTATAATAAATGTATAAGCCAATGCCGGGATGCCCAAAGAGATGGCTTACCTGTGAAGATAATTCAGACCATTAAGCAGCTGCCACAACAGTGACTTAACAGTGTACTGATTAATTGACAACTGGTTAACCTTGTCTCTGTGATGTCTAATGATTTCCTGAAATTTTCAATAACAAAAGGGAATAACTAAAAGTTTGTGCGTTACTTCCTGAAAATAAGAAACGGAATAGGATCCACCCGAGGGGAAGGGAAAAACCACAAACTGTTGTATGATCAAATTTAGTACTTCTTTTCCAAATAGAATGTCTTCATTCCTATTTTACGTTGTTCTACATATAAATTTCATAACTATCTGAGCTCATTAGTTAGGCCCATCTATATGAATGATGGATCTCAGCTCACGAAAAAGAACCTGAATCAACATTCAATTCCTAAAATAACATGCTTCCCAAGTTATTTCCACCTACAGACTTTTAAAGGAAAGAAAGCGATAGCATCATCACATATGGGTATAATAATACTTAAAAGGGTAAAACAATAGTCAAAGGCTCATCGCATATGGGTGCCATAATACTCCATTAAAGGTAAGATTGCAATTGATCACTAGGCAAATGTCACAAATTTCCAAATTAAATGAAGACACCTTGAAACAAGAGTATTTTTCTTTTTACCAATACATTTCTTTCTCAGAAAACAGAGATGTAACTAAAAATTTTCAGTTGGAAAATGTTTCTCCGTCATTCTATATTCATAAAAAGTCCTGAAATGTACAAGTATGAGAAATCTTCTTTTGGTGGTTCAAATAAAATGTGGTTGCAGCCATACAAACTATGGCATATAAAAGCACTAGTATGAAAACTGAAATACTCATAGTATACGAAAACAGACAAAAACGTACATATGATTGAATCAAATGAAAGCAAAAACAATCGTTTTAAAGTGATTATGAAGCATTAGCAAACCTTCCAAAGCAGAACACAGAAATAAGATCCGAAACCAGATGTTAGCACGAGATATTTAGTGAACATCCTATTCTTAATTTGAGTTTGTATGCTGGATATGCTACAAGGGTTTACCACGGTACATTAGATATCTGGTGATTTTTTTTACAGGAGAAACCCAACTTCTCTTCCCTTCATCAATGATTTGGAAGAGATGTCTGACCAATTGGAATGAACTTAAGCATGACAGAGTGCAAATATATAACCTAACAAAGGAAGCAGCAACTCACATAGAGGTCATGTTCAGCATAGTCAAACGCCAGGTAAAGTGACATGTCCACATGATTGATATGCACATTCACAAGCTTTACTACATTCTCATGGTTTATCTCCCTCAGCAACTGCATCATTGAATTCATGTTTTCATCATTAGATGAATCACAGTACGTAATTTGTATGAAAAGATTCAATGCTTTAATATATACATACGATCCCAACTTTAACAGAAAAAATTATATGAAAAGGAAAAACAAGATCATAAAATAGGCAGTCACTCTTGTTTGCCTGAGCAATATTTCAGTGTCAGCAGCAGAAAGATAAGTATTTACTAGGATCACTAAACGTAAGTCAGTTCTAGACATCCTCTGCTCGATCATGAAAGGAACATATACATTAGGACTCCTATGAAAGGAAACAGATGTTCCCTCTTTAAATTGGAGTTTTTCACACCAAATGTGCCATATCTTTATTAACTTTCAAGAACAGTTTAATTAAACTCTGGATGCAAAAAGTGAAATTTGGATTAAATATCCCCTTTCTCTGAAAAATCTTTTTACAAACTTACAATTCAAAATGAAAGATGATAAATAAAAGAAAAAAAAGCAATCATTTCTTTTCTTTCCTTCACTTCTCCTTCCTCCCATGCAAGAAATCAATCCCAGTGGCCAATGCCATTATTACGTCTCAAGTGCCACAACCACCACAAACCCCTCCGCTGGCCGCCTATCATTTCTTACCAGTTCTCAGTTTTCAGCCTTCAACAAACACCAGCTCCAATAGACCTTTCTCTACACCATCTAGCTTCCCCAACCTTCTTCCATCTTCCTTGCTCCTCAATCCTCTCCCAACCCCCAATTGTTCAACTCCTTCCCTCCCTGCTGCTTCCCCTCTCCATCTCACTTATCCCTAACCTGACTCAGACCCTTCCCTCTATTTCTCTCTCCACTTCCATACCTCAGCCTAGCCATTGCTCCTCTCTCTGTTCATAACCACACTCCCAATCACCAATATGCTCTGCCAATCAGCCACTGGTGCTAATTTACCAACCTGCCCAAGGTGAGCTCCCAGTTGCCAGGTAAAATCAGAACCAAAATCGACATTGCTGTTTGTAAGCTAGCAGATGTAGGAAGAAAGGAAAGAAAAGAAAGCATGGCATCAATTGGCTGTTAGTTTTGCTTTTCAATCTAAATAATATCTTTTTTTTCTTTTTTCTGGAACAAAAATCCAAATGATTTTCTAGTCTCAAGAAAAAGTATCAAAAAGTTCTTAAAATTCCCTTTTTAAGTCTCAAAAGACTAATTCAAGCTTAATCCAATCATGACAACCAATTTCTTTCTTAAGTCCTTAAATCCTTTACAGTTTTCCAAACTAGTAATAGGAGGAATACTTCAACAATTTACAACTTCCTTCCGGAAGAAACTCAAACACCAAACTGAGATCAAACCCATTATTCTATGACCTTAAGTGAAGGCATTTGAATTAATTAAAATGCCAGTGCAATAAATAGTTCTCGAGGAAAAACAGACACTTATCTAACAAATTTTCACTTACTCCAGTACACGTCCAACAAGTCAACCACTATAAAAATCAGTTTCATCAAGTTAAACTATCAAAGTTACCATTTCTTTCTTCTTTTTTATCATAAAACTTCCCATACAAGTAGACAAATGAGCACAGCCAAATGCAGCACAAAGGCCTTTTGGCTTAAAACCCAAAGCAGAGCGGTTACTTTATCAAGGATGACTACGTTTTCCATGCACACAGATTATTTTTGTGCCAGCAATAATGAATCCTAAAGCAGAATACACGGCCTTGAAGCACAAAAGGTATGACAACCTATCTACCACCTTTTGTTCAAAGCCTTGTTCACTTGTTTTAGGTATTTGTCCACCACCCAACTGAACATAACCTCTCCCTGAGACACATATGCATGTATGCATTTAGTAGCAAGAATAAAATTATATCGCCTGATGTGTAATCCTTGATACATCTCGCCTGTATTTAAAAAAATGTCTTCTTTACTGATGTAATGAATGTGCTATATCCAAACATTTTTCTAAGCTGAGAAAAATTAGACTGGAAACAATATAGATTCTAAAATTGAATGTCCTTCCTTAAATTCATCTGACACTGCTAGAGTTTCCAGGGCAATTCTTGAGTTTAGCAGCAGAACTTGTTTGGATAACAAAATATAAATACACGATGATTGGCAAGAAAAGGCTACTTATAGAACATGTCTCTTAGGCTATAACAAGCAGAATCCAACCCCTCTGCAGCGGCAGAACCTCCTCTATTCAACGTGCGCTTTCTTTAAAGACGTAAGAAGACAAAGATATAAATAAAGCACATGTTCTCTTGTTTGTTACGACAAGCATAATCCAACCCCTCTGTAACGGGAGCAACCTCCACTATTCAATGTTCTCTTTCTTTAAAGATGTAAGCAGACAAATAATACTTCTATATCGAACCAGGCACGCCAGTTTTCATCCTCCAAAACTCTAAAGCACAACCTTTCCATCATGGTATATCTCATAGCTCAGTACCTTTCTCCACCAGCTCAATTTTAACCATCACCACCATTAATTTGGTTCTCGCAAGTCTAAGTGCCAGGTAGCACCGCCTAGCTGCGGCACGCAGAACCTTGTTCCTCAAACACCCGAAACAAACAAACTGAATAGGGAAACGGCCACCGGTTTCTCCATCCAACTGTGGCAACTTCTCCATTTGTGTGTTTGTTTCAAGAAAGTATACGCCTATCAAATAATAACACTAAAAATAGCAGACAAATTTACCATGATTTCACGAATTGCTGTCGGAGAGACGCCATCGCCATCCTTGGACTGCTTAAACTTCTTGATTGCAATGGATTTACTGCGATTTGACTTAATTTTAGCCAAAAACACCAAGCCATATGTCCCCTCCCCGATTTTCCCTATCAGATCATACTGCTGCAGCCACTCTGGCCGATTACCGCTTCCACTGTTACTATTTCCAGTATTACTATTAGCATTCGAATTTGAATGCCCTCTGCCAGTGCTCGTATTGCCATCTCCCATCTTGAACTTCAAATCACAAAATTCACCATAAATTACTACAACTTCCTCTCTCTAAGGCCCGTTTCTGGCTCATAGGTATTCTGAACTTTCAAACTGAAAAGACAACCAAAAATCCCGATTTTGGTAACCGCGTAAGTGTTCTTCGTGATTTCTGGGTTCTTCCTTGCCCGGGCTCCGGTTCGTCCTTTGGCCAACCTCAGACAGAAAAAAGAAATCCGCATGCCTTTTTCTTCTTTTTTTTTTTCTGCTAAGTAGAATGCGTCAGGAATTTTAATTCCAAATACCACTAATGAAATACTTATCATATTTGGATGCTATTTTATTTTAAGTAATCTACAAAACTAATCCTTAAATTATGTTAACTGTTTCAATTTTATTTTATAACTTATATTTTAATATATTTTTGATCTATTATTTTTAGAATAATATGTAAAAATAGTAATCAAACTATCTTAATTGTTTCTATTTAATCTCACAACTCATATTTTAATATTTTTAACTCATTATTTTTATATGTTAGAAAATTAGCACATTTACTCACTGAACCTTTTATGCTATAGTGATAGAGTCCTTTCTTTTTTTTAGCCTTAAGAAACCTTAAATAATTTACGAGCTGCTAGAAAAGTCTTTGCCACCTGTAATTCGGCAGAATACGACCACTTTTTGCACAAGCCTTCCATATGCAATTTTCAGTAGGGGCAAACTCGTCCAGACAAGCCTTTTTCACCATTTTAACAGCATGTGACTCTCACATGACATAATTGTAAAAAGTCCTAATTTCACCCTCCCTCACTTTATTTATGCTACTAGCACCAAATTTGCAAAGCGAAGACACATATGTTGTTGCTAGTCTCTAATGTTTAAGTTTGATAAAATAAGGCTTGGAGAACCTTCTTGCATGGTACAAACCAATAATAAAGTGCTATTGTGGAAATGCAAGTGTTATGAGGACTTCCTAGATTAACAACAACCCAGGAAGGCGTTTCATTGGATATAAAAAGTATGAGATAAAAGACGAACTCAATTATAATTTTTGCATTGTAAATGGCGATTGCTAGATTCATTAACTTGTGTTTATTATATGTTTCAAGAGGTTGCAGGTTTTTCTCATGGCTTAATCCACCAATGTGTGAATGGTCTAGTCTGGTGATTCCTGGGTTGTAAGGATCGAAAAATTAGAGTAAGAGAACCAATCCCAGAAAAAAAGGTTAAAGAAAATGTGGATCTTTGTGCTGGGTTGCTTGGCTATTGTTGTGATGGTTTTGTTGAATTAGCAATAGAATTATGGGAGAGTGGAAGCAATATTAAGATGAATTAGTAGTACCATTATTACTGTTGTAATGTAATGCATTTTGATAGTCCAGTACCTCTTTAGACTAGTTATTACAATGGTGGGTGGAAACATTTGTTTGCATTTTGTATTGTATTTAAAGAACACAAAATGAAATGACCTTTGTTGCTTAGCATTATTTTTTAAAATATACAACCAATACCATAAAATAATGAGTCAACCAATAGTTCAAATAAACAATGCCAAGAATCTGAGCAACCTGCAACCACACTTCCTACAAAATTGACCAAAGATACAGATATGTGCACAAGCATCTAAAGTGGCACCAAACAACTGACCACATGTTCTCATTAAGTTCTGCCAAACAATGTACATAAAGACAGCTAGACAAAAAAAATTCCAAGGTAAAGTCATACATTAGAGGAATCTAGTTAGTCTCCCAGTTCACTTTCAAAAGAAATTTCAAACCTATCAACTATCACACAAGAACAATGATCATCATAGATGAATATTAACCCCCTCACAAAAAAGTACCAAATCCCTTGTTCATATTCATCTCAAATGGTGCTTCTCAACCTGCTAGTGCACTGCCCTTCTCCTTTCCACATTCTGCATCTTGAACCCTGCAAAAACAACAAGTTATAGTTAATATTTGTAGGGCAAATCTTCTTAAATGCAGGCCAGAAATCTCTTTAACATATGTGCCTGAACATGCTGCAAGTTGCTAGGTTCTTCTTGAGTAGATTGTGCTATGAATGGATTCTCTTGGTTGACTTCAACAGGATTAGGATGGATTTCTTGCACAAATACAGTGCAAGTCCTCTTGTTATGTTCATATGCACCATATTTTCCCACATTTGTTGTTGTGATTCTACTCACTTACGCAGTATTTTCTGATTGTTCAGCCTCATTGCCTTGTGTTTGATGCCTTCTTGGGCATGTCCTTGCATTGTGTTTGGACTGCCCACAAATAATGCATTTTGCAATCACATTCCCTTTTTTAGTGAGCTTCCTTGGCTGTCCTGTAGTTAAAGGATTCTTACCCTCATCAGGTTCTCTTCTTCTTTTTGTCTTTGGTCCCCTGGCATTTTAAGGTTTACAGAATGAAGAACAAGAGGTCTACTAGTTCTTGGGTAGTTTTTAGGACCATTTACAGGGCAAATCACTGGCTCATATGCCTTCAAAAATGACTCCTTGCTGTAATAGTTATGTACAAAGTCTTTTGGATTCTTACTCCAAGCCCATCGCAACAATAACATGTTCACAAAGTATGCCACACAAATTTCACTTCCCATAACTACATGTTTTTAGATCTAGATTGACCACAAACTGTTTCATACTCATTTCCTTTATCTCAAATTTTGAATTCCCAACATAAGATGGGAAGCAAAATCGGGATGCATCTCTTAAACTTATCTAACCTCTTCCTTATCTTTGACCATATCCTCCTCAACTGTCTATGCATCCATGACCTCCTACTTTACAGCCTCAACATTAAATAGACTCTTATCTTCTCCAACAAACCTAAGATTGTCCTATTTATAGTTGTTAGGATACTAGAGTTGAAAGTCTCACAGTGGTTATTGAAGATATCACACTTTGTGGCCAAGCTGAAATGAGATCTACTCCAAATTTTTGAACTTGTGTTTCCAATCAATGACTTGTGTGATTCTGGATTAAGTTCTTTCAAAGCCTCCATTTGAGATTCTAAATTTTTCACATATGAAGCTTTTGCACAGCTCCATACCATATTTTTTTAATGCCTCTCTAGGAAATCTCTTTTTGAAATTGTTGTGTAAGTGCTTTACGCAAAAACGATGTTCAATTCCAGGTAGCAATTCTGCAACCGCAAGTATAAGCCCCTCTACAAGATGATAAATTCAACCTGTTAATTCATTATTTCTTGCACAACTGTAGAGGCAGTTCAAATCACTTTACCTTTTGCTTGTCTAACATGTAGCACCAATCTTTAGGTTTGTGTATTCTCAGGTCTTCATTAAACCTGAGATAAACCAGGTCCAACTTGCCTTATTTTCAGCTTCAACAATTGCATAAACCACATGATATAATCCATTGTCAGCATCCACTCCAACTGCTGTCAATAGAACTCTTGGATGCAGCCCTTTAAATGGCAGCCGTCAAGGCCTAATATCCTCCTACAGCCTTCAAGACATGTAAGCATACATACAATCTTTGGAAAACATTATTTCCAATCTTCTCATCATAATGTGTAGTTGCATAAACACTGGAACCAAGATTACTCCTTCTTAACTCCTCACAATAGTCCCAAATCAATTTGTATTGGTCCTTATAATTGCCAAGTATAATTTTTTTACCCTCAACAGCAGTCTTTTTCTATTTTTCAATTATGTATTCAAAATTTTCTCAAAATTGGCAATATCATCACCAACAAATTCAGCCCAAACCTCCTTATCATTGTCACCTTTCTCATACTCAGAATCGTTGAAAAGCTGTCCTTCAGAAGAATCTTTAACTTCTGCAAACAACCTCATCTTCACCTTGCTTGTTGTACTACTACTTTCACCCTTTTTCCTAGCACTGTTTGTCCTAAACAAGCATACATGTTTCCTTCAACCCCCTAACCTAGTAGTTCGGATTGTAAGGGAAATATGCTCCCTACCACATCCCTGACCCTAACACTCCTCTCACTAGAATTCCATTCAATTGATAACACTGCATTTCATTGCTCTTCACTTGGAATTGGTAGCTTGAACTTCAATTTCAATGGAATCAATGAGTTTAATAAGTCTTCGATCTACAAATGTGGTGCCAGTAATAGAAATGAAGTGAGAGGGGTTGAGAGATGAGGTAAAATTAGGGCGCAAGGACATTTCTGGGAGCTCGTAAATTGTTTAAGGTTTTTTATGGTTGAAAAAAATAAGAGAAATGACTCTATCACTAAAGCATAAAAAGGTCAAGGACTAAATGGGCTTATTTTCCTTATATAGTTCAATGTTTATATTCTCAAACACCATTAATATGGCAGAGACCAATGAATACACACACTTGCATATGATGTGCCCTACTAGTGAAGGACAAATCCATCCATTTAAGAATGTTTTCCCCTAAAATATATGGCACGTAAGACTGAAATTGAGTTTTTTTGGGACGAATCAAATAAAACTGAATTGAAGAAAAAAATAAGAGGAAAAAAATAAATATTCCCTAAATCCTAATTCCTGTCCTGTAAGGTTTATCATTTTGTCTAAAAAAAATGATAAATCCTACAAAATAAGAATTAGGATTTGGGGAATATGTGTCTTTTTTCCAGCTCTCATTCTTTTGTCCAACTTAGTTTTACTTAATTCAACTACAAAAAAAAAAAATCAATTTCAATTGCACGTGCATGTATTTTGAGAGAGAAAACTCTTAAATGGATAGATTTGTCTATCCACCCATTGGCACATGAAATTCAAACATATATCTTCATTGCGCTCCACCTCATTAATAGTGTTTTGGATTGTGAATATTGAAATTTAAAAAGATAATGGACAAAAAATATTAAAATGTGTGTTGTGGGACTATGTTGCAACAATTAAGATAGTTTGGAGACTAATTTTGCATATTGTTCTTTTATTTTTATCATTTTGTACAATTATATTATTTTTTAGTCTCATTTTGTATCATTTCACCCTTTCTCATAATGAAATCCAACAAAAAGGCACATCTATCTACATGTGACTTATTAGGGGCATAGTTTTTATTCACATGCGGCAAGCGTGCTATTTTTGGCCCATTCTACCATTAAAATGAAGAAATAGCATAAAAATGGGCATATAAATAAGGCTTAATTCTACTTTAGTACCCCAAAGTCGCAAAAGAATGCATTCAAATAATACGTTCATAGGGGTATATAAGTCTTTTAATAAAATTGATTTTAAGAAAGCAATTCCAAAAAATGAATGCATCGCAAGAATGCATCCAACATTGAGAATGCATGTAGATAATGCGTTTTATTAGTTTTGTATTTTTGTTTCCCTAATTTCGCTTTTTCCCTGCCCTTTCTTCACAATGCTGCCTTCCTTTTGGCTAAAAGAATACCCATGTGAATCTTAAAAGTCATAACAATTACATAAGCATACCTCTTACCACCAAGACTAGTGGTCCTCATTGGTCCAAATAAATCATATGAACAACCTCAAGAGGTTTTGAGGTAGAAACCATTTTCTTAGGTTTGGAAGATTCTTTTGTTTGTTTTCCATATTGACAAGCATCACAAAGATGATTTTTCTCAAAATGGATTTTCGCAAACCTCTAACAGGTTCTTGAGAAGAAAGTTTGTTTAAAAATCCATGCTAACATGACCTAATCTTCTATGCCACAAATAACCCCCATTATCATAAATGCAAGGCATTTAATATTACTAGCAACAAGCTCATCAAGATATAGCACATATACATTTCCAACTCTATTTGCAACCAAAATAGTTTTACCACTCACACTATCAATAATGGTACATGTATCACATTTAAGTTCAACTTTGCATCCATTGTCACACAATTTACTAATAGTAAGCAAGTTATATTTCAAGTCATCGATAAGCAATACTTTTTTTATGAGGGGTGAAGAAACTTTACTAATATTATATACACTAAGGATTTTTCCTTTCTTCTTGTCACCAAATGTAACAAAGCCTTCATTCGTAGCTTGAAGATCACTTATGAGAGAGGCATTTTTCATCATAATCTTGAGCAATCATTATCAAGAACTACAATATCACTTGATCTTGGAGGAAAGTGTACCCATTTTCTTGGGTACATGGGGGTTAGTGATGGTTCCTTTAATTCTCCAAATCGTTTTTACACCATTCTCTATTTTTCTTTAACAAGACATCTAGTAGATTTGTGGTCAAATTTTCCACAATAGGTACAACATGTATGAGGCATTGAGGTAGAAGTAGCTCTAACAAAGAAATTTTTATATTTAGGAACATTGTTTACATAGCTGTAACCAAGACCACTTTTGACAAGAGGAGATCTTTGAACTCCAAGAAGTTTATCAAGATTTTCCCTTCCTTTTGTAAATTTTTCAACACATGAAGTAAAGCCATGAACTTTCTTTTTCAAACCTTCATGATAAATAAGCATCTTTTCAAGGGAAGAATTCTTTTCACAACCAATTTTGTTTTCAAGGGACATTTTTTAAGGAAACATTCAGAACTTCCTTTTCAATGCTCAAACACTCAATAGAATCTAGAAGCTTTTTGTTTCCAAAAGACAACTTAGAATTTTCATTCAACATCCCATCAATTTTTTATCTTATTACTTTGTTTCTTTTTGAAAGTTTTTTTTTAAAATTCTTCATACATATCAACAAGAAGATCGCTAGGATCATCAACATCATCATCACAAGAAATAGAAGTAGAAGGAGTGGGTTGTACCTCACTTTCCATAGTCAACAAGAACACATTTGCTCTTTCTTCTTCACGAGTGACTTGAAGTAGCTTATACATTTCATGAGCGGAGTCACATCCACTCACTCTATTGTATTCATTAACGTCAAAAGCACAACTAAGAATATTCATTGCTAGATAATTCAACGTCATCTTCTTTGACTCACCTTCATCATATTCTTCAACACTTTTTGGTTCCTTTGTGATCCCATCAGCTTCCAACTTCATAGGAACATATGTACATTTCTCAATGATATTCCATAAATCAAAATTAATAGAAAAAATATAAATTTTAATTATAGATTTTCAAAATGTGTAATTTGTTCCATCAAATAGCAGAGATCGGTTTGTGGAAGATCTTTCCAAATAAGGAAGGTTTGAAATATTAGCCATAGGACATTAACTTCTAGGTTGTTAAACCGCAAAAAGAAGCCCTGCTCTAATACCAATTGAGAAACCTATGAGGGGCAGAATTATATTTTTGGCTAATTTTTGAAAACATTTTCCTTAAAAGAATCCCCTTTTTCATTACAACCTCTAGGATTTTATGTGTTTGGAAAAGAGTAGTTGAGAGAAGAAGAGCAATCAATAGGTCCACAACCAATATTAACAACCACAAAGAACAAATGAAGACAGCACAAATAAAAGCAAGTAATAAGTGTAGAGAAAGAAACATAACAATTTATGTAATGCAACCCCATGAAAATCAGCAATGCTTCTGTACCACTCCTCTTTCAGTTACCTTTCCTAAACATTCAAACACGTATCTATAATTTGAAAAGGTTTTCATGGACATCTACTGCTACTATCATTCCATACAAATTACAACATCTAAGTTCATCAATCTTTAAAAAACTTTCTGTCTCCTTCTAAGTTCTTCCTATCAATTCAAAACTTTTCTACCAAACTATTGTGTTTCTGCATTTATATTTATCATAGAATTTCCACTTTCATTGAAACGATCACTTTTTTATCTCCAATTCCATAATGAAAAAATATTGTCAAAATTTTCCATAAACATTATTGAATCAAATAATTCAAAAACTAAACACAAATAAACAGCTGATAATAAAAAAATATAGGCCCAATAAATTAACTAAAGTTCTTGAAACACAAAAGTCCAACCCAAATATAAGAAAGGTCTAAAAAGGCCATCTGAAAACCAACATAAAAACCCATCCCAAAACAACAAAAAAATTAATTAAATAAAATCATTACCAAATTCTTCTACACTTTTGCCGCTCCATCTTCATCCTCGCAAACAACCTCAGCCATTCCTGCTCTTCAAGCCTCCAAATATTGCCTGCAGAGAGAACCCGCAATCAACACCCTTCAGCAAAGAATAATTACAAGTGAATATTCTACAATATCAAAATTTCTATCCATGTATTCATTCACATTACTTACTTTGCAACTTCATTTCCTCCTTTTCTTTTTGCATTACTTTTCTACCCTAAGACCTAGCAATCTTACTGACCAATGATTGAATGCCTACTTTTTTTTAAAAAAAAACCCTACATTTAACATTAAAAACAACTCCCACATGCATTGAGAAATCAAACACAATTATGCTTTCTACAACCACTAATTAAAAATATAGCCCTAATAATATTCCTCATTTTCCATTTACAAATTGCATATATTTACTTCTTCTAATCAAATAGTCTTCTCCAACACAAAACCAATTATTTTTTCTCCCTTTCCTGCTACAACATGATACATTGAATCTTAACATGATATCTTGCTTTTAACACTGAATGCATATTATGTAATGTAAAAAATATATTAAATTCAATAATGTAATTTGCCGTACTATGAATAACAACCGAATTTAATACAAAAAAACAAGTCCAGTTTTTCTTATACATCATTAAAACAAAAAAACCAAGCTGAAAATCTACCATAAAATATAATACAACAATTGATAGAAGATTTTTTTTACACTAGTTATCTAAACCAAAAAACCCAAAAGTAAAGTTCAATAACAAATCACAATTAAACATTTAAATATCAGTAGTCATTACTGCTTCAAAAACATAGGATGATGAACATCGAAAAAAGCTTCTTCGAAGCCATTACATCCCAAAAGTCCTACATCTCCACTATAAAGCAAGTACTTTTCTTCATGTCTATGCAAATTGCAATTGTCTCATAAATTATATCTAATCTATGTCTTCATAAAAATGCTTAACCTTTATTTTTATAAAATTTCTTTTAGATGCATAGAATACATATGGAGAAGAGAAGCACCAAATACTCTAACACAAACAAATGCACTTAAGAATAGTTGGCAAGTTACATTAGACGATGAGTCTATTTTTTTTCTTTGTGAAGGATGGGATGTTTTTCTTGACATTTATAATGTTACAATAAGAGACTTTATCCTCTTTATTCAACTACTTCTTCAATATTTAAAATATCTGTCTTTACAACTAATTATTGTGAAAAATTACAAAGCAAGAATATCGCAGATTCTTCAAGATCATTCTTGGTCTAAGAGTTTATTTTGCAATGGTAACACAAAAACTAGCTTATAGTTTACTTTTGACCAACAACTTATCCTTTGCAGAAACAAAACTAATAGTTTCCCTATTTTTTGTAGAAATTCCACCAGCATATAGTGAGTCAAAGGATAGAAGAACACCAGGCTTCATAAAGTTAAAACCAGCATTGGAAAAATATGGATGATGAAAATCACCTGTAATTTTGCTCTACTAAGTGCCTGTGATGATGAACAAATCAACACAGAACATGCAACACAAGCAAGACAAGCTCTTCCATCTAGAAAAATAATAGCATATCAAGTAAAACAAGATCCTGTCAACAGCTCGCCAATGAAGTCTTCAACAAATAAAGGTAAGAATAAAAATACAAGAGCAATCTGGTAGGGTCAACATACTCACAGAGACTACAACTCAACCATTCAAATTCAAGAACATCAAAATACAACCAATAAAAAACAACAAATGTAACATATAACACGAAAAACACAGCACGCCATCCATACAGAGAAAGCAACAGAATCTCAATAACAATTCTACATTGTATACATATTGCGAACACAATGTTTTAGTTTCCCATCTGTTAACAAAAACTACTAGAAGGACAACAACAACAACTAAATTATGCTCATACTTCACATAAAAAGAAACCTGCAACAAAGTGCATTATAGCAGCCAAAAATACTTCAAAGTCTGCCACGAAAACTATTACAATAACTAACCATGAAGATCCAATCCCAAATACATCACTAAGCATTGCAATAAGAACAAGAAACCAGACTCGCATAGCAAAAAAATGAATACATCACTTATTGTACTATATTTACTATCAAATGCACATTTATATGCATCTATCTATGTTTTCTTCCAACATTACAAGAATGATATTTTCTTTGCAACAATTATGCAATAGCAAATGCATACACTGATCAAGCAGTTACCATATAACTATTAAACAATTAATAAAACAACAAACAATTCATTCATTTCCACTCTCCAAAAAAAAAGGAAAAAAACTAACCAAACACCTAAAACAAACATCAATTTTTTTAAAAAATTATTCAACAGGCAATTTTTTAGCATCTCTTCTAGTACTTATAAAGTATTAACTATTTGATAACTTATACTACCTAAAAAAAGGAAGGGGTGAAGAAAAGGCCTCATAAACCCTTAATCCCAAATATTTTTAAAAAAGAACTATTTAACCCCTAAAATTTTAATATTTTAAATTTAGTCCAAAAATAATTGAAAGATAGTACTTAGTAATAAAATTATTCTTTTGTTTAAAGAAACTTTTATTTATGTAAAAGAACTTATTTTAAAAAATAAGTATGAAAAGACATGTTTTTTTTACAAATATTGTTAATGCATTTAAATTACAAATAGAAGACATATACTACTCATGTATTCTACTTTCCAATTGTTATTTATACATGTACATATGCAATGAAAATTTATAGAATTTATTTTTATAAAATAATAGGAAAATTTAAAAATATTGTAAAAAATTAGGAACAAATATATTGCTCAATAACATTGGATTTATTTTCAAAAAAATGTAAGTTTTATCATCAACTAGAAACTTTTGTGTTGGGCTTTGTTTAACCAGATAATTTATAAGTTATTAAAGATTTTAAATCAAATTATATACCAAAATTTAGTATTGAGAAAAAAATGATATCATTTTACCTATATAATTACTTGAACATATTCTTAGTAAGTTATTAAAGATTTTAAATCAAATTATATACCAAAATTTAGTATTGAGAAAAAAATGATATCATTTTACCTATATAATTACTTGAACATATTCTTAGTAAAAAATTTACTTCAATTGGCCTTTGTATAATTACTCCAACTAGTTGTACTTGTTACAATATACCTTTTCTTCAATCAGACATCAACAAGATTTTATAAATTTTAGGGGGTCAAATTGAAATCACCTAACTTTTAAAGGCTAAATCATCATTTTTCATTCTTCATTCTTCCTCTTTTATCTTCTTTCTCAGATGGAAATAGACTAAAAAGTAGCAGTAGTTCGAAGGCTCATCGCCATCCACCATTGTCAGCGGATATCACTTTCTATCATTGCAACTTCTTCCATCTTTCCTTCTTCTTCTATCATCGCTATTGCTAAAAAGCAATGCACCAAGCCATCCTTAATCGCTCTTTATATGCCATCATTCAACCCCAAATTCATAAATAACATCCCATTAGATGTGAGAATCAAGATCCAGAAAGACCAAAATCTTACCTTAAACAACCAATTTGCTTGGTAATATGCAGAGCCAACCACCTTATCTTCTTGTAACCTAATTGTTTCTATGTACAAATTTTTTATCACATTTGAAATAGAGTACAAGAATGAACAAAGGAACATGCAAAAATATTTGGCGAAATAGAGCAAAAGTTTCTTTTTGGTTGCTTGCACCAAACAGTGATTTGCCATCAATTGTTTGAAAGTTAAGAGAAACTTCCACCTGAAATTTTTCACCGCGATGATGGTTTCCCATTATCTCTTAAGTTTCTCCCTTATTTGGACTAAAAGTTTATCAACGGTGTAAAACATTGTTAAAAGGATCCAATGACTCAGATGATTTTGTCACCGAGTTGAAGCCAAATTAGGTGTGACCACTATAGTCATATCTTACTTGTACACTACAATTCAAACCATTGCGTAAAACATCATAACTAGACATTTCTTTTATGAAAAGTATAATACAATACAAAGGTCAATAGAGTTGTGAAAGAACTAAGAGGGGGTGAATTAGGTATTTGGCTAATTTTTTAAATCTTTTCCATGTAGAAAAATCTTTTAGAAAATCTCAACCTCCAAGTATTAAATGTGTTTGAAAGAGAGTAGTTGAAGGAAAGAACACAATTAAATAAAAAAATAAACGTCAACCACCAGAATGAAAAAAGAGGTTTGATCAATTGAAAGCAATCAATGAATGAAGAAAGAGAGACACAATTATTTATAGTGATTCAATCTCTTCAAGATATACAACCACTACCTTGAGTTCACAACCAAAGATTTCAACTAATCCAGTAAATTAATAGTACACACAAGTACACAAGAGGTTCATATCTATATCCACTACATTGAATCTACACTTAAGGATTTCAACCAATTTACTAAATTAATAGTACGTACAAGTACATAAGTGGTTAGTTTTACTTCAACAGCCTCTTTTCAATACAAGAAACAAGGTTCACCCTCACCAAAGGGTTTCAAGTCCTCAAGACAACCTTGAATAAACAATTAGAAGATGAGAGATAGAAAGATATTATCCAACAAATTGGTAGATGATAAATAATTCTAACACCATTTCACTTTTGTTTTGGAATCTTCGATCGATCTCATGTAGCACAAGACAAATGAAAATTTTTTGCTTAACTTTTGAAGTTCTCAAGATAAAGGACTGTAAAACTCTTTTAGAAATCAAAAGTTTCAAAAATATGAATTTTTAACCCTTTTATATGGTTTAAATTTCAAACACAACATTCAAATAATGACTAGTAACAGTGTCATTTGGTTGACCGAATCGGGCTAAATATGTTCGAGTTAGTTGTTCAAACTTCTTATTCACTAGGCTGCTTAAGGCGATTCGGTTGACCGAATTTGATAAAAGTTGTTTGTGCTACTACATACAATGTATAGATTGCAAAAGCTAAAGGTGAAGGGATTACAAAGATATACCTATGAGATTAGCATAACCCTGCACTATAGGATCTTCAAAACCTTCAATCACTTGACATTCTCTTTGTCCTTCAAGTACTTAAACTTATTTGAGGTGTCACTTTCACTTTAGCTCCAAGACAATGATATCACTTTATTTCTATAATCCGCAAAATCCTATCACACAATAATTATACAAGTTAGCCTTCATTAATGTTTGTCGTTAACAAAATTACAAGATTTGCCCTTAAGGCCAGCAATCTCTCCCTTTTTTATCTTGACAATCTTTGATACAAAATGTGAAGGATTTAAAGCACTGTGGTGCAAAGAAGCAAGGATGTCACAAGGATAATTAATCATATAAGCATAGTGAGAAGAATATGGCTCCTGAGGAGCCCATGACCCAACCAACCTCCATATGTCTCATTCCTTCCAATTTAGTTAAAGATATAGAATTTAGGCATCAAGAATACTTCTAATAAAGGGTTTTAAAGATATAAAAGGACTTATAAAGCTTCCCCTTAGAATGAGATCATTTTTTGAGCAATTTTGGACTTGAAGGATTATGAGTTTGAATTCAAAATTTCAAATCCGAGTTGTAAAATATGTAAAACATTGGATACATTTTTAACAAATGAACTTTATCAAGATTGTCCAAGCAAGGTTGAAATGATTTAAAGAAAGTTTGCTTAATTTGGACAACAAATGGACAGCTTTTGGTGAAAGTTTTGAACTAAGTTTGAATTCGAGTCTGAGTTTTGAATAACTCAATCATTATGAAATCAATCAATTATACAATAAATTCCACATCCAAAATATCTAGCCTTATGATCTACAACACTAATGTTTTCATAATATCACAAGTGCAAACCATCCATGATATAATATGACTACATTTGGACATAAACAATAGCACAAAAGAAACAAGTACTAGTCATTTCATATCTCCAGAATTCAACCACATTTGACAAGTACACATTAAAACATACTCACATTCCCACAATTTACACATTGGTTAGCAAATTTAGCCACATTTTGTAATCACATTTTGCACAAAATCAAATTTTGCAATCATATTTTCCACAAATACATACTAACCAAGTTAGCAAATTAGCCACATTTTGCATAAACTCACTCCCTCTTTTTTCATCACTCAAAAAATGATGACATAGTCAGTTAATCAACACAAAAAAAGCTCTCAATACAAAGTGATCATTATTGAGCTTCATAAACTAAAATAAGTGCATTTCATTGAAACATGAAATTGAACAATGATAAACACAATATCAACTAAAATATTAGGTGAGAATAGGGGGTAAGAAAATCTTAGTCTTCAACTTTTGAAAGACCTAAGAGGGGGGGGGGGTGAATTAGGTCTTTGGCTAATTATCGAAATCTTTTCCCTTTTTACAAATCCTTTGCCTTAATAAAAGCTCTTCTTTAATTCCACAAGCTTCAAGTTTATATGTGATGTGATGGTTAAGATAATATCATCAAACTACAACCAATCAATCAACAACAATCAATAAGTAATAATAACATGAGCATGTAAATAAATAAAGCTATAAAAAAATGAACACACGATTTATAGTGGTTCGATCTCTCCAAGATCTACATCCACTACCTTGAGTCTACACTCAAGGATTTCAACCAATCCACTATAAGCTCAAGTTCAACAATTACATAAGAGGCTAACCACACTATGGTTTTACACTCACAACCTCTTCTAGTAATGTTTACAATACAAGGCTCACCACAAACAATGGTTTTATATCTTAAACAACCTTGAATCACACTTTCAAGGATCACCCTTATCTAAAGGGTTTTATGTTATCAAGATAACCTTGCTAGAGCTAGTAGATCAACACAATTGAATAAGTAAAAAAGAGTGTGTAGAAGTTACCACTTGATGGTAGATATTACACAAATTTGCACCTTCACACTTTGATGTCTTTGGATTGATCAATTGAATGCACAAGACATAAGAGAGCTTAAGAAATGTTTGCTAAATGCTTTTGAATGCTTGGAGTTTTCAAGATTTCAAGAGTTACAAAAATTTGCATGTTTATGGCTTTTATAGAATTTGAAAATTTGTTAAAACGTTCATAAAACGGCTAGTAACGGCTAGTTTCAGAAAATTCGGACGACCGAATTTCTTGGTTGCGTCCGAATCTTCGTCCGAATTTCTCTGGATGAATAGTAACCATGCTGAGAACAAAAATTCGGACGACTGAATTTTTTTGCTGCGTCCGAATCTTCTTCCGAATTTCTCTGGAAGAACAGTGACCATGCTGAAGGCCAAAAATTCGGACGACCGAATATTTTGGCTGCGTCCGAATCTTCTTCCGAATTTCTCTGGAAGAATAGTTGCAAACTTTTGCTACAAAATTCGCACGACCGATTTTTTTGAAAACATTTTCAAATTTTGTAAAATCATTTGAGATATAACTTCAATGAGTTTGAAAAATATTTGATATATATAGAAAACTTATTTAACTATATTTAAGCTTGAAAAACATGAACATATGAAGTTTACAAACATATCTTATAAAAAAGATTCATTCAAAGCCTTTTAAGATCATAAGACTATTTTTATGCTCTCTTATGCATTCAATGATAACCAAGACATGCAAGTGTAGAGTTTACATAGAAATTTACCTAAAAGTTAAATGCACTCTACACTTCAAGTCTTCAATGCCTTTTGATCATCTTTAGAACAACATTATTCAAACTTCAAATACTTGCTTAAATGAAGTTGTTCTTGAACTTTTGCTTCAAAGCAATGAGACTTCATACTTCTCAAATTACAGAACCTATCACACAATAATCAAACATTTTAGTCCTCATCAATATTTGTCATTAATCAAAACTATATAATTTGCCCTTAGGGCTAACAATCTCCCCCTTTTTGATGATGACAAACTTTGATGCAAAATGTGATAGATTAAAACAATGTAGTACATAGAAGTATTAATGTCAATGATAGAAAATAACCAATTTAACACATTGACATACAAATGGCTCAATATGAGCCTATGACCCAACCAACCTCCATTTGCCTCCTTCCTTCCAACAAATAGGATAGAAGATATAGCTTTTAAGCATTAATAAAACTTCTAAGAGAGGTTTTAAAGGTTGTAAAAGTTTGACAATGCTCCCCCTTAGATTGTGCTCATTTTTCAACAAGTTTGGACTTGAGATGCTATGCATCCGAATTTTGACATATCAAGTCCAAATTGTAAAATCAGTGAAGTGACAGCTTCAATTTTTGAAAATAAGCTTTCCTAAGGTTGTTCAAACATAGTGGAAGAGATTAAAACAAGTTTGAATCAATTTGAACAACAATAGAGCACTTTTTGACAACAAAATATGGATGCATCCGAATTTCAGAACATGCATCTGAATTTTTAAATCTGAAGTCCAAACTGCAATAAATCCAATATAATGAATGTTTAAAGTGAAATAAAGTGTTCCTAAGGTTGTTCAAACATAATGGAAGAGATTAAAACATGTTTGAATCAATTTGAACAACAAAAGAGCACATTTTGGCAACAAAATATGCATGCATCCGAATTTCTGAAACATGCATCCGAATTTTAAGATATCAAATCCAAAATGTAAAATATGTGAGATAACAACTTTAATTTTTTGAAAATAAGCTTTTCTAAGATTGTTCAAATATGATAGGAAGGATTAAGACAGTTTTTAAACAATTTGAACAACAAAAAAACATTTTTGGCAAGAAAGTTTGGATGCATCCGAATTTTTGGTTTGCATCCGAATTTCAAGTCCAAATTTTTGGTAGCAAGTTTGAAAAGGTGATTTTGCATTCTCAAATGAACCATAGAAGTACTCAAATATGTATAGCTACAATAGCACTCATTTTAGCTTTGCAAAACCACAAAACTAATGCATTCAATTGTAGGTCAAGTCAAGAACCAAGTTCAAGATTTTAATCTCAACTTAACCATATTCCAAAAACACAGAAAATAACCAAAACCTCACATAGTATAACATAGTCAATTTAAATTTCAATTGCAGCCATATATTTTCACAAAACACATTCATTTTACATTTCAACCTATAGCACATATACATAGCACATTTACAGCAAGCACATAGCATAGAGCACATCTTGCAGTCAACATTCTTTCTTCCCCTTGACATATGAATGGATTTTCAGAAAATTCACACATTTTCTATTCATGCATGAGGAATTCCACTGCTATTTCACATTTTCACACATTTTTTCATCCCATTTCTTCTCCCCCTTTTGTCATCACTCAAAGATGGGGTTAATGAAAATGAGACAACATGTATCACATATAAGCAGTATATTGATCAACTCTCATTTGGTAATTTAGCAATGTTTTGACCAACTCTCATAAACAATATAGTTCTAGTCAAATAATTATCATCCTAACAGTAATAATCATTATGTAGCATCTCAACAATAATAAATCAACTTCTTCTCTCCCTTTTTATCCCTTTTTATCAGCAATTAAACTTGGGGTGAGAGTACTTGGACAACAAAAGTGAAACAAAAGAAGCTCTTATCACAAGTATTTCATATATTGAGCTTCAAAACATTATAATGACTAGAAAGGCACAAGTAAATTTCAATGTTAAAGCATAACATGTGCATCAAGGAATAAACTAAAATAAGCATCAAAATAGAGTTTAGGGATAGAAAGGCTTAGTCTTGGATGCTCTTCATGGTCTTCACTTCCAAATCTGTTTGTTATGATGGCCATGGTTCCCTTGATCTCTTGGCTAATGGAAATTGGTGATGGATTTGTGATTTGACTTTGTTGAACTTCCTTCACCTCCTTCTTCTTGCTTGTTCGTTGCTCTTCATTCTCATGCTCTTCTCCTTCTTGGGGTGCTTCACTGCCTTTTCGTTCATCTTGTCTTCTTCTTTGGCAACAAATTGATAGCCATCTCAATTTTCACTGTCATTACTATCATCCTTGTTGCTGCCATCTTCACCCATATTATCTTCTTGATCTTCTTCATTTGGCTTTATAGGAACTTTCACCATTTAAACCACTTGAGAAATCTTTCTCAAGTCTTCTTCCATATTCTTGACTCTAGCTTCTAAACCATCAAATTTGCCAAGAATTATCAGAGCAAAAGACGTGAAGAATTTGTCCATCTTCTTCATTTCCTCTACATGGCTATTCAATGTCTCTTGAAATACATTGGCAACTGTTGTATCACCTATAGTGAGATTATCATCTTCAACTTCTTTTCCTTCAATAGAGAGCACTTCTTCAAACAGTCTTTTTTTTTGTGAAAGGTTGCTCCCCCTCACTAGATGAGTCATGCCTCCTATTTGTCTTCATTTCCCTTGCCAATATTTCTTCTTCATCTTCTTCTTCCTCAACCTCTTCACTTTCTTCAACCACTTCTCTTCTTAAAGGAGTTTCTACTTTTGTTCTATATATTCCATTCTCATCAAGAATTAACTGCATACTATTAAGAGAATCATTAGTGTAGATTTCTCCACTCTTGAAAGTTTGTCCTCTTACGGGAAGTTTGACTTGGAAGTATTTGAAGATCCTTGTTAATAATCTCCCATAAGGTAAGGCTTTGTTGGCTGTTTTTCTTGCACTAATCATATGCTTCAATGCCATGAATCCAAAGTTTATGCACAAGTAAGGCAAGCATAATCACCATATGCATATTTCTAACGGATGATTTATGTCCAAAATTACGGATGATCATGGTGGTAATCATGTGATGCATAATCCTTGCTAATGGACCTAAATTGTCTACCATTTGTACAGGCATTCTCAATCCTTTCATGCGAGTATAACTTACTTATAAAACAATGTTCGCCAGAAGTATAATGCCTAAAGCAACATCCTCAACATCACAAATTCTATTGAGCAGTGCATTATCAATCTCAAAAATTAACTTGTGATATTTTTGAAGAATACTACTAAATAGCTTTTATTACCAACTTTCTTAACTCTTTCTTCCTTAATATTTGCATAAACTTCATAAACTAAGGAAGGTAATAGCATTCATCAAACACAAGCAAACTAGTCCAGCTCACATCATCTAAAAATGAGAATATATTACCCATTTCGAATAGTTTGATGACATCCACCTTGTGACTTGGATATATCTTATGGTTCATTTTTGTCCAGTCATCAAGTTCAGTAGCACCCTCCACTGTGATAAATCTATCCAGCCATGACATGCTTTGCAAAACATGAACTTTCCTTAGTTCATCGATCACTGATCCTTCTTCTCTTTCTTCGGCTTTTCCCTTTCCTTTTCCCATGCTTGGCTTTAGTGTCCTCACCTGGAGCTGCAACACTTGAATACACTCATTAGTTATTGAATTTTGAAATTTCTAAGCTTCTTCTAAGATTGGTCAAACCTTTCTTCGGCCAATGGCTTAGTAATGATATCATTAATTTGTTCATTAGTGAAAACATGCTTTAAACAAGTATTACCCTTAGTAGAGTGATCTCTAATGAAATGAAGTTTGATCTCTATATGCTTTGTCCTAGTTTATTGAATAGTATGATGATCAAATTTGTTGCATTAGTATTATCACATAACATAGTCACATATTTGAAACATAGATCATAATAACTTAGAGTATCAATAAGGTAATAGTGAATGTGTTTAATAGCAATCAAACGAAACTCTTTATGACAAGATGAAATCTAGCACACAAACACATTGCAAACATAATATTAGCTCTACTTGCAGTCAAATAGAGTTGACTACTCCTATGAAACCATTTTATTCTTGTCATGCATAGTTGATAAACTTATGAAAGTGCTTATACCTTAACATGATTCATGAAAGTGCCATTCTTGGTTTGGTTGATTTGTAGGCCAAGAAAGAAATTGAGTTTTCCTATCATGCTCATTTCTAATTTACTTTGCATCAACTTGGAAAACACATCACAAAGTGAAGTATTAGAAGCATCAAAAAAAATTGTATCATATATTTGGACAACTTATAGATCATTGTTACAAGAGGTTTTTATGAAAATAGTAGTGTCAACCTTTCCTCTTGAAAATCCTTTTGAAAGAAGAAAAACACTCAATTTTTCATACAAAACTCTAGGAGCTTGTTTTAAATCATACAAAGCTTTGGATAGTTTGAAAACATGGTTAGGAAACTTTTCATGAGCAAAACCGGGTGATTGTTTCACATAAACCACTTCCTCAATAGAACCATTTAGAAAAGCACTTTTGACATTCATTTGAAATAACTTAAAGCAAGTACAAGTCAAAAGCATTCTTATAGACTCAAGTCTAGCATTCGGAACAAAAGTTTCATCATAATCAATTCCCTCTTCTTGATTGAATCCTTAGGCAACAAATCTAACCTTGTTTCTAACAACTTCTCTGGATTCAATAAGTTTATTTCTAAAAACCATTTAGTTCCAATAATGGAATGATCATGAGATTTAGGAATATCCAAAAGTTTGTATCTTTCAAATTTATTTAATTCCTCTTGCATAGCAATAATCCAAAAATCATCACACAAGGCATCATCAATACTTTTAGGCTCATATGCAATAAAAGAATAAAGTTATTGATAAAATACCGCCTTATTTTTACTCCTTGGGAAATATCACCAATGATTTGCTCCTTAGGGTGGTCTCTTGGATATCTTAAGTTCTTTGAGAGCTTTTGGTCACCACTAGGTTGGTCATCTTGATTTTGTTCTATCATTTCTTCCTCATTGGTATGATTCTCCAAAGTTGGTGCTTGAAGATGAGTTTGATATTCATTCATAGATGTACCTACATCATCTTCATCTCTTCTTTCCAAGCAAATGTAAGATTCATCAAAACAAACATGAATGGTTTCCTCATCATGTAAGGTTCTTTTTATTGTAAATTCTATATGCTTTTTCGTAAGAAGAATAGCTAAGATATATCAATATCTATTTTTCTACCAAATTTAAGTAAGTTGTCACAATAATTTAAGATAAGACATTTATAACCAAACATTTTAAAATATGCAACTTGAGGCATTCTATAAAAAAGAAATCAGAAGATGTTTTTCTTCAAAATGATCTTAAAAGAATTCTATTTATCATAGCATGTGGTGTTTAAGGCTTTGGCCCAAAAATATTTTCGAAGAAGAATTTTCACAAAGCATAGACCTAGCCAATTTCTGCAAAGTTCAAAATTTTCTTTCAATAACACCATTTTATTGTGGAGCTTTTGCAGTTGAAACAATTATATGAAATTCAATTTTCAAAGCAAATTTTGTAAAGACTTTGTTGTAAAATTCTCCCATTGTCACTTGTGAAACACTTCTTCAATTTTCAAGGGAGGTTTGAACCTTTTTGAATAATTTTACAAACTTATGAAACACTTAATATTTTCGAACAATGAATAATGCTAAAATGAATATTTAGAAATCATCAACTACTAGTAAGGCATACTTCAAGTCATCAATACTAGAGTTCCATATAAGACCAAAACAATCCACTTGAAGAAGCTCAAGATGTTTTGAGGTCTAAAATCATTTTCATGGGTTTGAAAGATTCTTTTGTTTGTTTTCCATATGGACAAGTATCTCAAAGAAAATTTTCTCAAAACACATTTTTAGCAATCCTCTAACTAAATCTTGATAGAAAAGTTTGTTCAACAAATCCATGTTCACATGACCAAATCTTTTATGCCAAGAAAATCATTATCATAAGCAACAAGACATTCAAGCTTATCAAGATAAAACACATATTCAAAAATTTGTAAGTGATTGATCAAAATCACAAAATATCATTTTGTCATATAAGTTCGGGCGATCGAACTTATGGTCTACATCCAAACTTCATGTCCAAACATTTTGTAAAGTTTCATAAATATGTTTTTGGCCAAGCAAATGCATAGATATTCAATCATAGCTATATTAATCATTTTATCATGACATATAATCAATTTCAAGAACATATCTACCATGAATTCAATCTCATATCATCAATGTTACCTAATCAACTTCATAAAAGCAATTGACAAGTTATGGTTGGCAAATTTTCAAAGCTAAACAAAATGGATTCTCAACTGAAACTTTGCATGTTAGAATTTTAACTTCTTATTCATTGTCACACAATTGACTAATGCTAATCAAGTTATAGTTCAAATCAGCAATAAGCCACATTTGTTTAAAAAGAAGAAAGAAACCTTTACCAACATTGGTTACTCCAAGAATTCTTCCTTTCTTCTTGTCTCAAAAACAAATCCTTCATTGTTTGTCTTGACTTTGATTATGAATGTGATGTTTTTCTGTTATTCTTTAAGCTAACATCATCAATATACCCCTTTAGTAGTGCTTGAGTTTGAATTGAAGCGTGCACTGCAATAAGGAGAAGAAGTATCCTTTGGTACCCATACTTTCTTGGGTCCATGGGGGTTAGTAATAATTCCTTTAACTCTCCAAATAGTTTTAACATCATTTTCTATTTTTCTTTTAACGAAGCACCTAATGGCTTTGTGTCCATGTTTTCCACAATATGTACAACAAGTATGAGGTATTGAACTAGAAGTAGCTTTAACAAAGAAATTTTTATATTTAGGCACATTGTTTACATAATTATAGCCAAGACCATTTTTAAAAAGAGGAGATCTTTGAGCTCCAAGAATTTTATCAAGATTGTCCCTTCCTTTAGTAAATTTTTCTATACATAATGTAAGCTCATCAACCTTCTTTTTCAAAGTCTCATGATCAACAAGCATTCTTTCAAGAGACAAAATCTTTTCACAAAGAATCTTATTTTCAAGGGACATGTTTTGTAAAGAGACATTTAAAACTTCTTTTTCAATATTCAAACAATCAATAGATTCAAGAAGCTTTTGTTTTCACAATATAATTTTGAATTTTCATTCAATAAATCATTAATTTTGAATTTCATTTCCTTATTTCTTTTTGAAGCATTTTTTAATTCTTCATACATTTCAACAAGTAGTTCACTAGGATCATCTACATCATCAACATCATCATCACAACAAGTAGAGGTAGAAGGAGTGGATTGTACCTCATCATTTATTGCCATGAAACACATATTGGCTCTTTCCTCGTGTGTTGCTTGTAGAAGTCTCCACATATCGTGAGCGGTGTCACATTCACTCACTCTATTGTATTCATTCACATCAAATGCACAACTCAAGATGTTCATTGCTTGGTAGTTTAAGGTTATCTTTCTTGAGTCGTTCTCATCAAGTTCCTCCATAGACTTTTGTTCCCTTGTAATTCCATCAGCTTTTATTCTCATAGGAACATAGGGACCTTTCTCAATGATACTCCACAAATCAAAGTTAACAAATAAAAATTCTAATTCTAGATTTCCAAAATGTAAAATTAGAACCATCAAACAAAGGAGGTCTATTTGTAGAGGAACCTTCCATATAAGGCAAATTTGATAAACTAGCCATAGAATCTTTACTTCTAGGTTGTTAGACCTTAAAAAGAAGACCTTGCTCTGATACCAATTGAAAGACCTAAGAGGGGGGGGGGTGAATTAGGTCTTTGGCTAATTATCGAAATCTTTTCCCTTTTTACAAATCCTTTGCCTTAATAAAAGCTCTTCTTTAATTCCACAAGCTTCAAGTTTATATGTGATGTGATGGTTAAGATAATATCATCAAACTACAACCAATCAATCAACAACAATCAATAAGTAATAATAACATGAGCATGTAAATAAATAAAGCTATAAGAAAATGAACACACGATTTATAGTGGTTCGATCTCTCCAAGATCTACATCCACTACCTTGAGTCTACACTCAAGGATTTCAACCATTCCACTATAAGTTCAAGTTCAACAATTACTTAAGTGGCTAACCACACTATGGTTTTACACTCACAACCTCTTCTAGTAATGTTTACAATACAAGGCTCACCACAAACAATGGTTTTATATCTTAAACAACCTTGAATCACACTTTCAAGGATCACCCTTATCTAAAGGGTTTTATGTTATCAAGATAACCTTGCTAGAGTTAGTAGATCAACACAATTGAATAAGTAAAAAAGAGTGTGTAGAAGTTACCACTTGATGGTAGATATTACACAAATTTGCACCTTCACACTTTGATGTCTTTGGATTGATCAATTGAATGCACAAGACATAAGAGAGCTTAAGAAATGTTTGCTAAATGCTTTTGAATGCTTGGAGTTTTTAAGATTTCAAGAGTTACAAAAATTTGCATGTTTATGGCTTTTATAGAATTTGAAAATCTGTTAAAACGTTCATAAAACGGCTAGTAACGGCTAGTTTCAGAAAATTCGGACGACCGAATTTCTTGGTTGCGTCCGAATCTTCGTCCGAATTTCTCTGGATGAATAGTAACCATGCTGAGAACAAAAAATCGGACGACTGAATTTTTTTGCTGCGTCCGAATCTTCTTCCGAATTTCTCTGGAAGAACAGTGACCATGCTGAAGGCCAAAAATTCGGACGACCGAATTTTTTGGCTGCGTCCGAATCTTCTTCCGAATTTCTCTGGAAGAATAGTAGCAAACTTTTGCTACAAAATTCGGACGACCGAATTTTTTGAAAACATTTTCAAACTTTGTAAAATCATTTGAGATATAACTTCAATGAGTTTGAAAAACATTTGATATATATAGAAAACTTATTTAACTATATTTAAGCTTGAAAAACATGAACATATGAAGTTTACAAACATATCTTATAAAAAAGATTCATTCAAAGCCTTTTAAGATCATAAGACTATTTTTATGCTCTCTTATGCATTCAATGATAACCAAGACATGCAAGTGTAGAGTTTACATAGAAATTTACCTAAAAGTTAAATGCACTCTACACTTCAAGTCTTCAATGCCTTTTGATCATCTTTAGAACAACATTCTTCAAACTTCAAATACTTGCTTAAATGAAGTTGTTCTTGAACTTTTGCTTCAAAGCAATGAGACTTCATACTTCTCAAATTACAGAACCTATCACACAATAATCAAACATTTTAGTCCTCATCAATATTTGTCATTAATCAAAACTATATAATTTGCCCTTAGGGCTAACAATTTTCTTCATTGTTTTCACTCCATATTGGTTGGTAGTTATTGTCATGTTGCCTTTGAGCTCAATGTGGAGTGGACGTTAGCTTGCACGTTCCTTACCTGTGTAGTTTGGCTTTGGACTTGTTACCAATCTTGATGACCTTCTTGCGCCCTTCTTGCATACCTCGTGCATTTCTCTGTGTCTTTTGAATGGTGTGGTGGATGGAGTACCAATTTTGACTGTCTCAATTAAGCTTCCTTCCTCGCTAGCTTGCTTTTGGGTGCCATTATCTTCTCCACTTTCTTGTTCTTGCTCATCATCCTTTTATTCTTCTTCTTGCATACTCTCATCGCCTTTCTCTTCTTCATTTCTTCCACTACCTTAGCCAACAATTCGAAGTCATTTCCATAATCATCATAATCATTTCCTTCTTTATCATCTTCTTCTTTCTTTTCCTCCCTATCTTCATCATTTTTCTCATCATTCTCTTGTACTTTGGAGATTTCTTCACCATCTAACTCTTTCTGTTCATCCATCAAGCTTACCAAGCACCATAGGAGCAAAGGTTTCAAAGAGCTTGTACATTTTCTCTATCTCCTTGTCATGGTTGTTTAGAGCCTCTTGGAAGACTTTGACAACAAAGGTGTGTCCACATGTAATCTTTTCTCCAACGAAGTCCTCTGAATCCTTAGATCAGGATTGATGAGTGTGGCTTTCTTCAAATAGTCTCCTCTAGGAGGGTGGTTGGTCCTCTCCCTCCCCCCACTGGGTGACTAATTCCTCCTCTTGGTTTGCTTTCTCTTGCTTGCATGCCTTCTTCTTCCTCTATCTTCACCTCTTCACTTTCCTCTTGCCTTTCATTCCTTAATGAAGTCTCCCTTCTTGTTCTCCAAACTCCATATTCATTAAGAGTGAGTTTCATCCTCTTAAGAGAGTCATACGTGTGAATGCTTTCACTTTTGATGCTCAATCCTCTCCCGGGAAGCTGAACTTAGAAATGCTTGAATTGCTTTGTAAGAAGCCTTCCGTATGGAAATGCTTTGTTCTCCCTTTTCCTAACACTCATCATATGCTTCAAATAAATATATCCAAAATTCATTTTCCTATGCTCATGAAGAGCTAACATTGCAACCATATGTATCAACGGAAGACTTATGACCAAAGTTGGGAATTATCATAGTAGTAAGCATTATGGTGTAGGATTCTTCTTCTAGTATCAAAAGCTTCAATTTCTCTATCCTTCAACGTTCTAAATCTGACTCAATTGGTAAAAGCTTCCTCAAATCTTTCATATGTTAATAATTCATGAATAACACAGTGTTGTCCCGATGAGTAATCATCATTCACAATCAACAAGCTACCTACTCCAACCAAAAGCAACAAAATGAGATAGCACATTTTCCATACCAGAAAATTTTTGCATATACACCTTGTGCCCGAGAATAATATTTTGGTTTCTTTTACTACAATCTTCAAACATAAATCCAACTCTAGTTGAGATAACTCCAGCTCTAGCTTGGTGGATGCTTGAGGAACTCAAACTCTTCTTGGTTCGTTGATGATCAACCTGCAATCAACTTTCTTGCTTTTTTCTTTTCCTTTGCCGATGTTAGCACTCTTTGATCTCACCATGCCAAGGATGTAGAAAACTAAAATGAGGATGATTTCAGAGAATCTAATGAAAAACAAGTGAAATTTAGGTTTGGATAAGGGAGGGTTTTTTGGGTTTTGAGAAAGGACAAAAGTTGGTTGAGAGAAGTTTGAATAAATGAGCGAAAATTGTCATTTGAAAGTCTTATAATTTTCTAAAACCACCTTATTCAGACAACCTAATCTCTGCCATATAATTGAACTTGTGTCCAAATTTCTCCATCTTGGCTCGGGTTCAACCAATTTGGATGATCGAACTCTAAGTAATGCATCCGAACTGTGTATCCAATTTTCACCTATTTTCACTACATTTGAATACACACATTTTTTGATATTCCTAAGCATTTGTGCTTAGGTGACAAAGCCTTTCCTAAGCGAATGGTTTCATAAACATATTAGCTAATTGATCATTTGTGCATGCATACTCTAAGTCAATATCACTTTTGGCAACATGATCACGAACGAAATGATATTTGATCTCTATATGCTTGGATTTGGAATGTTGAATTAAATTTATTATTAAGTTTATAGCACTAGTGTTGTCAAATAAAATGGGCACACATTTTAAGTAAAGTCCAAAATCAAGTATGGTGTGATTCATCCAAAGCACTTGTGCACAGCAACTATCAGCGGAGATATATTCAACATCTACGGTAGACAAGGAAACACATGCTTGCCTTTTACTACACCATGAATCTAAAAAACCACATAGAAATTGACAATGGCTATTAGTATTTTTGCACTTGACTTTGCAATTGGTATAAGCAACAAGATCAAAGCAAGAAGATTTTGTAAACCATAAGCCATAATCATATGTAACTACAAGATAATGGAGAATACATTTAACTGCTATCAAATGAGATTCATTTAGACACGATTGAAATCTAGCACATAGGCACACAACAAAGATAATATTGAGTCTACTTGTAATTAGATAGAGTAAGCTACCAATCATACCTCTAAATACATTTTCATCATCATTTTACCTTCTTCAACTTTGTCAGGAGTGCCAATTCCTTTAGCTTTATCCATTCCTAACATCTTTAATAGCCCCTTGGTGTATTTTGATTGATTTATGAATGTGCCTTCCTTCGTTTTCTTGATTTGGAGGCCAAGAAAGAAGTTGAGTTTTCCCATCATGCTCATTTCGAATTCACTTTGCATCATCTGAGCAAACTCATCACAAAGAGAGATATTAGTAACACCGAAAATGATATCATCTACATAAATTTGTACAAGCAATAAATCATTGTTTTAAGATGTTTTGATGAAAAATGTTATATCAACCTTCCCTTTTGAAAATCATTTGAAAGTTAGAAACCACTAAGTCTTTCATACCAAGCATGAGGTGCTTGTCTCAAACCATATAAAGCTTTTGAAAGTTTATAAACATGATTTCAATCTATTCCTTCAACATCTACACATTGTGATGATGATATTGATGATCCTAGTGAATTTCTTGTAGATATATATAGTGAATTGAAAAATGATTCAAAAAGAAACAAAAATATGAGATTCAAACTTGATAATTTATTGAAGGAGAATTCAAAATTATTTTGTGATAACAAAAAACTTCTTGAATCCATTGATTATTTTAAATATTGAGAAATAAGTTTTAAATATTTCTTTGCAAAACATATCTCTTGGTAACAAATCTCTTTGTGCTAAAATATCCTCTCTAGAGAAAATGATTGTTGATTATGACTTGTTGAAAAAGAAGGTTGATAACCTCACCTTATGTGTAGAAAAATTTACAAATGGTAGAGGCAATCTTGAAAACTACTTGGATCTCAACGATCTTCTTTTGTGAAAAATGGTCTTGGATACAATCATGTAAATAATGTTTCAAAATATAAAAATTACTTTGTTAAAGCTACATCTACCTATATGCCTCATACATGTTGTACTGATTGTGGTAGAAATGGTCATAAGGCCACTAGATGTTATGTGAAAAGAAAGGTTGAGAGTGGTGCTAAGACCATTTGAAGAGCTAAGGAAACTATCACTAACCCCCTTGGACCCAAGAAAATGTGGGTACCAAAGGTCACTTCCTCTCATTTGATGTAAGTACATATTCCTTCAAGATAAAGTGCTACCAAGTGGACGATAGTGGATGCTCAAGACACATGATGGGGAATGCTTCACTCATTAGTGAACTTCAAGACACAAATGATGGATTTGTCACATTTGGTGACAAGAAGAAAGGGAGAATTCCAGGAGTAGGTAATATTGGTAAATGATCTTCCTCTCTTATCAAACAAGTTTTGCTCATTGATGACTTGAAATATAATTTGCTTAGAATTAGTCAACTATGTAACAATGTATGCAAAGTTGAGTTTTAATGTGATAAATGTACCATTCTTGATGGTGTAAGTGGGAAAACTATTTTTGTTGCAAATAGAGTTCGGAATGTATATGTGTTATATCCTGATGAACTTATTGAAAATGATGTTAAATGTCTTGTTGTTCATGATTGTTTTCTTTGGCATAGAAGATTAGGTCATGTGAGCATGGATTTGTTGAACAAACTTTCCTCTCAAGATTTGGTTAGAGGATTGCCAAAAATGCGATTTGAAAAAAATCGTCTTTGTGATGCATGCCAATATGGAAAACAAACAAAAGAATCTTTTAAACCCAAGAAAATGTTTTCAAGTTCAAAACCTCTTGTCTTGGATTTATTTGGGCCAATGAGGACCACTAGTCTTGGTGGTAAGAGGTATGCATATGTTATAGCAAATGATTTTTTAAGATTCAATTGGGTACTCTTTTCATCGCAAAAGGATGAAGCATTTCATGAATTTGTGAAACTTTTCAAAAAGGTTCAAACCTCCCTTGATTGCAAATTGAGTTCTATTAGAAGTGATAATGGGAGAGAATTTTACAATCAAGATTTTACAAAACTTAGTGATGAGAATGGAATTGTTCCCAACTTTTCGGCTGCCAAAACACCTCAACAAAATAGGGTTGTTGAAAGGAAAAATCGTACTTTACAAGAAATGGCTAGGTCTATGCTTTGTGAAAATTATTTGCCAAAATATTTTTGGGCCAAAGTCGTAAACACTGCTTGCTATGTTATGAATAGAGTTTTTTTGTGACCATTTTTGAGAAAATTAACTTTTGAACTTCTATTTGGTAGAATACTCTCTATTGCATATTTCAAACTGTTTGAATATGCATGACAACTTGGAAAATTTTGATAGAAAATTGGATGAAGGTATATTCCTTGGTTATTCCTCTAACAAGAAGGCTTGTAGAGTTACAATAAAAGAACTTTATGTGTTGAGGAAACCATAAATGTGAGTTTTGATGAGTACATCTACTTGGATAGAAAAGATGATGATGATGTGGGTATCTCCACGAATGATAATCAAACTCATCTTTAAGCCCCAACCTTGGAAGATCATGCCAATGAAGAAGAGATGATTGAGTAAGAACAAGACAATCAACCTAGTGATGACCAAGAGCTCCCAAAAGATCTAAAATATGTAAGAGGCCACCCTAAGGAGCAAATCATTGGTGATGTATCTCACAATGTTAGAACAAGATGGTACTTTATCGGCAACTTTGCACATTTATCTCACATTGAGCCTTAAAATATTGATGATGCATTATGTGATGATTTGTAGATTATTGATATGCACGAGGAATTAAATCAATTTGAAAGAAACAAAGTTTGGATTCTTGTCCCAAGACCTCTTGATCACCCCATTATTAGCACAAAATGGGTTTTGAGAAACAAACTTAATGAATCTGAGAAGTTATTAGAAACAAGGCTAGAATTATTGTCCAAAGATTCAATCATGAAGAGGGCATTGATTATGATGAAACGTTTGCTTCGGTAGCTATTATTGACTCTATAAGAATGCTTTTGGCATTTGGTTGCTATAAAGGTTTTAAGTTGTTTCAAATGGATGTCAAGTGTGCTTTTTTAAATGAGTTTATTGAAGAGGAGGTTTATATGGAACAACCTCCTGTTTTCGCTCATGAAAAATTTCCTAAAAATTTCTTCAAACTTTCAAAGGGTTGTATGGTTTAAAACAAGCTCCTAGAGCTTGATCTGAAAGATTAAGTAGTTTTCTTCTTTCAAAAGGATTTTCAAGAGGAAAGGTTGACACTACTCATTTCATTAAAACCTCATGCAACAATGATCTTTTACTTGTGCAAACATATGTTGATGATATCATATTTTGGGCTACTTATGTTTCACTTTGTGAGGAATTTTCCAAGTTAATGCAAAGTGAGTTCAAAATGAGCATGATGGGAGAGCTCAACTTCTTTCTTGGGCTACAAATCAAGCAAACCAAGGATGACACTTTAACAAATCAATCCAAGTATACCAAGGATCCCTTCAAGAGATTTGGAGTGGACCAAGAAAAAGGTATAAGCACTCCAATGAGTCCATCAACCAAACTTGACAAAGACGAGAAAGGTAAAAATGTTGATGAAAAGGTGTATAGAGGTATGATTGGTAGTCTAATTTATCTTACCGCAAGTAGAAAGGACATTATGTTTGTCGTTTGCTTGTGTGATAGATTTCAATTATGTCCTAAAGAGTCTTATTTAGTTTTCGTGAAATGTATTCTCCGTTATTTGATTGATACACATAACTATGGCATTTGGTTTTCAAAATCCTCTTCTTTTGACCTTGTTGAATATTCGGATGCCGACTATGTTGGATGCAATGTTGAGCATAAAAGCACTAGTATCATTGTCAATTTCTAGGCTGCCTTGTATCTTGGTATAGTAAGAAACGAGCATATGTGTCATTATCTACTGCCGAGGCCAAGCCGTCGGTAATTGTTAAGCTCAAGTGCTATGAATCAAGCACACTCTACTTGATTATAGGTTAGATTTCAAATATGTCCCTATTTTATGTGATAATACGAGTGCTATCAAGTTGAGCATAAATCCCATTCAACATTCTAGGACTAAGCATATAGAGATCAAATATCATTTCATTCGTGATCATGTAGCTAAAAGTGATATATGCTTGGACTATGTGAATACTAATGATCAAATTGTTGATATATTTACCAAGCTTTTGGCCAAAGAATGGTTTTGTTACCTTAGAAGAAGCTTGGGAATTTCAAAATTCAATTACTAATGTGTATGTTGAAGGGTGACAAAAATAGAAAAAATTCAAACGCATGATTTGGATGCATGGAGTGAAATTTGGACTTCCTAACTTCGTTCAAAAAATTTCAGACAGAAAGATTCGGACACAAGTTCAGATGCAGACCTGAAAATTCGGTAGTCTGAACTTTGATTTTTTAGCGATTTTTAAACCGCCCAAACAATCAAATTCTCCATTTTAAACCATCTGCATTGTCTCTTCTCACAAAACCCACTCTACCCATTCTCATCCAAACGCAAATCCATCTCATATTTCACCATTATTTCTTCAAAATCTCTTGATTTTCTTGTTTTCCACCCTTTATTGTCCTTTAAATCCATCTTTCTCAAGAAAAACTCATCATGGTTCGCTCAAAGATGGTTAATGTGGCCAAGGGCAAAGGAGAATCCAAAGTTGGAGATGAAGGGCTCATTATCAACGAATCGCATATGTGGTGTTGATGACATTGGTGCTAGATATTATTCTTTGGGACAACATTGTTATATCTATGAATCGTTCATGAATGAAAGGTTTGAAGAGGCATTCACTAATGGTAATAGATTTAGGTTCACTAGGGAAAGAGAAATCAAAGAATTTGATGCTAGAGGACGTGTTATGCATTACATGATTACTACTATGATCATCCCTAATTTTGGACATAAATCATCGGTTGGTAATATGCATGTGGTGATTATGCTTGCCTTGCATGAGCATAGAAGACTAAATTTTGGATTCATAGCATTAAAGCTTATGATTAGTGCAAGGAAAATGGCCAACAAAGCCTTACCTTATGGGAGATTGTTGACAAGGATCTTCAAGCATTTTAGTGTCCAACTCTGCGGAAGAGGAAATCTTATGAAAAGTAGGGAAATATATACCAATGTATCTCTCAAGAGAATACAATTGACACTAGATGAGGATGGTATGTGGAGGACGAGAAGAGAAACCCCTCTCAGGGGTGAGAAAATAGAAACAAGTGGTGTTCAAGAAAAGGAGGAAGAAGTTGAAGAAGAAGAGAAGGATGAGGAGGAGACTTTAGCTAGGGAAAGGAAGAGTAAGAAGAGGAATGATTTAGCAAGTGAGGGGGAGCAACTTCACACAAGAAGGAGATTATTTGAAGAAGAGCCATCTCCTCAACCTCATCAAAATCTTGGAGACATTCCTAGTGATGAGGGAATTACTAGAGGTGACACTATTCTAGCCGGTGTTCCAAGAGGCCTTGGACAACCACATAAAGGAGATGGAAAAGATGTACAAGTTCTTTGATTTCTATGCTCCCATGGTGCTAAGTAAGTTGGATGGCTTGGACACTAGGGTGAAAAATATTGAAGAAATATTGATGAAGAAAACACAAAGTGGTGAAGGACCCTCTAAGCCTCAAGCTAAGGATGACAAGGGTGATGAAGGAGAAGAGGAAGGTAAGAAAAGGAAAGAGGATGGAGATAATCATGATAATGATGAGGATAATGGCGGAGATGATGATCAAGGAGGAAAATTTGAGTTGTGGCTAGAGAAAGTGAGAAAAATGAGGATGTTCAAAAGAAGCCACAAGAAAGTGAAAGTCAAGAAAGAAGCTCGATAGAAAGGGCCACCATCTACCGCATCATTTGGCCAAGGAAGAGCCAAGCATGTGGTAAAGAAGAAGAGCACAAGGAGATCCTCCAGTTGGCTACAACACCAACGTCAAACTATATCGGCAAGGAGCAAGGAAGTGAGGGGCTACTCCACATTGAGCTTAAGGGAGACATGGCCGTCAGTACCAACAAATATGGAGTGAATATGATGACCAAAATCAAAGACTAAGCACTCCCTAACCCTCTCTCTCATTTTACTTATATACTTAGTCTAGTTTATGTGCTTTTATATCATGCTTAGTTAATGTATCTAGAATAGTCCATGTATTTTCAAGCTTTGACCTTCAATGTGCCTTTCTAGTTCATGTGATATTTTGAAGCTTAATGATGATGTATAGTGTTGAGAGCTTATGTTACTTTTGTTTTCATATTTGCTTTAGCTGTAACATACCTCATTTGATTGATGACAGAAAGGGAAGAAGAAGTGTTATGCAAAATGTACTTTTATTTTTTTTTATATTTGCTATGAGGAATGTGGTTTAGTATATGGCATAATGATTTATTATGGTTTAGTATATGGCATAATGATTTATTGATGTGTGCTCATTTGAGAGGTGAATGAATGGCTTATGGTTTATTGATCATTGTGTGCTTATTAGTATTTTGATACTTTGAAAAGCTTTGAGGTGATTTATGCATTGATTGATTAAGATGACTATGAATGTGGTTTATAGCTGGACAACTTACTTTGATGATTATGTGAATGGTTATAAGCACTTAGATTGCAAAATCTATCGTTCGACAACTTTGTCAAAAGTTTAGACTTGAAATTCGAATGAAGAACCAAAATTCGGTTGTCATAATTTTCTGTCAAAAATGAAAATTTTACAATTCTTACTTTAAAATGTCATTTCTTCTTTAAAAATGAAGATTTCAACAGACTTGATTTTTCAAAACTCACTGTGTTGGATTCTTGTGAATTGATCTTGCAAAACTTTTAAATTTTCAAAAGTCAAGTTCAAATATGTGCATTATCTAAGGGGGAGCTTTGCATATTGACTATAACCTCTAAAACCCTTCTTAGAATGTGATCTAAATACTTTTGTACTATGTTTTCTATTTAGATGGATGGAAGGAGGTTTATGGAGGTTGGTTGGGTCATAGGCGAAATTGTTGATCCATGTTTATGTCATTACGCTATATTATGTTTAAAATTGATTTTCACTTGGTATCATCTTCAATTAGTACATGACATAAATACTTCTCCGTGCTAAAATTGTCTAAATCCATCACATTTTAGGTTTAATAGATGTTAGATTTGGATTTTTTATTCTGTTGAAGAGAGTAATTTAGTTTTAATAGTGAATGGAATGTATTGTGGTTGCTGGGGTGGCCTTGTGCCTGGAAACTATTCATTTTTTAGGGGAGGCTCTGCCAACATTTTTTAAATGATATTTTAACAGTTGTCAAATTATTTGAGGCTATTTGAAAACAAGAAATAGGCAACCCTTAAACTATAAAACTCTAAACTGAAAAACCTAATATTTTCTGAAATGACTGTTTAAGTCTAATTTTTGATAAGTAATATTTGTTAATGTAAATGGATTATCATAATTGGATATATAGGAGACATATGCAAAGGATTAAAGGAATCACAAATGAATATAAGGAAAGGGAACATGGTTTTACAGCGCACTATGTGTCAAAGGGAGACACTAAGTGGCTAACGTGCCCTTGTGTGAAATGTAAGAACAAGATGCATCTTTTCTTCCAATGAGGTATTGTATAGATTTGGATTTCGCCGATTATTAGCATTGGATGAGTCATAGTGAGAGTCTTGATTTGGTGCAAGTTGATATTTTCCCAATCAATTCTTCATTTGCCTCGGCGTCCTTTAATCATTCGAGCAGATCGTAATGGATGCTATTGGCTTGGACCTTCCAACAGACCCTCCTTCGTTTGTCAAAATTGAAGAACCTCCCAATGTAGAAACAATGAAATTTTATAACAAGTTGAAGGTGCCGATACTCCTTTGTGAGATGGATGCACAGACCACTCGCAATTATTAGTTGTTGCTCAGATGTTGAATATTTAATCGGAGAATAATATTTCATAGAGGTACTTCAATTAGATGATGCAATTGATGAATGAGGTTCTACTGAAAGATAACCAACTCTCGAACGACTTGTATTAGACTAAAACAATGGTCTCTGGACTCTATTTTCCAGTACAAAATATAGATTTCTGGCCGAGTGGCTGCATGATTTATTGGAAGGAGGATATTGGTTTGCAAGAATGCAAGTTTTGTGGGAGTCCTTAGTATATGCCAAGGAAGAAAGTTCGGAACAATAGAAAATGAAAGGAAGTACCTTAGAAGATGTACTATGACACCGAGATTGCAACAATTGTACGCATCTAAAACAACCGTAGAACATAAGAGATGGCACGTCAAAAGTTTGCAAGAGAAGGGATTGATGAGCCATCCATGCAGCGATGAAGCCTTACATGACTGACTTTGCAAAGAAGGTTTGGAACTTATATTTAATGTTGTACACTGATGGGTTTTCACTATTCAGGATGTCAAGAAAGCATTACTCTAGCTTGCCCATCATTCTTATCCCGTACAACTTGCCTCCATAAATGTGTATGAAGGATCCTATGATGTTTTTTACGGTAACTATTCCAAGGCCAAGGAACACAAAGCATAAGATTGACGTCTATCTACAACCACTGGTGGATAAAGTAAACAGTTGTGGTAAATAGGGGCAACAACATATGACTTCTCAAATAAACAGGATTTTCAAATGCGAGTTGTGCTTTTATGGACTGGTAATGATTTTTCAGCGTATGGTATGTTGACCGGTTGGAACATTGCGAGATTAGCTTGTCCATATTGTATGGAGCAAATAAAATCTTTTTAGTTACAACATAGCACAAAGAAGTCTTGATTTGATTGTCAAATCCAGTTCTTGCCAAAATCATTTTGTAAGGACAGGGGTCGTGAGACCTTCTAACCCATTAAGCGAGCATCCAGAGATAAGATGTGACATTAAGTAGGCAGCTTGCAGTGAATTGTCAATACTACGTCAGAGGTGGGCAAGGATGATGGTAGAGGAATATATCACAATTAGGCTAAGCGAAGCATCTTTTGGGACATGCCCTACTAGAAAAAAATAATTTGCCATAATTTTGATGTCATGCACAACGAAAAAATGTGTTCGACGATGTGTTCAACATTGTGATGGAGATGGAGGGAAAATCAAAATATAATATAAAGGTTCATCGAGATTTGGAGACGTACTGTAATAGGTCAGAGTTACATATTACCGCTATTGGACATGAGAAGGTTTCTATACCAAAGGTTAAGTACTCCTTTATAGCTCAACAAAAAAGGCTTGTGTTGGAGTGGGTGAAGGATTTTTAGTTGTCTGAAGGATATGCGTCTAATCTAGCAAGATGTGTATATTTGAAAGAGTTGAAGATTTCAGGGATGAAAACATGTGACTGTCACGTATTTCATGAGAGGTTGCTTTTGATAGCAATCCAAGAGTTTCTACCAGCCCCAATTTGAAATGTACTAATGGAATTAAGTCTTTTCTATTGTGGCTTATGTTCTCCAAAACTCTTAGTGTCTCGTATGAGAGAATGGAAGAAGAATATAGTAGTCCTCATATGCGAGTTGGAAAGGATATTCCCTCTTTCATTTTTTGACATGATGGAGCATTTGATGATTCACCTACCTTACAAAGCAAGGGTTGTTGATCCGGTTCATTACCGATTGATGTATCTATACGAGACGTTAAGCCTTAAACCTAAACTATAGTTTTCTTTTTATATGGCCGTTTCAATGTTTGATATCTAACACTGTTAAAATAAATTTACATGTTCTTACATCATTTGAAGTTGAAAGTGAAAAATAAGGCAATGGTTGAGGGATCAACTTGCAACGTATACTTGATTGAAGAGGCATCTACATTTTTTTCATACTATTTCGATCTGCACGTCTAAACGAGACATATGAATGTGGCGTGAAATGACGAAGGAGTTTTCAAAACAGGAGAGATGTTTGTATGGAATGTGTCAGGAAGGGTGATAGGAGCACTTTGATCAGATATTTGTCACCGAAGAAATTCAAGGTGATCCTAAATTACATATATCTCAACTGTGATGAAATGCAACCATTTATCGCATACATATTTCTCCTGACTTTCACTTAAACCCATGTCGCTTGTAAACCCATGTCTATGAAATAGGAAATTTAGATACAAAATACGATCTAATGGCCCTTCCCTAATAGAAGAGGAAATTGATCTAAAATTATTTCAAACTTATTGTTCTTAATTTCTAATCATTTTTGACAAAGTTTGAATAGTTCGGGTTCAAATTCGGACGTCTAAATTGAAAACCTTGGCTGATGAATTTTCAGAGAAATTTAGACGACCATTCGGACGCTTGTGTCAAAATTCGGTAAACTGAATTTATCCTGGCAACCTGAAAATAGAAAAATTTAGATGATCATTCGGATGCTGGAGTCCATGTTCAGTTGACACAATTTTACTATTATTATCTGTTATTTGAACGTTGCAACTAATTTTAAAATCTAATAAAAAATATAAATTTTAGATTTTTGGATCATTCTTGAGCCTTTAAGAATCGTTACTCTTCCCAATAATTCTTTATCAAAAAACTCTCTTTTGTCTTGTGCTAAAAAGATTAATTACAAGATTCCTTAGACAAAAAGGTAAAAATGTGCTAAATTTGTCATCATCTACTAAGTTGTCGGTAACATTCTTCTCTCTTACTTCATCTATTTGTTTTATTCAAGGTTATATTAATGATATAAAACTCATTTGAAAGGGTAAACCTTGATTATTGTAAGTGAAAAGATGTTGTGAAGTAAAATCCTTATTGGGTAAGCCTCTCTTGTATCTTGATCAACTTTTGTTGTATTTGAATTTGGTTGAAATCCTTGAGTTAGGGCTCATGGTAGTGGATGTAGATTTTTTATGATCGAATCACTATAAATTGCTTGTGTAATCTCTTCTTATCTCTCTTTTAATTTGAAACTCATTGTGTTCACTTGCATAACTTATTGTGAATTTGATTTCAAACATCTTCTAAGCTATATTCTCAAAAAGGAAAAAGTTTTTGAAAATTAGCCAAAGACCTAATTCACCCCCCTTTTTAGGTCTTTCACTTTTCATATTTCATAACCTCAAACATTAATTAATACTTGAGACAATGGACATCTATATAATTGATATATTCATAGCACTCTCTCTTGAATGTCCATTACATAAAAAATATGTCTCATTAAAACTTGATTTGATAAAAAAACTTAGAGAAAAAAACCTTTAGTGAAGGAACAATAGTGCACTATTCTTTATACTTTTCTCCCCCTATTTTGAACTTCATTGAACCGACGCATGTAAAAGTTCAAACCTCAAAACTGCAGTCGATAACGTCTTAGTGATTAAATATTCTAGATTTTCACTTTTGGTCAAACTTCACATCAAATTCACCTTTTTATAGAAGGAACGATAAATTCTATCTCCTTTAGTATATTTTTAAACTTTATTATCATCCAATCATATGAAATTCTTTTCTTAAAGAATACAATACAATTATCTCAGATTTATTTGGTTATTAATTCTAATCACACATTCTTAGACAACTTCACAAAAAATAATTATCTTTGACATGAGTCAAAGAAGTGGTTGCTATGAATTACGATATTACCATATCTTTATTCTTGACATGATTTGTGTAGATCAAATAAATAAAGCATCACGATATATCCATCTGAACAAGAGTTGAATTTTCTTAATATTTGAGATAACTATCTCAAGGAAATCTCAAATGACAAGTTTAAGGTCGTTTGCAAAATCATTGGTTAAAAAATAATTAAAATAGATATCCACATGCATACAGTTAAATATATGCACTAACGACGCGTAGCTATAGTAATTTAGGATCAAAGAGTTCTTCAACATCACTTTATAGATATTGTGTAATAATCCAATGACCATTGATGTGCCATGTTCATGGGAAGCATATTCATGATGGTCAATTTATACAGTGGAACAAAATATTTATTTTTCAAAACTTTGATCATAATACATACTTTTTAAAATTTTCAGTCAGAATATCTTGATAATCAAATCTTTCTCTTTTGAGAATTTGATTTTCATGATCTAGAGATCAACCATGCTTCAAGCGTGCTTCAAAATCAAATAACTTTAAAATTCATATACTTGTCCTGGTAGGACACCTATCCAAATGAAAATTCATATATAACAATCAATTTACAATTTGATGCAAATGAACAATCCTTTTAGCTTCCAGTTCATCAATACTTGTCCATAGATCAAGCAAATGAAGGTCATAAATATATAATTTTCTTTTTTTCAATTGATGATATTCTCCCTCTAATGTGGAGAACGCTATTTCAGTCAACAAATTATTCAATAAGGATATCTTCTGACAAAGAAACACATATAGCAAGTATAACTACGTATAGACTTTCTTCTTCACGGACATTATATTTTATAGAAACAATCTAGTTGTATGCTTCAAGCATATTTAGTCTATTAGGGACTTCAAATACAAATGTCATTATCAAATGACAACAACGATTAACATATATTAAGTATATCATGCGCTATTAAGTAGGAGTGTACATTCATGGGTATAATTTTTAGATTCTTGTTAAGAATTTATTTGAGATAATATGTCTCCACGTGTGCCTTTGTCAAATCAAATTTTCACTCCCTCAAAATGTGTCTCAAATTGTTTTACTTCAAAACTACATCTAGAAACTCTCCAATAAAAAGACAAATTGTCTCTACTCTGATCCTTGTATCGAACTACTTTTAAAACTATCAAACTAGATCTATTTGTATTAATCTACTTTTACCAATTAGCAAAATCTCGAGACAAGTTAACGCGAAAGTAACTAATAGCTGTTTAACTCACACTACGTTAGCATGAATTTACAGCTAGCCAAAATAACTTTTTCAACTTTATAGCTTGCCAGAATCACTTTTTCAAAAGTAGTCAAGCACTACTTTTTAAAACTTACACATAATTGGCAAAAAGTGTTTTAAATAAAATTTGAGACAAAACGGTTGTTTCTGTAGGACGAATACCAGTAAGGTCTTATTTGGCTGCAAAACACCAGAACCAAATAAATAGGACAAAATATTAGTAGTGTTGTGAAATAACGTCGCAGTGGATATGAAATTAACTACAAAATAATAATGAACAAAGCTTTAAATTATAAAACAAAAAAGAGAAAGAGAGAGTTCATGAAACATAAAAAGAAATTAAAAATTTATTAAGAATTGGTCACCATACATCTACTTACAAGCCACTCTATATGGTCCTATTTATAGAGTTGGAAGTGAGTCTTCCCATCATAGGTCATTAGTAGGTTGCTCTATGACTTACATAACTTATCTCTTATGTTCTCTAAGATAATAGATGTAATGAGAATATTGGTAGATTAAAGATCAATATTATAACTTTGGTTGTAACCTCTAACCTTTTATGTTCTATAAGCTCAAATATGAATTAATACTTGGGATAATGGACATCCACGGATAATGGATATCCGCATAATTGATATAGTCATAGCAATCCCCTTGGATATCCATTACATAAAGAATATGCCTCATTAAAACCTTACTAGATAAAAAAACCCAGTGAAAAAAATCTCTAGTGAAGGAACATTAGTACACTATGCTTTATAGTTTTCTACCTCTATTTTGAACTTCTTTGTAAAAGTTCAAATCTCATATATTGCAATCGTTAACGTCTTAGTGATTAAATCTTTTGTATTTTCATTTTTGATCAAACTTGTTGCACATCAAATTTGCCTTGTTATAGAAGGAACGATAAATTCTATCTCCTTTGGTATATTCTCAAACTTTACTATCATCCAACCATATGAAATTCTTTTCTTAGAGCATACAATACAATTATCTTAGATATACTTAGTTATTAGTTTTGATCACACACATTCTAAGACAACTTCATAAATTATTATTCTGTTCAACATGAGTCAAAGAAATGGTTGCTATGAATCACAATATTACCACATGTTTATTCTTGACATGATATGTGCAGATCAAATAAACAAAGCATCACAATATATCCATTTCAACAAGAGTTGAATTTTCTTAATATTTGAGATAAAATATCTCTAGGAGATATCAAATGATATGTTTAAGGTCATTTCAAAAATCACTAGTTAAAAAAGAATTAGAATAGATATCCACTTACATACAAGTAAGTATATGCATTGACGATGCATAGCTATAGTACTTTAGGACGAAAGAGTTCTTCAACATCACTTTATAGATATTGTGTAATAATTTAATGACCATTAATGTGCCATGTCCATATGATGCATATTCAAGATGGTCAATTTATACATCAGAACAAAAATTTTATTTTTTAAAATTTTGATCACAATATTTTCTTTTTAAATTCTTCAAGAAGAATATCTTGATCATCAAATTCTTCTCTTTCGAGAATTTTATTTTCAAGATCTAGAGATCAACTATGCTTCAAGCATGCTTCAAAATCATATAGCTGTAGAATTCATATACTTATCCTTGTAGGACATTTAACTAAATAAGAATTCATAAATAACAATCAATTTTCAATTTTATGCAAATGAATAATCCTTTGAACTTCTACTTTATTAATGCTTGTCTATAGATCATGCTAATGAAGGTCATAAATATATAATATCTTGTTTTTCGATTGATGATATTTTCCCTCTAATGTGGAGAATGGTATTTCAATTAACAAATTATGCAATAAGGATATCTTCTGACAAATAAACACGTATAGCAAGTATAGTTTTGTATAGACTTTCTTCTACATGGATATACTCAATTATTTTTTAATAAAAATTCACTAAGACAGTCTTATTATGTTTTATAGGAACAATCTACTTGTATGCTTCAAGCATATTGAGTCCACTAAGGACTTCAAATATAAATGCCATTATCAAATAACAACAACGATTAACACATATTAAGTATATTGTGTGCTATTAAGTATATTCACCACCAAAAATATATTTATTCATAATTAATGTCAGACTCTTACAAACAATCTTACACTACAAGCCATTGCAAATAGTTGCCTTTTATAATTCACAATTTATTAGAAAATATCGATACCATCTTTTTGGTATTACATTTTAGGTGTATAATTTATATTGAAAATTCATATACACTTCAAGTGTACTTGTGGATCGTCCAACATTTTCATATTTCTCGTACAAAATTTATCATTTTGAGCCTACATACTTCAATTAGAAAAATCCTCATTCTAAATCAATAAATTATGCGCATTAATATCATTGACGTCTTACACTTGTGCAGCTCCAGTAGTTTCCAATCGTGTTGAGTTTTCATTATTGTTATAGCTTTCAGGTACTTGAAATTCTTCTGAAAATAATATATTAGTCATGTTCGAAAAATTTTATGCTGAATTTTCATCTCCTACATTTTTCAAAATGTACCATCTCAATACATTGCTCATTTTCACATATGAGAGGTATATATCTTTAGAACCAATTAGTCTACCACATTTCTATTGTGTCTCGTATTCATTAGTGAGGTAGATTGTCCTTTAGGAACATCAAGTATAATAGGAGCATTCTTTGCTGAATATTGGTCAATTAATTTGCCTGGCTATATACATTATACTTTGAACTTTTGGGTCAAGATATCTTCTATGAGGATCAAAATAGAAGATCAATATGAGACACAAATTTATATCTTTATCCGGTTCCATTCTCTTTATGTTAGGACAACATATATAAAATCAACAAAATACGAATCTTCTCATTGAGATTCACACCAATATATTTATTTAATCTCTTTGAGGACACATCTCAATTGCTTGTGGTTATGCAATACACATAGCACACTTCTAAATCTAAGATGGGAAATATTTAGTTCTGACCAAAAACCAACTACTACGAGGAGAACCATAATGTGTTGGCAAATTACAAAGTAAGTGTCACTACATAACAATCATAAACATTCTACATAATACTCAACATTTATCTTAATGTAACCAATATTATTTTAGGACAAATTGTGTCATTGAGAGAATGTAAAATATGAGTTCATTATCAAGGAATTGTAAGCTACAGCTTGCAAAAATAAAAAATATACATATGACTATTCTGTTGATGCATCAACTAAAAGTTTCTTCATTTTCATCCCATAATTAACACATTCAATCCCAGTTAATACCGGTAACATTCAAATAATTAATTTACATACAAAACAAGTAGTGCAAAGAAGTCATCATATTACAAAACTTCTTGTTCTATAATATTTTCCACAAATTCCTAAGTATTCTTCGTATTTTAATGATTTAAAATGGTCTAACTGGTCATGTCAACAAATAAATTATATGAATAAATAAAATTTAGTTTTACTCAAATATGCAAATTATCCCATAGAACAAAAGTAGTATTGCATTGATCTCAAGACTACCTCAATATAATCTACATTGTGAAGAATATATCTAAAACTCAACCATTTTCAACAAGACATTAAAATGATTATATACTAGCATTTCACCTTTCAAATGAAGATATGTCGAATTAGCTTAAATCTTCTAGAGTTAATAATTAGCTAATCCTTCTAGAACTACTATTATCGTTTAGACTATGAACATATATTTTAAACATGTTCGAATGAACCACTGTAGGTATAACATATATCAAGTTTGCCATTCATGAATTCTAATCCAATGATGAGAGAGTACCAAAATTTAAATAAAATAATATCCAAACAATAACAAAATGTTAAGAAATACAAAAATAATAACTCATACTTTTAACAATTTATATCAACAACTAAGATTTCAAAAATTTCCCATGGTTAGATCAACATGTATCACAATTACTATCAATGGCATAATTTTGAAAATGAAATAACACTTCTATTATTCATTCTGGTTTGATACGTAATAGCATACAACAGGTACATGAATAATATACTTTATGAAAATGTATTGATATTTTCATAAAGTATTGAACCATAACATTCTCCTTTTCTTTTTTCATTATTTTCTCACTTTGAGCTAGAAATTGTGCTCTAAGAATTTGATGACTCATTTTTACTAATCATGTGATTGTGAAGAATATTTGTGTAGCAACCAAAATTTATTTCATAAATGAATAAAAAGTTCTAATCATATTCACTTTAAAGAATAGCATAGAACTAATAGTTGGGTATCACACTTCTACTATGATTATAAGTCATGGTTTCATTCTCTTCAAGAAATGAAGTAGAATCATTGTTCAATCTTCATGATTTTAATTGACAACTCATTATTTTGTGTAGTGGCCAAAAGATATAAATCATATCAAAATATTTTTTGAAAATATTGATATTGCAAGAGGATATTTTGAGACTTGAAAAGGAATAACATTTTTTATCTTATGACTCATAATATTTCCTCCATAAAACTTTGATCGAAGGAATGTTAAACGTGATAAATTTATATATACTGACAGAAATAAAATTTTGTAACCACGAGTATAACTGACATTTATATAACAACTATCTTCTGGTAGCTTACATATCTCTTCCAAAATATTGCTAGTGATCAAGTTAGCTTTAATATTTTATTGTTAATGGAGTCTTTAAGAGCTGTCATATCCAAAATGAATTTTAACATCATATATTTATAGTAGATCATTTCTTTCCATGATATCAAGAATTATAAACTCAAGTTTTACAAAAATTAATCAAGAAAAATGAAGGTTTATGATAGGGAGAACTAACCTCAAATCTTAAAATCCTCAAACAAAAATAGAAACTTGAAATGAAGGAAATGAGATTCTTCATAAAAACTTTTGCGACTTCTAATACAACTTCAAATAGCCTTTGATTGAGTTTCATGCTGATAATATGCTATGAAATTTTCGATCGCAATGGACACGAAACCAATAATAAAATAATAATGAAAAGACTTTGAACTATAACAAAAGAAGAGAAAGAGAGAGCTTAGAAACATAGAAAGAAACTAAATTTTATTGATAATTTTTCACCATACATCTTCTTATAAGCCACTCCATATAGTTCTATTTATAGAATTTGAAGTGATATTTCCTATCATAGGTCATTAGTGGGTTCTTTTATAACTTACATAACTTACCTTCTATGATCTCCCTTGTTCTCTAAGATAATAGAGGTACTGAGGATAGTGGTCTACAAAGGATAGATGTTATAGCTTTGGTTGTAACCCCAAACCTTTCTTATTCTACAACCTCAAACATGAATTAATATTTGGGATAATGGACATCCAAATAATTGATATATTCATAACAAGTAGGATTTTATAAATATTTCTAAATGTATATTTTCCAAATTATTTATTTCTTTATGTGAAATTCAAATATTTTACAAATTACTTTTTCATTTATATTGAATTCGTACTTATTTCCTAAACCATGGGTTGAAAATCTTTTGTCATACGTTGATCTTATGGCACAATAAGAAGCTAACCTCAATTAGCTTATCAATTGTTGAAGCAGAATAGATTTCAGTTAGGAGTTATGTAGCTCAAATCTTGTGAAAAATGCATCACTTGAGGATTTCGGTCTAAGGTACAAGAATATTCTGATTTTATGTGACAACACGAGCTCCATTAACCTTACCAAAAATCCTGCGCAGCATAACACATAGAGAACATGTTGATTCTGGAACTATTAAGATAATTTTTGTATCCACTAACAAACAGCCTGTAGAAATTTTCAATCAACCTATAAGTGAGGAACCCTTCCATAAAGTTTGCATGGAACCTGGTTTGTTAAATCTTAAAGGATAGTTTAGTGGTTCTCCTCCTTTTGCGTACATTTACATATGTATATATATGCGCATAAAAAATCAGCTCCTGAGTTCACTGCTTTTTTATTTGAAAAATGACTTCTTAAAATTCCCTCTGAATTCTCACATTCTCATGGGATTCGTGAATAGCTATAAATATCAAGTCATGGTCAAAGAAATGCACTTGAGTCCTCCTAGAGAATCTATAAAGTTGATGAGCTCAAATCACTTTGAGCTTAATGTGACAACTCATCTTCACTTTTTACTTAAGAATCTTTGTCCTATGTCAGAAAAAGGAAACTTACCATTTTTTTGAAAAATGATCTCAAGTGAACAAAAATCCTAGAAAATTCAATATAATGGATTAAATTGCAACTTGATATTTTGACTGGTTGATTTACCATATCAAAAAGTAATTGTTGGTCACACACATACACTCTCTCTCCTTATTAACACATTCTCCACTCCTGCACTCCATCTCTTATGATTTTACCATTAATATTTACTTCATCTTCTTCCTCGATTAACACTTTCTTAGTTTCAGTTAAATGGTTTCAAACTTCATCCCTTCGGTTTCTCCCTCCAAGCTTCTTATACAACCTAAAGGCATGCAAATTCTCAAGAGCATCTCTCTGTTTCCTCTAAACTTTTGATTCCCTAATATGGCACCAAAAAGTAAAGAGGTGAAGCCTTCCTTCTCCAAGAAAGAAATCCTCTAGTTCAGAATCATCGAAATGGAGAAAGGGAAAGAAGTTGTCTCAGAAAAAGCCAAGAAAAGCTCAAACGAAAAGGGGGACACCTTAATCTCAAACCCCAGCACACCATCCAGAATCATTGACTGGGACTACTTCGGTGAGCTGAGGTTTCACTACAAAAGCTAGTTTAAAGCACAAGGATGGATGAGTTTCATGAAAAATCAATACCGTGGTAACCTTGGTGAAGCAATTCTACATCACCATCAAGGAGGTTGATGCATAAGCTATCGAAGTAGTGCTAAAGAAGAAGAAGCACCGAATCACTCTGGAAACATTGTCAAAAGCCTATGGCATTCCTATCTCTATAGCCAAAGTATTCAAAAAGGGTGATGTTAACAAAGTGAAATTCTATTCTAAAATGGACTTCAAACTGGAGGTAACCGAAAAACTCTAATCTCTCTAAGGGAAATTTAGAACTGTTGAACTGCAAACCCACAGTAGAGTAATCCACAAGTTTATCACAAACTTTATCTCTCATAAAGTTGGTAGCTTAGACTATGTTAGTGCCAATGAATTATGCTTGATGTGTCACATACAGAAAAGGCACGAATTTAGTTTATGCTTTTTGATGATGAAGATTGTGAAATCTGTGACTCAAACTAGAGGGTTCCCATATGGCATGATTCAATCTGTGTTATTTGAATATCTGAATGTGAACTTAGAAACAAAGGACTGCATTTTGATGAATGAGAGAAGAAAAATTAACAGAATTTTTTGAGTAAGACAAAAATCCAAAAAGAACTTGAGAGAGAAAGGTGAAAATGGATGGAAAAATCAAAGAGAAAGAGATTGGAAAGAAAGAAAGCTCTGAAGAATCACAGAAGGAAGAAGGGGAAGAGAGTAGCAATAAATCCAGTGAGAAAAGCAAGGAAGAAAGTGAGGAAGAAGAGGAAGGAACTGAGGAAGTAGAGAAAAGCAGTGAGGCTAAAAAGAGAAGGGGTAGTAGAGGAAGTATTCCGAAACCTCTTGATCTCAATCTACCCCCTATCATTCCTAGTCCAACCTCTAGTAACCTTGTCTCTATAACTTCTCTTTATCTTTCTACTACTATTTATGTTACACCTGTTCGAGCAATCTCATTTGAAATGTTTGATGCTATAGGTTTTGCTCCTATTCAAGCCATTCCTACTATAGCTCCATCTGTAGATCCCTCTATAAGGAGAAGAAAAAGTTCAAGGCGTGTAGCTCCTTGTTCTGATCCATATGCATTTCCAACTCTAGTTGCAACAAAAATAGTTTTATCACTCGCACTATCAAAAATGGTACATGTATCATATTGAAATTCAACTTTGCATCCATTGTCACATAATTTTCTAATAGCAAGCAAGTTATATTTTAAGTCATTAATAAGTAATACTTGTTTGATGAGAGGGTAAGAACCATTATCAATATTACCTACACCAAGGATTCTTCCTTTCTTCTTGTCACCAAATTTAACAAAGCCTTCATTTGTATCTTGAAGCTCACTTATAAAAGAGGCAGTTCCATCATATGTCTTGAGCAATCACTATCAAGAAACCACTTAGTTGCACTTGATCTTGAAGGAAAGTGTACCTACACTAAAGGAGAGGAAGTAACCTTGGGTACCCATATTTTCTTGGGTCCATGGGGGTTAGTAATGATTTCCTTTACTCTCCAAATAGTTTTAACACAATTTTTTACTTTTCTTTTCACATAACATCTAGTGGCCTTATGCCCATGTCTTCCACAATAAGTACAACAAGTATGAGGCATGAAAGTAGAAGTAGCTCTAGCAAAAAAGTTTTTATATCTAGGCACATTGTTTACATAGTTGAAACCAAGACTATTTTTTACAAGAGGGGATCTTTGAGATCCAAGAAGTTTATCAAGATTCGCCTTTCCTTTTGTAAAATTTCCAACACATGAAGTGATGTTATCAACCTTCTTTTTCAAAGTTTCATGATCAACAAGCATTTTTTCAAGAGACTAAATCTTTTCACTAAGACTTGTTTTCAAGGGACATGTTTTGTAAAGAGACATTTAAAACTTCTTTTCAATATTCAAGCATTCAAAAGAGTCAAGAATCTTTTTATTTTCACAAAATAATTTTGAATTGTCATTTAACAATTTATCAACTTTCAATCTCATTTCCTTGTTTCTTTTTGAAAGATTTTTTAATTCTCTATACATGTCAACAAGTAGATCACTATGATCATCAACATCATCATCACAAGGAGAAGAGGTAGATGGAGATGGTTGTACCTCATTTTCCATAGCCATGAAGCACACATTCGCATCTACTCACCCTTTTGTAATCATTTACACCCAATGCATTATTAAGAGTGTTCATAGCTTAATAATTTAAAGTCATCTTCTTTGAATCATTTTCATTAAATTCTTCAGTCATCTTTGGTTCTCTTGTAATCCCATTGGCCTTCCATTTCATAGGTATATATGGTCCTTTCTCAATAATATTTCTTCAAAGTTAATAGAACAAATGTAAATCTTAATACGAGATTTTTAAAAATTATAATTTGTTCCATAAAAAAGAGGAGGTCAATTTTATAGAAAGTTCTTCCAAATAAGAGATGTTTAAAATATTAGTCAGAGGACCTTAACTTCTAACTTGTTAAACCACCAACAGAAGCTCTTGTTCTGATACCAATTGAAAAACCTAAGAATGGGATGAATTAGGTTTTTAGCTAATTTTTTAAAACTTTTTCTTTAATATAATCTCTTTTTTTCAAATTCACAACCTCCAAGATTTTACGTGTTTAGAAAAGAGTGGTTGAAAGAAGAAGAGCAATCAATAAGTTCACAACAAATATTAACAACCACAAGAACAATGAAATAGCACAAATAAAAGCAAGTAATAAGTGTAGAGAAAGAAATGCAACAATTTATAGTGGTTCGATCTCTCCAACATCTACATCCAGTACCTTGAGTACACACTCAATGATTTCAACTAATATACTAAATACTCAAGTTAAGCAATTATACAATAGGCTCACCTAGTTTTACACTAATAACATCTTTTCAATCCAACAAACAAGGCACACCCTCATAAAAAAGGGTTTTATGTCACAGGACAACCTTGAACAATCAAATCAAGGCTCACCATCACGAAAAAGGTTTTATGTCCTAAGAAAATCTTGAATACACAAAGAAAAAGATGAAATAAGGATTGAGATTACCAAACGAGATCGTAGATATTTAACAATTCTAGTCCACTTCACTTTTACTTTTGGAATCCTTGGATAATCACATGAAGCACATGAACAATGAAAACTTGTCTTTGATCTTTGATGTTCTCAAAATAATAGCATGCAGGTTCATCAATATTCTTCAAAATCTGAGTTTCAAGCCGTTTATATAAATTAAAAATTCAAATACAACGTTCAAAAAAGGGCTAATAACAATGTCATTCGGTCGACCGAATCGGGCTTACTGCGTCCAAGTTGGTCGTCTGAACTTTTCTGTTTACTGGGCTATTAAGGAAAATTTGGTCTCCCAATTTGTCATAAAAAAATTTGGTCGTCTGAATTTAGACCTCTGCGTCTGAATTGGTCATCCAAATTTCTCTAAAAATTCAGTAGCCAAGTTTCAAGCCAAATGCCTGAATTAGAGTCCAAACTTTTCTAAACCTTGTCAAATCATTTGAAATTTAATTACAACAACTTTGAAATGAATTTGGGTTAAAAGATAAGTTATTTAAAAGCTTTTGAACTATTAGTTGTTATCAAACACATTGTTTTTCAAAGAATCATGAAAAATTTTTAAACTCATCAACAAAGTTTAGGCTTGATTAAAGAGTGTATGATTCACAAGATATACCTATTAAGAAAAAGAAAACCTATACTAAAGTGTCATCAAAGCCTTCAACTTCCTGGATATACTCTTCATTCTTCAACCGCTTGAGCTCATTTGAGTTGTCCTTAGCACTTTAGCTCCAATTCAATGAAACCACTTAGCTTCCTTAACCAGAAATCCTATCACATAATCAATGTACAAGTTAGACACCATCAATGTTTGTTATTAATCAAAACTACATGATTTTCCTTTAGGGTTAACATTTACTATTTTATAAAAGTAGGGTCCATTGGAAATCCCTTGCCTTGCAACAGATTTTGCAATTTCATTAAATTAAATTTTATTTTCATATTTACTAATTGATAAACCTAGAGTTCGTTGCAAATCCATTGCAATGGATTTGCAATGGCTTTTAATTAAATTCTATTTTAATATTTATGTTATAAAAAAAATACAGTCCATTGTAAATCTCAAGAAACTTTGCGATGTATTTGCAATGGCACGTAATTAAATTTTATTTTTTATATTTATTTTTTCAAATATATGGTGCATTACAAAAATTGTTCCAATGTTGCGATGATTTGCAATGGCCTCATAGTAAATTTTATTTTTAGAGTTATTTTATTTACAAAAGTATGGTCCATTGCAAATCCCTTGCACATTTATGATGAAATTACAATGGTTTGGAATTAAATTTTATTTTTATGTTTACCTTTTTACAAAAAAAAAAAAATAGTCCGTTGCAAATTCCTTGCCATTTTGAGATGGATTTGCAACAGCTTGTATTTTTTCTGCAAAAGATATTAAAATAAAAACTAATTATCAGCCATTGCAAATCCGTCGCAATGTTGTTATTTTATTTAGCGCAAAGTTTGTAATAACTTTGCAACGGCATTTTTGTCTATAGTTATTCTGTTGCAAATGTGTCGTAGCTTTGTGACGATTTTGTGCTCCATCGCAAAGGCATTGCTGATTTGCAACAGCCACTTCGTCCGTATCAAATCCATAATTTGTTTGCGATGGATTTTTAGCCTTCACAAATTTTAGACGCTATTCAGGCTTTTTCTTGTAGTGTGTGGAGCATCCAAATGCTATATTTGAGGTTTTATCTTCTTAGTTAGGGGGCTAATTGTATGGTTATCCTCCTTGGTTCTATTTCTTTAGCTCCATTAGGATTTTAGAAGTCTTAGAATTGCGAGTTTGGGGACTTCCATTTGAAGGATCTTGCAGTGTTTTTAATCAATAATTTCACTTTTTTTTTACTAGTTTACCCTATTTCTTATCACTTTCATACGGAGGTAGTATTTTATTATTATTATTATTTAGGTAAATCATGACTCCATAAATGATATATTACCTAAGAAAGCGGATTCACTTTCTTAGTTTTCCACATTATTAGTTGCTAAATTATTAGGAATTAGATTCCATTACTATAACCAACCAATAGAATTTAAACAATTAGATATATAATTATTTTTCTCATTCTTTTTCTATATGATCAATTAAACTAGGCTTAGGGCACATGAGGCCTTGCCTAAGCAGTAAGTGCTTAAGCCTTCTAACTAGAAGTCAGGAGTTCAACTCTTAGTGTAGTATTTGCCCTTCTTTTTAATAGGTTTATATTTCTCCTTCATTAAGGCTTAAAAATTTGTGCTATAGTTGATTACAAATCATGTAATCTCACGCCTACATCTCTTGTACTAAAAATAAATAAATTAGGCGTAAGAGTTACTTAAAAGAATACGAAGAAATATAATCAATAAAGCCAGTTATATGTTGATTAGGCAGGGACATAAAATTTTTATTTTCTTGAGGTTGTGTTTGGGCCATGGAATTGGAATTGGAATTGGAAATATAATTCTGTAAAATTAGAATTATGAGAATTATAATTCCAAATGTTTGAATTCATTTGTTTGATAAAATTGTAGAATTTGTGTGGAATTCATTTCAAATTTTAATTTCCTTGTTTGGAACTAAAAAAATATTCCTAGAATTGGAAATCAAAATACAAATATAAAATTACTTTAAATTTGAGTATATTTGTGTGTGCGCATGTAGTTTTTTTCCTTTTTTGTAGTTATTTTAGCACTAAGGGCATTTTGATAATTTTACACCAATAGTATTTTGTAATTTTGCAGCAACAGTATTTTCACCATTTTACATCGAGCACATTTTTATTATTTTGCACCAAAAGCATTTTGGTTATTTTGGCACCAAGGGCATTTTCTTTATTTTACACTATGGACATTTTGGTCATTTAGTACCAAGGGTATTTTCGTCATTTTACACTAAGGGCACTTTTGTCATTTGGCACCAAAGGTATTGTGGCCATTTTGCAAGATGGAAATTTTTGTCATTTTGCACTATGTCGTTGTCATTTTACACAAGGGCATGTTGGTCATTTGCATCATGGATTTTTTTCATTTTAAACAAAGGGCAGTTTGGTCATTTTGACACCAAGGATATTTTCATCACCTAGCCAAGATCATTTTTTGTCATTGGTAGCAAGGGTATTTTTCTCATTTTATACAAAGGGTATTTTCATCGTTTTGTACCAACGGCATATGGATTTTTATATTACAATTCCTGCATTTCAGGGACTACATTGGTATATATATTCTTTGCAAGCCAACAATATTCTAAAAGACAAACTAATTTCTATCTTTCCAAATTGACCAAGTGAGAAAATAATGTATATTTTTCTTATATATCCTTAATTACTAGATCCGTTTCAAAATATAATTTTTTTTGACCCTTTTGCATAAATTAAGGGAAAAAATAAGGGATATCTTTTCTATTATATGATTAAATAATTTTATTAATAAAATAAAGAATAAGGGAATTCTATTTACAATAATGATAATCCTTAAAATTCACAAAAGACAAAACATTTTGAGAAGAAAAAAAATGGTTAAAAGGCATTACATTTTAAAAAGGAGAGAGTAATTTAATTTCTTCTATATTTACATGAGAGAGAATATGAAATTACATATATAAGTGAGGGCAACTCTAGAAAAATAATCCTTAAAATTTAAAAATATCAAATATTTTAAGAAAAGAGAAAAACCCTAAAATGCTCTATATTTTGTAACATAGGGAATATGTATTATCTCTTCGTTAATCTCAAAAAATCTTTAATATATGCATTTTGTCCTACATTTATATTTATTTTGAAACGAAGGGTGTATTATTTTTATCCAGCCTTTCTGCTTTGAATCTATATAGTGTAAATTATGGACTACAATATAAGGGTGAACTTGGATTGTTTTTTAAACAAAAGTGAAAAAAGTTTACTTTTTTTACTTTTTTTACTTTAGACCTCACTACTACTCTTACAAATAATTTACTTTTATAATTTTAAATATAATTCAACTTCAACAAAAACCAAACAACGAAAAAAAGCTATAAAGACCCCCTGACCCCCTACCCACCAAAGAAGGAACAGCTATTTGTTTTTCTTTTGTTGAATGGGAAGGAGTTGTATTAGCTGTTCTATTTCTACTTAAACAGATAATGTGGACGGAACGTGCTGGGAAATGGCAATTATTGGAGGTGTGTAATACGGTTAACAAATCTTCGGACGGAATCAATCTAGAATATCCCGGAATCCCTTAGGCTGGGAGGACAGAAGATTCTCCAACGAATCAAAAGTCAGCACATGGATCTAAGCATGATCCAGCGCATCCACCAGAACCGAACTCTTTCACAGCCTTCGTCCCCCTTTAAATGTTGTTTTATTAAATTTTTAGTTATATTATTTAAAATTTTATATTATGATTTAGAATTATATTTCACTTACTATCATTTCAAATCAATTAAAATTTTGATTACAACTAATTATAATTTAGAAAATAAATAAAATAAATGTTACATAGAGAATTTAAGGATTTTATGAAATGTTTGAATGACAAAAATATTACCATTGTGTAAAAATTATTTTGTATTAGTAAAATGGACTTGCGTTTAGCATTTATGTTTTTTTTGTGCTGATTAAAAAATGGTGGGTATGAAAATAACAACAGATTAATAGACCCATATTATCCAATATATCAGACAAGCTAAACAATTAGTTTATGACGGACCTCGTCAAGGTAATACCATCAAAGGTCGAGTGAGAAGAAATCTACCCTGTTGAATTAGTACCACGGGTTGAAAATCTAAGCGCAATCCCATAGTACTTACATTGCGGGAAGGTTTCTATATACTCAGTAAAATTCAAACTCTCAATGTTTAATGCGAGCGACAAAGCACTATCACTTAGACCACCACTTTGGTGGTAGAATATTGACAGAAGGAAACAGAGTAGAAATTGATAATAAAGGCGCTAGCTTCAGCCACTATATTTCCCAAGGGCCAGGGAGATCATTTTCTTCAGGACTTTGATGTAGAGAATCACTTTCAACAACCACATTGTCGTAGCCAGAAGCATAAGCAAATTGCAGTCCAACAAGGACAGCTTTCTGCTCAGCTAATTCAGCACCCGGACAGGAAGATATTGATTTTGAAAAAGCAAATTTAATTGCTTTAATATAACTACGAAGAAGTCCTCCTACTGCCGCCTTTCGTTGCGAAAAAGCACCATCAATATTGAGTCTCCATTGGCCTACGCCAGGAGCTTTGGAAAGGTGGGCATCATTGGTGAAGATGGATCTTTCTCCATATAAGCTAAAGATTCATGCATTTCAGGGACTACATAAGTATATATATTCTTTGCAAGCCTACAATATTCTAAAATACAAATTAATTTCTATCTTTCCAAATTGACCACGTGAGAAAATAATAGATATTTTTCTTGTTATATATTAATTACTTGATCCTTTCAAAATATAAGATTTTTTAATCTTTTACATAAATTAAGGAATAAGAAAATAAGGGATATCTTTTATATTATATTTAATTAATTATATTAGTATAATAAAAAAAAGCGAATTTTATTTAATATAAGGATAATTTTTAAAAAATAATCTTTAAAATTTATAAAAAACTAAATATTTTGAAAAATAAAAAATGGTTAAAAGGCATTACGTTTTGATACGGAGAGAGTAATTTAATTTTTTATGTACTTACGTAAGGGAGAATATGAGAATTATATCTATAGGTAAGGGTAATTGTAAAAAAATAATTCTTAAAATTTAAAAAATACCAAATATCTTTAAGAAAGAGAAAAAAATCTAAAATACTCTATATTCTGTAAGAGAGGGAATATGTATTATCTCTTCGTTAATCTCAAAAAATCTTTAATATATACGCTTTGTCTTAGATTTATAATTAGAGAAATCAGTTATGCATACCCTTAAACTATTTTAGTTTTTCTCTTCTTAACTAAAAATTTTTATTTTAACTTTTTATATATTTAAACTTTTTTCAAGTAATTATATCTATCAAATTATAAATATTGTGGCAAAATTTGATAGAATGTCACGTTACAAGCACGTGTCAAAATTTTTAAGGATAATTTTATATATTTATGATTTAAAAATAAAGAAAAATAGAGAAAGTGGCATAAAAGCTAAAGAAATCAAGTTTAGTCTGGAAGTGTAGAATATCCCGGAATCCCTCAGGCTGCGAGGGCAGAAGATTCTGCCACGAATCAAAAGTAGCACATGGATCTAAGCATGATCCAGCGCATCCAGAACCGAACTCATTCACAGCCTTCGTCCCCCTTTAAGTGGAACAACATATTAGCTGGATTTGGAGTTGCCACCGATCTAAATACCACACAATATTTTTGGTATATGTAGCTGCTAATAATGTATATAAACACTTCGATATGTATTAACCGCTAATATAATTAATAGTTGGTATATAATAAAATTACAATTCCAGATAAAAATTATGAATCAAATATGTCGCATAATTAGTGCTGTCAATCGGGCTCACTGAATCGGGCTTTGTCAAGCTCGAGCTCTGCCAGATTGACAGCGGGTCGAAAAAATATGAGTCCAGGCTCGGTCCTTTCAAGCTCGGGCCGGCCCTAACTGGTTTTTTAATTTTTTATATAATAAATAAAATTTTTAATAAATATAATAATATAATATATATATATATATATATGTATGTATATATATATATATATTTTACAGACAGGACTGAAATATGACTGAGCTTACCTCAGTCCGAACTCGGTCAAAAAATTATTCGGGCTGAATTTTTCAGTCCGAGCCCGCAATTAAGGCGAGCTGAGCCCGGCCCAATTGACAGTCCTACACATAATATGTACCAATCAAATAAATTTTTCTATCCACTTTCAGTACGTGAGTTTCTTTCCCCTAAAAGATCATATTCTTCCTTGATTCTCTTTGCTGCCATTTGGAGGAAGGTGAAAAGAATGAAAAGTCTAAAATGGAAAGTAGGAGACAGGAAATGAATAAAGAATTTCCCCTTTTTGGCCAGATATGCAAATAGATTAAAATTTCTCCTCATATCTGCTCGCCAGAAAAAATAAAAATAGAATTAACCAATCGGCATTTGTCAACAACTTCAAAAGCTTCTTGGTGAATCAAACAATTCCGCTCTGCATTAGACATTGTTTTGACCAGGAAAAGTTCATTTGCCATTAGATATTGCTTGATTTTAAGATTTGTATTTCAAAATAGTCAAAAGAAAATTGCATTTATAAGAAAAAGAAATAAGGTTAATAAAGAATTTGTATTCTTTTTTAAAACAAAACACAATCTAAATACATTGTTTCTTGTAATATTATATATATATATATATATATATATATATATATATATATCAACGTATTTTCTATGCCTCGGACTTCAGCGATGATTGTTTGGCTTTCGGCAGCATCATCAGATAATTCTGCTAATACATGACAACTCTCTCTCTATATATATAGAGAGAGAGAGTTTGGCTTTCGGCAGCATCATCAGATAATTCTGCTAATACATGACAACTCTCTCTATATATATATATAGAGAGAGAGAGTTTGGCTTTCGGCAGCATCATCAGATAATTCTGCTAATACATGACAACTCTCTCTCTCTATATATATATAGAGAGAGAGAGAGAGATCAATTCTTGTATCTTTGTCTCCGTTGATGGGATGAAGATGCTCTCCCTTACGATCGAGTTACTTTCTTTCTTCCTCTCGCTAAGCTGGAGTATCTTCAAACCTCATTCTGGGGAATGGAACCTATGCTTCTCTTGCCAATGGATACAAATGGACAAATCTGGCGAACTATGTTTCCAAAGTCCTTTTCTTGATGCAAGTATAATGATTATTTATTTTTATGCATATTGAGGAACAAAACATCTAGTAATTTTTTTTTAATCTCTTAACGTATTTCTTGTTTGTGCTTTCTGTGTCTAAGAAATAAAGTATTAGCAAAATATAGGAAATGCTTAGGAAGGACTAAGGAGAGAAGAACAAATGCAGTTTCAAGAGCTTTAGTTTTCTAAAAGTGTTTTTGCTATTAGAAACAAAGTTGCGCACTAATTTGTTTTCTAGAGGTTGGACTTGGGAATGTGATACATCGACTACATTTGGATGCCAAATATGAGTTTTCAAGGTCAATTGTCTGATCAGAGGAGGACTAGCGGAAGGGTCTTAAATGAAAGAAATTTTAAAATGTTTTTTTTTCTTTTTGCAAGAAATTTAAAAAGTTGGATTAAATCCATTCTACTACCCCAAACTACAAGGGATCTGACAATTGGGTAGCTCATCTTAAACCCATGACAATTGAGGGCATATTAAGGGTATATCTGTAATTTCCTAAAAGTTTTCAAATATTAAATGTATGTTTCCAAAATTATCCTTATAAATCATTGAACAAAAGAAAAAAAAATAAGAGGACGGAGAGAAGAGTTGTAGCAGGAGAGGGAGGAGAGTGGTGCTATTATCGAGAGAAGAAGGAAAAAATGAAGGGGAAAGGTCGCAGCGGAGGATGGCGGTAAAAGAAGAAGTGGGAAAGAAGGAAGAGAAGGAGAAGAAGGAAATGAAGAAGAAGAGAATGAGAGAAAGTTTCAGGGGTCACGTGAATCCTGGACTTGGAGAAGGAATATTCACCCAACATCAGAGGGAAAAAAAAGGTGAAAGAAGAAGTCTCTCTTGGGAGGAACACATTTGGAAGAACACAAAATTATTTCTAATGAAAAACACATTTTTTCCAATTTTGGCCCAGTTGTCACGGGTAGAGATCACGTAATCAATTATTAGACTCCCTATAGTTTGGAATAGTAAAATATATTATGAAATATTATAAATGTTTATTATTCTAAGAGATAATTCATATATATTATGGAATATGAAAGATTAGAGGTTGTAATTGAAGTTGTAACCTTTATCCTTTATAGATCATTATGCCTCATTATCTTCATTATCTTATAGAACATGGGAGATCATATGGGAGGTAAGTTATATAAGTTATAGATGAGGCTATTAATGACCTATTATGGAAATGGTCACTTCTAACTCTATAAATAAAAGCTTGTAAGAGTGTAGATATATTGTGAAAAAATCTTAATAAAATTCTAGTTTATATATTTTTTTGGGTTCTCTCTTTCTCTCTTTTGTTATAGTTTAAAATTTTCTTCGTTGTTATTTTATAATTTGTTTTGTGTCTATTGCGACCGAATTTTACAATGTGTTATCAGCATTAGTTTCTTTAGAATTTTCATGGCAAACATTACAAAACTTGAATTTTCTCTTGATATTTCTGGAAAGAAATATCTGACATGAACATAGGATGCTCATATTTATCAAAATGCAATGGGCCTGGCAGACACTATTGTAGAAATGAATGACTCATCATTGCAAAATAACGTAAAAGCCATAATATTTCTCCGCCATTATCTCCATGAAGATCTAAAACCGGAATATCTTACCGTGAGAGATCCATTTGTTTTACAGAATGATCTAAAAGAAAGATTTGACCACCAAAAGATGGTTATTCTATCAAAAGTATGGTACGATTGGATACACATACGGCTACAAGAATTTAAATTTGCAAGTGAGTATAGCTCTGTAATGTTTAAAATTACCCCTCAATTAAAATTATGTAGAGAGAATATTATTAATGCTAACATATTGGAGAAAATATTCTCTACTTTTCATACGTCAAATATTGTTTTGCAGCACTAATATCGAGAGAAGAGTTTTAACAAATATGATGAGTTAATATTTTGCCTTCTAGTGGTTGAGTAAAACAATGAGTTATTGATGAAAAATCATGAAGCTCGACCAATAAGTTCTACTTCACTCTTTGAAGTGAATGCAATTAGAATTCATAGTTATGGCCCTGGAAGAGGTCGTGATCGAAGCCTTGGACATGGATGCGATTGTATAAATCTTTCATATAATCATTGCAATTAGAATAGAGTATTAGGTGCGAAAAATAATAAAAACCACAAGAAATGGGTCAAAAACAATGAGAAAGTAAAAGGGAAGGAAGTGGATCCAGAAGATCATGAAGATAAATGCTATCGATGTGGTATACAAGGTCATTGGTCTCGACCCTGTTGTACGGCAAAGCATCTTGTTGAGCTTTACCAAGCATCGATCATGAAAGAGGGCAAAAGTCTTGAATCAAAATTTACTTTCCAAAATTCAAGTCCTTATGATGGTGATGATAATAGTCTTGATGATACCATTGTTGGTGTATCTCACCTGGATATGGCTGATTTCTTTGAGCATCCAAAAGGAAGAATTGACTATTTGATTGGTGATGACCCTGTCCAAAAGAAATACGAATTTTGTACAATGTTCTTTCTAGTTTTTTTTTCTAGATAAGTTTATGTTTAGTTATATTTTCTTCGTAATAATGTTTACTAATTTATTATAATTTCCTTTGTAATATAAATTTATTTAGTTAAGTGTTTAAATTTATATTTTGATGTGTTTAGGCTCTTATTCCTTATTATTACTCTAAAAGTATCACCGAGAATATTTGTATCATTGATAGTGGAACTACGCACACTATACTTAAAAGTGAGAGATATTTCTCTTATTTGAATATGAGAGAGACAAATGTTGTACAATAAATGGTAGTGCAAAATTGATTGAAGGTTCCGAAAGAGTTAGTATTTTACTGCTGGAGGCACTATAATTGCCATCAATAAGACATTATTTTTCTCAAAATCTCGAAGAAACTTATTGAGTTTTAATGATATCCGCCGAAATATTGAACAATAGAGGAAAATAACTTTGAGCATCTTTGTATTACTCAAACTGTCTCTAGAGAGAAATCAATCTTAAAGAAATTACCATCTTTTTCTTTCGGCCTATATTATGCAAAAATTAATACTATTGAAGTGTATCATTTAGTAAACTGGAAGCTTACTGATCCTATTACATTTAGTATTTGGCATAACCGTTTAGGTCATCCAAGATCAATTATGATGCAAAAAAAGGTTGAGAATACTCATGGTCAGCCATTGAAAAGTCAAAGGGTATTAAATAAATATTCATGTGTTGCTTGTTCTCAAGGAAAATTTGTTATTAGAACATCACAAGTCAAAGTGAGTTGAATCTCGCGTATTTCTAAAACTGATTCATGGTGATATATGTGAGCCTATTCACCCACCATGTGGGCAATTTAGGTATTTTGTGATACTAATTGATGCATCAACCCAATGGTCGCATGATTGTTTGTTATCAACTTGAAACTTAGTGTTTGCAAGACTAATTACCCAAATAATTCACTTAAGAGCACAATTTTTAGATCGACCTATTAAAAGGATCCATCTAGATAATGCAGTCGAATAGGTCTCTTGCTTTCAATGCTTATTGTATGTCAATTGACATTACTATTTAACATCCTGAAGCACATGTTCAACTCAAAATGGTTTAGCTCAGTCATTTATTAAGAGATTACAATTAATTGCTAGACCACTCTTAATAAGAACAAATCTCCCTATATCGGTTAGGGAATATGCAATTTTGCAAGTTGGAGCACTTGTACGTATTAGGCCATTGAGTTATCATAAATTTTCTCCTTTGCAATTAGCCTTTGACTTTGAACCACGTATCTCTTATTTGAAAATTTTTAGACGTGCAGCGTATATTCCTATAACACCCAATCAGCGAATCAAAATGGGTACCCAAAGGAGATTGGAGATATATGTTAGATATGATTCTCTCTCTATAATAAGAAAACTTGAACATGTGACAGAGATGTATTTACGAAATGATTTGCTAATTTCCATTTTGATGAGCCTATGTTTCTAAATTAGGAGGAAAAAATAAATCACAAAAGGCAGAGCTTGTTAGGACAACATCATTAAATATCTTGATCCACGTACAAACATGAGTGAACTAGAAGTTCAAAAGATTATTCATTTACAAAAGATAGCAAATCAATTGACATATGCTTTTTCCAACTCTACAAGAGTAACAAAATCGCATCTATCAGCTAGGATGCTCCTATTTGGGTTGAAATCCTAAAAGAGCAAAATAAAATACCTATAGCCATTGAATCTAAATCACGCTGTAAGCGTGGTCGATCTCTTGGTTCAAAAAATAGAAATCCTAGAAAGAGAAAAGTAAGGTGAAAGACCTACAAAGATTTTACATGGATAAACACATCCTTTGAGTACTTCAATGATTGTTCGAGCACTAGATATGAATGAAGATATCTTTAGACCTCGGTAAGATAATGGAGAACAACTTGGTCTTGAAATATCTTATTTAAATGCAATTGGTGCACTGATGTATCTAGTTAATAATACAATTCCTGGTATATTATTTTTCGTGAACTTATTAGCAAGGTATAGTTCTTCTCCCACTATACGACATTGGAATGTGTTAAGCATGTCCTTAGATATCTTTAAGGTATCATAAATCTCAAATTACTTTATTTGAATAAAACTAGCCCAAAGTTAATTAATTGATTATGTGGATGTTGGATATTTATCCAACCCCCATAAAGCATATTCTCAAACTGGTTATGTATTTACATATGATGTTACTACTATTTCATAGCGTTCTGCAAAACAATCTATAGTAGCTACCTCATCTAATCATTCTGAAATTATATCCCTTCATGAAGCAAGTCGAGAATGTGTATGGTTGAGATCTATGATTTATTATATTCAAAAGAATTATGGATTATTCTCTGGCAATAGAATTCCAACTCCACTATATGAGGATAATGCAACTTATATAGCTCAATTAAAAGGAGGATATATTAAAGGAGATAGGACAGATCATATATCACCAAAATTTTTCTTTACTCATGAACTCCAAAAGAGTGGTGATATTGATATGCAACAAATTCTATAATAAGATAATCTGGCAAATCTATTCACTGAGACATTACGAACAACAATATTTGAGAAATTGGTAAAAAAAATTAGAATGTTTCGATTAAGGAATCTTAAATGATTATCTCATCTGGGGGAGTAATAATGACATAAAGAGCAGTGTACTATTTTTTCTTCACTAGAGTTTTTTTCGCAAGATTTTTTATCTAGTAAGGTTTTAATAAGCTATACTCTTTATGTAATAGACATCCAAAGGGGAGTGTTATGAAATATTATGAATGTCCATTATTTCAAAAGATAATGCATACTCACTCCACATTTTATTTGACCTTATTACTATATTAGAACGTCCTAACATAATTGATACTTCCATAAAAGGAAATATTTTAATATATTTTATACTATCAATCAAGTGCAAACTCCACTATATATTACTTTTATATACTTAGATTTGGCATAAAGCATCCGCTGGCCCATATATTTCTTAGTTTTTATTATATTATATCACTTTTATAATACAATTCAAATTTTTGCATAAAAATCTGTGCCCGGTCAAACTCTGTCAAATAAAATGGGAATGAGGGAGTATAAGTTATGGAAAATGAAAGGTTAGGGATTACAATCAAAGTTATAACTTTCATCCTTTATAGACCACTATCCCCATTATCTTAGAGAACATAGAAGATCATAAGAGGTAAGTTATGTAAGTCATAAAGGATGCTACTAATGATCTATGATGGAAATGGATTCTTAACTCTATAAATAGGAGTTTGTAAAAGCGTAGATGTATTGTAAAAAACTTCCAATAAAATTTTAGTTTCTCTATTTTTTTGTTCTCTTTTTCTCTTTTTTGCTATAGTTCAAAGTTTTTTCATAGTTATTTTATAGTTAATTTTATATCTATTGCGACCGAAATTTACAACAAAATAGACTTAATCCTAAAATGTTCATAGATTATTACTTTTCAAGTAAAATGCCTCTCCCTTAAAAAAAGGTTAAATGTCTTTTCACATTTTCTTTTCTTCCAAAGTTTAGTCCAAAAACCATTTAGATTGTTTTTGGAAAGAGTTGGATAGGGGGCGGTGGCTAGCTAGGTTTTGGATTACTTTTCTAGATCCTCAAATTTTATTTTCTTTTCTTTATTTTTTTTTGGGACAAATGTGGACTCAAGAATAAATTTTTGACATCCATATGAAGATGTTATGAGTATAATTTATCAACAAGGTAGACTCTCCCTCCATCTTCTGTACCTCCATTCTTGTATTTTATATGCACATTTGCTTGCTTATAGGAATTTTTCTATCACATCTCACTAGGCATGGAGAGGAGATGTAAATTTATCAATATGTTACAACACCATATATAATAAACCTTCAAGAAGCTTTCTAGTGCATTGTGCAAGCTCTGAAAAAAGTACCTTAACATTAATAACACTTTGAATCCAAAAAAAAAAAACACTTTGAAAATAGAAGAAAATAATAAATAGTTAGCATATCAGTGGAATCACAAGGCTTCTGAAACTAAAAAAAGTTGGGAAAAATTTCGTGCTGACCTAACAATATTTCCTATAAAGAATCATATTTTACTTCTGTTACATTATAAGATACGACAAAGTAAAATTGACATAACAATATTTTTAAATTTTGCACTTCCAACTTCAAATGTTGTCACAAAGTTGCGGAATTTTATTTTTGTAGTTTTGAGAGCATTTACATCGATCTTTCTAAAATGTACACCATATAATTTAGATTCCTGTAATCAGAAATATTGATGTGCAAGCGGTAATGGAGAACAAGCAAGTATATATGTTCAACCAATATACACAAAAGAAATGCTGTCCTCCGAGTGTTTATATAAGATAGTATTTTTGATCTAGTTTTCTATTTAGCAAAATTTAAAAAAAGTTTGTTTTTCATTAAGCATTATGATAATAAACTATCGCATTTATTGTCTAAATAATCTCATATTGTTAATAGATAAAATACTATCTATAATTGTTTCTATAGTTTATAATGTGTTGAATATATATATATATATATATATGTTTGTGTGTGTGTGTGCGCGCGCGCATGCGCTGTAGCCCATAACTCCATAATGTTTCTATGAATCCATACAAATCAATACTGTACATGAAATCCAACTTTCAAATGAAGAGATAACGAAAAAGGGAGTCATTATTAACTCTGGCATTCTTTTCTAAAAAAGGTACTAAACAAGACCTAGTTGGTGTGGGAGGTGCGCCAATGGCCATAACGACATTTTATATGGTTTGAAATGGCATTATATGAGTATAACGGCATATGAAATGGTGCTATAACTTTAACATTTAAAATGGGGTTATATACTTCTGATTGACTTAACTTTCCGTAATGCATAACTTTTCCAATTTGTGACATATACTTTTGAAATGACATTATATAACGTATAACTTTTTCAAATTGTCTTTTATCATTTCTCTTTATCTCTTTCATTTTTTCCTTTTTGCTTTAGCTTTTATGGAATCTTTTCTTCCATACATCAACTTGCAATTCCTACAATACTTTGACCCCAAATCTATATTCAAGATATGCTCCTTGACCGTAAGCTGCAAGCTTGCGTTGCTTCCTTTCACTGCTTTATGTATGCATTACCGTAGTTTCGTGTCATCGCCTAAACAAACGTGGCTATATAAGGGTGTTTCCGAAAATCACTTGAAACCCCTTTTTCTAAAGATCACTTTCAACACTCACAAACTTAAACTTATGAAATGGCACTCCCGAATCCAATGAGAATATTTTTGTTTTGGGATAGTGAAATCCAGAACGATGATCATGGAGCATTCTTTACAAGAGCAACACAAAAAGTTGGATCCTTAGGCACAAAGTCTCTTATAATGGATTGGTGGAAAAGATATTTTCCATTAGAAGCATGGACCCGGCTTCTTGGTGCATCCGTATGATTCTACGGTGGCCATACTTTTTGCCCGAATTCAATCAGGTTTTCTACAATTCTATTGGCTTGGATGATGAAGATCAAATGGATCTCCTATGGGATATCCAACTAGAGTTTGGTCAAGCTGGCATCCACATTCTTGTGGATTTTTAATAGGTGCAGGTATAGGAACAACAAGAAGGGGATATTACCACCGATACGGGTAGATATTTTGACGGGCATCAATCTGCTAACTATCACTATACTCCTACCATAAAAAATTCATCGATGGGATTCATATGACACAAATGACAGCACTCATGGCACCAGAACCAACAATGTTGTACGGAGCAGCAGTTGCTGACTTATTAGGTCCAAATTTCGATGTCGATGGTGATCTCGAGTTAGAAGTTCCAGCCAAAGTGGAGGCTGATAGTTCAGATGAAGATGAAGAGTAGCCAACTTCCCAAGCACAGACATTCCATTTGGTAGTCACGCCATATTCATTAGTATAATTTCAGACTTGATGCACTTACAAAAAAGGATGGTATGCCCAGAAGCTTACCATTGAGCTGTTATTGGAGATTGGAACTTAACATTTACTATTCTTTTACAGTATATGCAAGTAATACAGAATAGTAACTCGGTCACCATTGTTTGCTGACAACATCACCGTTCAAGCATATCGATGCGAATGGTGTTTAAATTTTTATTTTGGGCATTTGAACCTTCAATAACATGATTCAAGCACTGTCGACTAGTTATATTCATTGACGGGACTCACTTGAGATGTGTTTATAAGGGAGTAATATTAATTGGAAACAGATGGGATGCCAATAATCATGTTTACCTCTTGCATTTACGATTTTCAATGAGGAGTCTTCAGCAAGTTGGAATTGATTCTTTAGTCTTATCGAGAATGTGTGGTCAAAACCCGTCTCATTTGTTAATATATGATCTCCATAAGGGTATTTTGAACGCAGTTAGGCCACAACAGCAGTGGCAACCTCCTTATGCTCCACACAGATTTTGCCTACGCCATATAAGGGCTAATTTCAATCTAAAATTCGAGAATAAAAAGCTAAAAAGTTTGATGTGACAGGTGAGGACAATAACTAAAGTTTCAAAGTTTAACCGCTTGATGAACGAAATTAAAAGAAGGTGCTTGGAGGCATTCAACTGGTTTGCTACAATTCTATTATAGAATGGACCATGTCACATGACGGTGGCTACTGATACGGAATCATAACTAAAAACTTATCGGAGTACTTGAACAGCGTCTTGAAGAAATCAAGGGTTTTACCAATAAAAGCTCTTGTGGAGATAGTTTTTAACAAGATGGTCGAGTACTTCAACCAGTACAGGGGAAGAATCCCACAAAGGTAAGTTTGCAGCAAATGAAATCAAAGCCAGAGCGCACAGTGTGGTGCAATATATCGCTCAGACAGGATGGTACAACATGCAGTCACCTGTACTAGGGAATGACATAGGTAACCATATGTATGCAGTACATATGGGAGAAAGACGACAGAACCTATATTGTGAAAAATGGCACATATATGGGCTACCTTGTCGCATGCATTGTTGGTTTGTCGAAATAAAAACTAGAACCATGCAAAATTTGTATTGACCATATACTTTAAGAAATTCTACAAAAAGACCTACGGGTCCAATTTTAATCTGTCACCAGCGAAAATTTGTGGCAAGAGGTACCATTTTATAGGACCTTTTATCTTCCGAATATGGAGAATAATCAAGGCTGATTTCACTCTGACATGAATTACCGTAACCCAAATTCTCCACCAAGATGCAGCAATTGCCATCAACATGGTCATAACAACAGAAATTGTGGCCTTATTGACTCTGTAGGATCAAGTACCTCTTAGTTTTGCTTTGTGTTACATGTACTGCTATTTAGTTTCAATATCATATTATGCTTTCAAGATTATGTCATTTTAAAAAGTTTAATACATAGTTTGATTTAGTTCTCACAATTTTGATATGTTTATGTTACTTTCCAACTCTAACATTAGATAAATTAAAGAAAGCTAAAATTTCATTCTAAACATTTGCAAACTTAAAGGAAAAAAAAAAGAAAAAGAGAAATCAAAAAAGAGGAAAAAAAGAAGACAAATCTATTGTCAATCAGAATATGTATATATGTGTCAGCCGAAACGAGTCCTCGTCGACCAACGTAGCTGCATCTCTAGAGTCACATACTCCCCAAGCATCTATGACATAAATGTCTCATCGTCTGGCACAGTAGCAGTGCCGAGGGACCAGCAACATCCACGCTTGGGTCCGATGGCAATGGGCGGTAGTTCTAGGACTGAGTATCGAGTCTCAGGCTTGTGCCTAGAAGAGGACCCTTGGGTGCTGCTTCATTCGCAAGAGGAGCTGGCTATAGTCCCTAATGTCTACGCTCGGCTCAGCGCTTGGCACCTCATCGAATGCTGATCATCCCTGGAGATTATCCCAAATGCTGATCAAGGACGTGTACATTGCATGCTAGTTACGTTCACTATTATTGCGTGTCCCGTAGCTATGTAAATCTCGGTGAGTGTCACATGCAGGTGGTATAGACTGCTTTAGGCTGAACCACCTCATTACCCGGTGGGGTAAATGCCACTCTATAATCTCAAAACAATCTAAAGGACCCTTTGCACGCCAAATATTATCAACTGGGAAAGCTCCGGTAGCATATAGTAACCATGTAAACTGCAGATAAAATACATGTAATATGATAATAAAAACTAATGAAGAATTCAAATAAATTGAGTAAGAAGTTATAGGTATGAAAATAAATCTCATCGTCAAATATCGCATCTAATTGATCCTGGTAAGTGAGCAGTACATGCATCGGTAATAGGCTGACGTCAAAAGGTATAGACCAGCGATACCCGTATGCTGCATATGAAGGGATGGGTACACGAGGCTCTAGTATGACAAGGTGCAACAATAGGATCAGCTCCCACACCCATATCTGTACAAGAGTGACAAGACCGTGAATCTCGCAAACATCACCTAGTGATGCATCGCATAGGCACCGATACAAGTATCCGAGAACTCTAGGAAATGTTGATAACATAGTGGTATCTGGTTGTTAAAGTGATCGGAGAATAAATGACCTCCCATGAATATAAGCAACAGTCCACGAGCTTATCGTACATAATCCCGCTCAGATAGATGATAACCAAGTGGTCTCATAATAAATGTCTCCAACAGTTCCTTCCATATCTTGTGTCCCATGAGGTTAGATGTCATAATCCTGAATCTGAGAAGTCTATTGATCATATCAATCCACTCAGATTTAGAGTGAATGTACAGAGAACCAATCATAGGATGACCATCAATAAACAATCCCCACAGGATCGCTACATCCTGCAAGGTAATGGTGGTCTCATCATATGTCAAGTGAAAAGTGTGCATCTCTAGACGTCATCGCTCGACTAATGCCATGATTAGTGTGTGGTCGACTGACCTGAACCTGACTCGAGCCAGTTCTTTGAATCTCACTCTTTCTATCAACTCTGAACTCTAGTCAGGGCCGCACTATATGCATAATAAAATATGCGATCAAAGCGTCATACTCGCAAACATCCCTCTAATTCTTCCTATAGCCCTCCCAAACCAATGTTGATCGATGCTTGTCTAGTCAATAAACTTGGATCTATGGGCTAGGGTAAACATCGGCAGGTACTCTACTAGTATCCATCTACAATTCAAATAAATTTTCTAAATATTCTTCTTTACCGGGCAAACTAACATTTTTGAATTATTTGTATAAAATATCATTATTTCAAGAACAAATTATCCCAAAATAAAAATATTTACATAACATTGAATAATAACTACACCTCACATTATTCTAACTAACATTTACCAAAAATAATAAACACACAAGCAATGAAACAAATTTTTTAGAAAATAATAAAAACTAAATATTATTGGAAATTTCGTAGCAACCTTTCACACACAACATATACAAAACTTATCTAACCAATAAATTAAAAATAAATTAACTTGTAAGATTAATTAAAAAATAAACTAAAAATATTATTTATCTATCCAAAATAAACTTGGTAGCCATTATAAAGACTATAATGCCAAATGAAATGGCATTATAGCTTTTAAGTTATAACGCCATTTCATAAGGCATTATAGTGATATATCACCAAATGAAATGGCGTTATGGTCATGCAGGTAAAACCCCTCCTCACTTAGGTCCATTTTAGTGCAATTTCTTAAAAAGAGGGCCAATCTCAGTAAAAGCCCCCAAAAAGGTGGCTATTATGTGTTTTTTATGTATGGAAGCGCTGTGATTTTGCTGGACTATAACATCTTTTGAGTCACAATTCTCTATTAGACGTAACCTACACTCAACTAGCCTAGAGTCTAGCCAGACTCAAGATGGGCGGGTCTGACTTAATTAAATATATAAAGCCAACTCAACTAGTTAAACCTCGACTCGCATGACTATAGTTTGATTCAGTATTTTGCAACGAACTTACTGAATTTGAAACTTTGAATAAGAAAAATAAATAAATAAAACACAATCCGATTGTAAGGGTGAATTTAATAACACCAATTAGATAAAAAAATTACAATTATGATGGCAAAGGTAAAAGTTGGATCAACATTCATAAAGGTATAAGTCTTTTCTGTTTAACATAATTGTACATTTTTTTAAATAATGCAAATTAATTTTACCTATATTATGATAAAGGCCAATAGTTCATCAAGATTCTCGAATACAAAAGTCCTTTCTGTAACGTATATAATGTAAATTAATTTTTTCGTGTCTTTTTATTAGTTTGTAAAAAGTATTTTTAGTAGTTGATAATAGATTCTAAATTTAATTCAAGTTTTTATTTGCTTGATGTATCAAAAAGATATAAAGAATACAGGCTAATTTTGGAAGATTTTCTAGTGAAAAGATTTACAGATTAGGAGAAATAAAGATAAGTTATCGACTATAGCCATATGGCAAAAATGATTAAGTTTTTGAAAAAGTCTTTAAAAAGTTGCCTCTCATTTATATTCCAAGTCAAATCTTCTAGAGAGGTTTTCCTTTTTCTTCTTTTTCGTTCTTTATTTTTTTGGGAAATAAGAAAGCAAGAGTTACATGTTAGGGACAAGCGATTCGATTACCATGCTAAATGAACTTTTCTTCAGCACATGCGGACGGCTTTTGGACCGTCATGTGGGTATCTCTTTGATCTAATAGTTGGGAAGCATGAAAGGCAGTTTGGGCGGCAGCCGAAGTGAATTGAATGAGAACAAAAAATCTAAAATGATTTAAAATATTAATAAAATCATCATAAGTCTCTTTACACTTCCACCAAATACTTTATCTTTCTTTCTTTTTTTTTTTGTCTTCTGTCTTCTCTCTGCTACTACTCTAAAACTTTTCAACTATTGAAGAACAAAATGAACAATTCTCTTCAAGTTATTCACTTTGTGCTTAATGGTTTCAACGAGCCTTAGAGTTTTCTTTTCAGATCAAAACTTATTCTCTCAGATTCACATATAGCCAAAATGAAATTAGATATTGTGAGTTTTTGTTGGACTATTTGGTTTCTTCAACACTGTAGAAATCTTCATAAAAAATAAGATTTATTTAGATATTTAATGGTCTACTTACAAAGGTAAAGGAAATATTGTGCTGATTTTCATGACTTGATGAACGATTTTAATAGTGGAATATTCTCATGACTTCAGAGAATAATTTCAATGGTAGAGAATTTCAGTTTTGGGTCTTTTTTTCTTTTTTCAACTTTGGAACGATTTGCATTCATTTTTTCTGATTCTCATTTTTTTATTAATAACTAAAAATTAATTATTCATAGAGAAATCTATCTATAGTAAATAATTATTCAAACTATTATGAATAATTATTCGCCAATGTGTGAATAATTATTCACAACACAAATTTAAATAATAATTCTCACTTCTTTAAAGATTAATTATTGAGGAGAGAATGCTATATGGTGAACAATTATTCAAACATACGTACATAACTATTCAATATTACATAAATAATTATTTAAATATTGTAAATCATTATTCAAAGTTGAATAAAATAAATGAAAATTTCAAGAAAAGGGAAATAAAGGAGAAAATAATAACCTTTTTGATTTTGTTTAAACCCACGTTAATTACTTAACTAGTATACAAATTAGAATAGTAATTCTTATTGTTCTACAAACTAAATATTCATGACAAAATATTGCGTGATGAATAATTATTCTCTACAACGTGCGTAATTATTCATATATTTTTGACTAATTATTCAAACCTCTATAATGAATGAATATAATGTCATTTTACCTTGACGATTTAGAGTAGAAATCACCCTCATTATGATATAGTTTTTACTTTTGATATGATTTTTACCTATTTAAAAGCTCAAATGTATTAGAAAAAAATAGCATGACACGTATATATGTGTTGAATAATTATTCAAGACTGTATGAATAATTCATCACTACGTAAACTCTTCGTTAAATAATTATCCACTATATAGATTTGAATAGTAATTCTTATTGTTTTAACAATTAATTATTCAAGATAGAAGATTGTGTGGTGAATAATTATTCTCTACAATGTAAATAATAATTTATATATTTTTCAATAATTATTCAAACATCTATGGTGAATGAATATAATGTCATTGTGCATTGACAATTTGAAGTAAAAATCTCCTTCATTGTAGTATAATTCTTTACCTATTTATAATCTCAAATGTATTCGAAAAAAGATAGCATGGCATGTACATATGTGTGAATAATTATTCAATACTATACAAGCAATTATTCATGACTATGTAAATAATTATTTAAGACTATATGAATAATTATTCACCAGCGGTTTCGATCTACATAATGTTTCATTCGCTGCTATGCCAAGAGTCAATTCCTCGTTAAATACTTATCCACTATACATATTTGAATAGTAATTCTCATTATTTTTAAAATTAATTATTTCGAAGAGAGCATTGTGTGGTGAATCATTATTTTTTACAACATGAATAATATTTTGTGTATTTGTGAATAATTATTCAAGCCTCTATAGTAAATGAATATAATGTTATTCTGCCTTGATAATTTAAATAGAAATCACATTCATTGCATTATAATTTTTACTTTTAAATTATCAAAAGTATTCAATAAAAAGATAGCATGGCACGTATATGTGTGGTGAAAAATTATTCAAGACTGTATAATAATTATTCACTATTATATAAATAATTACCCACACATCTGTGGTGAATGAATATAATGTCATTCCACTATGATAATTTGAAATTGAAATCGCTTCTATTGCAATCTATTTTTTACTTTTGATACAAATTTTAACCTCTTTATAATCTACCATGTTTTCTGAGAAAAGATAGCATTGCACCTATAAGTATGGTGAATAATTATTCAAACCTCTATGATTAATTATTTTAGTTTGAATAATTATTTAAGACTGTATGAATAATTATTCACCACTGGGTAAACCACACCTTTCTATGACCATCTATGTGATACTAATACAATTTCACCTCTTTCTTTCTTCCTTCCATTCTATGTCATCTACGTGACACTAATAAGTTTTACCTCTTAAAAATTTTAGGCTGGGCTGCAACCAGAACATCTGTTTTGAAGCCAAACCAGAAGTTTGGTTCTTTCCCCGAATCAAATGGATCGTAAAGAAATCAAGTACTAACATCTATCTTAAAGCGCAGATGAATTCGGCAATTATGAATAAAAGAAAAGAAAAATTCAATTGACAAAATAAATTTAGGAAAATAGCGAACCGATCTTTACACACTATTAGATTACTCATTGGTGACTCCATAACATAATGTTCATGTTTCTCCTAGTAATGACTCGATCAAAGCCGCCTCCTCTTCCTGCAGGAAAAGGGGGGGAAATTCAGCTGCTATCTAATAAAATAAAATAGTAATAGAAATTCAGTGTTAACAGCAACATATATACCACTAAGGCATTAAACTCAGTTTCCTCACCTATGGCACTAATGATAGCAGGATCCTCCAAAAGCTCCTGTAATTGAACCACAAAAAGCATCAAGAGCTACTCGTGTTCGAGTCGAGTCATTCGTAGAATGCAACTATGCTAAGATTTATTATTTAAGAACGAAAACAAAATAACAAGAGTTTGTAGAATGAGGGCAGGAAAATGAAAGTAAGATACCGTAGCATCCAGCCACAACGGGCACATCACATAATCATGCCGGCTCTATAATTGAATAATTAGTAATTCTTCGTGCAACAGCTAATGTAAGAAACCTAAAAAATTTGATGCTCAAAAATATATATATCCTAACAACTAAAAGATCTAATAGGTAACCAAACATTACTAACTTGTGCAGTTATCGACTGAAGGAGACCCTAAGAGGTTTACAACACATAACTGGATGTAAGAAATTTTCGTAAACAGTATATACAGGATTCAATAATTCTTAAGCAAAGAAAGGAGATTCCTGTGATAGTCATTTTAGTGCAACTCCACCTAACAAGAGTGATCGAAGGGTCAGATGATAAAGCATGAATGTGATCTAAAAGAAAGTTGGCTTACATCGTCTGCAATTTGCAACATGCCTTTCTTATCCTGCATGCAAACAGGAAACAGAAAACAAATTTTAGAAAGACAAAAAAAAAAGGACTAACCATGCAAAAGCAAAAAAAGGAGCAAGCAGCTATATTTCAGTAAAAATAGGTATTTCATCAGTATTTTGTCCTCCTCATTATCATTATAAATATGATCACTACCTTTCAATTTTGTTTCCAATATAATGCAACCATACATTTAACATAAACTTCTATTAGCATAATTATTTTTTGTTGTCAACAATACACTTTTCGAGGTTAAATAGAGGAGACCATGAAAAGATAATACCTAATATAATAATTTTCATCTAATAACAATAGTTGATTTTTTATCTTTAGTATTCAAATTCAAAAAATCACCACTCTTCTCAACAACACACTCTTCATTCATGAACTCCATCCACAATACATGTAACTGTAATAAATGAATCCATGAAGATTTGCGAATGGATCTTTAGCACAATTTCTGTTATCTTTGTTGATATTTGTCTTGATGGCGGAAGAATAATAGCTAAGAGAAGAGAGAGGAGAGAAAAGGGGAAGAAAGAAAGAGTTGATCTGATAATGATTTAAGAGAGGAGATAGATGACCGAGAGAGGAGTGATTGGAATGGAAGAGGGAGAGAGAAATGAGTGGGGAAAAAAGTAGATTTAGGCATATACATGTGTTGAACTTCAATTTCTTGAGTTCTTAATGTTTTCTAGACAATAAGTATCATATAAGAGCGAATAATTATTCCTCTAGGCAATTTACTGATCCAAGCAGGCGACTAATATTCATCAGCTGCCTCTACAAGAATCTCATCCCCAGTAAATTGTGCTTTTAACTACAGTGCATGAATTGAGTTTTTTCGGCCATGCAAGAGAAAATAAGAAAAAAAATACCAACTATTAGATTCAAGGCATACGGAAAAACCCAAAAACTTAGAATGCAAAGAGTAGTGACCTCGAACGAGAGTTTCCATATTGCTAGTGACTTGCCCATGTGAGAATCCATTTTGATGACACTGCAAGGAAAGATTTCTTCAAGAGTAGAGATAGATGAGAGATAGAGTTCTTGAATAGAGAAGATAGAAGAGAGAGAGAGAGTTGAATGATTGAAATGAAAGAGAGGAGAGAGAAACAAGTTGGGATAAAGGAAGGATGACATGATAGCATGTACCTTCACTTTACAGGAAAAGGCAGATTTGACGAGGAGTTTGAAAAATATTTTTTTCTCCAAAATGCTATTGATCTTTCACAACCATTATATTAAAAGATTCTGATTTAATGACTATAAAAGGCCTTCAGCACAGGTTGAAAAAAAGGATATTCAACCTATTAACCAAATCGAGAGACAAGTACTACTTTTCTTTATACTTTTTACTATTGAGAAGTGTATTCTCGCTCCATTTTTTTCCTTTTTCACTCAATCTCGCTCCATTTAGTAACCATAACCATATCCTAAATATTTTTAATCAACAAATTACCCTTAATTTAAAAGTTATGATATTAAGCTAAAATCGCATAAAAATTTGCGCCTTCATCTTCTCCATTTTTTTTAGAAAGTAACGAACATTAAACTCGAAACATCTTATTTTTAGGGTTTTCTTTCTAAATAGGATCTTGAATTTTTTGGAGGATGTACTCATATGTGAAATTTGTTGAAGAAATCTAGAGACTATAACTTATGCGAATGAGATTGTCCACTGGTCTCAGATACACAGAAATTTTATTGCAAGGATTTCCCAAGGAAAAATTTTGGATGAATGGGTTGACATGAATGTTAAGAGGTGTGCTTCAGTTTTGCTGCTCGATCGTCTAGCATGAGAGGATATCTCTCGTGCTGCCAAACATAAGTTCTAGTGCTAGGAAAATTTTGTTGTAAATAATGTTTATTTTATACTACCCAATATTAATTTACTTGAGAGAAAAATTATTTTTAACTCTATACAAGAAATCGCATTAGTCAAGGGGAGAGTTAAAGGGGTATTAACCTTGACTTGTAAAAATTCTGTTTATTTGTTTAATACAGATTTCTATAAAAAAAAAAAACTTTCCTTTTTCTTTTTGTTCTTTTGTAAAGAGGGTAACTTAATCCATTAAAATTTTGTGAAATCAATTAGTTTTATTGCTATGGATACCAATAAGAACCTGCAATCGTTTATAAAGTGAGAGTATCTTTTACTGCTTGGCGAGTTAATTAGCAAAATTGCTACTCTTGAATTTGAATTTAGCTCTAACTTGATAGAAATAGCTTTCATTTTATGATTATTAATATTTTCACCTATACTCTGGACATAGTCCATAATTCTACTCAAAATCATCTAAGTGTCCAGAGTAACCATTGATAGTTTTGTGATTCCTATCCAGCCAAAAGGAACGAACCTACGACGGAGAATAGAGTAAACCAAGGAATGTTAAGCAAGATAGAGGAATTTATTTACAGTTCTCAATGATCGAAGTGGAAGAGGTGTATTAGAAAATAGAAAATAATACTTTCAAAATATCAGTAAGTAGAAAGCTGGGGACTGCATTCCAAGTGTTTATTGCAGCATCACATTCTGTGAGTATATGATTTGTAGTCTCAGTAAGAGAGGAACAAAAGTTACAATTGGGATTATCTATTATCCTTCTCTTCAAGAGCACGTAGTTATGTTTGATTATATAAACTAAATCTAATTTCGAAATAGGGTTTTCTATTCAAAACTGAATATTTTTATTTTTGTATTTAAAATAAAAATAAAAAGATATTTAATTTTGAATAAAAATAATAAAAATATTTTAAAAACCACTGCAATGTACATAATTAAATTTTATATTAATAGATTAAAATAATGTTCTTATATTATTTAAAATTGACCTTCCCAACTTTTTCCCTTTCACTAAAGAAAAATTATAGAATGCGAGAATTAAATATATAGCAACCGAAGAAACTAAAATAAGATTAAAATATGAGGCATAAAGTCATGAGTCTTCTAGTAATAATTAAAAAATATAAAATTATAATATTAATTAAAAAAGGGGGTCTAATACTTTTAGAATTACACTAAACAAATTACTCCATTAGATAAATTTCCCTGCAAGTTCTCTCCCTTCACAGTAAATGCATATCCCATTTGCCATTTTCCCGGTTTCCAATGCAAATCTCACTTTCTTCTTTGTCCCCATTCCTCACGACATAGTTAATATGCTGAACCCTTTTTTTTTTTTAGTATGTGCGTGATGCCTTCCACAACCATTATATCAGAATCTTTTGATACAATAGTTGTAAGAGACCAGGGGTATTTGGAGCAAAAGTCTGAAGCAAAAGTCTCGCCTAAATCTATTATATCAAGAAAGACAAATGTCACGTCACAGTTTATTTTTATTTTTACCAACTCTCGACTCTCTCATCTCTTCCATTCTTCAATTCTTCCATTCGCATCTCACCTCTCTCTCATATTTCTCCTCTCTTCAAATGAAGAACTCTTATCTCTTGAATAAAGCATGCATTTCGGATGGATCCCCTCGAGGTATTTTTTGTGTTTTCTTGCATGAATTGAATCTAAAAGTTGGTTTTTTTTTCTCTTGCATGGCCAAAAAAAAGGAAAAGAATGATGTTCAGTGTGAATCACAACGTACTGGGAATAAGATTCTTGCAGAATTGGTCGTTGAATATCAACTTGCGGAGTATCCAAGCGTTATTCCACATCAGATAGCTGTCTCAGCTCATCATCAATCCGATCAAGCTCCCTCTGGAGCACCCCCCCTCCTAGCGCGTAACTCAACCTTTCGTGCAGCTCTTTGTCCCTCTGCCCCATGTCTCTGCCTACAGCTATCCCATGCATCCAAGACCTTGTGGGCAGTCCACCAGCTGCAGGTGCATTGGACATCCTTCGGCGTGACGGCCATTTTTCGTAAGTAGCATATCTTGAATCAAATGAATAATTATTCTCTATACAAAAATCATTATTTATAACAATTATTCACTTTTACAATTGAATAATTATTCACATAATAATGTATAATTATCAACATAAGAGCTAATAATTATAAGAGTGAATAATTATTCACTTCGCATTTAATAAATTATTGATGACCCATATTATCTCTTACCATAAGGAGATGCATATTGCCATCTGGCCAGTTACTGGACATTTTTTAAACAAACTTGCCCAAAATGTTGTGCAAAAACTGGAGTATATGTCGCGACCAGTTAAACTCCTTTACAAATCGTAAGTCTTATAGAATGGGACAGTATACACCAAAATCAATCTTTGAAGATGCTTTCGGAGCCAAAATAGTCCCTAGAGCCAAGAGAATATAGAGCTTGGCAAAATCCTCGACTGGCAAGTTTTGTCGGGAAATTGCTTCTCGAATTTCCTCAATAGAGACATGATTCTTGGGCGACGGTGACAGACCAATAGTCTTGGCGAAGCCCGTAACCCTTTTGGAGTTGATTGCCAAGTTGGTCGAATCAATATCTTGGCCTGAGGTTCGAAACTCATACACAGTCCAAACGTCGCTCTCTGTTATTTTCAAATAATCTCCATCTTCAAGAGGGAAGACCTCTCTTGTGGGGTCATAGCTTCGGCAGAGGTGTTCTGCCATCTCTGCTTTAATGATCATCAGCTTTAATTCAACCAGGGCTTCAAAACCAGTTGATTTAATAGCATCTATCTTCGAATTGCACTAAGGATCCATCTGCAGTGCACGATTCACGTCCACAATCGGTTGTAGACAACACTTAACTTGAAATCTTTGAGGACCCATGTCTGTTAATTGTTGAAGGAGAAGAGAAGAAGAAGTATTGAGAGATAGTTTGAGAGAATTTGAGCGGTTATGTGAGCAAACAATTGATGCGGTGTGAGGCTGCGCGGTTGATAATATTCACTACTATTTACTAAAATAAATAATTATTCACTCTTATCCTGTACAGGTAAGTCAACGGTCGTGCTGTATTGAATAATTATTTACTCTTCTAATCCCCATTTAATGAACATTCATTATTCTTAAGAGAATAAGTATTTATTCTTATCATTTGTCAGCTCAGTGAATAGTATCTTCATGCCAAACGAAGCGTACTTTATTGTCGTGTCAAGAGAAGAAACGGCGGGTGTCAGGGAGTTATGATGTCTTTTTAAATTTCAAACCATCTATCAAATTTTTTGTCTTTATCCTATTAACCTTTCATTGTCCAAAATGTCCCTCATGCTTTCTAACCGTTGGATCAAAAGACAACGAATAGTAACCAATCGAACGGTGCAAAAGTCATCCGCATGTACGGAAAAAAAGTCTTTCAGCATAGTAACGGGATCACATTCTCCACATCTGCTATTAGCTCCTTTGGCATTGCATGAAGCAAGTAGTTGCAGCTCCTGCAGGTTTTGGATGCCCTGTGCAACCCCTCCACCAATTCACAGCCCGTCATATCCATCTAGCTTCTTCAGATGAGGCATTGCACCCTCCTCTTTATATGGTTACACGTCTCAATCGGTTTAGTTGCTTGAGGACTAACTCCTTCAGCTTTCGAAATCCTCCATCTTTGAAACATAATTTCTCACCTTCGTAAGCTTGATAGAGATATAGATTCACCAGGGCAACATTTGAAGGAATTCCGTTTGGTGTTCCATCAACCCGCACCTCAACAAACTTAACTCTATCAAGCCTTGAACAGAAGGTAACGATTCGGCAATTGTTCAGGTCCAAACGTCTCTATAATTATCCTGTCTTATTTTATTTGACATGTTTTACTGATACAAAATTTTATATTAAAATTTAATTATATTATAAAAATAATATAATATAATAAAAAATAAAAAATAATTATATTATAAAAATAATATATTATAATAAAAAATAAAAAATATATAAATTAATAAATATTTTATATTGAATTTAAATATATAACAATAATATATATTAAAATTAATAATTAATTAATAGTATAAAATATATTAAACTATTATTTTTATAAAAATTTTAATTATTTTAAAAGTCAAATAAAATGAAACAGGAAGTACTAGAATTGTGGACATGGATTGCTGCAGATCAAGAATTTCATCTTCGTTCACTGGCCGAACTTGTAAGAAGTGGCTTCCTTTGATATTTGATAGAATTTATATTTAAAATTTTTATTTTTTAAATTTTACAAAATTTAATTATTTATAAAAATAAAAATAAATCTTAAAATAAAAATTTTTAAATTAAAATTTAATGTAAAACTCAATTCAAATACACACGTAATCTCTATTAACTTAGTAGCTCATATTTAATAGAACCTTCCTTTTTGTTTCGAAAAATAAAAATGGAAATAGATAAAAGGAATTCAAGTCTACCAAGATGGGGCGCATAATCAATATTTTACCAATGGTCACCACTGATTGTGTGTTTATCTGTGTTTCTCTTTCTTCCTTTCTTTCTAAGGTCCTTTTCAAGAAAACATTTTACCTCTGATTTGTGGTCATCCATGTGATACTAATAAAATTTTACCTCTTTCTTTCTTTCTTTCTATGTCATCTATGTGATACTAATAAGTTTTACCCCTGACAAATTTTAGGCTGGGCTGCAACCAGAACATCTGTTTTGGGGCCAAGCCAGAAGTTTGGTTCTTTCCCCGAATCAAATGGATCGTAAAGAAATCAAGTACTAACATCCATCTAAAAGCGCAGATGAATTCAGCAATTATTAAGAAAAGAAAAGAAAATTTCAATTGACAAAATATATAAATAAATAAATTTAGGAACATAGCGATCCAAGCTTTACACACTATTAGATTACTCATTGGTGACTCCATAACATAATGTTCATGTTTCCCCTAGTAATGACTCGATCAAAGCCGCCTCCTCTTCCTGCAGAAAGGGGGGGAGGGGAATTCAGCTGCTATCTAATAAAATAAAATAGTAATAGAAATTCAGTGTTAACAGCAACATATATACCACTAAGGCATTAAACTCAGTTTCCTCATCTATGGCACTTATGATGGCAGGATCCTCCAGAAGTTCCTGTAAATGAACCACAAAAAGCATCAACTGCTACTCGTGTTCGAGTCTGAGTCATTTGTAGAATGCAACTATGCTAAGATTTATTATTTACGAACGAAAACAAAATAACAAGAGTTTGTAGAATGAGGGCAGGAAAATGAAAGTAAGATACCGTAGCATCAAGCCACAACGGGCAAATCACATAATCATGCCGGCTCTATAATTGAATAATTAGTAATTCTTCGTGCAACAGCTAATGTAAGAAACCTAAAAAATTTGATGCTCAATATATATATATATATATATATATATATATATATATCCTAACAACTAAAAGATCTAATAGGTAACCAAACATTACTAACTTGTGCAGTTATCGACTGAAGGAAACCCTAAGAGGTTTACAACACATGACTGGATGTAAGAAATTTTCGTAAACAGTATATACAGGATTCAATAATTCTTAAGCAAAGAAAGGAGATTCCTGTGATAGTCATTTTAGTGCAACTCCACCTAACAAGAGTGATCGAAGGGTCAGTTAAAGATGATAAAGCATGAATGTGATCTAAAAGAAAGTTGGCTTACATCGTCTGCAATTTGTAACATGCCTTTCCTATCCTGCATGCAAACAGGAAACAGGAAACAAATTTTAGAAAGACAAAAAAAAAAAAAAAAAAGGACCAACCATGTAAAAGCAAAAAAAGGAGCAAGCAGCTATATTTCACCCGTTAATAAGGGTCATTCTGAAGAAAATTATTATATTTGGCTTCAAAATTTTTATATTTGGATAATAATAAAAGCACTGACATGCTTGCAAAATGACTATGCTTTTGCAGTTAAAGAAAAAACTTATTCTTCACCTTGATAGCAACAAAGAGAAGGGGATCAGAAGGTGTGTAAATCATGTAGTGTGAACCATCCTGCATGACAGGAATCCAAATCAGAGAATAAACAGAAAAATATAAGCATTGATCATAAAGTCCACGACACTAGACACAATAAGTTACTAAGCATAATGTACAGTTTTAGCAAGACAAACACTGCCAACCTGATTTTTCATTTCACTAGAAAAATTAGTACCAAATTACAGTAACAATGAAGCCTTATTAATATGAAAGAAAAATACTGCTTCTCTTGACCCGGTGAAAGATAACTCTTTCCTTAATCATGTTCAAGAATTCATCAAAATTGATACAATTAAACACCCATATTCACTCCTTGGGATAGCGGGGTGGCTGTGGTCGGGGAGGGAGTCTTGGCCTTTCACAACAGTAAGAATCAAAGGAATTAGAGAATAATGTTACAGAATTCATTTGAACACATCAGAAATCTGCGGACCATTTTACTGATATCTTTAATCATAGCAGCTAGTCATATCTTCACCGAAAGCTTTAGCAACATGGGCAATTGGGATATCCACACCCAGTTTGAGGGAGAGTTAACAAAACAAATATCTTAGTATCTTAAAGTTTCAAAGGGAGACTATGCTTTTTTTTTAAAAACACTAATGACGTAAACATATTTAAACAGGAAAGCATTGGCCCAGTCTGTGTCTTTTGTTAATCATCTCTTTTGTGCCTTCTCTTTTTCTTCCTCTCAACTTCTACCATTCTTTAACTTCAGAACTTTGTTTATTAACACATGCAGGGGTATTTCCGTATTAGGGAGGAAGATATTGACCCAAGAAATTTCTCCATCTCTATGCCTTGTGCAAGTAAAAGTATTAAACCGTTACATTTGAGTGAAAATAACGATTTGTCCTACACTTATTGGAAAGCCAAGGTCCACATCACCTTTTAATGATGAAATTTTGTAAGCAACACTAAGCGTAAGATAGCAGTTAAAACAGATTAGGACAATACCGAATGGAAGCACGTGATTTCTATGCCTTCAGTTGGCAAGCCATCAACGTCTTGACCATCATCTGCATGAGTTCAACAAGTTTCTTTTAGAAATCTGCACGTCTTCCAACATAACAACTTGATATGGAATTAATAGCCATTTTCAGTATTGATGTTATCAGAAACCATAAAGGGAGATTCATCGCTGATATGAGTGACAGCACACCTGATGTACGGTAGATTTACCATGTAGTGTGATGCTTAGCATGAAAATTACACAAGACAGATCCAGGGTGGTAATCACATTTCCTTTCCCGGTTTATTCTTTTTCTGGGGAGGGAGCATAAGAAGAAAAGTTTTGCCACAGGAATCATACAACATGTAAATAATGAGGAACTTTCTGACTTAGCATCAATGCAAGCAAGAATAGAAGAACAAATTCTAAAGAAAGACATATGCAACTATTTAAATGGAAAGACTTCAATATTTCCCCTGTCAAGCTGAACTGGAAACTAAATCACATCAAAATGTGTAGGGAGCAATACGATATCATGCTAAAGTTGTCCCACTCCTGCTTAGGAACCAATAAGATATCCTAAAATGCATGCCTGGTAAACCAAAAGGATCAAGACCTTAAAGTGACTACAAACGCAAACAGACCAGATAGATGTACCAAACCAACAGTATCAAAGAATTATTAGATCAAAACAAATAAAAAACTATATGCTTTGTAATTGTTCAGTAAAAGGGGTAGGAAAGCTAGACTATCAACTAGAATTGGAAATAGGAATTTCAAGCAACTTCTTGGTAACCTGAAGTAAAAGCTGATTAGATTCGCAACAAAGAATATCAGTTCCTATATCCAGAAGTCTTGAATTGAGATTGAGAAAGGTGCAGTGGAAAAAAGGATAAATATATAAAGGATTGATATCTAAAAAGAAAAATCATGATAATGACCATCTATAAAAAATACTCTAGATAAGAAAGCAAAAGCAAAGTCTGAAATTCTTTTTACCACAAATCAATTGCTCCAAGAATCTAATCATTTCACATTATCAGTTCAATTGATATAGCAATAAATAACTACCACAATAATAACACTTAAACAAAAAATAGAAAAAAAACAAAAAATAAAAACTGGTTGCTATACCAGAAAAGTTTAGACTCTTTTGAAGGAAAAAACTTTGACAAAATCAAAAGAAAATAGCATTCAATCTGTTGAACATCATTCATCAATCCAAGAATGGCAAGTCAAACCAAACACAGACATGGTAGATGAAGGCAGCTATGGAGCTTCAACAAGGTTAAAACTTAAAACATTATATCGCAAAATAAGAATATTGCCTGTCCGAAATTCAAATATGTCATCCTCTGTATAGCAAAATCCTCCTCGAGCTGTATAACAGAATCTGATTGGAAGATATAGAACAAATTTAAACCAGTAAGAGTCAGTGAAATTTAAGGAAACAAGAAAATACCATTACTTCTTTGATGCAGAAATGAAAAGATTCAGAAATTAGGAAATACATTTATCTTACCCACTATATACAAGATGCATGTGTATCTTCGCAAGGGCGTAGGCTGCTGTAGGGAGAATAGCTTCAACTTCTTCATCACTGACCTACAAAGCGGGAAATCATGGAATTGAATCAGGGCTAACCTGAAAACAAGAACATAGAAAAGGTAGAGCAGTGAAGAAGACATTGTTATCTGTTGTCAGCAGAGAATGTTGACGAAATTTATGTGAATAGCATTAAGAACCAAGACAAATGACTCCTCCAAACATCAATTGCAATTAATTACCAATTTTAACAAAACCAAGTATAGAGCAATAACAAATATATCAACTCAGTAACCTACAAAATACTTTGACGGAGTTTAAGACCTTGACTAGAGCATAGTTTAGAGAAACCACAGCATATTAAGGATTCTTGTGCATCCAATGCGGCTAAGCTAATATGCTTAGGAAACAAAAAAATAAATGGAAAGAAGTCAGTATGTCAATCACTCCAAAAATACTAGAAGAAATATTTATTCTGCTTCCATAATTAAATAGAATCATTTGTAGATCAAAAACTCCTAAACTCAGAAATAGTGACAGTGTTCCTGTATCATAGAGCAAGATTTCTCATATATACATACAGACATTCAGGATATGCAATTAAAGATTACATGTCTGACCTTAAGACCCAGCCCTGTTTACACCAGCATTGGGACATCAACATATAGGGTAAAATTTATTTAAAAATTTTACTGCCTTCATCCGAAATTGAATGTCCACATTTCCTTTTTAGGATGTCCAAAATTGAATGTCCATTTTGTTAAAATAGTCATATATTTTATTAACACTTCCATTAAGAACCTCCTTAATTTAAGGGAATTAAGCTTCACTAAAACAATGGTCCCACCACTAACCTCTTTGGCTCTCATGATTTAAGGGATTGAGGGCATATTTGGATTGGGTTTCATCCAAAACCCAATGCACTTGGGTGCCACATCTCCTCTCACAAAAAATTCACTTTTACGAAACTCAAGACAAAAAATCTCAAATCTAAACTCAATCCAAATACACCCTTAAGTTTTACATGAGTCCCACCACTAGCCTCTTTAATTAATGAGGATACCGTAGTAATTTACTTATAGTCACACTACTCTCTTTAATTAATGAGGATACCATAGTAATTTACTTATAGTCACACTACTCTCCTTAATTTTTATGTCAAGTTAAAATAGGACATTCAATTTTGGATGAAATGAGTAATTAATAAAAAGAAGAAAAACCCCACAGGCCACATATAATGTGTCCATGAGTGTTAAGACAGTTCAAAATCACAAACCTTAGTCTCCAACATGACCAGTGGAAGCCCAAACAGAAACACAAATATCTACTTAGAGTAGCAACAAGACAAGTTTGGCAGTAACAACTCACAACTCTGAATCTTCTCTTTCCACAAGCTAAAGGATTCTTTCTTTGTTTTATAGAGTTACCTAAGTTAAGACTTCATGCGCAGGCTTTTACCTGAGAAATAGAACCTACAACAAAAGATTAAAATAAAATCCAGATGGGAACTTATTGGTGCTAAGCTTCTGAACTGCTTGGTCATATTAACAGATAAAAGCTTCTTCTACACATAATTTTCATTTCAACCGTGAAACACTACTGCCCATTGCAATTGTAGCATCAAATTCCAGTTAGAAGGAACAAGATGTAAAAGCAGCTGAAATATAAAAAGTTGTCAATGCCATGAACCCTATCTCAACTGAAATAGTGGAGGAGTTAATTTCAAGCGCTCAAGCATTCCAGGATACATCATATCAAGATCTCTCAGCTCCCTCCTACCACCCCTACAAAATGCCCCTCTTAAAAACTTCCTTGATCAGCTGAACAATCAATAAGACAATGAACAGTCCCCATCTCATACAATTAATCTTACTGTTGCACATTCAGTACTCAACTGTGATACGTCTAGAATGAATTGAAAAAGGCCCTTTGCTTCAGGTAATGGGCAACATTTTGTCAAAGTAGAGTAGCAGTTTCAACAAGAAATAGAAGGGAAATAAGAAAAGAGAAAAACAAAAACAAAAGCATAGCCATTGAGAATTTCTTTCAAACTATTTATCATGACTATCTAACACATCAGATTAATAAAATTGGAAAAAGTATCTTGTTACTGATTCTGGAAGGAAGACATACAGCAGACCATCCTTCAACGTTTGTGCTCTTCAAAATCTGAACAGGCCTGCAGCAAATCTATTACTGATACAATTTCAGGAAGAAGGACAACATCTTTAAACTAGTCAAGAAATATTTAACCATAGCTCTGTAGTTCCCACTTACGTATCAACAGGGCAGAGCAGCATACATTCATTCCCTTGTGCATTTCTAAATATCCGCCTGATGATGCACTCTAAAGGGAAGTTATTGGTGGGATCAACCTGTTAGTAAGTTCCTTTAGCACGACCCATAATCAGATGTAGAAAGATAAAGCATAGGCACTGAAATTAAGAAAAATCTAAATAACAAAAGCAAAGAAGAACAAGAAGAGGAAGAATCAGGCTGATATAAGAGAATAACATGATTGAGTGAGACAAATAGGAGCAAAACCTTCTCAGGGAATAACAATAAGGGTACTGAAAGTAGAGCATAACAGATAAAACACATGCAAAGCCTGGACTAGTAAAGAAAAAGAAAGTCATATTAGGATTAGCATCTTCTAATGCAATTTAAACTGAGTAGATTGTACATTAATATAATGATTTTCACAGAAGAGAAAACATCTTAAGTATTTTTTAGCCATTTCAGAAAATTAAAATCTTAGGGATAACATCTGTCAGTAGCAAGCTCTCATATTCTTTTCAAGTGACCTACAGAGCTTGGAAAGTAAACGGCAAAAAGGTAATGCTAAGAGGAAATGATGGGCTGACATAAATTATCAAGCTAATACTTTCTACCTTGAAATGAGGGAGCATGAATACCACGTATCTTTCTAGGATACCAGAAATTCGCTCTTGCTTCCAGCCCCAACGCCTATCTGCCTTCTCCATTAAGATTACTATCTACCACTCCAAGATTCACGATCTACATATTCTACTAATCTTTATCTGATACTTTCAGTAAATATCAAAGAACATGTAGTAGTACTTTAATTATCAAGAAAAGAGGAAGCAAAAAATTATTAACCTTTCTCCCACCTCCCAACCCATCCAAGAAGCAAGCAACAGCCTCCCCAATGTCCAATAAAAGAAAAGAAAAAGAATGAAAAAAAACCCAGAATTTAATTCTTTTCTTGTCTTCTTCACTATCATTATTATTACAAATATTGTCGTTGCAGAGCCCAATTGCCCAACGTAAAGTATAGCAACTTCGGAAGGAGAAATTGGTCTCAGTTTCTTTATTACCTAAAGAATCATCCTCTCAGCTCTCAGAAGTGCTTAAAAAAGAGCAACTTTATGAGTAAAAGCTAACAAGCGGATACACATAAATTACTAGTAATTTCTTTCTTTATCAAGACAAACATGAAATTCCTTTACTAAGGGGTGAAAAGAGCAATTGGAAACTCACAATTGTAGCTATCCTCTTGTTGGAAGCCATGAGAACTCTGCCTTGTTCATCCAATACAAAACCAGCTGGCGGCTTTGGCAGGTGCAAAGGCTGGTAACCATTAAACTGTGACTGTGAAGAAATTCCTATATCTTCGACAATCTCAACATCATTATTTACACTAATTCTGTTGTCAGGCTTCTTTTTCTTCTTGGAATTCGCTGTGGGGCGTTTCTTCACCGGCCCACTCGGCGGCTTCGAGGCCGCAGAGCAAGAAACCGACCTCGACGATGAGGGACCGCTGTCGGGAAGTGCGAAGGAGATGAAGTTGAGCTGCGGCTGAGAATGAGAGCTCTGGGTGATTGTGAACGGAGTTGAAGCTGCTGTTGACGCAGTTGAAATGGTTGAGAAGGCCATTTCCCCGACCTTCGGATTGGTTTCGCTACTTCGTTTCTGATGGCTCCTTGCCGCTGTTTGGTCCGACGATACGCTTTATTAATTAACTTTATATACTTCAGACGGAATATAAATTTAGAATTTTTTTTAAAACTAAAAATTGATTTTAAGGTGTTTTTAATTGTCTATATTTAATACTAATAATATTAAATATTTTTCCTATTTTCTCTTTCTCTAACTAAAATAACAACCATAATATAGTTTGTTTATCCAAAATAGGAAATTTTCCGTATTTATAAAATTTGAAATTAAAAAGACTTTTCTATCCTTCTTTTTATAGGGTTTAAAACAATCATTTTTCTTTCGACTTTTTTCTTAATAGATTTTTTAAACTATTGTGTTAATTAAAGAAGGATAAGTTGAAAGAAAATTTTTAATTTTATTTGGAAATGATGAATGTGGCTAATATTTTAAAATAAAAATAATAATTATATTATACTTTTATTCTAAAATAGAGGGACATCTTAACAAGTTTTAACGAATTTCTTACGAAAATATATTTTAAAATAGAAAAATTGTCACCGTTTTTCACCGCAATTCTTTTAAATAAAAATAAAAATGAAACATTCGTGGGAAAATTGTTGCAAAAGAGCCACCAATTTCCCATGGGAACTTATACAATTTAATTAAAAAAGAAACAAAATCCGTCGAAATCATGGCAAATTAGCCACAGATTTCCCACCAAATCTTTTCTAATTAAAAAATTACGTGTGAAAACTGTAGAAAATATCCCTGGATTTCCCATGAAAACTTTTTCAAATTAATGAAAAATGAAATACAAAATTTGTGGGAAAGCAGGGGCAAAATGGTCACAGTTTTTCTGCTGAATTTTTTTTAAATAAAAATAACAAAAAATCTGTAAAAATAGCCACAAATTTCTCATGGAAACTTTTTCAAATTAATGAAAAGAAAAATACAAAATCTGTGCAAAATACTCACGAATTTCCCACGAAAGCTTTTCCAAATTAATGAAAAAAATACAAGATCAGTGAGAAATCATGCCTAATTTGCAACAAATTTCCCATGAAAAAATTTTAAATTAATTAAAAATTAAAATTACAATCCGTGTGAAAATATTAAAAACATAATCAAGAATTTCCCATGAAACCTGTTGGTCCCGACAATGTTTAAGAGGGTAGTGAATTAGACATTTAAAAAATATTGACCTATTAAAAACATAATTAAAAATATAAAAATTAAAAAACTACTAGCTAGTTGATAAAACAAAAAATGAAATCCAGTTTGAGTATCAAGCGAATTTTTCTTTGGTCGAGCTACTTCACTGTAACATTAGCTTGTGTATTGTTGAGTGATTTTTCCAAGACTCAATATGCAACTTTCCATTATTTTGGAGGATGTATAAAAATGAATAACCAAGTTGATCAATGCACTTCAAAAATGGTTTCAAAAAGTTATCAACCTAATTGACACTTTGAAAGACACTTTCTTGTGATGTTGTTAGAATAATAGTTTGAGCATGTCTTTCCATTATGTGGAGAGTATGCATTGAACATAATCATTTTTCAAAAAATATGTTTGTAAAATAAAGAGTAAATGACAGTAAACCAAGCAAACAATCAAAGTTAAGCAAAGCAAAAATGAAAAGAGACACAAGCATTTTTATAGTAGTTTGGCAATATACATACATCCACTCCTTGATAATCTTATCTCAAGTATTTTTACTAACCTAATCTATTTCACAATAAAGATCAAACCATAAAACCATAAGTATCTTATACCCAAAAAACTCTTAAGTTGTACCTACTAGTTGTACAAATAGATCTAGCAACTATCATCACTAGTTTTACAATAGATCTAGCAACTATCTCTAAATGTTCAATAGATCTAGTAACTATTTTCCACCCAAGAACTTCCTGAACCTTGGTGGCACAAGTTTACAACCAACACTTGTGAAGCGCAAAAAGATGAGATGAAAAAGATAGAAGCTTTCACTTGCTTCTAATAACAGCTCACACTTTGCTGCACGGCAGTGTGTCTCCTTGTCAGATTTTAGTTTTTCTACAATCAGTTTGAAGAACTCATTACTTCTTTGAGAAACACACTCTTCGCTCATTCTCTTGAAGACTTAAGGGTTCAAAATGTTATATTTATAGCATATACAATATCCTATAAAAAGACAGCTAGATTCTTTTAGAAAGACAGCTTGTTCCTTTTATCTCAAAAACTAGTTCAAAACACTTTTTTACCATATTTGTATAAGTCAAAAAAGTTGAATTACTTTTGAAAAAAGTAATTTTAGCTAGTTGTAAAGTTGAAAAAGTAATTCTGACTAACTGTAAAAGCGTACTGATGCGTCGTCAGGTGTACAGTGATAAGTCGCTGTCATGCTCCTCAAGATTCTACATTCTGGTAAGAGTAGCTTGACACAAGTGCAATTAGCTTGATAGTTTTGCACATAGCTTGATACAATGATCACAGCAGAAAGCACTTTATTTTTTTCTTGAAAAGTTTGCAGATGCAGTTTTGAGTAAAAACTTTTGAGGCATATTTTTAAGACTAAAAACTTTGGTTTTGACTAAAGTGTACATTGGGACCTATTATCTCAAACCAATTCTTAACAAGAATAATAAAAATATATACCAATAAATGTATGTTGCTTGACTTGGACTTGTACGGCTTCATCATGATCATTCAAGATTTATTCTGAAATTATCTCAACAAATATTTATTAGATTACTTAAAATATGTTTTGTCAGTCATCAAAACTAGAAGGTTATACCATTGAGTCAACAAAACCTTACTTTCAAATTTTAAATTTTAATTATGTGGGTAATCACAGTAAGTGAGATTTAAATATCTTAGAAGAAAATTTTGGCACAGATCTAAAAGGGATTATTAATCCTCTATGAAAGTAGTTTGGATTTTATTGATTAATATTTATTAATTCTGAAATAGTGAAACAATCAAAAAAATTAATAGGACTGTTAAGTAAATAGAAATATTTGAATATTGTGTTGTTGTTTGCACTACATCATTACATTGAGTATAGACCATTTTGGGCATAAATACACCTTATTGCATCCTCACAGTTATTACAAGACTAAAACCACAAATTTTTGATATCTACGTTGTTCATATAAATAACTATTCGAAAATATTTGTCTTGAACCAAAAATAAAATTAAATAATTATATAGAATAAATAAGATTTTATATATGAAATTGGATGACTTAGAATATTACTTGATAATCAAATATTTGAATTTGCTTTGTCCTTGATATCAGTAACCACTTTGAAATAGAGAAATGAGCACTCATCATCCATCTAGTAAATATCTTTGCACAATAATCTTTATTAAACTTAAATAAACAATAACATTTATAAGAGATAGAATTAATTACAATAAATGAATAACTATACGACTTACTAGCACTTAATAACACTGGAAAATTTCAAATCTAAGTTGATATATAACTCGCATGATGAATTTTTGCACAAGGATGGTCTTGTATACATAAATTAATTATTTTGAATTTCAACCATTTTATATATAGCAATTCTGAGAAAATTATTTTTAGTACTATACCTTAAAAACTATTCACTGCGATTCCATATGCCAATAGAATTGTGTTTTCATTTACTGTTTTGCATAACTTCTCCCCATCGTCAATAGAAAACTTTCCCCATAGTGTTAATCTAACAACTATCATACTATTTTAATAAAAATTTAATTAAAAATAAATCAGCTAAATTTAAATTGAATTATTTATGGCCTTACATATGAACTAAATTAATTAACCGTAACTTATTTACTGTTTTGCATAACTTCTCCCCATCGTCAATAGAAAACTTTCCCCATAGTGTTAATCTAACAACTATCATACTATTTTAATAAAAATTTAATTAAAAATAAATCAGCTAAATTTAAATTGAATTATTTATGGCCTTACATATGAACTAAATTAATTAACCGTAACTTATTTATATCAAGTAGCAACATTTTACGCTTCAACATCCGCTTGAAATCTGATAACTCTTGTTAACATAAGTTACCAATTGAACTACATTTGTAATATAAATATTTAAATTAAATAACATATTATAATTAAAGAAATTATAATGTGAGATTGATAGGAATACTAAAGGAATTACCTATTAAAGTTGAACTGTGTCCATAGAGCTTGCTATATCTTGGAATTTGATCAAGTTGTATTTGTATCTTTACAATCATCAAGAACATTTATAATATTTAGTTGTTGTATTGAAAGTAAATAACAACTAATATTTAGAATTAATGATTTTATTTTTCTCTTCTAATAGACAGATGTAACACGACCTTCAAATAAGTGTAGATTAAAAATAACAATAACATGAAGACCATGTATACTACCTTACATAGCAAATCGCAACATAATTGATATATTAGTCTACATTAAGCATACAAACTTTAGAATTTTTAAAAACATATTGCCTTTCTTAAATCTTTATCGATGAGTATCATCTCGATTAATTCGTGGGTCATGCTTAAATCTATAAGTTGAAACAATCAAACTTCAATCACATAAATTAATTGTACGTATCTATCTAACACTTGCAAATTATAATACACATGAAACAAAATTGATTGATTTAAATAGTGAAAATATGTCAATGACATTTTGGTCATTTGGCACTTAATTTGACTGAAATGCCCCTGGCACTTAATTATAAAAGCATTGAAGTCCGATAATAAGATAGTTATATTAAGTGACTATGAGGCATTACCCAAGTGGCAAGTGCTGAACCCTCCTATCTAGAGGTTGACTGTTCAACTCTTGTTTAGTGCATGATTTACTGGTATTTTTAATAGGACCAATTTTCTTCTTTATTAAGGCTTGTAACTTTGTACTATAATTGATTATAAATTGTCTTCTTCACCAATAGTACGGCACTTCTTGTACTAAAAAAAGAAAAGAGAAATAAACTATACCTACTTTTCAACTATTTTGGTTTTTCTCTTTTTAACCAAAAACTTTTATTTTAGCTTTAACAACTATATCTATCAAATTATAAATGTTGTGGCTAAATTTGATAAAAGGAGTCACGCTATAAGTACGTGCTATAATCTTTAAAGATAATTTTATCTATTCATGACTTAGAAGGAGGAGGAATAGAGAAAAATGACTTAAAAGTTAAGTAAATGCTATTTTATTGCTGATTTATTTTTTACCCATAGGTTTGGATAATATGAAAGATGGAAGGAAAGTCATGAATGGACAAAATTATCGTTGAAAATGATGATTCATGCTTGTAGCATGATCTTTTTGTCGAAATCCACTGCGATATTAAAAATTTGACAGATTTAGTTATTTGAAAAAGTTCATGTACATAAAAAGTTAAAATAAAAGTTTTTGGTTAAGAAAAGAAAAGCCATAATAGTTGAAGAGTAAGTATCATTAACGCACAACAAACAAATATCATTAACAAAAGAACTAATAAGAATGCAGAAGATTCATTAATGTAAAATAAATTGCGAATAATAAGCACATGTAAATCAAATTCTTCTATTTAATACATAAAAAATTAAGAACATCTTGGTAGACAATATTTTTCATAAGGTCCAATGGCTGTCCATCCTTATTAACAATTAATATTTTTTATCCTAAAAAAGAAATTATATGGGATAATGCAACATAAGGTTGACCCTAAGAGAATATAAGATTTGGAAGATAAACCCCAAATATTCTTCAATGTTTGATTCTGGCTTTTATTCATAGTCATTGTGAATGCCACTTTAATGTGAAATTATCTTCTCTTAATAGGAAAAAGGCTATGCACAATCTATATAGCATCAAAGAAATGCAAGGTATGAGAACAAAATCCCAAATACTAGATCTCGTTATTAGTTTCACCTCAAGAATTTTATCTCCTGTCTTGAATATGGTTAATCTAGTTCCATTGCACAAACCGTCAACTTGATTTAGATTTCTCATATACGTGATATAACTAAAGCTTAGTTTGGTCGTCATATTGCATTTTACTCTTGCGCAGTCAACTTTTTTTTACTTTTGCAACATAATGACGCATTACCATAATGCCTTCAGCTATTGACTCATTACAATAATATGTTCATATATTATTATTTCTCTCTTGCACAGTCAATTTTTTGTTGACTTTTTATGAGACTTTTATCTTGAATGATGCATTATAATAATGCACACATTTTGTTTTGCCTTGATAATGTGTTGTCGCCCTTGTGGGGGACCTACAAGGGCCAAGTGAATGCATAATGATTATGAGCCCATGATTTTTTTTAACTTTTTCACCAATTAACGCATTATGGTAGTGCATTCATGTTTTGTGATATCTGCCACAAAAACCACATCATCATGATGCATTTCCTTCTTTTGAGAACCAAAGTTACATAAATGAACACAATATCATTTTGGGTTCACACTGTGTATCCTCTGTTTTCAGGGGAGAAGTTTCTGGAGAATTCTCTAGTATTCTTCTTCCATATCGCTATCCTTCCCCTCTGTATCCACCAATCTCCTCTCTCTTTCTCTCCCCACCGATTTTCTTCCCATCCAGCCCTTCCATTCTTTTAGACCCTTTTCTTCTTTCTCTATTTCCCCTACTTCTCTCTCTTTCACAACAACTCCATTCCTTCACTTCCCTCTCCACTAAATGAACTAAGAAAATATTCATTAGAGCTACTCCGATAGGGGTTTTCATTCACTTTGTTGTTCTTTGCATTGATGTAAGTTCTAAAGAAATTTCCCTCTTAGCTTTTTTTCCAATTGAAAAGTTGCAAATGTTTTGCCCTCAATACTTTGAGTTATGGTGTTTCTGTTTAATTTTTTTCCCCATTGAAATATTGCAACCTTTTTACCCTTAATGCTTTGTGTTATGGTGTTTCTGTTCATTTCTTTTTTCATACTGGTGACAATAATCTTAATAAATATTTTCCCCTTCATCTTTTTTATTTGGAATTTAAAAGTGTTTTTCTATCAATCTCGGTTTGGTTTTTCTCTATGAAAGAAGGACTTTGGATTGTTTTCTATATTTGTTTCTTCTGTGTACTTAATTGTTAAATTTGAAAGAAACTTATTGGGTTAATTGTTAGTTTTATTTATTGATAATTCTATTTTTAGCCTGCTTGAGGTAACTTTGCCTTTGTTTTATTTCTAATACTAAAATTTAGGTGCCTTATTAAAGATATGACTTTTATAAAAGGACTATCATGATGAGAAGACATGTTAGGTGATTATTCTTTTTTATTCCCAATACTCTTTCATTTTTTTGTAACAATTTTCTAAATTTTTTTATTTCAGGTAGGTTGTAAAAGGGAATATTCAAGAAAACAATAGTACATGCAAAATAGTAACTCATAAATCACTACTTTATTTCCATGCAAAATATTTTTTGCTTTATTTTGAATCAATTTATAGTCATTGATTCATATACATTATATGAATGTAAATTATAACTCGTCTTATTCCTTTGTGAATGTAAATTGTTTAGATTGAGAAATGTGTTTATTTTGACAATTGAATATTGAACTAATGTTGGTGTCACTTTTAATAGACATGGAGCTAGATACCTTTGGTTTTCTTGCTTCTAAGTGGTTTTGTTACTTTTCTTACTTCAATGTTCATCAACCTCTACACTTAATTCATTCCACTTTCCACTTTGGATATGGAACCACTAGTGCTTGTAGAGATCCTCCTTTGGCATCTCAAGCAAATGCCTTCTGACCCATCCGTATTGCTTTACTGACCTTATCAATTCTACAGTGCTCATATTCAACATTGTAAATTTGTGCAATGTGTCTGTGTAGTGCATTCTTTTTTTTGGTTGTTAACAAGGAATTTGTGGCCTTCCTTTCTAAATTATCATTTTATTTGTCATATTTTTCAGATATTGTAAATGTATAACTTATTATAGGAAGAAAGGATTCTTTATTTTTTCGATTGCATGATCCTCAACCTTACTTGTCCATGGGTTCTCTCTAGGTGACAACTTGCCTATCTTTGTCTTCAAACTTCTCTGCTGACAGGATCTATAGGTTTCTATCTGCAGGCTTGGGTTTCTTTCAACGCATGGTAACTTGTTTTCACTACTCTGTGCTTCTTGTTATGCCAAAAGTTTTAATTTTGTGGAACAAGTAATTGAATGGAATCGTTAAGGCATCAACAAGGTTGGCAAAGCCCATCCATATCCTTTTGGTATTCTCATGTTCAAGTTAATCTCATGCTACTTTGAATATTGTATTGGCTTCAATACCAAGCTGCATAAAATGCTCTTTACTCGTTGGATATTTTCTTTTACTGTTGTAAATTAAAAACATTTGGAAATCTGTTAAATTCCTACTTCACATCCAAGTTTCATTAGGCATCATTGTTCTTAGTTTAGACAACTATATGGGCACTCAGGGAGCAATAAATTACCTTTCTTACACGGCGTTGTGTCTCATTTTCAGATTTCAGTTTTTCTGCAATCAGCTTGAAGAACTCATAACTTCTTTGAGAAACACACTCTTCGCTCATTCTCTTGAAGACTTAAGGGTGCAAAATGTTATATTTATATCATATACAATATCCTATAAAAAGATAAAAGATAATTTAGTGAAATGGTTCTTTGGTCAATTTTTGTTCAAAGGTTAAAAAAATTCTTTTTTAGGAAAATTAACTTTATGTAAAGTATAGGTGAACATGTGAACTTCAGTTGTCCTAACTTGATTCTTTCACTGAAAGACAACTTGTTCCTTTTATATCAAAAACTAGTTAAAAATACTTTTTTTGCCATATTTGTGTAAGTAAAAAAAGTTAAAGCTTGACTACTTTTGAAAAAGCAATTTTAGCTAGTTGTAAAGTTAAAAAAGTGATTTTAACTAACTGTAAAGCCGCACTGACGCGTCGTCAGGTGTACAGTGATTAGTCTCTGTCATGATGACTCGTCTTAAGATTCTACATTCTAATAAGAGTAGCTTGACGCAAGCGCAACTAACTTGATAGTTTTGCACATAGCTTGATACAATGATCACAACAGAAAACACTTTATCTTTTTTTTGAAAAGTTTTCAGATGCAGTTTTGAGTAAAAACTTTTGAGGCATATTTTTAAGACTGAAAACCTTGGTTTTGACTAAAGCACACATTGAGGCATATTATCTCAAACCAATTCTTAACAAGAATAATAAAAATATATATTAATAAATGTACACTGCTCGATACTTGGACCTGTATGGCTTCATCATGATCATTCAAGATTTATTCTGAAATTATCTCAATAAATATTTATTAGATTACTTAAAATATATTTTGTTGGTTATCAAAACTAGAATGTTGTACCATTGAGTCAACAAAACCTTACTTTCAAATTTTAAATTTTAATTATGTGGGTAATTCTTAGCTAATTAGCTACAAATAGTCACAGTGAGTGATAATTAAATATCTTAGAAGAAAATTTTGGCGCTGATCTAAAAGGAATTATTAATTCTCTATGAAAGTAGTTTGGATTTTATTGATTAATATTTATTAATTCTGAAATAGTGAAACAATCAAAAAAATTAATAGGACTGTTAAGTAAATAGAAATATTTGATTATTGTGGTGTTGTTTGCACTACATCATTACATTGAGTATAGACCATTTTGGGCATAAATAAACCTTATTGCATCCTCACAGTTATTACAAGACTAAAACCACAAATTTTTGGAATCTACGTTGTTCATATAAATAACTATTCGAAAATATTTGTCTTGAACTAAAAATAAAAATAAATAATTATATAAAATAAATAAGATTATATATGAAATTGGTTGACTTAAAATATTACTTGATAATCAGATATCTGAATTTGCTTTGTCCTTGATATCAGTAACAACTTTGAAATAGAAAAGTGAGCACTCATCATCCATCTAGTAAATATCATTGCATAATAATCTTCATTAAACTTAAATAAACAATAACATTTATAAGAGATAGAATTAAATTACAATAAATGAATAACTATACGACTTACTAGCACTTAATAACACTGGAAAATTTCAAATTCGAGTTGGTATATAACTCGCATGATGAATTTTTGCACAAGGATGGTCTTGTATACATAAATTAATTATTTTGAATTTCAACCATTTTATATATAGTAATTCGGTGAAAATTATTTTTAGTACTATACCTTAAAAACTATTCACTGCGATTCCATATGCCAATAGAATTGTGTTTTCATTTACTGTTTTGCATAACTTCTCCCCATCATCATTAAAAAACTTTCCCCATAATGTTAATCTAACAACTATCACACTATTTTAATAAAAATAAATTAAAAATAAATCAGCTAAATTTAAATTGAATTGTTTATGGCCTTACATATGAATTAAATTAATTAACGATAACTTATTTCTATCAAGTAGCAACATTTTACGCTTCAACATCCGCTTGAAGTCTGATAACTCTTGTTGACAAAAGTTACCAATTGAACTACATTTGTAATATAAATATTTAAATTAAATAACATATTATAATTTAAGAAATTATAATATGAGATTAATAGGAATACTGAAGGAATTACCTATTAAAGTTGAATTGTGTCGACAGAGCTTGCTATATCTTGGAATTTGATCAAGTTGTATTTTACAATAATCAAGAACATTTACAATATTTAGTTGTTGTATTTAAAATAAACAACAACTAATATTTATAATTAATGATTTTATTTTTCTCTTCTACTAGTAGCACACTATACAGATGTAACGCGACATTCAAATAAGTGTAGATTAAAAATAACAATAACATGAAGACCATGTATACTATCTTACATAGCATACAACCCTTAGAATTTTTAATAACATATTGCTTTTCTTAAATCTTTATCGATGAGTATCATCTCGATTAATTCGTGAGTCATGCTTAAATCTATAAGTTGAAACAATCAAACTTCAATCACATAAATCAATTGTACGTATCTATCTAACACTTGCAAATTATAATACACATGAAACAAATTTTATTGATTTAAATAGTGAAAATATGTCAATGACATTTTGGTCATTTGGCACTTAATTTGACTGAAATGCCCCTGGCACTTAATTATAAAAGCATTGAAGTCCGGTAATAAGATAGTTATAGTAAGTGACCATGAGGCCTTACCCAAGTGGCAAGTGCTGAACCCTCCCAACTAGAGGTTGGGTGTTTGAGTCCTATTTAGTGCATGATTTACTGGCTTATAACTTCATACTACAATTGATTATAAATTGTTTTCTTCACCGATAGCACGTCACTTCTTGTACTAAAAAAAAAAGATAAGAAAAATTAGATATGTCAACTCTTCAACTATTTTAAGTTTTCTCTTCTTAACCAAAAATTTTTATTTTAACTTTTTATATACATGAACTTTTTTCAAACAACTATATCTATCAAATTATAAATGTTTTGGCTGAATTTGATAGAAAGAGTCACACTATAAGCACTTGTTACAATTTTTAAGGATAATTTTATATATTCTTGACTTAGAAGGAGGAGGAATAGAGAAAATGGCTTAATAGTTAAGTAAATACTATTTTATTGCTAATTTATTTTTTACCCATAAGTTTGGATAATATGAAAGAATGGAAGAAAGTTATGAATAGACAAAATTATCGTTGAAAATGATGATCCATGCTTGTAGTATGACTCTTTTTTTCGAAAACTCTTTTTTTCAAAATCTATCGCGACATTAAAAATTTGACAAATATATTTGTTTGAAAAAAGTTCATACAAATAAAAAATTAAAAAAATTTGGTTAAGAAGAGAAAAGCCATAATAGTTGAAGGGTAATTATAGCTAGTTTCTCAAAAGATAAGTATATTAAGTCCAAATTCTTATAAATAATTATATAATTGAAAAATATAATAGAAGTAAATGAAAGTATATCATATAAATATACGAGTTATTTTATTAAGGCTAGTAACTTTGTACTATAACTTATTATGAATTCTTCACCAATAATGTGACACTTCCTGTACTAAAAAAAGACAATTATATTAAGTGTAAATGCTTATAAATAAATATACAATTGAAAAATGTAATACAAGTAATGAAAGTATATAATATAAACATACGAGTCATTTTAATTGGATTGTTGGAAAAAAGGGAGAAAGTAATAAAATAAAAATTTAGTTAAATGGATACAGAGAGAGGAATATATACATTTCAAGATACAAATTAAAATTGCAACGCACGACAAACAAATATCATTAACAAAAGAACGAATAAGAATGCAGAAGATTCATTAATGTAAAATAAATTGCGAATGATAAGCACATGTAAATCAAATTCTTCTATTTAATACATCAAAAATCAAGAACATCTTGGTAAACAATATTTTTCATATGGTCCAATGGCTGGCCATCCTTATTAACAATTAATATTTTTTATCCTAAAAGAGAAATCATATGCGATAATGCAACATAAAGCTGACCCTGAGAGAACATAAGATTTGGAAGATAAACTCCAAATATTCTTCGATATTTGATTCTGACTTTTATTTATAGTCATTGTGAATGCCACTTTAATGTGAAATTATCTTCTCGTAACAGGAAAAAGGGTATGCACAATCTATATAGCATCAAAGAAATGCAAGGTATAAGAACAAAATCTCAAATATTAGATCCAGTTATTAATTTCACCACAAGAATTTTATCTCCTATCTTGAATATGGTTAATCTAGTTCCATTGCATGAACCATCAACCTGATTTAGATTTCTCATATAAGTGATATAACTAAAGCTCAGTTTGATCGTTGTCATTGCATTTTACTCTTGCGCAGTCAAGTTTTTTTTTTTACTTTTGCAACATAATGATGCAATACCATAATATGTTCAGTTATTGACTCATTACAATAATATGTTGATATACTATTATTTCTTTCTTGCATAGTCAATTTTTTTACTTTTTATGAGAATTTTATCCTGAATGATGCATTATAATAATGTAAACATTTTGCATTGCCTTGATGACCCATAATCATAATGTGTTGTTGCCCTTGTGGGGGAACTAAAATGGCCAAGTGAATGCATAACGATCATGAGCTCATCATTTTTTAACTTTTTCACTAATTAACGCATAATGGTAGTGCGTCCATGTGTTGTGATATCTGCCACAAAAATCACATTATCATGATGCATTTCCTTCTTTTGAGAAAAAAACATTACATAAATGAACATAATATCATTTTGGGTTCACACTATGTATCCTCTGTTTTCAGGGGAGAAGTTTTTGGAGAACTCTCTTGTATTCTTCTTCCATATCGCTAATCTGCCCCTCTATGTCCACCAATCTCCTCTCTCTTTCTCTCCCCACCAATTTTCTTCCCATCCAGCCCTTCCATTTTTCTAGAGCCTCTTCTCTTTCTCTGTTTCCCCATCTTCTCTCTCTTTCGCAACATCCATTCATTTGCTTTCCTCTCCACTAATTGAACTAAGAAAATATTCATCAGAGCTACTCCGATAGGTGTTTCATTCACTTTGTTGTTCTTTGCATTGAGGTAAGTTCTAAAGAAATTTCCCTCTCTGATTTTTTCCAATTGAAAAGTTGCAAATTTTTTGCCCACAATACTCTGAGTTATGGTGTTTCTGTTTAATTTTCCCCCCATTGAAATATTGCAACCTTTTTACCCTTAATGCTTTGTGTTATGGTGTTTCTGTTCAATTCTTTTCTTCATACCTTTTTACCCTTCTGACCCACCTGTATTGCTTTACTGACCTTATCAATTTTACAGTGCTCATATTTAACATTGTAAATTTGTGCAATGTGTCTGCGTAGTGCATTCTTTTTTTGGTTGTTAACAAGGAATTTGCGGCCTTCCTTTCTAAATTATCACTTTATTTGTCATATTGTTTAGATATTGTAAATGTATAACTTACGATAGGAAGAAAGGATTCTCTATTATATAGATTGCAGGATCCTCAACCTTACTTGTCCATGGGTTCTCTCTAGGTACCAACTTGCCTATCTTTGTCTTCAAACTTCTCTGCTGACATGATCTATAGATTTCTATCTGCAGGCTTGGGTTTCTTTCAACGCATGGTATTAATTTTGTGGAACAAGTAATTGTATGGAATCATTAAGGCATCAACCAGGTTGGCAAAGCCCATCCATATCCTTTTGGTATTCTCATGTTCAAGTTATTCTCATGCTACTTTGAATATTGTACTTGCTTCAGTACCAAGATGCATAAAATGCTCTTCATCCGTTGGATATTTTATTTTGCTTTTGTAAATTAAACACATCTGGAAATCTGTTAAATTCCTGCAAAATTTACTTCACATCCAAGTTTCATTAGGCATCATTGTTCTTATTTTAGACAACTATATGGGCATTCAGGGAGCAATAACTTACCTTTCTTACTATAATATCGTAACTATATGAACTAAAACGTCAAGAAATCCGTAGACATGAAAATTTAAGTGATTATGCAGGTGGAAAGTTTTCTGAACTCTCACCTAATAAAGTGATTGGATTCGTTTTGTTTAAAGTGCATAGAACAGTCTTTCGGTTGAGAATACATTCTTGCAAGTTGGGAGACTATAGATGTATAGATATAATCCATTAAATATCTGTGCTCTAAAGACACTCTCTCTTCATTTATCTTTATTTAGTTAGAATGACAAAGAAATAAGATTATGAGTTTATTGTTGTTTTCAAAAAAACATAATAATGGGTATGTATAGTTGTTTTTACAACTTTTTCCTACTATTACTTACAATTACTTCTAAGTGAATAATTTTTTTTATTAAACACATAAATTTACTTCATAGTTGTAATTTTTTAAAAATATATTTTAGTAATTGTTATTAGAAATAAAGTAAATAATCTATAATATATACTTTAGAATATTAACGAAGAAATTATTTTGAGATATTAATTGCCGTTATTGAAACATCTTATTTGACATTTGATACAATATTGTTAGGAAATAATCTATTATATATATATATATATATATATATATATATATATATATATACACACACACACATTTCGGGATATTAATGAAGAAATTATTTTGAGATATTAATCACTTCTATTGTCATTCCTCCTAGCATGAGAAAAACTAAGGCTGTTTTTTGTTAAACTAATTCAACTTGATTATTCTGTTATTCCTCCAAGTATTAAGTAGCTTTAAGGTAAATGGAGTTCAGCATTCACATATGTGAAAATTACAATAGTATTCTTAAAGTTTGTCTAAACTATGTAATAAACCTTATTGTTTGGAAACTATAAATTTACCTTTCAAGTTTTTTAAAAATTATAAATTTATCCTCTAAATAAAAAATTTATATAATAATTTAATCCCCCGCAATTAATAAATTCATGAATTATTGATAAAGCTCTTATGAAATTGATAAAAAATCAAAAAATTTCTACCAAAATTTATGAAAGTTATTTATCCTCCCTTCTGCTTATACTTCTTCCTCAAGCATAGCATTTAATGCTTCCTATTCCTTTTCTGACAACACTCAATTGCTCCCTACATTTCAAAATTCTATGGAGATTGAATACAATCATAATCCTACATCCATAATAAGCCATGCTGCTACTAATCAAGCTATACTTTCATGTCTAGTCAACGGTTCTACTGCTATAGGAAATTATATACAAGACACAATAGTTATGCACAAAAAGCACAACAATTCCCTCTCACTTCCCTCTGCATTTCCCTTGGTAAGCATAGTCACCACTGACCATGCCTTGTTTCCCCTTCCACCAAAACAACCGATCACATTGCCAGAGAACACAACTCCAGAGAAGGCGCATAATCATCCATGCCCTCAATACCTAGCAAAACCATTACCACCAATACCTCCAAGCTAGGAGAAGCCATCCCTTACCACAGATGTCTCAACTAATTAGCTAACTTATTATCAACAATAGATGACAAATTCACAACATCACTTCCTTGTTCCACAGTCAAGCCCATCCTCTTGGCTAGAATGGGGTCTCCAAGGATATGCATTGATCCTAAATGTGGAACTGGAGAATCATATCCTCTCAATAAGGATGGAAGACCACCAGTTCGTGGCGAATTTAGTGACACAAGATAAGACTGGGCATAAAGGCCATGAACAACCACCACTGGTTTGTTCAGCCGACTCCATTCCAAAATCCATGGATCAATCTGGATCCCTCAATCAATCCTCTTCATTACCAAGTAAACCATCATCCCTACCAAACAGTAGCCTCCACTCCCTTGGAGATTCCAGTCTTCCCTCACTCCCCTTATCTTACTACTCATGTCCTGATGGAAGTCATCCATCCATCTATTCCAATCCCCTCAGTAAGTCCACCTTAGCATCCCAACACTTTGCCAGACAACTTGATGTCTCTACCTCTAGCAAATCTTCTGGAAGAATCCGAAACAGAAAATCCAATCAACTAATCAACTAATCAAGAATACAAAGAACAAATGCTTTCTCTTCTCCTTCCATCCCAATGTGACCAAAATATCAATAGTCACTTGCATTTCGAGCTCAACAGACAACAAGAGGAAGTATGCATCAGTTCTTGTCCCAACAAGCATTCAAAAAGCTAGTTGCAGCTCTCAGCAACAAGAACTGGATCACATACTATCCAATCAACTAATCAACTCCCTCACTCTTGAGGATCACTTTTCACAAATTAACCCCATGATTATCTTACTTTGGAATTGCAGAGGGGTGAGAAACCCCAAATTTAAAATTTCTCTTAAAGATATGATCACTACAAATAAACCAAGTCTTATTATTCTCACTGAAACTAAGCTGGCAGGTTTGGATCCTGTAGCCACTATGTAAGATTTCGACTACACTGAATGTGCAGTGGTTGATGCTAAAGGAGCCACTGGAGGAATCATTGCCATATGGAATCCAAACCTTGATGTCCAGATAATTTCAAAAACATCCCAAGAACTCCATCTAATGGTTAAGGTAAACTTCATTAAGCCTCATTTTCTCTTATCTGCTATTTATGCTAGGCCAAATCCTATTGATAAACTAACATTCTAGAATAATTTGAAAATGATTGCAAATGCATACTCTGGATCTTGGCTTCTTCTTGGTGATTTTAATGAGATTACTAAATCACATGAACAACTTGGTGGATTTCCTGTCAATACCAGTAGAATAAATAATTTCCTGGATTGCATCAACCACTGTAACCTGATTGACTTAGGCTACACTGGACAGAAATTTACATGGACTAATAAGAGAAAAACAAAAAAGGGTCTTATCATGGAAATACTAGATCGATTCTTAGCAAATAACAACTGGATTGAATTCTTCCCTGAAGCTAGGGTCAGAAATCTCCCTAGAATCACCTTAGATAACTGCCCTCTTATCCTCTCTACTGAGTTAAAACACCATTGGAAACCTCCCTTTCGTTTTGAGACTATGTGGCTTTCTCACCCTTCATTCCCAGACATTATTGATAGGACCTGGAATTATAATACAAAATTCTTCTCGGCTCTTGAACACTTTCAAAAAAATGTCACCCTATGGAATAGACAAACATTTGGTAACATCTTTCACCAGAAAAGAATTTTGCAAGATAGACTTAATGGCATCCAAAAATTCTAAGCCAATAAATGTAGTGCTTTTCTAGTTCATCTTGAATCCAAACTTCAAGCTGATTACATAAAGCCTATTAATCCTAACAACCTGGCACTACACCAGCATTGCTAAGCCCAAGCGTTCCAAGCACTACGCAAAGGAAAGCCGAATGTTTGAGAATAACCTATGCTATTATAATCATCAACAATGATGTTTGAATTCTTAGATATCTCGATTGCTTACAATGAGCTTGAGTGCTCTTATTTATAGAAGCAAACTATAGTGTTAAAGTCTCCATAATTTCAGCCATGATGTCCTTCCTTTAATGCTTGTAACCGTTGTAACGGTCGTAACAGTCCCCTTAGTAATTGCAGCCGTTACCAGCCGTTTCCCACGTTTCATGCCACAATTTCCTTCTTTAGTTATGGCCACCGTTTGTAACAATCCAGCATTAAGTGTGATTTGACCATCATACTTTGTAACCGATTCGGCCCTAAGGCCTATGTGTGTGGCCAAACGGCCGTTCTGCCTTGCTGCCTGGGTTGCCCGCGTAACATTTTGCGTTTCACGACCGGTGCCGACAGCTTCTGTGCGTCCATCCATACCCTGTTCCCTGAAAATCCCCCGTTCTTCAAGTATTACCTTGTCCTCAAGGTTAGAATATTTGGGGCCTATCAATTTGAATTTGTCAGGATTTTTCCAATTAGCTAGTTTCTTTGGTTTGCTTTTCCAACATAGAAGCATCTTTGCCGATTTGTCCAGCCCTTGCACATTCTCAGCTTGGTCTTTCTTTCCCAGGCTATTGAGTTAGCATGGTTTTGGTTCATTGGGGGGTTTGCCAAATGCATTCTTTGTAATCCCATCTCACCTCTTGGATCGCAATTTCCACATCAGCAGTAATGGTTGTGTACAGTAGTTTGTGGTCAATTGCTACTTTACTATTAAGCGGAGTTACGAGACTGGTACTCTGCTTCAATTTTTGGGCATGTTTAGCACTGTTGAAGTTTTGAGACTCACCATCATCGATTATGACTGCAACTTTCGTTCCAATCCCCACCTCCTTAAGCAGCATAGTGAAGGATCTTTCTGCACCGTTGAGGGAGTTTAGGGCCAATTCACCATCTGTCACTTCTTTCTTGAGCTTATCCTTATTGCCCTTGATTTTAAATAACTCAAACCCTGCCTCATTGTCTGTCCAACATTCGTAGTCATCATATAGTGGGTTTGACCTCATTTGAATATCCTGTATATGACTGATTGGGATTCTGGAACGGAGTGATCTACCGTCCTCTTCATCAATGGGGCAAGAATTTCTACCCACAACTTGGGACTGCACACATGATTTGGGAGCAAATCTGCTCGATGTACCAGCATCGTGGTTCTCAAGCAAGCTAAATAATTTATTGAAGTTAGCCTGCATACCTTTCAATCCGTATGTTACTTGGTCAATTCGGCTCAAGAGATGAGCATGATTCCTTTCCAGACGATCGATGCGAAATCGAGTGGACATTTCTTCACCGCATTGATATTTTGCGACAACCATCAAGATGAACGAGTAATGTCACTTGAGAAAGTACACCTTCTCTCAATGAAAGCACCAATTATCAGGGTACCGTCAGCGGTTGAGCGGCACATTCTCCCTTAAGCTGCACGGAGGCTCGCGGCCATGGCACCAACTCGGCAAGTCTTGGGGCAAAGTGTAGCAGAAATGGGAAAAAGTATAGAAGAGACACTTTTTGGTGTGGAAGTTCCACGTTTTTATGTTTATTGAATAAAAGCAAAGTACAAGGTAAATGGTCGGCACAACACTAGCACTATTAACAACCCAACACGACACTCGAGTTGCTAAGCCTATTAATCCTAACCTGGCACTACACCAGCATTGCTAAGCCCAAGCGTTCTAAGCACTACGCAAAGGAAAGCCGAATGTTTGAGAATAACCTATGCTATTATAATCATCAACAATGATGTCTGAATTCTTAGATATCTCGATTGCTTACAATGAGCTTGAGTGCTCTTATTTATAGAAGCAAACTATAGTGTTAAAGTCTCCATAATTTCAGCCATGATGTCCTCCCTTTAATGCTTGTAACCGTTGTAACGGTCGTAACAGTCCCCTTAGTAATTGCAGCCGTTACCAGCCGTTTCCCACGTTTCATGCCACAATTTCCTTCTTTAGTTATGGCCACCGTTTGTAACAGTCCAACATTAAGTGTGGTTTGACCATCATACTTTGTAACTGATTCGGCCCTAATGCCTATGTTTGTGGCCAAACGGCCGTTCTGCCTTGCTGCCTGAGTTGCCCGCACAACGTTTTACGGTTCACAACCGGTGCTAACAGCTTCCGTGCGTCCAGCCATACCCAGTTCCCTGACAGGCGCCACACCCCCACCCCTCCCCTTTTAATTTTTTACTTTTTAAAATGCATATTATATTATTCATTTTACTTAATATAGTTTTATATTTTTTTAATTTACAAATGTTTTTGTTGTACTTAAGTTGCTTTTTAAATTTTTATTATTTATGTCCTTATTTATTTATTTTACAAAATTCAGTTTATTAATTTATTTTTATTTAATTAATTATTAATTATATATTTTTATATATTTAAAAGTTTTATTTGAAGATACTTAACTCTTAATTAAGCCCTTTTGTTTCCACCTTTATTTTTCGTTGAATATTATATTGGAAATAACTTATCCAATTCACTACTAACATTTGTCACTAGAGTTGTACTCGAATATGAATGAACTATAGATTGAGCTTTCAAGCTCAATTCGCGTAATACTGAATACTATTTAAATTCATTCGATTAATGTTTTGAGTTTGGGATTTTATTCAAGATCGTTCATTTATTTATGCGTAATATTCAAAATATGTTAATTTTTGAGTGATTTAATTTTTATGAATTATTCAAATAACTAGAATAATGTTCGAATTGTTTGAATAAAAAATAATAAAATATAAATGATAAAGTAAGATAATAAAAAATTAATATAATATTACATAAAATATTAAAATATTATATAATTATGCAATGTCAAATAAATATTATATAAATATAGAAATAATAAATATATGGCAGTAAGGACAGAAAGGCCACACAAAAATAAAGAAATCCTTTCACCCTTGAATGGGCAACAGAGGTTTTGAGATTAACTTTGAGGATTCTTTTGACGGTTAAACAAGAAGTACCCAAGACCTTTGTAAACCGGGTTTATAGTATAAAATTTTTGAAATAAATCTAGACTCGTCAAGGCCCTTAGCGATCCATATATCAGGATAAACCCTAATACTAAATGTACATCATTAGGCACTAACTAAGAAGGAGTCAATAACCAAAATCTCAAGATATATGTTAGTAATTTTGGGAAAGAAAGACGCAAACCTTCTTTAAAGTAATGTAGATACAAGTGAAAATAACCCACAGGAGGGCAAAAGCCCTATTAGATTCTAAGAGTTTAATAAGTTCGTATTTCTCCTTTAGAATATGGTATTTAGAATATGATAAAGATATCTTCCTATCAGACGTTATAGGACAAATTTGAGTGGTGAGCGGACTAACTAATAAAGTTCTCTCCTTAGACTCATACTGAGCAAACCTATCCACAATAGGAAGTGGTATAGGAGTAAATGAAAACTGAAGGAAAATTAACTATTGTTTCCCCCCCAAAGTAAAAGGAGAATCTGTATTTTCAGCAAGAGAAATTATAATGGGAAGAGTTGGAGGAGAGTTACCTTCATATGTGGACAAGATATTTTGAACATAGAAGCGAAAAGGAAAACTTTGTAAGCGATGTACTTCTGCGATAAAAGGTGTCTCACAATAGATATTATGGAGATGTGCCTAATCACAAATACCACAATAGATATTATGAACTGGCCCATCATTAGAAAGCTTAAAAAAGAAACCTACTTTGACAGGACCTGGGATTAGAATAATGTAAATCATAAAAAGGACTTGGTTATTTAAACTCCTCAAGTATGATCATCTATAAATACATATACTCTCTTCTTTTTATTATTCACTTGAATCCAGCACTAACTTAAGTATCAGAGACGGGATAGACCACCTATAAATACATATGCTCCCCCCCTTTTATTATTCACTTGAATCCAACACTAACTTAAGTATCAGAGAGTTTTGGGGGATAGATCATCTCCATTCACTTAGGCTTTGTTTTGCAGCTTAAGCTTTCGGGAGAATTAGTATCTGTAAGGTTGATCCTCTAACAGTGAGGTTTATTTGGTGGAGCAATTAGTTTAATTGCTTGTACACTCGCGAAGAATTAATATACGGTATTCGTGGATGCTGATCAAATAATTCAAATAATTACCCCAGAACTCTCTGTCCTCTTTTTGTTCCCAAACTTCTCAAAAATATCTTGTCCTAATACAGAAACCTATTCTGCTTTTGCTTCAAGAAAGTTTGTTTTTCTTTTTCTTTTTTGCTATTACAAATTTCCATATTTTATGTTAACTTTCTGTAAACTCTAGTTTCAAATATAGGATCTTTAAACCCTTTGAGTGTAGATTAATTTTTTTTTAAAAAAAAAGAGATAAATGAGTTACTAGAAAGAGAAATTCTAAATAATTAGTTAAGTTTTTTGAATGATGAGTAATTACTTATTTAGTAATGGATAATTGATTATCCATAGTAAATTGCTAGAGTTAAATAAATTAGTTACATAAAATTAATATGATTCTAACTAAATAAATTATCTCATTTTCTTCTAAAACTATCTCATTTGTCCAACACGTGATCACATTTAAAGACTAAAATGTTGAAACGAAATTGCTTCAATGTCTTTTAACACTCAGCATGATTATGATTGCACAACATAAATGCAATTTGAAATGATAACGCCTTTTATGTAATGGCACGATTCTAGATTGATGCAACGCTAATGCTTAAATGCTTTACTAACAGAGGATTTAAAATAATTGTTTTTGGCTGAATAACAGATTATTTAAAATACGACACGCTATCTTATATGCAAAGAATTGGAAAAATTTTGGTCAAATCCATCCCAAAAAACCCACAGGTGCGATCTAAAAACATCGGTGCTTGAAGCTTGGTTGTTGGTCATATGAAGACTGGCATCATCTATACAAATTTATAGAAATACTTCAGTTGATGGTCAGACAAGGGACCAGAGAATCTCAGTTTCGAATTCAAGTCTAGAAAAGGAAAAAAGAAATGCTCTAGCTACACCCTGATTTATGATTTCTAATTTGGACACAGAGAGGCATATAGCTACCAATTTCAGATTGCTGAAAACTTCTTATCCATACTTGAGAACAGAAGCAAGGCCGAGATAGATGGGATCCGTGTAGCCTGGCGAACCTATCATCATTCTGTTGGCCCGGGAAGATGATGGTGATAGCACGATTGAAGAGAATCCCATCTTTACCGACCCGCAATCATAGAATTTATAATTAAGTTCTTCGTCTATGAGGATGTTTGAAGCTTTCATGTCTCCATGGCCACTTCTATTGCCAGCGCTAATTGGTATGCTATGGCCATGCGGCTTTTCCAGGGCAGCCATACTGTTGAACTTGATCCTCCTTCCCGCTTATGGTCATGGAGTTTCTCTTGCAAATTTCCATTGGGAACGTACTCAAACATCAGAACTCCTTCTGAAATCAATAACAGAATCAAATTCGCTTTCAACATAGGGAGAAGCGAAAATTGAGAAACAACCAATGCCAGCTAATTTCAGACAGAAGTGAAATTAGAGAAAATACCTCGGTCGTCGCAATATCTGACGAACTTGACAATGTTATCGTGTCGAAGGCCACGCAAAATCTCCAGTTCTTGCTTATAAACCCGATTGACGCGCTCTCTACTGCTGAGAATCTTAACTGCTCTTTGCGAATCTCAACTTTTTAACCTCCAATGTTGGGTACATTGAGTAATTTTGAAATAAAATATGATGAATTGCATTAATTTATTCTTAAAATATTAATACATGATGATAATATACTTGTTTTTGGGTGAAAGTCTAAGTAGAGATTGATACTTGGAGTGTTTTGGCAGAGTTAAAATTTATCAGGAATCATAACAGTTGAAAAAAACTTTGATTATGTTAATGTACTTTACTTCAAATTTTAAGGATTAAACATGACATTCTCCCTATCTTAAAATAAGAATAATTTAGTCTATTTAAAATTTTTTATTAAAGATGGTTCTCTTTTTTTGTTTCTATTCACTTTTAAACGGAAATGAGACTGATATTTTAAAACTAAAGTTAATCCTTTCATTTTCCTCCCATTCCTTTCATATAAAATCAATCTAAACACTTTTCCCTCTCCTCTCCTTTCCTTTTGTTTACAGATAGATCTTAAACGGGTCCAGATAGATCTTAAACAAGGTGTTCTAGACCTGGGGTCGGGTTTACAATTTGTAGACTTTGCCCTACTCTTAAGGTCTTGAATTTGAGTCCGGAGTGCCTATTTGAAATATTATTATTTAAAATAATTTATTTTAAAAAGGAGGGAAATCACAATATAGATATATCTTAATTCAATTGGAAAAAGTTTCGTTGCAATAAGTATAAAATTCAAATCGTTATATTAAATTTAAATAACATTAATATTTAAGAGATCAACTTTTAAACCAATTAAGTAGAATATTTTATCATTTAATCTAATTTCTTGGAATACTTCAAAGTATCTAATGAAATTTACGTAAACAATGAATGAAAATAGTTATGTTTTCATAACTCTATAACTAACAAGAAAAAACTAAAAACATTTTATTAATAAATGTAAAATAATTTATAATACATAATAAAAGTAGAAATGGATCCATAACAATATGTTCTAGGTTCAGATCCAATTATGTGGCTCATAAACGGATCCAAAATAAACGGGTTCGAATCGCACTGAGGTAAATGGGTACATATGTTGTACAGTACACATCATTTATTTCAGAAGGGACAGATCTGAGTCTAGACCTGGCCCATTTGCGAGCATACTTTCAGGGCTGGGCAATAAGAATTAGCTTCTTCAACTATCTCACCACTAGGCCTATCAATCCGGTTTCGTGAGTTGAGCTTGGCCCAGTTAGGGCTCAGCCCGAACGGGCTCGCTAATATTGAGCCTGAGCTCAGACCGATTAAAATAATTCTTTTTTTTTGCTTTATTTTTTTTAAATAATAGAAATATAATAATTATTAATAAGTAATAAAAATGATATGAATATTACATATAAGTATTAAAGAATTATATATTTCAGGTGATATAAATATTAAATAATTAGATACATGTATTAACTATTAAATAATAAAATAAGAAGAATAAGTATTAAGTTTTTTTATCTTTTTTAATTCAAGTTTAGTAATGAAAGAAAAATATAGATGCTAGTGTGTTTATAAATACATAAAGTATATGTTTTTATAAACAATCAAATCATTAGTTGTATATCATCTTTCCTACAAAGAAATTTTATCAACAACAATTATAATTATAAACAAATTACAAGTATTGTTATGTGGTCAAAAAATAAAACTCATTAATATTGTTTTGATATATCAATTAAAATAATTAAAGAAAAAAGTTAATAGTATGAATTAATATAGTAACATACAATGATAGAATCGTACTATAATAAATATAATAGCAATTTATACTTTGTGATCATAATATTACTGATATACACAAATATATAGAATTAAGGTCATTTTCTTAAGAAAGAAAAGAAACAGACAATTACTTGGAATGATACATCTTTTAAGTCATCAATGCCCTCCTCTTGGAAAAATAAGGAAACCCTTTTCAAATATATATATATATATATATATATATATATATATATATCGATTTTACAATTATAACAATAAAGTTTGAAATGAAAGTTTGATATACCAAATTCATAAAAAATGATACATAAACAAATTTATTTATACAAATAAATAAAAATTTTTAATCTATAAAGTTAAATATATAGTATTATGCATAAAGTATTACTATTATATCAATAAATTATTAATATATAATAATAATAATTATTATTATTATATATAGACACTCAGCCCAAATTTATAACGGGCTGAGCCTATACAAACCCAAGTTCAACCCGAAATTATGTTCAAACTCAAAATTAAAGCTCGGGTCTGGCTCAACCCTTACTTGGAAAAAGCACGGACCTTAAGTTTCAAGCCGAATAAGGTCGGGCTAGGGCCAACCCAGCCCAATTGACAGTCCTTCTCAGGACTACTTCCGTCTTTGCATTGTTGAAAATGCAATCAAAAGTGGGTGAGATCAAGCATTGTTGGATATTATTGAAAGAGTTTGAATAGAGTTGAAAAGAAAGAAAACTTGATCATTAGTTGGTTAGAACAACTTGGGAAAATAAGAATTAGATTTTTCTGCTATAACATAAATGCTTCCTTTTCTTTGTATGGTTGAAAATATAAATCATAATTGTGTGAGATCAGGCATTGTTGAATATCATTGAAAAAGTTTGAGTTGAAAAATGTGAGAACTTGATGATCCACTGCTGAGAACGTGTTTATTAATTTAGTTTTAGTTTTAGTTTATTTTTGTTAAGATATATTATACTACAAGTGTGCATATGCACACACACAAATAAGAGAGAGAAAGAGAGAGTGAGAATATCAATATAATTAAGAAAAGGTACTGTAAATATACTTTATTATGTTTTACAAAATTAATTGAACATAATAGTATTATAAAGAAAAATTTTCATTTATTTGTTTTAGTAAATAAATTATTTATTCTAATATAAAAAGAATACATAAATATAATAAGAGTTGAAATACACACACACACACATTAAAGTTGAGTCAGAATCATAAGGAGGTGACATGTGGAATACTTTAGGTTTATGTTAACTCGGATAATGTCAAGTTAGATTTTGTGAATTTATTACTGTATTAATTAATGTACCTATATGAACTTATATCCATAAGTAATCACCTTGGCTATGGTGAAATTCATTTCATTAAATAGTTCATTAATTGAAAAATTATATAGATTTTATGACTATCAAACCTCTTCTACATGCAATGAGTTCAACATCACCTTAGCTATAGTGAAATTCATTTCATTAAACAATTCATTAATTGAAGAATTATCTACATTTTATGACTATGAAAAATGTTCTACATGCAATGTATTGAACATAAACAATCAAGAATAGACTTTCTAGCTTTTTCATAACATTAATGACCTGAGATATATCTCTTAGATACGTTGATAGATAATCATTGATAGACAGTTGCTCTTGATTTGTATAAATAGGAAAGAGCTATTAAATTGACACATTACTTAGCTAAAGCAACTAACCATCCTCAATAGTGAAAAGAATTATCCGTTGTACATAGCTAATTGATGTTTTACAAGAGGATTGATTATATGAATTAGCAGTCAACCACACGTTCATGTGAACGACATATGAAGAGGCTTAGATCAAATTAAATGAAGCATGCTGTGATTGGAGGAACATTTGAAGAATATAGATTAAACTTTTCTTCTCATAGGAAACCAGATTTGCAGAGGAACCTTACTGTACATGAAATTTTGAATCCTTAAAAAAAAAAGAAGCATCTTGTTGCAGCATGGGTAAAGAAAAGATGCAGTATGTATTCTTGGATTAGTTGAGTAAAGGAAAACAAGACAAGAGAGTTTTGGCATGGGTTATTAGATTATGGAATACATACAATGCACAAAGACCTAAAGAAATTATTAGTATAGATTTGTTGATATTGGATGAATAGGTAAAGTAACATGTTATGTAGTCTTTAGTTATGAGTAATTTGATGATGTTGTCTAAATACTGAATATGTGTAATACTAATTTCATTATGTCATCAGCATAGAATTATTCCATTGTTTAAGTTGGTCATCACATACAAAATTGAATATGTACCATGTATTTAGTTGATTGCTGATTTTGTTGATAAGATAGAAGAATGAATATATATCATGTGTTATTGTGTTGAATTCTGGTCCTTGTTGTGATGTTTATGTCATAATAGAATGATTAGTTTTTCACGTTGTTCGAAGATCTCACTTGTATATCATGTTTATTTGTGAATTTAAAAAGAGAAAAGGGTAATTTCATAGAAGTTCAAGTGATTGCAATGCTTTTCTTTACCTTTCAAAAGAGAAGAGAGTAGTCTACCATCTTCTTTTCTTTATCTCTTTCTCACATTGAATTTGAAGCCTCTGTAGAAAATAAATACCAAAATTGAGATTTTGTTGAACAAATGAACCACAAAATCACAAAATTATTTCCAATTTCTATAGCATGTCATTCTCATGAAAAGGAATTTTACCAAATAACAGACATAAATTCCCAATCATACAGCAGCCCCCTTCTCCTCCCAATTGCCTTTGCTCCTGAAAGAGAAAAAAAGAGGGAACAAAGGAACTCCAAGAAAAATTCTACATTTATGAAGACTTGGTCTAGAATTGGGATATGTTCATAGTAAATCTGTAGGAACAACACAACTATACAAAACTCTAGGGACTTAACATAAAACAACAGGCTCAAAGAGGTCTCTTAGTAGGTAGTACTCTACCTAATTCCAACAGCCCTTGAACCCTTGACCCACTAAAATTTTAATACAAAATCGATAATTCAAAAAAATATATATATCTATAAGGAGTAATGTCATACATGTTGAAATGATTACAATGGAAATACTAGATGTTGTAATCTCATATATGTTGTAATCTTCCATTTTCTTTTTCTTTTGATTATGGTTTCTCATTATATGATAACATGAAGCATTGCAGTATTTGAAGCAAGTTTATTCCTAAATACTTTGATTCCATAGAAGAAGGATAGTTCTACCTAATGAAGAATTTCACTGTGCAAAATCCAACACCACTTTACAGAGTCATAGTTGAAGAACTACATATATTGATTGATGGAAGTACTTATATTGAAGAAGTCATCAAGGATATGCTAGATATTCCTCAGATTGAAAACATTTGATGAGATTGAGATGGAGATTTAAGGGTTTTAGTAGGTAACATATGTGAAGTGTACATGAACTGAGATATATTCAAATTCATTTTGAAACCAATTTAAGAAAAAGATGTGTTTTAAAATGTAGTTGTCATGGGAGTGATATATGGAATCTCTTAGGTGCAAGATCGAATAAGTAAAGGATACCATGTGAGTTTACAATCAGTGACAATTCGAAAGTACAAGTAAATAAAATGTGACAATTCTATAATTTAAACAACAAAAAAATTCTAATGCTATCTGATTGTTAACATACCACAAAAATTCTGGTTTGTAGGAATAAAACATTAAGTGTGACTCTCTGGGGGAATTTAACGAATGTGATCCAGTAGTTTTCTGTTCAGAACAATACAGAAATACAAATAGTGATTTTTACTTCAATGATTATAAAAGAGATGATACTCAGATATCTATTGCAAGTAGTAGTGGAACTAAAATCTATGTGAATTTGGAAGAATTTGAAGTGCTGAAATTTCACAAAATGTAATTGTAAAAACATTACTATTACAGAAAATCAAGCATATAGAGTTTTGGCAAGAAAAAATTAATATAAAAATCCTGATAGAAAATATGTCTAAATTTGAAGGTGTGAAGACAATGAAGCTACTGAAAGAGCTATTGAAATTAATGTGCCATCTATTGTGCTAACAAGACAAAAATATGAAGTAAACAAGAAGAATGTGGAAAAATGAAATGAGATGATTGAAAGTAGAGATAAAGTGGTATATTTTACATTTCCATGTATATGAATCAATAACTATTATCAATACATATATATTGGATAAAACATACTATAGTTATGTGGATGTTCTAGAGATTGATACTTGCAATGGCTGGCGAAACAGCTGCTGTACAAAAAATAGGCACAAACTGAGAGTTTCTTAGAACAAATTAGTTTGTGATAGTTGCATCCGTACAGAAGAATTTCTTGGCACAAGGTAAAGGAAAGTTAAATTATGATATCCATTTCAACAATGCTATTATAAACAATAGGAGACATGGAAATTTAAAGCTTCTCTACCGTATTGAGGTATTGGTTGGAGACCATACTGGTCAAAGTAGATTTGTTTTATTTGATAAAGATGTAGAAGAATATATTGAGATACAAGCTGCACAACATGCTGGAATTGTTGCGGAAATGTCATAATTATTATAAATATTTTAATATTCATGTATGGTTTCAATTAATCAATCAGGATGTTATGTTTTAAAATAGGAGAACATAGCTGATCCTATTCCAGGACTGCTGAAAAAGTTGATAGGGAGAAGACAATATGCTAAGTGAAATTTAATGAACATAGCCGTGGAATATTACTGGAGATATTTACAGTTAACCGTGCATATGAGGTCTTTGAAATAGTAAAGCAACAAAAGGATTCAAATCAAGTGATGGTTTTCATAATTTCAATATGAATGTCTTACATGTAAAGAGAAAATACATCACAAAACTTCATCTTATGTAGGATCAAATGGATATAGTTGAGAAAGGCCAAATTGAAATTGCATCGACAAATGGAGGAAAATCAGTGATTCTTACACCTCCACTGCAAGATAAGAAGAGGAGAAAGACCACTAGTGACATAAATAAAGAAATTAAAGAAAACAACAACAACAAGAAGAAATTAATTGCATTCAATTAGGATTTCTTATTACTCATACTACAATCTTTATTGTATAAGACAATGATACCTAATGCTGTTTGTTTAGGATATATATAACAAACATTTGTGATGTTCTATAATAGAGTAAGAAGAATTTCAATTATAATTTTTGCCAGTGAAATTGATTGTTACTTTTATTTTAGTTGAATAACTAAGATAATTAGATGCCTCAGAGACCTGTTGAATGTTTCAGACCATGTAATGAAAAACCCCCCCATAAAATTTTGTTATTCTAGAGCCATAATTTTAAATAGAGACATCGTCATTGAAACTTTTTTTCTAATTTTAGTTAATTTGAAGTATCGGTTATTGTGCAAGATGTCATACAATTAACAATATGTCATCTTTAATGATTAAAGATTCTATTACCTAAAACTTAAGTTTTTTGACCTCTAATGTATAAGAGATCAATATTCTACAATATTATAGTCAATAGAGTATTTATATACTCAAAACATTTCAAAAAACGTTTTATATGTACAATTATTAAATTCATAAGAGCATTACATTCATCTGTACAATTATTAAATTCATAAGAGCATTACATTCATCTAAGTATTTTCTACTTCTATGATTTTTTAAATTCTGTTTTCAACAAGAAGTTTAATACAATTTTGATAATGATTTCAAAAGGCATTAGCATGGTAGTAGTAAAAAACAAATTTATTTGATTTAGTTATACCATTTCATTGTTCAATACAAAGAATAAATACTTTAGACCATTAAAGAATTTAGATCATTAAATTCATAAGAGCATTAAATTTATAATTGTACAATATGAATTCTCTTGCTATGCCATTTTAAATTCTGTTTCTAACAGTTCACAGAAGTTAAATACAAATTTGATACTCATTCAATAATATATTCTCATAAAATATGTCATATGAAGAGCCATAGAAATGACAGAAGTAAAAAATAGATTGATTTAATTTGCTTTTACTATTTCATTCTCCAACACAACATATTAATACTCATCTCTAATCAAACATTCAATCAATTATTCATAACTTTTGACTATTCTGATTCTATTTCTCAATGACAATGTGCTATAAAACATCTAACATGTAATATTTAACTACTTTAGTTCTACAACTGTTGATATCGTTGAAGATAATATAACAATGGAAGAAGCAAAAAGTACTTTCAGAATTCATCAACTAAAACTTTTTAAAAGAAGCAAGATTGAAAATACATTTGAAATCTCTTCAATTAGTAAACAAATTGCTTTACAAATCCTAACAAATATAACCAATGTCATCAAAGTACATGACTACAGAACAAGCAAGACAGAAGAGAAAATAACATAAGAACATTATTCAGAGAAAGAAGAGAAAAATAAACCCAATTGCAGAATATACAGAAGATCAAATAAGGCTAGGTAAGGCATATTTCAACTTATGTATACATTGTTTGTAACATAACATTCAAAAATAAATTCATGAACATTACATTATATTTACAGAAAGCAAGAAAAGAGAGCAGAATGCATTGCAATTCTGAGAAGTAAAAGATAGAGACACATGCCACACAAAGAAAGTGAGTATTAGAAATTTGTCATAAATAGATGACAAGTTATGAATATTGCATAGTGACAATTATTCTAAATAAATGCTATTGGTCATTCCATATACAAGATCGAGCAAAACAACAAAAATCAATAAATAGAAAAGCAAAAGTAAGGTTGTTGCTGCAAGTAATTATGCCAAAACTTTTTCCTGTGTAATGAATAATATAATAAGCAATATACTTATGCATAGTTCTATTTTCCAGATCCTTTCACAAACAGTGAATATTACTATGGCCCTCCTGGATGTGAATGTAAATATTGCAAAGCATTTTTTTGGAAACAAGAGAAGTTGAAGAAATGTTCTAATAATATTTTTCCAAATATAAACTGCATTGTAAATAGGGGAAAGTTTCATTACCAAGTATCAAAAATCCTCTTGAACCTCGTAGCAGTCTACTGAGATCAAATGGGACCCAAGAATCATATACATATTTCAAAAACATTAGAGCATATAACTCAATGTTTTCTATGACATCATGGGTTCAAGAGTAGACAATTCTATCAACAACAATTCAGCACATTATATTTTCAGAATCAATGGTGCAAATTATCATTGAATTAGTTCACTGATTCCCACGAAAAATGAGAAAGCACATTTTATTCAGCTTTACTTTCTTGATATTAAAAATAAAGTGCAGAACATAATTGAATTTGTGAATCAAAGGCAACCAAACTAGAATTTGAAGCCAGAAATCAATCATCAATTGATTTCTATGCTTAACAAACACAATGAATTGGTCAAAGTGTTCAGAATGGCACACGACAAACTCATTTTTGGTGAGTTATGTGATTTTAAAATCAGTCTACACCATAGCAGAAGATCATTTCAATGGCAATATGAAATGTCTTCAGCAAATGAGATAGAACCTTTGGTAGTCGGAGACATTGACTACCCTATAATAGATAGAGATGTTATCATTGAAATGAAATACGGAAATTTGCAAAGAATCAGCTTTTTACATCCTTCTTATATGGCTTTGCAATATCCTTTATTCTTCCCATATGGTGAAGATGGATACCATCTTAATATTTCATATGTCAGAAATATAGGAGCAAGAACCATAAAGCAAAATAGTGTAACCCCGAGGGAATATTATGCATATTTAACTCAATATAAAAGAGCAGAAGGATTGACACTACTTCTTTCTAGAAGATTATTTCAACAATTTTTAGTTGATGCCTATTCTGCAATTGAACAATCAAGACTCAAGTGGATATCTGATAACCAAGGTATTTTACGTACTGATTTATACATGAATCTATATGATGCTGTAGAACGGGATGACACTGATTGCACAAAAATAGGCAAAAGAACAATATTGCCATTATTTTTACAAGTGATCCTCGATATATGGCTCAAAATTATTAGGATGTCATGGCAATATGTAGATTTTTTGGTAACCTTGATTTCTTTATGACATTTACTACTAATCCTAATTGGAGAGAAATTCATGAAATGTTTTCTAAAATACTAGGACAAAGAGCAAAAAACAGACTAGATATTATTGCTAGAGTTTTTAAAATGAAACTTGATGAGATGATTAATGATATCATAAAGCTGGAAAATTTTAGAAAAGTACATGCATGTATGTAATATACATTTACATATATGTACACAAAAAACACAAATATATACGCATAATTATTTCTGTTTCATCAGGAATTTGTACTATGAGTACTAATATTTTCATGATTACAATTATATACACAACTAAATTCCAAAAGCATGGACTGCCACATTCTCACATTATTATTTGGTTGGATGATCTTCTAAGAACCAAATTCCTAAAGTCATTGATAAAATTATTTTGCAGAAATTCCTGAGAGACAAAAAGATCCAATTAGATATGAAGTTGTTGCTAAGTTTATGATGCATGGACCATATGGTTTTGGATATAAAAAGTCTCCATGCTTGTTAGAAGGTACAATATAATGATAGTTTATTGTTATTTTTGGAAATAATTTTACTAAATATTTGTGAATTAATAATCTAATAAATTGTCTAACTATTGCACACGGGAAAATGTTCTAAACACTTTCCAAAACAACTGCAACAAATAACATCTATTGATGAAAATGAAATTTTCATTTACAGAAGAAGAAACACAAATCATTTCATTGAGAAAAATGGCATACGACTTGACAATCGGTTGTTGTTCTGTACAATCGATATTTGTTGGTAAAATTCGAAAGTCATATCAATGTTGAAGCATGGAAAAAGTGAAGAGCAGTTAAATATCTGTTCAAGTATGTAAATAAAGGGTTAGATCATATGACATCAATTCTTCAACAGATTGATATCATTCAAATTGCCAATGCTGATGAAATATTGAGATAAATGAATTAAAAATGTTTAGATTGTAGGTATATTTTTGCATGTGAGGCATGTTGGAGAATATTTGAATTTGATATTCATTTTAGAATTCTAGCAGTTGAAAGATTGGGATATCATTTAGAAAATGGGCAGAATATTGTCTTCTATGACCATTCCCATCTACCACACATTATTGAGAATTAAAGGGTTAAAAAAACAATGTTCATTGAATGGATGGAGAAAAATAAGAAAGATGCAGAAACAAGAGAATACATATGTAGAATTTCCTCAAAGATACACGTGGGAATCAAAAGAGAATGAATAGAAAAAAAAGAAAAGTAAAAAAGTGCATTGGACGCATGACATTTGCTCATCCAATATTAGGAGAAAGATATTATATGCGAATGCTATTGAACTATGTGCAGGGTGTTACATCATTTGCAGAAATTGGAACTTACAATGGCCACTTATATCTTTCATTTAAAGTAGCTTGCTATGCAAGAGGCCTTTTATAAGAAGATAAAGAATGGCATGATACTATAGATGAAGCTGCACAGTGGACAACAGGATCTCAACTTAGAGATTTGTTTGTAACAATATTGCTTTTCTGCAATGTGGCAGATATGGAAAATTTTATGGGAAGCCAATTGGAAGAAACTTGGAAAATTATGAAATTTCCAAAGTTAATGTTGTCAAATCATCAATTGGAAACTTATAGATTAATGGAGATACGACGATTGTTGTTGAGGCATGGAATGTCATTAGAGATATTCAGGAAATGCCAATTTTAAATAAAGAAATCATGAATGATTTGCAAAATAGATGCATACTTGAAGAAGTTATGTATGATGTGGATGCACTGAAAATGGAACATAATGTCTTGATTGCCAACCTAACTTTAGAACAGAAGAATGTATATGAAAAAGTTTTGGAAGTTGTAAACAACAACAATGACAAATTATTCTTTTTGTATGGTTATGATGGTACAAGAAAAACATTCCTTTAAAAAATTATAATAAACAAACTTAGATATGAGTCGAAAATTGTTTTGGTGGTGGCTTCTTCAGGTAAGAATTTCTTCAGTAATTACTTTATAAAAATGTACAATACATAACAATTACTGTGATATAAACAAAAAAATACTACAAGAATTGCAGCATTGCTCCTCCTAGGTGGATGAACAACACACAGTGGATTCAAAATTCTGTTAGCCACATTTGAAGAAACGACATGCTCAATCAAAACAAATTCCCAATTGGCTGAGTTAATTAAGAAGTCGGTATTAATAATATGGGATGAAGCTCTAATGACTTCTAGATATGTCTTTGAAATAGTTGATAGAATTTTCAAAGACATATTACATGATTCAAAAAATTTCAACAAGGACAGACCATTTGGTGGGAAAATAGTATTACTAGGAGAAGACTTTTAGCAGATAGTACCAGTAGTTCCAAAAGGTCGTCGAGTCGATATTGTACATTGTTTACTGAACCAATCACTATTGTGAAAAAAATGTGAAGTTATGATGTTTACACAGAACATGAGACTACAAAAAAATTCTGACATTGAAACATCTAACAAAGACGCAGTTGTAGAATTTGCAATTTGGATTTTGAAAATAGGAAATGGGATTGAAGATGTAAAATTAAAAGGAGATGAAGCAGCAGCCACATGGATAAAGATTCCAGAACACTTTATTGTTGAGAACAATGAAGAACCAATTAAGAGCATTTTTTGTGCTACCTATCCAAATTTCAAGGAACAAATGACAGACACTACATACATCACAGAGAGAGCAATTTTAACTCCTAAAAATGAAACTGTTGACCAAATCAATGTTTATGTACTTCAACAAATAGCAGGGAACGGAACAAAATACATTAGTGTAGTCAGGATTGATAAAGCATCAACTGATATATATGATGAACAACTACTTTATCCTATGGAATTTCTTAACAGCCTCAATTTGCCAAGAATTGCAGATCATAAACTATAATTGAAAGTTGGCGTTCGTGTAATGCTTCTTAGAAACATCAATCCAATAAAAGGCATATGCAATGGCACACGCTTGATTATTACACAGATAGCAACAAGAATTATTGAAGGAAAAATAATCGATGGATCTCACATAGGTGAAAGGTACATATACCAATAATAGATTTGAGTTCAGGTGATGCAAAATTGCCATTTACATTCATAAGAAGGCAATTTTCTATGAAACTTTGCTATGCAATGACAATTAACAAAAGTCAAATACAAACACTACAAAACCTGTTTTCAACCATAGTCAATTATATATGGCTTTTTCTAGACTCAAAGATCCAAAATGACTAAAGATTTTGATTCTTGAAGACGATCTAGCATTCTGAAATTACACAAAGAATATTGTCTACGAAGAGATATTCTATAAACTACCAACTGTAAGTTTTTTTTTATATTCAACAATGATACCTATGATTATTACATATACTTCACACAAACAACATTAATTTTTCCATAAGAACACCAAATATATAATAGAACAAACTCTGTCTTCACAGAAGAAATTCCTTGCACATAAAAAACAACATTAATTTTTCCACAAGAACACCAGATATATAATGGAACAAACTCTGTCTACACAGAAGAAATTCCTTGCACATAAAAAACAACAATAGGTGCAAAAATAATTGAAATATTTTGCATTTATGAAAAAAATGTCATTGCTCACAACATTTGACGATTTCATATTCTTCTTTTTCATTGGCAGATACTCCTGAAAAATAAATATCAACATCCCTTCAACTTAAGGTACAGGTATGATAAATTCTACATTCAATATCTTTTTTTCATTCGAACAAAAAAATACCTTTTATTTTTAAAACACAATTTTATAACATTGTCTATGCTCTACAGGAAAACTCAAATTGTTTTCGTATAACTAAATAAAAAAAGACTTGGAAATGGTTTTCAGACATGTAGGTAGCAATGTAGTTGTACATCAACTCTATCATGTTGTTACTTAATTGCTGGTATTCACAGCAACTATAGAAGTTACTTTATATAATTTATTATGTAATAATTTCAATGTAATGCCCTTCTATATCTTAATCAATTCTTAACTTTCATCGCATAAATACAATAGTTATTTTGAACTGTTCATAAATGTATTTTGATTGGCTATAGCTATGCAAATCTATATATATTTTGACCCTATTCATGCAGCACAACCGCATCAAAAGGACTAAAGCTCATCACTATCGCGACTGATATCAGCTAAGAAAGCTGTCTACATATATGATTCCTATAAAAGACCAATACATCAAGGGGAAGGAGAATGGAAAGTTAGTCATTAAATTGCACTAGTATTTTAGAAGACTTTGGTAATAAATTAACTACAACTAATAATACCATTTCAACAGGCAATGAAATTCCATTTAAATACCTTAATCCAATTTTATAGAGTATCACAATTATAACAAAATCAAGATTACTAGCAGAACATAGTAGAAGCTAAAGGTAGCAAAGAAGAAAAAATGAAGAAAGATGCACAAAGGAATTGTTCAAGGGAATACTTTCATTTGACTGAGTACAGATTTCATTTTTGTTTTTGATGCTATTAATACATCTAAAGCTACCAGAATTTTTACACGAAAATTCAATTCTAAAGAAGATTATATAACAGTTGGCCTTTCCTTCACTGTCATCCTCTCTTTTTGTTTTTTCTGTCTCTTTCCCTTTCCAACAATTTAGGACAGTCAGCAACAAGATGCTCTGTGCTCTTGCATTCAAAGCATTGAGGTTTGTAGGATGAGGATTGTCCACTCTTCTTGACTGGTTTTCTTTCTTTCTTGAGGAACTCCTTTTTGTAGAATCTTTTGAACTTCCTTACTGCCATTGCAATCTCTTCTTCTCCACTGTTTCCTCCTCCTTCTTCACTTGAAGACTGTTCTTGTTCACTCAAGTGATTTGAGGACTTGAGTACCACTCCTTTTCTTCCCTTTTCTTCATCCTCCTTGTCATTTATCCTTTTCATCTTCATTTCATGGGTAAGTAGAGATCCAATGAGCTCTTCAAGTGGAAGAGTCTTCAAATCCTTGGACTCCTCAATAGCAAGTGTCTTAGGCTGCCAAGATTTTGGAAGAGCATAAAAAATCTTCCTATTTTGCTCTCCCATAGTATAGCTTTTACCATAAGCTTTCAAGCCATTAAAAATGTTAGTGAAATGTTAGTAAATCTTGTAAACATATCACTAACATTTTCACCTTGTTTCAGGGTAAACAGTTCATAATCTCTAACAAGCATAGCAAGTTTGGATTCTTTAACTTGATTAGTACCTTCATGTGTAATTTGGAGTAATCTCCATATGTCATGAGCAGAATCACATCCACTAACTCTATTTTATTCAGTAACATCTAAAGCACAACTTAATATATTCATGGCCTGATAATTTAAAGTCATTTTCTTAGAGTCATGCTCATAAAATTCATCAGTGTACTTGGGTTCTGAGGTTATTCCATCTGCACTCATTTTCATTGGGACATAAGGACCTTTCTCAATTATGTTCCACAAATCAAAATTGATAGAACAAATATAAATTTTAACTCTAGATTTCCAGAAAGTGTAATTTGTTCCATCAAACAAAGGTGGTCTATTTGTGGAGGATCCTTCTAGGTAAGGTAGGTTTGACATATTAGCCATAGGATCTTTGTCCTCTAGGTCGTAAAACCATACAAAGAAGTTCTAGCTCTGATACCAATTGAAATACCTAAGAGGGGGGTGAATTAGGTATTTGGCTAATTTTTCCAAAAAAAAACCTTTTATGCCTTTAGACCAAGAACAGATTATATGAGCAAAATAGAGACAACTTATAGCAAAGCAACGGAAGAAAGCAATAGCAAAGAACTCAAACAATTTATAGTTGTTCGATCCGCAAGATCTACGTTCACTACCTTAAGCTCACACTTAAGGATTTCAAACAATCTACTAATTGCTCAGGTTCACAAACTACAAGAGAGGCTCACCACACTATGGTTTTACACTCACAACCTCTTCTAGTAACTTTTACAATACAAGGCTCACCAAACACAATGGTTTTATATCTCAATCAACCTTGAATCACAAATTCAAGGATCACCCTTATCTAAAGGGTTTTATGTTAACCTTGCTAGAGCTAGTAGAACAATACAATTTGATAAATAAAGGAGAGTGTGTAGATGTTACTACTTGGTAGATATTACACAAAGTTGCACCTTCACACTTTGATGTCTTTGGATTGATCAATTGAATGCACAAGACATAAGAGAGCTTAAGAAATGTTTGCTAAAGGCTTTTGAATGCTTAGAGTTTTCAAGAATTCAAAACTTGCAAAAGATTACACGTTTATAGCTTTTATAGAATTTGAAAATCAGTTAAAACGACTATAAAACGGCTAGTTAACGGCTATTTTCAGGAAATTCAGACGACCGAATTTTTCCTGCTACGTCCGAATCTTCTTCCGAATTTCTCTGGAAAAATAGTGACCATGCTGAAGGCCAAAATTCGGACGACCGAATTTTTCTTCATGCGTCCGAATCTTCTTCCGAATTTCTCTGGAAGTACAGTAGCAAACTTTTGCTACAAAATTCGGACGACCAAATTTTTTGGAAGCTTATTCAAATTTTGTAAAATCATTTGAGATTTAACTTCAATAAGTTTGAAAAACATTTGATATGTATAGAAAACTTATGTAGACATATATAAGTTTGAAAACCAAAAAATCAAATTCCTTTGATCATATAAGTTTACTTAAAAACTTTTAGGACACAACCATATTCATCAAAAAGTTCATTCAAAGCCTTTTAAGATCTTAAAACTCATTTTATGCTCTCTTATGCATTCAATGATAACTAAGACATACAAGTGTTGAGTTTACATAGAGATTTACCTCCTAAGTATATATACTCTACACTTCAAGTCTTCAATGCCTTTAGAACATCTAAGAACAACCTTCTTCAAACTTCAATCACTTTGCTTTACTGAAGTTGTTCTTGCACTTTGGCTTCAAAGCAATGAGACTTCATACTTCTTAGTTCACAAAACCTATCACACAACATACAAGCACTTTAGTCCTCATCAATATTTATCATTAATCAAAATTACATGATTTGCCCTTAGGGCTAACATTCTCCCCCTTTTTGATGATGACAAACTTTGATGCAAAATGTGATAGATTAAAATGATGTAGTACATAGAAGTATTAATGTCAATGATAGAAAATAACCAATTTAGCACATTGACATACAAAAGGCTCAATATGAGCCTATGACCCAACCAACCTCCATTTACCTCATTCCTTCCAACAACTAGGATAGAAGATATAGCATTTAAGTATTTAGAAGACTTCTAAAAGACATTTTAAAGGTTGTAAATGTTTAACAATGCTCCCCCTTAGATTGTGCTCATTTTTCAACAAGTTTGGACTTGAAATACTATGCATCCGAATTTTGACATATCAAGTCCTAACTGTAAAATAAATGAAATGAAAGCTACAATTTTTGAAAATAAGCTTTCCTAAGATTGTTGAAACATAGTAAAAGAGTTTAAAATATGTTTGAATCAGTTTGAACAACAAAAGAGCACATTTTGGTACCAAAATATGCATGCATCCGAATTTTTAAATCTTAAGTCGAAACTATAATAACTTCAATATAATGAATGTTTAAAGTGAAATAAAGTGTTCCTAAAAATATGCATGCATCCGAATTTTTAAATCTTAAGTCAAAACTATAATAACTTCAATATAATGAATGTTTAAAGTGAAATAAAGTGTTCCTAAGATTGTTCTAACATAATGGAAGAGATTAAAACATATTTGAATCAATTTGAACAACAAAAGAGCACTTTTTTGCAACAAAATATGGATGCCTCCGAATTTTTGAAACATGCATCCGAATTTTTGAATCATGCATCCGAATTTTATGATTTCAAGTATGATAAAAAAATTAGAACTGATTTCAATCAATTTGAACAACAAAACAAAGATTTTGACAACAGACATAACTCATGCATTCAAATTTTTTTATAAAGTAACAAGTCAAGAACAATTTAGCCATATTGCAAAAATTCAGAAAACATTCATACAATACACAGTTTCATCACACACAGCATTTACTTAGTAGTCACAGCTTGTCATCACACACAGAATTCAACATATAGCACAATTCAACATATAGAGCACATTTTGTCTCACGTCATTATTTTCCCCCCTTGACATATGCATATTTCTATTCATGCATGAGGAATTCAACTGCTATTTTGCATTTTGTCATCACATTTTTTCTCCCCCTTTTGTCATCAATCAAAGATGGGGTCAATGAAAATGAGATTAACAATTTAACACATAAAGGAAGCTCTCATCACTGAGATTTCATCATTGAGCTTCACTATTACATAAAATGCAGAAAAATACTTAACAAGTTCATAACACATAAAATAGTAAATACATAACTCATAATATAAATTACTTAAAACAGTAAATAAAATGGAAGAAATGCTTAGTCTTGTGATGTTGATGGAGAGGCTCTGCTAACTCATTTCTTGATGGCAAAGTGCTTCACTCTTCCTTGGCTGAAAGAGATGTGTGATGGTGAGACAATTTCAGCTTGAGCTACTTGACTTCCTGCTTCTTGTGGTTCTTCATGTGCATGTTCTTCTTCTTCTTCTTGTTCTGCCACAGTCTCATCATTTCCTCCTTGATCATTAACATCCCCATCATCACTGTCATCATCTTTGTCCTTATTGTCTTCCTCTTTATCACCATCATCCTCATTTCTATTTTGAGGCCTAGAGGGTCCTTCACCACTTTGAGTATTTCTCATTGGGATTTCCTCAATGTGTTTTACCCTACTCTCCAGTCCATCTAACTTTCCAAGAACCATTGGAGCAAATGATTCAAAGAACTTATACATTTTCTCCATTTCCTTGACATGATTGTTCAAGGCTTCTTGGAATGCTTTGGCTACTATGGTGTCACCTCTAGTTATTCCTTCACCACTTGACTTAACTCCAGTTTCTTCTTCAAACAGTCTCCTCTTTGTTGGTGGTTGCTCCCCCTCACTTGAGGTATCATGCTTCCTTTTTGTCTTCATCTCTCTTGCAAGAGTCTCTTCTTCATCTTCTTCACTTTCTGTACTTACTTCTCTTTCTATTCTTTTTGGAGGGGATTCTCTTTTTGTCCTCCATACATTATCCTCATCAAGAACTAACTGCATTCTCTTAAGAGTTTCATTAGTGTAAATCTCCCCACTCTTAAAAGCTTGTCCTCTTCCCGGAAGTTTAATCTTAAAGTGCTTAAAGATTCTTGTCAACAACCTTCCAAATGGGAATGCCTTGGTTACTATTTTTCTGGCAGTAATCATGTGTTTCAAGGCTATATAACCAAAGTTCAATCTCCTCTTTTCATGCAAGGCTAACATAAACACCATATGCATATTACCTACTGATGATTTATGCCCAAAGTTAGGAAAATCATAGTAGTCACCATATAATGCAACACTCTACCTCTAGCATCCAAGTTCTTGATTGCCCTCTCTTTTATAAATCTAAACTCTCTTCCATTGGTAAATGCCTCTTCAAATCTAACATATGTAAAGAGTTCTCAATCATAGCAATGCATGGAAGGTGCATAATATTTAGCTCCATTGTCACCTACTCCACAAATTCTGTTTATTAATGCTTCACTAAATTCAATGTCAACTTGGGATACTCTAGATGAATACCATTGTATCACATTATCCCCAACAGTCTCAATTCTTTCCTCCTTTGGGTTTGCATAGAATTCATATATCAAGGAAGGATAAAATTCTTCATCAATAAACAACAAACTACTCCAACCAACATCATTGAAACAAGACAGAACACTATCCATGCTAGAGAGTTTATCAACATCCACCTTATATCCAGGGATAATTTTTCTGCTATTTTTATTCCATTCATTAAACTCATGAGTAGACTTGATTGAGACAAACCTGTCAACTCCAGATAATGTTTGAGGGATTCGAATTCTTCTTGGTTGGTTGAGGATTGGATCTTCATCTCCTTCCTTAGCCTTTCCTTTCCCTTTCTCAACATTTGGCTTCTTTGTTCTCACCATGATCAATTTTTGGAATGTATCTAGGGTTTGGAATTCAAAAATTAAAGCAAGTCGAGATGAGAATGTGTGTATTTGAAAGGATTTTGATTCGGATGTGAATGGGTATGAGAGATTTTGAAAGGATGTGAAATTTGGAACTTGAAATGTTTGGAAGAAACCGTTCGGTTTTTATTTAAAACAATGCATCCGTAAAATTTGGACGACCGAATTCTCAGGTCTGCGTGCGAATTTTAGGTCGAAAGTTTCTGTTTCTTCAGTTCAGAAAATTCGGTCGACCGAATTTTCTGACATGCGTCCGAATTTTTGATCAAAAGTCTATGTTTTCTTTCACTCAGAAATTCGGTTGACCGAATTTTCTATAGTGCATCCGAATTCTGGATTCGAAAATTTCCTGTTTTCATCAAAACTTTAACACACACATTAGTCATTGAATTTTGAAATACCTAAGAGTCTTCTTAGGTGATTGAACCTTTCCTCAGCCAAAGGCTTAGTAAATATGTCAGCAATTTGATCATTTGTATTTATATATTCTAAGCATATATCTTTCTTAATCACATGATCACGAATGAAATGATGTTTTATCTCTATATGCTTAGTCCTAGAATATTGAATGGGATTTATTCTCAAATTGATAGCACTAGTATTATCACATAGTATAGGCACACAATTGAATTTAAGACCATAATCAAGTAAGGTATGCTGCATCCATAACAATTGTGCACAACAACTACCTGCAGCTATGTATTCAGCTTCTGCAGTGGATAAAGACACACAAGCTTGCTTTTTACTAAACCAAGATACAAGAAAACTGCCAAGAAATTGACAATGACCACTTGTACTTTTACGTTCAACTTTGCATCCAGCATAGTCAGCATCAGAGTATCCAATAAGTTCAAAAGATGATGTTTTTGAAAACCAAAGACCATAGTCATGTGTATCAATCAAATAGCGAAAAATACGTTTGACAGAAATTAGATGAGATTCTTTAGGACATGATTGGAATCTAGCACACAAGCATACATCAAACATAATATCTGTTCTACTAGCTGTGAGATAGAGTAAACTTCCAATCATACAATCATACCTCTATATAATTTCTCATCAATATTTTTACCTTTCTCATCTTTGTCAAGTTTAGTTGATGAACTCATTGGAGTACCTATTCCTTTTGCTTGATCCATTCCAAATCTTTTCAGTAGCTCCTTGGTATACTTTGCTTGATTGATGAAGACTCCATCCTTGATTTGTTTAATTTGCAGCCCCAGGAAGAAATTTAGTTCTCCCATCATGCTCATATCAAATTCATTTTGCATTGATTTGGCAAAATCTTCACAGAGAGTTGTTTTAGTAGCACCAAATATAATATCATCAACACAAATTTGCACAAGTAAAATATCATTTTAGAAGATGTTTTTATAAAAAGAGTTGTGTCCACTTTTCCTTTTGTAAAGCATTTTGAAAGAAGAAAACCACTTAATCTTTCATACCAAGCTCTTGGGGCTTGTTTCAATCCATATAGAGCTTTGGTTAACTTGAACACATAATTTGGAAAATTTTCATGAATAAAACCAGGAGGTTGTTCTACAGAAACCTCTTCTTCAATGAAACCATTTAGAAAAGCACTTTTGACATCCATTTGAAATAGTTTAAAACCTTTAAAACAAGCAAATGCCAAAAGTATTCTTATAGATTCTAATCTGGCCACTGGACCAAAAGTCTCATCATAATCAATGCCTTCTTCTTGGTTGAAACCTTGAGCAACAAGTCTAGCTTTATTTCTAACAACTTCTCCTAGTTCATTTAACTTATTTCTAAAAACCCACTTTTTACCAATAATAGAATGATCATGAGGTCTAGGAACAAGAGTCCAAACTTTATTTCTCTCAAATTGATTTAACTATTCATCCATAGCAATAATCCAAAAATTATCACACAATGCATCATCAATATTTTTCGGTTCAATATGAGATAAAAGGGAAAAATTATCAATAAATTACCGCCTTGTTTTAACTCCTTGGGAGACATCACCAATGATTTGCTCCTAAGGATGACTTCTTGCATATGTGAGATCCTTTGGAAGTTATTAATCATTGCTTGATTGACCATCTTGTTCTTGCTCCATTATTTCTTCTTCTTTGGCATGATCTTCCATTGTCGGTACTTGGTGTTGAGTTTGATTTTCAACCATTGAGGAGCCTGCATCATCTTCATTTCTTCTTTGAAGATAAAAGTTAGATTCATCAAAGGTTACATGAATAGTTTCTTCAACACACAATGTCCTTTTATTATAGACTCTATATGCCTTTTTATTTGCTGAATAACCAAGAAATATTCCTTCATCTGATTTTCTATCAAACTTACCAAGATAGTTCCTAGTTTTTAAAATGAAGCACATACAACCAAAAACTTTAAAGTAAACAATTGATGGAGTTTTATCAAATAGAAGTTCAAAAGATGTTTTTCTGATAAAAGGCCTTAATAAAACTCTATTCATGACATAACAAGCTGTATTTACAGCTTCAGCCCAAAAATATTTTGGTAATGAGTTTTCACAAAGCATTGATCTAGCAATTTCTTGTAAGGTTCTGTTTTTCCTCTCAACAACACCATTTTGTTGAGGTGGTTTGGCAGATGAAAAATTGTGAGTAATACCATACTCATCACAAAATTTTGTAAAATCTTGGTTACAGAATTCTCTTCTATTGTCACTTCTAATAGAAATTAATTTACAATCAAAAGAAGTTTGAACCTTTTTGAAAAGTTTTGAAAATTCATAAAACGTTTCATCTTTTTGTGCTAAGAAGATTACCCAGGTAAATCTTGAAAAATCATCAACAATCACATAAGCATATGTTTTACCACCAAGACTAGTAGTCCTCATAGATCCAAATAAATCCATGTGAACTAGTTCAAGAGGTTTTGAGGTAGAAACCATTTTCTTGGATTAAAAGATGTTTTTGATTGTTTTCCATATTGACAAGCATCACAAAGATGGGTTTTATCAAAATGCAATTGTGTTGAAAGTTTGTTCAATAAATCCATGCTCACATGTCCTAATCTTCTATGCCATAAAAATCCATCATTGTCATGAATGGCATGACGTTTAATATCATTAGTAATAAGCTCATCAAGATACAACACATATACATTACCAACTCTTTTAGCAACAAAAATTGTTTTGTTACTTGCACTGTCAAGAATAGTACAAGTATCACATTTAAACTCAATTTTGCACCCATTGTCATATAATTGACTAATGCTAAGTAAATTATACTTTAAACCTTCAATAAGTAAAACTTGCTTGATAAGAGGGAAAGAACCTTTACCAATGTTACCTATTCCAATTATTTTCCCTTTCTTCTTATCTCCAAATGTGACAAAACCTTCACTTGTAGTTTGAAGCTCACTAACAAGTGATGCATTTCCAGTCATGTGCCTTGAGCAGCCACTGTCAAGAAACCATTTTGTGGCACTTGATCTTGAGGCAAATTGTACCTACACCAAATTAGAAAGAGTGATTTTTGGTACCCATATCTTCTTGGGTCCAAGGGAGTTAGTAATAGTTTCTTTGACTTTCCAAATGGTCTTAACACCATTTTCTATCTTTCTTTTTATAAAACATCTAGAAACCTTGTGTCTTTGCTTGCCACAATATGTGCAACAAATATGTGACCTAGAATGAGAAGATTCTTTAACAAAAGACTTTTTCTATTTTGGAGCAAAACAATCATGTAAGACTATGTTTTACAAATGAAGATCTTTGATAACCAAGTAATTTATTTAAATTTTCTCTTCCATTTGTAAATCTCTCAATGCATAAAGTTAGATCATTAACTTTCCTTTTTAAGAACTCATGATCTTTTATCATTAATTCAAGAGAAATAATTTTTGTACAAAGCTTTTTGTTTTCAAAAGATATGTTTTGTATGGTTGTATTCACAACTTCTTTTTCAATGGTAAGACAACTAATGATTTCAAGAAGTTTACCATTTTCAACACATAATTTTGAATTCTCATTGGATAAATCATTGATTTTAAATTTCATTTCTTTATTTCTTTTTGAAGCCTTTTTCAATTCTTCATATAGTTCTACAATTAAATCACTGGAATCAATATCATCATCACATACATCTGAAATGGAAGGTGAACATTGTACCTCATCATCAATGGCCATAAAGCATATGTTGGCCTTTCCTTCACTGTCATCCTCGCTTTCTTGTTGATCCCACTTTCCAGCTAATCCTTTTCCTTTCTTGACAGATTTCTTTCTGTTTTTTCTATCTCTTTCCCTTTCCAACACTTTAGGACAGTCAGCAACAAGATGCTCTGTGCTCTTGCATTCAAAGCATTGAGGTTTGTAGGATGAGGAACTCCTTTTTGTAGAATCTTTTGAACTTCCTTACTGCCATTGCAATCTCTTCTTCTCCACTGTTTCCTCCTTCTTCTTCACTTGAAGACTATTCTTGTTCACTCAAGTGATTTGAGGACTTGAGTACCACTCCTTTTCTTCCCTTTTCTTCATCCTCCTTGTCATTTATCCGTTTCATCTTCATTTCATGGGTAAGTAGAGATCCAATGAGCTCTTCAAGTGGAAGAGTCTTCAAATCCTTGGACTCCTCAATAGCAAGTGTCTTAGGCTGCCAAGATTTTGGTAGAGCATCAAAAATCTTCCTATTTTGCTCTCCCATAGTATAGCTTTTACCATAAGCTTTCAAGCCATTAAAAATGTTAGTAAATCTTGTAAACATATCACTAACATTTTCACCTTGTTTCAGGGTAAACAGTTCATAATCTCTAACAAGCATAGCAAGTTTGGATTCTTTAACTTGATTAGTACCTTCATGTGTAATTTGGAGTAATCTCCACATGTTATGAGCAAAATCACATCCACTAACTCTATTGTATTCAGTAACATCTAAAGCACAACTTAATATATTCATGGCCTGATAATTTAAAGTCATTTTCTTAGAGTCACGCTCATAAAATTCATCAGTGGACTTGGGTTCTGAGGTTATTCCATCTGCACTCATTTTCATTGGGACATAAGGACCTTTCTCAATTATATTCCACAAATCAAAATTGATAGAACAAATATAAATTTTAACTCTAGATTTCCAGAAAGTGTAATTTGTTCCATCAAACAAAGGTGGTCTATTTGTGTAGGATCCTTCTAGGTAAGGTAGGTTTGACATATTAGCCATAGGATCTTTGTCTTCTAGGTTGTAAAACCACACAAAGAAGTTCTATCTCTGATACCAATTGAAATACCTAAGAGGGGTGAATTAGGTATTTGGCTAATTTTTCCAAAAACAAACCTTTTATGCGTTTAGACCAAGAACAGATTATATGAGCAAAATAGAGACAACTTATAGCAAAGCAACGGAAGAAAGCAATAGCAAAGAACTCAAACAATTTATAGTTGTTCGATCTGTAAGATCTACGTTCACTACCTTAAGCTCACACTTAAGGATTTCAAACAATCTACTAATTGCTCAGGTTCACAAACTACAAGAGAGGCTCACCACACTATGGTTTTACACTCACAACCTCTTCTAGTAACTTTTACAATACAAGGCTCACCAAACACAATGGTTTTATATCTCAATCAACCTTGAATCACAACTTCAAGGATCACCCTTATCTAATAGTAGAACAATACAATTTGATAAATAAAGGAGAGTGTGTAGATGTTACTACTTGGTAGATATTACACACTTTGATGTCTTTGGATTGATCAATTGAATGCACAAGACATAAGAGAGCTTAAGAAATGTTTGCTAAAGGCTTTTGAATGCTTAGAGTTTTCAAGAATTCAAAACTTACAAAAGATTACACGTTTATAGCTTTTACAGAATTTGAAAATCAGTTAAAACGACTATAAAACGGCTAGTTAACGGCTATTTTCAGGAAATTCAGACGACCGAATTTTTCCTGCTACGTCCGAATCTTCTTCCGAATTTCTCTGGAAAAACAGTGACCATGCTGAAGGCCAAAATTCGGACGACCGAATTTTTCTTCATGCGTCCGAATCTTCTTCCGAATTTCTCTGGAAGAACAGTAGCAAACTTTTGCTACAAAATTCGGACGACCAAATTTTTTGGAAGCTTATTCAAACTTTGTAAAATCATTTGAGATTTAACATCAATAAGTTTGAAAAACATTTGATATGTATAGAAAACTTATGTAGACATATATAAGTTTGAAAACCAAAAAATCAAATTCTTTTGATCATATAAGTTTACTTAAAAACTTTTAGGACACAACCATATTCATCAAAAAGTTCATTCAAAGTCTTTTAAGATCATAAAACTCATTTTATGCTCTCTTATGCATTCAATGATAACTAAGACATACAAGTGTAGAGTTTACATAGTGATTTACCTACTAAGTATATACACTCTACACTTCAAGTCTTCAATGCCTTTAGAACATCTAAGAACAACCTTCTTCAAACTTCAATCACTTTGCTTTACTGAAGTTGTTCTTGCACTTTGGCTTCAAAGCAATGAGACTTCATACTTCTTAGTTCACAAAACCTATCACACAACATACAAGCACTTTAGTCCTCATCAATATTTGTCATTAATCAAAATTACATGATTTGCCCTTAGGGCTAACAATAACCAACAAGAATCAGCAAAGCACAAGCAATCACAATCAACAGGTAAAGAGAAACCAAAATAAAGAATTCAAGAACTAGTAAAAAAAATTAAGAAATTGAAAACTACTGAAAAACAGATAATTGAAGCATTTTTCACATCCATTTAAGATTGTCTTTGCAATTCATTTATTTATTACATTATGTTTTGTAATTCTACAAATTCATTACCTAAAACATTATTGCTTATTACATAGTTTAATATATATTATACAACAAACCAAGTTATGAAATTATTACATTTGTAACCATTTCTCATTACTAAACATTGATAATAATTCTCAAATTAGATTAACAAAAATATATAATTTACATAATTTATATACAATTTATATTAAATTCCTATTCAGAAAAAATCTAAAAAACAATTAATTTAAGTTCATAACCTTGACCCATTCCCATATTGGGCTGAACAGGTCTACGAATTCTTTAATTCCAATTAGTAAAAGAGATTTTGAACTAAGAAATTAACCATAAAAGCTAAAAAATTGCATCCTGAGCAATTGCAATAATTAGGTTCAATGATATTGCAGGTATAATAGATGCTACTACGCATACAATCAATATCCTAAGCAATTGAAATGGCAATCATAGAACAACTTGAAGCATTACGCATAATTAATACATAATTGTAAATAAACTCAAACCCCTTCTCAAATACTGCAACAATTTAACTACCTACGTCCAAATACTTTGAATCATCTATGTAACCTAAAACACATAATAAATTCAAGAATTTAAATACCACAACCATTAAACTACCTTTATCCAAATACTTTGAAGCATTTATGTAGCCTGAAATAGATAATATATTCAGGAATACAATAAGTCTCACAAATGACCTTATCTACTCAAGAAAGCAAATCAATTCAATTAATCACACATAAAACAATCTCTATATAAGACCAAAAAGTCTTTCATCTATTATCCTAACAAATTTGCTTCTTCCTTAATTTAGCGTGCAATTGCAACAAAAAGCCCCATCCACCACAAAATAGCAAGTATTCAACCTTTGTTCTGAAAGAATTGTCTATGGTTCTGCACATGCTCAATCTTATGTCAGTAATTTCTATCTTAGGTGGAAACTTTTCAAAAAGGATTTGTCAAATGCATGACATAAACTATTGACATATTTGCAATGGTAATAATTTTTCACATAATGATTCATAATTTTTACAATGTAATCTACTTGCATCTACATTTAAAGAAATGAATTAAACTCTTCATGGATAATAATCACAGCAAATACCAAGAGCTTGTGATACTCAGAGACATAGAACGTAACACATGGAGAATTATGATCAAAAGAGTTGGAAAGTGTTTTGTAATGCATAAAGGATAGGACCAATTCATAGAAGATTCTCAAATAAAAAAGCATGACTATGTTGTGTTCAACAACAAACAAGATAATATTTTTAATGTCATTGTCTTAGGATCTAAAGAATGATATAATTGAAGCCGGAAACTCATCCCTGATCTTCAAGATAGCTATACTACCATTACGCTATTTAATTACACATTACTACAGTGGATCCAAACACGTAAAAAACAAATGGAGCACCTCCTCGTTGTTATGGACAGTTCATAATTTTATGTTACTTTAAATGTGATTAGTTCATATTATTTACTATTATTTTTGAAAATATAATGAAAAATAAAAGTAGATTTACTTTCAATATTACATCTACCAAAATAACAATTGGTATTTTCTAATCCAATTTACCCTACTGAATCAGCATAAGAAAAACAAACAAAGTACCAACATAATAGTAAAATTCATCTTCTTAACACATCCATCTTCTTAAAATGTCTCTAAAAGCAATTTAGTTGTTGAGTCTATTATTTCACTTTATTCAATTCTCCAGTTGTCTGCAAATGAAATCATCAACTTATCCAATCCAATTGGTCTTGGATTTGTTGAATGCTTCTCAACCACTTTATTTCAATGGAATTTCCTTTTCTTTTTAAAAGGAAAAAGTTGGTGGCGTATATTTTTAATAATCATGGAAATTGGCTACGTTTGAACGATGAAGACATAGATTTAAGAGTTTTTGAAAAATATAGATTGCATCTTAAAATGTAAATTACTTAACCAAAATATGAAATCAAACTCATACAATTTTCTGCTCTTTTTATTATATGTAAAAGAGAAAATACTATTCAAAAGTCTTCTTTGATTATCTGTTACATTTTTGTGCCCTTTACTTAAATTCTAAACACCTCAACATTTGAATATTTTTGTTAGCCCTAAGGGCAAATCATGTAGGTTTGATTAGTTTTGATTAATGACAAACATTGGTAAGGACTAATATGCTTGTATGTTGTGTGATAGGATTTTTGGATTAAGAAGGAAGCAAGTCTCATTGCCTTGGAGCTAGCAATGCAAGAACAACTCAAATATGCCAAAGTGATTAAAGATTGAAGAGTTTGTTCAAGATGAATGAAGGCTTTGAAGACATGAAGTGTAGGTTACATGTGGTTAATAGGTAAACATTGTAAACCCTACACTCTTAAGCCTTGGAATCTATGAGTTGCAATTGAGAGCACAAAACTTGATTTAAATAGTTTCAATAGTTTTGAACTTACCTAAATTATCAAGTTTTCATAAATGATTTTTGCACTTAAAATATCTTTAATGACTTATCTTTGAGACTAGAATATTTTCCAACTTGTTTGAATTGATTTGGATATATTTTGACAAAGTTTCAAAAGTTCGGATGCAAAGTATGGACGCATAGGGCAAAGTTCAGACGCCCGATCTTTTCCTACGCTGTGAACAATAATTTCTGTTTTGTAAACAGTAACACTGTTCAATGAACAGTGTTAACAGTACTACTATGTGTGAACAGTGCATGAACAGTATCACTATTTTTCAAGAGAAGTTTGGACGCACACGGCCAAGTATGGTCGTCCGAACTTTTGAACAACACTGTGAACAGTACACTGTTCACATTAATAGTATACTGTTCACATGAACAATAACTCTGTTAATATGAACAGTATTTTCCCCAAAAAAGTTCGGACGCAGAGGAGAAAGTTTGAACGTCTGAATTTTCCGTTACTAGCCGTTTTATGGCCGTTTGAACTGATTTTAAAATTATATAAAAGTCATAAACTCCAGATTTTTTAGTAGAACTTTGAACCTAAGAAATCCTTGATACTCTAACTTGTTTTACTTCAAAATTATTTGAAAAGCTCTCAAATTGCCTTGTGCTCAAAGGTGTAAATTCAAGATTCTAAAGGCAAACGTGAAGTGGTGCAGGCAATTGTATTTATCCACCAAGAAGTGTTGGTAACATCCAAACTCTATTCTTCATTTTATTTTGTTTTTCTACTTACTCAATACAAGGTTATCTTGTGACGTAAAATCCTTTTGGTAAGGGTGAGCCATAGACTAAATTAATCAAGGTTGTAGTGTAAAACCCGTGTATGGGTGAGCCTTGGATTAGATTGGTCTTTAGGTTGTCTTTAGATATAAAATCCTTGTGGAAGGGTGAGCCTTGTTTGTAGGATTGCAAAGGAGGTTGTTGGTGTAAAACCCTTGTTGGGTGATCCTCTTGTGTAATTGCCTAAATTGAGCATATAGTGGATTGGTTGAAATCCTTGAGTGTGGACTCAAGGTAGTGTATGTAGATCTTGGAGAGATCGAACCACTATAAATCGTGTGTTCATTTCTTTATAGTTTTACTTGTTTACATGCTTGTGTTATTATTATTTGTTCATAGTTGTTAATTGATTGGTTGTGGTCTTATTATTTGATGATCTTGTCTTAACCATCAAATCACATATAAACTTGAAGTTTGTGGATTTAAAGAAGAGCTTTTATTAAGGCAAATGATTTGCAATTAGGGAAAAGATTTTGGTAATTATCCAAATACCTAATTCACCCCCTCTTAGGTCTTTCAATTGGTATCAGAGCAAGGTCTTCTTTTTAAGGTCTAACAACCTAGAAGTAGAGATCATATGGCTAGTTTATCAAATTTGCCTTATATGGAAGGTTCCTCCACAAATAGACCACCTTTGTTTGATGGAACAAATTACACATTTTGAAAATCTAGAGTTAAGATATATATTTGTTCTATTAACTTTAATTTGTGGAATATTGTTGAGAAAGGTCCTTATATACCCATGAAAATGAGAATTGATGGAGTTACTAAAGAGCCAAAGTCTATGGACGAATTTGATGAGGGTGACTCAAAAAAGATGACATTGAATTACCAAGCCATGAATATCTTAAGTTGTGCATTGGATATGAATGAGTACAATCGAGTGAGTGAATGCGACACCGCTCATAATATGTGGAAACTACTTCAGGCCACTATGAAGAATATAGAGTTGAAGTTTGCTTTATGGCAATAAATGATGAGGTACAATCCACTCTTTCTACCTCTACTTGTTGTGATGATGATGTTGATGATGTAGATTATCCTAGTGAATTACTTGTTGAAATGTATGAAGAATTAAAAATGGCTTCAAAAAGAAATAAGGAAATGAAATTCAAAATTAATGAGTTATTGAATGAAAATTCAAAATTATATTGTGAAAACAAAAAGCTTCTTGAATCTATTGATTGTTTAAATATTGAAAAAAAAGTTTTAAATGTCTCTTTACAAAACATGTCCCTTGAAAATAAGATTCTTTGTAAAAAAAAATTTATCTCTTGAAAGAATGCTTGTTGATCATGAGACTTTGAAAAAGAAGGTTGATGACCTTACATCATGTATAGAAAAATTTACAAAAGGAAGGGACAATCTTGATGAAATTGTTGGAGCTCAAAGATCTCCTCTTATCAAAAATGGTCTTAGATATAATTATGTAAACAATGTGCCTAAATATAACAACTTCTTTGTTAGAGCTACTTCAACTTCCATGCATCATACTTGTTGTACTTATTGTGAAAAACATGGACATAAAGCTACAAAATGTTATGTTAAAAGAAAAGTAGAGAATAGTATAAAAACAATTTGGAGAGTTAAGGAAATTATTACTAACCCCCACAGACCCAAGAAAGTATGGGTACCAAAGGAAACTTCCTCTCCTTTATTGCAGGTACGCTTCAATTCAAACTCAAGCACCACTAAGGGGTATATTGATGATATTGGCTTAAAGAATAACAAAAAACACCTCATTCATATTCAAGGTCAAAGCAACCGATGAAGGATTTATTTTTGAGACAAGAAGAAAGGAAGAATTCTTGGAGTATCCAATGTTGGTAAAGGTTCCTCTCTTCTTTTTAAACAAATGTTGCATAGTGTTGATTTGAACTATAACTTGCTTAACATTAGTCAATTATGTGACAATGATTGAAAAGTTGAATTTAAATGCAATACTTGCACTATACTTGATGGTGTCAATGGTAGAACTATTTTTGTTGCAAATTGTATTAGTAATGGTTATTTGCCTTACCTTGATGAACATGTTGCTTATAAAGTTAGATGATTTTCCACTCATGATAATGACGGTTATTTATGGCTTAGTAAACTTGATCATATTAGCATGGACTTGTTGAATTTTTTTTAACTTGTTAAAGGATTACCAAAAAAATCATTTTGAGAAAAATCATCCTTGTAATACTCGCCAATATGGAAAACAAACAAAATTTTCTTTCAAACCCATGAAAATACTTTTAGACCTCAAAACATCTTGAGCATGTTTATGTGGATTGATTTGGACTTATGAGGAACTCTAGTATTGATAACTTGAAGTATGCCTTAGTAGTAGTTGATGATTTCTCAATATTCACTTTAGCTTTCTTCTTTGCTCAAAAAGATGAAGTGTTTCATAAGTTTTAAAAAAACTATTCAAAAAGGTTCAAACCTCCCTTGAGTGCAAATTGATTTCCATTAGAAGTGACAATGGGAGAATTTTACAACAAAGTCTTTACAAAATTTTCTTTGAAAATTGAATTTCATATAATTGTTTCAATTGCAAAACCCCCCACAACAAAATGGTGTTATTGAAAGGAAAATTTGAACTATGCAAAAATTGGCTAGGTCTATGCTTTGTGAAAATTCTTCTTCAAAAATATTTTTGGGTCAAAGCCGTAAACACCACGTGCTATGATAAATAGAATTACTTTAAGATCATTTTGAAGAAAAACATCTTTTGAATGATCTGTTATAGAATGCCTCAAATTGCATATTTTAAAATTTTTGGTTATAAATGTCTTATCTTAAATTCTTGTGATAACTTACTTAAATTTGATAGAAAACTTGATATTGGTTATCTCTTAGCTATTCTTCTAACAAAAAGGCATATAGAATTTATAACAAAAAGAACCTTACATGATGAGGAAACCATTCATGTTAGCTTTGATGAATCTTACATTTACTTGGAAAGAAAAGATGAAGATGATGTTGGTACATCTATGAATGACTATCAAATCCATCTTCAAGCACCAACTTTGGAGGATCATACCAATGAGCAAGAAATGATTGAATAAAATCAAGATGACCAACATAGTGGTGACCAAAAGCTCTCAAAGAACTTAAGATATCCGAGGCCACCCTAAGGAGCAAATCAGTGGTGATATCTCCCAAGGAGTAAAAATAAGGCGGTACTTTATCAATAACTTTATTCTTTTACCGCATATGAGCCTAAAAGTATTGATGATGCATTATGTGATGATTTTTGGATTATTGATATGCAAGAGGAATTAAATAAATTTGAATGATATAAAATTTTGGATATTCCTAAATCTCATGATCATTCTATTATTGGTACTAAATGGTTTTTAGAAATAAACTTATTGAATCCGTAGAAGTTGTTAGAAACAATGCTAGACTTGTTGCCTAAGGATTCAATCAAGAAGAGGGAATTGATTATGATGTAACCTTTGTTCCGAATGCTAGACTTAAGTCCATAAGATTGCTTTTGACTTGTACTTGCTTTAAAGTTTTAAGTTCTTTCAAATGATGTCACAAGTGTTTTCTCAAATGGGTTTATTAATGAAGAAATTTTATGCAAAACAACCTCCTAATTTCACTCATAAAAAATTTCCTAATTATGTTTTCAAACTCTCAAAAGCTTTTTATGGATTGAAACAAGTCATTAGAGATTGGTATGAAATATTCAGTATTTTTTCCTCTTTCAAAAGTTATTTTTTAAGAAAACTTGACATAAATCTTTTCATTAAAACCTCTTGTAACAATGATCTATAACTTGTCCAAATATATGATACATTTTTTGGTGCTTCCAATACTTCACTTTGTGATGTGTTTTCCAAGTTGATGCAAAGTAAATTTGAAATGAACATGATAGGAAAACTCAATTTCTTTCTTGGCCTACAAATCAAGCAAACCAAGGATGGCACTTTCATGAATCATGTTAAGGTATAAGCACTTCCATATGTTTATCAACTATGCTTGACAATAATAAAAAGGTTTCATAGGAGTAATCAACTCTATTTGACCACAAGGAGAGCCAATATTATGTTTGCTATGTGTTTGTGTGCTAGATTTCATCTTGTCCTAAAGAGTTTCATTTGATTGCTATTAAACACATTCTCTATTACCTTATTGATACTCTAAGTGATTATGACCTATATTTCAAATGTGCGGATATGTTATGTGATAACACTAATGCAATAAATGTGATTATCATACTATTCAACAAACTAGGACAAAGCATATAGAGATCACTCTACTAAGGGTAATACTTGTTTAAAGTATGTTTGCATTAATGAACAAATTAATGTTATCGTTACTAAGCCATTGGCCGAAGAAAGGTTTGACCAATCTTAGAAGAAGCTTAGGGATTTAAAAATTCAATAACTAATGAGTGTATTCAAGTGTTGTATCTCCAGGTGAGGAAAAATAATCCTAGCATGAGAAAAGGAAAGGGAAAAGCCAAAGAAAGAGAAGGAGGACAAGTGATCAATGAACCAAGGAAGGTTCATGTTCCTCAAAGCATGTCATGGCTGGATAGATTTGTCATAGTGGAGGCTGCTACTGAACTTGATGATTGGACATAAAGGAACCATAATAAAAATACCAACTACAAGGTGGATGTCATCAAACTATCCGAAATGGGTAATATACTTTTATTTTTCAATGATGTGAGCTGAACTAGTTTGCTTGTGTTTGATGAATGTTATTACCTTCCTTAGTTTATGAAGTTTATGCAAATATTAAGGAAGAAAAGATTTAGCAAATTGGTAATAAAGCTATTCATTGGTATTCTTCAAGAATAACACAAATTGATTTTTGAGATTAATAATGCATTGCTCAATAGAATTAGTGATGTTAAAGATGTTGGGTTTAGGCATTATTTTTCTGGGGAACATTGTTTTATAAGTAAGTTATACTCACATGAAAGGATTGAGAATGCCTGTACAAATGGTAGAAGCCTCAAGACTATAAAGAAGAGAGAATTGAACATGAGGGGGATAATGTAGTTCAATGGTATTCCTCTAAAGTATCTCAAGTGGACTTTGAGTCCAATAATGCCTTGGTGAACAGAATTTGTGGAATAGATGATAATGGGGCAAGGTATTACTCATTGGGACAACACTGCTTTATTCATGAATTGTTCACAAATGAAAGATTTGAAGAGGCTTTCACAACTGGTAGACAATTTAGGTCTATTAGGGAAAGGGAAATCAAAGCCTTTGATGCTAGAGGAAGAGTTATACATCACATGATTACCACCATGATCATCCCTAATTTTGGACATAAATCATCCATTGGAAATATGCATATGGTGATTATTCTTACCTTACATGAGCATAAACTTTGGATTCATGGCATTGAAGCATATGATTAGTGCAAGCAATACAGCCAACAAGGCCTTACCTTATGGGATCTTCAAATACTTCCAAGTCAAACTTCTTGTAAGAGGACAAACTTTCAAGAGTGGAGAAATCTACATTAATGATTCTATTAAAAGTATGCAGTTAGTTCTTGATGAGGATGGAATATGGAGAACAAAAGCAGAAACTCCTTTAAGAAGAGAAGAGGTTGAAGAAAGTGAAGAGGTTGAGGAAGAAGAAGATGAAGAAGAAATATTGGCAAGGGAAATGAAGACAAAGAGGAGGCATGACTCATCTAGTGAGGGGGAGCAACCTTCCACAAAAGAAGACTATTTGAAGAGGTGCTCTCTATTGAAGGAAAAGAAGTTGAAGATGATAATCTCACTAAAGGTGATACCATAGTTGCCATGGTGTTTCAAGAGACATTGAACAACCATGTAGAGGAAATGAAGAAGATGGACAAATTCTTCAAGTCTTTTGCTCTGATGATTCTTGGAAAATTTGATAGTTTAGAAGCTAGAGTCAAGAATATGGAAGAAGACTTGAGAAAGATTTCTCAAGTGGTTTTAAATGGTGCAAGTTCCTATAAATCCAAAGAAGAAGAAAAGAAATGGCAGCAATAAGGATGATAGTAATGACAGTGAAAATTGAGATGGATATCAATTTGTTGCTAAAGAAGAAGACAAAGATAAAGAAAAAGGCAGTGAAGCACCCCAATAAGAAGAAGCGCATGAGAATGAAGAACAAAGAGGTAAAGCCCAAGAGAACGAGCAAGAAGAAGGAGATGAAGGGATTTTAACAAAGTCAAATCATAAAATCATCACTAATTTCCTTCAGCCAAGGGAGGAGGAAAATGTGGTTCAAAGAAAGAAGATCCAAAGATCCTCTCGATTGGTAACAAATTTGGAAGTGAAGACCATGAAACGCATCCAAGACTAAGCCTTTCTATCCCTAAACTCTATTTTGATGCTTATTTTAATTTATGTCTTGATGCACACGTTATGCTTTAACATTGAAATTTACTTGCGCCTTTCTAGTCATGAACAGTATCACTATTTTTCCAAAGAAGTTCGGACGCACATGGCAAGTTCGGTTGTCCGAACGTTTGAACAACACTGCGAATTGTGAACAGTAATACTATTTACATTAACAGTACCACTATTTACATAAACAGTATACTGTTCATATGAACAGTATTTTTCCCAAAAAAGTTCGGACGCAAGTTCAGACGCAGAGGAGAAAGTTTGGACGTCTGAACTTTCCTGAAACTAGCCGTTACTAGCCGTTTTATGGCCGTTTGAACTGATTTTCAAATTCTATAAAAACCATAAACTCCAGATTTTTTAGTAGAACTTTGAACTTAAGAAATCCTTGATACTCTAACTTGTTTTACATCAAAATTATTTGAAAAGATCTCAAATTTCCTTGTACTCAAAGGTGTAAATTCAAGATTCCAAAGGCAAAGGTGAAGTGGTGCTAGCAATTGTATTTATCCACCAAGAAGTGTTGGTAACATCCAAACTCTATTCTTCATTTTATTTTGTTTTTCTACTTACTCAATACAAGGTTATCTTGTGACGTAAAATCCTTTTGGTAAGGGTGAGCCATAGACTAAATTAATCAAGGTTGTAGTGTAAAACCCGTGTATGGGTGAGCCTTGGATTAGATTGGTCTTTAGGTTGTCTTTAGATATAAAATCCTTGTGGAAGGGTGAGCCTTGTTTGTAGGATTGCAAAGGAGGTTGTTGGTGTAAAACCCTTGTTGGGTGATCCTCTTGTGTAATTGCCTAAATTGAGCATATAGTGGATTGGTTGAAATCCTTGAGTGTGGACTCAAGGTAGTGTATGTAGATCTTGGAGAGATCGAACCACTATAAATCGTGTGTTCATTTCTTTATAGTTTTACTTGTTTACATGCTTGTGTTATTATTATTTGTTCATAGTTGTTAATTGATTGGTTGTGGTCTTATTATTTGATGATCTTGTCTTAACCATCAAATCCCATATAAACTTGAAGTTTGTGGATTTAAAGAAGAGCTTTTATTAAGGCAAAGGATTTTCAAATAGGGAAAAGATTTTGATAATTATCCAAAGACCTAATTCACCCCCCCCCCCCCCTCTTAGGTCTTTCAATTTCTATATTTACTGATCATCATTCTATTGATAACAACAATTGTAAAAATTCATGGAACAATTGTAACAGTTGCACATATTCAACATTCGTGCTACATGTTACATGTTGGAAAAAAAACATAAAATCACAAACAATCTTCAAAGAACAAAGAAAAATATAAAATCACACCTGAAATTAAACGAATCAAAAAAAGTAAATAAGATTCAGACCAGGACTGAACAAATGTAACATAACATTTATTTCACATTACAACCTTTTGAACCTAAAACAATTCTATGCTAGTCTTAAACTATTTGTCAGCATTGGAACTTGCAAAACCCTCAAACCGTGACCTCTTAACTTTCATATCAAATGTCCCAGAAGATCTATGATATATGTCAACAATTTGCTTTCCATCACTAGCACTTGAAAAAACAACTACATGTTTCTTATGATAATATAGACATATATTGTTATCTGACTAACTAGCCAATTTCAAATTCTACTTTCCATCTTACTTTTTAAATAAATTAGGATGAACACCTAAAACAGCAGGTGATTCCACTATTACAACAACTAAAGATTTATAAATTTCACAAATGACTGCATTTTTCTTTCAGTCTCTCCAGCAACTAAGAATTCCTCACTCAAAATTAGAATACTTAAAGAGAATTTCATCTCTACATCATCACCGACCAAAGGATGAGTTTCACTCCGCCAATTACTATTCAAATCAGCAACCATATTAAAAGGAACATAATGAGAAATAAAAATCTCTAGAAACTCAAGAAATTCTTGAGAACCAGATTTCAAAACCATTCTCACCCTATCAGAACGCTTATCAGGAATACAATAATGATTCTTACCATCTTGCAAATCAACTATGGTAAGCAAAATCGACCAACTCATATATAAATGGATGAAATTCAAGTTCCCAATCAATGTATATTTTTGGTTAAAACTATGGTAAGACTCTATTGAAACTAACATAAACTAATTCTTGAACAATCAAAACTACTGTGTGTGTGTATATATATATATATATATATATATATATATATATATATACACGTACAATTTTTATAAAAAATAAACATAGAAATCAAAAAGATAAATAAATAAACAAAATTATTAACCTCATCTAAAGACATAAATGAAGTGAAATTAGACTACAAAATTCTAAAAAAAATACATGAATCCAATAAATGTTAAAAAATGTACCTACAAAAAACAAAAAAAAGTATCCAATTACACGTAACAAAATTCAATGTGTCAATGAACACAACGATTCAATTCTTAAACATAATTGTAACATGGCTTTGAATTCAATTCCACAAAACACAAAATATAACTAATACAGTCATAATTCCAACAACGAAAAAATTATCAAGCCAACATACCTCCTCAAACAGAAACAAGTCAAAAGTCTCCACTATGCACGTCCACCGCAGATCAAGGCTACTACAAAACCAACAAAATTTTTTCAGAAACAGATTCATAGAGAAAGGAAGGTAAGTTTCTAAATACAGAAAGCACACAATAATCTGTCAACTAAATGGAAAAAGAAATTACAATTTTGAAATGTCCAGATTCGATGAATCTGAAACAACAGGCCTGTGACCTAACGTGAACAAAAATACAAACCTCGCCCAAATAATAAAATATTTTTCCAAGGACCAAAAAAAATAAAAAATAGAGAAAGCCCACAAAAAATAATAAAATCCACTATCATCCTTCAATAGAATCACTTTCGGTTTTTAGCAAAAGAAACTACCATCTTCATTAACAAAATCCTCCTTCTCCAAACCCTACCAAAAAAAAAATAGACAAGCAACCTTCCAAATCAACAAAACTGACCAAGGATCGTCTCCATTGGAAAATCTACTACAGACACTTCAGGTATGAGTAACAATCAATTCAACTAATTAATAGTCTTGTTTTGCACCATAACTTCAACTATTTACAAGATAACCATACTCTGTCAGCATTCAGTTCATTAATCCATTATGATCTCCAATTCAAATAATTCTGCATCCAATTATTATCCATTGTTGAATATATTGATTTCTTCCCCAATTCAGTGGAAATTCATATTTAATTTTTGTTATTACATATTCTGAAGTAAATTCATTATTGGTTGTGAATTTCTTATTTGAGATGACATTTTACTTTCATCTATAATGTGATAAAATACTGTCACTATATATTTAGTTCATTACTGAAATTATTCATAACTGAATATTCAGTACATATTCGATTGATTGTTGAATTCTTTTTGGCCACTATGATGATTATGTCATAACTAAATCCTTAGCACTTTTTCTTGTTGTTTGAACATCTCAGTTGGATAGCTTTGATCTTTGGTTCATTTCTCATGTGGAAATAAACTATTGCACTTTCATCATGTCTGAATTGCTATTGATAGATATTATAAGTATTGCTAATGCTAATTCATAGTCAAAGTTGAAGTTCTTAGACATTTATCAATATGCAATAAGTATTGAATAGAGGTCTATTTTTTGGCATGGTAGTTTCTTTCTAGTAGCTTTTGTTATTTCTTATTAGGCTGTATCTCCTGGTTCCTCTGAACACCAACAAAAGCATCTTATTCTGCATAATTTTAGCATTGACAAATAAATAGAAAATTTTCCAGAATGTAATTCTATGACCAATATAGATTCTTGTAGCACATTGAAGATTACAACGACCTCATCCCAGTGGTAATTCTTTTACACAAACTACATTTTCAAATATATATTCTGCAAATTTATTCAAGTTCAAAAAATAACCATTGCTATATTTACAGCCTCTTCCAACATCATTCACAAAATACAGAAACAACAAAATACCAAAAGGATTTTTCCTCATCAATGCAAGTGGAAATTGTAAGCCCTAAGGGCAAATCTTAGAGTTTTGATTATGACAAATATTGATATTAGCTAACTTGAATACTTATTGTGTGATAGAATTTTTGGATTATGAAAACTAAGAAGTCTCATTGCCTTGAAGCTAAAGTGCTAAGGACAACTCAAATTGTGCTCAAAGAGTTATAACATGAAGAATTTGTCTTAAGGATTGAAGGCTTTGAAGACCTTAGTGTAGGTTTACAATCTCTTAATAGGTATATCTTTGTAAACCTTACACTTGTTTGTCTTTAGAATCTAAAGCATTTTGAAGAGAGCTTAAAACTTGATTTTCACTCTTAAAGTATTTTACCAAATTCTTAAGAATAGCCTTTGGACTAAAATCTTTTAAATGATCCATTTTATAGTCCAAAATGATTTCAAACTTGTTGTGCTTGATTTATAATCATTTTGACTAAGTTTGAATAGTTCAGACTCCAATTCGGACGTTCGAACTGTATACCTTGGTTGATAAATTTTTAGAGAAATTTTAGTGGTCATTCGGACGCTAGTGTCCAAATTCGGTAACCGAATTTGTCCTGGCAACATGAAAACAGAATATTTTTGACAATCATTCAAACGCAGAGGTCCATGTTTGGTCGATCGAATTTTACTATTACTAGCAATTCACTATAAGAAAACACGCAATTAGTGACAAAATTTTCTATCACTAGTTTTACGACGGCTTAGCAAGAGAAAAGCTACCAATGCCATACTTTGATAAAAAATAAAAATCCGTCGCTAATCCCACGCTACAGCTATATTTATAATTTTTTCTAGTTTAAAAATTAAGAGGCGTTGCTAATCCATTGTAAATTTGCAATGGATTAGAGCAACAAAAATGTGAAAAAATTAAAAAAACACATACTAAGTTAAAAATTGCGTGTCCGTTGCTAATCCATTGTACATTTGCAATGGATTAGCGACAGAATCTTGTCAAAAAAATAAAAAAATGTTTTAATTTAAAAATTAAGAGGCCATTGCTAATCCATTGTACATTTACAATAGATTAGCGACAAAAATGTGAAAAACAAAAATAACACATACTAATTTAAAATTTATCAGTGTGTTGCTAATCTGTTGGAAAATTGCAATGGATTAGACGAAAACTTGTAAAAAATTTAAAAAATATATATTCTCATTTAAATAATATGAGGCCGTTGCTAATCCGTGACCAATTTTTGATGGATTAGCAATGGAAGTGGGTTAAATTAAAAGTTAAAAATAATAAACATATTCAAAATTTTTCATTCCCGCAATAGATTAGTGATGGAAACGTGTAAAAAAATAAAAAGTTACTCGAGCGTTGCTAAACACAAGCAAATTAGTAACGGATAAGCAACGGAATCATAATTTTTAAATTTACAATAGATTTTTTGCAGGCTCTATTTTAGCCGTCGCTAATACCACGTAAATTTGCGGCGGCTTTTGAATTTTTAATTTCTTGCTTGTTTTTTTATGCGGGAATGGAAAATTTTGAATGGTTTTTACCGTTTTATAGCTAGCATTAGTAATTGGTTACAAATTAGCAACATATTAGCTAGGGAACGTTGGATTTTTTTCTTTCTTTTGTTAATCTGTTGCTAATTGGAATTGATTTGCAGTGGAATTTATTTTCCAGTATTTTCTTTGACCATTTCCCTCTTTTTTGTCACAAATTAAATAGAGGACATAGATCCATGGATAATGCATATTTCTTCACTATGTTATACCTTGTGTATCATAAGTTATGTTTATGACATCATATATAATTAAATTCGTCACATTTAACATGTTTGAAATACCTAAGAGGGTGGGGTGAATTAGGTATTTGGCTAATTTTCGCAAATTCAAATCTTTTATATGTATAGACCAATTACAGATGATATGAATAAGAGAGAAACAAATTATGGCAAAGCAGTATAAGAAATGTAAACAAATGAATACATACTATTTATAGTGGTTCGATCCTCAAGATCTACCTCCACTACCTTAAGTATACACTTAAGGATTTCAATAACTCTACTATGTGCTCAAGTTCACAGATTACAAGAGAGGCTCACCACACTTTGGTTTTACACATACAACCTCTTCTAGTAATTTTTACAAACAAAGCTCACCAACCTATGGTTTTATATCTCAAATAACCTTGAATCACAACTTCAAGGATCACCCTTATCTAAAGAGTTTTATGTTATCAAGATAACCTTGTTAGAGCTAGTAGATCAACACAATTGAATAAGTAAAGAAGAGTGTGTAGATGTTACCACTTGTTGGTAGAATTTATACAAAGTTGTACCTTCACACTTTGATGTCTTTGGATTGATCAATTGAATGCACAAGACATAAGACAGCTTGAGAAATGTTTGTAATAGACTTTAGAAAGCTTAGAATATTCAAGGATTCAGATCTTACAAAAGATTGCACGTTTATAGCTTTTATAGAATTTGAAAATCAGTTGAAACAGTTATAAAACGGCTAGTTAACGGCTACTTTCAGGAAATTCGGACGACCGAATTCTTCCTGCTTCGTCCGAATCTTCGTCCGAATTTCTCTGGAAGAACAGTTACCATGCTGAAGACCAAAATTCGGACGACTAAATTTTTCTTCATGCGTCCAAATCTTCTTCCGAATTTTTCTGGAAGAACAGTAGCAAACTTTTGCTACCAAATTCGGACGACCGAATTCATGGAATTGTGTTCAAAATTTGTAAAATCATTTGAAATCAATCTTCCAAGTATTTGAAATACATTTGATATATATAGATAACTTATTTAGACAAATATAAGTTTGAAAATCACAATCAAACTCATTTGATCATTTAAAGTTAACTTAAAAACTTTTAGAACACAAAACCACATTTGCTAAAGATTCATTCAAAGTCTTTTTAAACTTAAGAAACCAATTTTATGCTCTCTTATGCATTCAATAGACTCCAAGACATACAAGTGTAGAGTTCACATAGATATTACCTATCATCATACCTACTCTACACTTCAAGTCTTCAATGTCTTGAGTTTATCTTTGAATACACCTCAAAAGACTCATAGCTTAATGAGGTTGTTCTTTGCTCTTCCTCTTGAAGGCAATGAGACTTCAAACTTCTTCCTTCACAAATCCTATCACACATTATAAACATATTAGTTCTCATCAATATTTGTCATGAATCAAAATTATATGATTTGCCCTTAGGGCTTACAATCTCCCCCTTTTTGATGATGACAAACTTTGATGCAATATGTGATGGATTTAAACAGATTAGCACAGAGAAGTATTGATGTCAATGATAGAAATCAACCAATTTAGCATATTGACATACAAAAGGCTCATTATGAGCCTATGACCCAACCAACCTCCATTTGCCTCCTTCCTTCCAACAATTAGGATAGAAAATATAGCATTTAAGCATTTAGAAAAAGTTCTAAGAGAGGTTTTAAGGTTGTAAAAGTTTAACAATGCTCCCCCTTAGATTGTGCTCATTTTCAACCAATTTGGACTAGGATTATTATGCATCCGAATTTTTGACATATCAAGTCCAAACTTTAAAATAGGATAAATGAAAGCTCCAAATTTTGTAAATAAGCTTTCCTAAGGTTGTTCAAACATATTAGAAGAGATTAAAACATATTTGAATCAATTTGAACAACAAATGAACACATTTTGGTAACACAATATGGATGCATCCGAATTTTATATCATGCATCCGAATTTTGAATCCCATGCGTCCGAATTTTGAATCACATGCGTCTGAATTTTTAATCTCATGTCCAAACTGCAACAGATTCAATATAATTGAAATTGTGAAATGATATAAAGGTTTCATAAGATTGTTCAAACGTAGTGGAATAGACTAATACAGATTTGAATCAATTTGAACAACAAAAGAATACATTTTGAATACATCCAATTCTTAAAACCTTGCATCCGAATTGTAATGCATAAAAAATTCATATTGATGCAACATTCAGTAGTATTAAAGATTAAGTTCACATAAGATCTAAGTTCATATAAGATTAAGTAACATAATATCAAGTTTTCACATGTATTGCATCATATTTTCTCCCCCTTTTGTCATCATCAAATAAAAGGGATCAATGAAAATGAGATGTTCAAGTTAGCATATAAAAGAAGCTCTCATCACTGGGATTTCATCATTGAGCTTCACTATTACAAAAATAATATTTAACAAGTTCAGAATAGAAAATGCAGCAAAATGCTTAGAAAACTGAACAAAATACAGTAAAGAGATTAGAAGAGAAGGCTTAGTCTTGTGATGATGAGGTTGATGGGGAGGCTCGGCTCACTCCTTTCTTGACTGCCAAGTGCTTGACTCTTCCTTGACTGAAAGAGATTGTTGCTGGAGATACAATTGTAGCTTGAGCTACTTGGCTTCCTGCCACTGGTAGATCTTCATGAGCATGTTCTTGTTCTTTTTCTTCTGCTGTGGTCTTATCATTTCCACCCTGATCATTCTCTTCATTACTGCTATCTTCATTATCTTCTTTCTCTGCTTCTTTATTTCTTTCCTCCTCCTTTCCATCTTGAGGCTTAGAGGTTCCTTCACCACTTTGAGTGTTTCTCATAAGGATATCTTCAATGTGTTTTACTCTGTTTTCCAGTCCATCCAATTTTCCAAGAACCATTGGAGCAAATGACTCAAAGAACTTATACATTTTCTCCATTTCCTTGACATGATTGTTCAAGGCTTCTTGGAATGTCTTGGCTATAATGGTGTCCCCTCTAGATACTCCTTTACTACTAGACCTAATTCCAGTTTCTTCTTCAAATAATCTCCTTTTTGTTGGAGGTTGCTCCCCCTCACTTGAGGTGTCATGCTTTCTTTTTGTTTTCATTTCCCTAGCAAGGGTTTCCTCTTCATCCTCTTCTTCTTCTTCCTCTACACTTTCTATAATTTTCTCTCTTTCTATTCTTTTCGGAGGAGTTTCTCTTTTTGTCCTCCATACATTATCCTCATCATGAACTAATTGCATTCTCTTAAGAGTTTCATTTGTATAAATTTCACCACTCTTAAAGGCTTGCCCTCTTCCAGGAAGTTTGATTTTAAAATGCTTGAAGATTCTGGTTAATAATCTTCCAAATGGGAATGCCTTGGTTACTATTTTTCTGGCTGCAATCATATGTTTCAAGGCTATATACCCAAAATTCATTCTTCTATTCTCTTGCAGGGCTAACATGATTACCATATGCATATTTCCAACTGATGACTTGTGTCCAAAATTAGGAACAATCATTGTGGTCACCATGTGATGTAAAACTCTACCTCTAGCATCCAAATTCTTAATTTCCCTTTCCTTTATGGCCCTAAACTCTCTTCCATTTGTAAATGCATTTTCAAATCTAACATGTGTGAAGAGTTCACGATCATAGCAATGCATGGATGCTGAATAATATCTAGCTCCCTCGTCACCTACTCCACAAATTCTATTTATCAATCCTTCATTGAATTCAATGTCCATTTGTGATAATCTAGATGAATACCATTGTATCACATTATCCCCTATCATCTCAATTCTACCCTCTTTCAAATTTGCATAGAATTCATATATCAAAGTAGGATAAAATTCCTCATCAATGAAGAGCAAACTACTCCAACCAATATCATTGAAATGAGATAGGACAATATCCATATTTGACAGCTTATCAATATCCACCTTATATCCAGGAATGATTTTTCTACTATTCTTATTCCATTCATCAAATTCATGAGTAGATTTGATAGAGATAAACCTGTCAACTCCATATTGTGTTTGAGGAATGCGAATCCTTCTTGGTTGATTGAGGATTGGGTCTCCATTTCCTTCCTTAGCCTTTCCTTTTCCTTTCTCAACATTGGGCTTCTTTGTTCTCACCATGATGTTTTCTCTTGAGAAGGATTTGTTTTCTGTATGAAATTAGGGCTTAGAAGTTTAAAAATGAAGGAAAATCGGGATGAAAGTTTAAAAATGAAGGAAAATCGGGATGAGAGTGTGGGATTTTGAAGGGATTTTGATTCGGATGTGAATGGGTATGAGAGGTTTTTAAAAAGGATGTGAAATTCGGAAGTAGTAGTGTTGAAGAGATTGTTTCAACTTCATTTAAAGAGTCTCGTCCGTAAAATTCGGTCGACCGATTTTTCAGGTCTACGTCCGAATTTTCGAGCGAAAGTTTCTGTTTCTTCAGTTCAGAAAATTCGGTCGACCGAATTTTCTGACCTGCGTCCGAATCCTTGATCAAAAGTCTCTGTTTCTCGACACTCAAAAAATTCGGTCTACCGAATCTTCTGCAGTGCATCCGAATTTTGAATAAAAAATTTCCTGCATTCATCATGACTTCAATACACACATTAGTCATTGAATCTTGATATTCCTAAGAGTCTTCTTAGGTGATTGAACCTTTCCTCAGCCAAAGGCTTTGTAAAAATGTCAGCAATTTGATCATTTGTATTTACATGTTCTAAGCATATATCTTTCTTAATCACATGATCACGAATAAAATGATGTTTTATCTCTATATGCTTGGTCCTAGAGTGTTGAATGGGATTAATGCTCAAATTGATAGCACTAGTATTATCACACAGTATAGGCACACACTTAAATTTAAGACCATAATCAAGTAAAGTATGTTGCATCCATAATAATTGTGCACAACAACTTCCTGCAGCTATGTATTCAGCTTCTGCTGTGGATAAAGATATACAAGCCTGCTTTTTACTAAACCAAGACACTAGACAACTACCAAGAAATTGACAATGACCACTTGTACTTTTACGCTCAACTTTGCATCCAGCATAGTCAGCATCAGAATATCCAATAAGTTCAAAAGATGAAGTTTTAGAAAACCAAAGACCATAGTTATGTGTGTCAATCAAATAACGAAAAATTCGTTTAACAGAAATTAGATGAGATTCTTTAGGACATGATTGGAATCTAGCACACAAGCATACAACAAACATAATATCGGGTCTACTAGCTGTGAGATAGAGTAAACTTCCTATCATACCTCTATATAATTTCTCATCAATACTTTTACCTTTCTCATCTTTGTCAAGTTTAGTTGATGAACTCATTGGAGTACTTATTCCTTTTGCTTGATCCATTCCAAACCTTTTCAATAGCTCCTTAGTATATTTTTCTTGATTGATGAAGACTCCATCCTTGGTTTGCTTAATTTGTAGTCCAAGGAAGAAACTTAGTTCTCCCATCATGCTCATCTCAAATTCATTTTGCATAGTTTTAGCAAACTCTTCACAAAGAGAAGTATTAGTAGAACCAAAAATGATATCATCAACATAGATTTATACAAGCAAAATGTCATTTTTAGAAGATATTTTAATAAAAAGAGTTGTGTCTACTTTCCTTTAGTAAAACCTTTTGAGAGAAGAAAACCACTTAATCTTTCATACCAAGATCTTGGAACTTGTTTCAGTCCATATAGAGCTTTAGTTAATTTGAAAACATGATTGGGAAATTTTCATGAATAAATCCAGGAGGTTGTTCTACATAAACTTCTTCTTCAATAAAACCATTTAGAAAAGCACTTTTGACATCCATTTGAAATAGTTTAAAGTCTTTAAAACAAGCAAATGCCAAGAGTATTCTTGATAGACTCTAATCTGGCCACTGGAGCAAAAGTTTCATCATAATCAATACCTTCTTCTTGATTAAAGCCTTGAGCAACAAGTCTAGCTTTATTTCTAACTACTTCTCCTAGTTCATTTAACTTATTTCTAAATATCCATTTTGTACCAATAACAGAATGATCATGAGGTCTAGGAACAAGAGTCCAAACTCTATTTCTCTCAAACTGATTTAACTCTTCTTCCATAGCAATAATCCAGAAATTATCACACAATGCATCATCAATATTTTTAGGTTCAATATGAGATAAAAGTGCAAAATTATCAATAAAGTACCGTCTTGTTTTAACTCCTTGAGAGACATCACCAATGATTTGCTCCTTAGGATGACTTCTTGCATATGTGAGATCCTTTGGAAGCTCTTGATTATTGCTTGATTGACCATCATGTTCTTGCTCCATTATTTCTTCTTCTTTAGCATGATCTTCCAATGTAGGTACTTGGTGTTGAGTTTGATTTTCAACCATTGAAGAACCTGTATCATGTTCATTTCTTCTTTGAAGATAAATATTAGATTCATCAAAAGTTACATGAATAGTTTCTTCAACACATAATGTCCTTTTATTATAGACTCTATAAGCCTTTTTATTAGATGAATAGCCTAGAAATATACCTTCATCAGATTTCCTGTCAAACTTACCAAAATTGTCACTAGTATTTAAAATAAAGCATTTACAACCAAATACTTTAAAATAGACAATTGATGGGGTTTTATCAAATAGAAGTTCAAAAGGTGTTTTCTTATAAAAGGTCTTAGTAAAACTCTATTCATTACATAGCATGCTGTATTTACAGCTTCAGCCCAAAAGTATTTATGTAAAGAGTTTTCACAAAGCATTGATCTAGCCATTTCTTGTAATGTTCTGTTTTTCCTCTCAACAACTCCATTTTGTTGAGGTGTTTTGGCTGCTGAAAAATTATGAGTGATACCATACTCATCACAGAATTTTGTAAAATCTTGATTGCCAAACTCTCTTCCATTATCACTTCTAATAGATATTAGATTGCAATTAAGAGAAATTTGAACCTTCTTAAAAGGTTTTGAAAATTCATAAAATGTTTCATCTTTTTGTGATAAAAATATTACCCATGTAAATCTGGAAAAATCATGAACAATCACATAAGCATATCTTTTACCACCAAGACTAGTAGTCCTCATAGGTCCAAATAAGTCCATCTGAACTAGTTCAAGAGGTTTTGAGGTAGAAACCATTTTCTTTGGTTTGAAAGATGTTTTTGATTATTTTCCATATTGACAAGCATCACAAATCCGAGTTTTTGAGTAGAAAGTTTGTTCAATAAATCCATGCTCACATGTCCTAATCTTCTATGCCATAAAAATCCATCATTGTCATGTATTGCAAGACATTTAATGTCATTAGTGATAAGCTCATCAAGATATAACACATATACATTACTTACTCTTTTAGCTACAAAGATAGTTTTATTGCTTGCATTATCAAGAATAGTGCAAGTATCACATTTAAACTCTACTTTGCAACCATTATCACATAATTGACTAATGCTAAGTAAATTATATTTTAAGCCATCAATAAGTAAAACTTGTTTGATAAGAGGGAATGAACCTTTACCAATGTTACCTATTCTAAGTATTTTCCCTTTCTTCTTATCTCCAAAAGTGACAAAGCCTTCACTTGTAGCTTGAAGCTCACTAACAAGTGATGCATTTCCAGTCATGTGCCTTGAACAGCCACTATCAAGAAACCATTTTATGGCACTTGATCTTGAGGCAAATTGTACCTATACCAAATTGGAAAGAGTGTTTTTTGGTACCCATATCTTCTTGGGTCCAAGAGGGTTAGTGACAGTTCCTTTAACTTTCCATATAGTCTTTACTCCATTTTCTATCTTTCTTTTTATAAAGCACTTAGACACTTTGTGTCCATACTTACCACAATATGTACAGCAAGTATGAGACCTATAATGAGAAGATTCTTTAACAAATGTCTCTTTTGGTTTTGAATGAAGGCAATCATGTGTAAAACCTAGACCATGCTTTACAAATGAGGATCTTTGATACCCAAGTAATTTATTTAAATTGTTTCTTCTATTTGTAAATTTCTCAATGCATAAAGTAAGATCATTTACTTTCCTTTTTAAAAACCTCATGATCTTTTAGCATTGATTCAAGAGAAATAATTTTTGAACACGACTTTTTTGTTTTCAAAAGATACATGTTGTATGGTAGTGTTCAAAACTTCCTTTTCAATGGTAAGAGAATTTATGGTCTCAAGAAGTCTATCATTTTCAAGACATAATTTTGAATTTTCATTTGAAAGATCACTAATTTTGGATTTTATTTCTTTATTTCTTCTTGAAGCCTTTTTTCGATTCTTCATACAATTCTAGAATTAAATCACTAGAATCAATATCATCATCACACAAATTTGAAATAGAGGGAGAAGATTGTACCTCATCATCAATAGCCATAAAGCATATGTTGGCCTTTCCTTCACTTTCATCCTCACTTTCCCCGTTGATCCCACGTTCCCAGCTAGTCCTTTTCATTTCTTGGCGATTTCTTTCTGTTTTTGCTTTCTCTTTCCCTTTACAACACTCTGGGGACGATCAGCAATAAGATGCTCGAGTACTCTTGCATTCAAAGCATTGAGGTTTATATGATGAAGATTGTCCACTCTTCTTGACTGGCTTTCTTCCTTTCTTGAGAAATTCCCTTTTTGTAGAATCTCTTGAACTTCTTCACTGCCATTGCAATTTCTTCTTCTCCACTTTGTTTCCTCCTTCTTCTTCACTTGAAGATTGTTCTTGTTCACTCAAGTTGTTTGAGGCATTAAGCACTACTCCTTTTCTTCCCTTTTCCTCATCTTCCTTATCATTCAACCTCTTCATCTTCATTTCATGAGTAAGTAGTGATCCAATAAGTTCTTCAAGAGGAAGAGTTTTTAGATCTTTGGACTCCTCAATAGCTAGCGTCTTTGGCTGCCAAGATTTTGGTAGAGCATCCAAAATCTATCTGTTTTGCTCTCCCATAGTATAGCCTTTACCATAAGCTTTCAAGCCATTGGAAATATTAGTAAACCTTGTAAACATATCACTAATATTTTCACCTTGTTTCATAGTAAACAATTCATAATCTCTAACAAGCATAGCAAGTTTAGATTCTTTAACTTGATTAGTACCTTCATGTGTAATTTGAATTAATCTCCACATATCATGTGCAGAATCACACCCACTAACTCTATTATATTCAGTAACATCTAAAGCACTACTCAATATATTCATGGCTTGATAATTTAGAGTCATTTTCCTTGAATCATGCTCATCAAATTCATCAGTGGATTTGGGTTCAGGAGTTACTCCATCTGCTCTCATTTTCATTGGGACATAGGGACCTTTCTCAATTATGTTCCATAAATCAAAATTAATAGAACAAATATATATTTTAACTCTAGATTTCCAAAATGTATAATTTGTTCCATCAAACAATGGAGGTCTGTTTGTAGAAGATCCTTCTAGGTAAGGTAGATTTGACATATTAGCCATAGGATCTTTGTCTTCTAGGTTGTAAAACCGCACAAAGAAGTTCTAGCTTTGATACCAATTGAAATACCTAAGGGGGGTGAATTAGGTATTTGGCTAATTTTTGCAAATTCAAATCTTTTATATGTATAGACCAATTACAGATGATATGAATAAGAGAGAAACAAATTATGGCAAAGCAGTATAAGAAATGTAAACAAATGAACACACTATTTATAGTGGTTCGATCCTCAAGATCTACCTCCACTACCTTAAGTATACACTTAAGGATTTCAATAACTCTACTATGTGCTCAAGTTCACAGATTACAAGAGAGGCTCACCACACTTTGGTTTTATACATACAACCTCTTCTAGTAATTTTTACAAACAAGGCTCACCAACCTATGGTTTTATATCTCAAACAACCTTGAATCACAACTTCAAGGATCACCCTTATCTAAAGAGTTTTATGTTATCAAGATAACCTTGCTAGAGCTAGTAGATCAACACAATTGAATAAGTAAAGAAGAGTGTGTAGATGTTACCACTTGTTGGTAGAATTTACACAAAGTTGTACCTTCACACTTTGATGTCTTTGGATTGATCAATTGAATGCACGAGACATAAGAGAGCTTGAAAAATGTTTGTAATAGACTTTAGAAAGCTTAGAATATTCAAGGATTCAAATCTTACAAAAGATTGCAGCGTTTATAGCTTTTTATAGAATTTGAAAATCGGTTGAAGCATTTATAAAAGCGGCTAGTTAGCGGCTACTTTCAGGGAAATTCGGACGATCGAGTGCTACGTCCGAATTTTTTCGGACGACCGAATTCTTCCTGCTTCGTCCGAATCTTCATCCGAATTTCTACTAAAAGAGCGATTTACCATCGTTTGAAGACCAAAAATTCGACGACCGAATTTTTTCTTCATGCGTCACGAATCTTCTTCCGAATTTTTCGGAAGAACGATGGCAAACTTTTGCTACCAAATTCGGACTGACGAATTTCATGGAATTGTGTTCAAACTTTGTAAAATCATTTGAAATCAATCTTCCAAGTATTTGAAATACATTTGATATATATAGATAACTTTTTTAGAACAAATATAAGTTTGAAAATCACAATCAAACTCATTTGATCATTTAAAGTTTACTTAAAAACTTTTAGAACACAAAACCACATTTGCTAAAGATTCATTCAAAGTATTTTTTAAAACTTAAGAAACCAATTTTATGCTCTCTTATGCATTCAATGAGACTTTCAAAGACATACTAAAGTGTAGAGTTCACATAGATATTACCTATCATCATACCTACTCTACACTTGAAGTCTTCAATGTCTTGAGTTTATCTTTGAATACACCTCAAAAACTCATAAAGCTTAATGAGGTTGTTCTTTGCTCTTCATCTTGAAAGCGATGAGACTTTCAAACTTCTTTCTTCACAAATCCTATCACACATTATAAACATATTAGTTCTCATCAATATTTGTCATGAATCAAAATTACATGATTTGCCCTTAGGGCTTACAATGTTTATATTTGCAAATGCCTCTTTTGACATGATATCTAATAATGGCATTCATATGTCGGGAGAAAATAAAATTGTAGTTATAATTTATACTAGTATAACATAACTGATTATAGTTTATATAAAATTCATTGATCTTTCGTTTAATTAATCACTATATTACTAATATATAACATCAGCTTAATGAATTATTGATTACAAGGAATATTTTTATATACAATACAATAGTAATATTGATTACGTAACATTGAATTAATTATGTAAATTATTAATTTTTTGAAAGTGCCATCATCTCTCACAAATTTACGATGAATTAGCGATTGAAAGGTAATTTTTGAATAAAATTTTATTTTTTATTATTCTGTAGTCATCTGTAGCTAATCCCTTGCTATATTGCTAAGGATTAGCTATGGAAAGCTAATTTAGAAATAGAAATATTCTTATTTTATTTTCCCGCAGCTAATCCCTGGTTGTATTGCTAGGGATTAGCTATGGAAGTTTCCCATTGCAAACAGGTTCTTATGGATAAAGACTTATCTTTCTTCACCCATTTTTCTGTGACTGTCTTTTCCCCCCAAATTCTCTATATCGACCCCTCCGCCTCACGCCGTCGACCTCTGCTGCCTCCTCCCTTATTTTAGCCCCAATTCTGGTGTAGGCTGTCGACCTCTGTCTCACGTCATCACAGTTGCTATTGTCCATTGCACCAGATTGTCGGCGGCTGTGCGCGGTGGGTGGTTCTGCCACCAGCATTGCAGTAGCAATATAGGACCAAGCCCGGTGATGATTTGTCCTTTCCTCGCGCGTCTCAAAGCCCATTCATTCTAGAGATAGCCTTTCTTCCTTTGATTTTTGTTTTTTTTTTCATTTTGAATGTTGGATATGACAACCTATGACTTGGTTAATCCAATGTTGGATACGGAAGAAGTAGGCTTTCGGTAGTTTCCTTTCAAAGATCGGAGAACTGATTTCTCTAGTTTATTTGACTATTAAATTAGCTATGTTAGCCATTTTTTAATTTAGCAAAGGAATTTCCCGTCTACTTTTGTTTTTCTATAGAAACATTCCATACTGCCACTCATTGCATATACTGCATTTGGCAGCATCTTGTTCTAAGTTATCTCAACGTTGGCAGCCCGGGTCATCTCAATCTTTGAAATGATGGAGGGTTAATTTGTTGGGTTTTTTTTTGGTAAATACATAATTAGCTATTAATATCAACCAAATTAAAAATACAAGGTTAAGTAATTTGTCAGTTGATCTCACTTTTATTGGAGTTCTTAACTCACACATGTTGCAAGAGGCCAAGAAATCATAGGCTCTCTTCTATCTGTTTTCAAGGCCATCTACAATATATTTCATAGCTCGTTTGGTTCAAAAAATATAAGTCATTTTATGAAATTTGATAAGCTTTTTTTTCTTATATTTTGACGGAATCCCTATTAGTATTTCTTATTTCAATTTCCTAGATGATTTGACTGAGAGTTCTTTTAGTAGTTTAACTTAAAAAATAAAATAGCAGAACATTATATGACCATTTGCCTAAACTTTTGCAATGCAAATGCATGTATATATCTATATGTATTATATTCACAACAATTTGTGAACCACGTGCACGTATTTCAGAGCAATATTCTTGTTAACGCTCACAAGCATTTTTAGGAAAGAAAGTTAGCTGCAATGTGATATTTTAATAGTGGGAAGTTTATGTCGATAACATTGACGGTTCACAAGAAAAAAGCAAGGTTGTTGAATCCATTAAACTCGACCAAGGGTATATACCTTAATATGCCATATAATCATAGTTGTTTGTGTGAATAGAGAGGCAGAAATTTTGCCCTTAAATAGCCTGCTGCTAGCAGACATTTCTGTTCATCCCATATAGGACTAATTTGTTGTTTCCAATCAATATTCAGGTCGTCATTCTTTTTCATATTTTGAGGTCTTGATATAAGGTGCATACATTTTCCATGTATACATTTTTTGCAATGTTTTTGAGATGAATTGTGTCCTTCGATATACGTTTCCTTTGCTTGATCTTTTATACGGTTTCATTCTTTTATGAATTTTATGACTTGTTGGACCTTTGATAGTCACAATGTTGAATTTGGAATGGCCTTTGTGCCTAGAAATATTCATTTTTTAGGGGAGATTCTGTAAAATTTTTTGTTGATAACTTCTTAAATAAAAATATTTTAAGACCCTAAACCCTAGGCCCATCCACCCTCCACCCTAGACCTGGAACCTACACCCTATACCCTACAAACCTTAGAAACCCTAAAAACCCTGGAAACCTAAGAGCCCTAGAAACCCTAAAAACACTAGAAACCCTCAAAAAATGGTGCAACATATTTTAAAATGTATAATGTGTAATGTTTGTTAATGCAGATGGCTGATTGTAGTTGGATGTACAGGAGACATGTGCAAGGAATCAAGGGGATTAAAATTGAGTATAAAGAAGAGGTAAAGAGTTTTATTGCCTAATGTATGAAGAAAGGGCAGACGTCGTGGCTAAGATGTACATGTACAAAATATAAAAACGAAGCTTACCTATCTTCCGATGAAGTGGAGATACACTTATACAAATTTGGATTTGTCCCAAATTACTTTTGTTGGACAAGTCATGGCGAGGGTTTCACTATTGTGCAGCCAACGTCTACACCACCCGGTACCTCTATCGAGTCAACATCCATCAATTGATTCTAGCAAATGGTAATCGATACAGTCGGTGGAGATTTTCCATCATTTGTCGATGTTGAAGAACCTCTTAATGCTGAGGCAAAGAAATTTTATGACATGTTAGCAGCTGCTGATACTCCTATATAGGAAGGATGCACGGACCACTCAATGTTATCAATTGTGTCTTGGTTGTTGAATATTAAATATGAGAATAATATTTTAGAGAGATGCTTCATACAAGTGGTCCAACTGATGAAGGAGGTTTTACTGCGCAACAATAAGAACTCAAATGACTTATATCAAACAAAGAAGATGGTCTTGGGACTTGGTTTGCCCGTTCATATAATTGATGCATGTCTTAATAGTTGCATGCTTTATTGGAATGATGATGTTGATAAGCAAGATTGCAAATTTTGTGGCCATGCCAGCTATATGCTCAGACAGAAAGTCGGAAAGAATATGTAGAGGAATTATGTCCCTTTCAAAAAGATGTATTACCTTCCATTGATACCAAGGCTCCAAAGACTCTTTGCACCTAAAATAACTGCTGCACACATGAGATGGCATGCGGAGAGTCAACTAGAATAGGGGTTATGAGCCATCCAAGAGACGGTGAAGCATGGCAGCACTTCGATCGTAGCCATACTGAGTTCCCCAGCGAGGTCCGTAATGTGCGTCTTACGTTGTGTAGTGATGGGCTTTTACCTTTTGAAATGTTGGGAAAACAATATTCTAGTTGGTCCGTCATTGTTACCCGTACAACTTGCCACTATGAATGTGCATGAAAGATCCTAGTAATGTTCCTAACAATAATTATTCCAGGGTCGAAGATTTCGAAGAAAAAGATTGATGTTTATCTGCAAACATTGGTGGATGAATTACAACAACTTTGGTGTAGTAGAGTCTCGGTATATGATATATCAAAGCAACAAAATTTTAAAATGCTAGTGACACTTTTATGGACTATATTAATGACTTTCTCTCATATGGCATGTTAAGCGGATAGAGTACAGTTGGTAGATTGGCAAGTCCCTATTGCATGGAGCAAACAAACTCCTTCCAACTACATAATGGGTCAAAACAATCATACTTTGATTGTCACCGGTGATTCCTGCCCTTAGATCACCAATATATAAAAGATACCAAGTCATTCAAAAAAGACAAGGGCCATGAGATCTCCCGACCCTTAAGACTACTTTTTGGAGATGACATGTGACATAAGGTGTGCACACTACCCTAGATAGTTGATACAGCCATGGAGGTTGGTCAGGATGACGGTAGAGGCATTTTACCATAATTGGGCCAAAAGGAGTATCTTTTGGGATCTGCCATATTGGAAAACAAATCTGATTTGCCATAACATTGACGTCATGCATAATGAGAAAAATGTGTTCGACAATGTGTTTAACACCGTGATGGATGTCAAGGGTAAATCAAAGGATAATGTGAAGGATCGGCGTGATGTTGAGACTTATTGTAACAAAATTGAGTTACACATTACTAGTGTCTATGAAGGGAAGGTTTCAATTCCAAAGGCTAAGTATTCACTAACGTCCACACAGAAGAGACTTGTACTGAGTGGGTGAAGGATATTCGGCTCCCGATGAGTATGCATCTAATTTGGGTAGATGTGTTGTCTTAAAAGAACTAAAGATATCATGAATGAAAACTCACGACTGTCATGTGTTCATGGAGAGATTGCTTCCAATTGCATTCAAAGAATTCATGCCAATATTAATATGGAATGTTTTAATAGAGTTAAGCCTTTTCTAACGGGACCTGTGTTCCCCTAAACTATCGGTATCTCGTATGAAGGAATGGGAGCAAAACATCTCAGTTCTCATTTGTAAGTTTACGTCAATGGAGCACATATTGGTCCACTTCCCTTACGAGGCAATAGTTGGTGGGTTTGTTTAGCAACGATGGATGTATCCATTTGAGAGGTAAATTATCGTTCATAATTGTAAATAAAATTAGTTTATAATTATAGTTCATTATAATGTATATAACATAATCTGTCATTCATGTCCAGGTTCTTATATCATTTGAAGATTAAGGTGAAGAGTAAGGTGAAGGTTGAAGGGTCTATTTGCAATGCTTACTTAATTGAAGAAGCGTCAACAATTTTTTTTTTATTATTTCAAGCCGCACGTGCACACAATATAGACAACCATGCCTCGAAATGATGAAAGAGTTGTCGACACAAACTTGCATGACAACAGATTGTCAATATGCAATGTTTCGGGAATGGTGATTTGGCAAATTAAAACTAGATATCTAACACTAAATGAATTGAAAGCAGCCACGTATTATATATTTCTCAACTATAACGAAGTGTAACCTTTTATACTGTATGTCTCCACTGTAAACCAAGATTATAAATTCACACAAGGCATATTTTGTGTTAATTTCTACTGATATAAATTGGACTCATGTTTATGTTAAAGGAAATTCAAGGCCAAATTGCAATCGGTTGCAACATATATAACGGAGAAGGATGTGGGTTTGAGGATCAGTTCCTTACATGGTTTAGGACATATGTAATTTTTATCACAAAAAAATTTTCTTACTAGTTTTTTAATACCTTACTTAATAAGTTAGGACTCACAAGTGGCTTTATTATAGGTCCAGCATCCTCAAAATAATGAGATTGACAAAAATATTAGAAGCTTGGCTTGAGGACCTTTGGCGCAGGTGAAGTCCTTTCATGGGTGTTTTATAAATGGTTTTAGATTCCACATGCATGAGTACGAGATCGGGAAGAAAACAGTCAATAGTGGAGTTTACATCAAAGGTGAAGAGAAAAACAATAGAAATATGGGTGACTATTATGGAATATTGCAGGAGATTATTGAGGTGCAATTCCTAGGAACTTCATGTTAGAAGGTGGTCTTGTTCAAGTGTGATTGATTTGACCCAACTATTAATAGGGGGTCAAAGTACATTCGCAGTATAAAATTGCAGACATCAATTGCAAGAGGAACTACCCATAATATGACCCATTTGTGCTAGTTGAGCAAGCGATTCAAGTGTATTATGCATTCTACCCAGGGAGTAAAAGGAATAGGTCTGATTGGATAATAGTTTGGAAAGCAAAGGCTCGCCGTGTGATTGATGTAATCGCAGTTGATACACCATGTCAAGAATATGTGGACCATTCGGCGACTATTAATGTAACCGTTGAAGAAGAAATGATCAATGGACTAGCAAATGAATCAGGTTAAGGTAAGGTACCAGATGTTCATGAACTAGATACAGAAGGGAAAAATGAGGACACTACTCTTAATTAGGAAACTTGCTTTCTACGGATGAGGATGTAGGCAATTATTTATTAGAGGATTCTGAAAATGAATAGGTTTAGTTTCACCTTTTCTTTGGACATCAATTGTTAATTTGACAAAGCAAAAGGTTATTCTACATTTATTTACTTAGAATCTAACCAATAATTTTTTGTGTGTTTACAGGATGTCTATGGGTCGATCACCACAAGATAAAGATCACAGTAGGGGTGAGCATACTCCATCTCTGCTACCATTGCTTTCTTCAGAGTCACCGGCCACGCAACAGATGCATACATTGATACCATCCACTGCTGTATCTACGCCCAAATTAAATGTCTTAGATACCTGCATTTGGATTGTGCCTGACGGTGATAGGTTAGTTTTGTCATTTTTAAAAAAGTTTTAAACCAATCTCTATGTATTAAAATTCTTCACTTATAATTGCATGCTTTTTTGACATTTTAATAGTTTCTCCTCGTCAGTGGAGGCGGTCAGGGAGATATCGCAGATATTTTAACATCACTACACTGGCCCATACATTAGATTCATGGATACTCCCCTAGATGTACGGAACATGTGGTTCGACCTATGGAGTGTAAGTAAAATTGTCAAGCGATGTTCTTATTTTTTAATATTGTTAACATTGGATTTAAAATAACCGTAGTTGAATGTTTTTCTTTCTAATTCTTTTGCAAAGTCATTTTCGATGGCTTCCTCATCACAACGATCGGATACGAGAGATTTGGGATAAGAATTCTCGTGAGCGACTTTCTGATCAACTATCCAATGTGGATTCTCCAAGATTATTGGGTGCAGATGTTACAACAATGTAGGACCGACAGATGTCAGTTCATTTCCTCTACTGCTAAGAGGAACAGAGCTTTTGTTGGTGGTGCATCGCATACGGGCAGGTCAATAATCTCTTTTATGAAACATGAGACTAGGATTGTAAGTTTAATTACTTTGCACTTAAACTCTTCATTTAGTAAATATTCTCTAATTTAGTAAACTTTGTCATTTTTCATCTTCAAATTAGCAGAAAGAGAAGGGAGACGACTTTCAGTATGTGGAGTTATATGAGAACCTTCACACTTTCCATAGTGGCCCGAAGCAAGGCGAGTTTGTTAGCGACAAATCACGACAAACTTTGGTGAGACTTAAATGCTTTTTACATTTATGCATACACTATAAGGATTAATTATTAATATTTCTATTAAGGTTTCTTTTTTTTCTGTAGGATAATGTTCAAGCAACCAATGAACGTTATTCTCAGCTAGAGTCCAAAAGTTCTGTGACTTCTTGTCTACCACTCGACAAGAAGTCACTATTCCTTAGGCCAGTGGGGGTTTCAAGAAGAATCATGTTTTTGGATTGGGCTCTAAGGCATCCAAGGTTAGAAGGAGGTTGGATCCTTCTTCGGGGGTAGAACCGAGTACTTTGCCATCGTCCGATGTTAGCCACCTTCAGAAAAAGTTGGATGACGAGATGAAGCGGCAACAAAAGGTTGAGAGGAGGGTTTAGAGCATGACACATTACTTGTCGTTTCTATCACAAACTTTGAATCTACCACCTCCTCCTATTTCCCTAGGCGTTGATGGTACCAATGATGAGAATGATGATGACTACTCATGCGATCCACTGAATGACCATTCTCCATCCCGTGGCCCCACCGATCTACTGCCGCTACCTCCTTCAGCTCAGCTCCAGCTTCTACCTTGATAGCTAGTTAATATATTAGAACTTCATTATGTAAATTTACAATTTCGATTCAATATTTCATTTATTACAGAAACTTTATTCGGCTATTGTATTTTTATTCATATTTTATAGCTTCTTATCTATATTAAAATGCAGTTGGAGTTTTAATATTGATATGTCGAAGTTTTAATTTTGGTTTTTTTATAGGGCAATTTAATATATAAAATTATTATTTTTAATTAAAAATTATTTACCAACGAAAAAAATAAAAAAAATTTAAAAGAAATGAATCTCTCGCTAATCTAAAGCTAATTAGCGATGGAAAAAATAAAAAATTAAAAAGAAACAAAATCCCTCGCTAATCTAAAGCTAATTAGCGACGGATTAGCAACGAATCAGTGGCACAAATTACAGTGTAAAAAATTTAAAATATCCGATGCAAATCTGTAGCAAGTGATAAGCTAATTTGCGACGGGAACTATAATATTTTAAAAAATTTAATGGCACCATCACAAATCTAATGCTAATTTGCAACGGATCTGCGAAGACCTTAACAAATCCGTTGCATTTCTGCAGTGAATTAGCTACGGGCGTTTGTAACACAAATAGAAGCCGTCGTAAATTTGTCATTAATAAATCTCAACTCCTTCCCAACTTAGCTTTGGATTAGCAACCGAACTTGTTATGGAATAAAATATAAACTCCAAAATTATATTTATTCATGTCTGTCACTAAGTGGAGTGGTCAAACTAATTTCTTCTCGACTCAAATTCGTTGCTAAATTGTGATGGATCCTATGTTCCGTTTCAATTACCAAAACTTGCTTTAGCAACAGACAAATCCCTCGCTAATCCGTTGCAAGGGGGTTTTAGCGACGAATTTGTCCGTTGCTAATGCCACAATTTCTTGTAATGGTTACTAACTGTTATTTGAATATTGCAACTGATTTTTAAACTCTATAAAAGATATAAAATTCAGATGTTTGGGTACTTCTTGAGCTTTTAAGATTCTTTACTCATCCCAATTATTCTTTATCAAAATACTCACTTTAGTCTTGTGCTAAAGTTAAAATTCAAGATTCCTTAGACAAAAAGCTGAAGGTGTGCTATTTTGTCATCATTTACCAAATTGTTGGTAACATTCTTATCTCTTACTTCATTTACTTATTTTATTCAAGGTTATCTTGAGGATATAAAACCCTTTTGAAACTTGATTATTGTAAGTGAAAAGAGATTATTGTTGGGTGAGCCCCTCTTGTATTGTGATCAATTTTTGTTATAGTTGAATTTGGTAGAAATCCTTGAGTTAGAGCTCAAGGTAGTGGAGGTAGGTCTTGAGTGATCGAACCACAATAAATTATTTGTGTGATCTCTTCTCATCTCTCTTTTAATTTGGAAACTCATTATGTTTACTTGCATTACTGGTTGTGAGACTGATTTCAAACATCTTCCAAGCTATATTCTCAAAAAAAAGTTTTTGAAAATTAGCCAAATATCTAATTCACTCCCCCCCCCCCCCTTAGGTCTTTCAATTGGTATCAGAGCTTGGGCTTCTTTGCAAAGGTTTTACTACCTAGAAGTTAAGATCTTATGACTAAAGTTTCAAGCTTGCCTTATTTGGAAGGGTCTTCCACAAATAGACCCCCTTTGTTTAATGGAACAAATTAAACTTTTTGAAAATCTAGAATTAAGATATATATTTGTTCTATTAACTTTGGTTTGTGGAATGTTATTGAGAAAAGACCTTACATACCAATGAGGATGAGAGCCGATAGAGTCACTAGGGAACCAAAGCCTTTGGATGAGTATGATGAATGTGATTCAAGAAAGATAACCTTGAACTACCAAGCAATGAACAATTTGAGTTATACATTGGACGTCAATGCATGCAACCGAGTAAGCGGATGCGACATCACTCATGATATGTGGATACTTCTTCAAGTAACTCATGAAGGAACAAATCAAGTAAATGAGTCAAAGCTTGCTATGCTAGTAAGGGATTATGAACTATTCACCATGAAGCAAGGAGAGAGATTAATGACATGTTCACAAGATTCACAAACATCTCCAACAGTTTGAAGTCATATGGGAAAAATTATTCTTTTGGTGAACAAAATAGAAAGATTTTGGATGCTCTACCCAAATATTGGCAACCAAAAACTCTTGCAATTGAAGAATCAAAAGACTTGAAGGTTCTTCCTCTTGAGGAACTTATTGGATCATTACTTACTCATGATATGAAGGTAAAGAGGTTAAATGATCTTGGGGATGAGGAAAAAGGCAGAAAAGGAGTGGTACTTAAAGTCTCCAACAGTCCAAGTGAACAAGAGGAATCATCTAGTGATGAAGATAAAATGGAGAAGATGATGAAATGGCTATAGTGGTTAAAAGTTTAAGAAATTCTATAAGAAGGTATTTCTCAAGAAGAGAAAGAGGTCTTCCAAGAAAGGATGACAATCATCTTTGTTATTCAAGCCTCAATGTTTGAATGCAAAAGCACCAAACACCTTGTAGCTGCTTATCCTAAAGCATTGAAGAAGGAGAGAGAAGCCAAATTCAAGAAGAAGAAATCTCTCAAGAAAGGAAAAGGATTAGTAGGTACATAGGATCAACATGCTAATGAAGATAGTGGAGATGAAAATAAGGAAAGAGCAAATGTGTGCTTCATGGCTATGGATGATGAGGTACAATCTATTCCTTCAACATCTACACTTTGTGATGATGATATTGATGATTCTGGTGAATTTCTTGTAGATATGTATAGTGAATTGAAAATGGTTTCAAAAAGAAACAAAGAGATGATATTCAAATTTGAAAATTTATTGAAGGAGAATTCAAAATTATCTTGTGATAACAAAAATCTTCTTGGCTCCATTGATTGTCTAAATATTGAGAAAGAAGGTTTAAATGTTTCTTTGTAAAACTATCACTTCCTCTCATCTGATGTAGGTACATATTCCTTCAAGAGCAAGTGCTACCAAGTGGTTCCTTAATAGTGGATGGTCAAGATACATAGCGGGGAATGCTTCACTCATTAGTGAACTTTAAGCCACAAATGATGGATTCGTCGCATTTGGTGACAAGAAGAAAGGAAGAATTATTGGAGTAGGTAATATTGGTAAAGGATCTTCCCCTCTCATTAAACAGGTTTTACTCATTGATGACTTGAAATACAATTTGCTTAGCACTAGTCAATTAAGTAACAATGGATGCAAACTTGAGTTAAAATGTGATACATGTACCATTCTTGATAGTGTAAGTGGGAAAACCATTTTTGCTGCAAATAGAGTTGGAATGTATATGTGCTATATCTTGATAAACTTGTTGCCAATGATGTTAATTGTCTTGCCATTCATGATAATGATGGTTTTTTTGGCATAGAAGATTAGGTTATGTGAGCATGGATTTGTTGAATAAACTTTCCTCTCAAGATTTGGTTAGAGGGTTACCAAAAATGGTTTTGAGAAAAATCGTCTTTGTGATGCATGACAATATGGGAAACAAACAAAAACATCTTTCAAACCCAAGAAAACGGTTTCAACTTCAAAACCTCTTGAACTTGTTCATATGGATTTATTTGGGCCAATAAGGACCACTAGTATTGGTGGTAAGAGATATGCATATGTTATAGTTTATGATTTTTTAGGATTCACTTGGGTACTTTTTTTGTCACAAAAGGATGAAGCATTTTATAAATTTGTAAAAATTTTCAAAAAGTTCCAAACCTCCCTTGATTGCAAATTAATCTCTATTAGAAGTGACAATGGGAGAGAATTTTATAATCAAAATTTTACAAAACTTTGTGATGAGAATGGGATTATTCACAACTTTTCGGCTGCCAAAACACCTCAAAAAAACGGGGTTGTTGAAAGAAAATTTTGAACTTTACAAGAAATGGCTAGGTCTATGTTTTGTGAAAATTCTTTACCAAAATATTTTTGGGTCGATGTTGTAAACACCGCTTGTTATATTGGAATAGAGTTCTTTTGAGGAGGCCATTTCTGAGAAAAACACGTTTTGAACTTCTATTTGGTAGAATACCCTCTATTTCCAATTTCAAAGTGTTTGGTTGCAAGTGCTTTATATTGAATACATGACTACTTGGGTAAATTTGATAGAAAATCGGATGAAGGCATATTCCTTAGTTATTAATCTAACAAGAAAGCTTATAGAGTTACAATAAAAGAACTTTATGTGTTGAGGAGACCATACATGTGAGTTTTGATGAGTCTTAACATTTATTTCAAAAGAAAAGATGATGATGATATAGGTACTTCCATGAATGATAATCAAACTCATCTTCAAGTTCCAACTTAGGAAGATCATGTCAATAAAGAAGAGATGATTGAGCAAGAATAAGATAACCAAAGGATATAAGATATGAAAGAGGCCACCCTAATGAGCAAATCATTGGTGATGTTTCTCAAGGTGTTAGAGCAAGACGATACTTCATTAATAACTTTGCACTTTTATCTCACATTGACCATAAAAAAAATTGATGATGCATTATGTGATGATTTTTGGATTGTTGCTATGCAAGAGGAATTAAATCAATTTGAGAGAAACAAAATGGTTTGAAACAAGGCTAGGCTTGTTGCCCAATGATTCAATCAAGAAGAGGGCATTAACTGTGATGAAACTTTTGCTCCGGTAGCTAGACTTGAATCTATAAGAATGCTTTTGGCATTTGCTTCCTTTAAAGGTTTCAAACTATTTTAAATAGATATCAAAAATGTTTTTCTAAATAGTTTTATTGATGAAGAGGTTTATGTGGAACAACCTCCGGTTTTGCTCATGAAAAGTTTACTAACCATGTCTTCAAATTATCCAAGGCTTTAAATGGTTTAAAACAAGCGCCAAGAACTCAGTATGAAAGATTGAGTGGTTCTCTTCTTTCAAATGAATTTTCAAGAGGAAATGTTGACACTACTTTTTTCATAAAAATCTCTTGCAAAAATGATCTTTTACTTGTGCAAATATATGTTGATGATATCATATTTGATGCTACTAATGTTTCTCTTTGTGAAGAGTTTGCCAAGTTAATGCAAAGTGAGTTTGAAATGAGCATGATGGGAGAATTCAACTTCTTTCTTGGGCTACAAATCAAGCAAACCAAGGATGACACTTTCATAAATCAATCCAATTATACCAAGGAACTCTTGAAGAGATTTGGAATGGACCAAGCAAAAGGTAAAAGCACCCCAATGAGTTCATCAACCAAACTTGATAAAGATGAGAAAGGTAAAAATGTTAATGAAAAAGTAATAGAGGTATGATTTCTAGTTTGCTTTATCTTACCACAAGTAGACCTGACATTATCCTTGTTGTATGCTTATGTGCTAGATTTTAATCTTGTCCAAAAGAATCTCATTTACTTGTCGTGAAATGTATTCTTCATTTTTTGATTGATACACATTATTATGGTCTTTGGTTTACAAAATCATCTTCTTTTTGACCTTGTTGCATATTTGGACATTGACTATGCCGAATGCAGAGTCGAACGTATAAGTACTAGTGGTCATTGTCAATTTCTTGTTAGTTTCCTCGTATGTTGGTATAGCAAGAAACAAGCATGTGTGTCATTATCTACTGTCGAGGCCGAATATATTGCCACTGGTAGTTGTGCTCAAGTGCTATGGATGAAGCACACTCTACTTGATTATGGCTTAGATTTCAAATGTGTGCCTATTTTATGTTACAATACTAGTGCAATTAATTTGCACATAAATCCCATTCAACATTCTAGGACTAAGCATATAGAGATTAAACATCATTTCATTGGACTATATGAATACAAATGTACAAATTGCTAATATATTTACCAAACCTTTGGCCGAGGAAAGGTTTTGCTACCTTAGAAGAAGCTTGAGAATTTCAGAATTCAATTATTAATATGTGTTGAAGTGTGGCAAAAACAAAAAAAAATTTAGACACATGTTTCGAATGCATGGAGTGAAACTCAGACGGCCAAACTTCCCTTAGAAAATTCCAGAAAGAAAGATACGGATGCAAGTTTGAAGGAATGACCAAAAATTCAGTCGTCCAAATTTGCTGATCTAAAGAAATAGAGAAATTCGGATGCAAGTTTGATCGCAAATCTGAAAATTTAGTCGTCCAATCTTTGTGATTTCAGTGGTTTTTATACCACTCAACTGATTAAATTCCTTATTTTAAATCATCTGAATTTTCTCTTCTCTCAAAACCCACTCTACCCACTCACATCCCGACTCAAATCCATCACATATTTCACCATTCTTCTTCAAAAATTACTTGATTTTCATGTTCTCCATACTCTATTATCTTTGAAATCCATTTTTCTCTAAAGAATTTCACTGTTCGTTCAAAGAAGACAAATGTGACTAAAGTCAAAGGAAAAGCCAAAATGGGAGATGAAGGGCTCATCATCAACGAACCAAGGCGGGTTCGTATTCCTCAATCGAACCTTGGAGTAGACCGGTTCATATCAACAACAGCAACAGTTGAATTCGAGGATTGGAGCTAGAAGAGTAGGAAAATCATATCCAACCATAGAGTGGATGTGGATAAACTCACCAACATGGGTAATGTGCTATCTCTCTTTAGTGAAATAGGTTGGGGTAGTTTACTTGGTGTGAATGAAGATTATTATCCTACTCTTGTTTATGAATTTTATGCTAATCTCAAGGAAGAAAGTATTGAGCATGTTGGAGATAGCATTATTCAATGGTATTCATCTAGAGTGTCTCAAGTAGACTTTGAGTTTAATGATGCTCTAGTTAATCGTATTTGTGGTGTGGATGACATTAGTGCTAGATACTATTCTTTGGGGGCAGCATTGCTATGTTTATGAATTATTCACCAATGAACAGTTTGAAGAGGCCTTTACCAATAGTAGGAGATTTAGGTGCATTAGGGAAAGGGAAATTAAAGCCTTTGATGCTAGATGATGTATAATGCATCATATGATAACTACTATGATCATTCCTAACTTTGGACATAAATTTTCAGTTGGAAATATCCATGTGGTGATTATGCTTTCCTTGCATGAGCATAAGAGATTAAACTTTGGATTCATGACTTTAAAGCATATGATTAGTGCAAGGAGAACAGCCATATGGGAAATTATTGACAAGGATCTTCAAGCAGTTCAATATCCAACTCCCTGGAAGAAGAAGCCCTATGAAAAGTGGGGAAATATAGACCAATGAATCCCTCAAGAGAATACAATTGACAGTTGATGAAGATGGTGTGCGGAGAACAAGAAGAGAAACCCCTCAAAGGGGTGAGAGAATAGAAGGTAGTAGTGATTATGAAGAGGAGGAAAAAATTGAAGAAGAAGAGGAGACTCTAGCAAGAGAAAGGAAGACTAAGAAGAGGCATGATTTATCAAGTGAGGGGGAGCAATCTCACACAAAGAGGAGATTATTTGATGAAGAGCCCACTCCTCAATCTCATCAAAATCTTGCAGATAAGCCTAGTGAGGAGAGAGTTGCTAGAGGAGACACCATTATAGCCAAAGTGTTCCAAGAAGTCTTGAATAATCACATAAAGTTTCTATTTTAGCCACAAAAAGGCTATGGCTATTTACCCATGGATAATCTCCGTGGTTAAATTACCATGGATTTTCTATTGCTAATAAATTTATTTAAAAATTTATTACACATCAGTTATTTAATTCTTTTTTAACTGCAAAATTTTCCGTTGTTGGTGTCTTAGCTTGGTAGATATTTTTTGCCATGGAAATTTTTTGTAAGAAATTTATCACTGGATGCCTAGATTTTAGTAGTCTAGAGATAGTTAGTTGGAGTAAAAAATAGGAGTAAAAAGTGGAGGGCATGTAAGGTTGGGAGAAAATGGAGAGAAGAAGTAAATATCTCCTCCCTCATCAGATTTTTCAACTTCTCTAAATATGAAAGGGTTGCAAACTAAATCAAATAAGACAATGCTTGATTTCTTTTATCTTCTTTAAGTACCCCTTCTTCTTTTTTTTTCTTATTCCTCCAACAATTTCACAGTACAAAATTATATTAGGAATATAGTAGCCAAAATATCAAAACAAAAAGTAGTTCCTGCCCATTTTTCAAACAATTAAACAAGTAAATGTGATTATTATTCACTTTCTTTTTGTTCACACCAAATAAAGTAAACATATATTTATTTACTTTCCTTAAAAGAAGTAAATGTACCTTTCTCCCTTCCCTTTCCCCTCTCCCTCCACTTTCATGAATCAAATTGAACCTTAATGTTTCTTAGATTTGAGATGATCAATAACTGAGTAGTATGCGCCAATTTGAGGAGGTTTTTTTGGATAGAGAGAATTTGAAGTCCTCTTTTGAGAATTTGTTACATTTTCAGAGATAAATTTGAAATTAATGAACAAAAATGTTAAAAACAAATTAGATTTTGATTTAAAAATACTTTTAAAAATTATAAAAATAAACTCCTGGTGAGATAAAAAAATTTAAAAAGAAAATATATTTAAATACGGATGCTTTAATAACTTACTAACTTCTTAATAACTATTTAATTACTAATAAAAAATATATACATAAATAAAATATTTAACTTAATATATAAAATAATTTAATTTTAATAACTTTATCAATCTGCACATTCTCGAATAACTTTTGATGGTAAAGTAACTAAAGTTACTAACTCCCCAACATGGCCTGGAAATACACACTAAAGAGTCTAAGATGGATCTCAAAACCCACCATTTAACAACAAATTGAAACAATGAGTTGAAAACGGCAGCCAAGCTCTGTTTCCTTTTCCTCTATGGTTGCAGTCAATTGAAATTCTTCTCGCTCTCCTCCCATGGCGGAGTCCAAATATCATTCCGTGATCGAATTCGTCGCTGACTTCAACCTAAAGGACTCAATTTCTTCCACTCCAATCAGCACCAATACGCTTGCAATCTCAACTCTGTCTTCCAACCCTCAACAATCCGTAGTCTTTATCGGTACTCTAACCGGCGGTGTTTTTGTACTTTCCCTAAACCCTACCACCAATAGTCTCTCACTTCTGAATCACATTTCGGTCTCCAATGGCGCCCCTATAGTTTCCATCCACGCCATTGTGCCTATCGGAAATATCATAGCCCTCACCGCTGAAGGGTCTCTGTATTTACTTAATTATCTTCAGCTAGAGCCTGTAAAACGGGTTGGTGTTATCAAAGGAGGACGAGTTACTGCTCTTTCCCGCAGATTTTGCAGCAAAAATCATAATTTATTAGACAGATATCTACCTCGTTCTAATGGTATTAGAAGCAAAGAAGATGGTAACTACAGCAATAGCTCTTGTTTTTTTGTTGCTGCGGTGGGTAAAAAGCTGGTATTCTTGGAGCTAGCTTCTAGTGGTTCAATTGTAGTTCTAAAGGAAGTTCCGGGGGTTCTTGATGGAATAGTTGGAGTCCTGATTTGGCTTGATGATTCAATTCTATTTGGGAATAAGAGTGGTTATTACATATATTCATGTGTAGATGGTCAATGTCGGCCCATCTTTTCACTGCCGGAGTCATCGGGCCCGCCACAGTTGAAGTTGTTGGTGAGGGAATCTAGGGTGCTATTGGTGGTGGACAACGTCGGAATTATTGTGGATGCTGAAGGGCAGCCAGTCGGCGGGAGTTTGGTGTTTAAGAGTTTTCCAGACTCGCTAGCCGAGATAGGGGCATATGTACTCGTTGTAAGGAATGGGAAATTGGAACTGTATCGCAAAAGAACAGGGAATTGTGTGCAAGTGTTGATCCATACTGAGAATGGAAGTGGTGGCCACTGTGTTCTAGCAGACGAGGAGGATGGAAAGGGAGAACTTGTAGCTTTTGCAATGGGTTCAAAGGTATTATTGATTGGCCTATGGTATATTTTTGCTTGCATTTGATTTTCATTGGCACAAATTCATCTAAGCTCAAATTTTCCTGCAAGCAATAGTGTTCAAGTTTATTTTGTTTGAAAATAGTAGTTCTTGGTGATACCTGCTTAATCATGCAACAGAGTTGGATTCATTTAATTACTACAAGATAATGATAATACTCTGTGCTTATAGTTTTTCTGCTAGTAGTTGTCACACTTGCATTGGTTCTAAAACCTTATGTATCGATACTTAGAATAGCCTAACTTTCATTGTTGGCCTAGGCTGGGTTTATAAGTTGTAAATCATGATACTTTCTATCCTTGCTTTTGTTCTATACAGTTAATAATATAAAGTGTAGGTATATGTTTTTTTTATTCTCTTATGTGGATGGTATACTAGAAAGTTCTGGCTGACCTTTTGAGAAAAGATTACAAAGCTTGTATTAGCTTCAACGTTGTCTAACGCAGTAGTGTTGATTGAAAAATTGGTTTACCCTGCAAGAACCTGTGTCCCCATTCCTTTACTAGTTCTTCTCGGGAAGTAGAATAAGAGCGAAGGGGAAAGAGAACGGCTTGAACAAGAATTATCAAATTATATCAACACAATGCATGACTAAATTGAAATATCGTTAGATTTCAAGGGTTGTTGATGTTCTTGAAGCTATTAGGATGGCTTGATAACTATGACAGCTGTGGGTTGGATGAGAGCCCTCTAATTCTCTTTCTGTTATCTTGTCTTTTGAATTCACGATTTAAAGACTGGAGAGATTTAATTTTTTTTCCCTTGAACTTTTCTTTGAGGTTGAAATCAGAATTTTGTGTCCTCTTTGGTTTTGTTCGGAAATACTTTTATCCCTCAGATTAGTGAAAGTAGAATACTGAAGATTCATCCAAGAACTTTTCATATTCAATTCTCAACTTTAATACACACAACACAGACACACATGCATGTATGTATATATGTATGCGTTTCTTTGTGTGTGTTTCAGTGCTGATAATATAAATAAAAATAGAAGATGATAACAGCTAGCATTGCATACAGAGTAACTTCTTGCCTTTATATTTCTCCACAGCTGGGGTGGGGGAGGGTTATCAAAGTTTTACCTCTTATCCAAGATCTCTTTTAACCTTGATAACGTTAAATTAAATAATGAACCAAGCATAAAAGAAATTTAGTTAAGAAATACTCTATTTTCAGCATGGGTGCCTTTGGTTGAGTTGGATGCAAACGGTTAGGAGAGACTTTGACCATGTAGTGTTTTAATTTTACCAACGATTGGTTATGATTCATGAAACAAGTTTAACAGTGGGCTTTCGATGGAGCTGCAAGAACATGAATGTGGCTTTCTGTAAAAGCAAGAGAAATTTTAGGCTTTGTATAGTTTTAGCTATCTTCACTTCTTCCCTCTTTGATAGACCTCCCCTTCTTTTGTGTGAGAGTGAGTGAGAGAGAGAGAGTGGGCTTCCATATCTTACTCTGAGATGCACTACAAGTTCTTGAGACTTTGCATTACTTGATTAATATAACATTATTGCTTATATTTTATGGCTGGATTTCTTAGTTTGTTGGACTCAGAATAAATTCTTATACTAAAATATTTGCACTTTGTTGGAATGAAATATGGACTGTTTAAAATCATCCTGCTTTATGTTTTAACACTAGGTTGTTTGCTACCGTAAAGTACCTTGGGAAGAACAGATTAAAGACCTATTAAGGAAGAAGTGCTTTAAGGAAGCCATCTCCTTGGTTGAAGAACTTCATATTGAAGGTGAAATCACCAAGGAAATGTTATCCTTTGTTCATGCTCAAGTCGGATTCCTATTGCTGTTCGAGTTGCACTTTGAGGAAGCAATAAATCACTTCTTGCTTTCAGAAACCATGCTGCCTTCTGAACTTTTCCCCTTCATCATGCGAGACCCTAATCGTTGGTCCCTGCTGGTATGCATGTTTTACCTATCTTTAAACTGTTTTAAAGTATTAACCTTTTATTCTCATGTATGATATTTATTTTATTTATTCAGCTTTTGTTTAAGTGAGGGATTTTATTGAATGAGAAATTCAACATGTACTAATAAACCAGAGGTATACTTTGTACACAAAAACACCATACATTACTTGTCTATACTATCAACAAATACATAATTCAACTGTAAAAATTGAAGATTCTATCCTAAAGTTTTGCATTGGCAGCCAATTGTTTTGATTGCAGGGGATTCTGGTCCATGAATTTTGCACCATAACAGCCACACTTGCGGAATTAGCAGTAAAATGTCTAGAATTTCTTTCGTCCCAAACATGATGAGTCACCACGGATAAAGCAAGTTTAAAGGCATTGCATTTATACTGCTCTACTAATGGCACCAACAGAGGCCAAATAACTGTATCCAGAGAAACTAGCAAATGAGTTTCGATAATTTACCAAAGTTCAGCAGCAACAGTACAACCAAAAAATAAGTGATCTATAGTTTCAGTCTTCTCCACAAAATCGACAGGCATCCAACAGCAATATACCCCATTTCTTCAACCCTTTGCATTGTCTCTGACTCCTACTTACCGACCAGCCATGAAATAAATGCATGGCTAGGAATTTGCCTTAGCAAACCAGCAAAAGAGCAACAAGATACTTTATGATTATATTTCTTTAAGATCTTAAAGAAAAAATTGATTAAGAGAATCTCACCGTTCACAATTGTTTTAAAATCCTTGTCTCTAGGAACTCCTGATTTGATTAAGATATTGGAAACTTCTACATTTCTTGCCCTGGACTTGTGGACATGTTTCTTGTAGGATGATTGTGTAAACATTCTTGGCTCAGTTTTATTTGTCATCCATTGAATTTGAAAATACCGGATGCAAATATACTGACCCTTAGATGACTGTATTTTGTAATCATCAGGGGTCTAGTGTTAAGTTAGTGTCTAGATGTGAGAGAAGTTTGCAATCATAAACACCTCAAAGCCATAGATGGAGGAGTGCATGTGGTACCAAGTATTATAACGGGATATGAGGTGGATGTATAGTGAATGGCGAGTCTAAATATTCTAATTGGAGGATGTTTTTCCTGTGGAACATCTGTTCATGCATTTTGAATGAATTGCATATGCTTGGAGCAGAGCATTGCTGGTTTAATATGCCTATCATTTTTGACTTCGGAATGCTGGATTTGTACTTCTCAGGTTCCAAGGAACCGATATTGGGGATTACATCCTCCCCCAATGCCGCTCGAAAATGTTGTAGATGATGGATTAAAAGCCATTCAAAGAGCTATTTTTCTGAGAAAGGCAGGGGTTGAGACTGCAATTGATGATGAGTTTCTTGTCAATCCGCCTAGCAGAGCTGATCTATTGGAGTCTGCAATTAAAAACATGATCAGGTGTTCATGACTCTTTTTTGTTAATTTTCTAATGTTAATGTTTCTCTCTCTCTCTCAATTAAAAAATTATAAATATTTTCAAGAAAGATAACTGTGTTTAGGCTTTTGGGCTTTGCTTTGGAAATCTATTTAATTTTAGACCTTTTCATTGTATTAGATATTCTGTGTCTCAACCTGTGGGTTACTTCTAACTAAGCTAATTTCCCTTCACCACCACCATAGGTACCTACAAACTTCTCGTGAGAAAGATTTGATTCTTACAGTAAAGGAGGGAGTTGACACTCTTCTAATGTACCTGTATAGAGCCCTCAATTACGTTGATGATATGGAAACACTAGCATCTTCTGAGAACAGCTGTGTAGTGGTATGCTTCTTCTTCTTATTTCTAAGTATAGAGTAATTACAATTTCTTCCTTATTTGCAGCCTCTTTGTGCGTTAATCATTATATCTGCAACAGTTCCTATGATCTTCAAATATTTCATGGGAGGGAATGGCAAAAAGTTCAGGTTCCAAGCATCAAGTCATTGATGAACTATGATTAAGCACTTTAACTTCTTCCTACTTCAAATTAGAAGAACATCTGACAAGCTGGTTTTGACAACCTATATTCTTGAAAGGGAAAAGAAAGAAAGAAACGAAGAAATGAAAAGAATAAGGAGCTTTCTTGAATTGCTCAAATTCTTTCCTGCAAATAAAAAGACCTTAAGGACCCTATCAAATGTAAATTAAAGAGTTTGTTTTGTCTCCCCCACCACTCTTCTTCTTTCCTTTGCCTTCATGTAAAATTGCCTTTTTATCTCTGAACACAATGCTGAACCATGAGATGTTTGATCCACGAGCTTGCTAGTTATCTGGAGTCTGTATTTATATTTATGCCTCCATATATAGTTATTACTAGACATGATACACAGATTATTGGAATCTTTGCCCCTTAATGGTTCTTGGGGCTTTGAAAACTTGGAAACTAGTACTTCGGATCCTTATTCACGATATATTTGCTGTGGTTCTTGAATCTTGTCTTACGTGTAGCTTTCAGTTAAGGTTAGCCTGCAAACCGCAACAAAATGCAGTCTAGTTGGTTGCTTTTGAACTGTCAAATATTTCTAGTACAAGTTAAGGTCTTAGGATAGCCTGTCAAAAGTTGACCATGCTAAGTGGATGGACAGTGCAGGAGGAATTGGAATCGCTGCTAAATGAATCTGGCCATCTACGGGCACTTGCCTTTCTATATGCCAGTAAGGGGATGAGCTCCAAAGCTCTTTCAATCTGGCGTCTATTAGCAAGGAATTATTCAACTGGCTTGTGGAAGCCCCCTCCTGGAAGAAATGATTTACACATGTCAAGCGCTTCATCCTGTCAGGGGACTTCTGTAATTGAGGCTTCAAAGATACTTGAAGGGTTATCAGATCAAGATTTAGTATTGCAGCATGTAGGATGGGTATGTATGGCTTCCCTTGTACGCTTATGCTTGATGCGTCTGTCTATGTATCTTATAGTTCTTGGTCTCCGACTAGATTGCAGAAATCAACCAGGTGCTTGCCGTTCAAATATTAATATCTGAAAAAAGAAGATCTGTGCTCTCACCAGGTAGGGCCTGTCATGTAATTGAGTTTATGTGACTCGTTCAAATGCTTCTCCATGTAATATCGTATATAAATATTGGAGCCATAGAAGCTACTTTATTGGGTTTGGACTAGGAAAGACAGGATACTTAACTAGTTTTATCCGTATTTGTGTTTTGTGTAGTTGATTAACTACTTGCTCTTAATCATGGAGGAAAGAGTAAATTGAAAAGAGGAGAAGGGTATACTTCCAAGAGCTGATGAATTGAGGATTTGGTTTATGTGGCAAAGTGATTCCACTGAAGGGCTTGAACTTCAATTATTGACTTTCCCCTCAGAAATGGAGCTGCCTAGAAAAAAAATTAAATTAAATAATCCAAATATAAACTGGTATGGTTTTATTTCTCCAATTCCTTCTTGCCTAGGTTTTCTTCCGTCATCTTGAAGGATCTATGACTTCATGGCGCAGTCTTTCTGTCAAGTTTTTCCTAAACTTGATGCATTAAAGAATCTTGCAAGTTTTCTCTTTTTTGATTTAGTACCATTTACAATTGTTATATCCAAGGGATGAACGTTATCCCTTTAGTTTTTGTTTTGGAATTGTACCAATTTTTGCTAGATCTGTTTCTAACACTACTTTCTAATTACAGATGAAGTAATATCAGCAATTGATCCCAAAAAGGTGGAAATTCTTCAAAGGTTTGTCTCTTTTGTTTGCTGTCATTGCATTATTTTGTAACTAAGTACACTTTATTGATGAATTAAAAAATGTTGTGGTAATCACCAAGATTGGTATTAACCTAGCCAATAAGTGGATATTATATTCTGTACCTTTTCCTTTGACTTCGAAGTCAGGGTGCCTGCCCACCAGTTATGCTAATTTTCTTAGATTTATAAGTTGATTTGGTGTCATGTTCCATTTTTTTTCACTTACAGGAAGAGAAAATGAATATTCTTTTCGAGAGTCGGGGTAATAGGGGATCAGGGAATAATAGGGATGCAAAAAAGGAAAGGAAAGAAGAAAATGGAAATCGTACATGCTCTGTACTTTTATGTGCTTGTATTTGCTCGATTTTTGACCACTTCAAATTTGTAGTTCTTGATGTCTTTATTTTGGTCCTTCTCTTTTTATGGTTTTTAATCTTCTTGGAAAAGGAGTTCCGCTAGTTTACTTTTTGCACGTTGTCACAGATGTCTTTCCTGTGTTCTTGTAGGATTTATGTCCTAACATGCTATTTATTGCTACGTTTACAACACAAGGGTCTCTCTCTCACACACGCATATACATACACACTTGTTTGCACCTAGTGGTTCTTTAAGAATAAGATCCCATGGAATCAAAAAACCTGAACTCTTGTGCATTATTGCTGCCTTTTTTAAGTTCATCTTTAAATACATCATAACTCTGTTGTGCTCTTCAGATTTGAATTGGAGCTTTCATTGCTGTTGTGGTTGCTTTTACTTTTAAGATTTTTCTCAGTGTTGTTGTTTGTGCTTGTGAAGAGAGAAAGAGGGTGGTAGATGGTGAGCGGCTTTTGGTTTTTAGAACTTTTGGAGGTGGGGAGAAGAAAGGAGGAAGAAGAAATGAAAAATGAAAAATGAAAGAAATGTGCTAGTAACTTAGAGCTGTTAGGCATTTTTGGAGGGAAGAGATAGTAGGAAGAAGAATAGAAGAAAAAGAAAAAGAAGAGAGAGAAAGGAAATCTAGAAAACTGATAAAAAGCTAAAATGCTCCTGAAAGCCCATGCTTGTCCATGTTTGTTGTGATATGTTAACTTTAAAAAGTGAATTTCTATAGAAGGGAAAAGATTTTACGTCTCGGATAGATGAAGGTAAACTTATGACATAATAAAGTTCAAGGTAAAAATTTAAGGGTCAGTGGATTCTTTACTGTACAAATGTGGGATTGGAGATCCCCATTATCACACGAGAAAAGTTTACATGATATTGTGACTTGTCTATGAGAGATTTTATTATGTTTCCCTTCACTTGTTCCAATCAGCCTACATTTTCTGCAACAATTCCAGGGCGACAATCCAACTGGTCATTTCTTGTCGTTCTTCATTGTGGACCTGATGCATATCTTGGATTGAGATACTAGTTTAACTTTCCTTATGAACTAACAGCAATCTCATTTCCCATTCAAGGTTCTGCTACTTTGTCCATTCTCACTTTGGGAAGTTGATAACAGAGTATAACAGATTAAATACATTGTACACTTTTCTATTATTATTTTTTTTCATTGAGCGTGTTCTCTTTGCTCTCAGAGCCCACATGAAGGTTTTGTTGGTTGTTTGGTGTCCTGAATATAACCGTGTCCTTTACTGCCCCAGTTCTATCATTCTCCAGAGAAGAATTTTCTTGAATTGAATTAGGATGCAGAAATTAATTTTTGACATTAAATAAAAGCTTGCTTTGCAGACTGAGAATGAGAATAAAGGAAGAGAAGGATAGAAGAGAAAAGAAGGGGAATGTAATATTGGAAGATTCTAAATATGAGAATATTTGAGTTGGAATCGTACATCTGTAGCCACTGAATACTGCTTTGGATCCTCTACTCCCTTTTCTCCCACTCCTAGGAGGCTGTCACGTTGCCACACACTCCCCACTCCCTTTATAAAATTTTTTGAAATAAATATAACACTTGGTATTTCTAAAATTGTCACTCACTACTTCTTGGTTAAGATATCTGTTCGTATCTATTGCATCATCGAGAAAAGAAAACTCTGCCTTGCTTTTCTGTGCAGCTGTTGAGTCTTACCTTTTTTCTTGTAAAGACATGGAGATCATTTTCACGAATTACTATAGTATAAATAATTACTTCTGTTAATAGCCTGATGAGATGATGGGAATCTATTGCATTATTCTTTGCATTTGTGAAACTCATCCTTTCTTTGTTGGTTGCTCTGATTCTTCTGGGTTCTGATGAATGAGTGATCAGGCCAAGGGGCTTGTGGGGGATGACTGACAGGAATGTTCCGATGTGAAGCTCGAAGTTCTTTGGTGAATTTATGACTGCCATTTCGATGTAGCTAAATTTCTTTTTTGATTTGACTAAAAAGTAACTTGGATTTGAAACCTACATAAAAAAGGGGTGAGGTAGTGATTCTGGAATTAAGTTGTCACCTGAAAGTGTGGGGACGCCAACCAGCTAGTAGCTGTCAATGCCACTAGGAAGGGCGAAGGGGAAAAAGAGAAAAGGAAAAAAGCACTAAATTAGGGGTAAATGTGATCATTTTATTTATTTATTGAAAATGAAAAAAATTGATGTAGAAAAATGATATCTTTAAATTGGATCTAAATAACATAATCACTAAATCTATAATGGTTTAAAATCTTTACACTGTCAGTTAACATTTATTAGTACTAGTTGAAGATAAAGTAATGAGTTATTATCTGAAGTTATGCATGATGTTGTAACTTTTTGATGGTTAGTATGTGTGATACTATTTATATTTTAAAATAGTTCTCTTTTATGTTGTAATTCCTAAAGACCTACATATCTAACCGTGTGGTAGTTCTCCCCTAACTATATTTTTATTGCTTCAAATTTGAGCATTGGAATGTGTTTTGAAATATTCCTTGAGAAGCTAATACACTTAATTTTGCAGATATCTCCAATGGTTAATTGAGGATCAGGAGTCTGATGATACTCGGTTCCACACAATGTATGCGGTCTTGCTTGCCAAGTCAGCGATTGAAGCCTCTGAAGTGGAACATGGATCTCAAAATTCTGAGGCTGATTCATTAAAGGAGAATAATAGTTTTCACTCAGATAGGCATTCAATATTAGAAAGCCCTATCAGAGAAAGATTGCAGATATTTTTGCAGTCTTCAGATTTATATGATCCTGAAGATATCCTTGACCTGATTGAAGGATCTGAATTATGGCTAGAAAAGGTTATTGGAAATTTGCTTTCCGGACAATTAGATTTTGTATTAAACTCATAGATATAGTGTAATTGAAGCTGTGGAAAACTTTGAATTAGTTTTCCTTTTCATATTGAAGTGGAAAGTCATGGATAGGGTTGACTATTTGCTCCATCTAAATGTTCTTGCTCTCCTTTTGGGCTAACAATATTTTCCTGGTTTCTTTGGCAGGCCATTCTTTACAGGAAGCTTGGTCAAGAAACACTAGTGCTTCAGATATTGGCGCTGTAAGTTATTGGCAATCTCTACTGTTTTATATATTCTATTTACTCATCAGGGGAGGGGAGGGGCTGGGGAAGCAGTTTAGCAGTAGATCTTTGATTTGCAATTTTTGGTGAACCCATTTTTCCCTCTAAAACTCTCATATATTCACATTAGTCCCAAATGGTCTGGTTGTGTTGTTTGGCCTTTTCATTTATTAATTTTCACAGAGTAACTGGAACCCCTTGCTCAAGAAATCAACTTAATTGTTCAAAGCTGTTTTTTCACTAGAGCAGATACCTTAAGAACTTCTCAAATGTTAATCTTATCAAGGACGGATTCATTTTAGGAATAAATTGATTGTGTGTGTTTGCCTGTACAGAAGAGAGACACATGCTTATTTCTGTATAATTAACTGTTCATGAGGGTATTTCTGGTATTTAATTCTTCTCAAATGGTTAATCTTATTAAAGACATAACCTCTGCTGGTATAAATTGATTTCCTTGTACCTCTCATGTGTGTTATAGAGTCACATGCATTTTTCTCTATAATGAATTGTTTATGAAGGTATTTCTGGAAGTTGACTATTAAAATGTTAGGGAGCGGGACATCTTGCTTTTTAGCATTTCTCATGATTAAGTTAATTGGCTTTTAATGGTTAAGATACTCTAGAATGTAGATGGATAATCTCTTAAGGTTTCTGGCAGTTGTTTGGGTCGCGTAGAAGCTTGAGGGGGGTTATAAGGTATCAAATCTATAAAAAGAAGGAATTATACCTCTGCATATTGTTTCTGTAGAGTGCTTACTGTGTTTGGTTTATTAGAACAACTGCTGAACATAATGAGTACCTAGATGGTTAATATTAGTAGCTTTGAGTTTTGTGAGCGCCTAAAATGACATCCATGTCCATTAGTCGATTATAATGAGGCAAAGGTATTCTTATATCTTTTAGCCCTCCTTGTCTTCCCCTGGCCTCCTGCCTCTCTTCACCTTGATCTCTTTGTTTCCAGTGGAATACACTGCAAAGGTTGGTTCTAGAAATTTTGAAATCAGATGGGTAACAACACTCTAATACATGAGACAGCTTCTACTTCTTCCCAATAATTTGATAGTTAATACCACTGTTACAGGGTTTTATCTACTTTAAAAACCATTGCTACTTTTGCTGGGATGAAATCATGTAGTTGGAGATGGAAAGGGATGATTTCCAAATAAATTTGTTATGGCACTCATCTTCTTTCTATGCTTCTAGTAAGAATGCCAGTATTAGAGTTTCTTTAAGTCATAGTAGAGGTACTTCTTGTAATTGCTCTTGATAAAAATTTCTGACTTTGTTAGCACAAACAGCTCCAGATGGAGATGTATACTTGAAGAAACTTTCTTCATTTTTTGGTATTTCTAGAATTGTCCTATTGATCGATTATTCAGTGCACATGAATAGCTATCTGCCAGTCTCAAGCTAGTGGTCCTTTCCTTTTTCTTCATCAATAAATTTTGAATCATGGTTTTAAGAGAGTTGGTTGTTGGCATTACAGGTGGAAGACTTGCCTGGAATTTTTTCAACCCCCACCCCCCACCCACACCCCACAAAAAAAAAAAAAAACCTTTGTGGGGATGGGATAGGTTGCACTAGAAAGGTCTGTTGAGGGAGTGGCTCTATGGATGCAGAGAGAACATGGGTGGTGAGAGGAAGAGAAATTTTTATAAGGGAAACATACCAAGGTTATGCCAATTCAATTAGAGATATTAATAGATGGGTGTGAATTTGGCTTGTTCAATTTTTCATGTTAACTTGGGATTGTACTTTGGTAACATAGAAGAGTATATATGTTTAGTGTTAAAAAGAAAAAAAAGAACAGATGTTTCACGTATTGTGAAGCTGGCATGCCAAGTTTGAGTCGTCAAAATTTGATTGAAATTGAAATTGCTTGAAGAAAAAAATTAATAAGTGATTGTTAATCAAGAATATTGACATTTGTATATTTTGTGATTTTTTGTCACTTCAGGAAGCTGGAAGACTGTGAAGCTGCTGAACAATATTGTGCCGAGATTGGTAGAGCAGATGCTTACATGCAGTCCGTCTTCTTTTTCTCACTTAACAAAGTCCTTTTGGTTTTAGCAGAATCTCCTTTTATACATCTGTAGTGTGGTTTTTCCACTCCCAGGTTGCTTGAGATGTATCTGGATCCGAAGGATGGCAAAGAACCCATGTTTAAAGCTGCGGTTCGCCTTCTCCACAATCATGGAGAAGCCCTTGATCCTCTGCAAGTCTTGGAGGTACATTCATCCTTTCTATAGAATACCTATATGCAAATTATGTTTACACATGCTTTTGAGCTTTGATATTTGATAAGAACTCTATTTGTTGTTCCTATATGGCTTCTGTAATAGTCCTGGAATTGAGGAGAAGTTAAGATACGTAATTTACTTTGGACCCCTTCATTGTAGTGTGGAAGAATTCAATTAAATCTCATCCGGTGAATGAGTTTGCCTTTTGAGATCATATTGTAGGTCTTAAGCTTTCTTAGTTTGAGTTTAGTTTTACTATCTGTGATCATAAATGAGGAACCTTTCATTTTATGCTCCCTTCTACTGTTCTTCTCCATGCCAAATTAACTTCGGAAGAACTGTATTTTCAGGTGACTTTAATCTTCCTTTCAAGTGACTTCAATCTTCCTTTGTAGCTTTTCCACCTCCTCTAAAAGCCTAAGTTTATAAACAGGATGTGAATCTCTACACTTTAACATGCCCCTTAAATGTGAGTTGAACCCACACTTACAAGCCCAATACACACTTTACACCATCTTTGCTTTTGTCTTGCGTGGTGGCATTTGAAAACAGGATTATTATACCATGTATACTGCCGCCTTATTTTGAAAGTTTTAAGTGTATAGAAAGTAGTGTGGTTATACAGTTGCTTTCCTCAGTTAGGATTAAAGTGGGCAAATTAATGCAGGATCTTTTAATTCAGCACTAAAACTATTGAATTTCTTATAGTTGATTTTAGCTCCTTTTGTGAAGGTTTGAGGGGGTAAATTAGGCTTCGCTGATAAGATTTAGAGAAACCCTGAAGCTAGGAAGATGGGAAGATTTCAATGATCACTAAGAAGAAAGGTTTTAGCATAACAAACCCTTTTTGCTAAATATTCTTCATTACTAGCTGTAAATAATAGAGCTAATACTGTGTTATATTATACAGTAAAAGTCTAGGAACAGAAACTACTTCAAAGCTAAGACAGCTGAAATGCTTTTTCGACTAGGTTTTATTTCAATTCTCAAAGAAAAAATCTCACTTTGGGTCCTGTATCTTCTCTCACAAACAATTCACATTTATAAAAGCCAAGAAAAAACTTTCAATCATCTTCAATCACCTTGCAGGGTTGGGCGCAAGGTGGGTCCCCAGTTTAACTGGGGATACTTCCATCCCTAGTTGGCAAGAGGAACTTGGGATTTGGGAATGGGAAAGGATTTGTCTCTAGTTGGCTTGACTTTGGTAGCATAGGGTCACCTTCAGGCACTGTTACTTGACAAGTGCCTGCTACATAGATATTCTAATATATTTATGTTTTCTGATAATGATATCCCATTCTAGTATACACCGTTGCTTCTATGACGAAAATCAATGTTTCTAATGACTGCCTTCTTAATATAGTTTTAGAATTCATATGCATTAATGATAAAAATAAATGACTTTGGCCGGATTGCAAAGTTTCCAATGCCCGTTAGGCTAATTCTCATTCTTCTTATGGAATGCATGTACCTGGAAGCTGTCCTACTATCATGATACTCTTTTGTCCATCACAAAAATATAAATACCTCATCATGTTACCCATTCTATAAATTCTGAATATTCAACTGAAGGTGAAAGAGGTATAACATGATGAGAGATATTCTATTTTGGTAATAAAATCTTCAAGTATAGGAACAGCATCAAACTGTCTTGTACCTCTTAGTTCTATGCAGAGGATGAAAATGGGCATAAATACTCTTTGGAAAATGTTTGATCTTCTTTGGCCGTGCAATGTCTGATAATGCAGTTTTCTCTGGCAGAGGTTGTCTCCTGACATGCCCCTCCAACTTGCGTCGGATACTATACTCAGAATGCTGAGGGCACGTCTTCATCATCATCGGCAAGGAGAAGTAAGTTATTAATGTTTACTTAATGAATGGAAAATGTCTTCTTTCCGTGATAACTAATTTTCTGGTACTTTCTCTCTGCTTTCAACCAAATTCATACCATGGATGTATGTGTGGATTGCATTATTGTTGGTAACCATTTGGATGTCGCCATGGCTGGGAAGTTAGGCATGGTTATCTGGCTTATTACATTATTTCAAGCTGTACTTTTTCTGGAGTTGATGAATGTGCGGAAGATTATAAACCACCATCTTTTATAAAATGTCTTTGCATAAATAGTCACATCTCCCCTTAATAGTCTTCCCCCCTCCAAATGCAATGGAACAATGTTTTAAAGTTTTACATAGGTCTGGCTTATATTTCAGTAGGAAACCTCTGTTTCAGTTGGTTCTCTTTTGACTTAGTATTTTATTTACTCGTGTCCTTATTTCTAGTTTTTTCTGTTAAACTTTTTATCTAATTAATTACATGGCATGAATGTTTTGCCCAACATGAATTTGTTTGCTTTCACCTACGGAAAAAGAAGGTTTGCATAAGCATTTTTGTTTGTGAAACATCCTAACTTGTTATCTTCAGATTGTCCACAACCTCTCCCATGCTTTATATGTTGATGCAAGCTTAGCAAGGCTGGAAGAAAGGTCACGTCATGTGCTAATCAATGACGAGAGTGTCTGTGACTCATGCCACGCTCGGCTTGGAACTAAGCTATTTGCAATGTACCCTGATGATACCATTGTATGCTACAAAGTATGTCATGGTTATCTCACTCTTTCTTCTCTCTTTTTGTTATTTTGTTATATTCTATTTTCCATTAACTTGCATTTGGATTAAAACGTTATCTCTTGCTTATCAAACCTTGTGTAGAGGAGTTTTCTTGATCTTGCACATCTTGCATGGCTTTTCCGTTTCAATCTATCAGTCTGCAGTTTTAATTGGTAATTTGCAAGCCAAAAAAAAAGGAATGATTGGTGATTGTAGGGTACTCTTGGAAATGTTTACCATGGGGAATAGATGGCCTGGATACTTGATGGTATTCCACCATCGATGAATTCATTGGGAATTAGGTTTGGAGTTCAAAATAAACGGAATACAACTGATTTTCATCTTTCTTCCCCTTTCGGTATTGTCAGTTATGGGATATGAATACTGTACTATTGAATCGGAGGGTGTTGTTTTGTTTTGATAAAAGAAACATGTTGGGATAGCCAGAAAATGCAAAATTGCTGAGCAAGGGATAGACACCTATATTTTGGTTTGTAAATTTAGCCATTGTAGCATTCATGTTAAGTATCTGTCTATGCAGTGTTTTCGTCGTCAAGGTGAGTCTACCTCGGTTATGGGTCGCAATTTCAAGCAAGATGTTTTACATAAACCAGGATGGTTAGTCACAAGGTGAGAGTGCAGAAGTTAGATGTGCCTTGATGTTCACAGCCTGGAAGTGTGGCATTATCAAAGAGGTTGAGCTGTTAAAAGGTGCAAGACGTCCATCCTGCGGATCGTGTTCTGTGTCTGCGCTTCTGGCAACGTTGCTGAGTCCATTTGGAATACAACGTCAATCATGATGTCTAATCCTTTTGAATAGCTTTTCACTCAGGACCATGGTAAACTATTAGCAATGAGCACAGTTGAAGTACACTTCGAATTGCATTACCTGGAAGAGCATGTTAATCTGTAAATTGGGAGCTTATTTGCTGATTAGGGTTCAAAATCTGAAATAAAAGGGAAAATATTGCGAGGTTCATTCTGTAATAGCTGTAGTAGGTTGGAACCCGTAGCTTGCACTTGCGGAGGCTTTGGCCTTCGTGGGTCTAAACACGAGTCTAAAGCTGTACATTTTCTTCAGATTCTGTAAGGTAATGGTTTTTTCTTTTTCCTTTTATGGTAAAATTATTTGTAATGTAATGTGAATCCTGTAAATTTTGAAAACCTAAAGACTGATGAAAATTCTATTTAAGTTCGATTTGTAATGTTTTTGAATCTCTTTTTCTCTATCTCTCGATAGAACAATTTGTGATGTGAATCTTGTAAATTTTTAAATAATGACCGAGGATGAGGACCATTCACTGACTTGTTGAAATAGCAAGGGACCTCTTGGTGTTGAGCAACCCCATGGTTGAGTTTTCATGCCTCTCTCTCTCTCTCTCTCTCTCTCTGCTTCTAACTGAATCAACTTTACAAACTAGAACAACATACAATTGAAGACAACTTAAGGCGTCATTTAGATTGAGCGAAATGAAAGAGAAAGGAGAATAATGGACGGATTTAAGTTTTTTTGTGTTAAGAAGACAAGGAAAGGAATAAGAAATTAGCTCTAATAATCAAAAGAGGACAAAGATGAAAGGAGAAGAGACCAATTTTAATAAATTTGTTTTGTTTAAACTAAATTTGAGTTTTCATTAATTGCCAAAATGCTTATGGGGAATGGGTAATCATTGCCCTGTTTGGCTAGAAAAGAAAAGAAAAAGTAACCCATAAAACTCCAAAAATGGCTCGAATTTGTAAGAGGGGTCATTTTCTAGGTTTTTATATGCTTTGCAACTGCGAGATATGTTATTTTTTTATTCGAAAAAAATTATTTTAAAAAAAAAAGAGTACCTAGTTGGTGCAAGGTATCTTGTTTTATCGTATTTTTGGAAACCTAAAAAAGTACCTTGTGGTTGACAAATGCAAACACAAGGTACAATGTTCATTTCGTTTAGAGCTGTTATCCATTTGGGTCTCATTTTTTTAAAAAGAGACTATAATGGCTATGTTTTAGAGGGGAGATGTCGTCTGTGGCCATAACGCTATTTGATAATACATTATTTAGTAAATAATTTCTCCAAAAACGTCATTTGGTGCTGCCTACAGCGGTCAAAAGGAAGAAAAGCAATAATGTCTTTCTAGTAGGCATTATTGCTTTATCAAAGCAATAACGCTATACCGGTTGACGTTATTATGTTATAAAAGTGATAAAGCCAACTAGTATGGCGTTATCACTTATCTTTCTCAAACCGCCAGCCCCATAGACCAAACCTCTCTAGTCAGTAGCATTTCTTAAGTGTAGAGAAGAAGCACACGCATTAACCTCCTCCAGGTTGGTCATTTCTCTTCCATTATCCTCATTTTTTGCGCTTTATTGTTGGTTTTTGGAGTTCTTCTTCCTTTTTTTTTGCTTTTCTTTCTTTGTTTCTACCTTCTAGCTATGATTTGTTTTTTCTTTCTTTCTTTCTTTCTTTTGGTTTCTAAATTATTTTGGATGTTGATCTTCTGTTTTTTTTCTTTTATGTTTCTCTTGCCCCTTTGATTTTTTTCTTTCCTTTGGGTGTTAGCTATTTCTGCCATTTATATTTTTAATCTTAATTTAATTAAGCGTTATGCGTACTTTTATTTATTCTTTGTTTAATATTTTTATTGCAATATCGTTTAATATGGATTTTTGCTAGAAAGTTTGGTTATATGCTAGGTACACTCTTGGTTTGTGTAAGTTGAGATTTGTTAATGCTACTTACCTTTTTAGGATGTTGAGATTAATTATTAGATGAACGTTGATAAGTTTGGAGATGACGTATATCATTTGTTTACTAGAGTGTAATTACAATATGTAGATGGATGCTAGTATGGTACCTTTAGATATGCATCTAGGGATGATAACTCGAGTTTTCTTAGTAGATAGTTGGAGTATCAGTTAGTATTGATTTGGAAGAGCTATAGAGAGAGCATGAAGGAGTGTTTAAGAGTTTGACATTTTGATCGCATATTTTAAGATGTATATAGCAGAGCTCCAATTTGGGTTCACGAGTTGATAGATAGAGCTAGATTTGGAAAACTGGCCCAAATAGAGTTCAAATCAGTTGACCATGCACTCATCACAGCGTTCGTGAAGACCTACACCTTTCACTTGATATATGGTGAGACCACTATGACGCTGTAGGATATAACAATCTTGTGGGGATTGCCTATTGATGGTCTGCCTATTATTGGGCCTCCGTATATCTACAATAAATTGGAGTGGATTGAGATAATCGAGAGACTTTTGGGATTCAGACCAATGGCTGCCGATCTCGTTAGACAAAAGTTGCAGAAGGAGCCACTTGAGACATTTATTATGAGACCACTTGGTGATGATCTATCGGAGCAGCATTATAGACGATTGACATGGGGGTTGCCGCTTATGCTTTTGGAAGGTCACTTGTTCTCTGATTACTCGAACAACAAGATACCACCACATTATCTCTACTTTCTTGAGGATTTGGATAGTGCCAGGTCATATAGTTGGGGTAGCGAAGTTTTAGAGTACTTATACCGGTGCCTTTGTGATGCCTCTCTAGAGGATGCAAGCGAGATTCATGGAGCTATGACCCTTGTCCGGCTGTGGACCTGGGAGCATATTCCATTGCTTCGGCTTAGCCGGTTAGAGTCTTGCATAACCGTCCCCCCACAGGCTACGTACAGGTGTCATTGGTCGATGTCGTTCGACGTTAGCTTGTTTTCGATGCATGTGCTACTCACTTATAGAAACCAGTTGGACGCTAAATCTGCAGAGAAGGTATGTGTTTCATTCTTAAAACCTTTGATTCACTAAATTTAATTTATTCATAAATTTTAACACTAATATTATGTGTATTGTGTCTCTAGTTTAATTGGTTGTCGTACAATGCTTGCGTACTCCCCGATGATAGTGTCTGGCGAGCAGTGGATCCACTGGTTTTTTTTGAGATAGTAGAGTGGTATTTTTCGAGTTGGGTTTTGAGTTAGTTTGACATGAAGCTGCTGATTCTGCCTGCGTGTGACACTCACAGAGACTTACATCTATACCGTGCACGAAGCTATACTGTGACACACACGACACTGCTTATTCTGTGGGATATTTGCAAGGACCATGTAGTGGAGGGGGTGCCTACGATGAGTCCTTTAGTGGTTCTACATCGCGAACATTAGTGTGTACTATTAATTTTAAATAAATTGCTTCTAAATTATTATTGTGAAATAATGCATACTACGGTAACCGCGATTAATTTAATAAGGTTTATATTATTTTTCTACAGGGTTCAGCGTTACAACAATGCATGGCTGTAGTGATAGATGCCATGTCCTCGGCCACTCCTCAGTCTCAGAGTGCTTTCCAGCATATCATAGACATTTACGGTAGGGGTTTGTTCATTGTTGGAGACACTATGGGATGAAGAAGCATTCATCGTGGGGCAGAAGTTACTGTTCCGCCTTCCAGATGACGACCTCAAGATCGCATTCCAAAACACAATGCCATTGGTGTTATATGCGATGGTAGGCATAGACGGCAAAGTCATGTAGATCAGGCTTCGGTAGTGGATACTGTAGAACCACAAGAAGAACCTTTGCCGGCGCTGACTGACAATCAATCTCTAGAGCCTCTTGGCACCAATCTTACATTGGAGACCCCCGGGCAGGACTATCGCCCGTAGTCACCTGATTCAAGTTTCTATCATGCGGGCCCTTTGGCCGTTACCACTATTCCAGATGACAGATTCCTGTCACAGTTACTTAGAGAGTACATGACTCCTGCGATGCAATTTTGTAGGTCAACACATACCCGGACCGACTGAGTCATTTATACATCTTCTGATTATCCTTAGACTATTGTAGATATTATTATATCTATTTTAAAAGCAACTTTTCCCATGTGCACTTGGAATTGTCAAATCACCATACAATCAATTATATTACTTTTGTTTGGTTCCTTTCCGTCTTATGTGACCTTTTGACTCCTCTTTTTTCAGTCTTGTCCCGTTCCTTACGCTTTGTGTATATTTTTTCGACAACACACCCACCTTGTGTCAAGTCTATTAAATGTTATGCAGGATAATTACATGGACGCCAATGATATTTTAGGAAACTTTTTTATAACTATGCAATACTTATATAATCCTTCTACTGTATGGGATGCAAGAGGGGCACAAAATCACCATTAGAACCCGCTCCCCTTAGGATATTTTTGTTTTGGGATAGTGAACTTCACAACGATGATAACGGAACATTCTTCATTGGTGCAACACAAAAGACTTGGACTCTTAGGCGTAAAGTTTCCCACAACAAACTTGTACAACGGATTTTTACCATTAGAAGAACAGATCTGTCTGAGTGGAGCCTTCACATGACTATACAGTGGTCGTATTATTCACTAGAATTTAATCATGTGTTCTACAACCTTATTGGTCTTGATGATGATGCAATGGAGCTATTATGGGACATTCAATCAGAGTTTGGTAGGGTTGGAGTGCATATTCACTTGAATTTCGAGCCTCTGTAATAACCTCCGGATTATGACAGGGATTGTGAAACAACCAAAGTTGCTGGATATGAGCTTTTCATGCAGTAGATGTCCCCAGTGGGGCATCATGTAACCTCCGTAATAGAGCTTATAGGCTTCGAACTGCCTATGCTCTACGATGTTGTTGTAGCTTGAAATACCTAAGAGGGGGGGTGAATTAGGTATTTAGCTAATTTTCGCAAACTTAAACCTTTTAAGCGTTTAGACCAAGAACAAGTTATGTAAGCTAATTATAGATAATTGATAGCAAGACAATAATGAAAGCAATAGCAAAGAACTCAAACAATTTATAGTGGTTCGATCCTCAAGATCTACGTCCACTACCTTAAGCTCACACTTAAGGATTTCAACAAATCTACTAATTGCTCAGGTTTACAAATTACAAGAGAGGTTCACCACACTTTGGTTTTACACTCACAACCTCTTCTAGTAATTTCTTACAATACAAGGCTCACCAACCTATGGTTTTATATCTCAAACAACCTTGAATTACAACTTCAAGGATCACCCTTATCTAAAGGGTTTTATGTTATCAAGATAACCTTGCTAGAGCTAGTAGATCAACACAATTGAATAAGTAAAGAAGAGTGTGTAGAAGTTACCACTTGATGGTAGATATTACACAAATTTGCACCTTCACACTTTGATGTCTTTGGATGGATCAATTGAATGCACAAGACATAAGAGAGCTTAAGAAATGTTTGCTAAATGCTTTTGAATGCTTGGAGTTTTCAAGATTTCAAGAGTTAAAAAAAATTTGCATGTTTATGGCTTTTTATAGAATTTGAAAATCTGTTAAAACGTTCATAAAACGGCTAGTAACGCTAGTTTCGGAAAAATTCGGACGACCGAATTTCTTGGGCTGCGTCCCGAATCTTCGTCCGAATTTCTCCCGGATGAATAGTAACCATGCTTTGAGAACAAAAATTCGGACGACCGAATTTTTTTCTGTTGCGTCCGAATCTTCTTCCGAATTTCTCCCGGAAGAACAGGTGACCATGCTCGAAGGCCAAAAATTCAGACGACCGAATTTTTTTGGTTGCGTCCGAATCTTCTTCCGAATTTCTCTCGGAAGAATAGTAGCAAACTTTTGCTACAAAAATTCGGACGATCGAATTTTTTTGAAAGCATTTTCAAACTTTGTAAAATCATTTGAGATATAACTTCAATGAGTTTGAAAAAGCGTTTGATATATATAGAGAACTTATATAACTATATTTAAGCTTGAAACACATGAACATATGAAGTTTATAAACATATCTTATAGAAAGATTCATTCAAAGCCTTTTAAGATTATAAGACTATTTTTTATGCTCTCTTATGCATTCAATGATAACTAAGACATGCAAGTGTAGAGTTTACATAGAAATTTACCTAAAAGTTAAATGCACTCTACACTTCAAGTCTTCAATGCCTTTGATCATCTTTAGAACAACATTCTTCAAACTTCAAATACTTGCTTAAATGAAGTTGTTCTTGAACTTTTGCTTCAAAGCAATGAGACTTCATACTTCTCAAATTACAGAACCTATCACACAATAATCAAACATTTTAGTCTTCATCAATATTTGTCATTAATCAAAACTATATAATTTGCCCTTAGGGGCTAACAATCTCCCCCCTTTTTGATGATGACAAACTTTGATGCAAAATGTGATAGATTAAAACAATGTAGTACATAGAAGTATAGATGTCAATGATAGAAAATAACCAATTTAGCACATTGACATACAAATGGCTCAATAAGAGCCTATGACCCAACCAACCTCCATTTGCCTCCTTCCTTCCAACAACTAGGATAGAAGATATAGCATTTAATCATTACAACAACTTCTAAGAGAGGTATTAAAGGTCAAAAAAGATTAATATTGCTCCCCCTTAGATTGTGCTCATTTTTCAACAAGTTTGGACTTGAGATACTATGCATTCGAATTTTGACATATCAAGTCCGAATTTTAAAATAGATTAAATGAAAGCTTAAAATTTTGAGAATAAGCTTTCCTAAGGTTGTTCAAACATAGAGGAAGAGATTAAAACCAGTTTGAATCAATTTGAACAACAATAGAGCACATTTTGGCAACAAAATATGCATGCATCCGAATTTCAGAACATGCATCCGAATTTTTTGATCTTGCATCCGAATTTTTAAATCTTAAGTCAAAACTTATAATAACTTCAATATAATGAATGCCTAAGGTTGTTCAAACATACTAGAAGAGATTAAAACAGATTTAGATAAATTTGAACAACAATAGAATACTTTTTGGTAACAAGTTTTAGCTCATGCATTCATGCATTCAAATGTTTTCATAGAGTTTTCATAGAGTAAAACTTCAAGAGAAAGTTATTCATTTACAGAAAATACACAGAAACATCTATAGGATGCATATAAAAAAAAATTCATATGCAAAAAAATTCATTATCTCATCACATAGCAGTTTTTCACACATTTTGTCATCCTCATTTTTTCTCCCCCTTTTGTCATTAGTCAAAGATGGGGTCAATGAAAATGAGATTAACAATTTAACACATAAAGGAAGCTCTCATCACTGAGATTTCATCATTGAGCTTCACTATTACAGAAGATGCAAGAAAAATTCTGAAGAAGATTATAACATTAGATGCATAAATAAAAATTCAAGTAACTTAAAGCAGTAAATAGAATGGAAGAGATGCTTAGTCTTGTGATGTTGATGAAGAGGCTCTGCTAATCCCTTTCTTGATGGCCAAGTGCTTCACTCTTCCTTGGCTGAATGAAATGTGTGATGGTGAGACAATTTCAGCTTGAGCTACTTGGCTTCCCTGCCTTTTGTGGTTCTTCATGAACATGTTCTTCTTCTTCTTCTTGTTACGCCACCTGTCTCATCATCTCCTCCTTGGTCATCCCCATCATCACTTGTCATTATCTTTGTCTTTCTTATCTTTCTCTTCATCATCTTCCTCATTTCTATCTTGAGGCCTAGAGGGTCCTTCACCACTTTGAGTATTTCTCATTAAGATTTCCTCAATGTGTTTCACGCTACTCTCTAGTCCGTCTAATTTTCCTAGAACCATTGGAGCAAATGATTCAAAGAACTTATACATCTTCTCCATTTCCTTGACTTGATTGTTCAAGGCTTCTTGGAATGCTTTGGCTATTATGGTGTCACCTCTAGTTATTCCTTCACCACTTGACTCATTTTTAGTTTCTTCTTCAACTACCCTTCTTTTTGTTGGTGGTTGCTCCCACCTCACTTGAAGTGTCATGCTTTCTTTTTGTCTTCATTTCTCTTGCAAGGGTCTCTTCCTCATCTTCCTCATCTTCATCCTCCTCCTTTTCCTCCTCTACACTTTCTCGTCCTTTCCTTTCTTCCTAATCTTTTTGGAGAGGATCCTCTTTTTGTCTTCCATAATCCATCATCATCAAGGATAAGTTTGCATTCTCTTAATGATTCATTAGTGTATATTTCTCCACTTTTAAAAGCTTGTCCTCTTCCCTGGAAGTTTAATCTTAAAATGCTTAAAGATCTTGGTTATGAGTCTTCCAAAAGGGGAATGCCTTGGTTACTTGTTTTTCTAGCGAGTAATCATGTGTCTTAAGGCTATATATCCAAAGTTGAATTTCTCTCTGTTCATGCGGGGCCAACATTAATACCATATGCATATTCCCTACCGATGATTTATGTCCAAAGTTAGGAACAATCATAGTAGTTACCATGTGATGCAATACCCTACCTCTAGCATCCAAATTCTTGATTTCCCTTTCTTTTATGGATCTAAACTCTCTTCCATTTGTAAATGCTTGTTCAAATCTATCATATGTAAAGAGTTGACGATCATAGCAATGCATTGAGGGTGCATAATATTTAGCCCCACTGTCACTTACCCCCACAAATTCCCGTTAATCGGATCTTCACTTAATTCAATATCAACTTGGGATACTCTAGTTGAATACCATTGTATCCTATCATCCCCAACAATCTCAGTTCTTTTTTCCTTTAGGTTTGCATAGAATTCATATACCAAGGTGGGATAAAAATATTCATTAATAAACAACAAACTACTCCATCCAACATCATGGAAACAAGACAAAACCATATCCATACTAGATAGTTTATCAACATCCACCTTATATCCAGGGAATAATCTTTCTACTATTCTTATTCCATTCATCAAATTCATGAGTAGATTTGATAGAGATAAACCTGTCAACTCCAGATTGTGTTGGAGGAATGCGAATCCTTCTTGGTTGATTGAGGATTGGGTCTGCATTTCCTTCCTTAGCCTTTCCTTTTCCTTTCTCAACATTGGGCTTCTTTGTTCTCACCATGATGTTTTCTTTTGAGAAGGGTTTGTTTTCTGTATGAAATTAGGGCTTAGAAGTTCAAAAAATGAACGCAAATCGGGATGAGACTGTGTGAATTTGAAGAGATTTTGATTCGGACGTGAATGGGTATGAGAGGTTTTGAAAGGATTTAAAATTCAAAGTTATAATGTTTGGAAGAAACCGTTCGATTTTCATTTAAATAGATGCATCCGCAAAAATTGGACGACCGAATTTTAGGTCTCACGTCCCAATTTTCGGTCGAAAGTTTCGTCTCTTTGATTCAAAAAAATTGAGTCGATCGAATTTTCTCGTCCCTGCGTCCCAAATTTTTTTGATCAATAAATCTCTGTTTTCATCACAACATTAATACACACATTAGTCATTGAATTTTTGAAATTCCTAAGAGTCTTCTTAGGTGATTAAACCTTTCCTCAGCCAAAGGCTTTGTAAATATGTCAGCAATTTGATCATTTGTGTTTACATGTTCTAAGCATATATCTTTCTTAATCACATGATCACGAATGAAATGATGTTTTATTTCTATATGCTTTGTCCTAGAATGTTGAATGGGATTAATGCTCAAATTGATGGCACTAGTGTTATCACATAGTATAGGCACACACTTAAATTTAAGACCATAATCAAGTAAAGTATGTTGCATCCATAATAATTGTGCACAACAACTTCCTGCAGACTATGTATTCAACTTCAAATTTGTGGATAAAGATACACAAGCCTCGCTTTTTACTAAACCAAGACACTAGACAACTACCAAGAAATTGACAATGACCACTTGTACTTTTTACGCTCAACTTTACATCCAGCATAGTCAGCATCAGAATATCCAATAAGTTCAAAAGATGAAGTTTTAGAAAACCAAAGACCATAGTCATATGTGTCAATCAAATAACGAAATATTCGTTTGACAGAAATTAGATGAGATTCTTTAGGACATGATTGGAATCTAGCACACAAGCAAACAACAAACATAATATCTGGTCTACTAGCAGTGAGATAGAGTAAACTTCCAATCATACCTCTATACAATTTCTCATCAATACTTTTACCTTTCTCATCTTTGTCAAGTTTAGTTGATGAACTCATAGGAGTACTTATTCCTTTTTGCTTGATTCATTCCAAATCTTTTCAATAGCTCCTTAGTATATTTTTTCTTGATTGATGAAGACTCCATCCTTGGTTTGCTTAATTTGTAGTCCAAGGAAGAAACTTAGTTCTCCCATCATGCTCATCTCAAATTCATTTTGCATAGTTTTAGCAAACTCTTCACAAAGAGAAATATTAGTTGAACCAAAAATAATATCATCAACATAGATTTGTACAAGCAAAATATCATTTTTAGAAGATGTTTTTAATAAAAAGAGTTGTGTCTACTTTTCCTTTAGTAAAACCTTTTGTGAGAAGAAAACCACTTAATCTTTCATACCAAGATCTTGGAGCTTGTTTTAGTCCATATAGAGCTTTGGTTAGCTTATACACATAATTTGGAAATTTTTCATGGATAAAACCAGGGAGGTTGTTCTACATAAACCTCTTCTTCAATAAAACCATTTAGGAAAGCACTTTTAACATCCATTTGAAAAAAGTTTAAAACCTTTAAAGCAAGCAAATGCTAAAAGTATTCTTATAGATTCTAATCTAGCTCACTGGAGCAAAGGTCTCATCATAGTCAATGTCTTCTTCTTGGTTGAAACCTTGAGCAACAAGTCTAGCTTTATTTCTAACTACTTCTCCTAGTTCATTTAACTTATTTCTAAAAACCCATTTTGTACCAATAACAGAATGATCATGAGGTCTAGGAACAAGAGACCAAACTTTATTTCTTTCAAATTGATTTAGCTCTTCTTCCATAGCAATAATCCAGAAAATTATCACACAATGCATCATCAATATTTTTTGGTTCAATATGAGATAAAAAGAGCAAAGTTATCAATAAAGTACCGCCTTGTTTTTACCCCTTGAGAGACATCACCAATGATTTGCTCCTTAGGATGACCTTTTGCATATGTGATATCTTTTGGAAGTTCTTGATCATTTCTTGATTGACCATCTTGTTCTTGCTCCATTATTTCTTCTTCTTTGGCATGATCTTCCATTGTGGGTGCTTGGTGTTGAGTATGATTTTCAACCATTGATGTACCTGTGTCATCTTCATTTCCTCTTTGAAGATAAATGTTAGATTCATCAAAGGTTACATGAATAGTTTCTTCAACACACAATGTTCTTTTTATTATAAACTCTATATGCCTTTTTTATTTGATGAATAACCAAGAAAAATTCCTTCATCTGATTTTCTATCAAACTTCCCAAGATAGTTGCTAGTGTTTAAAATGAAGCATTTACAACCAAAAACTTTGAAATAGACAATTGATGGAGTTTTGTCAAATAAGAGTTCAAAAGGTGTTTTTTCTTATAAAAGGTCTTAGTAAAACTCTGTTCATGATATAACAAGTCTGTATTAATAGACTTCGATCCCAAAAATACTTTGGTAATGAGTTTTCACAAAGCATTGATCTAGCCATTTCTTGTAAGGTTCTGTTTTTCCTTTCAACAACACCATTTTGTTGAGGTGTTTTGGCAGCTGAGAAATTGTGAGTAATACCATATTCGTCACAAAATTTTGTAAAGTCTTGATTACAAAATTCTCTTCCATTATCACTTCTAATAGAAATCAGTTTGCAATCAAGAGAGGTTTGAACCTTTTTGAAGAGTTTTGAAAATTCATGAAATGTTTCATATTTTTGTGCTAAGAAGATTACCCATGTAAATCTTGAAAAATCATCAACAATCACATAAGCATAGCTTTTACCACCAAGACTAGTAGTCCTCATAGGTCCAAATAAATCCATATGAATTAGTTCAAGAGGTTTTGTGGTAGAAACCATTTTCTTTGGTTTAAAAGATGTTTTTGATTGTTTTCCATATTGACAAGCATCACAGAGGTGAGTTTTATCAAAATGCAATTTAGGTAATCCTCTCACCAACTCTTGTGTAGAAAGTTTGTTTAATAAATCCATGCTTACATGTCCTAATCTTCTATGCCATAAAAATCCATCATTGTCATGAATGGCAAGACATTTAATATCATTTGTAATAAGCTCATCAAGATACAACACATATACATTACCAACTCTTTTAGCAACAAAGATAGTTTTGTTACTTGCATTGTCAAGAATAGTACAAGTATCACATTTAAACTCTACTTTGCATCCATTATCACATAATTGACTAATACTTAGTAAATTATACTTTAAATCTTCAATAAGTAATACTTTCTTGATAAGAGGAAAAGAACCTTTACCAATGTTACCTATTCCAAGTATTTTCCTTTCTTCTTATCTCCAAACGTGACAAAACCTTCACTTGTAGTTTGAAGTTCACTAACAAGTGATGCATTTCCAGTCATGTGCCTTGAGCATCCACTGTCAAGGAACCATTTAGTGGCACTTGATCTTGAGGCAAATTGTACTTATACCAAATTTGAAAGGGTGATTTTTGGTACCCATATTTTCTTGGGTCCAAGGGGTTAGTAAAAGTTTCTTTGACCTTCCAAATGGTTTTAACACCACTTTCTACTTTTCTTTTGACAAAACATCTAGAAACCTTGTGTCCATGTTTACCACAATAAGTGCAGCAAATATGTGATCTAGAATGATAAGATTCTTTAACAAAAGATTTTCTCTGCTTTTGGAGCGAGAACAATCATGAATAAAACCAAGACCATGTTTTACAAATGAAGGTCTTTGATAGCCAAGTAATTTATTCAAATTTTCCCTTCCATTTGTAAATCTCTCAATGCATAAAGTTAGATCATTAACTTTCCTTTTTAGAAGCTCATGATCTTTTATCATTAACTCAAGAGAAATAATTCTAGTGCAAAGCTTTTTGTTTTCAAAAGATATATTTTGTATAGTTGTATTCAAAACTTCTTTTTCAATAGCAATGCAACTAATGGTTTCAAGAAGTTTTCCATTTTCAACACATAATTTTGAATTCTCATTAGATAAATCATTTATTTTGAGTTTCATATCCTTATTTCTTTTTGAAGCCTTTTTTTAATTCTTCATATAACTCAACAATAAGATCACTGGAATCAATATCATCATCATATATATTTGAGATAGAGGGTGAAGATTGTACCTCATCATCAATGGCCATGAAGCATATGTTGGCCTTTCCTTCACTTTCATCCTCACTTTCCGTTGATCCCATGTTCCAGCTAGTCCTTTTCCTTTCTTGGCGATTTCTTTTCTGTTTTTGCTTTCTCTTTCCCTTTCCAACACTCTGGGACGATCAGCAATAAGATGCTCAAGTACTCTTGCATTCAAAGCATTGAGGTTTATATGATGAAGATTGTCCACTCTTCTTGATTGGCTTTCTTCCTTTCTTGAGAAATTCCTTTTTGTAGAATCTCTTGAATTTCTTCACAGCCATTGCAATTTCTTCTTCTCCACTGTTTCCTCCTTCTTCTTCACTTGAAGATTGTTCTTGTTCACTCAAGTTGTTTGAGGCATTAAGCACTACTCCTTTTCTTCCCTTTTCTTCATCCTCCTTGTCATTTAGCCGTTTCATCTTCATTTCATGAGTCAGTAGAGATCCAATGAGCTCTTCAAGTGGAAGAGTCTTCAAATCCTTGGATTCCTCAATGGCAAGTGTTTTAGGTTGCCAGGATTTTGGTAGAGCATCTAAAATCTTTCTGTTTTGCTCTCCCATAGTGTAGCTTTTACCATAAGCTTTTAAGCCATTGAAAATGTTAGTAAATCTTGTAAACATATCACTAATATTTTCACCTTGTTTCATGGTAAACAATTCATAATCTCTAACTAGCATGGCAAGTTTAGATTCTTTAACTTGATTAGTTCCTTCATGTGTAATTTGAAGTAATCTCCACATGTCATGAGCAGAATCACATCCACTAACTCTATTATATTCAGTAACATCTAAAGCACAACTTAATATATTCATGGCTTGATAATTTAAAGTCATTTTCTTAGAATCATGCTCATCAAATTCATCTCGTGGACTTGGGTACCGAGGTTATTCCATCAGCACTCATTTTCATTGGGACATAAGGACCTTTCTCAATTATGTTCCACAAATCAAAAATTAATAGAACAAATATAAATTTTAACTCTAGATTTTCAGAAAGTGTAATTTGTTCCATTAAACAAAGGTGGTCTATTTGTGGAAGATCCTTCTAGGTAAGGTAGGTTTGACATATTAGCCATAGGATCTTTGTCTTCTAGGTTGTTAAACCACACACGTGAAGTTCTAGCTCGATACCAATTGAAATACCTAAGAGGGGGGTGAATTAGGTATTTAGCTAATTTTCACAAACTTAAACCTTTTAAGCGTTTAGACCAAGAACAAGTTATGTAAGCTAATTATAGATAATTGATAGCAAGACAATAATGAAAGCAATAGCAAAGAACTCAAACAATTTATAGTGGTTCGATCCTCAAGATCTACGTCCACTACCTTAAGCTCACACTTAAGAATTTCAACAAATCTACTAATTGCTCAGGTTTACAAATTACAAGAGAGGTTCACCACACTTTGGTTTAACACTCACAACCTCTTCTAGTAATTTCTTACAATACAAGGCTCACCAACCTATGGTTTTATATCTCAAACAACCTTGAATTACAACTTCAAGGATCACCCTTATCTAAAGGGTTTTATGTTATCAAGATAACCTTGCTAGAGCTAGTAGATCAACACAATTGAATAAGTAAAGAAGAGTGTGTAGAAGTTACCACTTGATGGTAGATATTACACAAATTTGCACCTTCACACTTTGATGTCTTTGGATGGATCAATTGAATGCACAAGACATAAGAGAGCTTAAGAAATGTTTGCTAAATGCTTTTGAATGCTTGGAGTTTTCAAGATTTCAAGAGTTAAAAAAAATTTGCATGTTTATGGCTTTTATAGAATTTGAAAATCTATTAAAACGTTCATAAAACGGCTAGTAACGGCTAGTTTCGAGAAAATTCGGACGACCGAATTTCTTGGTCGCGTCCGAATCTTCGTCCGAATTTCTCCGGATGAATAGTAACCATGCTTTGAGAACAAAAATTCAGACGACCGAATTTTTTTTGTTGCGTCCGAATCTTCTTCCGAATTTCTCCGGAAGAACAATGACTATGCTTGAAGGCCAAAAAATTCGGACGACCGAATTTTTTGGTCGCGTCCGAATCTTCTTCCGAATTTCTCCGGAAGAATAGTAGCAAACTTTTGCTACAAAAATTTGGACGACCAAATTTTTTGAAAGCATTTTCAAACTTTGTAAAATCATTTGAGATATAACTTCAATGAGTTTGAAAAAGCGTTTGATATATATAGAGAACTTATATAACTATATTTAAGCTTGAAACACATGAACATATGAAGTTTATAAACATATCTTATAGAAAGATTCATTCAAAGCCTTTTAAGATTATAAGACTATTTTTATGCTCTCTTATGCATTCAATGATAACCAAGACATGCAAGTGTAGAGTTTACATAGAAATTTACCTAAAAGTTAAATGCACTCTACACTTCAAGTCTTCAATGCCTTTTGATCATCTTTAGAACAACATTCTTCAAACTTCAAATACTTGCTTAAATGAAGTTGTTCTTGAACTTTTGCTTCAAAACAATGAGACTTCATACTTCTCAAATTACAGAACCTATCACACAATAATCAAACATTTTAGTCCTCATCAATATTTGTCATTAATCAAAACTATATAATTTGCCCTTAGGGCTAACATAGCTGACTCAATAGGTGCTACGTCCGATGTAGATGGTAACCTTGAATCAGATGTCCTAGATAATGCAGATGTAGAGGGTTCAGATGGAGAAGCAGAGTATAAGACTCTACAAACTGAGATTTTGTGTCACAGTCATGGTGGCTCAACTTTTTTCGAGCCCATGGACCACCGTAACTACGAATGCTTCCAAGATATTGGTTCGAGGGAACAGTTTGACGACAGGACATCAATTGATGTAGTCTAGATGAATGACTAGAATGAATCAACTGAGGACCTTGGGTGAGGGATGCGATTTTGGGACGAGGATGAAGCGGTATATATTTTCAGAGGTGGTCAATACGAATGAGACGAGAGTTCAAGGTTGTAAAAGCAAGTTCGACTAGTGGACATCAAAGTGCTTACATTCTAATGAGAAAATTATATACTCATAGTACATGCACATTATAAATAAAGTTACACATGAGATGTAGCAAATAACGATCTACAATCTGGAGCACACCTACCTTGTGTCGATGATGGAGAATAACCACCACAACATATCAGGTCATTATATTGCCAGACACATCAAACACCTCATTAGGGTATATCCACAAACACCGGTGAAGTACATAATCGATGAGATTCAAGTCTTATTTCAGTCAGGATGCATGTACAAGAAAGGTTGGTTCGCAAGAAAGGCTACAATTGAGCTATTATTCAAAGATTGGAAATCAACATTTGTTGTTCTTCCATGATACATGCAAACAATACATGATAGCAATCAAGTAACCATTGTTCACTGGTTACACTACCTATTTAACATAATCATACTTAAACCAAGGATCAAGAGTGACTGCATAAAACACAACACAATAAAATTAAACTTTACTGGACTTCTTCAATATTTATTATACTTTTCTCTCATTTTTCCTGCCATAATACTCATCTCAATATAATCACTTCCTTGCCAAGTACTTAATAACTTAGCAACATCACTAAGTTCATGAAGCACTTGATTACAAGTCACATACAATCAACCTGAAATCCAAAGTGTGAGCTCATACAAATATTTCAAAAACTTCACAAAACGTGAAATGTTCTCCCAATCATCATCACAAGGCATCCCATCATTTGCCTTTAATATGTCAATCTTGTAATGTGGATCTACCTCTTCAAGTCTTTCAAATGCTTTTGCAAGCATCAAAGGCGTGTCCAACATCAAGTAGGTTGAATTCCATCTAGTAGGAAGATTCAAGCACAATTGTTTCTTGCTTTCAATTTTTTCCATATCAACATACTCCTTAAATTTCCTTAACCTACTTGGAGATTGCATTATATATCTAATTGCTCCCAAAACACGAGAAAAAGAAGATGTTATTTCATTTAAATCATCGGTCACAAAAAGATTTATTATGTGAGCCAAGCATCTCATGTGAAGATATTTACCACCAAGCAAACTAGTGCCCCAACTTGAAAATCTTCTCTTTAAGTAATTTATGGCAACATCATTTGAACTTTCACTATCAACAGTGATCGCAAACACATTGTCAATTTCCCAATCAAGTAAACATTTTTCCACCCCTTTTCCAATAACCTCACTTTTATGACTATCTATCAAACAAAAATCTAAAACTTTCTTGTGCAAAACCCAATCATCATCTATAAAATGAGCTGTCAAACACATGCAGTTAATTCTTTGCTTAGAAGTCCAAGAGTCAGTGATAAGACTAATTTTTTTTGCTGAATGTCTCAAAAAATTATTCAATTTCATTTTCTCCTCTAAATAAAAATTATAACAATCTCTTGTAATAGTTGTACGAGATGGGATTTGAAAAGATGGACATGCAATGAAAATAAAACGTCTAAACCCTTGATTTTCAATGAAACTGAATGGTAGCTCATCAACAATAATCATAAATGCACATGCCTTCCTTGTATCTTCTTGATTAAATCTCCAGTTAACTATAGAACCAGCATTACTGCCCCCAAATGCTAAAAGTGGCTATTGTTTTAACTGAGTTGCATTGGTAGGGGTGTTTTGTGGGTTTTTTATGCAACTATCTACATGATTCTTCAATGTACTAGTGCCATGTTTGTGAGAACTTGCAGAGTATTCAAACTTACAATAGTTGATTTTATTTCTCTTGCATCATTTGTGTACTTGGTGAAGTGACCCCATACTTTTGATCGAGGCTTCATCGGTTTTCTTTACTTGCCTTTGCTGGAGTTAGAAGAATTGGATCCTTCTTGGCTTTGTGGAATACTCATATCATTTTCTTCATTCATTTCAAAACTATCTACATGATTTGTCATCCTACAAGATATATGATAACAAAGAATTATGAACTAAAAGAAAGAAAAAGAAAAAATCAAGAAAAAAGTCAGAATTGTTGCAGCCACACAATTGTTAAGGAAAAAAATCAGAATTGTTAAGGAATAGAACCCACTTAACAGCTTCACTTTAATGTATAATGCATGATTTGTAAGAGATCCCGAATTCACTTTAATGTATACAAAATGAAGAAAAAAGTTACAATAGAAAGGATAATATTTCAGTCACTGGTATTCTCGTTTAATACCCATAGGTATTTACAGATGACCTATTTTCTTCTCATTTTCTGATAATTGAAAAGCCCTGTACATAGGGGAGAGGTTACTTGGACCATTTCAAGAGAATAATTTTTCTTATCAGAAACTACATTTGTAGGAAATTTAAACCGTTAAGGTTATGCTAAATTCTTAAATTCCTTTTGTGGATATTTTGAATTTTTGCTACTGTTTGTAACTAGATATACCCATATGTGAGAAAATATAAGCTTCAGCTGTAGCAAGTTTATCCATCATGAAACTAATTTCAAATCTTTTTATTTGGCTTCATTAGGATCTTCTTTATTATAGATCTAGATTACTTAACAGCTCTATTGTTATGAGATAGCAAAGATGATCAATAACAAATACCATCTCCTGAAACTCGTAACGGTTCTTAAGGCCTCCTTATGTAATTCTATTAAAATGCTTTAGATGGGAAAAGACAGTGCAATTTTGTACAGTTAGATTAAACTACCATTGGTATAATTGGAATGGAGAGATTAAGGCCTAAGGCACTTGGATAAACTAAGCTCAGAGTGCATAAACTCTTCTCATAAGAATTTGTGGTTTGCAGTTATATTATTGCTTCATTTAGATGCACAAGAAAAATTACCCATCTATGCCACGCATAACCTACAAGGCACAAGCATTAGATTATCATCCACAATCTATGGATATATAGATATGATGCAACAAGCACAAGAAAACTGATAATTACTAAGACAAGTGGAGCGATGGAATTTCATTCTTAAACTACAACTAGTATTATGAAATTAAACTGTTTATAATTTTTAGGAATTACTAATAATGAGGATCAAGGCAGTTGGCAAAAGTGGCAGTATATACCTCAACCGAAAGGAAATTCCAAAAATAATGCTATTAACCAATGATAGTTTTAACTCAGTTACAAAACAAAACTATCAAAGCCAATTTTACAACAAAAACACATCAATTTAATCCTAAATGGAAGTTAGTAACTCAGTATACATGAATCAAACTCAAAATTCCTTCCATAAGACTACAACATTGGATTTCATGACTAGTACATTCTTAATTCTTAATTCTTAATTCCTTTACTCGTCAAAGGAATTTTACTAACCTTCTTACTGAAGTTGCATATTTTACTCCTCAAAGAAATTGTGCTGCTGTCTGGGTTTTGGGGCAAAGAGACAATGGTCGGTTGAAGTGGAACTGTGGAAGCTTTGATTCTGTTAAAGTGTTCTCTGAAACTGAAGCAGGAGAGGATTTTGGTTACCCTACAATCAATAAACCCTCTATAGTATATTAGTATTAGTCCTTTGCCTTTTTAAAGTTCGGGTTCGATTCAGGTTTGCTTTGGGAATCCCATAATCGAACCCGAACCGATTTATTTATCTAGAGACTCCAACCTGAACCAAATTTGAATTTAATTGGTGATCTCCAAACTGAAAATTGAATTATTATTCATTTCAGTTTCACGTGTAATTATTCTCCAAATTATGCACATCCCTAGCCATTATTAGCAGTTATTTGAACGTTGCAATTGATTTTCAAACCTTATAAAGGACATAAATTTTAGATTTTTCAGTAGTTCTTGAGCTTTAAAGATTCCTTACTTTTCCCAATTGATATCCATAAAAAAGTGATCTTTTGTCTTGTGCTAAAAAGTTCAAAGTCAAGATTTCATAGACAAAAAGGTGAAAGTGTGCTAATTTGTCATCATCTACCAAGTTGTTGGTAACTTTCTTATCTCAAACTTCATCTTGTTGTTGTTTTTAAGGTTATCTTGTTGATACAAAATCTTTGTATTAGGGTGAACTTTGATTATTTGTATTTGAGAAGAGGTTGTGGTGTAAAACCTTGAAGGGTGAGCCTCTATCGTATCAATTGATTGACTTGAAAGTATAGTTGAGATTGGTTGAAATCCTTGAGTGGGTACTAAAGGTAGTGGAAGTAGACCTTGTGTGATCGAACCACTATAAATCACTTGTGCTGTCTTTGGCTTTTCACTTTCTTTAAATTTAAATCTTATTGTGTTTCTTGCTTACTTTGTGAAGTAATTTGATTCCAATCATTATCTAAATGATTTTGTCAAATAGGATAAAGTTTTCAAAAATTAGCTAAAGACCTAATTCCCCCCCTTAGGTCTTTCATATACATTATCATCAAGAACCGAATTAAACAGAACCAAATCGAATCGACAAAATAAAAATCAATTGAAATAGAAAATTAGATTCTGTACAGTTTGGTTGTTTGGGTTAAACCAAATAATGTCCACTCTTAATTGGAGTAGAAGTTTGAAGATTATTTTCGTTGTAATGGTTGTTGCCATTTTTATAGCAATAGATAATCTATTATTTAGCCAAAAGGAAAAGTTATAAAATTTATTATTTAGCTAAAAGGAAAAGTTATAAATGCAATGTAAATATTTTTTAATTCAGTAAGCATTGGCATCCGACGGTTTCAATTACATATATCCCCAACCCACAATACACCAAAGGTTTTTTTTATTTAAAATCAAATGCACTAAAAAGTAGTTTCATTTGAAATTTAATTTCACTAAATAGTTTTAATTGATAGAAGGATAAAATAAGCTCTCTCACCCCGCCCCCCTCCTTCTTTTCTTATATTAAAAAATATGTATTTTGATTATTCTTACATAATTAATTAATCTTTCCGTGTAAAGAGCGAATAATTCGTTGTCTTTGATAATGCATTTGTAGTTAAGTTCTTTTTTTTTTTTCATAAAATAATTTTGTTTTCCTTTTGTTTTGAGGTGGTCTGAGGACAAGGGAAGGAAAATTGTCAAACCATCTCAAAGTTTGACTTTTCTTCTTTTTGGCATAGGCAATCTTTTAACTTTTCTCTTGAGGGAGGAGGAGGAGGTGGTGGGGTATGAGGAGAAAGGCTCATATTTTTAATAATTAGAAACAACTCTATTATTATGATTATAATTATGAAACTTTTTTTAGTCAAAGTGTAGTTTATTTACGGCTTAGTTTTCAACCTTTCTTTTTCTTTTTTTTCTCTATCATAATTGAATTAATATATTATTTTGATTTTATGAACTTGAATAGTGGAACATACATTTTTATTGAATCGCAATTTTTTCTCTTAATAAATTCATAAATGTACGTACCTTTATTTTAATTTTTTCACAAAAATAATAAAAACAATATTAATGAATATAAATAAATAATAATATATAGATGTAATGAATATCCATCAAATAATACAATATACGCACGAATAAATATTAAGAAATGAGATAAATTTAAGAGAATTGAAATTTTGAATTATTATATATAGATAATTATTTTGTATTAAGATGTATTTTCTGACGAATAAATTGAAAATACATAAAAGGAAAAAAAATAAATTTAAGCTATTTTATATAATTTTACCCCTATTTGATTTAAGAAATTTCATTCGGCCCAACTTATCCAAATATTATTCTCTTATACAAAATTGATTTTATGTAAGGGTGGACAAACACGAGAGAACACCGTATCTGTTATCCTCTCTTAGTTGAAACACCAGAGAAGAGAGAATCTCCAAAACCCACAAAACTCAAAATCCAAACCAATCAGAAATTTCCATCTCAGCCTTCCTAACTCCCTCCCATCTTATCCTCTTTCTCAACCACATTTCTCCTTTCCACAAAATCTAAAAACCATCCCTCCACTGTCCACACGCCTTCCTCTCAGTACCACACTCTTCTCTCTCTCCGTCTCCCTATCTTTTCCCCTCCCGTCCTCAAGATCTTAGCAGAGAAAGCCAAGCAGGTGAAGAAATGTCGCTCACAATTCCCACAAATCTCTCCACTGCCATAACAAAGCCTAGGCTGAACTCTCAGTTCAGCACAAGAACGAGGGTTGCTGCCATTGTTTGCTCGGCTAATGCTGAGGAATCTTTATCGTCGTCCTCGTCACCGTTGAAGGCCTTCTCCGCTGCAATTGCGCTCTCGTCGATTCTCCTGTCTGCTCCTGTGCTTCCGGCGTCGGCTGACATCGCCGGTCTCACCCCATGCAAGGAGTCGAAGCAGTTCTCGAAAAGGCAGAAGCAAGAGCTCAAGAAGCTTGAGTCTTCCTTGAAGCTCTATGCCCCCGACAGCGCCCCGGCTCTTGCTATTAAGGCCACCATGGAAAAGACAAAAAGAAGGTCAGTTTTCTCTGTAAACAATGATGAGATTGTTTAAATTCATGCTATTGGTCTGTCTCGGTAGGATTAGATAGAATTTAGTTTTAGAACTGTAAGTCTAGCATTTCATAAGGGTGAATTGTTGGTGAAAAGAAAGCATTGAGTTCAGCTTCGGAACTACAAAGTCCAATCCAAATAATCAAACGGAATCTAAGTCCTTGAGAAGGTTTTATAGAAGTGAATTGTTTGTAGAAAGGAACTGAGAAAAAGTGAAAATCTTGCATTGTATTTAGCTTAGGAACGAAGCCCGATCCATATAATCAAACGAAATCTAAGTCCTTGAGAAATGGTGCAGGTTTGATAACTATGGCAAGCAAGGATTGTTGTGTGGATCAGATGGATTGCCTCACTTGATAGTTAGTGGAGACCAGAGGCATTGGGGTGAGTTCATCACCCCAGGAATTCTGTTCCTCTACATTGCAGGATGGATTGGGTGGGTAGGCAGGAGCTACCTGATTGCCATCAGGGATGAGAAGAAACCTGCACAGAAGGAGATCATCATTGATGTGCCATTGGCAACCAGATTGGTCTGGAGAGGATTCAGCTGGCCTGTGGCTGCCTACAGAGCTTACGTGAATGGTGATCTCATTGACCCCACTGTCTAAATCCTTTAATCATGAGGTAATGAACTAACTATTTTTATTTTTCTACGTAATTAATTGATTAATAGGATCTTATAAATTGTGTTTCAGATACATTGTTTAAGTGGAAATAAGGGGGAAAATGGCACTAAGATCAATATGATTTCAGTAGATGTGGTCTTATGTGCTAGATTATGAATGCTTCTACTAGTGGATTTATTCATTTGAAAACATCTTCTGGTGTTTATTGAAGTTCCAAATCAATGGTTTTACAGTATCCAAGGTGGTTATTTTTTTCTCTTTTTATTTTCATCTAACAGTTTTTTTTTTTCTTTAGGAAAATTGAACTATTTATTGTTACTCCTTTGTTTCCTTTGATAAAATGAGGTGTATCCGGGTTTTAAGAGGACCAAACAGAAGCAAAAGAGTAAATATTACTGGATTTCTTTATTTTAAAATGAATTTTTACAATTTAAAGGAATTAGAATGATACTTGGAATGTGAATAAAAGCAACTTTTATTTCTCTTGAGTTTAACATAGTTTCAAATCTAAAATAAATAAATAGCCTCTGCTCTTGTAGACTAGAAATATTTTCCTAAATATTTTATTTGCTTTGTTCTTGTAATATAGGTGCAGCGATGGAACTGAATATTTAACCAGCGAGACAGATTTAGTTGGAAGCTTGGAGGGGGAAGAGGAATGGAGGAGAAAATCGTGTATATCTAAAGCTGTAAACTTTGTACCTATTGGGAAAATCGACCTGTGATTGCTTACAATTATCTATGATCGTTTTGTTTTTGCTTGATCTCTTTATTGTTTTATTTCTAGAAATTTGTGTTCGTACGAGCATGAACATATTACTTTTAATGTTCATACGTAAAAGGTTATAAGATTAGCCGACATTGACTAATTTAACTACTTTTCTATGATAATGTTAATTTAGCTAATCTTTTTTTATCAAACATTGCTAAATTGGCTTAATTTCAAATCGCAGCTTTAAGAGAGTTAGCTGGGAATAGCCGAACATCATAAGTGCAACTAAACGCGAAGAAGATGACTAAGAAATGAGTTTAAAAGGATGTTGTTTGTATAGTTAAAAACCTATGAATCTACCAAGGAAGTTTGAGTGAGCAACAACGTTTGAGTTATTTCACGCGAAGATAACGCATGGGGACGTTTGAAGGGCAATACCATGACACTATGAATTGATGGTAACAAAGAAAGGAGAATAGGTGGCCGATGGCCAAGTTTTAAACTTGACGACTCACCAACAATTTGTAGAATAGAACTCAAATTGTTGATCGAGCAACGAACTCTTGAACAACTAAGGAATAAGGATGCAATGCTTAAGATGCGTTAGAGGGTTGTTGAGCCTTTGACAAGTTGAATACTTCATAAAGGAGCCAACATAGAGACTCCTAAAATTAGGAAACAATAATTTACAAAAAGAGTCTCATAATTTTCTTTAACTTTAATTTCTATAATTTTAGTCTTGAATTTAATTTTTTTTAAAAAAAATACAGTCCTGGCTGTCAGCCTTATAGTAGAATTTAGTTAAAATTCACATGTGCGGTGAGCATGAGTTCGATTTGAAGTGTAAATTAGTCATATCTTATCTAACACCATCTAAAAATATTAGAAATGAAGACTACATATATTTCTCCCAAGTATACTATCACCAAATCAAATGATTCGCGATTGAGTTTAGAGATGAATTATGATTATAGATATCACTCAGAACCTATCTAACCAGTAAAATTGTCAAAAACTATCTATTTTTTTCTCAATTCTGAGCCTAAATATGCACGATTTTCGCTTGCTTCCCTTATCTAAATTGTGGGTCTTGATCTTATCTTAGCTTTCTAACACTACTTGAATCATCCCAATCAGACAGCCAGATCTCAAGTTATAGTTAAAATATTGAACGCCGACATAAAATGTTACACGAAATATATTGACTGGTTCAAAACTCTTCCCTGTGCTTGTTTTGGAACTTCAACTCAATTAGGAATGGATTCGAAACATTGCTGGACTTCTTTGAAGCTTCTCCTCACTCTTCTTCACTCTTTGCACATGCGACTTGGATGGCTTCTTTCCATTGTTTCGTTCTCGCTTTCCTGAAGAAGATTTGTCCTTGAATCTAATCTTTCTTTATCAAACAAAAACCACTTATGCATATGGTGCACAAAACTAAAACAATGCTTACCAAATTGCACATTATGACGAGTATCAACCGGGGTTAAATACAATTTTGTTTTCTTTATACCATATTTTATTGTAGCCTTAAAATGCTCAAAGTTTCTTGTAAATTATATCTTAACAAACTCATCTACATAACAGCTTCAACAATATGTAACAACTTCAATCCTAATGTTTGAGAACAATGAACATGCAATATATCCACAACATTAACCCCTTTAGCAACAACTAAGAATAAACTATTCACTGGAGTTGAAGTATGCAAACCACATAGGATCCCGTCCTTATTTTTACCTCCAAAACTTTCATTTTTAGCCGCATTAAATTGCTAAAATTTCAATGGAATTAATGGATCCAAAGAATACGCAATCTCAAAGGAATTGTACCTCATATTAGAATAACAATCAATATCATATGTATACTACAGTAATGGATAGATCTCTAATGCATGCCAATCTCCTACACCCTTCTCAACTTCACAATATTCCACTAATGAGAAATAATTCCTATGAGAATCTAATACAATACATGGTAAATATTCATTCTTCTAAAGCAATATGACATCATCATTGACTCTTTCAAAACCCCTTAGAAACCTCTTAGTCTGAAAATATTCAGACATGTCTAGCACTTAAGCTTCCTATTCAAACAAGTTATATATAGAACAATTAACCCCAAGATAGTTTCTTTTAGCAAATAACTTAGAATTAAAGTACATAAACACAAGACGATTTCCATAAGAAAGATAAACAAGTAAAAACACTTCACCCTTCTTGAAGAAATGCTTGAAGCATAAATAAAAAGATTTAGAAATAATATTTAGTGTTTGTTTGATGTTTCCAATGGACACCACTCCTCCATATCAACTTGTTTGATACTTCAAATTTCTGCATATAAGGAATAATGCTAGAAACAAAAATGTTAAATTTGTTAAAAAATAGGAGCAAACCATTACTTTTAGCAAGTTCATAGTAAGTCCATGGGTTACTACATTTTACAAGTAAGTTAGCCACACTAAAGATATGTACTGTCCAGGGGCTTTAGAAATTGCCTCGAGAATCGCAGCCATGGGACGTAGTCCCAAGTCCCTGTCAGGACATGCCTGAGTCAACTCCTATTGGTGTAGTCTTTGTGTGGGTGTTGACACGTTTGGCTTACACAAGTGTGCTTGGGAATTCGTTACATCCTAGGGAACTCTTGATTCGCAGAAAATATTGGGTTAACTCCACTATGGTCTTGGCTCTTGGGTTTGGCCAAAGTAGACCACTTCGTCCATTTAACTTCATCAGACTGTAGTTACGTGTAGTTACATGTGGTTGCCAATTTCAGCCCAACTTTTACCAAGTGGCTAAAGTGGATTTAGATAGTGCCATTGGTTGGTTGAAGTGTAACTAATTTATCTCTCCTCTTGTTAAATACTTTATTCTCTGGTAGATATTCGGAGTTGAGTGAGAAAACTAAGTTTACTATCCCCATTATAAGTTTGATCCTTGTGTTTTACAGTGTTAAAGTAAAATTGGATGTTTTACTCGTAAACTGTGCATTTTTATTATTTTTTTATTGATTTTTATTTTTCTTTGTGAGTTCAATCAAACTAAACAAGATGAAGGCTGACTAATCTCCTTGATTGTTGCCGATGCAAGACTAACGTTCGTAATTCGATTTAGTCTTGCGACACTGTCTTTGGCATCAATCGCTTCATCAAAATGGGAAATCATAAGTATTTTTATATCAAAATACCTCATCAATAACAAGCGTAGTTTCAAAATGAGCACGCCTTTCTTGGTAATTTCAAGTATCCTTCCTGGATTTCTAACCATCAAGTGTGCAAGTTAATAAAAGCTAGCGCATGATGTCATTCTTCGAAATGATTCCTCCTGTAGTGACCATTACTTGTATTTTTTGGTGCTTGTCAATTTATTTACACGCTTGTATGTTTGAATTGCTAATTCTACCGTAGGAACAAAATATAAGGAATACATAAAAAATGAGAGATAAGGGATCCACCTCATCTTTCTACACGAATTCTCTCCACCTTTGCGTCTCAGTCGCCCGCAAATTCTTACTGGTAGGACTGGAGCTTGGAGATTAGTTGATTTTAATTTTTGTGTGGTTTTTTATCTGGTCATCTTTATTTTATCTCAAAATCACTATAATCTTCTTCCCCAATGGTCTTTATTAAAAGTTTCAACTCTACTATTTATATTTTAATCGATTTTCATAGATTGGTATACTATGCTCTATTATTTTAGAGTTCTTTCTTTACCTAATTTAAATATGGCTCCTACTTGGCTTTTTATTTTCTTCATAAGCGATTTTCAAGACTATTAATACGCAAATCACCATTCTAATAAATCATCATCCTAAGGACAAGATAAAGTTAGATCTTGCAAGCGATTGGTTCTCGGGAATAGAGATGAGGAACTAGGAGGAAGACTTACTATGTTTTATTTTTGTTTTGTTTAGTTATATTTTACCCATAGAATGTGATATTTTCTCTATTATCATGAATTTTTAACCCATATGTATAACATTTTTTATTTCCATTAACAAAACATTTTAATTAAAAAAAAGGGATCCAAACACTTAGGGTCTGTTTGGTTCACGGATTTTAGTGAGGAAAAGAAAAATAAGAAAAAAATAATCTTTAGAAAAATGAAAATTTAAGTGTTGTTTGATTCACTAAGGAAAATACTATGGAAATGGAAAGGTCGTAAAATTCAAAGTTAGTTAGTATTGGACTCGTTTAATTTTTGTGAGTTATTCAAATAATTCGCATAGTATTCAAGTTCAAGTTGTTTAAATAAAATAATAAAAAATAAAAAATAAATACTAAATAATAAAGTAAAAAAATAAATTTTAATATAAAATTATAATATTTGATATAAAATATATGAATAATAAATTTATATGTGTGTTTGTGAACGTTTGCATGTATTCCCAAACAAGTTTTAGTTTTTAATAAATGAACTATTTTTTATTTTTGTACTCAATTCGAATACTAAATAAAAACAATAATATAATGTAAAAGAGTTTTGTTCGCGAATGCTCGATTCAAAAAACAGCTCCAGTTAAATGTTAATATTGATTTTTAAATTATACTTTTGCTTCAATTAGTTTTTCCTTTGTGCTTTCCTTTTCCTCACAGTTTTGTGTGGAAAAGCATTTTCGACACTTTCTATTAAAATTTTTCTCTCTAATTTCTTTCATTTTATTTTTTTTAGTATTTTTCTTCACTACTAATCAAAGAAAAACATTTTATAAGGAAAGTGTTTTCTTTCCACAGTAAAATTCTAGAACCAAACACTCCCTTAATGTTAAGTAACCAAATTTTATAAGTAAGGCTAAACCTATTGTTCTGCTATGCAATACCTTCTCCGCTACCAAATCGAACACCAAAACTGAAAAATTAAAAAAAAAAGTAAGCAAAAGGCTTACTATATTATATTTGGTCCTTATAAACTGCATCTATATAAAGCAACAAGAAGGCCGAAGAAAGCTTTCAAGTGCCTTTGCCGCGTTGACAAATACATAACTCCCTCTAATGCATTCTGTAAGCATCACTTTGTTTTTCCTATTTTCCTTTTTTCATCCGATCTGAACAACTAAACACATGTTTATGATTATGGACGGATGCAAAATAAGTGTTTGGGCGGACACAAAAAAATAAGAAATTGTTATGAAATTAATATAATTACGGATATCCATTATCTGATATCAAAGAGGTAATTCAATATCAGAGTTAAAGATACTCTATCTAACCAGAAGATAGATGATAGAGTTCTACAATATCTTTAAATATTGATAGGATTTATCCTCTGATTCCTTCTTATCTTTTCTTATTGATATGTACCCATGAACCCTATAAATAGGGCTTTAGACTGATATATTTGATACACTCATTGATTAATTTATTTACTCTCAAAGAATAAAAAAAAAGTTCTTGTGTTCTTTTTTATTTTCTTTCTAATTTCTATTTATATTCTCTTTATTATAGTTTTCTAATTAAATTCTCTATATTACTATTACGATTTCATTGTGCTGATAACTACTGCGTGCCTACAAATTCACAACAGTTTAGAGTTTAATCAAGACAAAAAAAAGGTATTTTCTTCTACCTTTGAATTCTCATGGCAAGCCTTACAAAACTAGCTTTTTTTTTTTACATTTGATATTTCTAGAAAGAACAATCTTTTGTAGACACTAAATGCTCAAATTTATCGAGATGCAATGGGTCTGGAAGATACTATTGTTAAAAATAATGCATAATCATCTCAAGATCACGCAAAAGCCATGATTTTCTCTGCCATCATCACCATGATGATCTAAAGGCAGAATATCTTATCGTAAGAGTTCCACTTGTTTTGTGGAAGGATCTAAACGAAAGATTTAGCTACCAAAAGATTGTCATTCTACTAAAAGCACGGTATGATTATATGCACTTACGGCTACAAGACTTCAAATTTATAAGTGAACATAACTCTGCAATGTTTAAAATTACCCCTGAATTGGAATTATGTAGAAAGAATATCATTGATGCTGATCTGTTAGAAAAACATTCTCTACATTTTAGCCTCGAATATTGTCATGTAGCAACAAATCAGAAAAAAGCTTTAAGAAATATGACGGATTAATTTCTTACCTTCTTGTAGCTGAGCAAAACAATGAGCTATTAATAAAAAATCATGAAGCTCGACTAACAGGTTTTACTCTACTCCCTGAAGTGAATGTAGTTAGAACCCGTGGTTATGGTCTTGGAAGAGGTCGTGGTCATGGTCGAAGCCGTGGACATAGACGCAGCTATGGTTGGAATCATGCATATAATCATGACAATCGGAAAAGATTCATCTGGATATAATGGGTCTTGAAGACACTATTTAAGAAATACAAAGCATCATAGCCGCTTAAGTACTAGCAAATTCTAAAGGAAACATACGATCACTAGAAGATGATTGTTATATAACTATTGGTTATAATTTATTATAAGCGTGCCTAAAAGATTTTATGTCTATCAGTATGCAAAATTTTATTGCATTTAGAATTTCTCCTCAATTAGAGTTATAAGAAAAAATATTATTAGTAATGTGATGAATAAAAGATTTTTTCTTTCTCATATCTCTAACATGCTCTGATAGTAGTAATATTGAGAAAATATTTTTCAGAAGTATTTTAAATTTATATCTTCTGAAACTAAATGAGTCATTGATAAAACATTTGATGCCCGACCAACTGATTTTATTTTATTCCCTGAAGTGAATGTTATTTGAACTTATAATATATTTATGAAAGAAATTTTGGTCGCGACTAGCAGAAATGCACTTTGTTCTTATACTGTAAGATTGACTCATTAAATTTCTAGTGAATAGATACTCACTAGAAGTGAGAAAATAATGAGAAGGAAAAAAAGGAAATAATAATTCTAATATGGTATTGATGCAATATGAAAGTTTTTCACGTACCTATAGTGCGTCAAGCATGTCACGAATCTCTATTAAGAATTGATATTACATTACTTCCCTAAATTATGCTACTGATGATAATGATGCTTGTATCGATGATTTTGATATGGCACATATGGCCAATTCTTTTGAATATCTATAAAACGTTTTTAGCATTTAAATGTTAATTAAAATTTTGAATTATCAAATTATTACTTTTCTATTTTCTATCATTTTGTGATTATTATTTGAAAGTTTTCATATTATATATTCTAGTATTTGTATATTATTTTAGTTTGTTTTGGATCAAGAATGGCGAAGATGTAATTTTTCTAAAAATATTGGTAGTTTATTTGGACAAATTTAAAATATATGTCTAAAGTATAAATAGTAGTACAAAGTTCCTAAATAACAAGTCGATCAATAACTCTAGAAGAGTTAATAGATACTACCATTTATCTCTTCTGGTTTATATTGCATAGAGTTATAAAAATGATATGGAATATTAAGTAAACTTAAATTTTACTGATAAATAATTTATTAATTGACATGACCGGTTGAATCATCTCAGATCATTAAAATACAAAAAATAATTAGAAATTTATGAAAATATTAAGGAACCAAAAGTTTCATAATATGAAAAATCCATCTGTGCTACTTGTTTTATTTAAATGTTACTAGTATTTCTTGGGGTTGAATGTGTTATTACTTTGGGTTGAATGTATTATTTTGGGATTTGGGTTGAATATAGAGAAATTATTAGTTAATGCACCAACAAAATAGTCGTATGCATATTGTTGATTTTTATAACATGTGGTTTGCAATTCATTGATAATGAACTCATATTTAATATTCTACCAACGACACAATTTGTCCTTATAATACTAGTTATATTGAGATAAATGTTAACTATCCTATAAATGTTCATGACTATGATGTTTTATCACTTATTTCATATTTTTCCAACACATTGTGATTCTCCTCATAGTAGTTGGTTTGTGGTCAGAAAATAAACATTTCCCATCTAAAATTTAGAAATGCACTCTGTGTGTTGCTCTACCACGAAGGTAATGAGATGAGTTCTTAAAGAGATTATCAAATATGTTGAGAGGGAATCTTAAGTGGGAGATTCGTATTTTGTTAATTTTGAATATGTTGTCTAAACATAAAGAGGAGAAAACATGAAGCCGGATAAAAATATTAGTCTGTTTCTCATCTTGATCTTCTATTTTGATCATCATAGAAGGTATCTTGAACCAGAAGTTCAAATGATAATTTATATAGTCAGGTATATTAATTGACCAACATCTGACAAATAATGCTTCTACTATATTTGATGTCCCTGAAGGATAATCTACCACTATAAATAAATTTGAGACACAGTTGAAATGTAGTAGATAAGTCGGTTCCAAGGATACAAACTCCTCACTGGAGCAAAAACTTAAAATTGTCATATATGCTAAATCGAGGAGATCAAAATTCCAGCAAAATTTTTTTCTGAATATGATTGATATATTATTTCTAAAATAAATTCAAATACCTAAAAACTTTGACAATGATGAGATCTCAACATGATTGAGAACTATTGGAACCGCACAAGTATATAACATCAACGATATTAATGCGCATAATATATTGATTTAGAATGAGGATTTTCAAATCGAAGTTCGAATGAGAAATATAAAAAGTTTAAACTATTCACAAGTACACTTGAAGTGTATATATATTCCCAACAGAAATTATATACCTGAAGTGTAATCCCAAAGAGATAGTAATGAATATTTGCTCATAAAATGCGGACTATAAATGTGAATTTTTTCCTTGACTTATGGCGTATGATTCTTTGTAAGACCTGACACTGATGATGAAGAAATATATTTCTAGTGTGGATATAATAGTGCATGATAACACTTAATATGTATTTATATTTGTTATCATTTGGTACTGGTACTTATATTTGAAGTCCCTAATAGACTTAATATGCCTGAAACATATAAGTAGATTATTCTTGTAGAACATAATGGGATTGTCTTAGTGAATTCTTGTTGAAAGAATGATCGAGTATGTCCATGAATGAAGAAAGTTCATACGTAGCTATACTTGTTATATATGTTTCTTTGTCAGAAGATATCCTTATTGAACAATCTATTAATTGGCATAGTGTTCTCCACATTAGGGAGAGAAAATCATCAATCAAAAAATGATATCATTTACGACCTTCATTATCTTGATCTATGCACAAGCATTAATGAACTGCAAGTTTAAAATATTATTCATTTGCATAAAATTGCAGATCAATTGTTTGACTGACTTCTGTAGAGTTAGTCAAAATAATTTTCTAGCTATAGATATTCCTATTTAGATAGATGTCCCAGCAGAATAAATATATGAATTCTATAGTCATATGATTTTTATGCATGTTTGAAGTGTGATTGATTTCTTGATTTTAGAAATAAAATCCTCAAGAGATAAAAGAATTTAGTGATCAAGATATTTTTTTGATAAATTTAGCGATGCAAGTATTGTGATCAATATTTTAAAAAATTAATATTTTATTTTGATTGAATATCCTAAAGTTGCTTCACATGGACATAGTACATCAATGGTCATTGAGCTATTATACATGATAAAGATCTTTTATATTTGTTAAAGGATAAAGTACCATAACTCTACAATTTAGTGCATGAATACACTTGTCTATGTGGAAGTAGATATCTATTCTAGTTCTTCTATACCCAATGAATTTTAAAATGTCATTAAACTTGCCCTTTGATATCTCTTTGAGATATAGTTTATCTCAAATATTGTTCAAATGGATATATAAGGTATAAGTTACCTATATGATCTACACAAACCACGAATTTATAGGCATGTGTTGATTATAACAGCCACACCTTCCACTTATGTTGAAGAATCATGATGTTGGTTGACAATATGTGTGATCATGATTAATGTATTCGAGATAATCTATATCCTCTATAAAGAATCCCAATTGTATTATTGGATGATAATAAACTTTGATATATATCAAAGGATATATGGCAAAGTATACTTTCATGAGATTCTTTTTACTCACTAAGACCTTACCAATAGCAATATTTGATGTAAAGTATCGGTTAATAAATTTCAAACGATTATCTCATCAGGAGGAGTAATAATAATATAAAGAATAGTGTATTCTTTTTCTTTCAATAGAGTTTTTTTTCCACTAGGTTTTATCTAATAAGGTTTTAGCGAGCCATGTTTTTTATGTAATGGACATCCAAGGGAAAGTGTTATGAAATTAATATAATTGTGGATGTCCATTATCTGATATCAAAGAGATAATCCAATATCAGAGATAGAGATATTCTATCATACCAGAAAATAGATGATAGAGTTCTATCATATCTTTAAATATTGATAGAATTTATCTTATGATTCCTCTCTATCTCTTCTTATTGATATATACCCCTGAACCCTATACATATGGCTTTAGACTGATGTATTGGATACACTCATTGATTCATTCATTTACTCTCAAAGATTCAATAAAAACTCTTGTGTTCTCTTTCTATTTTCTTTCTAGTTTCTCTCTATATTCCCTTCATTATAATTTCTTTATTAAATTCTCTATATTACTATTATGATTTCATTATGCCAATGACTGCTGCGCGCCAACAAATTCATAATAGAAACAAAATATATTTGTCATGATATATATGACACAATCTTCTTTCTTTTTTTAAGATAGAAAAGAGATTTTATTTAAACTCAGCTCCAATTACAAAAGCAATTACATATATATTTTCCTTCATCTAAAAGTTAAAGAATATGAGATGTCAAGGCTTATTTAAATAACAAATATATTGGTGTTTTACTAGAGTGCTTAACAAAATACAAATTAATTACCTCCACCCAAAAATAAAGTAATGTTAAGTGATGTATAACTAACGATTTTGTATCATTTTCAACAATATGTTAAGCTATGTAATTAACGACATAGTTTAGAGGGAGAGCACTAGAAGGGAATAGCGGGAGGCACATAGTTTAGAATCGAAAATTTTTAAGTAAGTGATTTAATCTCTTTTTCTGAACCTAAAAAGAATAATAATAATAATAACGTATGCATATATACTCGAATAATGCATGCATGATTTTTGTTTATAATATTTTCTGTAGAATAGAGAATTTGTTCATGATTCCAATAACCTGTTTAGTCAATGAGAATATTCTATAGTCCTATTCTGTTCTAACCCTTGTGATGAGAAAATTTTTGTTCTGTCCTGTCTCGATCACCCTAGAGAGATTATTTAAAACCATTATAGTAGTAATTATAAGTTATTTTTTTAATCTCTGTTCTTTCTTCATTCTGTGCCATGAAGCGTATGGCTACCGATGATTGAAATTACATATTCATTATTTGCTAGTAGAGAAAATATTTATATATTTATATATATCAACATATATATCTCTATATGAATGGTAATCGTATGCATAAATGGTTGTTGTTTGTTTTGAAAAACATTAAATGTTTTCTAAAATTCTCTGTGATGTTACTGTTTATGTGCGTGAGAGACGTCTGGTGGAATGAACTGAAATGAAGTTCATCTCTGTGATGTGGTTCCGAATGAACCACGAAAAAAAATCTTTCTGTTATGTATTTCGAGAATGAGTACAATATTATCTAGAGGCTAAGGAATCTGCTTTGCCACAAGTCAACCATTGGAAGCTTCCTATTGGCGTTGCGTGTTTTACAGATTTGGAAGATTTGGTTTCTACTTGGATGTCAACGTAGGCATTTGTCCAGCAAGAAATTCCTCTTGAAACCTGCCTAGTAGATTGTTGGGGGCAAAGGATGAAATTGCCCAAAAACAGAAGGAAAGAAGAACTGGACTGGTTGCTATCTTTTGCTAGTAAAAAAAAAATGTCATAGGCCTAAGCCCAGTAAAGCTGGGCAATGTGCCCAATCGAGTTCTGGGTTAGAACCCATCTAGCAACTGGGCTTCTGCCACCAAATTCAAGGGCAGCCGATTGGGTTCAGCCCAGATTGTTTTTCTTAAAGAAAATAAAATCTGTTTTGGGATGCATTTTTAGACAGCCCAGTTTTTCTTAAATAAATAAATATATATATATATATATATATATATATATATATATATATATATATATATATATATATATATAATATTATTATTATTGAATCTATTTTTAAAAAATTATGAACTTGATTTTACCTTATAAAAATAAGTATATACATTTTGATCATTGTTTGGTTAAAGGATTTAATTACTTACTGAGTGATAGCTCACCCCTTATCAAATTATATTTCAGAGAACGATACTGAAGACTTTGATAGTTTCGACGAGGAATACTAGAGGATGATATCAAGAACTGAAGGTGGGTTGAGGTTTCTCCAAAAGTCGATTGATATTGAGGAATAGTGTTTGAGATGGTTGTAATAAAAGAAAAACGATTTGAGATGTTTTGTTAAATTTTCTTATGCAATTTAAAATTATTCAGTACCTATCTTAGTATTATTTGAATTAATTTGATGAAGTTAGTATTTTCTGATGGTAATGACCTTGCGTTTCTGAATTTCAATTCGGGAACGCGGTCGTGTTGCGCTTCGGGTACTGGGTCTTTAACCCAGATTCGGGGCGTGACATTTAGTGACATCAGAGCTTAGATTCAGATACTTGGGATATTGTTTAGTGAAAAAAGATAATTAGATATATATATATATATATATATATATATATATATATATATATATAATGAAAATAGGTACAGACTCTGGTAGGTCACGTATATATATTCTAATCTATTGATTTCTTGGAGTGACTATAATATTTTTATTTTATTTTATTAGATGGCTAGGAACGGAAAACCCGATAATACCCTTGTTCCAATGTGGAAATACGAGGAGTTAAAACGAAGATTGGAGGTGATGGATATGCACTTAGAGTAAGCATCAAAGGATAGTAGGTATTATGACTATTATCTAAACGAAGATAGACACGAGAGAGACCATGTAGCTAGGGAGAGAGATACTCTTAAAGTCGAGTGTGACCGGATAAAGGAAGAGGCCGACCGAGTCCATACGACACTAAAGCAAATTGGAGAGGATAAGATCGGGCTCACGCAAGATTAGAATGGATGACTCCAGATAGAGATAGATATCGACAAATATTCCAAGAACTGTTGCAGCAATGAGATGCGCTAAGGGAGCAAAATCATGCCTTGAATGTCATAATTCAACAATTAGAGCCGGAGGAAGAGAATGACCACATGTCAGATACCAGATCAACTATCACTGGGAATTAGTTAGATATTTTCTTGCTAGTTAGTTGTTACAAATAAGTACTGATAGGTCACTTGAATTATAAGAAACGTTTCTAATTTGTTTTGAAGTTCTATTGAGGTTTTGTTTCTTTTCGTTCTTTTGTTTGACTCTACAGGGCATTAAATCATGGAATAAGATATCAAGTTTTTTTTAGAAGTGTCACCTTATGAGCTTCGCATTAGTAACAATAATACAATTAATATTACACTTAATAGTATTATTAGGATATCGATTTAGGATTTATGTTAATAATTATACATCGATGTATAGATGGAAAACCGCAATCAACGTGGGCAAACTGGAGAGGTACCTGAAGTGAATGTTAATAATAGGGAAGAGATAGAAGTATCTCTAGCCCAATGGGGGAGACAAACTAGTTCCCAAGGAAGAACTGAGGAGGGTCAAACTAATCAACCTGAAGTTGTTAGGGCTTCTCCTTCTGTAATCCCACTAGAACTATCCGCTACCATTAATATGTTGGCTCAAGTATTGCAGAACCAACAACGTATACTAGAGGACCAGCAGAGGGTACAACAACAGCAACAACAGACTCCACCACCAGCCCAAAGGGGCACATATAGTGCTGGGACTATCTATGAACGGATGAAGAAAGCAAACGTACCCACCTTCGCAGGAAGTGCTGACACAGAAGCGGCTGAGAAGTGGCTTCGGGAGGTTGAACTCAACTTCGATATAATGGACGTACCAAATGATATAAAAGCTAGGGTAGTGTTACCCTTCCTAGTAGGTGAGACAGAAAAATGGTTGAGTGGTGCGGCAGCACCAATTTACGCACCACCAGGACACCACTTGACATGGAAAACATTCAAGAAAGTGTTTCTGGACTATTATTTTCCAGAAACACTAAGGTTGGAGAAGCAAAGTCAATTCTTTGATTTGGTACAAGCGGATAATATGACAGTGTCAGAATATGCCGGGAAGTTTAATGCTCTTAAAAAATATGCTAGGGCTATAATGAGCGATCCTAACATGAAGGGGATTGCACCCTAGGATTAGGGCAAGGATGGCAGCAGTGCATTCTCGAGATTTTGAGGAGGCATACGAGACGAGTCTTCGACTGGAGGCTGAAATTAGAAGAGGCGATGATGAACGTGACAGGAAAAGACCAAGGCCTATGAACCGTCAGGGTCAAGAGGCAGGAACATCAAGTAGATTCCAACAGGCAAATAAGAGACGACCACCCCCTCCGCTTAATACGTCCACGGGAGCGCTACCAGGGGAATGTAGAACCTGTCATCGAGTCCATAGTGGAGAGTGTAGATGGAATTCCGGTGCATGCTTTCGATATGGAAAGGCAGGACACAGGGTTAGTGAATGTCCCTTGCCAGCACCAAAACCAGTTCGATCGATGTTCGCACTCACTGAGGAGGAAGCGGAAGTAGCAGAGGATATGGTAACAGGTACAATATCAATTAACTTTGTACCTGCTTATGTATTATTTAATTGCGAAGCCTCGCACTCTTTCATTTCTAGTAGTATTTCTAAGACTCTCAAATTGGAACCTGTTCTCTTAGATGATCCGTACCGTGCGTCAATTCCTAGTGATAAGATATTAATTTCAAAGAAAGTGCATAGAGGGGTAACACTAGAAATTGGAGGGAAGAAACTCATGGTAGACCTAATACAAATTCCCATGAGGGATTTTGATGTAATTTTAGCAATGGATCTGTTATCTAGGAACTACACAATTGTGGATTGTCGTGGGAAGAAAGTAAGGTTTGCTATTCCAGAGGGGGAGGAGTTCATTTTCCAAAGTGGAACTAAAGGGGAGAGGACAACCATACCACATGTAATTTCTTCTGTCCGAGCTTATCGATCATTAAGGAAAGGTTGTATTGGTTATCTCGCTTGTGCAATTGAAGAAAAGAAGGATTGTTTGAAATTAGAAGAAATTTCAGTAGTCAATGAGTACCCAGACGTATTTTTGAGATGTTGCCAGTTACCCCTAGAGAGAGAGATTTAGTTTGAGATCAATTTGACCCAGGAACTGAATCGATATCGAAAGCACCCTACAGGATGGCTCCTGCAGAACTAAGAAAGTTAAAGGCCCAACTTCAGGAACTTCTGGATATGAAATTTATCCGGCCGAGTGTATCACCTTGGGGAGCACCAGTGTTGTTCGTTAAGAAAAAGGATGGGAGCATGAGACTATGTATAGACTACAGGGAACTTAATAAGATCACCATCAAGAATAGATATCCATTGTCTAGGATTGATGATTTATTTGATCAACTTAAGGGAGTAAAGGTATTCTCTAAAATTGACTTACGGTCAGGTTATCATCAACTTAGAATTAAGAAGGAAGACATTCCAATGGGTTCATGCCTTTCGGCTTGACAAATGCTCCAGCAGTTTTCATGGACTTGATGAATAGAATATTTAAGCCATTTCTGGATAAGTTTGTCGTTGTCTTCATTGATAATATCTTGGTATATTCCTCTTCTGAGGAAGAGCATGTTGAACACCTTCGGATAGTGTTGCAAACCCTGAGAGAAAAGAAGCTCTTCGCTAAACTTAGCAAGTGTGAATTCTGGTTGAAAGGTGTAGCATTTTTAGGACACGTAATATCAGAAGCGGGAATATCAGTTGACCCCAAGAAAAATAGGGGTCATGGTAGATTGGCCAAGACCTACTAATGTTACAGCAATACGTAGTTTCTTGGGATTAGTAGGTTACTACCAGAAGTTTGTAGAAAATTTTGCAAGAATTGGAGTCCAGCTTGTGAAGAGAGTTTTCAAACTCTAAAACAAAAATTGGTTACGGCACCAATCCTAACCTTGCCAACTGAATCGGGGGGGTTTACGATCTACAGTGATGCTTCGAAGAACGGGTTAGAATGTGTTTTAATGCAAAACGATCACGTGTTCTCGTACGCATCGCGACAGTTGAAGCCTTATGAGCAGAATTATCCAACGCATGATTTGGAGTTAGCGGCAGTCATATTTGCCTTAAAAATTCGGAGACACTATTTGTATTGAGAGCAGTGCGAAGTATTTACTGACCATAAAAGTCTGAAATATATATTTACACAGAAATAATTAAATATGCGGTAACGCCGATGGCTAGAGTTACTTCAGGATTACGATTTGAAAATAAGTTACCATCCTGGAAAAGCTAACAAGGTTGCTGACGCTTTGATCCACAAATCTACGAGAAATTTATCAGCATTGATCACTCAACATCAGCAACAAACTTCTGAGTTGGAAAGGTTAGGGATCGAGACAATAGAGTCAACTAGGGAATACTTAGCAGCTCTGGTAGCGCAAATGACCTTAATCGATCACATCAAAGTTGCTCAAGAGAAGGATGAGGAACTGAAGAAAATAAAAGAAGTTGTGATAAAAAGTTCTCAAACTGACTTTAGAATTCATAATGACGGGAGTTTGTGGTTTCGTGGAAGACTCTACTGCCTAAGAGTGTAGAAGTGAAAAGAAAAGTTTTAAATGAGGCTCATAACACCGAACTTTCTATCCATCCTGGAGGAACTAAGATGTATCAGGATCTAAAACAACACTTTTGGTGGAGTGGAATAAAACGAGAGATAGCAGAATACGTATCGAGGCGTTTAGTGTGTCAGCAAAAGAAGGCGAAGCATCAAAGCCCTGGGGGTTTGCTTAAGCCGTTAAAGATACCTTTGTGAAAATGGGAACATATCACTATGAATTTCGTCACGAGATTACCTAATGTGAAGAATGGGAAGGATACTATTTGGGTAGTTGTAGATAGGTTAACAAAATCTGCTCCCTTTTACCTATAAAAGTTACGGCTAGCATGGACGAATTAGTTAAACAGTATATGGAGTCAATAGTTTAGCTTCACAGAATCCCAGTGAGTATCGTGTCTGATAGGGATCCCCGACTCTGGAAAAGCTTTAGTCAAGCAATGGGGACTACACTAGCCCTCAGTACTGCTTTCCACCCTCAAACGGATGGGCAATCTGAAAGAACCGTTCAAACCTTAAAAGACATGTTGCGAGCCTGTATCCTTGATTTTAAGGGAAGTTGGGTAGATTATTTAATGCTCATTGAATTTGCATACAACAATAGCTATCAAGCTAGCATAGTGATGGCACCTTATGAGGCTTTGTACGGAAGAAAGTGTAGATCACCTACTTGTTGGAATGAAGTGGGAGAGAAATTGATTACTGGTCCAGAACTTGTACAACTTACCCAGGAAAAGGTGTCAGTAATTCAAGAACGACTTAAAGCAGCACAAAATCGGCAAAAGAGTTGGGCTAACATTAAGAGGAGACCTTTAAATTTCAAGTGTGGAGAAAAAGTATATTTAATAGTATCACCAACGAAATGAGTTATGTGTTTTGGCAAGAATGGTAAATTGAGCCCGCGGTATATTGGACCGTTCGAGATCCTAGAAAAGGTAGGAGATGTTGCATATCATCTTTCTTTACCACCAATCCTTTCAAGAGTCCACAACGTGTTCCACGTGTCTCAACTGAGATGGTATGTATCGGACCCCGAGCATGTGTTGAAAGAGGAACCATTGCATATACGTGATGACTTATCGTATGAAGAGTATCCACTGCGAATTGTAGATCGGAAGGACGAAGTATTAAGACGTAGGATTATACCTTATGTTACGGTTCAATGGTCAAACCATACTCCAAGGGAAGCAACTTGGGAATTAGAGGAAGAAGTAAAGAAGAATTATCTACACCTCTCCATCGAGCAAGGTTCGTAAGTTTCGAGGATGAAACTATCTTTTAGGGGGGTAGAATGAAATATCCGGCACAATTTATGGCCCAAATTATGATTGATAGAAATAATAATAATAATAAATAGAATAACTATAATGTTGGGAGGCTTAGTTGCAATTTAAAAGAGTTAGTTATATAAAAAGCTCTTTAGGGTTAGATATACGGCTAACGAAAGGGTTCTTTCAGTGGTAGCTGTTGACGGCGAGTGTGAGAGAGTCAATACTAGCCAAGGACATACACCGAATTCTACCGGCGAAGCGTTTAGAGGGAGAGCACTAGAAGGGAATAGCGGCAGGCACATAGTTTAGAATCGAAAATTTTCAAGTAAGTGATTTGATCTCTTTTTCTGAACCTAATAATAATAATAATAATAATAATGTATGCATATATACTCGAATAATGCATGCACGATTTATGTTTATAATATTTTCTGTAGAATAGAGAATTTTTTCATGATTCTAATAATCTGTTTAGTCACTGAGAATATTCTGAGAATATTCTATAGAGCAATTCCGTCCTATTATGTTCTGTTCTAACCCTCGTGATGAGGAAATTTATGTTCTGTCTTGTCCCGATCACCCTGGAGAGATTATTTGAAACCATTATAGTAGTAATTATCATTTATTTTTTATCTTTGTTCTTCCTTCATTCTGTGCCATGAAGCGTATTGCTACCGATGATTGAAATTACATATTCATTATTTGCTAGTAGAGAAAATATTTATATATTTATATATATCAACATATATATCTCTATATGAATGGTAATCGTATGCATAAATGGTTGTTGTTTGTTTTGAAAAACATTAAATGTTTTCTAAAATTCTCTGTGATGTTGTGAGAAAAAAAATCTGATATCATGACTGTTACTGTTTCTGTGAGTGAGAGACGTCTGGTGGAATGAACTGAAATGAATTTCATCTCTGTGATGTGGTTCCGAATGAACCACGAAAAAAAATCTTTCTGTTATGTATTTCGAGAATGAGTACAATATTATCTAGAGGCTAAGGAATCTGCTTTGGAAGCTTCCCGTTGGCGTTGCGTGTTTTACAGATTTGGTTTCTACTTGGATGTCAACGTAGGCATTTGTCCAGCAAGAAATTCCTCTTGAAACCTGCCTAGTAGATTGCTGGGCCAAAGGATGAAATTGCCCAAAAGCGAAAGGAAAGAAGAACTGGGCTAGTTGCTATCTTTTGCTAGTAAAAAAAATGTCATGGGCCTAAGCCCAGTAAAGCTGGGCAATGTGCCCAATCGAGTTCTGGGTTAGAACCCATCTAGCAACTGGGCTTCTGCCACCAAATTCAAGGGCAGCCAATTGGGTTCAGCCCAGATTATTTTTCTTAAAGAAAAAAATATTATGTTTTGGGCTGTATTTTTAGACAGCCCAATTTTTTAATATATTATATATATATATATAAACATTTATACATATTATTATTATTGAATCTATTTTTAAAATAAAATTTATGAAATTGATTTTACCTTATAAAAATAAGTATATACATTTTGATCATTGTTTGGTTAAAGGATTTAATTACTTACTGAGTGATATCTCACCCCTTATCAAATTATATTTCAGAGAACGATTGATCCTGAAAACTTTGATAGTTTCGATGAGGAATACTAGAGGGCGATATCAAGAATTGATGGTTGGTTGAGGTTTCTCCAAAAGTAGATTGATATTGTGGAATAGTGTTTGAGATGGTTGTAATAAAAGAAAAACGATTTAAGATGTTTTGTTAAATTTTCTTATGCAATTTAAAATTATTCAGTACATATCTTAGTATTATTTGAATTAATTTGATAAAGTTAGTATTCTTTAATGGTAAGGACCTTGTGTTTCTGAATTTAAATTCGGAAAACGATCGTGTTGCGCTTCGGGTACTGGGTCTTTAACCCAGATTCGGGGCGTGACACTTACTTACAAATTAAACCCAACAACAAGAAGTCCTAATCCTTCCCAAAGACTGATAATAAAATCTACAAAATACAGCTAAGCAACATAAGCTGCCGAATATAAAATAAACAATATTATATTTGTTATGAAATTAATGTAATTGTGAATGTCTATTATATGAATTCAAATAGATAATCCAACATCAAAGTTTGAGATACTCTATTCTACCAGAAGATAGATGATAGAGTTCTATCACATTAGATATTGATAGGATTTATATCCTGATTCCTCTCTATCTTTTCTTATTGATATGTATCTCAAAATCCCATAAATAGGGCTTTAGACTAATGTATTGTACGCACTCATTGATTAATTTATTTATTCTTACAGAATCAATAAAAGCTTTTGTGTTCTCTCTATTTTCTTTCTAGTTTCTCTCCATATTCTCTTCATTATAGTTTTCTTATTCAATTCTCTATATTACTATTACAATTTCTTTGTGCCAATGACTACTGCACACTAATAAATTCATAACATGTTATCAGCACAAGACTCTACCGCTACATCTTTGAAGTTTATATGAAGGCAAGAAAGCACAAGTCTCTGCCATCAGAGTTTAGAGTTTAATCAAGACAAAAAAGATGTATTTTTCTACCTTTGAATTCTCATGCAAGCCTTACAAAACTCAATTTTTTTACTTTTGGCATTTCTAGAAAGAACTATTTGTCATGAATACTAAATGCTTAAATTTATTGAGATACAATGGGTTTGACAGATTCCATTATTGAAAATAATGCATCATCATCTCAAAATCTAGGCTTTCATCTTAAAATCACGCAAAAGCCATGATTTTTCTTCACTATCATTTTCATAAGAATCTAAAGGCAGAATATCTTACCGTGCGAAATTCACTTGTTTTGTGGTATGATATAAAAGAAAGATTTGGCCACCAGAAGATAGTCATTTTACCAAAATTACAGTGCGATTGGATGTACTTAGGGCTTCAAGACTTCAAATCTGTAAGTGAATGCAGTTAGAACCCATGGTTATGGACCTTGAAGAGGTCGTGGTCATGGCCGAATCCATGGACATCGGTGCAACCATGATAGGAATCATCCACATAATCATGGCAATTAGAATAGATGCATCTAGATATAGTGGGTTCTGAAGGCACCATTTAAGAAATACAAAGCATCAAAGTCACTTAATTACTAACAAATTCTGAAGGAAACATACAATCACTGGAACGTGATTGTTATGTAAATGCTAGTTATGATTTGTTATAAGTATGCTTAAAAGATTTTGTCTATTAGTATGCAACATTTTATTGCATTTATAATTTCCGCTCAATTAAAATTATAAGGAGAAATATTAATAGTAATGTGTTGAATAAAAGATTTTTCCTTTCTCATATCTATAACATGCTCTTGTAATAGTAATAACGAGAAAAAAAATTTCAAAAGTATTTTAAATCTATATTTTCTAAAACTAAATGAGTCATTGATAAAGTGCTCGACTAACCGATTTTTTATCATTTCTTGAAGTCAATGTCATTCGAACTTATAAAAGATATTTTGGTCGCAACTAGTAGAAATGCACTTGTTCTTACTCTGTAAGAATGACTCATTCTCAATGTCATTCTCAGTGAATAGATACTCACTAGAAATGAAAAACAATAGGGAGAAGGGGAAATGGGAAGTAATAATTTCAACATATTATTGATGCGATATGAAATAATTTTTGTCACCTACCTCTAGAATAGCTACCAGATATTCTCCTAATCGTCAATTGTTGTAATGCATCATTCTCCTTATAGTCTCGTAAAAACTTTTGAGCATTGATTATATATATTCTCATTATATCGAGAGATTGGATTATGGACTTTTGAGACATTTGCATTATCATTATGATCAAGAATATATGCCAATTATAGATACTATCATTCATCTCTTGTGGTTTATATTGCATAGAATTATGAAATTAAGATGCAATATTGAGTAAATTTGAAATTTACTACTAAATAATTTTATTAATTAACATAACCAATTGGACTATCCCGAATCTTTAAAATACGAAAAATGATTAGGAATTTATGAAAATATTCAGGAACCAGAAGTTTCCTAATATGAAGAATTCATATGTGCTACTTGTTTTATTTAAATATTATCAGTATTACTTGGGGTTGAATATGTTAATTTGTGATGAATACGGAGAAATTATTAGTTGATGCATCAACAAAATAGTCATACGTATATTGTTGATTTTTTCAATATGTAGTTTGCAATTCATTAATAATGAGCTGCTATTTAACATTCACCCAACGATACAATTTGTCCTAATAATAATATTGAGATAATTATTAAGCAACATAAAGAATATTCATGACTATGATGCATTAACACTTATTTCGTATTTTGCCAACACATTGTGATTCTCCTCATAGTAGTTGGTTTGTGGTGAGAAATCAAATATTTCTCATCCTAGATTTAGAAGTGCACTATGTATGTTGCTTGAACACAAAGGTAATGAGATGGGTTTTCAAAAAGATTATCAAATATCTTGGGAGTAAATCTCAAGGGAGAGATTTGTATTTTGTTAATTATGAATATATTGTCCCAACATAAAGAGGATGAAACATGAGGCCGGATAAAGATATTAGTTTGTGTCTCAACTTGATCTTTTATTTTGATCCTTATAGAAAATATCTTGAACCAGAAGCTCAAAGGATAATTTATATAGCTAGGTATATTAACTGACCAACATTCGGCAAATAATGCTCCTATTATATTTGATGTCGCTGAAAGACCATCTACCACTACAAATAAATTTGAGACACAGTTAAAATGTGGTAGATAAGTTGGTTCCAAGGATACAAACTCCTCATTGGAGCATAGACTTAGGATGATCATATATGTTAAGTCGATGAGATTTAAATTCTAACAGAATTATTCCTCAATCATGATTGATATATTATTTTTAGAAGAAAGTACCGAAAACTTTGATAATAAAAATTTTCGAATCGAATCCTGAGACTCAAAACGATAAAGTTCTTATGAAAAATATGAAAAAATTAAACTATTTACAACTACACTTGAAGTGTCCCAGCATGAATTATATACCTGAAGAGTAATCCAAAAAGAAAGTAATGAATATTTACTTATAAAATGCAAACTATAAAATTGAATATTTGTCATGAATTATGGCGTATGATTCTTTGCAAGATCTAGCACTGATTATGAAGAAACATATTTCTAGTGTGGATATAATAATGCATACTAACACTGATGATTAAGATATTTTTCTTGAAGAATTTTAAAAATCAATTATTGTGCTTAAAGTTTCAAAAATTAATATTATAGTTCTTCTCTACCCAATAAATTTTGAGATGGCATTAAACTTACCTTTTGATATCTCCTAGAGATAGTTTACCTAGAATATTGAAATTCATATATAAGGTATAAGTTACATATATGATCTACACAAACCATGCATTTACAGGCATGTGTTGCTTATAGCAGTCACATCATCTCAAGTTGAAGAAATTGAAATTCATCATGGTGGTTGAGAATATGAGTTATCATGATTAATATATTCAAGATAAATCTATATTCTCTAAGAAGGAATTCCAACTTTATTGTTAGATGATAATAAAGTTTAGAATATATCAAAGCAGATACGATAATGTATATTTTCATGATTTATTTTACTCAAAAACTCTAGAAGAGATCTAAAATTGATGTGCAATAAATTTAATCATTTGATGATTTGACGAATCTATACACTAATACCTTATTGATAAACATTCAATTAGAAAGCATCGATTAAGAAATCTCAAAAGATTCTCTTATCAGGGGGAGTTATAATGACATAAAGAATAGCGTACTCGTTATTTTCACTTGAGTTTTTTTCCACTAGATTTTTATTTAGTAAGGTTTTAACGAGACATATTCTTTATGTAATTGACATCCATAAGAAACTGTTATGAAATTAATATAATTGTGGATGTTCATTATTTGATATCAAAGAAATAATCCAACATCAGAGATATCTATACTCTATTCTGCCAGAAGATAGATGATAGAGTTCTATCATATCTTTAGATATTGATAGGATTTATCTTCTGATTCCTCTCTATATCTTCTTATTAATATGTACCCCTAAACCCTATAAATAGGGATTTAGACTAATGTATTATACACACTCATTGATTCATTTATTTACTCTTATAGAATCAATAAAATATCTTGTGTTCTCTCTATTTTTTTCCTAGTTTCTCTCTATATTCTCTTTGTTATAGTTTTCTTATTCAATTTTCTATATTGCTATTACAATTTCATTATACCGATGATTACTGTGCGCTAACAAATTCATAACAATATTAAGTTTACAAAATATAATACGAGACATAACATATTCTCCTGCACCAACACTCCCTCTCAAGTTGGTGTATGCAAGTTGCAAATGCCCAACTGAGATAGTAATGAATGGAAATAAGAACCAGTGAGACTCTTCGTAAAAATATCAGTAGGCTGATATTGAGTGCGAATATGAATTGGAACAATGATACCTATAGGGAGTTTATTCCGAATAAAATGACAATAATTTAGATCTGCTTACTCCGTTAATGAAATACAAGATTTGAAGCGATGTGAATAGCTGCCTAATTGTCACAGGAAAGAGTAATAGGTTTGGCAATAGTCTCGCCAAGTTCAAAGAATCTATTTCAGTTCACAACATGCCATAACCATGGCCCGATACTCAGCTTCGGCAGTAGATTGGGAAACTGTTTGCTGCTTTGAGTTTTTCATGAGATAGGTGAAGCTCCAAGTCTAACAAGGTAACTAGTAGAATTTTGGGTAATTGGACAATTTGCCCAATCAGAATCACCGTACGTCACTAGCTACAATATTGCAGAATAGGAAGATAAAAAGATTTCCCACCCAGGACTATTTTTGAGATATAAAACTACGCGGTCAGCAGCATGCCAATGAACATCCAATAGTTTTTTCATGAACTGAGAAAGGATATGGACAGAATAGCTCAACCATACGATATGGTCGAGTGATTGTTAAATAAACCAAGCGACCTACCAACTTGCGATATCGGTCCGGTTCAGACTTAGGATTATCTGTTGCTTTGTCGAGATCATGAGTAGTTTCTATTAGAGAAGAAATTGGCTTTCCGCCAAGAAAACCCATTTTAGTGATGATATCCAAGGCATACTTGTGTTGACATAGAAACAATCCTTAAGCACATCTCGCAATCTCAATACCCAAAAAAATATGTTAGGCTACCCAAATCTTTCACGTGGAATCATGTGCTCAAATGGTCTTTAAATGCCTTAATAGATGCACTATCAGAATCAAAAATACCTTCTACTCATGAGAAAACCTTAAGCTATCAAGATGATTTGCAATAGGATAGCAAATCTTACAGGACCTCTGTTTCGCTGCTAGAGCAAGAGCTGAGGGGTCTTCACTTCGTACTCTATGACATGTGAAATCCTTTAAATAATTCGGTGTCTTATGCTTCCTTTTTCTTTGTCAAAGCACTCGAACATATTGCTGTTTGGTGGAAAAGGGTTCTGAATTTTATGTTGTGAGCTCCAACTCATGATCTTCCATGTCATCATCACCAACCAAGGCTGAAGCCAAATGTTGTGGATTAATAGGAGATGCAGATGGTGCAAGCTGCATCTCTTCATGTGAACTCAGGCTCAAATTTTCATCAATTACCTCAATCTCATTCTCTATGGAATCACTCCCCTTAAGTGCAAATTTGCATCACGAAAATATTCTGTGAATCGGTCCCAGGATGTAAAGAAGAAAGCAACTTCGGTTGAGAGATCTTTTATGGCAAAGTAATATCAAAAAACTTAACATCCCTTGAAACAAAAAATTTATTACTTTCTAAATCATACACCTTCCAGACTTTCTTAGCATACGAATAACCCACGAACATACATTTTCTACTTCTAGGTAGAAATTTGTCATTTGCTTTATAGTGTGCATAACAAAGACAACCAAACACTCGTATATGTTCATAACTAGGTGCTACTCCAAAGAAATATTCATAGGGTGTTTTTCCACCTAGTAATGCAGTAAGTGTTATGTTAATCAAATAACTTGTTGCAAGCACGCATTCACCCTAAAACTTCAAGCGGTAAATTTGCTTGGAATCTCATTGCACTTGCAACATTCAAAATGTGACTTTGTTTTCATTCCGCATGACCAATTTGTTTAGAAATTCCAACAATAGAAGTCTGATGTATTATTCCTTTTTGAGAAAAATAAGATTTAAGGGACACGAATTAGTCCACTACAATATTAGTGATGGAAAAATCCGTCGGTATCTATATTTAGCGACAGACTAGCGACAAAATACACTGTCACTAAATGGGCTATCGCGATAGAATTGTTTTTCTATCTCAATTTGCAATAAATTTTCATTGGAAGAAAAACTTGGTCAAAGTTACAATGATAGCCACTTAGCAATAGATTTGTGATGAAAAATAATTAAATTAAACTAAGAAAATAAAAATTCATTGCTAATATCTCGTAAATTAGCGACGAATTTGTGAAGTAAATTAAATTTGTATAAAATAAGCAAATTTGTCTGTCTCTAGTTTGCGAGGAACAATAGTGAGGGATTAGCAACGACTACTTCATTTTGTTTTTTATATGCATTTTATTTTCATTGCAAATTCATTGCTACTTTGCAAGGAATGAGCGATGGATATTTATTTTCTTAATATCTTTATATTTTATTTTCAGCACTAATATTCTTGGGATTAGAGACAAAATCTTTATTTTCTTAAATATTTATATTTTAATTTTCATCTTTGAAATGCAAGTAATTAGGGATGAATAGTGTAAATTTAAAATAAATTAAAATGGTCCGTTACAAAGTGATTGCTAATTTGTGATAGCTTTAGCAACAAACCTTTCATATTTTTAAAATTTTAAAAATTTTTTGTCACTAATCTGTCGTAAAACTTTTAAAAAGTATATCTTAAAAATATATACATAATTGTGATAAAATTTCAATATTAAAAGTTCTAAAAATATTATATGTGAATTAATAAGCAATAAAAGTGTCACCCTTAAAAATACAAATATACAAATAAAATATATGTAATACATCAAATATTAAATCAAAATCATAAATGTCAGGAGCTAGAGCCAGGGCTAGAGGAGGTGGCAGTGGTGGATGTATAGGGCCTTGGGACAGAGGATATGATCTGGCAAGTCAACTATGTACTCATCACTATCGCCAAGTGACGGAGGCGCAGATTCAGAGTCTGTGATAGAAATGTTAAGTAATTTGTAATGCTTTGAATATTTTTGTCAACCTTCTTGCGCATCTTTTTCTCGTCATCCAACTCCTTCTGTAGATGGCTAACATCATACACGAGGAAGTAGTTGATCCTTCTCAAGTAGAAGAATGATCTAAAGCTCCATTTGACCGTGGATCCCTTAGAGCCCAATCTAATGATAGTTCTTCTGAAAACTCCCCTCAGCCTCCATGAACAATGACTTCTAGTAGAGTGCTTGACAAGAAGTCGCAAAACTTTTGGACTCTAGCTGAGAATAACGTACCTTGAATGCCTGAACATTATTTTGTAGAAATAAAAAAATAAAAACTCAATATAAATACTAATAATTGTAATAGCTTGTTTATAATTGTAAAAGATAATTGATTCTTACCAAAGTTTGTCGTTATTTCTCACTGACAAACTGCACATAACAAAAGTCGTCTTCCTTTTCTTTCTGTTGCAATTTCAACAAGAAAAATACTGAATGTTATCTATATAGAAAATATTTAAAAATTAGTTGAAAAGTGCAAAGCAATTAAACTTACTATCATATTCTCATGCTTCATAAAAGAGATAGACCTGCCTGTGTGACATCTGCCGCCAGCAGCAGCTCTGTTCTGCTTTGGAACTTTTTGTTTAGCTCAAGCCTTGGATAGCTGATCGAAAAGTCGCTCACAATACTTCTTATCACAAATCTTCCGTATCCGATTGCTCTTCTCTAGGAGCCACCGAAAATGACATTGCAGAACCATTAGATGGAAAAACATCCATTACATGCTTGCTATTAAAATTATATTAAAGCCAATGTTAAGTCATGGAGATGGTATTACTATGGTGCAACCTGCGTCTATACCAATCAATACCTCAGTCGAGTCATAATCCATTAATCAATTCCAACGGATGCTAATTGATGCAACTAGTAGAGACTTTCCCATGAAACCTCTGTCATCTATCAATCTTGAGAAACCTCCTAATATAGAAGTTATGATATTTTATGACATGTTGGAAGCTGTTGACACTCCTATATGGGAGGGATGCATGAACCACTCAGTGTTATTAGTTGTGATTCAATCATTGAATATTAAATCCGATAACAATATTTTGGAGAGATACTTCAATTAGCGGTGCAACTAATGAAGGAGGTTACACAGAGCAACAATAGGTTTCCAGATGACTTATATCAAACGAATAAAATAGTAAAGGGACTTGGGTTGCCTATTTGGAAGATATATGTTTGTTTGAATGGCTATATGCTTTACTAGAAGGATGATAATGATAGGAAGGATTGCAAATTATGTGGTCATGCCCGATATGGACCGAAGAAGAAAGTTGGGAAGAATAAACAAAGGAAGGATGTTCCTTTAAAAAGGATGGATTTCCTTCCATTGACACCGTGACTTCATCAACTCTTTGCAACTAAAATGACTGATGAGCACATGATGTGGAATGTGGGGAGTCAGTTGGAATAGGAAGCTTATGAGTCGTCCAAGAGATAGTAAAGTTTGGCACCACTTTGGTAGGACCCATCACTATTAGAAGATTTGAAACCAAAATTTGGAACCAAAAAAATTGAGTTCTAATTAGAAAGTGATTAAAAACCTCTAGAGGAATGGTTTTAGATTGGTTTTTTAGATCGGTATCAATAGATTTCAAATAATATTTTACTTTTTGATGAATTTTATAATCACTTTCTAATTTGTTGTGGCATTCAATTTTTTTTATCCTTTTACACATTAAATAATTTTTTCTATCTAATTATTCTTTTATGCCACTACACATGCAGAGTTCAGCGAGAAAATGACATGTTTACATCAGGTGGCATGTTTGTGAAGGGCATAATGATCCACACAATACCCTTCCCTCCATTTCCTACTTAACCGATCCAAATCCATTTTACTCGTTTGAGAACCCTTTTGAAAGCCCATCTAATTAGGGATCATTTCCCATTTCTCAAACTCATTTCTCACCATGGAATTATAATTCGGAATACTCCCAAATTAAACTCTGAAATATTTTGCCCCAAATTGGAAATCAAAACCCATCCCAAAACCCTAGCTTTAGCAATGTGGAAGATGCTGCCACGAGTAAATCAAGTGAGTACATGTTTAGGATTGGTTTAAAATTTTTCATTCTTCAAATGGTGATTGTATAGGAATGTTTAATTCTTAAAATTTTTAAAATGATGTGGAAAGTATTGGGTCAACTGATTGCTCATGAATTAAATATTCGATTTTGTCTGTTTTCTCTTCGTTCTACCTCTCCCTTCTCGAATCTTTCTCCCATTCTTTAAATACATTGTCCAAGAATATTCTTTGTATGTATTGCTCCCTCATGCTTTATTGATTTATGTTTCTACAAGTGGGGTGGTCCTGCCCCTTTTTTTCCATTTCTTGTCTTAATCTATTGGCATGTTGAGTAACGTAAGAATTTGTGGTTCCTACTTTGCTTTGAATTAATTTTTTCTTTCTTTATTAGGGGCTTGTCTTGAGAAGTTTGCAATAAATTTGCATCGTGGTGGGTCTTTAGGTCGTACTGGAGGGCAAAACATTTGATGCCAGTTACAAGTAAGATTTATACAAGTTTGATAGCAGAACAGGGTGTTAGAAATGGGGAAATTGACATACGTATGATATAAGAAAGCGTGAGGAGTTCAAATTGGAAACAATCTACTTAGTGCAAAGAAGGGCAGAAAGAAAGAGTATGTTGGGAATGACAATGGATATGGCAAAAGGGGTGTTGTTGGTGACGTCAATATTGATGCTAGTAAAGTGACATAACAAGGCATTAAAATCTAACAAAGGATTCCAAAGAAAGTGAGATCTCTTACAAAAAGAAGAAGGGTTGATTGTGGGGTTAGAGGACACAATGTAAGAAAGCGTGAGGGATTTAAATTGGAACAATCTACCTAGTGCAAAGAAGGGCAAAAGGAAAGAATATGCTGGCAATGACAATGGATATGGCAGAAGGGGTGTTGTTACTAAGGTCAATATTGGTGCCAGTAATGTGACATAACAAGGCATTCAAATCTAACAAAGGATTCCAAAGAAAGTGAGATCTCTTGCAAAAGGAAGAAGGGTTGATGGTGGGGTTAGAGGACACAATGTAAGAAAGTGTGAGGGATTTAAATTGGAACAATCTACCTAGTGCAAAGAAGGGCAGAAGGAAAGAATATGCTAGGAACGAAAATGGATATGGTAGAAGGGGTGTTGTTACTGAGGTCAATATTGGTGCCAGTAAAGTGACATAACAAGGCATTCAAATCTAACAAAGGATTCCAAAGAAAGTGGGATATCTTGCAGAAAGAAGAAGGCTTGATTGTGGGGGTTAGAAGACACAATACAAGGTCCTGCCAAAAAAGGCTTCAAGTTCTGACATAAGGACTGAAAAAAAAAGATATGAATGCCTTAAAAATCCAGCAAATGAAACTAGCTATACTTCATAATTTATGGTTGCAATTGAAGAAGCTGAGAGATTGGCAATTGAAATACCTAAGAGGGAGTAAATTAGGTCTTTGGCTAATTTTCAAAATCATTTCCCTTTTTCAAAAGTTGGTTTAAGATAAACTTCAAATATTTTTGGAACCTTGAAAGTAGACAAAGAAAGATAGAAGCACTTTAAGAATCACAATTAATGCCAACAACAACAAAAGAACAAGTAAAGAAAGAAGTACAAAGAACTCAATCAATTTATAGTGGTTCGATCTTTTCAAAATCTACATCTACTATCTTGAGCCCACACTAAAAGATTTTAACTAACTCAACTATGAAAATAGTTAATTAAGTACACAAGAGTTCCACCCAACAAGGGTTTTACTCCACAACCTCTTTTCAAGGCTCACCCAATCTAAAAGGATTTTATATCCTCAAGATAACCTTGAATAAAGAAGTAGATGAGAGAATAAGGAAAGAGATTACTAACAACTTGTTGGATAATTACAAATGCCAGCACCACTTCACCTTTTTGTCGACCAAATTTGGACCTATGTGACCGAATTGGTCGTCTGAATTTCACTAAAAAATTCAGTAGTCAAGACACAACTCAGATGTTTGAATTGGAGTCTAAAATTCTTCAAACTTTTTCAAATCATTTAAAATTGATCCTCAACAAGTTTGAAAACATTTTAAACTCAAAGGTATGTCATTTAAGAACTCTATAACTAAGCCATTTATCAAACAATTGGTTTTTCAAAATTAATCAAAACCTTTTAAAGCTCAAAAACAATTTAAAGAAAAGTTTTGTGCTTCCACATTTATTCCAAAGATTCCGAACACAAGAAATTTAGGGTTTACATGAAATGCCTATAAAGCAAATGCAAACCTACACTAAAGTGTCTTCAAATCTTTCAACCTTCTTGAATAAACTGAATATTCTTCAATCACTTGAGCTCATTTAAGTTGTTATTTGTATTATAGCTCCAAGGAGATGAGACCACTTAGCTTCTCAATCCAAAATATCCTATCACACAATTATCATATGAATTAGACCTCATCAATGTTAGTCATTAACTAGATTTGCCCTCAGGGCTTACAATTTGTCCTTTTTTTATGATGAAATATTTTGATGCAAAATATGATGGATTTGACAATTAAGCATAAAAAGCATTGATGTCATAAGTAGTTGACAAAGAAATCAGCACAATGACAATAAAATGGCTCATGAAGAGCTTATAACCCTACCAACCTCCATATGCCTCCTTCCTTCCAACTAGTAGAGGATATAGCATTTAAACATTTGAAAATATCTCTAAGAGATGTTTTAAAAGACAGAAAAATGGTTAAGAATGCTTTCCCTTATATTATGCTCATTTTTTAATAATTTTGGACTTGAAGTGTTGTAAGTTTGGATTTTGAAATTCCAAGTCCAAATTGCAAAATATACAAGATAATGACTGTAATTATTGAAAATAAGATTTCCTAAGGATTTTCAAACATGCTAGGAGAGATTGAGATAGTTTTGAGCAGTTTGGACAAGGTTAAAAACCTTTTTGGTAAGAAAATGTACATGCATCCGAATTTCATGTCAGAATTTTTGGTAAAATTTTCAAAAGGTGATTTTTTTATTTTCAAATGAACTTCATAAGTGCACAAACATCCTAGTAGCACTTAGTCAACCTTTACATAAAACTCAAACACAACCACATCAACTTAAGCAACAAATCAACCATTACTACAAAACCATTTTGCAATCAACCACAATAACCACAATCCAACTCTTCATAAATTCATCAACCACAGTTCATATATTTTGCAGTCATATATATCATGTATCTTGCACAAAACAACATATTTTTCATCAACTCTACACTTTCTCTCCCTTTTTTCATCAATTAAAGTTGGGGTACATAGAAATATGAAGTGTGATGATACATGGACTAGAAATCAATAAAAGATCACAAAGTACATAAGGTATGCTAAATACAAGATCATAAATTAAAAGGATAGTGAAATGAGAGTTAGGGTTGAGAAAGGCTAAGTCTTGGATTTTTGTTATGGTTTTCACTCCATATTTGTTGGTGGTGATGGCTATGTTACCTTTGAGCTCGATATGAAGAGGACCCTTGCTTGCTTGCTCATTCCCTGTATAGTTGGGCTTAGAAGTTGTGGACAAATGAGAGGATCTCCTTATGGCCTTCCTCTTGATCACATGTTTCTCTCTTCCTTGTCCAAAACGAGTGGTGGATGGAGTGGCAATCTTGCCTTGCTCAATTAAACTCCCTTACTTGCTAACTTCCTCTTGGACTCCCTTGTCTTCTCCATTCACTTGCTCTTGCTCATCATCCTTTAGTTCATTTTCTCATTTTTTTTTTTGCACACTATCATCCTCTTATTCATTTCTCCCACTTTCTCTAGCTACTAGTTCAAAATCATCCCGATCTTCATTTTTCTCTTGATCTTCTTCTTCATTCTTTTTCTCCTCATCTTCATCATTTTTCCTTTCATCTTCATGTTTTTTAGAGGTTCCTTTACCACTTGGAGAATTCCTCTTCAAGAGATCCTCAATATTCCTAACTATTTCCTCCAATACATCTAGCTTTCCAAGGACCATTTGAGGAAATACCTTGAAAAACTTGTACATTTTCTCCATTTCTTTGGTGTGGTTGTTGAGGGTTTCTTGGAAGACCTTGGCTACTACAACGACTACTCTAGTGATCCTCTCACTAACTAAATCATCATCTTTATTGGAGTATGATTGAGAAGTTGGTTCCTTTTCACACAATCCCTTTTTGGAGGAGGTTGCCCCCACTCACTTTGTGGCTCATGCCTTTTCTTTGTCGGTAATTATGTGGTTTGCAACTCTTCTTCATCTTCCTCTTCTTCTTCCTCCTCATCATCATCTTCAACGTCCCCACTCTCTTCTGGCTTGTCATTCTTCAAGGGCGTCTCATGTTTGGATCTCCATACACCATCATCATCTAAAGTTTGCTTCATTCTCTTGAGGGAGTCATTCGTGTAGATGCATCCACTCTTGATGGTTAGTATTATAGCTCCAAGGCAATGAGACCACTTAGCTTCTCAATTCAAAATATCCAATCACACAATCATCATATGAATTAGACCTCATCAATGTTTGTCATTAATCAAAACTACTAGAATTGCTCTTAGGGCTTACAACAATATCTACCATGCCACCTAACATGAATAGGTGCAGCAGATGTGGAGGATATGGTCACAACAGGAGGTCATGTCAAATGGCAAAAAATGAGAAATACTCATCCCTCATAGTCAAATCACTCAAGTTTTTGATGAGTTTGAACCTCATAATCTACTAATTTTTTTCTAATTATGTACAAATAGGCTTTTAATTAATTTAACTTGGATGATTTATAGGAAACTTCTGCTAACACAAGAATTGCTGCAACAGTTGATGAATCTGTAAGATTTCAATGGTAATTTTCTCTCTAACATAAATGATTTGGCAAATGAGAATAAAGCATGCTTCACACTATCTGACAGGGTTAGCTATTCCAACAAAGTAATGTGATTTAACTCCATAGAAGTATAGCAACTAGTGAATTACATCCTCTAAGTACAGTTACAAAAAGCAAAGGCTTTTTAGCAATTGCCACCAACCAGGACACAACGGGGCCACATTTAGCCTTTCAAAGCCTTTCAAAATGAATTTTGAATGTAAATATAGTAGCTTTTGGGTAGGAAACTATTGTATTATGTATCCTTTATGGACTATGATCTTGGGCATATATTAGACGATTTTTTGGCTATTCATTTTGGTGTGAAAAACCTCAGCTAACTATGCTTTCTAGACAATTGGTGTTGATTGTTCACTTTCTATAGGGAAAATACAAGTTACTTATAGTTATGAAGATTTAAACCTTGGCCTGCCGAATTCCTCCCTTTGTAGTTATGAAATGATTCTGCCATTTTGCTACAGTTCTAATTGAAATTTGCACAGTGCTTTAACTTTTGTGATGGAACAACTGTAGGTGAAAGGGAGGAGAAAGGAGCAGGAAAGGGATATAATGGTAGCTGGAGAAGAGAAGAAAAAGAAATGAGTGTGGTTAGGGTTAATTGAAAATGACAGCATGGTATTGTATGGAACATTATTCCCTTTATAAGTATAACACGTTAGGCATAAGTGCTATTTTTTCGCCAGACTTAGCTATGTATAGTGCCAAAATGACATAATTGGATTGGCGAAAATTGTTTAATGACATGAAATGATAAAAAAGAAAGTTGAATGGCACAACAAGCAGTAAGTCCTTTCTTTAGTAGCATTTATAACAAATTCCCTTTTTAATAATTTATTTCTCTTTAATTATCTGAGTATGTTAAACTTACCCTATGACGAACTCCTCCAAATTAATTGTTTCTATGCAACTCCCAAATAATTATTATGGAGATGTCAAACACTCTCACACTTACAATAACACATTTTATAAAAATAAAAAAATAACTTTGTTAAAGAGTTTCTATTTCAATCAATTATAATACTTACGTTCATTTCTTGCCCTTATACTTATTCTTTAAAATCTTTGAAACTAATAGAGTTTAATTCTTAATTTTTGCCTGTCGACTAATTTATTTTCTAACTTGAGAACTCTTTAGTGATTAATTTCTAATTATTAGTATATAACATTTATAGTTAATTATTATCCTTTGGAGCACTGGAGAAAATAGGAGCAATATTTGATACTTGTAATTATTAGAGGACATGTTGAGCCATTTTAAAGAAAAATCTCGTGGCTCCTTTTATAACAATAACAGATAGATATTTTAATTTTCTTTTTAATGCATTAAGTAGTAATATCATAATTCTTTTATGATTCATTTTTGTCACTCTGAATCTCAATCTCATTGTTTTTTTCTTTTTTATCTAGCAATGCATTCTCTAAACAATTATCTTTGATGTTCTATTTCCCGAAAATTTTTATATACTTGGAGTTTTTTCCCTCTTTTTTCTAGCAACTCATTATTCGTCCTCTTTTATATTTAGAGTTTTCATTCTAGTTACTCAATTATCTAGTTAATACTTTCAATTTTCTCATAACATAGTGCAACATTCAAGTAATAATTATAAAAAATTATAGGATATGCAAATATTGTAACTCTCCAAATTAAGTTTTATTTCCCTTTATATAACTTTCAAATAATTGTAATTAAATTAGAGTTTTAAGGATGGATTTAACAGTAATTTATTTGTGGTTAGTCTATTAAAATAATAGTAATTCATTTTATTAATGGCATTTTAGCCAATGTAGAAAACAAAGAACAACTAAAATAGATAAAATAGATAGATGCATAACATAGCTCAGTACACTCGATCCGCCTACTATGCTGACACCTATTTTTTTTAGCATGTGCGGATAACTTTTTTACCTTTAGATGAGCATCTTTTTTATTTGACAATTAAGGAGCATGAAGGGTATTTTAGGTATCCAAAATTTGTGAGATATTTAAAATTTAAAAAATTCATCATTACTCTCCTGATACTCATTATTTCTTCAACTACTATCACCAAATTTCTCCTCTTTTTCTTTCTCTTTTTCTCTCCTTTCTATCTTCTATCTTACTTTAGGCCTTCTTTAACGACTGCTTGCAAGTAAGGAAGACTTGGGATGTCGGATTCTTCTATAAGCCTTTTCGATCCCAGGACTAAATTGATTTCCTCTCTTTCTTGAACACTCTCGGGTCATTGATGAGCTCTGCCAATATGTATTGTAAGGCAACACTCGTCATCTCGGTGCTTGCCATGAAAAGTTGCTGTAGCAATTTCAACTAGAGTTAGGCACATGAATATGGAACATCTTGGATTCTGTTTAGCTCCGTTTCAATGTTTTTGTCTCTATAATTTTCTAAGAAAATATCCATCACATCTTTCTTCTCTTTTACGAGAATTTAATTCTTCTTCGTGTTCCGCTACTACTCTGTGAGTTTTTATTTCAGATATATAGTAACTTTAGCTTAGAAATCTTCATTAAAAATAAGATTTTTCTGAATATTTTGTGACTTTTTATAATAATTTTCATTGTTTTGAGTAATGACTCTAAAGATTAATTATGTATCACTTATCAAATATTTATTATGAAGTGAATAATTATTCACTTGTTGAATGCTCGTCGTGAAGTGAATAATTATTTTTTATTCATTGAACTAAGATTGAACTGATCAATAATTCAATAAAGAATGAATAATTATTCACTAAAGAGTGATTCATAACAGTGCAAATAATTATTCATTTAGAATAATTATTAACTTAAGAATGAATAATTATTCTGAAACTTTGTATGTGTTGAATTCCATGCGCCGATTACACTTTAGAAGTGAATAATTATTTCTTTAATAGTGAAAATTTATAAAGTAAATAATTATTTCTTTATTCGTTGAATTAAAATTGAACTGATCAATATTTCAATAAGGAGTGAATAATTATTCACCTAAGAGTGATTCATAGTAGAAATAAATAATTATTAACTCATAATTAATAACTAAAGAGTGAATAATTATTTAGAAACTTTCCACGTGTTGTATTCCATGCGTCGATTACTCTTCAGAAGTAAATAATTATCCTTTAACAGTGAAAATTTATGAAGTAAATAATTATTTATTTATTCATTGAAATATGATTGAACTGATCAACTATTCCATATGGAGTGAATAATTATTCACTTAAAGGTGATTTTTACAGAGCAAATAATTATTTACTTCGAATAAGTATTAATTTAAGAGTGAATAATTATTTCTATATTCATTGAATTGGGATTAAACTGATCAATAATTTAATAAGGAGTGAATAATTATTCACTTAGGAGTGATTCATAACAAAGTGAATAATTATTCGATTATTAATTTAATAGTAAATAATTTTTCTAAAACTTTGTACGTGTTGCATTCCATGTGCCAATTACTCTTCAGAAGTGAATAATTATACATTCATTCATTGAAGTAGGATTGAACTGATCAACTATTTAATGATGAGTGAATAATTATTGACTTAAAGATTATTCTTAACAGAGCGAATAATTATTCACTTCGAATAATTATTAACTTAAGGGTGAATAATTGTTTAGAAACTTTGAACGGGTTGCATTCAGAAGTGAATAATCATTCATTTAATGGTGAAATTTTATGAGGTGAATAATTATTTTTTTATCGTTAAATTAGGATTGAATTGATCAATTATTCAATAAGGAGTGAAAATTATCCAATTAAAGGTGAATAATTATTTAATAAAGATAAGTAGATTATTATTTCAAGTTTTTCATTTTGCAAAGTGAAAATTGTTTTAAGATTGATCCTTTAAAAATCAACTATAGATATATTCTTGAATTATTGTATACATTCTATACACGAGAAATGTCTTTTTCGAAAAGTTAAAAAGAAGAAGGGAAGAATTTAAGGTAATGATAAATTTAGTTAAAATTCGATCCAATTCCTTTTCATATCAAAAATAGGTGAAGATCGTAGGAGTTCAAAAGAGGAAACCAAAAGCAAGGGCAGCAAGAGAAGCAAAGAAGATGGATGACAAATATAGTGGAGTTGGAGAGGAGGCTAGGAGCGGGACCATCGGCTGTTGCGACATCTTTTATAGCGGAGACTGCCAATATCATGATCACCAATGCAACAAAAAACACCTTCATTGACTCCATCTCTAAGAATTTAATGTGAGCGTGTGAAAATAGGAAAAACAAAAGTGTTGATGTTTAGAGAATTGGAGAGGAAATGCAAAGACAGTGGAGGAAAGGAGTGGGTTACAGTTAATAATTATTAATGATAGAGTGAATAAGAGAAAAACACTAATTTTCAATTCATATGCAAGAAAAAACAAATAATTATTCATAGAAGATGGGCTAACCTCGATGGACAGCATTGTTAGAGAAAGTGGTGAAGAGAAACTAGATCTCTCAGAAACTTATCCCTTTATTATTTCTCTCCTACTTCTTCCAAGCACATAGTGAGTACATATTTATAGGCCTAAAAGAGAATTCCAGAACATGACTTTCAAACTAAACTCATGACTTATAGTAAATGAAATTTCATCTACCAAGACTGTGAACATAAACCAATACCTAGAACACATAAGCCAAGACTAGGAATATTGACCATCACTAATAACATCTATTGAGTATCAGAAAAACTATTTTCTAGAAAATTCAAATTAACTCTAACAAAACTCCCCCGCAATTTGAAATTTTTTGTGAAGTCCAAGTCTCTGCTTCAATCTTTGAAAGTCTTCAAACCTTAACGATTTTGTGAAAATGTCAGCCACTTGATAATAAGTGTTCACATGCTTCAGCTTTAACTCCTTGTTAGCAATGTGCTCCCTTATGAAATGATACCTTGTATCTATATGCTTACTTTGATCATGATTTACTGGATTCTTTGCAAGCTCTTGGACAGCCTTGTTGTCAATAAAGATTGAAGTAGCATCCTCTTGGGGCAGACCAATTTCAGCCAATAATCTTCTGAGCCATAATGCATGACAAGCACATGAAGTTGAATGCGTAACAAGTGGCTGCTTCTTTGAACTCCATAAGATAGGACAATCTCCCATAAAAAACTAAATCCAGTAGTGCTTCGTCTATCGTCAACATCCCCAGCAAAATCACTATCACAAAATCCCATTAACTTGAAATTACTAGAAGGAGAATAAAACAATCCAAACTCCATTGTGCCTTTCAAGTAACGAAGAATCCTCTTTGCAGCTTTCATGTGAGGAGAAGTAGGAGCTTCCATGAAGCGGCTTACCATTCCAACTGCATACAAAATATCAGGTCTTGTACATGTGATATATCTCAAGCTTCCAACAAGACTCTTGAATTGAGTAGGATCCACTTTCTTTCCATCATCATATTTTGATAGTTTCAAACCGCATTCCATGGATGTGTTAGCAGAATTGCAATCAAACATCTGGAACTTCTTTAATACTTTCTTCATGAAACCTTCCTGAGAAATGAATATGCCCTTTTCAGCTTGATTCACTTCAATGCCCAAATAATATGACATGAGCCCTATGTCAGTCATCTCAAATTCCATCGACATTGCTTTTTTTAAACTCCTCAAACAACTTTGAATTATTTCCTGTAAAAATGAGATCATCCACATAAAGGCAAACTAGTAAGACATCACCATTTCCATGTATTTTGATATAAAGAGCATACTCATTCATGCAACAAACAAATCCATTTTCTTTGAAATATTTGTCAATTCGGCTATTCCAAGCCCTTGGTGATTGCTTTAAACCATATAAGGCTTTCTTTAGTCTCAAAACCTTCCCATTACTACCTTTCACAACATAACCTGGTGGCTACTCCATGAACACTTCTTCTTCAAGACAACCATTGAGAAAGGCTGACTTCACGTCCATTTGATAAATTTTCCAATGCTTTTGTGCTGCAATAGATATGAGCAGTCGTATTGTTTCCATCTGAGACCAGTGCAAAGACCTCATCATAATCAATTCCATGTTTTTGCTTGTAACCTTTGGCAACAAGTCTTGCTTTGTACCTCTCCACCTCACCATTAGCATTCTTCTTTGCCTTGTATATCCATTTGACGCCGATGGCTTTATGACCCTTGGGAAGAGAGGTTAATTCCCAAGTGTTATTCTTCTCAATTGACTTGATCTCATCATCCATGGATTGGCTCCACCTTTGATCTTGCCTGGCTTCTTCAAAAGTCAACGGTTCACTGTCTACAAGAAAACAAAAAACTTCATTATCAACAAGTGAAACCTCATTAGTATTTGCATAGATATCACTTAAGCTTCTCATCCTTCTCGGCCTTTCACTTGAACTCTCCTCATCAGAAATTGGAGATGAAATCGGTGATGGAGAAGGTGTAACATTTTGTAATGGCATCATTGACTCCTATTTTTCTTCTTCAAAGTATGGGAAAAAATCATAATTACTTTCCTCTTGAGTTTCCCAATTCCAGGCAGCATTTTCATCAAATTCAACATCACAGCTTATCACCACTTTGCCACTTGTGGGGTTGTACAATTTGTAACCTTTGGAATGTAGATCATAGCCAAGAAAAATATTCTTGATACTACGATCATCAAGTTTGGAGCGCTGCTGTTGTGGCACTTGTACATAAGCAATGTTTCCAAAAACTCTTAAATGATGTACACTAGGTCGTCTCCCATGCCATGCTTCCTGTGGAGTTTGATCTTTGACATTCATTGTAGGAGAACGGTTGGATAAATAAAATGCACATGAAACAGCCTCGGCCCAAAATTCCTTAGGCATTTTTTTTTGCTTTCAGCATACACCTCGCCATGTTGAGAATACTTCTGTTCTTGCGCTCAACAACCCTATTTTGTTGAGGAGAGCCAGGTACCGTTAAAGGATGACGAATCACATGAGCAATGCAAAAATTATTAAATTCTGAATAGGTGAATTCCCCTCCTCTATCAGAACGCAAGACTTTAATCTGATATCCACTCTCCTTTTCTGCAAGTCTCTTAAAATTCTTGAAAGCAATAAAAGCTTCTGATTTTTGTTGAAGAAAAAACACCCAAGTTTTTCGAGTGAAGTCATCAATGAAGAGAACAAAATATTTCTTCTTACCAAATGAAAGTGGATCAAGCTAGAGAGGTTCAATTGCTCTTGACATGGCAGCTTTCGGGAAACACCTTTTTGTCTATTTTCCAAGAAGACAAGCCTCACATAGATGATTAGGATGATTAATATAAGGCATTCCTAGCACCAACTGTTTTTCTCCCATAGCCGTGAGAGCCTTAAAATTTAAATGACCAAACCTCATGTGCCATCGCCAAGATTCGTCTTGAGCATTAACTTTCAAACACTTTGCTTCAATAGTTTGAATGTTTAATTTAAACATTTTGTTTCTTGACATAGCCACTTTAGCCACCAAAATATTATTTTGATCTTTGAGCCAAAGACTTCTATTTTCCATGAGAATTTCATAATTATTTTCAAGAAGCTGGCCTAAACTCAAAATATTGCATTTCAATTTAAGCACATAATAAACATCAGTGATCAACTTATGACTCCCATCTTTAGAGGAGATGAGAATCGTACCTTTCCCTTCAATAGAAGTCTTTGAAGAATCTCCAAAAGAAACATTGCCAATCACTTTCTCATCAAGCTCAACAAAAACATCCTTGTTACTGCACATGTGATTACTTGCACCATTATCTAGGTACCAAATTTTGCTACAATGACCACTTTTATCCTCAAGTGTTAGAAGTAAAGTTGATTCCTCAACTTCTTGTTTTTCTTCAACAATGTTAGCCTTCTCTGCGACATGGTTAGCTTCACTGCATTCCCAAGAATAATGTCCCATTTTATGACAAGTGTAACATTCAATTTTTGACTTGTCATACCTTCTTTCATTTAAATTTGAGTAATGGCCACGTCCTCTTCCTCTTGATCTTCCACGTCCTCTTGTTATTGGTTGATTTCTCTCCTCATTGTTGAAGTTGTCTCCTTTGCCTCTTCCACCACGGCCAAAACCATGAGCTCTTCCTCGTCCACGACCCCTAAAGTGAGATCTTTCTCCACCTTGGTTCTTGGCAGTAACTTTCACTTTGAGAACTTGCTCAACCGGCTCCTCTTGCCTCCTTCTGATTTTTTCTTCATGGACCTGTAGAGATCCTTCCAATTCTTCAATAGTCATGGAGTCTAGATCTTTTGATTCTGCAATGACACATGCCACATAATCAAACTTTGGAATCAAAGACCGAAGAATTTTCTCCACGACACGAACATCTTCTACTTTGTCTCCATACCTTTTTAATTGATTCACTACTGCCTTCACCCTTGAACAATAATCTGAAACTGAGTCCGATTCCTTCATCTTCAAGGCTTCAAAATCACTCCTCAGTGATTGAAGTTTAATTTTCTTTACTTTATCAACACCTTGGAAAGACTTTGCCAAAATCTCCCAAGCTTCTTTTGCTGTTGTAGCATTGGCCACTTTTTCAAACATTGAATCATCCAAACACTGATGAATAAGAGTGAGGGCCTGTTGATCTTTCTTTCGAGCTTTTACGAGAACTTCCTTCTCATTTTGAGACAAAGCATCTTCATTTTCAGGCTTGTCAAAGCCTTTTTCCACCATGTCCCAAACATCTTGGGATCCAAGAAGAGCTTTCATTCGCAGACACCACTTTTCATAATTTTCTCTTGTGAGACGAGGGAATTGGAAGGAAGTAACTCCACCATTTGCCATGGCTGGCTCTGATACCACTTTGTTAGAGAAAAGTGGTGAAGAGAAACTAGATCTCTAAGAAACTTATCCCTTTATTATTTCTCTCCTACTTCTTCCAAGCACATAGTGAATACATATTTATAGGCCTAAAAGAGAATTCCAGAACATGACTTTCAAACTAGACTCATGACTTATAGTAAATGAAATTTCATCTACCAAGACTGTGAACATAAACCAATACCTAGAACACATAAGCCAAGACTAGGAATATTGACCATCACTAATAACAACTATTGAGTATCAGAAAAACTATTTTCTAGAAAATTCAAATTAACTCTAACAAGCATTTCAAAATGAAGGATTTCTTAAAATTTTACAGAATAGAGTTCAAGAAAAAGCAATTTGGGCTGGTGGAAGAATTGAGTAATGGAAGAGAGGAGAAATGTGAGAGTTGGTAAAAGCAAGAAAACAAGCACTAAGTGATTGATTGCATTTCTTGACAAAACATTTTTTGGACGGGACTTTAAAAAATTTTTTAGCATCAAAATATCTCTACTTTTTCATAACTATTGAATCAAAAGATTCTGATTAAATGACCGTGAAATATGTGCCGCACATGTTGAGAAAAATAATTGTAAGCATAGGAGCCAAATCGCAACACATTGACACTGAACTCTGTGCAGCTTAGTACAGCTGATCTCAGTGCATTTTTTCCCACTCCCCCTTTTCTCCTCTCTTCTCAAATTCACTTGCTTTTTCTTTTCTTTCTTTCTTTTCTAAAGTCGTGTGCTCCTCCTACTTCTCCTGTCTTGGAGCTATTTGATCGTTTCTTGGCTGATTGTTTATATGTTTCTGCATATGTGAAAGATTCATGGCGTCAAAATGAAATTAAAAGTTTTCTTGGCGATTTTTGTTTGAGATGTTTGGCGATTTTTAATGAGTTCTCTTGAATTCTGTGTTAATTCTTAATGTCTCTCAATGCTCAATGCCTAATTTTGAGATAAATTCCTCTGCTATCAGGTCTTAGCAAATTTTGAAGGTTTTAAAATTTCTTAAGGCATGTCTATATACATATATTATAGTAATATAACATTTCATTCTATGGCTCCTAAATTTCTTATACTAATTTTTTAGAATTTTTACTTTTTAATTAGTAAAAATGTCATGGATCTATTTAATTGGTTAATTTCAAATGCAAAATGTATTAAGGATAAATGGCATAAGAAACTCTAAGAAATTTCCCATTTTCCTTTTTTGGGAGGGTTTCAAGGGACAGGAGGGACTGATGGCGATGGACATATAGAACTTCTATTGCTATTACTTAAAAATCAAATCATTATATCATATAAACAAACATATAATATCAAAACATATGGTATGACAATTCTCTACCTTTTTATTTTCCTCTGATATTTTTCTAATGTTTTCTTAGTAAGAATATATTTTAACATTGTGTGTTGTGCATTGCATGTGCCTTATGCTAGTTTGTATTGACGGAAATAAAAAGAAAAAAAAGGAGACGGAAAGATAGAGTTTTTAGTGTTTGAATTAATTTTTATAATGGCAAAGATAGGAATGGGAGGGAAATTGAGGAATTAACTTTAATTTTAAAAGATCAGTCTCCTTTCTATCCAAGAACGAACCAAAATGGAAAGAAGGAGATCATCTTTAATAAATTTTTTTGAATTGCTTAAATTATCCTTATTTTAAGATACTTATTTTTTGCACAAAAATAAGGATAAACATGTAATGTTATGAAATTAATATAATTGTGAATATTCATTGTCTGATATAAAAGATATAATTTAATATCGAGATAGAGATACTCTATCCTTCCAGAAAAGATATGATAGAGTTCCATAATATCTTTAATTATTGATAAGATTTATCACTTGATTCATCTCTATCTCTTCTTGTTGATATGCACCATTGAACCCTATAAATAGGTTATAAATTGAATTGTTGAATTCATTCATATACTCTTAAAGAAGATTAATAAAGTTATTATATTATGTTTCTATTTTCCCTCTAAAAGTTTCACTCTATTATTTTTCATTACAGTTTCTTATTTGTTAATTCGATTTCATTGTGCCTACGACAACAACACACCAACAAATTTATAATACATTATCAACATGATAATCTACCCATGAATCTTTGATGTTTATAAGAAGGCAAGAAAGTACGAGACTCTGCCTCCAAATTTTTAAGCTTTATAATCAAGTAAGAAATGTGCATCTCTTGCTTAACTTTACATTTTCATAGCAAATCTCAAAATTTTGTTCTATGGCTTTTGATATTTTTGAAATAGACTATCTTTTATATGTATATGATGTTAAGATTCATTTAGATATATAGTAGATCTTGAAAATAGCATTTAAGAAATACTAAAGCATCAAAGTCACTTGATTAGCAAATTTTGAAGAAAATATACAATCATGAGAAAATTATTATTATATAAATACTAGTTATGATTTGTTACAAGTGTGACTATAAATATATCAATTAGTATACAAAATTTTATCACGTTTAAAATTTTTCCTCTATTAAAATTGTAAGGAAAGATGTGCTGGTGATATGATATAGAAAATATTTTTCTTTTTTCATACCCCGAACATACTCATATAGTAGCAATATTAAAAAGAGTATTATTCAAAAGTATTTTAAATTTATACCTTCTAAATTTTACAACAGAATTAAAATTCTTAAAATTAGAAAAACTTTTGAGATAGTGTATCTTTTATACTCTTAATAAATAATGAGAAAGAAAGTAAAAAAATAAAGTAAAAAAAGTAAGTAAAATAAATATATATAATAAATATATTTTTTATTTTATAAAATGACATATATTTTGGCCATCTACCTTCTTTTTAAAAATACATATTTCTAACGAAGGGAGTAGCTAATGAAGAGGTGACAATTGACAGGTGTCTTGGACTTTCTCCTACGTACCGGATGACTTTCATTTGATCGTACGCTTGAAAGTCTTGGTCTTTCTTGTGTGCTATAGTTATTGAATTCAAAATATAAAAATTTTTAAATGATTTTTTAAAATATTTAATTCATTTATTAAAAAATAATTAATTCATTAATTTTTATATTTGTCCCTAATCATTATATATTAATATTAATAAATATTTTCTCTTTTCAAAAAATATTAAAACTTATATTATTTTTCTAATGTTAAATTAAATGCATAACTCTACATCTTAATATTAAAAAATATAATGAATATTACTTTCTACGTTTTAAAATATAAGACCTGTTACTCATTTTTTCTCTTCTCAAAATATTTGACATTTTTTAAATTTTAATGATTGTTTTTTGAAGTTAACCTTACTATAAATATAATTCATTCATTTTATATTATATTAATAAAATTAATTAAAAATATATTGAAAAATACTCTTTGTTCTCTTATTTTTGAATTTATGTAAAAAGGATAAAAAAGTTTTATATTTTGAAACGAAAATAAAATTAATTAATATGAGTCAAAATTATTCTAATATTAATAAATAATATATAAAAAGAAATAATAAATAAAAATTATTAAATTAACTATATTAACTAACTTTTTAAATTCATATGAAAATAAAAGTGAATCTCTCATTGTAGAACGAGGAAATATATCATTTAAGCCGCAACTATAGTAGGCGGTCATAGGAACACTATACATATTCATCAATTACCGTACTTAGATAGCAAACAAGTAGGGACGGTAGTAGAGTAGATTTTTTGCTCGCAATGTCAGTGACTCAGTCGGCTTCTTCAACTGCTTCATGTTCTCTTCAAATGCTCTGATACTCTGCCGGCAAATGCGGATGACTTTCTTTGGTCATTCTCATGGCAGATGACTTTCGTCTTATCGTACTATAAAAGTCTACAACAACTCCAGAAGGAAAATTCACGTGTTTAGTCCTCAACTATTTATGCTTCTTTCGAAGAGTCTATAAAGTTTAATTTTCGCATCAATAATCTTTGCACAATTTATAGGTAACATAAAGAATCTCTACCATGACTTTCACACCAAAATTCGGCCAATTCTTGACATGAGTACTGCACATACACATGATCATGTAGACAAGATTTGTAAGCAATTTTGCCAACTTCCAAATGTTAACTTAAACAAGCTTCCAATCTTAAAAATAATTGCAAAATAACAGGAAAAAGAATATCTAGATGGAGGTGATATTCTTATTATTTTTTTAAAAATTTTAAATTTTAAATACGCATAAAATAAAAAAAAACTAGATTAAACCCCATTTTTCCCTCCTCTTGGCTCTCTCTTTTCTCCATTTGTTCACGACTCGCCTCCTTTCTCTTTTACAACTTTTTTTGTCTCTTCTCTTCCTCTCGACCTATACAACTTTTCCTTTTCGTTGTTCTACTCTTGATTTGTATCTATAGTTCTACTTTTTGTTCTATTTGATGATTCTTTTTTTCTTTTGGTTCTATCCTTTGTTCTAATTTTCTAGTTTTGAAACATTAGCTTTTTTTTTTGTTTTTTTCTCTTTAAATTACTGATGCTAATACAATTATCAAGGGTTTTACGTTGTTGATATGCTAAAGATTTGTGGTTATCAATTTTGTTGACTTTTGCTTTTGATTTTTAACTAGAATTTTAGCCTGTTTGACTTACTTTAAAGATTGTCCTGATTGGTTTAGATAAAGAAGCAAACTACTAGTCAATTCCATTTAGAAATCTCTTTTTGTCTATAGCTGAATTTTTTCATCTGTATTTGCTTTCGATTCTTGGCATCTAGTTACTATCAGTAACTGAATCTATCTAAATATCTAGGTCTTTGTAGCAAGGCTGAGCTGATAAGTGTATATCATTAGCATCATCCTCTATGATTATGATCACTATTTATCAAAGTAATTCATGATCCGATTATGCGAGTTATTCCGCTGTTGTAAGTTGTTTGTGGTTTGTAGTTATATTAATATACTTGATGGTATTAATAATCAATTATGGTAGTTACAAATATTTAATAGATCAGTATTAATGGGCCATGCTTGTGTTTCTTGAATTATAGAATAGAATTTTGTTAGACAGATCTCGTAATTTTGGCAGATCTCGTGATTCTGGAACGGAAATAATACCATCAGATATATTAATTTATTTGGATATATTAATTTATTGTAAGTCTAGATCAGAATTAATTCTGGATATATTAATTGTGGTTTAGTCATTTTGTGAATGTCGTTTAGAAATTTTCTACTAATCTTTATTTCCTATTCACTTTTAGTTAATTAAGATTAAAATATATAAGTTTTGATATATTGTTTATTTTATTGTATAGGAAGTTTTATTCAAGAATCATGACGAACATGATTGATTTGAGTCTGAGAAGGATGTTACTAGTATTATCTACTAGTGACTACACAAATAGAACAATTAGACATGTTAATGGTTATCTTTTTTATAATTTATATGATTATGATACAATATCATCAGCGATTTTGTTTAAAATCTACATATTCTAGTAGAGGCTATGATTGATCCTGATATCTTTATAGATTAATATATCCAAGTGATGTAACTTGTTTTGAGGGATTACGTATGGATCAATGCACTTTTAGGAAATTATACATTATGCTTAGAACAATTGGTCAATTGAGAGATTCAAGAAATGTAAGCATTGATAAACAAGTAGAGATGTTCTTATACATACTTTGCCATCTCAAAAATCGTACTATCAAAACTAATTTTTTGAAATCAAGAGAAACAGTTAGTAGATATTTCAATAAAGTATTGAAAGTTGTTCTTAGATAGCAGGAGTATTGCTTAAACCACCTGAACTTGTTCCTAAAAATTCTACCGATGAAAAATGGAAGTGGTTAAAGATAATGTGGACTATTAACTTTTTCGAGTTAATTTAAACTTTGTAATCACTTATTTATTATAAATGATATTGTAGAATTGCTTGGGAGCATTATATGGTACTTACATTGACACATTTGTACTTGAAGTTAATAAACCTAGATATCCAAATAGAAAGGGTGATATTCCTACTAATGTACTTGGAGTTTGTTCCCAAGATATGCAATTTATATATGTGCTACTAGGGTAGGAAGATTCAAGAACAGATGGGAGAGTACTTTGAGATGCCATAAGCAGACAAAATGGTTTGAAAGTTTATGATGGTAAACATTATGTTAGAAATATAATAAAACTAATAATACTTTTACCTAGATGTCTTTCTAAAATATTCTTAAAACTGATTTCCTTTTTTATTATGTAGGATATTATTATCTAGTGGATGTAGGATATACAAATGGAAAAGGATTTCTAGCAACATTTAGAGGTCAAAGATAGCATCTTAATGAATGGAGGATGGAACACCAACCAACTACTCCTGCTGAATTTTTCAACATGAAGCATTCTTTAGCTAGAAATGTAATTGAAAGATGTTATGGACTGCTAAAGATACATTGGGCTATTCTTAGAAGTCCACCTTGGTATCCAATCAAAACTTAGAATAGAATTATTACGGCTTGTTGTCTTCTTCACAACCACATAAGAAGAGAAATGCCTGTAGATCCATTAGAATCTGAATTAGAAGATGAAGATAATAAAGATGCTGAGTTAGAAGGCAAAGAGATTACTATTGTTGAAACATCCCAAGAATGGACTATTTGGAGACAAAATTTAGCTAATGAAATGTTTAATGAATGGATGCAAAGTAGGCATGTCTAGTAAATAATAAATGATGAATTTTTACTTGAATAAGTTATGCAAATGATATTACTTCATTATTTTTATAGTTTACTTCAATTGTTATAAATGTACATCATATAATTTTTATTTTGAATCTTGTATTTATCCTAATTTTTCATAATTTTACTTTTTATAGATATGGCTACTTGATCTCGTGGAGGTAGAGGAAGTAACCGTGTGTGGACTACCGATGAATATTCAAAACTTATCGAGACTTTACTTGAACTAAAAGAAAAAGGGACATTTAATGGTGAAAATGTAATGGATTCAAAAAAAGTCTATAAAAAGAAATAGAAAAAAATGCTTCAGGAGAAGCTATCGAGACATGATTTAAGAGAAAAGCAACACTCTGAATCTCGATGCAAGTTGCTCAAGAAGTAATACCATGCTGTTTATGATGTGCGAGACATTGAAGAAAGAGTTTTTGGTTGGGATGATGAAAAAAATGTGTAATAGCAACAGCAGGTGTATGGGATGAATACTTGAAGGTAAACTATTTTAAATTTCTCTTTTTCAACATGTATATAGTTTTTGAGATTTATGTAGAACTTATATAAATCTTTATGTTTCATAAACTTGCAGAGTCATCCAGATTGTTCCTTTATGAGTAACAAACCTTTTCGCTATTATGATCAGTTGACTATCATTTAGGGAATTGATAGAGCTACGGATAAAGAAGTCAAAGCACCAGGAGATGTATATGAAGATTTAGAAAGGGAAGAAAATCTAAATGAAGATGATTTGGAGGCATCTATTGAAGAAAATATTAACCTTACAAATAATGAAGAATCAACTGTTATTCATGCTTGAGGAAGAGATAAAGAAATTCCAAAAAGAGAAAAAGAAGAAGAAGCACTGATAGATTGATTTTGGGTTGGAGCGCATGGCAAACATGCTTACTAGTCACTTTAAAGAAAATGTAGATCAATTGTCTGAAATGGCCAAAACTATTGCAGCTCCTAATCAACAAAAACTTCAGAATAGACAAAAGCTCAATGATGATATTCGAAGATTGAAGGTTTATCATTCTCAGAAAGACACAAAGTCGGGATGATACTTGTCAAGGATGCAGATTTGTTGGATTATTTTTTCACTATTGAAGACTTTGAAAAAGAGCAATTTTCGAAAGAACTTCTTAAGAAAAAGTTATATTTTTAAATGTTTCCTAGCAAGTACAAATTTTCTCTATATTAGTTTCAAACATTGAAATGATAGTGTTGATTATAATATGTGATCATACTATAAGACACATTGTTTTTTATTAAAATTTATTTAATTATTAGTGACTAGTTTTTTGAACTATAGTAATTTATGCTGATATGGACTATAGTTTAGCTATACAACAAGCATCTCAATAACCGTTGCACCTCTGTGAAGGTCGTGACCAAGACTACCATGACCCAAAGATATTCTTAAAACCCTTTACAAAGCTATTATTATATCCATGGGCTCACCAAGAGTTGGGATAAGAGCCTCAACACCAGTAGATTCATGAAGTTACTGACCATATATAAAATATGCTATAAAATCCAACACACTAGAGGTTTTCAAAATTGAAAATGATAATTAATATTTATAATGTGGTTGACTAATTATATCTTTATGTTATATATACCTAGGGTACTTTTGGCATATTGATAAAAATATAAATTTCTTATTCGGTTAGATTTTATTGAACCAAATATTTTAAAATAATTTTTATTATTTTCCTACTTTACATTCCGAACAGGATAAAAGAATCTTTGTAGATTTATATGTCGTGGATTTAGATTCCAAATAATCATATTCCGAGTGCAATTTTCCTTTCCTGCCAATCAAATGAAGCCAAAGAGTATTTTATGAGAAGTCTTCTTGTTTTTTATAATTAAGATATTTCATTCATATATATAAGAATAAAAGAGATTACCAAATGTGTTAAAAACTCACCGGACCCTATCCCTAATGCTACATCGCATTATGAGGGGTCTTCATGGAATTGTTGCCATATCCATTATGTTAGCCCTAATGGCAAATCATGTAGTATTTGATTAGTTTTGATAAATAACAAACATTGATATGGACTAATTCATATGCTATTTGTGAGATAGGATTTTTGGATTAAGAAGCAAAGAGTTATCATTGCCTTTAAGCTAAAAGTGCTAAGGACAACTCTAATATGCTCAAGGATCAAGAATGTAGAGCATGTCCTATGGATAGAAGGATTTGCAGACTCTAGTGCATGTTTACACTTGCTAAATAGGTATATTCTTTTAAACGCTACACTTCTTGTTTTTTGGAATCGATTGAATGCATAAGAAAGCAAAAAACTTGTTTTTGAATCTTAAATGGTTTTGAGTAAACTTTTAATGATCAAGTACTTTGGTAACGGTTTTTTAGTTTAAAAGATTTTATATGACTTATCTTTTGATACAAAATGATATCAAACTTATTGAGGTTGATTTTCAAATGTTTTGACAAAGTTTGATTAGTTCGGACGCAAGTTCGGACGTCCAAACTGTGAACATGGTTACTTTTTTTCCAGAGAAATTCGGACGAAAGTTCGGACATAGGAGGCAAAGTTTGGACATCTGAACTTTCCCAGACAACATGTCACAGTGATGTTCGGATGAAAGTTTGGACGCAGAGGATCAAGTTTGGAAGTCCAAACTCCTTAGAAACTAGCCGTTACTAGTCGTTTTATGGTTGTTAGAACTAATTTTAAAATATATAAAAGCCATAAACTCCAGATTTTTTATAAGAATTGAACACTTGAGAAATCTTAACATTCCAAAATCATTTGAAATCCTTAGAGCTCTCTTTTGTCTTGTGCTTTCAATTGATCATTCAAGATTCTAAAGACAACAAGGTGAAGTGGTGCTAACTTGTGTAATCATCTACCAAGAAGTGGTAATATCTCATCCAATCTCTTTTTAATTTTGTTATCTACTAGCTCAATACAATGTTATCTTGTAACATAAAATCTTTTTGGTAAGGGTGATCCTTGAGGTGTTGATTGAAGGTTGTTTTTAGATATAAAATCCTAGTGGTATGGTGAACCTTGTTAGTAGCATTACAATAGAGGTTGTTGGTATAAAATCCTTGTAGGGTGAGCCTCTTGTGTAATTGTTTTGAATTTGAGCATATAGTGGATTTCTTAAAATCCTTGAGTGTGAACTCAAGGTAGTGGATGTAGATCTGAAAGAAGATCGAACCACTATAAATTGCTTGTGTTCTTTTCTCTTCATTGTGTATTGCTTTGTCATTGTGTTTATCACATTTACATTGTAGCAATCAAATATAAACTTTCCAAATCAAGTTTATAAAAAAAAAAGGTTTCGAAAATTAGCCAAAGACCTAATTCACCCCCTCTTAGGTCTTTCGCATTCAATACAAATGCTGCTTCACGTTCACTATTTCCTTCTTTAATTGGGCACTATTAGAATACCCAAAGAGGAAGTGATGCTAGTCCCAATTCTCTCATTAGCAGGACGCCACTAAAGAAACCGATATTTTTTTCTCTTTTTCAATTTTTATCATGAATACAAAAGAAAGATTTATACATTGTAAATCATTATACTTTTTATGTTTCAAAATATAAGATCTTTTGACATAATTTGTATATATTAATAAAAAAATATTTTTGTTATTATATCTTTAATTGATTTAATTTATTATCACTAATATGAGAGTGAGTGAGAGAATTATATTTGTAGGTAGATGTAATTTTAGGAAAAAAATCTTAAAAATTTGTAAACAGCTAAATATTTTGAGAATGAAAAAGAAAGCTAAAAATTTTATAGAATGAAAAAGAGGGCTAGGTTACTATTCATTATAAACAATTAGGTATTTGCGGATTGGGTATAAATTTTTCATTTAATATCCCACTTCCCCCTCTTACAAACAATTCACTTTTGCTAAATTTAAAACAGAAAATTTTAAACTCAAAGTATATCCAGTTACACCCTTAATATATATAGCAATATTATTATTCTTTGATAATTCCTAAAAGTTTGAAGTTAATATCTATAAAGTTAACAAAATAAAAATGCAGACTTCAAAGTTAACGGTCAAAAAAGAATCCTTTAAAAAAGAATAAAGATTGCACCAATTTTAAATCACTAAATATATTGTACGTGGACTTTCATTGAGAATATTATGTAAACTTTAGATGCTTTTCTTGGATTTTAATATTGATTTATTTTCTTTTAAATGTATGCTATGAAATTTGAAGAATATTGGATTGCAAAAATTTTGTAGCATGATATACTTTCTTGTACAGGGCAATTTTGGAACCATCAAAATCATGATGATGAAATTTTGATAAAATTTTAACAGATATTATAGCCTTAGATACTTAAATGACTTCAAACTTTTGTAAATCTCATCTTGCCAATTCTCAACAATTGCAAAATTTCTTATTCTATTTATTTGCTATTAGCTTCCTTTCTTGTAAAAAATTTCATTTATGTATATAGTCATTAACTCCCTTTTTGAAAAGCAAAAAATTGAATTTTCTAATTGAATATGTCCTTATATAAAGTATCTTAATTAACTTAGTAATCTCTTTTTACTTTTCAACTACTACTAATCTTTACTTCTTCTCTCTAGCTCTGTCCCTTCTCTTCTCGACACGAGCTTATGTCCCCAATTGTCTTCCTCAACCAAGATCAACTTCATGTTTCGGTTGGAGTTTCAATCTTGGTTAATGCACTGTTATTTTGTTGTAATTTCTTTTATTATTTTTACACCTTATTTTGTCTATAAACTATATTAATTCTTATTCTTAGAATTAACTTTTTGTTTAGCCAAGACTCATGAGCATAGTTCCTCTCACATCTTCTCAAATAGGAGTTTACTTCTTTTTTAATTAGATATACTGTTACCCAAATTAGATCTGTGTCCTTTTTCAATTTTCCATCTATATCTTAGGCAATTTTAAAGACTTCTAATACGCCCAAAATAATTTAGATTGTTACCTGTTACATATCAAAGTGATACTCAATCATTCTTAATGATGAAGTTTAAAGATGGTTCGAACGACACCGAGAGAGAGAGAGAGAGAGAGAGAGAGAGAGAGAGAGTCAACTTTGTACTTGTTTGCATTCTATTTAGTGCACTTTATACTTGTTTACATTATATTTACTATGCTGACAAGATAACACTTGTATTTAATGTATCATGACTGAACTTTGTCAACCACAACACCTTTTCTCTGTGAGGTGATGGAACACAAACATATCAAGTGCCTTCATCCTTTATTGAAGAATCAGAATTAAGCACTTGAACAGAAATAGCACACTTTAACACGTGAACAACATAATAAGAAGATAAAGTGTGATGCTGAACTTTTTCAAGATGAAACATTTATATCACGAGTTTTATGAATAACTCTCTCTCGAATTTGCTTGAGTGCCTTGAGAATTCTCTCGTTTATTCCTCAAGAGTATTTCTAGGAGAGTTGATTTGTCTTGCCTTGAGTGTCAAAAATATAGAGAAGACAGAGAATCATGAGTTTTTTTTCTTCCAAGATTGATATTCTTGAAATATAGTAAGAAATCCCTAAATATTGGGATATCAATTTCCTTGGTACTTGGAGTTGATATATTGTTGTGAGATCCACCATGTCTTCTAAATATGATCTTCAAGGGATACCAAATATCTTGTCTATGCCATAATGGAGTTTTATTTAAATAATGACAACTTCTTAATCAACTCCTTAATGACGTAGAAGTCTTTTTGACAAATAATATTACATCAATTCTTTTTTGCCAAGAAAATACCGTAACAATCTCTTCCTTTGGCATTGGTTGGTGCAAAACTTCCATATCTTGTGAAACTTTCAAAATCGTGTGCTTTATACAAATATGGCAGCTAAAGTAGTTTGAGCACACATATACAGACTCATAGCATTATATTGAATTAGACTTGTGCATCAATAGTTCAACAAGAATAATAGAACAAGAATTCCACAAAGACATATTGCAAAAATATGGTTGTTACAATCATCCAAATATAGCCACATTAATAAGACTATTAAGCAAGGTAAATAGCAAAGCAAGTAAAATAGTTTAGCAAATAAAATTATAGTAGTATCCAACATAAATAATTTTGATTGAAATCCAAAAGATCAGGCTTGACAAAATTGCAAAAAAATCCCCCTTGCTTCATGCTTCTCCCTCTTAATCTTGTGCATCCAAACTTCCCCGTTATCAAACTTCTTCTGTGAAACCCCCAACCCCTCTGCTAGGTTCCACTACAGTTGAGTAAGGTATCAGTGTGCCTCTCAGCACTAGAAAATGCAAGTTCGAAGCGTGCCCAAAGAAGAAATAAGGGATAAACATATATAAAATAATACAACCAAAGAAAATAATAGCAGAAGTTTTATACATATTTATAGGTAGATCCTTTATCTACAATCAACTATAATGCACTATAATACATACTTCTCTCTCTAGCTACGAGAAAGTACAAAAGATACAAAACTTCAAAACAGCACACATACTAAATACATAGATAAAGTTCTCCCACGAGCTAAGCTAATGTCAAGGTTAACAGGACAATCATAGCTCGATCGCTTGGTTCAATCCATCTGAAATAAGTATTAAACATGTGTGAGCTAGAAAGTTCATTGAGTTTACGTGTGTGCCTATGATTTCAAAATTGTATGGGTAAATGCACATGCATGGTAGTGTTCAAAATTCATCAAATGCAAATAAGTATTTTTTTTTCACAAAAATGCACAAAACTGATAATGGAGTTTGAGCATAGCCAGAAACTCTGAGTAAATCAGGGACACATCAGCGTAGCTCCTCAACCTAAATTTTTCAAACATGAAAAGTAATCAAATATTAGTTCAATAGTAAATCTACCGGAACCAATAACGGGGTCATCAAGAGTCAAATTCCAACATCCCATAGTCAAAAATAGCCACACACTAGAGCATGTGTTGGAGTGACTCTGACATGGGAGGAACTAGTAGCAACTCTTGTTGATTTGCGCTTGGGGAATGCACTTATTGGACTTGGAGAAACTGGTAGAGAATTCTTAGACTTTGTCTTTGTTAAGGGTTGCTTGAAAGTCTTGATATTATTAACAATGATATCCTTGCTAAAAGTCTAAAGACCTCAACAGGAAGAGAGGTAATAAGTAAGAACACAGGAGAAAGAAAGACTTGTCATACTCACAGTGCTAATTCTTACTAATTTACTAATAGAGGAAAATATAACAAATCCTATGTTAAACTTTTGCTCAGTTCCAATTAGATATATTAGCACTACTCTATCTTTCAACACAATAGAGATGTTAACAGAAGTCATCCAATTTGTGCAAGACAATTTGTAGAAAGCTAAATACTTTAACGTCAAGGAAGAGAATTTTAACTGATTCTCATCAAGCTATTGTTAAGCTGCGTCTCCTGTCAACTCCTTATAGACTGTTGCCATGTCAAAGTCACCATCAATATCACTCCCTTCAATTTTAGGATAGTGATTTGTCCCACATACTCCAGTCAACAATTCAATTTTAGAAATAACCTTACTTCTACTATAAACTGCATGATAACATGAGTTCTCTGGGTCATCAACACCTTGTCAAGGTTGGCATACAACTTATGCACCATGTTAAGCTTGTAGGATTAAGCTAAGGTGGTAGCGTCATAGAATTTCACCCTATTCAACAAATCAACCAATCCTAGTTGTTCAAATTTGGTTTCATCGATGATTTTTGAGCTAACACAATCTCAGCGAAACATTCTTCTGTTGTAGTTTGCTATCATAGTTAAATAATAGTACATCAGAGACATCTCTAGCTTGAATCTTTCCACTTACCACATTTTCTTTTTTCACTCTACTCCTTAATCCCTGTATAGTAGGTTCTCTAACTTTTCGTTTACTTTTTTTCTTCTATGTCATACTTTTTGTTTTTACTTCAACATCAATTTTGTCATTACTTGAACAACATCAACATGGGTAGGTTTTGCAAGAGGACTAGATTGCTCTACATATTGCATTTCAGTTTGTTCTTGATTAGTGTACTCTATGGGATAAATCAATAGGAGCAACTTCATTCACTGACATTTCATCAAAAAAGACTCCAGTTTCAATAGAGGATATTTCTCTATTCTATGTTCAACAGATGTATCAAAATTACTTCAGGATCAATAGATTGTGTAGGTATGTCAGAAGAATTTATAGGCTCATCATATATCTCTACTCCTTTATTCAAATTCTCAATTTCAACAAATTCATCAGACATGTCAATATCTTGATTAACAAGCCTGGGTTCAACATATTCAACTTGTATAGATTTCATATTAGATTAAACAATAAATAAATTTATAGATACAAAGGCCCTAAAGTAATAATCAGACAAAAATACAACATAGCCAAGAGGTTCCTCATAAATTTCACTAGTGGGCATAATGGTGCTAGTGTAATTGAAATAACAGATAATAGTAAAACTAGAAATGCCTCCTTCATATGGCAAAATCTATTTGTATTCTTCAACACTTGACACAAAAAGAAGATTTGAAATGTTACTAGAAATTTGCACCTCTGTCATAGAAACCTTAGTAACTTCTGTTGGGTATCGATATCTTCTTTACGCTGCTCCAATCTGACAGGTTCCATAAGACTTGATTTTTCACAAGTAAAATGTTACATATGAAGTTTTGTAGAGTGTTTCTGTGAGCCTAAAGAAGATGAGAAAACAAAGAGAGAGAAAACGGTCTTGTGGTTGAAATAATTATCAAAGCTAAATCCCTCAACAACACAACTGCATTTTGTGGTTCCCAAAACCGTTTCATAACTTTTTCTGATGAGTTGTCAAACTCTCGCATATTTTTGTAATTTTGTAATTTTTTGAAAAGAAATAAATTTAGAAATTTGAAGTGCATAGTTACAATACAAATACATTAACTCTTTTTACAATTTGCATAACTCTAGTGCACTTCTCAATTCCTCAAATCTTGAAGCATCAAGTGGTTTTGTCAAGATATCTGCCAACTGGTTTTGTGTTGCAGTATATTCAATGATAACAACCTTTTATTCAATAAACTCCCTTACGAATTGATGTTGTATGTCAATGTGCTTTGTTTGGTTGTGTTGAACAGGATTCTTTGAAATATCTATTGCACTTTTGTTGTCACAATACAACACTAGCTCCTTTTCTATCAACCCATAGTCGTTTAGCATTTGTTTCATCCACAACAAATGAGGACAATAGCTTGCTGCTGCAATATATTTTGCTTTTATTTTTTACAGAGAAATAGAATTGTAATTCTTGCCATACCATGGCACAAGATTATTGCGAAGATAAAAATGACCTCCAAAGGTACTTTTTGTATCATCATTATTCTCAACCCAATTAGCATTACTATAGCCAATAAGATGAGTGTTTGAATGCTTGTTGAAGTAGATTCCATACTTCTTTTATGTGATTGACATATTATAAGGTGTTTGAAAGACTTCAAATGTGACTCTTTTGGCACTGATTGATATCTTGTGCATACTCCAATACTATAAGATATGCCTAGTCTACTAGCTATCAAGTGCAACAAGCCTCCAATAATGTTCCTGTACATATGTTGATCAACAGATTGACTCTTGTCATCCTTGTCAACTTTTAATTTATAACAATGGGAGTTCTAACAAGCTTTGAATCTTTCATGTTGAGCTTCTTAACCAAGTTTAATGCATACTTGGTTTGTGAGATAAAGATACCATCTTTTAATTGCTTAACCTGTAGATCATATTTCATAGGTTGTCTTAGTAGTGTAAGGCCTTAGATACTTCCTATTGATGATATATGTTGTAGTGTTAATAGCTTCTGCCCATCATCTTTGAGATATCTCCTTAGAATTCAACATTACCCTTGTCATTTCTTGAATGGTTCTATTCTTCCTGCCAACCATACTGCATTGTTGAGGTGTCTTAGGTTTAGAGAACTCATGTTAAATACCATAAACAACACATAATTTGTTAAATTGTTGGTTGTCAAACTTCTTAGCATGATCACTTCGAAATGCATCAAAGGATTGTGATTTTAGTCCCAAAAATTCAATCCAAGTGTATCTGGAGAAGTCATCAACACAAACCAATACATATCTTTTGCCTCCGACACTTTCATTTTGTGTAGTACTAAAAAGATCCATGTGCATGAGCTCAAATACTTTGAAAGTGTTGATTTTTGTTATTTCCTTACGAGAGGACTTTCTCTGCTTTCCAATTTGACGTGAGCTACTAATCCTCTTAGTGATTTTAGCAAGCTTGGGTAAGCCTTTTACAACTTTTGCTGGATACAAATTTTTCAACAGTCTAAGATTTATATGTCCCAACTTTTGATGCTATAGATCAACCTCATCATTATACGCAGCCATGCATTGTTGAACATTTGATTTTAGCAGATTGTAGCAATTGTTTGATGTTCTAGCATTAGTAAGAACTGTTTGATTGGAATTATCCATAACAAAACACTTGTTTTTGTTAAAGTTAACGTGCAAATTATCATCGCATAGTTGGCTTGTACTTATCAGATTAGCTTAAATTCCTTTAACAAATGTAACATCTTTAAGTGCTAGTATACCTTTGATATTTACAGTTCCAATGCCAACTACCTTAGTTTTAGAGCTACCTAACATTACTTCCTTCACAAGCTATGTAATTCAACAGGACACCCTTTTGGCCAATCATATGTCGAGAATAGCCACTATCAAGGTACCATACATCATTCATGCTTGCCATAAATGATACATGTTCAACATATTTATTAAGTTTTGCCTTTTTGAACCAAATTATCTTTTATTTGGTTGTTTGACTGCCCTTGTTAAACTCAGCTTTCATAACTTTACACCCTAGTTGTAAATCATTGATGAGTTTCAATAATAGTCACAAATAATAGGTGATTTTTTGGATTTTTGATGAACTTCCTTTTGTCTGCAAAAATCAACTTTCTTTTTGGTACAATCCTGCTTGTTGAAACATTGCTACTGTTGTTGTAACCCAAGTTTGTCAAATCTCCAGATGGTTTGCCAATGGACCGAATTTCATCAAGCTTCGTCTTCCCTGTAATCAACCTTTTGATGTAGCATTCGATTTTAAAAAGTTTTTTATTGCTTATCTGCTATGACTCTTCATCGTGTTGTACCTACTGTTGAATTTGCTTATACTTCTATTGAAGTTATATGTTTAGTTGTTGAACTTTTGATTCTCCTTCAGTCCTGTTCACCTTGAAAATTTCAAGTCATTTTGTGCACATTAGCTCATACTCACTTCTCAATTTTTCATAGGAAACTTCATCATCATCCGTTTATAAATCTTTATCATCTGTTTCACTATTTAAAACTACATGTCGGAACTTGAATGAAAGGTGAAAAATTTGCTAACATGATTTGCTTAATCATCATCATTGTTACTGCTTGTAGACTCTTTGTCATCATCAGACCATGTAGTGTTATATAACTTGTTCTTCAAATTGTTTGTACAGTCATTTTAAGTGTGACCAACTCCTTTAGGAGGTTCTTTTGGATGGGAGAATTGAACGTTGAAGGTCACTTGCTGGAGGATGATTTATCTATTATGTAAATAAATTCAAACGGTATACTTTTTTATAATTTATAGATTATGTAATTTATAAGCAAATGTACAACTTCATTGCCATTTGTTGACTCCACCAGTTTGCACTTGTTAAAGATGAAACGTGAACTAACAAATATAAAAAATAAAATTCCATTAAAAGCTACAAACAGTTCATGATAACACACAAGAATACAATGGTATAGGATATGAAAAAATAAATATGAGACACAGGTAAAAGAAGTGTCACTGAGTCGACGGCTACTCGTTGGAGCTGCAAGAGTCCTAGTCCTTTCACAAGCAATCTCACGCACCTCAAGTATGAGAAGGTCTGGGGTCATCTGCGATGGGACATCCTCAATCTAAAGTAAACAATGTACCATGTCAAACCTCTACAAAAATAAAATATAAAAATTGTTAGAACTATGATGTCTTTTGATAATTAAAAAGAAGACTTAATGAGTTATAAGCATCCCCGTATCTGTGAGAGGTGCTTGGCTAGGGCAGGCTATGTGTTTCAAAAGTTGGTTTGGATTATGGATATGTGGATGCATGCCACTGCAAGTATCAAGCTATGTAATTTGGCACACACGCACGATGGTTGTATGTCAATTGCCCCAATAGTTGTGCCCTAGTGATATACGAGTTCGATTGGATTCAATACTAAACTAGACTTACGTACCTTGTGATATTCTTCTTCTTGTTACGTAGTCTGATGTCCTGACGATATAGAATAGGGGAGTTGGGGACGCACTGCACACAACCAAATTGCCGGATTACCTAATTTGGCATATAGGGTTTAACGATGTCGCATTAACATAGACAATCTTGGAATGCGAAGATCCCTGTTGCGATGCGATGCAGAAAACCTCATCCAGGTCCATTATGTGATACCCCCAACCCCTCCGCACTGATGTGAGGTACCAGCGTGCCTTTCAACACTGATGTGTGCAAATACGAATCGCGTTCGGAGAAAAATGAAGGAAAAAAGTATACATATTGAAATACCTAAGAGGGAGGTGAATTAAGTATTTGGCTAATTTTTGCAAACTTAAGCCTTTTACGCGTTTAGATCAAGAACAGATTATGTAAGCTAATTAGAGACAATTTATAGCAAAGCAATAAAAAGGCAATAGCAAAGAACTCAAACAATTTATAGTGGTTCGATCCTCAAGATCTACGTCCACTACCTTAAGCTCACACTTAAGGATTTCAAACAACCTACTATTTGCTTAGGTTTACAAATTACAAGAGAGGCTCACCAAATACAATGGTTTTATATCTCAAACAACCTTGAATCACACTTTCAAGGATCACCCTTATCTAAAGGATTTTATGTTATCAAGATAACCTTGCTAGAGCTAGTAAAACAACACAATATGATAAATAAATGAGAGTGTGTAGATGTTACCACTTGATGGTTGATATTACACAAAGTTGAACCTTCACACTTTGATGCCTTTTGAATAATCAATTGAATGCACAAGATAAGAGAGCTTTGAAGGTTGCCAAAAGCTTTTGGAATGCTTGGAGTTCATAAATATTCAAGAGTTACAAAAATTCTGATGTTTATAGCTTTTATAGATGTGAAAAATCAAATGCAACAGCTATAAAACGGCTAGTAACAGTAAAGTTTGGACGTCCAAACTTTCTGTTATGCGTCCGAACTTGCGTCCGAATTTTACTGTGCCAAGCTGTCTAGAAAAGTTTGGACGTCCGAACTTTTCCTTATGCCTCCGAACTTGCGTTCGAAATTCTCTGGAAAAACAGTGACCATGCTTATCAGAGAAAGTTTGGACGTCCGAACTTTTCTCCATGCGTCCGAACTTGCGTCCGAAATTCTCTGGAAGCACAATACCATTTCCAAAGTTTGGACGACCAAACTTGCATCCAAACTTTTTAAACTTTGTCAAAACTTGTTAAAATCAATGTTAATAACATTGAAAATGTTTTGCATGAATGGACACTTCATTTAAACACATTTAGATACAAAAACCTTTACCAAAAATATTTTGATTACACAAAATCTTTTTAAGATCATTTTAGATTCCAAAAACATACTTGTTAACACAAAGTTCATTTAAGATCATTTCAAAAACAAGTTTTATGCTCTCTCATGCATTCAAATGAAACCAAGGCATACAAGTGTAGAGTTTACAGAAAAATATACCTATTTAACATAAAAACTCTACACTCTAAGTCTTCAATGCCTTCACTCTTTTTGAACATACTCTTCAATCTTCAATCACCTTTGGCATGGTAGAGTTGTTCTTGCATTGTGACTCCAAGACAATGAGACTTGCTTCCTTCTCAATCCAAAAATCCTATCACACATCATACAAGCATTTTAGTCCTTATCAATGTTTGTCATTATTCAAAACTAATATGATTTGCCCTTTAGGGCTAACAATCTCCCCCTTTTTTATGATGACAAACTTTGATGCAAAATGCGATGGATTTAAACAATGTAGTACAAAGAATCATTTATGTCAATGATGGTTAACAATCAATTTAGCATATTGACATGCAAAAGGCTCAATATGAGCCTATGACCCAACCAACCTCCATTTGCCTCCTTCCTTCCAATTACATATAGAAGATATAGCATTTAAGTATTTAGAAAACTTCTAAGAGAGGTTTTAAAGGTTGTAAAAGTTTAACAATGCTCCCCCTTAGATTGAGCTCATTTTTCAACAACTTTGGACTTGAGATGCTAGGCATCCAAATTCTGACATTTCAAGTCCAAACTTTAAAATAAGTAAAGTGAAAGCTTCAATTTTTGAAAATAAGCTTTCCAAAGGTTGTTCAAACATAGTAAAAGAGATTAAAACAGATTTGAATCAATTTGAACAACAAAAGAGCACTTTTTGGAAACCAAATATGGATGCATCCGAATTTCAGAATATGCATCCGAATTTTTAAGTTTCAAGTCCAAACTGGAAAATATGTGAGATGAAGGCTTTGATTTTTGAAAATAAGTTTTCCTAAGGTTGTTCAAATATGATAGAAAAGATTAAGACAATTTTCAAACAATTTGAACAACATAAAAATCAGTTTTGGCAAAACAGTTTGGATGCATCCGAACTTTTGGTTTGCATCCAAACTTCAAGTCCAAACTTTAAAATTCTATCTTCACATATTATAAATCTTCCAGTTTAAAGTTTAAATACACCAATACAATTAAATATGCCATAAAACAAATTTTCAGTGTATCACATACTCATATTAGCACACACATTTCAGCATATTTAAAATTTAGCACAAAACAGCCATTATGCATAACGCACATCATGCACATAATGCAGATTTCAGCACATTCATTGTAGCCATCATTTCCATCATTCTTCTCCCCCTTTTGTCATCAATCAAAGATGGGGTAAATGAAAGTGAGACTGACAATTACCAAAGGAAGCTCTCAACTCTAAGGTTTCATCATTGAGCTTCATAAAAAGAAACTATTACATGGCAATAAAAATAATAAAGTGCAGAAAGTTAAAGTGCAAAAATAGAAAGAGAATAGAAAACAACTAGTAAATGTTCATAAACAGTAAAAAACAGTAAATGAAGAGAAGAGTGAATGTATGCTTAGTCTTTGAATGTTGACGGAGAGTCCTTTCTCAGTTTCTTCTTGACAGCAACATGTTTGACTCTTCCATGGCCAAATGCTAGATCAGATGGAGTCACTATTTCAGTTCTTGCGATTTGACTTCCCTCTTGACTGACTCCAGTTTGCTGCAATCCTTGATCTCCTCTTTGAGATTCCATGACTTGCTCATTGCCATTCCCTTGATCACCATCATCATCTTCATCATTACTGTCACTTCCTACTTCATCATCACTGTCACTGTCTTCTTCACCTTTCTTGCTATCTTCATCATACTCATCATCCTTTTTCTCTTGTGTTCTAGAAGACCCTTCATCACTTTGAGGATTTCTTGTCAATATTTCCTCAATGTGCATGACTCTATTCTCCAAACTATCCAGCTTTCCAAGCACCATAGGAGCAAATGTTTCAAAAAATTTATACATTTTCTCTATTTCTTTCATGTGGTTGTTTAGTGCTTCTTGAATTTCAGCACTGGTTCCTTCTCTAGCAGTAGGATGTGATTGTGAAGTTGGCTCTTCTTCAAAGAGTCTTCTTTTGGAGGGAGGCTGCTCCCCCACACTTGTTGAATCATGTCTTTTCTTGGTCATCATTTCCCTTGCCCATGTTTCTACCTCATCATCTTCTTCTTCTTCTTCAGTTTTCTCACTTTTCTCTACTTCAACTCTCCTTGGAGGGGTCTCTCTTTTAGTTCTCCATACTCCCTCATCATCCAGAGTCAATTGCATCCTTTTGAGAGAATCATTTGTATAAATTTGGCCTCTTTTAAAATTCTGCCCTCTAGCAGGAATTCTAACTTGAAAATGCTTGAAGATTCTAGTCAAAAGTCTTCCATATGGTAGAGCCTTATTTTCAGTCTTTCTAGCTCCAAACATGTGCTTCAATGCCATATATCCAAAGTTCAATCTTGTATGCTCATGCAAAGCTAGCATAATCACCATATGAATATTTCCCACAAATGTTTTGTGTCCAAAATTAGGGATTATCATGGTTATAATCATATGATGCATAACTCTTGCACTTGCATCTAAAACCTTAACTTCCCTTTCCTTAATGGTCCTAAACTTTCTACCATTTGTGAAAGCTTCTTCAAATCTAACATTTGTAAACAGTTCTCGTTCATAGCAATGTTGCCCCATAGAATAATATTTAGCACCAACATCACTTACATCACAGATTCTATTCAATAATGCATGATTGAATTCATAATCTATTTGAGATACTCTAGATGAATACCACTTATTAACATTTTCTCCTTCATATTCTATTCTTTCTTCTTTCAGATTTGCATAGAATTCATACACAAGAGAAGGATAATATTCTTCATCAACATTCAACAGATTACTCCACCCAATATCACCAAATAAAGATAGGACATTACCCATATTTGTGAGCTTTTCAAAATCAACTATGTTTCCAGGGATGGTTTTCCTTGATTTCTTGTTCCAATATTCAAATTCTGATGCAGCTTTAATTGAGATGAACTTGTCTGCACCAGAGGATGATTGAGGAACCCTAATTCTTCTTGGTTCATGATGAGTTCGTCCTCCTTCACTGGCCTTTGCCTTCCCTTTTCCTTTTTCAACATTGGCTCCTTTTGTTCTCGCCATTTTGATTTTCAAACAGAAAAGCAGTGAGTTTTGAGAAGTATCTATGGTTAGGAATTCAAAAATTCAAGTGTTTTGATGTGAAAATGGTGAAATCACAGAGGTATTTATGTTTGGACATGAGTGGGTAGAGAGAAATTTTGAAAAGCAGAGAGTTCGGATATTAAATTATGTGAATAACGGCTAGTCGGTTTCTTAAAAACCGCTGTAACCGCAAAGTTCGGACGACCAAACTTTTTGGTATGCGTTTGAACTTCTCTGTTTCTCCAGTTTTAGAAAGTTCGGACGTCCGAACTTTCTGTCAAGCGTCCGAACATGCGTCCGAACTTTTCTGTCCAGAAAATTCTGTCAAAGTTTGGACTTCCATTTTCACTCAATGCATCCAAATTTTTCCTGCTTTTGTCACACTTAAACAAACATATTAGTAATTGAATTTTGCAATTCCTAAAAGCCTTCTTAAATGACTAAACCTTTCCTCAGCCAAAGGCTTTGTGAATATATCAGCAATTTGATCATTTGTATTTATATATTCTAAACATATATCCTTTTTAGCAACATGATCACGAATGAAATGATGTTTTATTTCTAAATGCTTAGTCCTAGAATGTTGAATGGGATTTATGCTCAGATTGATAGCACTAGTATTATCACACAATATAGGTACACAATCAAATTTAAGACCATAATCAAGTAAGGTGTGCTGCATCCATAACAAGTGTGCACAACAACTACCTGCAGCTATGTATTCAGCTTCTGCAGTGGATAAAGACACACAAGCTTGCTTTTTACTAAACCAAGATACAAGACAATTACCAAGAAATTGACAATGACCACTTGTACTTTTACGTTCAACTTTGCATCCAGCATAATCAGCATCAGAGTATCCAATAAGTTCAAAAGATGAAGTTTTTGAAAACCAAAGGCCATAGACATGTGTATCAATCAAATACCGAAAAATACGTTTGACAGAAATTAGATGAGATTCTTTAGGACATGATTGGAATCTAGCACACAAGCATACAACAAACATAATATCTGATCTACTAACTGTGAGATAGAGTAAACTTCCAATCATACCTCTATATAATTTTTCATCAATATTTTTACCTTTTTCATCTTTGTCAAGTTTAGTTGATGAACTCATTGGAGTACCTATTCCTTTTGCTGGATCCATTCCAAATCTTTTCAGTAGCTCCTTGGTATACTTAGCTTGATTGATGAAGACTCCATCCTTGGTTTGTTTAATTTGAAGCCCAAGGAAGAAGTTTAGTTCTCCCATCATGCTCATCTCAAATTCATTTTGCATTGATTTGGCAAAATCTTCACAGAGAGATGTATTAGTAGCACCAAATATAATATCATCAACATAAATTTGCACAATTAAAATATCATTTTTAGATATTTTTTATGAAAAGAGTTGTGTCAACTTTTCCTTTTGTAAAGCCTTTTGAAAGAAGAAAACCACCCAATCTTTCATACCAAGCTCTTGGGGCTTGTTTCAATCCATATAGAGCTTTGGTTAATTTGTAAACATGATTTGGAAATTTTTCATGAATAAAACCAGGAGGTTGTTCTACATAAACCTCTTCTTCAATAACACCATTTAGAAAAGCACTTTTGACATCCATTTGAAATAGTTTAAAACCTTTAAAACAAGCAAAAGCCAAAAGCATTCTTATAGACTCTAATCTGGCCACTGGAGCAAAAGTCTCATCATAGTCAATGCCTTCTTCTTGATTGAAGCCTTGAGCAACAAGTCTAGCTTTATTTCTAACAACTTCTCCTAGTTCATTTAACTTATTTCTAGAAACCCACTTTGTACCAATAATAGAATGATTATGAGGTCTAGGAACAAGAGTCCAAACATTATTTCTCTCAAATTGATTTAACTCTTCTTCCATAGCAATAATTCAGAAATTATCACACAATGCATCATCAATATTTTTTGGTTCAATATGAGATAAAAGGGCAAAATTATCAATAAAGTACCGCCTTGTTTTAACTCCTTGAGAGACATCACCAATGATTTGCTCTTTAGGATGACCTCTTGCATATGTGATATCCTTTGGAAGTTCTTGATTACTGCTTGATTGACCATCTTGTTCTTGCTCCATTATTTCTTCTTCTTTGGCATGATCTTCCATTGTGGGTACTTGGTGTTGAGTTTGATTTTCAACCATTGAGGAGCCTGCATCATCTTCATTTCTTCTTTGAAGATAAATGATGGATTCATCAAAGGTTACATGAATAGATTCTTCAACACACAATGTCCTTTTATTATAGACTCTATATGCCTTTTTATTTGATGAATAACCAAGAAATATTCCTTCATCTGATTTTCTATCAAACTTACCAAGATAGTTACTAGTGTTTAAGATGAAGCACTTACAACCAAAAACTTTAAAATAGACAATTGATGGAGTTTTATCAAATAGAAGTTCAAAATGTGTTTTTCTTATAAAAGGTCTTAGCAAAACTCTATTCATGACATAACAAGCTGTATTTACAGCTTCAGCCCAAAAATATTTAGGTAGTGAATTTTCACAAAGAATTGATCTAGCCATTTCTTGTAAGGTTCTGTTTTTTCTCTCAACAATACCATTTTGTTGAGGTGTTTTGGCAGTTGAAAAATTGTGAGTAATTCCATACTCATCACAAAATTTTGTAAAATCTTGATTACAGAATTCTCTTCCATTATCACTTCTAATAGAAATTAGTTTGCAATCAAGAGAAGTTTGAACCTTTTTGAAAAGTTTTGAAAATTCATAAAACGTTTCATCTTTTTGTGCTAAGAAAATTACCCATGTAAATCTTGAAAAATCATCAACAATCACATAAGCATAGCTTTTACCACCAAGACTAGTAGTCCTCATAGGTCCAAATAAATCCATGTGAACTAGTTTAAGAGGTTTTGAGGTAGAAACTATTTTCTTTGGTTTAAAAGATGTTTTTGATTGTTTTCCATATTGACAAGCATCACAAAGATGAGTTTTGTCAAAATTCAATTTTGGTAATCCTCTAACTAGCTCTTGTGTAGAAAGTTTGTTCAATAAATCCATGCTTACATGTCATAATCTTCTATGCCATAAAAATCCATCATTGTCATGAATGAAAAGACATTTAATATCATTAGTAATAAGCTCATCAAGATACAACACATATACATTACCAACTCTTTTAGTAACAAAAATAGTTTTGTTTCTTACACTGTCAAGAATAGTACAAGTATCACATTTAAACTCTACTTTGCATCCATTGTCGCATAATTGACTAATACTAAGTAAATTATACTTTAAACCTTCAATAAGCAAAACTTGCTTGATAAGAGGGAAAGAACCTTTACCAATGTTACCTATTCCAAGTATTTTCCCTTTCTTCTTATCTCCAAATGTGACAAAACCTTCACTTGTAGTTTGAAGCTCACTAACAAGTGATGCATTTCCAGTCATATGCCTTGAGCAGCCACTGTCAAGGAACCATTTTGTGGCACTTGATCCTGAGGCAAATTGTACCTACACCAAATTAGAAAGAGTGATTTTTGATACCCATATCTTTTTGGGTCCAAGAGGGTTAGTAAAAGTTCCTTTGATTTTCCAAATGGTCTTAACACCATTTTCTATCTTTCTTTTTATAAAACATCTAGAAACCTTGTGTCCATGCTTACCACAATATGTGCAACAAATATGTGACCTAGAATGAGAAAATTATTTAACAAAAGACATTTTCTGTTTTGGAGCAAAACAATCATGTGTAAAACCAAGACCATGTTTTACAAATGAAGATCTTTGATAACCAAGTAATTTATTTAAATTTTCTCTTCCATTTGTAAATCTCTCAATGCATAAAATTAGATCATTTACCTTCCTTTTTAAAAGCTCATTATCTTTTATCATTAATTCAAGAGAAATAATTCTTGTACAAAGCTTCTTGTTTTCAAAAGATATGTTTTGTATGGTTGTATTCAAAACTTCTTTTTCAATGGTAAGACAACTAATGGTTTCAAGAAGTTTACCATTTTCAACACGTAATTTTGAATTTTCATTGGATAAGTCATTGATTTTGAATTTCATTTCTTTATTTCTTTTTGAAGCATTTTTCAATTCTTCATATAGTTCTACAATCAAATCACTGGAATCAATATCATCATCACATACATTTGAAATGGAAGGTGAAGATTGTACCTCATCATCAATGGCCATAAAGCATATGTTGGCCTTTTCTTCACTGTCATTCTCACTCTCTTGTTGATCCCATGTTCCAGCTAATCCCTTACCTTTCTTGACAGATTTCTTTCTGTTTTTGCTGTCTCTTTCCCTTTCCAACACTTTAGGACAGTCAGCAACAAAATGCTCTGTGCTCTTGCATTCAAAGCATTGAGGTTTGTAGGATGAGGATTGACTACTCTTCTTGACTGGTTTTCTCCATTTCTTGAGAAACTCCTTTTTGTAGAATCTTTTGAACTTCCTCACTGCCATTGCAATCTCTTCTTCTCCACTGTTCCCTCCTTCTTCTTCACTTGAAGATTGTTCTTGTTCACTCAAGTGATTTGAAGACTTGAGTACTACTCCTTTTCTTCCTTTTTCTTCATCCTCCGTGTCATTTAGCCGTTTCATCTTCATTTCATGGGTTAGTAGAGATCCAATGAGCTCTTCAAGTGGAAGAGTCTTCAAATCCTTGGATTCCTCAATAGCAAGTGTCTTAGGCTGCCAAGATTTTGGTAGAATATCTAAAATCTTCCTGCTTTGCTCTCCCATAGTATAGCTTTTACCATAAGCTTTCAAGCCATTAAAAATGTTAGTAAATCTTGTAAACATATCACTAATATTTTCACCTTGTTTCATGATGAACAGTTCATAATCTCTAACAAGCATAGCAAGTTTGGATTCTTTAACTTGATTAGTACCTTCATGTGTAATTTGGAGTAATCTCCACATGTCATGAGTAGAATCACATCCACTAACTCTATTGTATTCAGTAACATCTAAAGCACAACTTAATATATTCATGGCTTGATAATTTAAAGTCATTTTCTTAGAATCATGCTCATCAAAATCATTAGTGGACTTAGGTACTGAGGTTATTCCATCAGCACTCATTTTCATTGGAACATAAGGATCTTTCTCAATTATGTTCCACAAATCAAAATTGATAGAACAAATATAAATTTTAACTCTAGATTTCCAGAATGTGTAATTTGTTCCATCAAACAAAGGTGGTCTATTTGTGGAGGATCCTTCTAGGTTACTGAAGGATCTTTGTCTTCTAGGTTGTAAAACCACACAAAGAAGTTCTAGCTCTGATACCAATTGAAATACCTAAGAGGGGGGGGGGGGTGAATTAGGTATTTGGCTAATTTTTGTAAACTTAAGCCTTTTACGCGTTTAGATCAAGAATAGATTATGTAAGCTAATTAGAGACAATTTATAGCAAAGCAATAAAAAGGCAATAGCAATGAACTCAAACAATTTATAGTGGTTCGATCCTCAAGATCTACATCCACTACCTTAAGCTCACACTTAAGGATTTCAAACAATCTACTATTTGCTCAGGTTTACAAATTACAAGAGAGGCTCACCACACTATGGTTTTACACTCACAACCTCTTCTAGTAACTCTTACAATACAAGGCTCACCAAATACAATGGTTTTATATCTCAAACAACCTTGAATCACACTTTCAAGGATCACCCTTATCTAAAGGATTTTATGTTATCAAGATAACCTTACTAGAGCTAGTAGAACAACACAATATGATAAATAAATGAGAGTATGTAGATGTTACCACTTGATGGTTGATATTACATAAAGTTGCACCTTCACACTTTGATACCTTTTGAATAATCAATTGAATGCACAAGATAAGAGAGCTTTGAAGTTTGCTAAAAGCTTTTGGAATGCTTGGAGTTCATAAAGATTCAAGAGTTACAAAAATTTTGAAGTTTATAGCTTTTATAGATGTGAAAAACCAAATGCAACAGCTATAAAACGGCTAGTAACGTCTAGTAACAGTAAAGTTCAGACGTCCAAAATTTCTGTTATGCGTCCGAACTTGCGTCCGAATTTTACTATGCCAAGCTGTCTAGAATAGTTCGAACGTCCGAACTTTTCCTTATGCGTCCGAACTTGCGTCTGAAATTCTCTGGAAAAACAGTGACCATGCTTATCAGAGAAAGTTTGGACGTCCGAAATTCTCTGGAAGCACAGTACCATTTCCAAAGTTTGGACGACCAAACTTGCATCCAAACTTTTTAAACTTTGTCAAAACTTGTTCAAATCAATGTTAATAACATTGAAAACGTTTTGCATGAATGAACACATCATTTAAACACATTTAGATACAAAAACCTTTACCAAAAATATTTTGATTACACAAAATATTTTTAAGATCATTTTAGATTCCAAAAACATACTTGTTAACACAAAGTTCATTTAAGATCATTTCAAAAACAAGTTTTATACTCTCTCATGCATTCAAATGAAACCAAGGCATACAAGTGTAGAGTTTACAGAAAAATATACCTATTTAACATAAAAACTCTACACTCTAAGTCTTCAATGCCTTCACTCTTTTTGAACATACTCTTCAATCTTCAATCACCTTTGGCATGGTAGAGTTGTTCTTGCATTGTGACTCCAAGACAATGAGACTTGCTTCCTTCTCAATCCAAAAATCCTATCACACATCATACAAGCATTTTAGTCCTTATCAATGTTTGTTATTATTCAAAACTAATATGATTTGCCCTTTAGGGCTAACACATATATTATAATATAATCCAATTATAGGAAACATTGATGGGACTATATAAATATATAGGTAGATCCTATATCTTATATTATCCAAATCCAACCTTCATTTACAGATAGTTGTAAAACAGAATTCTCTCTCTATCTAGCGAGAGGTAACAGAAAAGGTACAAACTGGTCAAATACATATATGAGCCATCCATGAGATAACTTTGAATCGAATCAAATAATACTATTCTGATCAATGATTAATGTCATTTGAAAATAAATATTAAAAAAATATGTGTGAGATAGAAAGCTCAGTGAGTTCACGTGTGTGATGGTATATTTCAAAAATATGAGATAGAAAGCTCAGTGAGTTCAAAAATATTTTATATCATATAAGTTTTCTTGTTCCAAAATAATGCACAAATCTCACGATTAGGTTTTCGGCTTAGCTGGAAAGTCTGATGGAATCAAGACACATCAGCATAGCTCCTCAAACAAAAATTTTTCAGACATGAAAAATATTCAGATTTTGGCTCAATGGAAGAATTGTTGAGCCAATAATGAACATTCGATTTTACAGACTAACTTATGCCTTCCCAAACAGAGACCAGGCTGAGGATCTGGGGTAACTATCAGCCCAACCTAAGTGATCAACCTCAACGTTAATTCTCTCTTGGCTTGCTATTACTTGACCACAGACAGATAAAAGTAGTACCAGTTGGGTCACGCCCTCCCTGACATAATATGCCCTCTTTCAAGTGGATTCACAATCCAGATTTGGTACGTTCCACGCCAGAGGAAGAGGCCTTAGTACGAGGGACTAGCCAGGTACAATGCAACCCACTGACGCTTCAGGTTCAAATCATATTTCAATCACATCATATATAGATTCATCTCATATTTCAAATCATATATGATTAGGACGGAGTTTTTATGCAACGTTTCAAAACATAAAGGCCACTAAAGTAGCCATCCAAATGAATCCAAATCCAAAACCAAATTCAATCTCAACATAATTTCAAAATAACAATTGTCCGCCAGTTCAAACATGTAAATGCAACTTTTTCCAAATATGCTATGGAAATACACATGAATTTTCAAGAATACACAATAAAATATTTCTCAAAGATCACTTGCATTTATAGATCATGTTCAAATACTATAATATTTCAAATCAAATAATACATATTTGGAGTACTGCTCCTAAATATTTTTATTGTACAAATAAAAACATCTTGTGGAGAACCTCTCCAATTTAAAATAAGTAACCAAAGTAATTCTCAAAATAATATATATTCACGCTTGTGAATAGGACTGTCAATTGGGCCGGGTTAGCCCGAGCTCAACCCGGCCCGGCTCGGCTCGTTTTTTGAGGGCTGAGCTTTTTTCGGGCTAAGGCTGAGCCGGGTTAGAGCCTGAATTTTCGGCTCGTTTGTGAATCGGGCCGAGCTCGGGCTTGGCTAAGCTCGGCCCGTTATAAGCTCGGCCCGACCATATATCTAATAATAATTTATAATTATATATTATAATTTCTTGATATAATAGAAATTTTTTGTGTATAATACTATATTAATGTCATCATAACTATATAGATTAAAATTTTATGTGTTTTGATATAAATAAATTTGTTTATATTTCACTTTCAAAAAAATTTAGTGTGTAAAGTTTTTACTTCCAACACTTTAAAATTATATTTTAGAAAAGCAATGTGGTTTAATAGTTTTAATTCTTAGCAGATTTGGCAACAATATGCATGCTATTCAATCATAGAGTCTATTTATGAGATTGTAACTACTTATTGAGCTTATCATAATTCTAAGGATATTAAGTATTAACACAGTAAATGTGTAGGTATGAATATTATTACCTTTACTAACACGAGAAATATAAATCATATGAAAGAAGAAGATAAGATCTTAGCATAGTCTTCCAATTGATTTTTTGCACTTGTAATTTAGAATATTCCAAAGTAAATATTTAGTTTTATAAAATAATATATTCTACATATTCACTTTCAGTAATTAATATATTTAACTAATTTCACAAAATATAATTTTTTTTCACTTCTCAACATAAATTTAGAAAGAGAAGAGAAAAAAATTATCAATTACTTAATGATTAATACTTATATTATATAACTTATAAGGTGATTAGTAAAGTGATTAGTAAACTTTAGTATTAGCCCAATATCTTTTTAAAAAAATTAATATTTATTATTAGGACACATTAGAAGATTGTTTTTTGTGTATTAATAACTTAATATGCATTCAAAATATTAAACGCTACTACTATACAAAGAAACTCAGTGGTGATATCTGTAAATTTGGTTGATTCTCTATACAAAGAAACACAGTGGTGATGTGTTTTAGTGCTTTGGTGCCTAGTTTTATCGTTGAAAATTCACTCGATTTCCGGAGTTATAGGATCATTCTTCCTCTTTTCCTGTTACTTCATATTGAAGAACGACATACCGGATTATCGTATTTTAATGCATTAATATCTCTCGTTTAAATATCCATTTGAAGGGTTCTCGATCAATAAATTCTCGGACTCGGTAGTTTGGTGCTCCAGCTTTTGTTGATTTGTCTTGGTTGGAATTTAATGTGGTTGAGCTTTATCATACAATACTTTATTTTGCTATGGTAGTTTGTTTTTGTTGATTTTCGGATAGACGTTTGCTTAGTTTCTAGAGATATTGTTTAATAATATATGCAAATTAGTTGAAAGTCATTGTTAGACAAGTATTAAGATATTAATTTGTGAAGGCAATCATAATTTGTAGTGAGAGGATAATTTGTGAAAACAATAAAAAATGAATATGCATATTTCGAGCTCGGCCCGAGCTCGACCCGAGCTCATAAGAGCTGAGCTCTGGGCTCAACATTTGTGAGCTCAGTTAGGGCTGAGCCCGAGCTCGGGCTCAATATGATGTTACTTTCGGGCCGAGCCCGAGCTTAGGTCGGCTCTACTGCAGGTAGTCCCAATTGATGAGCCTACTTGTGAATAGAAAATATTCTTATTTATAAATATTGATATCACTAAAAATATAGTGAGTCTCGATTTGTAAACTCATTTGGTAGCAAGTGTTAGAGTTACTTACTATATTACGAAAAATACGAATTTTCTACAAATTCAAATAGCTAAATCTTAATCGAAAACCCTAAAGATAATAAATTTTAAGTTATCAAGCGGGTCTCCCCAAGATATCCTAAGCATAAGTCGAAGCCTAAACTTACAACTATAAAAACACTCAATTATAAATATATATTCTTATAAATAATAATGATGATGTCACAAACCATCCAACTCGCTAAATACACATAATTAAAAAATATACATTTAGAACAACTAATTAATTGCTGCCTAAATTGGTTCAAATTACCTACGAAGAAAATAACAAGCAAAACTAAATAGTTTAGCAACAAATTTGCAAATTAAGGAATAATAAACACCCTATATAAGTACATACATTACGTACTTAACTAATAATTCTTTTATTAAAAATTGATTAGAATAAAAATTGCAAATTGAGTTATTTCAGTTATACAATTATGATTTAATAAAATTTATTTAACAACAATTTATAAAATTATGCAATTACATAAACTCTAAAAATATTAAGACATTAAATACACATAATTAAACAATAAACGTATCGGCAATAACTTTACAATTGTATACCTCAATAAGTTTTGATTGTTTATGAATAACATAATAAGTAAAACTAAGTTATTTACTAAAAAATTTATAAATTAAAGAATAATAAAAAAGAGTTAAGTAAATAAATAATGTAATTAACAACTATTGGTAAAATTTAATTTCGAAAAGAAAGATTTGGGTCCAGCCCTGGTGACAGAACCAAATGCTCCCTTCCGAGGCCGCTTGTATCCAAATATGACCATCAAAATTTTTTATTCAATTTTCCAATTATTTCAAAACTAATTTTCACCAACATTATATATAAAAATATTAAAAATAAATATAATTAAAGAAACTAATCTTCTTTCATAATTCATGCAAATTTTTATAAATTTAAATTTTAATAATTATAAATTTTAAAATAATTTATGAAAATAAAAAATAAATATTTAAAAATAAATTTTTAATTATATATATTCAAATTTGCTGTGCCCGTATAATAACACCTCATCACAAATAATTGACTAGAAGCCCAAGCACGCAGGGCGCCGGTGAACCCCACTACTGTTTCTACTACTATTCGGTATGAAATTTCGACGTCAGTGGAAAGTTCTGTCAGTAGCACATGTGCCATCTCTATCGCTATAAATATCTCTCTACCGCCTACTTCTTCCACTCCACACTGGAAGACATCGGCGATTCTCTATCTCTCTCTCTCCCTCTCCCTCTCCCTCTCTGTCTCTCTGTCTCTCCCTCTCTTTGTCTCTCTGTCTCTCTCTCTCTCACTTTCCGTTGCAGAAGTAGAGTTCCATTCCTAGTCCAAAATCCACCAGAGAAAGCCTAGTAGCAATGGCGGAGGAGACAGCGCATGAGAGCAGAAGCAGCGGAGCTCAAGAAGTCACTTCGCCCGCAGTTCGTCAGGTTCTTCTCATCTCCGCCGGCGCAAGTCATTCCATCGCTCTCCTTTGTAAGTTTCGAGCTCTCCTTTCTGTGTAATTTCATGTGATTAAGCAAAATTTACATGTACAAAGATGTCTCGAACCGACCGTAGATCAGTGGTTGATGATTCTCCGAGCTGGTAAGAACTCACGAACAGGTACAATGGGAGTTTGGGAGCATCTCCTGGACTCCTCTTGTTTGTGTGAAAGGTCCATAATTGCACGTACCTGTTGTGCCTGTACATATAACTCTATAGGCTTAGGTCTTACCTGCTACGTGCCGTTTACGGCCCAAAATGTTCCACGTATTCGTTTAGCTTAATAAATGCTTGTCAAATACTCCTTCCGCCTTATTACGCCTTAATATAAATTAATACTTTTTATAAAATTTTTAATATATTTTATATTATAAATTAATTATTAATTTTATTATATATTATTTTTATATATTTAAATTTAACATAAAATATTTATTAATTTATATATTTTTTATTTTTTATTATATTATGTTATTTTTATAATATAATATAATTTTTTATATAAAATTTTGTTCCGATTAAACACTCTCAATCTAAATAAGATGGATGATGTAATAAATTTTGTTGAAGTTTTCCTTATTTTTCTGCAGTTTCATTTGTCAAATTTCCTTCTTTTCCCCACATTTTTTCTACCTCTCCATGACCATATTAAAATTGAAAACTTCGTGCAGTTTTAATGCGTGATAAACATGTGCACACACAGGTAAAGGGATCATCAGGTATCTAGTGGCAAATCTTTTGATCCGGAGGATCAGTACACTGGAGAAATGACTAAATGGAAGGAAATTTGCATGATTTGTGAAATGATAGTAACACTGTTTGATGACTGGTTAGGTTTTCCACTATCTCGGAATGCATATTAGTGCCGATATAGCAATTCGCAGCATAACTGTTTGCTAAAACTGATAGCTAATTTTCCTTCTTTTTGCTTTTTTCTTTCTCTGGATGCAGTCTAGCTTTGTGTTTCCCCTAAGAAATCAAATGATGGTAAATAATTTGCACTCTATGTGAAAAGGTCCTTTGCATATTCAAATTGACTACACTGGACAGCTTTAGAATCATACCTGAAATAATTCTCAATTCACCACTTGACTTCCCATTATCATATGTACCTGAGACAGTTCCTATGTCTGATCTGTTAATGAGTTATCATTTGCAGGGATGAAAGTGCTCATGGCCGTTTTATGTAATATTAGACGAAACTGATAAATACTTAAAAAGTGTTCTTATTTTGCCTGTTCCGGCTAGCAGCTAGCTTACATTTTCTCCTTTTCAAACAACATTCTTATTATACAAGATTTGTTGTCATGAAAGCACTGCACAATGTTTGAAGTTTACATGCGAGATCAAATAGTATGAACTTTCTTTCCCTCCTTTCAGCATAGTTACTGCTTACTGCATGTGAAGCTTGGTTTGAAATTCCCTGTGGCATTTTATTCTCTGAATTCTGATTATTTAGCATGAACAAAAATTCTGGGTGGGTGAAAACTATATTGAAGTTCAGTCAATCTCCTCTGGAGCAAACCTTGATTTCCAGCCGACTGGATTTATTTAGCTAGTGGATTCTAGCTTTACTGAATTAAATCCTACTATTACCTTCTCCAAGAAGGAGATGGGGTGCTGAGGAAAGAAAAAGACTGAACTGAAGAAGCTGATATAGGAAGAATCTGATAGAAGACATTACCTTGGCTGACTAAATTACCAATTCCAACAAAGTCTAAAGTTTATTTGCATGTTGCTTCTTAAATTGAAAATATGGTCTATAAAGTGAAACATAGAGTGCAGTCTTTAATATTATTTGTCAATCTTTACTCATATGAACAATGATTGCAAGCTTTAATCTTTTTTCAATGTTTGTGGCAGCACATTCATTTTTGTTGCCTAAGTTTTGACATCATTCTTTCTTGTTTAATGCACTTTTCTGAATTCTGTTTATTTAATTTGATTTTTACTGCTATAGTATGATCAATCTGCAATTAGCCTTGTGAAGAAACTTTACAGCTCGTATCTTGCAGCTGGAAATGTTATCTGCTCATGGGGAAGGGGAGAAGATGGTCAGCTAGGACATGGCGATGCGGAAGATCGATTTTCACCGACTCAGTTGAGTGCATTGGATGGGCAAGAAATAGTATCTGTTACTTGTGGCGCTGATCACACGACTGCATTCTCAGAGTCACGCATGCAAGTATACAGCTGGGGATGGTAGGTTTTCTCCACGAAAATCTCAATAATACTTGCTTTTACTTTCCTTTTTCTTTGTCTTTAATCAGAAACCCATAGCTCCCTTCTGCTTTGTTGTGTTAAAAAAGGACATACTCCATAGTTGTTAATTATTTGTTGGAAATTTAAAGAATTTCTTTTGTAACGTAACCCATATGATCTTTTCTATATGCATTATCCTCTGTAGAAAAGTATAATTGTTTAGATGTCTCTACTATTATGCTTTGAGATACTTCCTCTCCATCTTTATTATTTAGCTGGACGTATTAAGTTTATACGCTTGCAACCTTCAGATGTAGCTAAGTGGTTTCTTGTTTCTTTTGTTTATTATTATATATTAGGTCTCCATTTTCAGAACCATACATCTCTTCAATGATCTTAATTGTATGCTAATTTTGAAATTCTGTAGGGGTGATTTTGGGAGGTTAGGTCATGGAAACTACAGTGACTTGTTCACTCCTCAACCAATAAAAGCATTACATGGTCTCCGAATAAGGCAAATTGCTTGTGGAGACAGCCATTGTTTGGCAGTGTCTATGGAAGGCGAAGTGCAGAGGTTGGTTATGCTCCTTATTTATTAAGCTGGCTTTGTCCTTTTTTGGTATTGACATGCCCATAGTACTGTATAATAAAGATTTCCAAACACTCTTTTTATCCAAAACCTTCTTTTAAGAACTAAATTTTGTGCTTTTTCTTTTCTTTAAAAAAAATTTCTTTACTCCTTTGTTCTTCTTGGCACTGTAAGTAGTATTTGATCTTAAAGATAAAAGCACAAATTCCAATTACGTATGCATCAATTTTACAATGTACGCCAAAATTCACCCCCTGAACCAAAACCCTTCTACTGTTCCTTAGTCTGTGGTGCATATTCTTTTATTACTTGTGATATGGTTCATCTTTTGAAGGCGTGCTTGCCAGGTTATAAAAATGGAAACTTGGTTGTTGCTTTCTTCTACAGAAGCCACTGGGCTTCTCGGTTAATATGTTCACAAAATAAATCAAAATCTTTCATGCTAAAATCTATTTGGATGTGCTTCTTTGATAAATAACTTTCAGATGGAATTTAGCATGTGTTTGCTTTCTCTAGACATGGATAGCCACTCCTTTGGTCCATTGTTGTTAAAGATTCCATCCCTGACAGGGTTTTCTCTAACTGATAGAAGGGATTTCTGGTTTAAAGTCAGCCTTAATTTATGCAGCCCATAGATATTGGAATTATCTCAGCAGTTTTACCATCTTTAGCAGCTTCTTACGTTGATAAATCAAGTACAGAATATGTACTCCTTCTACAAGAAAATAGGTATCTGATGAGTTTTGCTTTTCTTTTATGTTATTTCCTCTTGTAATTTTTCTGTCGTAAATTTCCTCTGCTTTGTACTCCATTTTTCTATTAGCAAAATGGCCCATGCCAAATCCCCAACCACCTTGAGGCTTTTTTCCTTTCCTCGTTTGGTGGGGTAGGGGAGCATAGATGTGTTGGGAGGGCCATGTTTCTTGATGCTCTTGGCACTCAATAATAAGCATTCTTATATTAAGCAAGCATGAATGGGTCATGTGGAGGGACATACTGGGACATGTCCAGAGATGTAGCGAGACAAGGGGAACATTTTGGGACACTTCTTCGGATTCCTTTTCTTGAAATCTTGAAGAGGCTGCCAGCAATCTTATTTCAATATGAATTATTGAATTAAAACAGTGTTCAAGAAGAATTTTCCATTAAGCTATCTATAAATGATTGCTAAAACACTCTAGCAGAGCATTTCATAGCACAGGATCTTTCTTAAATCCAACCCAAGAGTTTTCAACATTATTTATATTCCCAGTCATGCCATGGGAACTTTATTTCATAAACCTACAAATTGTTTGAGAAAGGATATTGTGGTAACATGGTTCAGTTTTATTAGTTAGGGAGGTTAAAGATACTGTATTGATGCTGAATTTTCTACAGTTTTATTAGTTAGGGAGGTTAAAGATACTGTATTGATGCTGAATTTTCTACTTTGTTATGTTCCATGAATGTGATTTCACACACCTTCGCAGCTAAAATGCCAGCCGCCTCTTTGAGATCCGAAACTTTACAAAATTCACTTATTTATTATTTCCCCTTTTTGTTTACTTGTTATACTTCTAATTTCCCTCACCATCTCCATTTCATGACTAGTGTTATATCTATCTCTGGGTTCCTTATCTAGTCAAGGTACATACGACACTTTCCAGTTTGAAAAGCAGAGTAGCTCTTCATGAGTTTGATAGATGTTACAGGAACTAGTCTTCCTAGATGTGAAATTGCTCACGTTAATGAGTAAATTTCTGAGACTTTCACGGCAATTTATGTTTAGCAATGAAACTCTTGTTGAAAGCTTGGCCAATAGCCATGCTATATGATATATGACATTTTACACAACTATCTTCTGATTCCTGTAGAGGAATATGCCTTGTACTATTGTGTAATGAGTTTTCATATTTTTGTTAAGAACTTCAGAAAGAAGTTCTTATTGTCCATCCTATTTTATGGATGCCCTAATGTAGATTTGTCTTGATATACGTACATTGGTGATTTAAAAGCAGAATGTGGTTAACAGGCATTTTAATCTGAATTCCTGCCTGAAATTTATTTTCTTTTACAAAAAAATTTGTAGCTTTTTTTTATTCCCCGGTTGAGGGGGATTGTTTTCTAAGTCTGACAAATGAGTTTCATGATTATTTTACTGGATTTGTGATGAGAAGTTCTCCAGCGTGTGAATGATGCAGGTACTTTTGTAGACAATACTAAATTCTTCATTGCATGCAAATTATATGGTAGCCTTACTCGTATTTTTGAGGAATAATATGGATATCCTATTTCCTTTAAAGTTGGGGGCGGAATCAAAATGGTCAATTGGGCCTTGGTACCACTGAAGACTGTCCTGTGCCCCAGAAGATTGAAGCTTTTGAGGTACTTCCAGTTACTTTTGCCAAGAATCTTCAAGCTTTGTTCCCTTCTCTTCCTTTTCATTTCTCTTTGTCATCTCCCAGGTTTGTTTATTAAGGAAACTTTAATTGTTCTTTCACATTTTCAATTTTTCCTTGTGTCACATAGTGTTCATGGGACTTTTTATTTATTCATTCATTTTTGAGAAAATACACCATTACCAAGGAGAAATGGGAAAGGAATGTGCATGTGTCTGATGAGTGTTGAACTTTGTTGATCTGAAAATTCAAGAGGAAGTTCTCTTGGGAGGATTTTCGGTGTTAAGAGTAAATTGATGACTCTTGCTATTTTTGAATGTAAAATTAATTTCATTTTGCTTTGAAACATGAAGAATGTGAAGAAGGCTCTCTTATATGCTGTTGGAAGGAATCATATTGCTGATACAGAGCTACATGTGATAGCATTTACAACTGATCATGTTCATGACCATTTTACACTAGGGTATTAACTTGGGATAATTCTTGATGGTAACTCTTTCATAAAGCAGTGGGTCATTTACAGCATGGAGAACCCATGCCACTTAGACTTTTTGGGACAGATTCTGCTCAAGTTCCTTTGCAGCAGTTACAGCACCTTGGCTTTCTACTTTTCACTTTTGGAATGTATTGTGTACTGCTTCATTGAGTTTCTTCACACAATTTTCCTGGTTATAATGTGCTTTTGTGCAGGGAATATCTGTCAAGATGGTTGCTGCTGGGGCAGAACACACTGCTGCCGTGACAGAAGATGGTGAACTTTATGGTTGGGGCTGGGGTCGATATGGTAACCTGGGTTTAGGCGATAAGAAGGATCGTTTAGTTCCTCAGAAAGTCTCAGCTGTCGAGGTTTCTCGTCTATCCGACCTATTATTTTATTTATTTCCCCATAGGTAGTCAGAAAAACTGCTAGGCAATGCACATGCTACAAATGAGGTATAAGTCTTACATTATGATCAATGATGGTCTGAATGTCATAAGAAGACTAAGAATTTTGCATAAGAGGTAATTGATCTGGATTCTCTATGTCAGAGAATCATCTCCAACAGCTAAAACAATTGTCAATTATTCATGATTAAGTGGTACATGTTCATGGAAATGAGAAACTTATTATGTGATTCAAGACTTATCTTTAGTGTCAAACTGATCTCTGATTATTGAGATTTCATTTTCAACTTGGCGATGGATAGATTGTGTAAAATGGAAGCCCCAGAAAAGTTTTGTTATTTTCTAGATGTGTGGTTTTCGCGGATTTAAGTTGGCAGCTTCTCCCCCACCCCCCCCACCCCCCTCTTTATTCTTTCTTCTTGCAGTCGTTACATGTCATAAGAATCCTGAATCCTGAATATCTTTGATAGACCGTCCTTTGATGTTTTATGAGACATTGAAAAGCTAACATGTCATTTGAGTTGTTGGGACATCTTTCATATGTTGAAAATGAGGGGTTTCAATCCAACCTTTTGAGATTTTAGCAGCAATCAGTTTTCAATTCAACTGTATATGATCATGTTCACACCTTCACCTGTTTTACTATTTTTGACTGTGGAAGTATGGGAGAAAGAAGCTATCCCTAATCACCCCACCCCCGTCCTCCCCAAGAAAAGAAGGAAAGGAAAAATGGCAATTGATGCTCCTGTAATGCCTTTCCCTTTCCCATTGAGATAATAGCTTGAAGATGTCTGTGTAAAGCTGATCTGTGTTCCATATACTCTTGCACTTTTCTTGTTCTCTTCGGTTATCTAGTTTGTTAAAAATGTTAATTAGTAAGCATGTTTCTCAGGGAGAAAAGATGATTCTGGTAGCATGTGGATGGCGTCACACAATATCAGTCTCCTCAACTGGTGGTCTATATACTTATGGTTGGAGCAAGTATGGTCAACTAGGGCATGGAGATTTTGAAGTAGACCACCTCATCCCCCATAAATTGAGTGCTTTAAGCAACAGTTTTATTTCTCAGGTAATTCTCTTTGGCTTGTGATTTCTTTAATCACTCTAATGCTACTCTTTTTCTAAATAAATATACATTCAGTATGCTGTAGATACATCACAAAGGAATGAAGAAATATAAAGATTCTCTTGTTATTGGAAAGAGTATAAGATTTCTTTATTAGTCTTCACTTGAATGTTGAAATGCATATGGATTTTGTAGTTAATTGCATAATTTGTTTTTTATTTGAAAGTTAGATGGCAAGATATTAGAAACTGAGATAAAGTCATAAAAATTTAGAAGTGCAAGCTGATATCCCATTCCACTTTTGTTTTGCCACCATGACTTATGAATTATTCCTTCCTCCAATCTAGCACCTAATTATGAATAACCTTGCAATGACAAACTCTCTATCAATGGATTTTTTGATAAGCAAGTTGAGAAGAAAAATTAAATTTGTTTCTTTAATTGATTTTAATTTTAAACTAAAAGGAAGCAAATATATTCCACAATATATTAGAACTCCTTAACATTAGAATGCTAATAATCTTTCATTATGAAAGCTAGAATATCTAATGTGTTCAGTGCTTTTAACTCCTTAAACATAAGAAAGCTGTGTAACCTTTCACCATGAGAGCTAGAATCTAATGTTTTCATCGCACAGCATTCAGGGCTTCTAAATGCCTGTTTGGATGTCATTGATGTTACATTTATCATAAGTGGAAATTACAAAGCCTTTTATTTCCTATGAAGTCATTTGACTACTAATACAAGGATTTTTTTTCCTACCAAGCAGAACTAACGTTTTTTGTGGAAATTGTGCTTTTATAATACTAATGGTTCGCATTTCTTAACCCTTTTAGATATCAGGTGGTTGGAGACACACTATGGCTGTGACAGCTGACGGTAAACTTTACGGTTGGGGATGGAATAAGGTACTATTTTCTTCTTCTTTGTTGTGTCAGGTACAACTCTGAGTTCTTTTGTTTAACAAGAGGTCAGGCTATTGAGTTGGTTTATGCAATAACGAGCAAGAGATGGCGTAGAGAAGAAGATCTGATTTTTCATTGAGATCTCTACTTATCCGCTGCAACTTGTGATATAAAAACCTCCTAATACCCCTGAAGTTGGATAATGTATGTTCAATACTCCAAACTTGCCCACGAGATAGTGAATGAAAGAGGTCTAATTCCTTGAGCAATAATGAAATCAACCTGATCGTCTAGTTTAACGAATGGGACATGAACTCACAAGGACTGTAGCTGAATGGATCAGTTCTCTTTATTTCTGAAATCAGGATAACTTCATAGATAATGAAGCTTCAAGGGCCAGGGTTCAACAATGAATTTAATAAGATAAATAATTCTAGTACATTCTTGAGCAGCCTGAGAAGGTGCACTGATGGATGGCCTAAATGATACTGGCTATTTTGTGATCCTGATCGCTGAAATCATTAGATTTATCGGATAATTACTTTCAATTGTAGAACAGAAAGGTGCTTTGGATCTCTGTGCATGAACAAACTCTCTGGTGCATTATCCGTGATAACTTGAAACAAAAGTTGTGCTCAAACTGCTTCTGGGTGTTGATAATTGACCGCAACATCCTTTTACTTCCAATCCTACAACTCCTGAACTTTTTAACTTGTTCTTTGGGTTCTGAACCTGTAAGGGCCATGAACAAATTGTCTGGGATGTTTAAGATTGTTCGACTCTATATTTTAGCACATGCTTAACAAAAATATGAGATTTTTGAAAAGCCAAATTCCAAAAGTGATTGAGCTCTGCTGTAAATAATTTTTACACGTGTTCTTGTTAAGTTGGGAGCAAGTGGTAGATCTTCTTGTTTGTTGGCTTCCTTCTTTTCCCTTTAAAAGATAAAATTGCTTTTCTTGTTTGGAAACCAGTAGGTAATTCCTACTTGACAATGCTACATGGATGGGTTCTAAAGGTTCCCTGATGAGTTTTTAACTTTAGGGATGAAAGACCCATTCCATTGACTATAAATTTTGTGGCATAAACCACTGGATTTTGAAATGGGATTCTTTTGGAGAACTTGATAATCCATGTCAAATAGAACTTCTTGGTTTAAATCATCTCCGTCTTTCTGGCTCTCTCTGCTTCTGCACTTTTTCCTTTTCTGGCAGAAGCATTGTTAGCTTTGCTACTAGTTTGCTGTTTCTCTTTCTAAAACAGTTTGGACAAGTTGGTGTTGGTGACAACATTGATCACTGCTCTCCTCAAGAAGTTAAATTTCCAAATAATCAGGTATGCTTCTCGTTCCCATATTTTTACTTTCATCTGTTATCAATGGCTGCAATTCTTTGTTTCAGATATATTTATTTTCTTCCAACCATTTATGGCAGAAAGTGGTTCAGATATCATGTGGTTGGAGGCACACACTTGCTGTTACTGAAAGGCAGAATGTGTATGCTTGGGGAAGAGGCACAAATGGACAGTTGGGGCATGGGGAGTCTGCCGATAGGTAATAGAAATTCACTGATTCAAAAATTGGACATGGTAGTCTTGATTTATCAAAGGTTTTGGTTGCCTATAAAATCCTGTCACTGTTAACTGGACATAACCAATATGTGCATTGAATACCTCTGGGTAGATGATAAGATAAAAACTACAGATGAGATGTACAGACATTTCAAAAGAGGAGATAAGACAATCACTGACAATAGAGTTAACAGTTTCAGAGAATTCACTCTAACAGAAAAGATCATTACTGTATCTGGTACAAATATAGTTTGAGCCTTATGCTAGTATATTGGTGAGATTGTATATAAATTTATTCTTGAGACATATATGTTAGCACCACGATTTAGAAGTTGGAGAACTTTCGTGCATCTTTAAAATGCGTGCACTTCTAGAGTTAAAACACAGAAAAATGAATCATCGGTCAATTCTGTGCATCTTTAACAACTAATGCATGAAACCTGGATTACACTATGCCTTTGTCAATTAGGAGCAATCTTTTCTAGTTCCATTCTTTGTTCCTAAACTGATGCATGCAAGGATCTTTAATTAATGAATCTTGGAATGCTCATGTCTGCTTGATAATGTACTCTTCTTTCTTTATAGAGTTGGTCTCTGAACTTCTCCAAGGGAAGCTCTAGTTAATTTGCTTCTATTAAATGAATTTCTTGCCGAATTTAATGTTACAAGAATTTCCAAATTTCCTGAAAATTGAAATAGCTCAATGTTCTAGTATCATATTTATTCCTAGATTCAAGCACCTCCTACCATAAGGAGAAAAGTAATACGACAAAAATGTAACTAGAATACCTCCAAATAAAAAAAAATATATGTAACTGGTATTCCTTTCTTGATTTAGTCTTTCTTTTTTTCTCCTAATTTTACTTGTATTTGGATATATTTCTGTGTGCATGGGAACAGATCGAACTTCATTTTTTATGTGCATTAGAGTTGTTATGTTTCCTTTTAACTTAAAGAAGATGAATATGCTGATTCCTTTTTGAATATTTAGTCTAATGGACGTGTTCAGGATATTTGTAGTTTGTCTTTAATTTGTTCAAATTTTGAACCAAGCCAATTGTTCACAAGGTGTAAACTTTCCCGATTGCATGTTATTATCCTTAGTGTTTACTGATTATAGTTTGTGATCTTCTGCTGGACAGAGTACTCTTTTCATATGGATATTTAGATTGTCCATTACATTAGTTGCCTTCAGAATCTATCTTGGGTCTTCTCCTTGACTTCTTCCCTGCAGTAGTCATTTCTCCATTTTAAGGACTTTCACATGTAAATTAATTAGATGTTGGTGGTGCTAGATTTTTAGAGTAGCTTTTTTACTGCTTAGTCATCACTGTTAGCTATGCTTTGTAAGAATAGGACTGCACGAATCAGCTACCATAGCAAAATTAGTTTGAGTTCATCATTTTTTAGTTCCTTTGGATGATTTGTGTATTATTATGTTCATCATTTTTTAGTTCCTTTGGATGATTTGTGTATTATCTTTATCTGTTTCACCATTTCCTGGGTTACTCTTCCTTTTTCAATCTTATACAAAGATCCTCTGGGCTGTTGCTTAACAGGCAGCTTTTATTTGATTCCTCATTCATTCGATGGTTTATAACCCGCTGTTGCTTTTTCCCTTGTATCTTAGTTGCATGCTTGAAATTTTGTGACTAAATTCTCTACTGCTTTGTTCCAATGACTTTTGGACGTCAAAGAGTACTCACATCCAAATCACATTTCGATTATTTGTTTTTTGCTAGAAAAAGTTCCACCTTCCATTCCCTCAAAGAATAGCAGTATCAATGCCATTCATAACTGTCCCATTATTTGTTGCCGATACAACTCTCTCACACACACACATTAAGGAAATCAGAAAATGTACATTGAAAAAGTAATGGAACAGATTTTTTTTTTTTTTTTGGGGGCTATAAGTAAGGAGAAGACATTGTAGATTTTTAGTTATATTGAAAGTTAAGGAAGTACAGGAATTAAACGTGGGTACTAAGCAACCATTTTGTTAAGAGTACAGATATGTGAAACAAATGTTCGTGAAAGGAAATTGGGCGGTAAAGAAAGCAACCTTGCTTTGCCAACAGATAAGCCAATTGATTGGCTTGGTGAAGTATGTGCAAAACATTGCTCTTGGGAACTTGAGAAAAGAGGAATTTGCAATCATTAGCTGATGGGACAGATACTGGAATAAATATTTTTTCCTCCTAAAGTTTCCTTTCACCATCAAGTTTATTGTTCGAAGGCATAACGTAAATGCGGCTAGCACAGCATATGAGTAATCTGTCGTGTCTTGGTCTCAGAACAAAAAACGTTGACCATGATAGAACTTTACTAAAGGGCCTGTGTGTGTCATATTATTTCATGCAGTGTGATTTTATTATTTTTCTTCCAGAGTCCAGACTGATATGTGCATGCATGCATGTGTGTATTCCAAACTGCTCTGGTGGCTTAGATGTCAGATGTATAATTGTCTTTTATACACTGGTTACCTGTTATCAGATACTGATCTGCTCCTCATATCAAAGACCTTATTTGAAATTTCACCTTCAAATCTTGAGTTAACTCTTATTTTTAAATATGAAGAAACCTGCCCAAGATAATAGAGGCATTGAGCGTTGATGGATCAAGCGGACAGCAGATAGAGAGTTCTAAAGCTGACCCATCCTCAGGTACTTTAAATAGAGGAATTTGAGCTTCAATTGCCTCTTGTTTTCCTCTTTTAAGAAATATGATATTTTAACAAATTTCCTGTCTAATTCAGCAGAAAAACCTTTGGTCTCACCGACAGAGAGATATGCTGTTGTCCCTGGTGAAAAAGTATGTTCCATGATCCCTCCATCATTATTTTCATTTTTGCCCTTGTGGAATTATTGCTGCTCTGAATGTCTTTTGCTTTATTTGCTTCAAAAGTTTCCTGCTTTCCTTCTGGGAAGGATTTCGTTTGCTTAAATGGTTCCCAGGATTATCCTCCAGATTTATATGGCTGAAGAGATTTCAATGTCAGATTTAGGTGTCTATGTCGCTCATATCTTTGAAACAGGGAAATACCGATAAAAGCTACATTAAAATGGATAAGATAGTATTCACATGAAATTGCATAAATAGAAATTCTTAGGGAACCAAGAAATCTCTGATGCTTAATTTAGTGAATGGAAAAATGGTGAATAAAACTCCTAGGCGCCACTGATATGAATGCCAAATGTTCCAAAAGCGAAAATCTACTTGCTTTATGTCGGTATTGTGGGTTGGACTACTACTCTTAAAAGAGTGGACTTCGTTGCGGTAAAAATGTCTTAAAGGAGTGAGCAGCTTCTACTCTTAAAGCACTACGTACCAGGCAGAATGTCTTGGATTTGAACCAAATTTCCTTCTTCAGGTACCCAAAAACGGAATCGACACTGTTAGGGTAGACTCCGACTGTAATCATTTTGTTGGGCTCAAAATGTATAATACTTGGGGTTTTATCATTCTGCTCTTACTTAGAAGATTTCCCCTGGCTTATTTCACAAGCTCGCTTCAGCCAAACTTGTAAAAATTCGATGAAGAATCATGTTAATATTATTTTCAACTTTAACTTATATCCTCTTTTCTTTGTTCTAGATACATGGCCAGACAGCATCTGAAAGTCGAGGGAACGGGACTGATGTAAATGTCCCCGAAAATGATGTGAAAAGGATTAGGGTATGACATCCCTTATCTGTCATTTATGTATGATCCTTATGATTTTGGCAAATATAAGCTGTTAGTTATTTGGCGAAGCAAATATATAGTAGTGAAATTTCATGTGTTTGCTTAACTACCACTGTTGTAAATCCATGTAAAATATTCTGGGAATAAATTTTTGCTACCAAATGGATTCTATATGAAGTATTAAATGGTTTTGATATATATTAATATGATATCAATTAATGGGAAGGCAATGCTAAGATTTTGGTCAGAAAATGCATTTGGCTATTATTATTAACTAGTCATTGTACGCAAATTTACAGGTTTAGGGATTGAAGAACTTTATTTTTCCTTAAACTATTTTTGCTTCTCTCTTATTAATTAAGAACCTTTTTTTCTCTTATTCATCAAAAATTTTATTTTATCTTTTTATATAAATAAATTATTTTAAATAATTATATCTGTTAAATTATGAATGATGTAGTGGAATTTGACAGGGAGAGTCATGTTATATGAATGTATCACAGTTTTTAAAGATAATTTTGTTTATTTATGACTTGAAAGGAGGAGAGAATTTGAGGAAAGAATAGATAAAATATTATGATTTGACAAAATAGTTATTGAAAATGATCATACATTTAGCATTAATTTCGCACATCAAAATCTGCTGTTGTATTGAAATTTTGAAAAATACAAATTTGTAAATAAAATAAGCATAAGGAAAGACCGAAAGGTGGCATAGAGTATAAAAAAGTAGGGGGCAAAGTATATTTTTAGTAAAAATATACTTTTCAGATAAAACAGAATTGTGAAAAGTTTGTTTGGTGAAAAACGAATTTATGGACCGCAAACAGGTCAGGTTGTATGTAGGGGTGTCAATCGGTCAGGTTGTATGTAGGAGTGTCAATTGGGCTTATTGAGTCGAGCTTTGATAAGTACGAGCTCGGCTTGATTGACATTGAGCTAAGAAAATATGAGCCTGGATTTGATTTTTTGGGTCGGGTTCGGATTCGGATCGGTTTTAACTCAATTTTTTATATAATAATAATATTTTTAATAAAATAATAATATTATTATTATATAAAATATATATATACATATAAATATATTATATATATTTTTTACAGATCAAACTGAAATCGATTTGAGTTTATCTCATTCCGAACTCAATTCGAAACATTATTCGAGCTGAAAAATCAACCTCAGTCTGCATTTAAGCAGGTTGGGCTGCGTGAGCCCGGTCCAATTGATAGTTCTAGTTGTACGTAGAGGCTCCTTTGCTTCTCTATTTCACTCAAGTCCATATTGCTCCCGACTTATTTAATGGGGAGACTACACAATTTAAATTCTAAATTTTAAAATTTAAAGTTTTAAAAAAGTAAATTTAAAAATTGAAGTTTGAATGTGAATGTTAAAAAATAATTAATTAATATGTGATGATAGTTTATTACTAAATTTTAATTTAAAAATATTTTTTAAACTATAGAAACTGTTGAAATAGAGTTTTTTGTTCAACTCTCTTAATTATTATTCTTAAAAATATCACACTGCTAAAAATAAATATTTATAAATAGTTATTGTTAACCAATAATTAATATTAATTTTATTAATCCATAATTTTACATTAGAAACATTAAATTCTAATTCAAGTATTCTTTTATTTTTTAGTTGATAAAGTTATTACATATTAAACTTTCAAGAATTTCATGATAATTTTTAATTATTTTAAAAATAAGAAATTGTATTTCAGTATGATGTTTTCATCTTGAAATTTTTACTTCTATGGTATGTTATTGAAGTATGAGAGATATGGAAAAGAATATAATGATTTGATGATCAATGCACTTAGATTTGATAATTAACTTTGAATTTATAATTTTAATTAAGTAAATTTTAAACAATCAAGTAATATCCGATCCATATAAAAAGGAAAATAGTCAATAACTTGCACGTTAAACATACCTCATTCAATAAGCTTAATCAATTAATCTTGGGGCAATATGTTAAAAATAACAAAAATTAATCAATCATGGGTAAAAAAATCTAAAGACCCTTAAACGTTTAGGAAATCCAACAGTTGCCCACCCAAGGAGAATGCCGAAAAAACCTCGTTGATTGGTATGAGGACTATACCAATGCTAATGATACGAAAAGAAATACCTCTCGAGTGATCTAAGATAATAGGTAGGTTCAAGTGATTTGTCTCAGTTTAGTTATTTTATTTTTGGCTTTTTAAGATTTATAATTTATTCTCTAGTTTCTAGCTATTTTTGAATCTGTTAAGTAAGTTTTGTTCAAGTCTTCTTATTGATGTATCTTGAGATATTGTAACTAATTTTATGCAATTAAAGTTTTCTCTTTTACTTTTTTTCCCTAAAAAAGGTAAGTTCAATTTGAAATGGTGGGTGTTCATTTTCAATTGTTATTTGTCAAAGGAACATGGTTCTGTCTAGAGTTAATTCCGATGGTTCCCAGCTTATAAGTATTTTGGGCTCAAGAAATGTTAAAGATTTTTTTCTTTCCATCTTTTTTGGTAAATATAAGTGAAAGACCTAAGAGAAGGGTAAATTAAGTATTTGGCTAATTTTTGAAATTTTTTTTAACACAAGTTTGGAATTACTCAAACTAAGGAAGCACAATATGATTCGTAATTGATAGAATGGTAAGTAATGGTAGTTGAAGCAATTACATAATAATTAATAACAAGTAATAATAATGCTGATATGTAGACAAATAAAGCTGTAAAAATTGAACACACAATTTATAGTAATTCAAATTTTTCAAGATATACATCTACTACCTTGAGTCTTTACTCAAAGATTTTAATCAATTCACTAAATGCTTAGCTCAAGCAATTGCATAAGAGGCTCACTCATCAATTGATTTTATCACACCAACCTCTTTGTAAACAAACAAGGCTCACCCTTTATCACAAAAGATTTTATGTCACTAGACAACCTAGACCAATCTAATTCAAGACTCAACCTCACCAAAGAATTTTATACAACAACCTTGATTAATCCAGTCAATTACTCACCCTTAAAAAGATTTTAAATCTTTTGACAACCTTGTATTAATCACAACAATAATGTAGAAATAGAGATACGAAAGTTACTAACAATTCTTGGTGAATAAATACACTTGTTAGCACTAATTCACTTCTTGCTTTCGGAATCTTTAATTTCAACCTTTGAGCATAAGACAATTTGAGAGCTTTTCGAATGAATTTGATGTAAAACTAGTTAGAGCTTGTAGGATTTCAAAATTTCAAATATATACTTGAAAATCTAAAGTTTGGGGTTTAAATAGAGTTTAAAAATCAATTCCAACGTTTAAAAAATGCTAGTAATAGTAAAATTTGGTTGATTGAATTTGGACTCCTGTGTCCGAATTGTCATCCGAATTTCTTTAAAATTTCTACTATAGCACAAATTCGATCGACCAAATTTGAATACCCTAGTCCAATTTGGTCGTTTGAATTTATCTGAAAATTCAGTTTTCATGAGGTAAAATTCAGACGTCCAAATTGGAGTCTGAATTTTTCAAACTTAATTTAGAATAACTAGAAATTAACTACAATAAGTTTGAAAACATTCTAACATCAAAGATTAGTCATTAAAAACTTTTTAGATGCAAAAGTAATTGATGAAAACTTGGTAATTCAGGTAAGCTCTAAACCATTGAAACTTTTCAAATCATGTTTTGTGCTCTCAAATGTAACTCATAGATTCCAAGGCCTAAGAGTGTAGGGTTTACAAATTTTACCTATTATACGCATGTAACATACACTACATGTTTTAAAGACTTCAATCATCTTGAACAAGCTCTTCTATCTCTTTGACATATTTGAGTTGTTCTTGTATTGTAGCTTCAAGTCAATGAGACTTGTATACTTTTGAATCTAAAAATCCTATCACACAATAATGAAACACATTACTCCATATCAAAGTAATCAACAATATTCTCTTAGGACTATGCAATGATCAATGTCTGTCATTACTCAAAACAATATGATTTGCCTTTAGGGCTAACAATCTCTCCCTTTTTATGATAACAAATATTAATACAAAATATGATGAATTTAGATAATTTTAAGCACAGAGAACTGTTTATGTCATATACTAGTTGAAGATGATACCAATTGAAAAATAACAAAAAAATATCATTTGAAAATCAATTTTAAACACAATATAGCATAATGACATAAACATGGCTCAAAATGAACCTATGGCCCAACCAACCTCCATAAACCTCATTCCTTTCATCATGCTAGAAGATATAGTATATAAGCAAACACAAAAAATCTTCTAAGAAGGTTTTAAAGGTTAGAAATTATTTTCAAAGCTCCCTCTTAGATTGTGCTCATTTTTCATAACATTTTAAACTTTTAGAGCATGAGTCCAAACTGCAATAAATTCATCATAATGAAAGTTTAAAATGAAATGAAACTTTCCTAAGGTTGTTCAAACATAGTAGAAGAGATTAAAATAAATTTGAATAAATTTGAATAGCAAAAGAGCACTTTTTGACAACAAAATGGATGAATTCGAATTTCAGGACATGCGTCTGAATTTCAGTCCTGGATACGAATATTTGGTAAAATCCTCAAAAGTTAGATTTTGCAATTTAAATGCATACACCCATTATACAAACATTAAAGCAAGGTGATCAAACATAGAAAACATCCTAATCAATCAATGTATATACCAAATGAAGTTCAAGAGTAGACTAAACCATAAAAAAACAGCCATATGCCAACAACCATTTGGCATGCTAACAACCATTTTGTATTAATATTTCTCCCCCTTTTGTCATCATTCAAATGTAGAGTGATGAAACTGATACAAATTTAAAAGCATAAGCTCTCAATACTACGGTATCATCATTGAACTCATAATCTAGAAAGTTACATTAACAAAATAAAGTATGAGAATACATAAACTAAGCATGACATAAGATGAAATAGATTAAACCAATACATAAATAAAGCAAGATAAGGTTAAGGAAAGCTTAGTCTTTGATCGCCTTTTCTTGACCACATGCTTGAATCTTCCGTGCCCAAATGAAGCAGTGGCTGATGAGGTAATCTCAGCTCGCTCAATTAGGCTCCCCTCTTGGCTTCCTTCTTGTGATTCCACTTGAGCATCTTCTTCCCTAGCCATGGCCTCGACGTTGCCGCGTTGATAATCATTTCCATCATCATCGTCATCCTCATTGTCATCACCTTATTTGTCTTTCTTACCTTCCTCATCTCCTTCATCTTCTTTGTCATCCTTAGCTTGAGGCCTAGAGGTTCCTCCACCACTTTGTGTATTTTTCAACAATATATTCTCTATATTTCTCACACTAGTGTCCAAGCCATCCAATTTATTGAACACCATAGGGATAAAAGACTCAAAGAACTTGTACATCTTTTCCATTTCCCTTATATGGTTGTTTAAGGCCTCTTGAAACACCTTTAGCTACAATGGTGTCACCTCTAGTAACTCCCTCCTCACTAGGCATATCTCCAACATTTTGATGAGTTTGAATAGACTCTTCTTTGAATAATCTTCTTTTAGGTTAAGGTTGCTCCCCCTCACCAGATACTTCATGCCTCTTTTTAGTCTTCCTTTCTCTTGCATGCATTTCCTCTTCTTCTTCACTTGCTTCTTCCTCTTCTTCATAGCTTTCTTCCTCCTTTTCTTCATCACTATCCTTCACTTCATCATCACTAGCATCTCTTCTTTCTCTCCTTTGAGGAGTTTCTCTTCTAGCCCTTCATACACCATCTTGATCAAGTGTCAATTTCATTCTCTTGAGAGTGTCATTGGTGTAAATTTTTCCAATTTACATAGAGTTCCCTCTTCCAGGAAGTTGAACTTTGAAGTGCTTGAATACCCTTGTCTATAGCCTGCCATAGGGTAAGACTTTGTTAGCCATATTTCTAGCACTAAACATGTGCTTCAATTCCATGAACCCAAAGTTAAGCCTTCTATGCTCATGTAAGGCAAGCATAACTACCATATGCATATTACCAACAAAAGTTTTATGCCCAAAATTGGGTATTATCATGGTAGTAATCATATGATGTAAGACACGACCTCTAGCATCAAGAACTTTAATATCTCATTTACTAGAGAATCTAAACCTCCTACCATTTGTAAAAGTCCCTTCAAATCTTTCAGTTGTTAACAACTCATGAATGTAAAAATGTTGTCCTGAGTAATATCTAGTGCCAATGTCATCAACTCCACATATACGATTCAACAAAGCATCATTAATTTCAAAATCCACTTGTGAAACTCTTCAAGAATACCATTGTATCATAATGCCTCCAACTTCCTCAACTCTTTCTTATTTAAGGTTAGCATAAAATTCATACACAAGAGAAAGATAATAATCCTCATTTAAACCAAGTAAACTACCCCAACCTATATTACCAAAGAGAGAAATCACATCCCCCAAGTTGGAAGAGTTTCTCTATGTCCACTCCATAGCCCGAAATAATATTCTTGCTCCAATCTTTAAATTCTGTGGTAGCTTTTGTCGAAATGAATCGATCCACTCCAAGGCTTGATTGAGGAGTACGAACCTGCCTTGGTTCGTTGATGATGAGTTCTTCATCTCCAACTTTGACTTTTCCTTTTCCCTTTTCAACATTAGGTCTTTTTGTACGAACCATGATAATTTCTGATAGAGAAAGATTGAATTTGAAGGAAACAAGGGGTGTAGAACACGAAAACCAAGTTATTTTTTAACAAGAATGGTGAAATTTTGGATGAATTTGGGTTCAAACGAGAGAGAGTCATATGAGTTTTAAATGGGGAGAGAATTCAGATGGTTTAAAATGAAGAATTGAAGTGGTTGAATAGTTTAATAACCGTTGAAATCACAAAATTCGGTCGATCGAATTTTTGGTATGCGTTCAAATTTCTAAGTCTCTCATTTTAGCAAACTTGATCGATTGAATTTTCAGTTTGCGTCCTAATTTTTATGTCTAAATTTGAGAGAAGTTTGGACGTTCGAATTTTTTTCCATTCATCTGAATCATGCGTCTGAATTTTTCCTACTTTTACCACACTTGAAAAACATACATTAGTTATTGAATTTTGAAATTCCCAAGCTTCTTCTAAGAAAACAAAACTTTTCTTTGGCCAAAGGCTTAGAAAATATATCAGCAGTTTGTTCATTTGTGTTTGTATAATCCAAACATATATTACCTTTAGAGACATGATCACAAATGAAATGATATTTAATTTCCATATGCTTAATCATACAGTGTTGAATGGGATTAATACTTAAATTGATTTCACTAGTATTATTACATAATAGGCAAACATTTGAAATTTAAGCCATAGTCTATTAAAATGTGCTTCATCCATAGTACTTGAACACAACAACTACCGGCGGCGATATATTCAGCCTCGCAGTGGATAGTGACACACATGCTTGCTTCTTGCTATACCAAGATACAAGACAACTACCAAGAAATTGACAATGACCACTTGTACTTTTATGCTTGACTTTGTATTTGACATAGTTGTTATCAGAATAAGCAACAAAATCAAAAGAGGAGGATTTTGAAAACTAAATGCCACAATCATGTGTATCAATCAAATATCTAAAAAATTTTTTACAGCAATTAAATGAGACTCTTTAGGACATAATTGGAATCTAGCATATAAACATACCGCAAACATAATATTCGGTCTATTTTCAATGAGATAAAATACACTACAATCATACCCCTATATACCTTTTCATCAACATTTTTACCTTTCTCTTCTTATCGAGTTTGATTGTTAAACTCATAGGAGTGCTTATACCTTTTGCGTGATCCATCCGGTATCTCTTTAATAACTCCTTGGTATAACTAGATTGATTTATGAAGGTGCTATCCTTGGTTTGCTTAATTTGAAGCCCAAGAAAGAAGTTGAGTTCTCCCATCATGCTCATTTCAAATTCACTTTGCATCAATTCCTCACAAAGAGAAATATTAGTAGCACCAAATATTATATCATTTTGCACAAGTAAAATGTCATTGTTGCAAGAGATTTTTATAAAAAGAGTAGTGTCAACCATTCATCTTGAAAAACCTTTTGAAAAAAGAAAACCACTCAATCTTTCATACCAAGCTCTAGGAGCTTGTTTTAAACCACATAAAGCTTTGGATAGTTTAAAAACATAGTTAGGAAATGTTTCATGAACAAAACTAGGAGGTTGTCATACATAAACCTTTTCATCAATGAAACTATTTAAAAAGGCACTTTTGACATCTATTTAAAATAATTTGAAACCTTTAAAACAAAAAAATGTCAAAATCATTCTTATAGATTCAAGTCTAGCTACCGGAGCAAAAGTCTCATCACAGTCAATGCCCTCTTCTTGATTGAATCATTGGGCAACAAGTCAGCCTTGTTCCTAACAACTTCTCCGGATTCATTTAGTTTATTTATAAAAACCCATTTTGTTTCTTTCAAATTGATTTAATTCCTCTTGCATGACAACAATCTAAAAATCATCACATAAAGCATCATCAATACTTTTAGGTTCAATGTGAGATAAAAGTACAAATTTGTCAATGAAATACCGTCTAGTTCTAATGCCTTGAGACACATCACCAATGATTTGCTCCTTATGGTGGCCTCTTGGATATCTTAGATCCTTTGGTAGCTCTTGGTCACCATTGGGTTGACTATCTTGTTCTTGCTGAATCATCTCTTCTTCATTGGCATGATCTTCTAAAGTTGGAGCTTGAAGATGAGTTTGATTGTTATTCATAGAAGTGCCTACATCATCATCATCTCTTCTATCCAAATAGATGTTAGACTCATCAAAACTCACATGTATGGTTTTCTCAACACAAAAAAAATTCTTTTGTTGTAAACTCTAGACGCTTTATTATTAGAGAAATAACCAAGGAATATGCATTCATTCGATTTTCTATCAAATGTACCCAAGTTATTAAGCATATTCAATATAAAACACTTACAACCAAACACTTTAAAGTAGGCAATAGATGGTGTTCTACCCAATAAGAGTTAAAAAGGTATTTTTCTCAAATATGGCCTTAAAAGAACTCCATTCATAACATAGCAAGCAGTGTTTACGATTTTTGCCCAAAAATATTTTGGTAAAGAATTATTGCAAAACATAGACCTAGTCATTTCTTGTAAAGTGCGATTTTTCCTTTCAACAACCCCATTTTGTTGAGGTATTTTGGCACCTGAAAAGTTGTGAACTATTCCATTCTCATCACAAAGCTTTGTAAAATCTTGATGGAAAAACTCTCTCCCATTATCACTTGTAATAGAGATCAATTTGCAATCAAGAGAGGTTTGAACCTTTTTGAAAAGTTTCACAAATCCATAAAATGCTTCATCTTTTTGTGATAAGAAGAGCACACAAGTAAATCTTTAAAAATCATCAACTATATCATATGTATGCCTCTTGACACCAAGACTAGTGGTTCTCATTGGTCCAAATAAATCCATATGAACAAGTTCAAGAGGTTTTGAAGTTGAAACTATTTTCTTGGGTTTAAAAGATGTTTTTTTGTTTTCCATATTGACATGCATCATGACGACGATTTTTCTCAAAGTGCATTTTTGGCAATCCTCTAACTAACTCTTGAGAAGAAAGTTTGTTCAACAGATCCATACTTACATGACCTAATCTTCTATGCCAAAGGAAACCATCATTATCATGAACGACAAGACATTTAACATCATTAGTAATAAGTTCATCAAGATATAACACATATACATTCCCAACTCTATTTGCAACAAAAATGATTTTACCACTTACACTATCAAGAATAGTATATGTATCACATTTTAACTCAATTGTGCATCTATTGTCACACAATTGACTAATGCTAAGCAAATTATACTTCAAGTCATCTATAAGTAAAACTTATTTAATGAGTGGAGAAGATCATTTACCAATATTACATGCTCCAAGAATTCTTCCTTTCTTCTTGTCTCCAAATGTGACAAATCTATCATTTTGCGGCTTGAAGTTCACTAATGAGTGAAGTATTTCCCGTCATGTGTCTTGAGCATCCACTGTCAAGAAACCACTTGGTAGCATTTGATCTTGATGGAATATGTACCCACATTAAGTGAGAAAAAGTGACTTTTGGTACCCACATCTTCTTGGGCCCAAGGAGGTTAGAGATAGTTCTCTTAATTCTCCAAATTGGTTTAATACCACTTTCTACCTTTCTTTTCACATAACATCTAATGGCTTTGTGGCCATTTCTACCAAATAAGTACAAAAAGTATGAGGCATAGAAATGGATGTAGCATTAAAATAATTTTTATATTTTGAATCATTATCAACATGACTATATCCAAGATCATTCCTCACAAAAGACGATCTTTGTGATCTAAGTAGTTTTTCAAGATTGTCTCTATAATTTGTAAATTTTTCAACAAATAATGTGAGATCATCAACCTTTCTTTTTAACAATTATAATTCACAATCATTTTATATAGAGAGGATATTTTAGCACAAAGAGATTTATTTTCAAGAGATATGTTTTGTAAAGAAACACTTAAAGACTTTATTTTTAAATATTTAAGCAATCAATATATTCAATAAGTTCTTTTTTTCCACAAAATAACTTTAAATTTTCCTTCAATAAATCATCAATTTTAAATTTCATCTCTTTGTTTCTTTTTGAAACCTTTTTCAATTCATTATACATATCTACAAGTAATTCAATAGGATCATCAACATCATCATCACAATGTATAGAAGTTGAAGGAATAGAATTTACCTCCTCATCCATAGCCATGAAGCACATATTTTCCCTCTCTTCCATGTCATTTCCACTATTGTCATTTGCATATTGATCTCAATTGCCTACCAATACTTTGCCTTTATTGAGAGATTTCTTTTTCTTAGAGTTTGCTTCTCTTTCTTTCTCCAATCTTTAGGACAATCAACTATTAGGTGTTCGGTGTTTTCTTACTCATAGCATTGAGACTTGAATAAAGAAGATGACTGTCCCCCTTTCTTGGATGGCTTCTTTGCTTTATGATAAATCCCTTTTTTATAGAACTTCTAAAACTTTCTAACCACCATAGCCATCTCATTATCTTCTTCACCTTCATCTTCATCACTAGATGACTCCTCTTGCTCACTTGAATAGTCTGAAGCTTTAAGTACCGCTCTGTTTTTCTCTTTTTCTTCATCTTCAAGATCATTTAATCTCTTTATCTTCATTTTGCGAGTGAGCAAAGAACCGATACGTTCTTCAAGAGGAAGAACCTTGGAATCTTTTGATTCTTCAATGGCGAGAGTTTTTGGTTGCCAAGACTTGGGTTGAGCATCCAAAATCTTTCTATTTTGCTCACTAAGAGAATAAATTTTTCCATAAGCCTGCAAACCGTTGGAGATATGGGTAAACCTTGTGAACATATCACTAATGCTTTCTACTTGCTTCGTGGTGAATAGTTTATAATCCCTTACTAGTATAGCAAGTTTTGACTCCTTCACTTGATTTGTACCTTCATGAATTACTTGAAGAAATTTCCACGTGTCATGAGCCAAGTCATATCCACTTACTTGGTTGTATTCATTTACATCCAAAACACAACTCAAAATATTCATAGCTTGATAGTTCAAGGTTATCTTTCGTGAATCACTTACATCATACTCATCTAAGGGCTTTGGTTCCCTAGTAATTCCGTCGGCTCTCATCCTCATTGGAATGTAAGGTCTTTTCTCAATAATATTCCACAAATCAAAGTTAATAAAAAAATATGTATCTTAATTCTATATTTTTAAAAAGTATAGTTTGTTCCATTAAACAAAGGTGGTCTATTTGTGAAAGATCCTTCCATATAAGGTAAGTTTGAAGCACTAGCCATAAGATCTTTTTTTCTAAGTTGTAAAACCTTTGCAAATAAGTCCTTACTCTGGTACCAATTTAAAGACCTAAGAGGGGTGTGAATTAGGATTTTGGTTAATTTTCGAAAACTTTATCTTTTAACACAAGTTTGGAATTACTCAAACAAGGAAGCACAATATGATTCCTAATTGATAGAATGGTAAGTAATGGTAGTAAAACAATTACACAATAAGTATTAACAAGTAATAATAATGCTAATATGTAGACAAATAAAGCTGTAAAGATCTACATCCACTATCTTGAGTCTTTACTCAAGGATTTCAACCAATTTACTAAATTTTTAACTCGAGCAATTACACAAGAGTCTCACCCTTCAATGGGTTTTATCACACCAACCTCTTTGTAAACAAACAAGTCTCACCCTTTATCACAAAGGATTTTATGACAACCTAGACCAATCTAATCCAAGACTCACCCTCACCAAAGGGTTTTACACAATAACCTTGATTAATCTAGTCAATGACTCACCCTTAACAAGGGTTTTAAGTCTCTTGACAACCTTGTATTAATCACAATAAGAATTTAGAACTAGAGTTTTGAAAGTGACCAACAATTCTTGGTGAATAAATACACTTGCTAGCACCACTTCACTTCTTTCCTTTGAAATCTTTGATTTCAACCTTTGAGCATAAGGCAATTTGAGAACTTTTCAAATGAATTTGATGTAAAATTAGTTAGAGCTTGTAGGATTTCAAAAGTTTGAAGATATACTTGAAAATCTAAAGTTTGGGGTTTAAATAGAGTTTAAAAATCAATTCCAACATTTGAAAAATGGCTAGTAATAGTAAAATTCAGTCGATCGAATTTTGACTTTTGCATCCGAATTGTGGTTCGACTTTCTCTAGAATATCTACTGTAGCACAAATTCAGTCAGCCGAATTTGGACACTCCCATTCGAATTGGTCGTCCGAATTTCTCTATAATTTCTATTGTAGCACAAATTTGGTCGACCGAATTTGGACCCCCTCGTCCGAATTGGTTGTCAGAATTTCTTTGAAAATTCATCTTTCATGAGGTAAATTGGAGTCTATACTTTTTAAACATAGTTTAGGTTGACTAAAAATTAACTACAATAAATTTGAAAACATTCTAACATCAAAGATAAGTCATTAAAAACCTTTTAGATGCAAAAGTCGTTTATGAAAACTTGGTAATTTAGGTAAGTTCTAAACCATTGAAACTTTTCAAATCAAGTTTTGTGCTCTCAAATGCAACTCATAGATTCTAAGGCTTAAGAGTGTATGGTTTATAAAGTTTACCTATTACACACATGTAGCCTACACTACATGTTTTCAAAGCCTTCAATCATCTTGAACAAGCTCTTCTATCTCTTTGACATATTTGAATTGTTCTTGCATTGTAGCTTCATGGCAATGAGACTTGTATACTTCTCAATCCAAAAATCCTATCACACAATAATCAAACACATTAGTCTATATCAAAGTAATCAACAATATTCTCTTAGGACTATGCAATGATCAATGTTTGTCATTACTCAAAATAACATAATTTTTTCTTAGGGATAACAATAAGAATTTATATTTTAGATTGCAAAATGAAGTGAAAAAATAAAGATGTCACATAAGTATTGAATGAGTCTTGTAACACCCTTTAACGAAAAGAGATTACAACATTTTAGTGCAATCTAATGCAAAACAGTACTCCATCCATTTCAAAATATAAGGTTTTTTATTTTTTTCTTCTCAAAATATTTAATTTCTTTTCGAATTTTAAGAAATAGTTTTTTTTTTTAATTTACTATTACTATAAATATAATTCTCTCATTCTGTAATATATTAGTAGAATTAATTAAAAAAATATCTCTTATCTTTTATTATGTAAAAAATCTAAAAGGTGTTATACTTTAAAACGAATGGAATAAACTGGTTTTCAAGAGGGGTTGCAATCAATCATCTTTCTTATTTCATCTTGCATTCTTGGCTAGCCAATCAACTGCTCAATTCGCCTCCTTGAACACATGCGCTAAGGTTTGGCTGATTTTTGTTCCACTACTTGCAATCACTAATTATATTATGGGGATTGCTCAATACGAGATGATTTTACAGATGCAGGATATTTTTTTACAATTAAAACCTTTTTCAAATTCTATTATTTAAAAAATTGAACAAAAAAATTTTAAAAACATTGGGGAGAGGGATGTGATACCCCCAACCCCTTCGCTAGGTTTCACTGCGGCTGAATGAGGTACCAACATGTCTCTCAACATTGATGTATGCAAGTACGAATCGCGTTAGGAGAAAAGATTGAGGAGAAAAATATATATATATTACAATGTAATACAATTATAGAAAAAATTGACGAAAATATACAAATATATAGGTAGATCATGTATATTATATTATCACAAATTCAATCTTTGAAAGTAATAGACTTCTATCTCTAACTAGCGGAGGTAACAAAAAGGTACAAATTGATCACACCCATATATGAGTCCTCCATGAGCTAGCTCTGAAGTGAATCAAAGGATCACTGCTTTGATCTATGATTTAAGTTATTTGAAAATAAGCATTAAAAGCATGTGTGAGCTGAAAAGCTCACTGAGTTCACGTGTGTACTAGTATGTTTACAAAATATGAGGCTTTCAAAATATGAGGGCAGAAGCATATGCATAACAGTTCAAAAGTGTTTTATATGCACATAAGTTCTTATGTTCTAGAACAATGCACAAATCTTATAATAAAGTTTTAGACTTAGCTGGAAAATTTGAGCAAATCAAGACACATCAGTATATCTCTTCAACCCAAATTTCTCAAGCATGACAAATAATTGAATGCTGACTCAATGATAAATCTATCAGAACCAATAATGGGGTGATCAGGAGTCAAGTCCCGGCATCCCATAGCCAATACCAGCCACACACTAGAGCGTACGTTCTACTTCACAAACTACCTTATGCCTCCCCATACAAAGACCAGGCTGAGGAGTTTTGGGGTACCTACCAGTCCAATCCTAATGATCAACCATAACATTGAACTCATCATGACTTGTTGTTAGGTGATCACACACAAATAAACGCAGTACCAGTTAGGTCAAACCCTCCTTGACATATTACATCCATTTTAAGTGGATCCGCAATCCTAAGTCTATGCATTCCACGCTAGTGAAAGAGGCCTTAGTACGGGGGACTAGCTACGTACAATGCAATCCACCGACGCTTCATGCTGAAATCATATTCCAAATCATATTTGGTGGACGGAGTTTTTATGCAACTTTTCAAACAGAAAGGCCACTCAAGTAGACATTCAAATGAATCCAAATCCTTAACCAATTCTAATTTCAACATAACTTCAAAATAACAAATCGTCCGCCAGTCCAAACATGTAAATGCATAATTTTTCAAAAATGTCATAGAAACTGACATGATTTTTCAAAAATACGTAATAAAACATTTCTTAAAGCTTACTTGCGTCTATAGAATATGTCCAAAAATTATAGTGTTCCAAACCAAATAATTACCTACTCGGAGCACCGTTCCTAGGTATTTCTAGTGCACAAGTAAAATTATATTGTGTGGAACCTCTCCAATTTTTTTTTAAAAAAAGTAACTAAAGTAATTCACAAAATAATATATATTCATAATTTTGAATAACAAATATTCTTATTTATAAATATTAATAGGACTAAAAATATAATGAGTCTCAGTTTGTAAACTCACATGTTAGCAAGTGTTATAGTTACTTACTTTCTTATAAAAAGTGCGAATTTCTTACAAATTCAAATGGCTAAACCTTAGTAAAAAATCTTAAAGATGATAAATTCTTAGTTTATCGAGTGAGCCTCCGTAGGATATTCTAGGCATAAATCTAAACCCACAATTATAAAGACACTCAATTATTAAATATTCTACAAGCATATATTCTTATAAACAGTCATATATATATATATATATATATATATATATATATATATATATATATATATATATATATATATATATATATATATATATATATTATATAATGAAACTTGACTTTGGTGAAAAAGAATCAAGTGACCCACGTGTCACTTGATTGTTGGCTTTTTTTTTTTTAACAAAACATGATCACAAATAATTTCTAAAAATAAATTAATGCAGCTCATGATAGCTTTTTCAAATGATTTATATATAAAAACTATAAGCCCACTTCAAAACAAATATGCCTAGGCTGTCTCTAGAGTGGAATGTTATAGGGATGCCCAAGTTAGGCTCCCTTTTCTTAGTGGGTTGCTCTAGCTTTTGGTGCAACTACGGGTGCCCAGCTTGGGCGTGCCCCCTCCCCCCTCATCTTTTTATGTTTAATTTTTTAAAAATAATAATTATTTCTTTTTAAATAATACAAATATTTAAATTTTTTATTTTAAAATTTTAAAATTTTATATTAAGATTTAAAATCATAACTCAAAATCAAATTAAAATTTTTATTACAATCAATTATAATTTTTAAGATTTAATTTTTTTCTTAATTTTTAAAATTTTAAAGAAGTGATGGAAATCAATATCGATAAAATTTAGATGAAATGATGAATCTTGACCACCCACCAGACCTCGTTATGTAGCGATTATTGTAAAATGAATGAAATAAATATTACATAGAAAAATTTTTAAAATCTTATACAGTATTTGAAGGATAAAAATGTCAAAATTATTTAAAAATTATCTTATATTAGTAAAACAGTCTTACATTTAGTACTTATGTTATATTATATATGAGTACCTAGCATTATTATTGTGTTTTAGTAACATTATAGCTATTTTGGATTCTGAATTAATTGCTAACTTGGTTATTTTCATTTGGACTGCAAGTTGCTGTCCATTTTTAAGTGTTATGAGTATAGCTTGCAAGTTAGAGGTATGGGGAAGTCTAACTTGATATCCAAGAATCCACTCCAACTTATGCCTCCATAGGAACAGATTGACTACAACCTTGAATTTGAACCTTATATAACAACAGACTATAAGCTAGGGACACAATCTATAGGACGCGTTATGACAAGGTGTCTTCTTTCTAGCTATCTCAAGAACGTATACAAAGAAAAATCTAATTTCCTTTTGTCACAACCATATAACAATACTCTCATAATTGGCGATCTTTCCTTTTGTCCCAGACAATACTCTCATATTTGCGATGTTTAAGGATGTAATGCTAACATCCTATCCACAAAGACTCGATCTCATTTGAATTAAAATATTCTTACTAAACTTACAACAAACATACCCTTTAGGTTTTGTCAGGGGATAGACTCACATACCAAATTACCAATCTATAATCAGGTGCCTGATTCACTCAAATTGCTTGTTTATACAATATTGAAATACCTTCTAGGATCTCTAGTTGGTCTATTGGGTTGTTAGTGTAGGTTAATAATTGATAGTTTTTCAGTCGTATTCTCTATCTAGATTTAAGAAACAAGGTTGTTTCAATCCTTTTGTTAGGGGTCCACAATATAATCTTTGAATCGAACAAAACCTACAGACATTACCCTATCCAACACTAACTCCCTTATAGACTTGATCTAACTTGGATGTGTCTCTTAGTCTTTTAATTATACTTAGTATTCTTTATCTTAGCAATTGTGGTTTACTATCACAATGCGCAGATATAGCAAGAATGGACTTGATGACCATTAGTAAGGAGGACAAAAGTCCATATAGCCACTCAACTTCCATTCTAATAGTATCCACGACACATAATTCAGCTTCCAAGGTTGACCGAGTTATCAAAGTTTGTTTACAAGACTTTCAGGATAATGTTTCATCACCGAAAATGAATACATATATTAGTGCAACAATTGCTGCTAGAGTATTGACAATCCATCTTGCATCATTGTACCCTTTAGTACAACAGGGAATCTTTCATAATGCAGCCCAAGAAAAGTAGTTCCCTTAAGGCACCGTAGTACCCTATCCAAGACTTCCCAATGAGTGCAATCAAGACCGCATGTATATCTAGCCAATTTAGACACAATAAAAGAAATATTTGATCTTGAGCCATTTGCAAGATATTGCAAGCTACTAATAATTTGAGAATATCTTAATTGAGACAGAAGATTACCACTTTATTCTTGAAGAAAACTATAGAGGAATCACATCGATTTTTAGCAGTTCTACAATTTTGATAACCCTATTTCTCTAGAATGCACTTCTCAACATAATAAAATTGAGTAAGTAGTTATCTCTCAAGTGAACGTACCAACTTGAGATCAAGAATCACATTAACAACTCTCATATCCTTCATTTCAAACTTATTTAAAAAAAAAAATTAGTCTCATTAATTATCTAAATGTTGGACTCAAATAGTAAAATATCATCCATATATAGGCATAGAACAATATATGCACAATCCTTAACCTTGCAATAAACACATTTGTCATTCTCATTCAGGATGAAGCCAGAAGAAAATTAGTTTTTATCAAATTTCTCATGCCATTGTTTGTGTACTTGCTTAAGACCATAGTTTACAATTCTTTCGCTCATTTCTCTTGGCTACAAATCCTTTAGACTTATTCATATTAATCTCTTCTTCAAGATCACTATGAAGAAAAGTTGTTTTCACATTTATTTGATGAAAATTGAAATCATATATGAAAGTAAATGCAATAAGAACTCGGATTGTAGTTAAGGGTAACTAGGAAATAAGTCTTAAAATAATTTATTCCCTCCTTTTGTTTGAACCCTTTGGCAACTAATCTAACCTTATACTTGTTAATGGTTCCATCTGATTTAAGTTTATTCTTAAAGATCCTATTTCATCCAATTACGCTCAAGATGCAGTTCAATTGATTCCCATAGCCTAATAGGAACAATGAATCCTTCTCGCTTTTGACAACTCCTTTCCAATATCTTGCATTAGAGGAAGCCATGGCTTCTTCAAAGGTTAAAGGTTCGTCCTCAACATTGTAAGCGATGAATTCACTTTAAAAGTACTTAACTACCTTAATTGTCTTACTTCTTCTAGGTTCTTCCAACTCCTGAGATTTAGTGTTAAACCTATTTGGACCTACCCTAACATCTATCATGCTTTCCACACGATCAGGAATGGAACTAGATATTAAGGTTGAATCCAAAGTAGAAACATTTTGAGGCGAACTAGTTTTCATGGAAAACATATCGTCAAAGAATGTAGCATCATGTTACTAAATTATTGTCTTAACATCTATGTTTGGGATTTTAGACTTAATTATGAAAAGCCTCATAGCATAGCTTGCTTCTACATAACCAAAAAAGATGACATCAACAACCTTGGGTCCTAACTTTTTTCATTTGTGTTCAGTGATTAGAACTTTTGCAAGACAACCTCACGCACACAAGTATTTTAAGTTATGATTTCCTCCTTTCCAAATTTCAAATGGAGTTACCTCCTTATGAGGTTACTCTATTAAGAATATGTCAATCTATATTCAATGCCTCGCCCCACATATACTTTGGTAATCCAAAAAGTTAAAGGGAGATTGTTGATCATGTCTTTGAGAGTTCTATTTTCCTATTCCACAATCCTGGTTGATTAGAGAGAATAAGGGAGTATCTCCTTATGAATTATGTTGTTACTTTGGCTAGATTCAACAAATAGATTAGATCCTTATATTCCGCCTCTATCAGATTTTAACCTTTTAAGTTTCTTTCAAATTTGAGTTTTAGCTTCATCTTTTAAATAGAGGAAACTTATCATGTGCATTATCTTTATATTTAAGCAAATGAACATAAAAATATCTAATGCAATCAACAAAAAGGATAAAAAAATATTTCATAAAATCTCTAGTCAACAAGCCATTAAATTCACAAATATCTATGTGAACGGAATCAAATATTTTTGAATGCTTTTCAATAGAATGAAAGGATTTCTTGGTTGTTAGCTCTCACACACACTTGATATTTGTTTTTCTTATAAATAGCATGTTTAGGAATCAAATTTAAATTCATCATTCTTTTGATAAAACCGAAATTCAAATGGCCAAGTCTGCTATGCCAAGTTTCAATGGATTCAATAGCATGAAACATAATTCATGTATTGATTTAAATAAACCATATGATAAATAGCCTTTGCCAAAAAAAGTGTTGTAGTGCATAATCAATACTTTATTACACTTAAATGTAAGCTCATAATCCTCCATAACTAAACATGAATCACTAAGGATATTTCTACAAACTATTGGCGCATGATGCAACCTTTGGAGAGAAAGAATATTCCTTGAAGGTCCCTTCAAGTCCATGCATCCAATTCCTAACACATTGACTATTGTAGAGTTTTCCATTCTTACTGTTATTCCTCTAGTTGACTGGTAAGAAACAAAAAGTGATTCATTAGTATAGACATGCATTTTTGCTCTTGTATCGACTAGCCATTCAAGTGGCTCACAAATAGCAAAGACTTTAGGGTTAATAGAAACATACCTTTCATCAACATAATTAGTAGTGTTGTCAATTCCATACTCAATAGAACAAACCTCAGTAAAGTGTATACTCAAATAAGCTTTCATTAGACTATTGTCGTCCATCAACCTATTGACTTATGCTTCAAAATTAGATCCTTGTTTGGCTTTGATCTTCTTGGATGGATAATCCTTAGCTCACTACCCAACCTGACCACAATTCCGACAAGGTTTGTTTGCTTTTGGTCTCTTTTTAGCCTTTTCTTTTGTCTTGTTTATTTTTTTAGAGTTATAATTAATTCCCCCAATCTTCTAATTTTTCTTTTTGATCATCATCACATGGACTTTAGACTCCATAACTAAACTATAAGGCTCATTCCTACGTTAATCTTTAATATATATAGACAACACTAGATCTTCTAGAGAAAGACTCTTTTTCTTGTGTTTCACGAATATGCAAAGTACTCCTAAGACTTAAAAAATTTCTAGATCACTGACATTACTTGAAACTTCTTAAGAAGTTTCATATCCACTTTCGAGAGAGAGTAAATGATCAACTGCAACTCATGAGTTTGTTTAGTCATAGACTTGTCCTTAACCATCTGAAATTTCTGTAGTTTGGAGACATAATACCTCTCAAGACCTTGGTTACTGGTATTGTATTTCCTATCCAAGTCACCCCACAACCTTTTTGGTGTATAATAATTGAAACAGTAGACATTGAAGAGGATATTCTTTAGAGTTGACAAGATCGTCCTTCTCTGTCTAACTATCCTGTTCCTTCCATGCAAAAATTTCAACTATTTTTGGGATTCTTTTCAGTTAGTACTTAAATTATTAACAGTAGGCCCTCATCAACAATCAAATTTTCATACATTTTTGCTAACACTTGAAAGTCTCTCCTAGAACAAATTTGTCTGACAGACCTAACATATCGATTAAGGAGACAATACATGATGAATTTTTCATACCAAACGAACTCGTCATCATAAACAATTATAAATAACCGCTAATAACTTATTGAAGATTGTTAGAAACAAAGAGCACAAATACACAATATTGGCTATGCACTACCTAGAACTTACTGGGACAATAAAGTCGTAAATCGAAGAATTATTTGAATGCATAGACGAATAATCAGCAATAAATTAGTTTGCTTTCAAGAAGTTATTTACCCCACTTACCAGTGCGATAGGTATAGTGACTTTTTTTGCAGGATAAGATGATCTCAAATTGACGCGACACACTTCAACTTAGATCACCTCAAAAGCCTCCTCAGTTTGCTAATATTCAAGGATAGAAAAAGATGGAAGAAAGGGAGAGAGAGTTTTGGGAGAAGGAGGCAAAAATGTTGTCGTTTATAGAAAAAGCAATATATATATATACCCTAAATTGATTTGGATTTAGAAAACAAATCCAAGTATTAGTAATTTCTTAATCTGTCTCGAATTTTGGAACAAGTTAAAACCAATTGGGAAAGAGAAAGTTGACAGAAACATGGCCCAAGCCCAACTTTAAGTCTTTTAACTATGTATTCTCACTATTGACAAATGATATCTATCATATGCTAAGACAATATTTAACATGTCAGTAATAACTTTTAAAAGTTAATTATGGTTAACTAATTATGAGCCCAAAAACTAGGACCTCTAAAGTTGGAATTTCTAATAGATGCATCCTTCAAACATGGTAAACATGGTGTGCAGATAATTGTTAGACATTATTTGGGGCAGCTTTAAGTGTTCACTGCTCACGCTTTACAAGTAGTATTATTAGCAAAGTCTGCAAAGGCTTTAACAATTTTGGAGGGACTAAAAATTGCTGTTGATCTTAACCTTGCAAATTTCACCTCGGAGATTGATTGTTGGTAATGTTCATAGTAAATGATAGATGCCATCAATTATCCAACTTTGGAGTCTTTATTTAGAAGACTTGTGATTTATATTTAAGTAGTAATTAATAAGTGTGTGTCATTTGTAAATTAAGTATCAAATGTTCATGCTCATATTTTAGGTAGTCTAGGTCTAGAGAGTTTATTCATCTCTAAATCTAGTTTAGGAGTGCTCCAGATGATGTATTTGCACCAGCTGCTATAGATTTACCTATTTAATAGAAAGCTACTCATGTATTTTAAAAAAGGAAAAAAACTGCTTGAGTATTTCCTTCAAAGTTGATCTTGAGATAAAAAGTGTTGAATCTAGTTTTTATCCAAGTGCTCTTTAACAATTTAACATGTTCAATTGTACTCACTAGTAAATTGTAACACATAAAATCAAGTGATTAATTTAAACATATTAATTTTTCTTGATATAACAATATAATTATATATTATATGGTTTTTGTTTAAAAACTTTTTTGTTGCATGTTATTAATGAAATTGTAAGACCTAAGAGAGGGCAGGGTAATGAATTAGGTCTTTGGCTAATTTTTGAAAAAAAAATTCCTTTTTGCAAATGTAGTTTGGAAGAGAATTGAGTTCAAGTTCACAATAAGATATTCAAGTCAACACAATAAATAACCAAGTAAGGAAAGAAGAGTAAAAATCATACAAGCAATTTATAGTAGTTCAGTCTCCTCAATATCTACATCCACTGCCTTGAGTCCTCACTCAAAGATTTCAAACAATTTAACTATAAAAATAGTTAACCAAGATACAATAGAGGCTCACCCAATAAGGGTTTTACTCCATAACCTCTTTCAATAAATATCAAGGTTCACCCTCTCAAAAGGGTTTTATATCCTTAAGAAAGCCTTGAATAAAGCAAGTAGATATAGTAAGAGAATAGAATATTACCAACAACAAGATAGATTAAGACAAATATAGCACCACTTCACTTTTTTGTCTATAAAATCTTGAAAAGCAACTTTTAAGCACAAGACAAAAGGGAGAGTTTGATATTCAAATGATTTACAAGTATAAAGATTCTTAGGTCCTCAAAACTACTCAAAAATCTGATATTTATTGCTTTTATAGAGTTTGAAATTCAATTCCAATGTTCAAATAACGACAAGTAACAACTAGTAACAATAAAGTTAAGTTGACCTAATATGGACTGCTGCATCTAAATAATAGTCCAAACTTCTCTATTTACTAGGCTATCAGAATAAATTTGGTTGATCGAACTTGGACATACGAGCCCTAATGGTTGTCCAAATTTCTCTAAAAATTCAGCGGCCAAGGTTTATGTTCGGACGTCCGAATTATTCAAACTTTGTCAAAATGTTTGGAAATCAACTACAACAAGTTTGAAATCATTTTGGACTATAAGATTAATCTTTTAAGAACTTTTGAATTACAAGCCGTTGTCAAAAACGTTGTAAATCAAGAATAATGAAAAACCTTCTAAGATTGAAAGCCTAGTTTTGTGCTCTCTTGTAAATACTTTAGAGTCCAAGGATAATAAGTATTGGGTTTACAAGATAATACCTATTAAGCAAGTGTAAACCTACACTAAAGTCTTCAAAGCCTTCACTCCTTAGGACATGCTCTATATTCTTTAGTTCTTTGAGCACACTTGAGTTGTCCTTAGCACTGTATCTTCAAGGCAATGAGACTTCTTAGCTTCCACAATCCAAGAATCCTATAACAAAACAGTTACTCAAGTTAGCCTATATCAATGTCTTATATAATCAAAACTATAAGATTCTTCCTTAGGGCTTACAATCTCTCCTATTTTGATGATGACAAACTTTGATGCAAAATGTGATGGATTTAAATATTGTACCACAATGAAGCACTAATGTCATAGATGAATGATAAATGATTAAGCACAATAACATAGGACGCTCATAATGAGCCTATGGCCCAACCAACCTCCAAATTCCTCATTCCTTCCATCAAAATAGCAAATATAGCTTGAAAGAATTAAGAATACTTTCTAAGAGAGGTTTTAGAGGTTATAAATGATTTTCAAAGCTCCCCATTAGATTGTGCTTATTTTCAACAAGTTTGGACTTGAGGTGTTATAAGCCCAAATTTTGAAAAATCAAGTCTGAATCGCAAAAAGATTGAAGATAATGATTTGATTTTATAATAATAAGCCTTCCCAAGGTTGTTCAACCATTTTAGGGAAGATCAAGACAGTTTGAGTGAAAATAGCAAATCATTCTTTTTGATAGGAAAGTTCGGGCATCCGAACTTTTGGCCTGCATCTAAACATCAAGTCTGAACTTTTGGTAAGATTTTTCAAACAGTGATTTTTGCAATAAAAGTGCTTAAAATCAATCACTCAATCACTCAATCATCAAGTCAAGGTAATCAACTATAGCATACATACATAATCATCATGATTAATCAATGTTCAACTCCATATCAACTCAAAATCATTTCAACAATTCATCAATCCTCATAACAAAAATTCATCAATCTTCAACATACATCAATGCAAAGAAAATTGATCAATCACATTCATCAATGATATACATTTTACAATCACTTCTTCTCTCCTTTTTGTCATCCATCAAATGTAGGGTAATGAAAGGAAGTAAGTGCATAAATAAAAGAAACAAGCTCTCAACATAAGTGTATCATCATTGAGCTTCAAAACATCACATAAGCTAGAAAGGCACATGGAATGATGAAATATGTATACTGGATACATGGCTAGGCATGTCACATAATAGTCATGAAGTACATAAACTATACTAAGTACATAAATTAGTAAAGCAAAGTAAAAGAGGGTTAAGGAGTGCTTAGTCTTGAATTTTCTTCATTGTCTTCACTCCATATTTGTTGGTGGTGATGCCCATATTTCCTTTATATTTAATGTGTAGAGGGATTTCACTAGCTAGTTCCTTACCGATGTAATTTGGTCTTGGAGTTGTAGCCAATTGAGATGATCTCCTTGTTTCCTTCTTCTTAGTGATCTGCTTGACTCTCCCTTGGCTAAAGGTCATGGTCGATGGTGAGGTGATGTTAGACTTTTCAATCAAGCTTCCCTCTTCACCAACATCATCATGGTGCTCCTCTTGATTTCCACCTTCTTGCTGCTCCTCTTGATCTTCCTTTTCTTTTTTGTGAATCCTCAACCCTTTCTCATTTTTCTCACTTCCTCTTGCCACTGAATCAAAGTCATCCCCATGGTCATCATCATCGTTTTCATCAACATCATCATCATTAGCATCTTCCTCATCTTTTTCTTCCTTCTTTTCTTCCTTATCTTTATCATCACCCTTTTCTTCTCTTTCTTGAGGTCTAGAGGGTCCTTCACCATTTTGGGCATTCTTTAATAATAGCTCCTCTATGTTCCTCACTCTAGTTCCAAGAACCATTGGGGCAAAGGATTGAAAAAATTTATATAGTTTCTCCTTCTCCTTCATGTGGTTGTTCAAGGCTTCTTGGAATACCTTGACAACGATAGTGTCTCCTCTAGTAATCCCTTTACTGCTAGACACTTCTCCAACATTGGGATGAGATTGAGGAATAGGTACTTCTTCAAACAATCTCCTCTTTGAGGGAGGTTGCTCCCCCTCACTTGATAAGTCATGCCTTTTCTTTGTTTTCTTCTCCCTTGCTTGAGCCTCTTCTTCATCTTCTTCTTCTTCATCCATCTCTTCCTCTTCAATATCCCCATATTCTTCAACCTTCTCATTTCTTAGAGGAGTTTCTCTTGTTCTCCATACACCATTCTCATCAAGAGATAGTTGTATCCTCTGGAGAGACTCTTGGTGTAAATTTCACCACTCTTAATGGCTTATCCTCTTCTGGGAAGTTGGACTTGGAAGTACTTGAAAATCTTTGTAAGAAATCTTCGATAGCGCAAGGCTTATTTGCCATTATTCTTGCTCCTATTATTTGTTTCAAAGCCATATAGCCAAAATTCAACCTCCTATGTTCATGTAGAACTAGCATTATCAAACATAAATATTACCAACAGAAGCTTTATGTCCAAAATTGGGAATATTATCATATGATGCAACATTCTTCCTCTAGCATTAAATGCCTTTATTTCCTTTCTTTTATTGATCTAAATTTCCAACCATTAGTGAATGATTCTTCAAACCTCTCATTTGCATGCAATTCACAAATATAGTATTGCTGACCCAAGGACTAATATCTAGCCCCATTATCATCTACTCCACAAATCCTATTGACTAGAACATCATTAAATTCAAAATCAACTTAAGATATTGTAGAAGAATACCATTGAGCTACAATATCCCTAACATATTCAACCATTTCCTCCTTAATATTTGCATAAAGCTCATATACAAGAGCTGGGTAGTGTTCTTCATTTACCACTAGCAAACTATTCCATCCAATTTCACCAAAGAGAGATAGAACATGACCTATATTGGAAAGATTGTCCAAATAAACCTTATGTCTAGAATAATCTTCCTATTTCTCTTGCTCCAATCTTCAAATTCCACAGCAGCCCTTGTTGATACGAATCCATCCACTCCCTAGGAGGTTTGTGGAACACAAACCCTTCTTGGTTTGTTGATTATCATCCCTTCATCAATCACCTTGGCTTTGCCTTTTCCCTTAACAACATTGGCTCTTTTTGAACGCACCATGATGATTTCTTTCAAAGAAGGTGAGTTTCAAGGTTAATCTAGGGCTTCAAACACGAAAATGGGAAAGATTTCAAGTGAAAATGGTGGAATATGGAAGAAATTTAAGTTTGTATTAGAGTGGGTTGAGTGAGTTTTGAGAGGAGAGAATTCGGATGATAGAAATGAGAGAAATGGTTGTTCTAAGGGTCTTAAAATCACTATATTCTCAAAGTTCGGACGATTGAAATTTCTCTGTTTCTTTGTACTTCACCAAATTAGGACGACCAAATTTTTGGTCATTCGTTCGAACTTGCATCTGAATCTTTCTATTTGAGATCTTCTGAAGAGCAGTTTGGACGCCCGAATTACAAATCATGCATTCGAACCATGCATCCAAAATTTTCCTATTTTTGTCACACTTAAATACATACATTAGTAATTGAATTTTGATTTTCCTAAACTTCTTCTAGGATAGCAAAACATTTCCTCGGCCAAAGGCTTGGTGAAAATGTCAGTTATTTGTACATTTGTACACATATAATCTAAACATATGTCACCTTTAGCTGCATAATTACAAATGAAAGGATGTTTAATCTTTGTATGCTTAGTTACAGAATGTTGAATGGGATTTATGCTCAAATTAATAGCACTAGTATTATCACATAAGATAGGTAGGTACACATTTGAAATTTAAGCCAAAATCAAGTAGAGTATTTTTCATCCATAGCACTTGAGCACAACAACTACCTGCAACGATATATTTGGCCTCGGCGGTATACAATAACACACAAGTTTGATTCTTGTTATACCAAGACATAAGACAACTACCAAGAAATTGACAATGACCACTTGTACTCTTACACTCGACTTTGCATCCGGCATAGTTGACATCCGAATAAGCTATAAGATCAAAAGAAGATAATTTTATAAACCAAAGTCCATAATAATGTGTATCAATGAGATAACGAAGAATATACTTGACGGGAATTAAATGAGTCACTTTTAGAAAAGATTGAAATCTAGCACATAGGCACGCGGTAAACATAATATCCAGTCTACTTGAGGTAATATAAAGCAAACTTCTAATCATTCCTCTGTATACCTTTTTATCAATATTTTTACCTTTTTCGTCTTTGTCTAGTTTAGTTGATGAACTCATAGGTATGCTAATACCTTTTACTTGGTCCATTCCAAATCTCTTCAATAGCTTCTTGGTATATTTGGTTTGATTTATGAAGGTGCCATCCTTGGTTTGCTTGATTTGTATGCCAAGAAAGAAGTTGGGTTCTCCCATTATGCTCATTTCAGATTCGCTTTACATTAACTTGGAAAACTCTTCACAAATAGATACATTAGTAGCACTAAATTATAATATCATCTACATAAATTTTCACAAGTAATAGATCATTGTTGCAAGATGTTTTTATAAAGAGAGTTGTGTCAACCTTTCCCCTTGAAAATCCTTTTTAAAGTAGAAAACTACTTAATCTTTCATACCAAGCTCTAGGAGCTTATTTCAAACCATATAAAGCTTTGGATAATTTGAAGACATGGTTAGAACATTTTTCATGAGCAAAATCGGGAAGTTGTTCGACATAAACTTCTTCATCAATAAAACCATATAGAAATGCACTTTTGACATCCATTTGAAATAACTTGAAACCTTTAAAGCAAGCAAATGCCAAAACCATTCATATAGATTTGAGTCTAGCCATTGGAACAAAAGTTTCATCATAGTCAATGCCCTCTTCTTGATTGAATTCTTGGGCAACATGTCTAGCCTTATTTCTAACCACTTCTCTGGATTCATTTAGTTTGTTTCTAAAAATCTATTTTGTACCAATAACTGGGTGATCGTGGGATCTTGGGATAAGAATCCCAACTTTGTTCCTCTCAAATTGATTTAGTTCCTCTTGCATTACAACAATCCAAAAATCATCATACAAAGCATCATCAATGCTTTTAGGCTCAATGAGAGATAAAAGAGCAAAAGTATCGATAAAATACCACCTTGTTTTAACACCTTGAGAGACATCACCAATGATTTGCCCCTTCAGGTGGCCTTTTGCATATCTTAGGTCATTGGGAAGTTCTTCGTTATCACTAGGTTGGTCATCTTGTTCTTGCTCAATCATCTTTTTTCATTGGCGTGATCTTCCAAAGTTGGTGCTTGAAGATGAGTTTGATTATCATTCATTTAAGTACCTACATTATCATCATCTCTTCTTTCCGAGTAAATGTTAGATTCATCAAAGCTCACATGTATGCTTTCCTCAACACATAAAGTTATTGTAAACTCTATAACCCTTTTTGTTAGATGAATAATCAAGGAATATGCCTTCATCCAATTTTCTATCAAAATTTTCCATGTTGTCACAGATATTCAATATAAAGCACTTGCAACCAAACACTTTGGAATTGGCAATTGAGGGAGCTCTACCAAATAGAAGTTTGAAAGGTATTTCTTAAAAATTGTCTCAAAAGAACTCTATTTATAACATAGCAACGGTGTTTATGGCTTCGGCCCAAAAATATTTTGGTAAAGTGTTTTCACAAAGCATAGACCTAGCCATTTCTTGCAAAGTTTGATTTTTCCTTTCAACAACCCCATTTTTTTGAGGTGTTTTGGCAGCTAAAAAATTGTGAACAATTCCATTCTCATCACAAATTTTTGTAAAATCTTGATTGTAATACTCTCTCACATTATCACTTCTAGTAGAAATTAATTTGCAATCAAGAGAAGCTTGAACCTTTTTGAAAAGTCTCACAAAGTCATGAAATTCTTCATCCTTTTGTGATAAAAAGAGTACTAAAGTGAATCTTGAAAAATCATCAATTATATATGCATACCTGGTACCACCAAGACCAGTGGTCCTCATTGGCCCAAATAAATCCATATGAACAAGTTCAAGAGGTTTTGAAATATAAATTATTTTCTTGGGTTTGAAAGATGTTTTTGTTTTTTTTTTCATATCAAAGACGGTTTTTCTCAAAACGCATTTTAGGCAATCCTCTAACCAAATCTTGTGAGGAAAGTTTGTTCAACAAATCCATGCTTACACGACCTAATCTTCTATGCCAAAGATATCCATCATTATTATGAATGTAAGATATTTAACATCACTGGCCACAAGTTCATCAAGATATAGCACATATACATTTCTAACTCTATTTGTAAAAAAAATAGTTTTGCCACTTGCACTATCAAGAATAGTATAAGTATCACATTTATAGTCAACTTTTCATCCATTGTCACACAATTTGCTAATACTAAGCAAGTTGTATTTTAAATCATCAATGAGTAAAACTTGTTTAATGGGAGGGAAAGATCTTTTACCAATATTACCAACTCCAAGAATTCTTCTTTTCTTCTTGGCACCGAAGGTGACAAATCCATTATTTGTGGCTTGAAGTTCACTAATAAGTGAAGCATTCCCCGTCATATGTCTTGTGCATCCACTATCAAGGAACCGCTTAGTGGCACTTGATCTTGGGGGAAGATTTACCTACATCAAATGAGAGGAAGTGGCTTTTGGTACCCATATTTTCTTGTGTCCAAGGGGCTTAGTAATAGTTCCCTTAACTCTCCAAATAGTTTTAACACCACTTTCTATCTTTCTTTTCACAAAGAATCTAGTGGCCTTGTGCCCATGTCTACCATAATAAGTACAACAAGTATGAGGTATAGAGGTAGATGTAGCTTTAACAAAGAAATTTTTATATTTTTAAACGTTGTTTACATGATTGTAGCCAAGACTATTTTTCACAAATGAAGATCTTTGAGGCCCAAGTAGTTTGTCAAGATTGTCTCTACCATTTGTAAACTTTTCAAAACATAAGTGAGATCATCAATTTTCTTTTTCAAATTATCATAGTCAACTATCATTTTCTAAAGAGAGGAAATTTTAGCACAAAGAGATTTGTTCTCAAGAAACATGTTTTGCAAGGAAACATTTAAAACTTTCTTTTCAATATTCAAACAATAGGTGGATTCAATGAGTCTTTTGTTTTCACAAAATAGTTTTGAGTTTTCATTCAACAACTTATCAATTTTGATCTCATCTCCTTGTTTCTTTTTTAAACCTTTTTTAACTCACTATACATATCAACAAGTAATTCACTATGATCATCAATATCATCATTACAACAAGTAGTGGTTGAAGGAGCAGATTGTACCTCATCAGTCATGGCCATGAAACACATATTTGCTCTTTTTTCATTGTCATCACCACTCTCTTCATTGGCATGTTAATCCTAAGTGCAAACTAGTCCCTTTTCTTTCTTGAGAGATTTCTTCTTCTTGAATTTGGCTTCTCTTTCCTAACAACCTGGTAAATAGAGAAGTTCAAATGATCATTCAGACGCAGTAATCCAAGTTTGGTCTACCAAGCTTTACTGTTACTAACTGCTATTTGAACCTTGGAATTGAATTTCAAACCCTATAAAAGCCATAAAATTCAGATATTTTAGCATTTTTAAGCACTTTAAGAAATTTCATACTTCCAAATCATTTGTCTTGTGCTTCAAAGTAACTTTTTAAGATTTTATAGACAAAAAGTTAAAGTGGTGCTAGCTTTGTCTTCATCTCCAAATTGCTCGTAATATCTTATTCTCTTACTTTATCTACTTGTTTTATTCAAGGTTTCTTAAGGCTATAAAACCCTTTTGATAAGGTGAATCTTGATTGTTGTATTGAAAAGAGGTTGTGGAGTAAAACCCTTGTTGGGTGAGTCTCTATTGTATCTTGCATAACTATTTTTATAGTTGAATTCTTTGAAAATCCTTAAGTGAGGACTCAAGGTAGTGGATGTAATTCTTGAGAAGATCGAACCACTATAAATTGGTAGTGTGATCTTTACTCTTCTTTCCTTACTTGGTTATTCATTGTGTTGACTTGAATATCATCTTGTGAAATATAATTCAAATCTCTTCCTAACTAAATTTGCAAAAAGGAAAAAGTTTCCGAAAATTAGCCAAATACCTAATTCACCACCTCTTAGATCTTTCAATTGGTATCAAAGCTAGGGCTTCTTTGTGTGATTTTATAACCTAGAAGTTAAGATCTTATGGCTAATATTTCCAACTTGCCTTATTTTGAAGGGTCTTCCCCAAATAGACCCCCTTTGTTTGATGGAACAAACTATACTTTTTTAAAATCAATTAAGATTTTTATTTGTTCTATTAACTTTGATTTATGGAATATGATTGAGAAAGATTCTTACACACCAATGAGGATGAGAGCTAATAGAATCACTAGAGGACCAAAGCCAATGGATGAATATGATGAAAGAAAGTGACTCAAGAAAAATGACAATGAACTTCCAATCTATGAATATCTTGAGTTGTGCATTGGATGTAAATGAATACAACCGAGTGAGTGGATGTGACACTGTTCATGATATGTAGAGACTTCTTCAAGTAATGCATGAAGGGACTAATCAATTGAAGGAGTCAAAGCTTGCAATGCTAATAAGAGATTATGAGTTATTCACCATGAAGCAAGGAGTGAACATTAGTGACATGTTCACTAGATTTACCAAACATCTCCAACGGTTTAAAGTCCTATAGGAAAAATTATTCACTTGAAGAACAAAATAGAAGGATACTGGATGCTCTACCCAAGTCTTTGTAACCAAAGACTCTTGCTATTGAAGAATCAAAAGACTTGAAGACTCTTCCTCTTGAAGAGCTCATTGGATCATTACTAACACACGAGATGAAAATCAAGAGACCAAATGATCTTGAAGACGAAGAGAAAGGAAGAAAAGGAGTCGCACTTAAAGATGGAGAAGAAAGATGAAGACGAAGATGGAGAAGACAATAAGATGGCAATGGTAGAGAGAAAGTTCAAGAAAATGTATAAAAAGTGATTTCTCAAAAAGGGGAAAAGGTCTTTCAAGAGAGATGGACAATCATCATCATTATTCAAACCTCAACGCTATGAGTGCAAGAGTACCAAGCACCTTGTTGTTGATTGCCCTAAAGCATTAGAAAAGGAGAGTGAAGCCAAACTCAAGAAGAAGAAATCTTTGAAGAAAGGAAAGGGACTAGTTGGCACTTGGGATCAACATGCCAATGTAGAAAGTGGTGATGACAATGAAGAGAGAGCAAATGTATGTTTCATGGCTATGAATGATAGGCACAATCTACTCTTTCAACATTTACTTGTTGTGATAATGACATTGATGATCCTAGTGAATTACTTGTTGATATGTATTATATAGTGAATTCAAAAAGATTCAAAATTGATGAATTGTTGAATAAAAATTTCAAAACCATTTTGTGAAAACAAAAAACTCATTAAATCCATCGATTGTTTGAATATTGAAAAGGAAGTTTTATATGTTTTCTTGCATAACATGTCTCTTGAGAACAAATCTTTTTGTGCAAAAATTTTCTCTCTTGAGAAAATGATAGTTGGTTGTGATACATTGAAAAAGAAAGTTGATGATCTCACCTTATGTGTTGAAAAGCTTACAAATGGTATAGACAATCGTGACAAACTACCTGTATCTCAAAGTTCTTCATTTGTGAAAAATGGTCTTGGCTATAATCATATGAACAATTTTTTCAAATATAAAAATTTATTTGTTAATGCTATATCTACTGCTATGCCTCACACTTGTTGTACTTATTGTGGTAGATATGGGCACAAGGCCACTAGATGTTATGTGAAAAGAAAGATAGAAAGTAGGGTTAAAACCATTTGGAGTTCTAAGGGAACTATTACCAACCCTCTTGGACCCAAGAAAATATGGGTACCAAAAGTCACTTCCTCTCATTTGATAGAGGTACATCTTCCCCTAAGATCAAGTGCTGCTAAGTGGTTTCTTCATAGTGGATGCTCAAAACATATGACGGGGAATGTTTCACTTATTAGAGAACTTCAATCCACAAATGATGGATTAGTTACCTTTGGTGACAAGAAGAAAGAAAGAATTCTTGGAGTAGGTAATATTGGTAAAGGATCTTCCCCTCTCATTAAACAAGTTTTTCTCATTGATGATTTGAAGTACAACTTACTTAGTATTAGCCTATTGTGTGATAATGTACGGAAATTTGAGTTTAAAAGTGATACTTATACTATTCTTGATAGTGTAAGTGGCAAAACTATTTTTTTTTGCAAATAGAGTTAGAAATGTATATGCGTTATATCTTGATGAACTTATTGCCAATGATGTTAAATGTCTTGTTGTTCATGATAATTATGGGTATCTTTGGCATAGAAGATTAGTTCATGTGAGCATGAATTTGATTAAAAAACTTTCCTCACAAGATTTGGTTACAGGATTGCCTAAAATGCATTTTGAGAAAAATCATCTTTGTGATGCATGTCAATATGGAAACTAAACAAAAACAGCTTTCAAACCCAAGAAAATGGTTTCTACTTCAAAAACCTTTGAACTTGTTCATATGGATTTATTTGGACCCATGAGGACCACTAGTCTTGGTGGTAAGAGATATGCATATGTTATTATTGATGATTTTTCAAGATTCACCTGAGTACTCTTGTTATCACAAAAGGATGAAGCATTTCATGAATTTGCAAGACTTTTCAAAAAGGTTCAAACCTCTCTTGATGGCAAATTGATTTCTATTAGAAGTGATAACGGGAGAGAATTTTGCAATTAAGATTTTACAAAACTTTGTGATGGGAATGGAATTGTTCACATTTTTTGTTTGCCAAAACACCTCAACAAAATAGGGTTTTTGAAAGGAAAAAATGAACTTTGCAAGAAATGTCTAGGTTTATGCTTTGTGAAAATTCTTTACCAAAATATTTTTGGTCGAAAGCGTAAACACCGCTTGCTATGTTATGAATAGAGTTCTTTTGAGACCATTTTTAAGAAACACATTTTGAACTTCTATTTGGTAGAACTCCCTCAATTGCCTATTTCCAAATGTTTGGTTGCAAGTGCTTTATACTGAATATCCGTGGCAACTTGTGAAAATTTGATAGAAAATCGGATGAAGGCATTTTTCTTGATTATTCATCTAACAAAAAGGCTTATAGAGCTTACAATAAAATAACTTTATGTGCTGAGGAAAGCATACAAGTGAGCTTTGATGAATCTAACATTTACTTGGAAAGAAGAGATGATGATAATATAGGTACTTCAATGAATGATAATCAAACTCTTCTTCAAGCACCAACTTTGGAAGATCATGTCAATGAACAAGAAATAATTGAGCAAGAACAAGATGATCAACCTAGTGGTGACCAAGAGCTTCCCAAAGACCTAAGATTGCAAGAGGCCATCCTAAGGAGCAAATCATTGGTGATGTCTGCCAATGTGTTAAAACAAGGTGGTATTTTATCTACAACTTTGCTCTTTTATCTCAAATTGATCCTAAAAAATAATTTTTGATGATGCTTTGTGTGATGATTTTTGGATTGTTGTTGTGCAAGAAGGTCTAAATCAATTTGAGAGAAACAAAGCCTGGATTCTTGTCCCAAGACCACATGATCACCCTATTATTGGTGAAAAATGGGTCTTTAGAAACAAACTAAATGAATCCAGAGAAGTTGTTAGAAATAAGGCTAGACTTGTAACCCAAGGATTCAATCAAGAAGTGGGCATTGACTATGATGAAACTTTTGCTCCAGTAACTAGACTTGAATCTATAAGAATGATTTTGGGATTTGTTTGCTTTAAAGGTTTTAAGTTGTTTTAAATGGATGTCAAAAGTGCATTTCTAAATGATTCTATTGATAAAGAAGTTTATGTGGAACAACCCCTGGTTTTGTTTATGAAAAATTTCCTAATCATGTTTTCAAACTATCAAAAGATTTATATGGTTTGAAACAAGCTCCTAGAGCTTGGTATGAAAGATTAAGCGGTTTTCTACTTCGAAAGGATTTTTAAGAGGAAAGGTTCACAACTCTCTTTATAAAAACCTCATACAACAATGATCTCTTGCTTGTGCAAATTTATGCAGATGATATCATGTTTGATACTACTAATATATCTCTTTGTGAGGAGTTTTCCAAGTTGATGCAAAGTCAATTCGAAATGAGCAAGATGGGAGAACTCAATTTCTTTCTTGGCCTACAAATCAAGTAAACCAAGGATGGCACCTTCATAAATCAAGCTAAATATACCAAGGAGTTATTGAAGAGATTTGAAATGGACCAAGCAAAAGGTATTAGCACACCTATGAGTTCATCCAAATACCTTTTCCTAATATCTTTTGATTTATAGGTATGCTAATACGTTTCGCTTTGTTCATTCCAAATCTCTTTAATAACTCCTTGGTATAATTAGCTTGATTTATGAAGGTGCCATCCTTGGTTTTCTTGATTTGTAGGCCAAGAAAGAAGTTGAGTTCTTTCATCATGCTCATTTCGAATTCACTTTGCATCCTTTTAGCAAACTCATCACAAAAAGATATATTTGTAGCACCAAAAATAATATCATCCACATACATTTGTACAAGTTAGAGATCATTGTTGTAAGAGGTTTTGGTAAAAAGGTGTTGCGTCAACCTTTCCTCTTGAAAATTCTTTTGAAATTAGAAAACCACTTAGTCATCTATACCATGCTCTAGGAGCTTGTTTCAGCACATATAAAGCTTTAGAGAGCTTGCAAACATGATCAGGAAATTTTTCATGAGCAAAATTGGGAGGTTGTTCCACATAAATTTCTTCATCAAATAAAACTATTTAAAAAGGAACTTTTGACATCCATTTGAAATAGTTTAAAGCCTTTAAAACAATCAAATGTCAAAAAACATTCTTATGGACTCCTAGCTACCGGAGCAAATGTTTCATCAAAATAAATGTCCTCTTCTTGATTGACTCATTGGGCAACAAGTCTAGCTTTATTTCTTACAACTTCTCTAGATTCATTTAATTTATCTTTGAAAACCCATTTAGTACCAATAACAGGGTGATTATGGGATCTAGGGACAAGGTTCCAAATTTTGTTTCTGTCAAAGTGGATATAGACAAACTCTCCAATATGGGTAACGTTCTGTCCTTATTTGGTGATATTTGTTGGAGCAATTTGCTAGTCATTGATGAAGAAGTTTATCCTTCTCTCATATATGAGTTTTATGCAAATCTTAAAGAAGAAAGAATTGAACAAGAAGGGGATAATGTAATTCAATGGTATTCTATAGAGTTTCTCAAGTGGACTTTGAATTTAATAGTGCCTTAGTGAACAGAATTTATGGAGTAAGTGTATTGGGGCAAGGTATTTTTCTTTGGGAGAACACTGTTATATCCGTGAGCTATTTACCAATGAAAGATTTGAAGAGGCTTTCACAAATGGTAGACAGTTTAGGTCCATTAAAGAAAGGAAAATCAAAGCTTTTGATGCTAGAGGAAGAGTTATGCATCATATGATAACAACCATGATTATCCCTAACTTTAGACATAAATCATTTGTTGGAAATATACATATGGTGATTATGCTTGCTTTACATTAGCATAGAAGATTAAATTTTGGGTATATGGCATTGAAACATATGTTTAGTGCTAGAAAAACAACCAACAAAGCGTTACCATATGGAAGATTATTAACAAGAATTTTCAAGCATTTCCAAATCAAACTTCCTGTTAGAGGACTAGATTTCAAAAGAGGACAAATCTATACTAATGACTCTCTTAGAAGGATGCAATTAGTTCTTGATGAAGATGGTGTATGGAGAACTAAAAGAGAAACTCCTTCAAAAAGAGAAGAAGTTGAAGCCAGTGAGGAAACTGAGGAAGAAGAAAATGAAGCAAAAAAGTGAGCAAGGGAAATGAAAATAAAGAGGAGACATGATTCATCAAGTGAGGGGGAGCAACCTCCTTCCAAGAGAAGACTCTTTGAAGGAGTGCCTACTCCTCAGTCACATCCCAATGTTGGAGAAGCTTCTAGTGGTGAAGGGATTATTGAGACACCATTGTTGCTAAGGCATTCTAAGAAGCCTTGAACAACCACCTCAAGGAAATGGAGAAAATGTATAAATTCTTTGAAACTTTTGCTCCTATGGTTCTTGAAAAATTAGATGGTTTAGAAAATATAGTGAAGTACATAGAGGACATTTTGATGAGAAATGCACAAAGTGGTGAAGGACCCTCTAAAACTCAAGAAAGAGGAGAAACAGATGATGATAAGAGAGATGAGGAAGACAAGAACAAGGAAGAAGATAAAGAAGATGACAGTGATAATGATGATGATAGTAATGATGATGACCAAGGGAATGACCGTGAGCAAGCTGTGGAGTCACAAAGAGGAGATCAAGGAGAGCAGCAAGTTGGAATTAGCCAAGAAGGAAGTCGAATTACAAGAGCTGAAGTGACAACACCATCCAACCCAACATTTAGCCAAAGAAGAGTCAAGCATGTAGCAATCAAGAAGGGATCAAGAAAGGACTCTCCATCAACATCACAAGACTGAGCATCTCCTTAATCTTATCTCTATTTACTGCTTTTATGTACTTTCGATATGCTTAGTATGACTTATGAACAATTCCTAGCTTGGTTTATGCAATTTCTCTATTTTTCTCTTTAAATTTCTGAACTTTATAACTGTTTTTAATGTGGCTTCTGTAATAGTTGTGTAAAGCTTAATGATGAAACCTTAGTGTTGAGAGCTTCTTTTGCTAATGATACTTTGATCACCCCAAGCTTAATTGCTGTTATAAAAGGGGAGAAGAAGTTGACTTACAAGAATATGCTAAAATGTTAGTTATTATTTTTGTTGACCCTAGTTGAATATGCTAAACTGTCAGTCTCATTTTCATTACCCCATCTTTGAGTGATGACAAAAGAGGGAGAAAGAATGATGACTACAATGTGCTATGTATATGCTAATGTGCAATATGTAAAATGAATGTGTAATATGAAAATATTTGGCTACATTTGGAATTTAAATTGAAAGTGTTATAATATGTGAGGTTTTAATTGTTTTCTGAGATTCTGGAATATAGTTAAGTTGAGGTTGAAATCTTGAACTTGGTTCTTGACCTGCTTTATTATTTCAGGTTACTTCATGAAAACAATTGAATGCATGAGTTTTTTTTTTTTTTTGGTTTTACAAAGCTAAACTGAGTGTCATTGTGGACATACATATTTGAGTACTTCTACAATTCATTTGAAAATACAAAGTCACCTTTTCAAACTTGTTGCCAAAAAAAATTGGACTTGAAATTCGGATGCAGACCAAAAGTTCGGACGCATCAAGATCTTCTTGCCAAAAAATATTTTTCTATTGTTCAAATTGTTTGAAAACTGTCTTAATCCTTCCTATCATATTTAAAAAATCTTAGAAAAGCTTATTTTAAAAAATTAAAGCTTTTATCTCACATATTTTACAGTTTGGACTTGAAATCTTAAAATTCGAATTCATGGTTCAAAATTTCGGATGCATGCTTCAGAAATTCAGATGCATCCATATTTGATTGCCCAAAAAGTAATATTTTATTGTTCAAATTGATTCAAATATGGTTTAATCGCTTCTATTATATTTGAACAACCTTAGGAAAGCTTTATTTCACTTTAAACATTCCTTATGCTAATTTATTGCAGTTTGGACAAATAGTCCTCAATTCAAATATTTTCTGAAAAATATGCACAATCTAAGGGGGAGCATTGTTAATCTTTTCTTACCATTAATACCTCTCTTAGAAGTTTCCTTAATGCTTAAATGTTATATCTTCTATTCTAGTAGTTGGAAGGAAGGAGGCAAATGAAGATTGGTTGGGTCATAGGCTCATATTGAGCCATTTGAATGTCAAAGTGCTAATTGGTTATTATTTATCATTGACATCATTGCTTCTTTGTACTACATTGTTGAAATCCATCACATTTTGCATCAAAATTTGTCATCATCAAAAAGGGGGAGATCGTTAGCCCTAAGGGCAAATCATGTAGGTTTGATTAGTTTTGATTAATGACAAACATTGTTATGGACTAATTCATATGTTACTTGTGTGATAGGATTGTTGGATTAAGAAGCAAAGAGTTATCATTGCCTTTGGAGCTAAAAGTGCTAAGGACAACTCTAATATGCTCAAAGATCAAGAATATAGAGCATGTCCTATGGATAGAATGCTTTGAAGACTCTAGTGTAGGATTACACTTGCTAAATAGGTATATTCTTGTAAACTCTACACTTCTTATTTCTTGGAATCTATTGAATGCATAAGAGAGCACAAAACTTATTTTTGAATCTTAAATGGCTTTGAGTAAACTTTTAATGATCAAGTGCTTTGATAACAATTTTTGAGTTTAAGAGATTTTATATGACTTATATATTGATACAAAATGATTTCAAACTTATTGAGATTGATTTTCAAATGTTTTAAAAAATTTTGATCAGTTCGGACACAAGTTCGGACGTCCGAACTGTGACATGGTTACTATTTTTCCAGAGAAATTTGGACGCAAGTTCAGACGCAGGAGACAAAGTTCGGACGTCTGAACTTTTCCAGACAACATGTCACAGTGATGTTCAGATGAAAGTTCGGACGCAGAGGAGTAAGTTCGAACGTCCGAACTCCTCAGAAACTAGCTGTTACTAGCCATTTTATAGCTGTTGAAACTAATTTTTAAAATCTATAAAAGTCAAAAACTCTGGATTTTGAGCTCTCTTTTGTCTTGTGCTTTCAATTGATCATTCAAGATTCCATAGACAACAAGGTGAAGTGGTGCTAAATTGTGTAATCATCTACCAAGCAGTGGTAACATCTCATTCATTCTCTGTTTTAATCATGTTTTCCTCTTGCTCATTACAAGGTTTTCTTGTAAACATAAAATTCTTTAGGTAAGGGTGATCCTTGAAGTATTGATTCAAGGTTGTTTGTAGATATAAAACCATTTGATAGCGTGAACCTTGTATGTAGAATTGCTAAAGAGGTTGTTGGTGTAAAACCATTATGTGGTGAGCCTCTTGTATAATTGTTTGAACTTGAGCATATAGTAGATTGGTTGAAATCCTTGAGTGTAGACTCAAGGTAGTAGATGTAGATCTTGAAGAGATCGAACCACTATAAATTGCTTGTGTTCTTTGCTCTTCATTGTGTCTTGCTTTGTTATTATATTAATTACATTTACATTGAAGCAATTAAATATAATCTTTCCAAATCAAGTTTATAAAATAGAAAAAAGGTTTCGAAAATTAGTCAAAGATCTAATTCACCCCCCTCTTAGGTCTTTCAAGTTTGAATAGGGTTTGTTGGATGACATGTCGTAATTTTCTTAGATATCATCTCCATTGTCTACTGCTAAAATTTACGTGAGGTATTCTTACCTTTGTTTAAAATACAAAGAATGTTGAGAGTTTGAATGTTAGTCATTTTCTTCATTTCTATCTTTTCTCTATTGCGTTGACCTTTCATTTTGTTTTATTCTATTTAATTCATCAATTTTTATATCATGGAAATATTCTTCTTTGTTCTTCTGTAGCTTTTGGATTGTAAAATAGTCAAATTTCTTAGTTATTGTAGTTTGATAGTGTTTGTAATTAGTAGTTGTTTGGTTTATTCAGGTTTATTTGGAACAAATTTTTCTGTGGTTGTTTTCAGCTATCATCTTAGGCATTAGCAAATGTGATTTCTTGGCTATCATCTTATCTTATCTTTCATGCTTAGACCTTCTGAAGTTGAAAGTACTAAATTTGCAATTTAATGTGATTTCAAATGCTCTCCTAGTACAAGTAAGAGATATGTTTTCTTTTAACTTGAATTATATAATAGCGAACACATTATTTTGTATATCTCAATACAATATATGGTACCACGTTGTGAGTATTTTTTGTTGGTGCATTTGTCACTTCCAAATTCAATACAGAATTTATGAGTCAATTCTTCGAGTTTTGTTGATCCTTTGTTGTAGAATTTCTTACAAATGTGATTCTGAAATGTTAAATTGTCATTTTCAATCTTTTCATGCTATATATGCCACAGCTACAGCTTCCCTCTCCCTTTTTCAAAATGTTATGTTGCTATCGCTTCCAAAATGGACGTTTCATATGCTAAGGTCTAGTCAGAGGTTAATAGGCACTCAACAACTTGTGGTGTAAGATATTCAAAATTACTAGACTTTTACTCTTTGGATTTACTATCATATACATGTTCTCATTGTGAAAACTTGAACACATAAATGAAATATTGTTTGCCCATTGAAATGTTGCAACCTTTTTGCCCTTAATGCTTTGTGTTATGGTCTTCTCTTTCTTTGCATTCCGAAATCGTGAGTTTTTTACTCTTCTTCCTTTGATTGATTGTTTCCTCTATTTTTTTCTCTTCATTCTTTTCATCAACGACCTTCTGTTGAATCATTGTATTTTTTCTTTAAAAAAAACAATTTGGCATGCTCCTCTTGCTGCTTCTTTTACGTTGCTTAAACATCATGCTAATACATTGCTTTAGCAAACACAAAGTAATAAAGAGGATCTAGGAATTGATTTAGCTCTAGACCTTAAAAGCATTTTGCAAAGATAATCTATTATCTTGGTTCACTATTTGGTTTACAGTTTTTCAATTTGATTGGATAAAACTTAATTTGATTATATGTAACCAATAGGTCATTAACTGGGAAAGTAAATGATCTAGGATTGGGAAGATAGCAACATGAAACTTTCGAACCACAATCAAAGAAGTAGGAATTGAAACTATTAAAGAGGAAATTCATGTGATAGATAGAAAAAGCACCTGCAGAAAAAGGCAAACACAATAAAGCAAGCAACAAAGCATCCATTATTGTATTACCAATTCAACCAAGAAAATCACATTAGATAGAAAAATTCTTTTGGTCAAGTACAATAACACCTTTTATGATCGAAGTGATACATCATGTAAACATCTTAATATCACAACATTTTGGGTCTTCAATTTATACTTCTCGCATTTATTTTTTCTTAACCTATAATCTTATCAATATTTCTCATATTAAATTTATAAATATTCGGCTCTATTTTTTCTCAAGGAATGATTTTAATAATTTTGAATTAACACAATTAAATCATTGACAAAAAAAAACTCTGGTGCATAGCGTGGAGGCTTTTACTAGGGTGCTGCAACACGTGAGTTTTTGCAGCACGTACAACACCCTAGTTTGGTCCATTGAATCTGCATAAAATCTAACGGATTATATTTTTTGACTTGATACATATATTTTTTAAAAAATATTAATAAAATTTTACAATCATCGAATCAAATTAATACTGCACAAATTCAAGTGCAGCACTGCAACATGACCCGTGCGTGGAAGCCTATATTAATCTTTTTAAAATATAGGATTAGTCTAATTTCCCCCAAAATAAAAGTTTAACCACCCCCCAAAAACACCTTGATGTTGACGAGTGCTGACTAAAAAGCAACTCAATTGAATTTATGCCACGAGACATCCCCCCACAGTTCTATTTTCTTCTTCGGATATCCCACGGAAGTCAGAAAAAGGAAAGAAGAAGCAGATATGCAGCAGCCCACCGAAACTTCTCCGTAAGTACTCCGAGCGCAATTTTCCAATTAAAGTCTTAAATTGACTTTGAATTTTCCCATATATTTATCATAAGTTACTCAGAACTATGCAATCTTTCAACATATAGATTCGAGACCAGTGAGATGTTGGCAACATTTCTAGCTTCCACGCCGCTGCTGGAGCAGTCATGGAAGCTCTGCAGTCGGGCCGATGCCGCCGCTCCGGAGAGCTACGTCGTCAATCAGGTAGAGAACGTGACTTATCTGGCGTTTTCCGGCGTCCAAACGATTGCCGGACTTGACCCGAGTAGCAGAAATCTCGTCCCTCTGGAAATCGCCGGCAACGGACTTTTCTCGGCTCTGCATCGCCATGTTGAAGGGGAAAAACCAGTTATGGTCCATTCAGGGTTGTTGAGTCTGTTCCTGTCCTTCCACGGCACTCAAAATTTCCAAAACCAGGTTAGTCTTTGCGTTCACACGCCGCTTTCATTATTGAGTTTGGATTACGTTCGCACCTCTTCATATCGCCCTGCTCTTTTATATATAAATTGATGAAATCTAATGCCCTTCTAAAGAAGTATTTCTTTGTTCGATTTATATATTTAGAAGTAGAAACACCGATAAGATGGTAAGTCAAGTATTTTTCAGTTAATTAAAAGCACACTTTTTTATTAGGCAATAAGTTTTAATTTCGATTCACTGTATTAAAAAGGATACACTTATATCCTAGCAATAAGAAAATAGAATAAATACTTAGAGCGGCCACAATTGACTTAATGTATACTATATACTGAATAATAAATAAAGATATTTTGCATACTCTATATATATATATATATATATATATATATATATATATATATATATATATATACTATAATTATGTGTTTCGGACAAAAATCCAAACGAATGATGAGAGAGAGAATTATTGGTGTTGAATAGTGTTGCCCATTAGATGGGGTCGTGTAAAATGTGGAAACGATTATGATTTCCTTCACTTTAATTGGTATGGAGGGGTGAGAATTGCAGCGTCGGGTTTTATGGTACATTTGCACCCACTTTGGTTTATATCATTTCTGGATAAGACTTTGGAGTCCACTTTCCTTGCTTCCGTGGGATACATGAAAATTGAGATGAGAAATGTATAGGCGGTTACGCCAACTTGACCTGACCCATTACATTTATTTGGATTCTTCTTCAATTTAAAAATTTTTATTTGGACCTCACTTCTTTTCTAATTAAAAATTTTATTTTTATAATTTTTTAAAAAAAATCTCAAACCAAAATTCAATCCAAACATTCCCATAAAAAAAAGGCAGAAAAGAAAATGGAAGGGCCTACAGATATAAATGTAGAAATTTTTCTTTTTCGTTTAGTACACTGCCCTTAAAATTTTGCTAATTTTATGATTCTTTTTTGGGATATTTAAGATAAATATTTACTCTTCTGAGAAAAATATATTTTTCATATAAGATTTTATAGATAACTTCAAGATGTGAATTTTATGTGCATTATCAAAAGCTTCTTTCATAATAAGGGTGGCTTTGCCTACTTGCACATTTTTATTAAATGATTGCATACATTTCTGTATCAAACATAAACATTCAAATTTAAGAGAGAGAAGTAGTATTCTGATCTTGTGATTCTTATTTAAAATTTCTCCATTTTGTTTACGCTCTTATACTTGGAATATCTTGTTCCAATCAATTGATAACAAAGTGTTATGTTGCTGTATTTCTTGCTTGCTTTTGAAGAAATTGTAACTAAAATAATAACTAAATTGATTTAAACACACTTCTAGGCGATATCTTGAATTCATTTACATTCCAGTTTTTCTAATCGTTAAAAAGAATTAAATATGAAGAAAGAAAGAAACCAAATAATTTTGGGAAACAAATTAAGCTAAATAAAACGTCCAAAACTTTATTGAAATTCATTTGTTGTGCACCTCACGTGAAATACTTTTCGAAAGTGCTAGAGATTGGTTTGCGGGGTCCACATTTCTTGGCATATGTTTCATAAAACGGGCCAAAGTTAGGCTCACATGTTTTGGTCGTTTTCTAATATAGAGATAAAATCACGGGTATCTTTTTCAATTTTTTTTAAATACAAAGCATAGTTAGCTAATGAAAGACCCATAAACCAGATTGACCAAAACTCCTTTAAAAAAAAAAAAAAAAGAAACAGGATAGGAATCACCAAAACCGTCAGACATAATTCGTTGAAGTGAAAGATCATGATCACAAGAGCAAAGACTTTTTATTCATCACAAAAAAAAAAAAAAAAGCAAAGACTGTCTAGTTTTTCTGGTCAAAATTGGCATCTTATATTGTTGCAGTCGACCATAAGGTTACACTATTCCATTCCATATTACCTCATGTCTAAGTGAGAAGGCAGCCAGCCAATGATATATGCATAGAAATTATGATGCATCATGATAATAACTTAGAAAGAAAAGACGATAATTAGTTATATCTCTTACTTTTTCTTTTTTTTTGGGTAAGTAGTATCTCTTACAAAATAATAGGTAGGACGCCATGTTTTGGTACGATTAAGAATTATTCTATAACTAATTTATTTTATTTTACTTTTGTTTAATGAAAGATATAGACTTATATTAAGAAAATGGTATTTATTTCATTGCTCCAGTACTTACCACCTTCAACTCTCTCTCTCTCTCTCTTTCTCAACATTATCTTGATCTTCTATTGTGCTAAAGCATCTAGATGCGTGACAAGTGCTAGTTTAAGGAAGTGAAAGAACAATGACGGGATATGTTGACTTGTATTACTTACGTGTTTGATGAGTATTGAACTTAGCCCTCTTAATCCATTAATGAATATTTCTTGTCTACTAGTGAAAAGACTTAAAGGAGGAGAAAAAAATCCTTATAACGCTGATACAAATGATGTGGTATCATCAATTAATCTCAACATTCTTATGTAGATTGCACAACATTTTTGCAGGCAAAAGAAAGGAAATATTTAAATAGGAGCAGGGCAGGAGGAAGAGGAAAATATTTCTATGGAATTCAATTATTCTCTTCAAAAGAGTGGAAAATATGTGCTAATATTTTTAATTGATTTTCTTTCGGATTTTGTATGTGCTGTTTGAAGCATGCAAAACTGAATCATCTTTCTACTCTTGGTTTGCCACATCAATATAGAGTGGATAATTTAGCATGCAGATTTAGGGTGTATATCCCAACATATTTTCCTAGCATGCAAAACATCATCTTTGAATTTCCCAACATGCAAAATATTAAAATGCTTAACCTATAAAAGTACATATGGATGAAACATGTAATAAATAGTAAGAGACTAGGTTATAATACATTTCCGGAAATCCTTTAGTTTTACAGATTGCAGTTTGTAAAAGAGACATCTTTTTCTAACTTCTTTATTATTATTATTTCTGCATTATGTGATGCTGCAGATGTTGGAGATAATCAGTAAAAGCAAATCTGTTGTATTCACAGGCCACTCAGTTGGTGGAACTATAGCCTCGCTATCGGCTATTTGGTTCCTTTCTCATCTGCAGTCAATTTCCTATCCCTTCACTGTAATTTGTATCACTTATGGTTCACCTATGCTGGGTAACGAATCATTTTCCAGAGCCATACTCCAAGAAAGATGGGCTGGAAATTTTTTCCACGTCGTTGCGCAAAATGACATAGTGCCGAGACTACTTTTTGCTCCATCAGTTCCAATCATTCCGCATCTTTCTACTCTGTTTAATTTTTGGCACGTGGCAATGAGGTCCCCATATTGTAAGCAGCTTGCTAACCAATTATGTGAAGAAAAAAATGCTGAACTTTTCCATATTGTGGTTCAATCTCTTGAGGAAGCACTCAAGTCAATAGGGGTTGAAAACTCGGAAGAGAATCTGTTTTGGCCATTTGGAAACTACATTTTCTGTTCTAGCAAGGGATCAATTTGTTTGGAAAATGCAATAGCTATAATCAAGTTGTTATATTTGGTGCTACTGAAAGGTTCTCCAACTTCCAGTATAGAGGATCATTTGAATTATGAGAATTATGTTAGCAGAGTTTGTTGGCAAATCCTGAGTACTAGAGGCTTCATCAATGGCAATCTCCCTGAGTCGAGCTATGAAGCTGGAATTACATTGGCATTGCAAGCATCAGATATTTCCTCAACTGTAAGCTATTTACTAATAAGGTTTAATTCCTGTTTAGCCATTTATTAATATTAATAAGAAAGTTCCGCTCAAGAGTTCCAAAGGTCAAGTATCTCTTTGACCCCTAAGCTCTTAAAAGAGCTTTGTATTTCAGCAAATCTTTGGATGGCCAAATTGAAACGTGCATTTTTGTCCTAATCCAGTCCTCTAGGAAGAGGGATGAAGATATTTTTACATTTGTTAAGAGAAACTGAAAAGGTGTCTTCTCAAGATCTCGTTTTTCATGGAACAAAATTCGGAGGACTTACCATGGATTTACACTTTAATCAAAGTTTCCGTCAAATTTATAAGATTTTCTGTTACTATTGTAATGAGGTAGAATCATTTCTTCACTGATTTTGGTTTTGTCTTTAAAACAGGATCCAGTATCTATACATGCAAATGATTGCCTGAAAATGGCAAAGCAAATGGGTTGCAGACCAAACCTGAACTGTGCCAATCTTGCAATTTGCTTATCTAAGATTAATCCTCTCCGAGCTCAAATAGAGTGGTACAAGGTAACATGTGATGATTCGGATGATCAGCTGGGATACTATGATTGCTTTAAACGAAGGGGAGCATCCAGGAAAAATTTTAAAGTCAATATGAACCGGATCAAACTTGCAAAATTCTGGAATGAAGTTGTAGCAATGCTGGAAAGAAACCAACTTCCTTATGATTTCCACAAGCGAGCAAAATGGGTAAATGCTTCCCAATTTTACAAACTTCTTGTGGAGCCTTTGGACATAGCTGAATACTACAGACGAGGGGAGCATTTGAGGAAGGGCCATTACATGACGCATGGGAGGGAAAGGAGGTATATTATGTCCGATAAATGGTGGAATGACAGAAAGGTTGCAGATGGTCGTACTAGTAAAATAAGGAGCACCTTTGCAAGTTTGACTCAAGATTCTTGCTTTTGGGCACGAGTAGAGGAGGCAAGGGATTTGCTAAATTGTGTTAGAAGTGAGAGAGATGCAAGAAAGCAATCTTTGCTATGGGAGAGCATAAACAAGTTTGATCAATATGCGAGGGGTATGATTGAGAGGAGAGAAGTGTCTAAAGATGTTCTGGCAAGAAATTCGAGCTATAATTTGTTTGTAGAAGAACGGAGAGAGTTGAAATCCCAGCTTCAGCTTCTACCAACTCATTTTCCTGCTGGTTTTCTGGATGGGGAAGGGAGTAGTTCCTTGGATTATATCGTAGGAAAGTAGGAATTGGATTTGTTTAATACTAATAATAGGCAGGAAGAAATGTCCCGACTTTGTTTACTAAATCATCCTATTAACTTATCCTTTTTATTGATTTCTTTTTTCTTTTTGAATCTTTAATCTATTTGATTTCATTTCTTTTTTAAAAAAGTGGAAATTTGATCCAAAATCGACTTTAATGGCCAAAGATAATTGTGAAGGAAAGTCCCTCGTTCATTTCAGAAGTGTATGAAGCTCTAGGGCTAATTTGCCAACAAATGAGTTGGGCTGTTTCCAACTTTAGAGATGAGAAAAGAAAAATAGATTAACTCTTATTACATTTAAAAGCTAGCAACAGAAGATTCCAATTCAGAATAATCATCTTCGGAAGAACGAGGACTATTAATAACCTTGAGGCAATCACTCTAAACAACAATTTCCTCAAACCCCAATTCTTTGCTACCAAGTCTTGGAAGGGCTCCTAAATGCAAATGCCAAGCTTCCCGTATGAGAGGGCAGCATCAATATTAAGTTTAATCACAAAGAATTCCGAAGGCTTCCTTTTGGTCAGATGCCTCTTAATTTCATGATATTAGCTCTTGAAACTCATTAGTTGAATGCATTACATGATGCAAGATGCTGCATGCCGATATAAGAGCTCCCTCACGCTTCAACTTACTGCGAGAATACCAAACAAGCCATACATGTAGCAAACCTTGCAACCTCCACCGCCAGCTGCATACCATAAAATAGCATGAGGAAGATGTATAGAAACTGAGATCATAATCATCCCCGCAAGGAAAGCAAGGACAGCAAATCATCAATTAAGCGCGATCCGAGTTTATGTGATCAATCTACTTCTGAAGTTTTGTAATTAGTGTAATTCTTTAACACATTGTATTACCAAAATTGTACGGATAATTACTGCATACAAGGACTGAGTCATCTACTGTACATCTCACCGCTTTGTCAGATTTCTAAATTCTTGTGCTTCTAAGTTTCTTTATGTTATCAGAGCCCTCCACGTTTCAGTGGTAATCTTTATGTCGCAAAAGTCAAGTCTCCAGAGGCGTCGTCTTCTTGGATCAATGTCACCATTATGGCCCAAATGATCAATTTGGTCACAAAGAAGCTGACCTCCACCAACTTGTTATGGAAATACCAAGTTCTTAAATTAATTGAAGTTCTTAGCCTTCCTGATCATATCAACAATGCTGCGAAACCGCAATTGTCTCAGGCCATTGATGGTAAAAAGCCAGAAACCTCACAGCCTACAAGACTCAACAATTTTATCATTCGCACACTCTCTGAACAAGCTCCTGATCCTGTTGTTGGCCTGGAATCAGCTGAGGATGTTTGGAACTGTCTTACGAGTTCTTTCGCTGGAGCATCAAAGGAAAGAGAGGCTGACTTAATTCTGAAACTACATACCATGAACAAAGGAGGTATGAGTTTCAGATTACTTCTAGAAGTTTAGAGGCGTTTGTGATGGGTTTGCCGCATTGCAGCGTCCAGTATCAAATGAAGATAAAGTCATCTGGGCCATGAATGGATTAGGATCAGATTTTTACAGCTTGAGCCTTGCCCCCTTTCACTCTTTCACAGAATTTGTGGCATCTACAACAGCGTATGATCGTAGAATGCATAACCATCAAACGTGAAGAACCAGGTTAATGAACACGAGGCTTACATTCATGGGGAAAGCAGAACAAGAACTCAAAATCCACGAAGCAGACCAAGCGTTGCGGCTTTTCTCAGACCAAGCAGGGCTATCAACAAAATAATGACGGGTGGAAGCATGCCCTGAATGCGACAAAAGCATGACTCTGTAAACAAACGTCAGCAGTTCCGCTGTTAAGCTATCGTGTCAAATTTGTTTCACAATATAAGTGGTTTTAACCGAATAAATTACAGGTTGGGAAACGAGGAAACATTTATAACCAAATAAATAACTTGTATACTCTTACTAAATAGGGGATAGAAATAGAAAGAAAAGAGAAAAAAATAAAAAGAAATAATATATACTTCTTAAAAAAAGTATAAAATAATTTTTATTATAAAACAAATCCATCCTTAAAACGATATATATTTTAAAATAAAATAAGTAAAACACTTATTTATTTTAGCAGTACAATTTTTGTCATTATTTGTTAGAATCCTACTGAAAAAATTACAAATCACCTTGTGTTAATGCTTCTTTTTTCAAGTATTGTACATTTATTTTCTCCTATGGGAATCAAGTTCTTTTCATGGAACATAAATAACAAACCAAGTAGGAATTTAAGAATTAGGATAGTGACTACTTTCCCTATTCATCTTCCTTCATAATCAAACAAGAACTAAGAGGAAATTACAAATTTGATTAATCCATTAATTTGGATTACTGTCGCACTTTATTGTGCTTCAAATTAGACAAGATTTTCAAGTTTTTATTTTTAGATGCGAATGAAATAAGTTCTTTAATTTTGCTTAGATATTTTTTAAGGGATATGTGCTGCTCAACCAAACGTAACAATTTAGTCAAATATCTTACATTTCTTTTATTAATATATTAAGAAATAGAAATATATATATATATATATATATATATATATATATATATATATATATATATTAAAGTTGAGGCGGAATCACCAGGAGGTGACATGTGGAATTTTTAAGCTTAAGTTAACTCTAATGATGCCAAGTGGGATGTTAAAAATTTATTGCTTCATTGATTTATGTGCCCACATAAACTCATATCCATATATAATCACCTTATCTATGATTTTCCAAAATCATATTATATACTACATTAATTGAATGGTATTTTAATTGTTTCCATTCATGACTTTTCTACACACAATGGATTCAACACATTAATTCTAATGACCAAAGACTATGGTACATACAATGAATTGAATTAATGGAATGAGATACATATCTTTCATTCATTAATAGAAAACTTTGAATTCAATATGAACAACAATAAATATTTGCAGATAGACTTTTAATTATTTCACAATATCAATGACTTAAGATAAAGTTGTGGGATTCATTGATAGATAAACACTAAATCAAAGTTGTTGATCAACTATATATATAACAACACTTATAATAGTAATTAATCATTACACTGTAAATAGCTTATTAGTTTTTTCCAGAAGGATTGCTTTGCTGACTTAGCACTGAATCACAGGTGGCACATGAAGAGTCTTAGATGAATTTAATGAAGCATTATATGGTTGGATAAACATCAGAGCTACCGGCTGGATGTATATCTGCAACTGACAAGCTAGAGGTCACTATACATGAAATCTTGAATCCTCAAACCAAAGGAAATTAAAAACTATTGCAACATGGGGAAAGGAAAGATGCAATATGTATTTTTAGATCAGTTGAGCAAGAGAAAGCAGGAGAAGAGAGTTTTGGTGCGAGTAGTCAGATTGTGGAATACATACAACGCACAAAGACATGAGGAAATGATGAGTATTGATTTGTTGATCTTGGATGAAAAGGTAAAGTAATATGTTATGTAATATTCTTTTTGTAATCATAGGATGGATGTAGATTATGGAATACCCGCATGCCCACCATCTTTCTCTCAAATCCTCTTATTATTAGTTTCCTCCAAAACCCATTTGTTAAACAAATCCTCTGTCATTGTCACTGCAATAAATAGTTGTAGTAGAGAACAGGGGCACAGAAAGAACCCTATTGATTTGCTGATCTTTGATGAAAAGGTAAAGTAACATGTTATGTAATATTCTTTATGTAATCATAGGATGGCTGTAGATTATGGAATACCCAGCATGCCCACCATCTTTCTCTCAAATCCTCTTATTATCATTTTCCTCCAAAACCCATTTGTTAAACAAATCCTCTGTCATTCTCACTGCAACAAATAGTTGCAGTAGAGAACAGAGGCACAGAAAGAACCCTTAAAAAATTCATAACCCATACAAAAAAGACCAAATTTGGTTCAAAGATTTTAACTCTGACATTAATGAAATTCCAAAGTCCCAGAACAAAGAGGATATAGAAATAGCAGATAGTGATTGGGATAGTAGTTCGAGAATTTCTATGAGGTGGGCAGAGTTAAAGGCTATCTAAACAAAGATATCCGAAACTAAATTGAATCTTCAATTTTTTTTATGTTTCCCGGCTATCTAAACATAAGGATATCTTTAACTCTATAAATGTTAAAATGATTTGTTATGCAAAGTCTGACTCTCTTCATAACTAAATTTGCAGAAGGAAATCTACATGAAGAAATCATTTACACACTAAAAAAAAACCAACACTCTTACAACCTCTTACCTACTAAATTGTGAACAGAAGGAGAATTCAAAACAAAACAAATATACATACATACATGTTGTATTCTTCTATTAGCATAGATATTAAAGTTTCTGTTAAAAACATTTATCAAAGTTCAAATTACTTTGGAAAGATGAATTCCATAATCAGCAAAACATCATGTACAAATCAATTACATTGTAATGAAAAAAAAAAGTGAACTTATTGGCAAGTAATACACATCAAACTTCAACCATGTTCTGCCTTCCTTAGGACTGTTACTTGCTCTTGCTTCTAACATAGGAGAAAACATAACAGATTCACCTAATAAGAAAAATGAATTACATAATTAGGAAATGATTCACATTGAAGTGAGGTGCAAATTTACTCTGAATTTACAGGCTTACGTGGATGTTGTTATGTTTTGTTAATATTGTGTGGGCATGATTTAAAACTCTTATTATAGGATAACATGAAACACTGTACCATCAGAAGCAAGTTTATTCCTGAATATCTTGATTCTATAGAAGAAGGAAAGTTCTACTTAATGAAGAATTTCACCGTGCAAAATCCAAAACCACTTTATAAAGTCATAGATGAAGATGTACAGATACTGATTGATGGAAGCACTTATATTGAAGAAGTTATCAAGGACATGCCAGACATTCCTCGGCATAGATTCAGAATCAAGACATTTAATGACATTGACAAACTTGCTGGAGATTTAAGGGTTTTAGTAGGTAACATATGTCTACTGTATGAACTGATAGTAATGGTAATTGATTTAGAAATTTACTGACCAACACAATATTTTAAATTGCAGATGTCATATGAGTGATCTCTGGAATCTCACAGGTACAGGATCGAATAAGTAGAGGACACCATATCAGCTTACAATCAGTGACAATTCAAGATCACAGGTAAGTCAAGCGTGACAATTTTGGAATTGAAAGCAAAAAAAAAAAAAAAACCTGCTACATAATTTGTTTTGTAGAAAAAAACACTGCGTGTGACTCTTTGGGGAAGATTAGCAAACGTAATATAGCCGGCTTCTATTCTGCAGAGTGAGGAAACACAAATTGTGACTTTAACTTCGATGATTGTGAAAAAAGAAGACACACAGGTATCTATTAGAAGTAGTAGTGCAACCAAAATATATGTTAACTTGGACGATTTTGAAGTGTTCAACTTCCGGAAAATGTAAGTCCCAAAAAATATATACATATATTGCGGGAAAGAATATTTCTTTTTCTTAAAAGAATTTAAATTTACAGGTTAGAAGAAAATGAAGCTGCTGAAAGAGCTGTCGAAATTAACGTGCCTTCTGTTGTTCTAACAAGACCAAATTATGAGGCAAACAAGAAGACTGTGGCAGAATTAAATGAGATGATTGAAAATGGAGAACAGATGGTATGTTTCATTGCTTCATACAACTAAATGGGGAAAAAAAGCTCTAGCAAATCTACAATCCACTTTATTTAATGTTAAATATGAATACATCTAATTGTCAGTCTGCTTTTGTTGCAGGAAAAAACATACTACAGTTATGTTGACATATTAGAGATTGATACTTACAATGGTTGGCGATACAGCTGCTGCACAAAATGCAGGCGTAAACTAAGAGTTTTTGAGACGAAACTAACATGCGATAGCTGCATTCATACTGAGGAATTTCCTGGGACAAGGTAAAACCAGATTTAATTATGCTTTTCTTTCAAACAATGGCATTATAAAGAATATGAGACACGGAAATTTACACCTTTACAATTGTAGGTACTGTGTTGAGATATTGGTTGGAGACCATACTGGTCAGAGCAGGTTTGTTCTGTTTGATAAGGATGTGGAAAAATATGTCGAGATCCAGGCTGGACAACTTGTTGGAATTGTTGTAGAGGTATTTTCATAATTATACTAAAACTATTTGCTTTCATAAATTCCAACAATTAATGAAGAAACATTTAATGTTTGAAAACAGGAAAACATTGATGATCCTATTCCAGGGCCACTGAAAAAGCTGTTAGGCAGGAAAATAATATGCCAGGTGAAATTTAATGAACAAAGCCGAGGTACTTTACGAGAGACATATACAGTGAACCATACATATGAAGTTTCTGAGATAGTTGAAGAACACAGAGCAGCAAATAAGGTCAGTGTTGGCATAATTGCAAATTAAAATACTAACAATACATGACAAGAAATTACCACATGCAGGATCCCAAAGATTCAGCAGAAGAATGAGAGGCTTTGATTCTTACACCTGCATTGCAAAACGAGAAAAGGAGCAAGAGCAGTATTGAAAGAAGTAAAGAAAGTAAAGAAAAAAAAGCAAGAAGAAGAAATTAGTTGGAGACAATTAGGAATGTTATTTATATAACAATCTCATATTATAACAGACAATAGTACTTTATACTGTTTGTGTAAGATAATTATATATTTTTGTGTTTTAGAAGTTCCGTAATAGATGAAGAGCTATTTCCAAGTTATTTCCAAAATTCTCCAATAGTCCACTAGAAAAGGCTGTGAAACAAATAAACAATTCACAAAACACTTTCCAAGTACAAATACATTTTTCATTTATCAAACCAATTTTTACTGTGATCTGACTATATATTTCAGTTCTGAGTACCAAATATTCTCTTATAAAATAAGCCATATAAAGAGCCATTTAAGTGAGACATAGAGTTGGAATACTGTTCATATTCAACATCAACAACTTAACATGAGTAATTTAAAATTAAACTTACAATTGCTAAATGTACAATTACATTTCATTCATGCAAGTATAATGAACGGCTTCAATCAAAGTTTAATACTGCTTTCAGAAGTTCTCACCAACAGTTAAGGAAGCAAAATACAAATTTTATAGTGATTATCAAATTATGAGCCCTTATACCTGGCATATGAAGAGCCATTTAAATGACAGGGCAAAAAACAAATTGATTAAACTTGCTTTCAGTTATAAGGCATAAAAAGAGCCATTTAAACGACACAGAGAAACAACATATTGAATTAATTAGCTTTAAATTAGAAAAGGCATATAAAGAGGCATTTAAATGATAATACTCATCCCAATAGTTCCCACCAATAGATAAGGAAGCAAAATAGAATTTTGATAGCCATTAACAAATTTCCCGACCTTATATCTGGCATATGAAGAGTCATTTAAATTACAGGCAAAAAAAAAAACAGATTGATAAAACTTGGTTTCAGTTCTAAGGCATACAAGGAGTCATTTAAACCACACAAAGAAAGAACATACTCACTTAATTAGCTTTTAAATTATTTTGAATCCAACATAAAACATTTAATGTGAATTCCAAATAAACATCCAAACACTAAATCATGACTTCCACTGTATATGTATTCATTAAACTTAAATGACTATTCAAATTCTAAAACCCAAAGATAGTGTACTATAATAAATGTTTCAACTGTACAACAACCTATGCAATTAAAAAATTACTTAGAAACATTTCAAAAATAAAGCATGCTATATTAGGATTCACTTAAATGACACAGTTTAAAAATATTTAATTGGCTTTAAATACTTTATTATCTGATAGAACATATTAAAACTTAAATGAAATAATTATCCTATAAACCATCCAAATTCATTGGTACAGACCATCCAAATACTATTAGTCAAAGACAAATATAATTGCTTCAGTGGTTCAACAGTTGATAATATTCCAGAAAATATTACAATGGAAGAAGCATAATGTAATTTGTCAATTCATCAGCAACAAACGGCTAAAAAAGGTGAGTTCAAAATTACTTTTGAAATATTTCTAATTTTTTTTAAAAAATAAAAAGTCCTAATACATCAAAATATATCATTACAGAACAAGCAAGGCAGAACAGAAAACATTGGAGGAACATTATTCAGAGAAAGAACATTAAAAAAAACACAACTGCAGATTATACAGAAGAACCCAAAAAAAAAGTATGTTTCCATTATTGGTCATGTAATAACATTAAATTAACCTATGAACGTTACATCATATTTGCACTTCAGATAATCACAATTATTGTAAAAACTACTAATGGTAATTCTAAAAACAGCATCAAGCAGAACAGGCAAAAAAGAAAAACAGAAAAGCAGAATTAAAGTTGTAGCTGCAGGTAATTATGTTTTTTTCCCCTCACAGTGTTTTTCTTTAGTAATGAATTGTATAAAAAACGTATACTTATTCATAGTTCTACTTCCCAGATACTTCCACTAATAGTGAATCCTACTACGGCCCTCCTGGATATGAATGTAAACATTGCAGAGCAGTTTTTTGGGATGAAGAAAAACTGAAGAAATGTTCTAATAAACTTTATCCAAAGTATAAACTGTGTTGTAGACAGGGGAAAATTACATTACCAAGAATCAGAAATCCTCCAGAACCACTAAACAATCTACTAAGAGCAAATGGATCAGAGGAATCATGTATGTTTTTAGAGAACATTCGAGCATATAACTCAATGTTTTCTATGACATCAATGGGTGAAAGAGTAGACAATTCTATCAACAATAAGTCAGCACCTTATATTTTCAGAATCAATGGTGCAAATTATCATAGAATTGGTTCATTGATTCCTACGACAAATGAGAAAGCACACTTTATTCAGCTTTACTTTCATGATACTAAAAATGAAGTGTATAACATAATTGAAGGTGTGAATCAACGGCAAACAAACCAGAAATTGAAGCCAGAAATCATTCAGGAATTGATTTCTATGCTTAACACACACAATGAATTGGTTAAAGTATTCAGAATGGCTCATGACAAATTTATTTCTGGTGAGTTATGGGATTTTAAGATTAGGCTACACCATAGCAGAAGAGCTACTGAACGACAGTACGAAATGCCTACATCAAATGAAATAGCAGCTTTGGTAGTTGGAGATATAAGCCATCATACAAGAGACAAAGACATTATAATTGAAATGAAATATGGAAACTTGCAAAGAATCAGCTTCTTACATCCTTCTTATATGGCTTTGCAATATCCATTATTATTTCCCTATGGTGAAGATGGATACCATCTTAATATTCCATATGTCAGAAACAGGGGAGCAAAAAGAACTAAGCGAAAGAACGTAACCATGAGAGAATATTATGCATATTTAACACAGTATAGAAGAACAGAAGGAATGACGCTAATTCTTTCTGGAAGATTATTTCAACAATTCTTGGTTGATGCATATACTGCTGTTGAGCAGTCAAGACTGAAGTGGATATCTGATAATCAAGGTTCTTTACGGACTGATTTATACAGAAATCTATCTGATGTTGTAGAACGAGGTGACACTGACTGTACAAAAATAGGCAAGAGAACAATATTTCCATCATCTTTTACAGGTGGGCCTCGATATATGGCTCAGAATTATCGGGATGCTATGGTAATATGCAGATTTTATGGTAATCCAGATTTTTTTATGACATTTACTGCTAACCCTAATTGGCGAGAAATTCATGACATGCTTGCTGAAATAGTAGAACAAAGACCAGAGAACAGGCCGGATATTGTTGTTAGGGTTTTCAAAATGAAACTTGATGAGATGATTAATGACAATATAAAGCTGAAAATTTTTGAAAAAGTAGAGGCAGATATGTAATATACATTCTGGTATAAGTACAATTTTTAAAACAGCCATATATACATAAAATTATACACTTATTTTAATTTTATGAAAAAAAATATATTCTGAATGATATTTTTCCATATTTACAGTTGTATACCCTGTTGAATTCCAAAAGCGTGGCTTGCCACATTCTCACATAATCATCTGGTTGGATGAATCTTCTAAGAACCAAAGCCCTGAAGAGGTTGATGAAATTATATGTGCAGAAATCCCCAACCGAGAAAAAGATCCAATTGCTTTTGAAGCTGTTGCTAAGTTTATGATGCATGGACCATGTGGAATTGGATATGAAAAATCTCCTTACATGTTAGAAGGTACTCTCTAGCTTTTTCTTATTTCTCGAAATAAATTATTGAATACTTCTCAAACATTAATCTAACTAATCATCTAATTTACATATTCAGGAAGATGTTCTAAACACTTTCCAAAACAACTGCAGCAAATGACATATGATGATGAAAATGGATTCTTTATTTACAAAAAAAGAGAGACAAACCATTTTATTGAGAAAAGTGGTATGCAACTTGACAATTGTTTTGTTGTACCGTACAATTGGTACTTATTGGTAAAATTTGAAGGCCATATCAATATTGAGGCATGCAATAAGTCAAGAGCTATTAAATATCTATTCAAGTATGTAAATAAATGACCAGATCGTATGACAGCAATACTTCAACAGAGTAATGTCATTCAAAATGCTGATGCTGATGAAAATATTGAGATAAATGAAGTTAAAATGTTCTTAGATTGTAGATATCTTTTTGCATGTGCGGCATGTTGGAGAATTTTTGAATTTGAAATTTATTTCAGAATTCTAGCAGTTGAAAGACTGGGATATCACTTAGAAAATGAGCAGAATGTTATTTTTCATGACTACTCCCATCTACCACACATTACTCAGAATGAAAGGGTTCAAAAAACAATGTTCACTGAATGGATGGAGAAAAACAAAGAAGATGCAGAAGCAAGACACCTTACATATGCAGATTTTCCTCAAAGATACACATGGAAATCAAAAGAGAAAGAGTGGAAAAAAAAGAAAAGCAAAAAAACCATTGGTCGCATGACATTTGCTCATCCAATATCAGGAGAAAGATACTATATGCGAATACTGCTGAACTATGTACAAGGTGTCACATCATATGCTGAAATCAGAACTTTTAATGGCCAGTTATATCCTTCATTTAAAGCTGCATGCTATGCAAAAGGCCTTTTGCAAGAAGATAAAGAATGGCAAGATACTATAGATGAAGCTGCACAATGGGCAACAGGGCCTCAACTCAGAGATTTGTTTGTAACAATACTGCTTTTCTGCAATTTGACAGATGTCAAAAATTTTTGGGAATCAAATTCAAAGAAACTTGGAGAAGATATTTTATACAAACAAAGGAAAATTCTGAGGTTTCCAATGTTAAGATTGTCAGACCAGCAATTGGAAACTTACACATTAGTAGAGATTGAAAGACTATTACTGCGTTATGGAATGTCATTAGAAGATTTTCAATGAATGCCAAATCTGAATAGAGAAATCATGAATGATTTACAGAATCGATGTATACTTGAAGATGTGTTGTATGATGTGAATGTGTTACAAAAAGAACATGCTGCCATGATTATCAACCTGACTTCTGAACAGAGAAATGTCTACAACAAAGTTTTAGAAGCAGTAAACAACAACAATGGCAAACTATTCTTTCTGTATGGTTATGGTGGTACAGGCAAAACATTCCTTTACAACACCATAATAAACAAACTAAGATCTGAGTAAAAAATTGTTCTAGTAGTGGCATCTTCAGGTAACATTTTATGTACATTTTAATATAGAACTATAAATTACATAATAATTCCTGAGATCTAAAGGAGCCAAAAATTTCAGGTATTGCAGCATTACTGCTACCAGGTGGAAGAACAACACACAGCCGATTCAAAATTCCATTGATGACATCTGAAGAAACTACTTGCTCAATCAAAGCCAATTCTAAATTGGCTGAGTTAGTTAAGAGGTCAGTATTAATAATATGGGATGAAGCTCCAATGACATCTAGATATGTCTTTGAAAGAGTAGACAGAACTTTCAAAGACATATTGCATGACACAAACAATTTCAACAAAGACAGACCTTTTGGTTGCAAAACAATATTATAAGGAGGAGACATCCGACAGATTCTACCAGTAGTTCCAAAAGGTCGACGAGCGGTTATTGTGCATTCTTCACTGAACCAATCACCACTATGGCAAAACTGTGATGTTATGGTGCTTACTCAAAACATGAGACTCCAGCAAAATACTCATTCAACATCCATTGAGAAAGAAGCAATCAAAGATTTTGCAAATTGGATTTTGAAAATAGGAAATGGACTTGAAGAAGCAAAATTCAGAGTAGATGAATCAGAAGCTACATGGATTAAAATTCCAGACAGATTTATCGTTCAGCACAGCCAAGATCCAATTAAGAATATTTTTTATGCTACCTATCCAAATTTCAAAGAACAAATGACAAATACTGCATACATTACAGAAAGAGCAATTTTGACTCCCAGAAATGAAGTTGTTGATCAAATCAATGCTTATGCACTTCAGCAAATAGCAGGGAACCAGGCAGAATACATTAGTGCAGATAGGATTGATAAAGCATCAGCAAATATATATGGTGAACAAATACTTTATCCTATAGAATTTCTAAACAGTCTCAAACTGTCAGGAATTCCAGATCATAAACTACAGTTGAAAGTAGGGGTTCCTATTATGCTTCTCAGAAACATCAACCCAACAAAAGGCATGTGCAATGGCACACGCTTGATTATTACACAAACGGGAGCACGAGTACTTGAAGCCAAAGTAATCTCTGGATCCCACGTTGGTGAAAAGGTACAGATACCAAGAATAGATTTATGCTCAGCTGATGCAAAATTGCCATTTACATTCATAAGAAGGCAATTCCCCGTGAAAGTTTGCTATGCAATGACAATAAACAAAAGCCAAGGACAAACATTAGGACAAGTTGGCTTATTTTTACAAAAACCTGTTTTCAGTCATGGCCAATTATATGTGGCTCTTTCTAGACTCAAGGATCCACAAGGATTAAAGGTTTTGATACTTGAAGATGATCCAGCATTCAGAAATTACACAAAGAATATTGTCTATGAATAAATTTTCTACAATCTAACAACTGTAAGTTCTTTTTTATTAACTATGATTATTACAATATACACAATTAACACACAACTTTTTTCCCCACAACAACATGACATGCAGCATGCAACAAACTCTGTCAGCACCAAAGACATGCCTTGCACATCAAAAACAACTGAACAAGAACAGTAAGGCAAAGAAATGAAGTAAGTGTTTTAAATTTGTATAAAAAGATCACGAGAAATGAATAATTGTAAAAGAAATTGAAGCCACAAATCATTCAGAAGTTTAATTGTATGCTTAACACACACAATGAATTGGTTAAAGTATTCACAATAGCACATGACAAATTTATTTCTGCTAAGTTATGTGATTTTATGATTAGGTTACACCATAGCAAAAGAAGTCCACATCAGCCCAAAATCACAAACAGAAACTCAGGGAAAAAAAACATACATGCAGATAATTATGCACAAACTTTTTCTCAGTATTTAGTATCATTAATGAATTACATTAAAAATCCCCTATACTTAGGCATATTTCTGCTTTCAACATCATCGAACCATCACTAAATCTTTCTACGGCTTTACTAAGTAAAAACTGAACAAAGGTAGTAATAAGATTTATCAAAAAAAAATGTGTTACAACATATACAATTAAGAAGCAACATTTTTTCCCCATAGAAATATCATGTGCACCAGGGAAGAAACTCTGTCTACAGCAAAGAAATGCATTCCACATCAAAAACAGCAAAAGAAGAACAGCATGTATGTCAATTCACACAAGTAAAAAACAGAAAGACATAGGAAAAAAAAGCCAGTACCTCAAATTTAAACAAACAGACCAAGAAAAATGAATATTGCACAATCATAATTATTCAAAATAATTATTAACAGAAATTCTAAAAAAATTCAAGTACATCAGCCAAAAACCACAATCACAAAATCAGATAATTCAATTAATGAAAGTACAATTGGTTTATCGTTTTCTATAAGAAACCCAATCATCAGCCCAATATCATTTTATACAAATTTCATTATTATGCCATAATCAATTCAGTGTACAAGATACATCAATACTATACATTGCTAACTTTACAAAGCCTTTTAACTGAAACAGTGCGCAAAAAGAATGATTTGATAGAGCAGTAGCCAACTTGGGGGCCGCAAAATGTGGGTAAGTCTAATGATGCAATGATGGAGGATTGGCTTAACCAACTTGAGCCATTTCAGCTTTCACCATTTGCAAATCAGCCAATTTTCCGTTTAAAGTTTGTATTTTTGTGTATATAGTGAACTGGAAATATGAGATCCTTATTTGTTTCTTCTACTCTCTGGAACATTTTGTTTGATGTTCTGTAGCATGAAAATGAACTATTTAGTTATATCTCTAAGATTGCACACCATCATTTAGCTATTGCAATTCTTTTCCTGATAGCAGGTCACATGTATAGGACCAACTGGGGCATTGGTCATGGTCTGAAAGATATTTTAGAAGCTCGCAAAGGTCCATTTACAGGTCAGGGTCATAAAGGACTATATACAATTACAGTATTTTACTATTTTAAAAACAATTCCCTTTACTAACTTCTATATTAGTTCATTAGTTATGTATTCATTTCCTCCAGTTAAATCAAAAACCCCTGTGGGGGAAAATCCTATTTTTCTTTATTAAATTAAAAAGAAATAGGAGACGGGAAATGATAGTCTTAACCAATGATGTGGTATATATTAATCTTAATATACTTATATATATATATATATATATATATATATATATATATATATATATATATATATATATATATATATATATATAAAGTAATGTTGATGTCTAATCAAAGAGAAATAGTACTCCAAAAAGAGCCTTAATTTTCAAATTCCATTATATGATCAATAAAAAATTTGTAAAGACCCCACAAGAATGCGTCTGCTTCAATTTTTTCCCAGATTTTGTTGGAAAAAAATAGTATATTTCTCCAGAATAAAAACAACATCACACTTCTCATTTTTTCAAATAATAGTCGGTTCTTAACTCCAGACAATGCAAATAAAAATGAACATACAATATGTTAGCCCTAAGGGCAAATCATGTAGTTTTGATTAATGACAAATATTGATGAGGACTAATATGCATGTCATTTGTGTGATAGGATTGTTGGATTAAGAAGTATGAAGTCTCATTGCCTTGGAGCTAGCAATGCATGAACAACTCAAATATGTCAAAGTGATTAAAGATTGAAGAGTTTGTTCAAGATTAATGAAGGCTTTGAAGACATAAAGTGTAGGTGACATGTGGTTAATAGGTAAATATTGTAAACCCTACACTCTTAAGTCTTGGAATCTATGAGTTGCAATTGAGAGCACAAAACTTGATTTAAATGGTTTCAATGGTTTTGAACTTACCTAAATTATCAAGTTTTCATAAATGGTTTTTGCACATAAAAGATCTTTAATGACTTATTTTTAAGGCTAGAATGTTTTCCAACTTGTTTGAATTGATTTGAACATGTTTTGACAAAGTTTGAAAAATTCGGATGCAAGATTCGGACGCAGATCCAAAAAATTCGATCGTCCGAATTTTGTAGCAAAAGTTTGCTACTATTCTTCCGAAGAAATTCGGAAGAAGATTCGGACGTGACCAAAAAAAATTCGGTCGTCCGAATTTTGGCCTTCAAGCATGGTTCATTGTTCTTCCAGAGAAATTCGGAAGAAGATTCGGACGCAGCAAAAAAAATTCGATCGTCCGAAAAAATTGGGACGCATGAAGTCGGTCATCCGAATTTTTTCGAAACTAGCCAGTTACTAGCCGTTGTATAGCCGTTTGAACTGATTTTTGAATTCTATAAAAGCCATAAACTTCAGATTTTTTAGTAGAACTTTGAACTTAACAAATCTTACATTATCCAACTTGTTTTACATCAAATTGAATTGAAAAGCTCTCAAATTGCCTTGTGCTCAAAGATTGAAATTCAAGATTCCAAAGGCAACAAAGTGTGAAGGTGAAACATTGTGTAATCATCTACCAACAAAGTGGTAACATCTTACACACTCTCTTTTCTTATCTTAATTGTGATTTCTACTAGCTCATTTGCAAGGTTATCTTGTGACATAAAACCCTTTTGTGGAAGGGTGAGCCATAGACTAGATTAATCAAGGTTGTAGTGTAAAACCTGTATGTGGGTGAGCCTTGGATTAGATTAGTCTTGAGGTTGTCTTTAGATATAAAACCATTGTGTTTGGTGAACCTTGTATTGTTTGTATAATTACTAGAAGAGGTTGTGAGTGTAAAACCATAGTGTGGTTAGCCTCTTATGTAATTGTTGAACTTGAGCATATAGTGAATTGGTTGAAATCCTTGAGTGTGGACTCAAGGTAGTGGATGTAGATCTTAGAGAGATCGAACCACTATAAATCGTGTGTTCATTTCCTTATAGCTTTATTTATTTACATGCTCATGTTATTATTAGTTGTTCATAGTTGTTGATTGATTGGATATAGTCTTATTGTTTGATGATCTTATCTTAACCATTACATCACATATAAACTTGAAACTTGTGAAATTAAAGAAGAGTTTTTATTAAGGCAAAGGATTTGTAAAAAGGGAAAAGATTTCGATAATTAGCCAAAGACCTAATTCACCCCCCCCTCTTAGGTCTTTCACAATATGCCTTCTCTTTTCTGCAATTTGAAATAATAACTGCCATTTGAAACTCCATTACAATTGCTAATAACATAACTAAACATATGCAATAATATTATTGCAAATTACATCCTTTCAGAAATTCAAAACACAATATAAAATTCAGACTAAGATTGATACACAAGTAACATAACAACTGGTTCAAATCACAACAACCTTCACTAGCCCAATACTATCCCACCCTCTACCTATTAGGCAGCATTGGAACTTGAAACACCCTCAAAACGTGACCTCTTAACCCTCAAAGTAGATGTACCAGAAGATCTGCGGTAGATGTCAACATTTTTCTTTCCATCAGTAGCACTTGAAAATACAGTGACAAATTTCTTATGATAGTAGAGACAAATACTGTTTTTGAGTATCCAGATAACTTTAAAGTCTGATTTCCAACATACTCTTTAAATAAATTAGGATGAATCCCCAAAACAGAGTGAGATTCTACTATTACAACTACTAAAGGGTCATAAAACTTCACAAAAGACTGCATTTTCCTCTCAGTTTCTCTAGCAGCTAAGAATTCCTCACTCAAAATCAAAATACTTAAAGGGAATTCCATCTCTACATCATCAGCAACCCAAGGATGAGTTTCACTCCACCAATTACTATTCAACTCTGGAGCAATATTAAGAGGAATAGAATGAGGAATGAAAATCTCTAGAGATTCAGGAAATTCTGCAGAACCAGACTTTAAAACCATCCTCACTCTATCAGAACGCTTATCAGGAATACAATAATGGCTCTTACCATCCTGAAACTCTAGAGAGTTAAACAAAACTGTCTTGGATATAAATGGATGAAACTCAGGCTTCCCAATTAAACGATACTTCTAACTGAAACTATAGTAAGACTCCATTCTAACTCTCAGAAACTGACACTTAAACATTGAAAACTACTACTATATATACATAATCATATACACAGTTTCAGCCGCAGGCTTTTTAAAAAAGAAAAATGAAATGAATCTAAACTACAAATCCCTGCAAAAATACATGAACACAATAAATGAAAACAACGATTGAATTCTTAGAGTTAAAATGGAGTAAAACCTGAGGAGATGAAGCATTAGGGAGTTAATGAAACATTATATGAACCTAAACCTAAACTACAAAACCTGAGCTTATCACGAATCCAATAAATGCTAAATTCCGAACCTACAAAAACACCACCCAAAAAAAAGCCACGCAATTTTTAAAAAACAACGATTGAACTCCTCAACATAACTCTGACATGCTTTTCCAAGCAATGAACATCTTGAGTTGTGCATTGGACGTGAATGAATATCATCGAGTGAGTGAATGCAAATCCACTCACGATATGTGGAGACTTCTTCAAATAACACATGAGGAAAGAGCCAATGTGTGCTTTATGGCAATAAATGATGAGGTACAATCTACTTCTTCTACTTCTACTTGTTGTGATGATGATAGTGATGATCTTAGTGAATTATATGTTGAAATGTATGAAGAATTAAAAAAGGCTTCAAAAAGAAATAAGGAAATGAAATTCAAAATTAATGAGTTATTGAATGAAAATTCAAAATTATATTGTGAAAACAAAAGACTTCTTGAATCTATTGATTGTTTGAATATTGAAAAAGAAGTTTTAAATGTCTCTTTGCAAAACATGTCCCTTGAAAATAAGATTCTTTGTGAAAAGATTTTGTCTCTTGAAAGAATACTTATTGACCATGAGACTTTGAAAAAGAAGGTTAATGACCTTACATCATGTATAGAAAAAATTTACAAAAGGAAGGGACAATCTTGTTAAAATTCTTGGAGCTCAAAGATCTCCTCTTATCAAAAATGGTCTTGATTACAATTATGTAAACAATGTGCCTAAATATAACAAATTCTTTAAAGCTACTTCTACTTCCATGCATCATACTTGTTGTACTTATTGTGGAAAACATGGACATAAAGTCACCAAATGTTATGTTAAAAGAAAAGTAGAGAATGGTATAAAAACTATTTGGAGAGTTAAGGAAACTATTACTAACCCCCCACGGACCCAAGAAAGTATGGGTACCAAAGGATACTTCCTCTCCTTTATTGCAGGTACACTTCAATTCAAACTCAAGCACAACTAAGAGGTATATTGATGATGTTGGCTTAAAGAATAACAGAAAACACCTCATGCATAATCAAGGTCAAAGCAACCGATGAAGTAACCAATGTTGATAAAGGTTCCTCTCTTCTTTTTAAACAAATGTTGCTTAGTGATAATTTGAAATATAATTTGCTTAACATTAGTCAATTATGTGATAGTGTGAAAAGGTGAATGTGAATGTAATACTTGCACTATACTTGATGGTGTCAATAGTAGAACTATTTTTGTTGCAAATTGTATTAATGCCTTGCCTTGATGAACTTGTTGCTTATAAAGTTAGATGATTTTCCACTCATGATAATGATCTGTTATTTATGACATAGTAAATTTGGTCATGATAAAATGATTAAAATAACTATGATTGAATATCTATGCATTTGCTTGGCCAAAAACATCTTTATGAAACTTCACAAAATGTTCAGACTTGAAGTTTGGATGTAGACCACAAGTTCGGTCGCCCGAACTTATGTGACAATATGATATTTTGTGATTTTGATCAATTACTTACAAAATGTTTCAATGTGTGTTTTATCTTGATAAGCTTGAATGTCTTGTTGCTTATAATAATGATTGATTTTCTTGGCCTAGAAGATTTGGTCACGTGAACATGGACTTGTTGAACAAACTTTCCTTTCAAGATTTAGTTGGAGGATTGCTAAAAATGTGTTTTGAGAAAATTGTCTTTCACATACTTGTCAATATGGAAAACAAACAAAAAGAATCTTCCAAACCTAAGAAAATGACTTTCACTTAACCTCTTAAAAATTATTTATATGGATTGTTTGGACCAATGAGGATCACTAGTCTTGATGGTAAGAGGAATTCATATATGATTGTTGATGATTTCTCTAGATTTACATGGGTGATCTTTCTAGCTCAAAAAGATGAAGTTCTTTCATGAATTTGTAAGACTTTTCAAAAGGGTCCAAATCTCTCTTGTGTGCAAATTGATTACTATTGGAAGTAACAATGGGAGAGAATTTTACAATCAAGATTTTACAAAAACAATGTGCTTTGAGAATGGGATTGCTCACAATCTTTTGAACTTATATTTGATAGAATACTCTAGAATTTAAACATACATGACTGGTTGTATCAAATATACATTAATACGTGTAACAAAGTACTTTATATTGAATACTACTTGCATGTATTGCCTATTTCAAAGTTTTGGTTACAAGTGCCTTATATTGAATATGTGCGATAACTTGGAAAATTTGATAGAAAATTGAATGATGGGATATTCCTTGGTTTTTCCTCTAACAACAAGGCTTATAGAGTTTCTAAGAAAAAGAACCTTACATGATGAGGAAACTATTCATGTTAGTTTTGATGAATCTTACATTTACTTGGAAAGAAAAGATGAAGATGATGTAGGTACATCTATGAATGACTATCAAACCCATCTTCAAGCACCAACTTTGGAGGATCACACCAATGAGGAAGAAATGATTGAACAAAATCAAGATGACCAACCTAGTGGTGACCAAGAGCTCTCAAAGAACCTAAGATATTCAAGAGAAATTCGGAAGGAGCAAATCATTGGTGATATCTCCCAAGGAGTAAACATAAGACGGTATTTTATCGATTACTTTATTCTTTATCTCATATGAGCCTAAAAGTATTGATGATGCATTGTGTGATGATTTTTGGATTATTACTATGCAAGAGGAATTAAATAAATTTGAAAGATACAAAACTTCAAAATTCCTAAATCTCATGATCATTCCATTATTGGAACTAAATGGTTTTTAGAAATAAACTCAATGAATCCGAGGAGGGTGTAAGAAATAAATCAAGATTTGTCACCCAAGGATTCAATCAAAGAGAGTGAATTGTTTATGATGAAACCTTTGTTCCGAATGCTAGACTTAAGTCCATAAGAATGCTTTTGACTTTTACTTTCATTAAAGGTTTTAAATTATTTCAAATGAATGTCAAAAGAGCTTTTCTAATTTATGTGGAACACTCACCCGGTTTTGATCAAGAAAAGTTTCCTAACCATGTTTTCAAATTATCCAAAGCTTTGTATGATTTAAAACAAGCTCCTAGAGCTTTGTATAAAAAAAAATTGAGTGTTTTTTCTTCTTTCAAAAGGATTTTCAAGAGGAAAGGTTGACACTACTATTTTCATTAAAAAAAAACCTCTTGTAACAATGATCTATAAGTTGTCCATATATATGATACAATTCTTTTTTGGTGCTTTTAATACTTCACTTTGTGATGTGTTTGCCAAGTTAATGTAAAGTAAATTTGAAATGAGCATGATAGGAAAACTCTATTTCTTTCTTGGCCTACAAATCAAGAAAACCAAGGATGTCACTTTCATGAATCAAGTTAAGGTATAGGCACTTCCATAAGTTTATCAACTATGCTTGACAAGAATAAAACGGTGTCATAGGAGTAGTCAAGTATATTTGACAGCAAGTAGAGCCAATATTATGTTTGTCATGTGCTTGTGTGCTAGATTTTATCTTGTCCTATAGAATCTTATTTGATTGTTGTTAAAAACATTCTCTATTACCTTATTAATACTCTAAGTGATTATGGTCTATATTTCAAATGTGTGGCTATATTATGTGATAACACTAATGCAATAGATTTGACCATCATACTATTCAACAAACTAGGACAAAGCATATAGAGATCAAACTTCATCTCATTAGATATAATTCTACTAAGAATAATACTTATTTAAAAGCATGTTTGCATTCATTGATATCGTTACTAAGTCATTGGCCGAAGAAAGGTTTGACCAATCTTAGAAGAAGCTTAGGGATTTCGAAATTCAATAACTAACGAGTATATTCAAGTGTGTAGCTCCAGGTGAGAACAAAGAAACCTAGCATGAGAAAAGGAAAGGGAAAAGCCAAAGATAGAGAAGGAGGACTAGTAACCAACGAACCAAGGAAGGTTTATGTTTCTCAAATCATGTCATGGCTGGATAGATTTGTCACGAGTGGAGGCTACTACTGAATTTGATGATTGGACAAAAAGGAACCATAAGACAAATCCAAGCCATAAGGTGGATGTCATCAAACTATCCGAAATGGGTAATATACTCTCATTTTTTAAATTATATGAGCTGAGCTAGTTTGCTTGTGTTTGATGAATGCTATTACCTTATTTAGTTTATGGAGTTTAAGCAAATAATAAGGAAGAAAGAGTTGAGTGAGTTGGTAATAAAGCTATTTAGTGGTATTTTTCAAGAATATCACAAGTTAATTTTTGAGATTGATAATGCATTGATCAATAGAATTTGTGATGTTGAGGATGTTGGGTTTAGGCATTATTCTTCCGAGGAACATTGTTTTATAAGTGAGTTATACTCACATGAAAGAATTGAGAATGCATATATAAATGGTAGAAGCCTCAAGACTAGAAAGGAGAGAGAGATAAAAGATTTTTTTATGCTAGTGAAAGAGTTTTACATCACATTCTTACTACATTGATTATAGCATACGTTGGACACAAATCTTCTATTGATAATATGTATGCGATAATTATGCTAGCCATGCATAAAAAAAATTAATTTTAGATATATATTGCTAAAGAATATAATGGAGCAAGAAGAACAAAAATAAAATAAAATTATTCCTGGAAACAAAGTAAACTTGGATAAACTCTCCAATATTGATAATGTTCTATCTCTATTTGATGATATTGATTGGAGCAATTTACTAGTAATTGATGAAGAATTTTATACTGCCCTTACATATGAGCTTTATGCAAATCTTAAAGAAGAAAGAATTGAACATTAGGGGGGATAATGTAGTTTAATGGTATTCCTCTAGAGTGTATCAAGTGGATTTTGAGTTCAATAATGCCTTAGTGAACAGAATTTTGTGGAGTAGATGATAATGAGGCAAGGTATTACTCATTGAAATAACATTGCTTTATTCTTGGATTGTTCACAAATGAAAGATTTGAAGAAGCTTTCACAAATGGTAGACAATTTAGGTCAATTAGGGAAAAGAAAATCAAAGCCTTTGATGCTAGAGGAAGGGTTATGCATCACATGACTACTACTATGCATTTGATGATTATGCTTGCCTTGCATGAGCATAGAAGACTAAACTTTGGATTCATGGCGTTGAAGCATATGATTAGTGCAAGAAAACCAGCCAACGAAGCCTTACCGTATGGGATACTATTAACAAGAAAGGAAAACCAAAATGAGGCATGAGTTATCTAGTAAGGGGAGCAACCTTCCACAAAAGAAGACTATTTGACGAGGTACCCTCTATTGAAAAAAAAATTGAAGGTAATAATCTCACTAGAAGTGATACCATAGTTGCCAAGGTGTTTTAAGAGACATTGAGCAACTATGTAAAGAAAAATGAAGGAGATGGACAAATTCTTTGAGTCCTTTGCTCTAACAATTCTTGGCAAATTTGATGATTTAGAAACTATAGTAAAAAAAAATATGGAAGGAGATGGCAACAATAAGAATGATAGTAATGACAGTGAAAATTGAGATGGCTATCAATTTGTTGCTAAAGAAGAAGACTAAGATGAAGGAAAAGGCAGTGAAGCACTCCAAGCAAAAGAAGAGCATGAGAATGAAGAACAAAGAGGTAAAGCCCAAGAGAACAAGTAAGAAGAAGGAGGTGAAGGGAGTCAACAAATGAAGGACCCCATCATATAGAGATCAAGGAAACATTGCCATCACAACAAACAAATTTGGAAGTGAAGACCATGCAGACACACCCAAGACTAAGCCTTTCTATCCCTAAACTCTATTTTGTTGCTTATTTTAGTTTATGCCTTGATGCACATGTTATGCTTTGACATTGAAATTTACTTGTGTATTTCTAGTCATTATAATGTTTTGAAGCTCAATATATGAAATCTTTATGATAAGAGCTTCTTTTATTTCACTTTTGTTGTCCAAGTACTCTTACCCCCACCTTTGATTGATGACAAAAGGGGGAGAAGAAAATGTGATGACAAAATGTGTGAAAATGTGAAATAGCAGTGGAATTCCTCATGCATGAAGAGAAAATGTGTGAATTTTCTGAAAGTCCATGCATATATCAAGGGGGAGAAAGAATGACTACAAATTGTGCTATGTGCTTGCTTTGTAAATGTGTTGTGTGTTGTGTATATGTTGATGTGCAATATGTAATGAGTAATGTGAAAATATTTGGCTGCATTTCTGCATTTGAATTTAAATTGAAAGTGTTATAATATGTGAGGTTTTAGTTGTTTTCTTAGATTTTTGGAATATGGTTAAGTTGAGATTGAAATCTTGAACTTGGTTCTTGACTTGACCTATGATTTTGAATTACTTCAAGAAAACAATTGAATGCATGAATTTTGTGATTTTGCAAAGCTAAATTGAGTGCTATTGTAGCTATACATATTTGAGTACTTCTATAGTTCATTTGAAAATGCAAAATCACCTTTTCAACTTGTTTCCAAAAATTTGGACTTGAAATTCGGATGCAGACCAAAAATTCGGATGCATGTTTTCAGAAATTCGGATGCATGCATATTTGTTGCCAAAAAGTGCTTCTTTGTTGTTCAAATTGATTCAAACATGTTTTATTCTCTTCCATTATGTTTGAACAACCTTTGGAAAGATTTATTTCACATTAAACTTTCATTATATTGAATTTATTGCAATTTGGACTTGGAATGTCAAAATTCGGATGCATGAGTTTAAAAATTCGGATGCATGTTCTAAAATTCGGATGCATCCATATTGTGTTGTCAAAATGTGCTCTTTTGTTGTTCAAATTGATCCAAATATATTTTAATCTCTTCCATTATGTTTGAACAACCTTAGGAACACTTTATTTCACTTCAAACATTCATTATATTGAATTTATTGCAGTTTGGACTTAAGATCAAAAAATTCGGATGCAAGGTTTAAAAATTCGGATGCATGTTCTGAAATTCGGATGCATCCATATTTTGTTGCCAAAATGTGCTCTATTGTTGTTCAAATTGATTCAAACTTGTTTTAATCTCTTCCACTATGTTTGAACAACCTTAGGAAAGCTTATTTTCAAAAATTGAAGCTTTCATTTCACTTATTTTACAATTCGAACTTGATATGTCAAAATTCGGATGCATAGCATCTCAAGTCCAAACTTGTTGAAAAATGAGCACAATCTAAGGGGGAGCAATATTAATCTTTTATGACCTTTAATACCTCTCTTAGAAGTTTTCTAAATACTTAAATGCTATATCTTCTATATGTAGTTGGAAGGAAGAAGGCAAATGGAGGTTGGTTGGGTCATAGGCTCATATTGAGCCTTTTGCATGTCAATGTGCTAAATTGGTTATTATCCATTATTGACATTAATGCTTCTTTGTACTACATTGTTTAAATCCATCACATTTTGCATCAAAGTTTGTCATCATCAAAAAAGGGGGAGATTGTTAGCCCTAAGGGCAAATCATGTAGTTTTGATTAATGACAAATATTGATGAGGACTAATATGCATGTCATTTGTGTGATAGGATTGTTGGATTAAGAAGTATGAAGTCTCATTGCCTTGGAGCTAGCAATGCATGAACAACTCAAATATGTCAAAGTGATTAAAGATTGAAGAGTTTGTTCAAGATTAATGAAGGCTTTGAAGACATGAAGTGTAGGTGACATGTGGTTAATAGGTAAATATTGTAAACCCTACACTCTTAAGTCTTGGAATCTATGAGTTGCAATTGAGAGCACAAAACTTGATTTAAATGGTTTCAATGGTTTTGAACTTACCTAAATTATCAAATTTTCATAAATGGTTTTTGCACATAAAAGATCTTTAATGACTTATTTTTAAGGCTAGAATATTTTCCAACTTGTTTGAATTGATTTGAACATGTTTTGACAAAGTTTGAAAAATTCGGATGCAAGATTCGGACGCAGATCCAAAAAATTCGATCGTCCGAATTTTGTAGCAAAAGTTTGCTACTATTCTTCCGAAGAAATTCGGAAGAAGATTCGGGACGCAGCCCAAAAAAAATTCGGTCGTCCAATTTTGGCCTTCAAACATGGTTACTATTCTTCCGAGAGAAATTCGGAAGAAGATTCGGACGCAACAAAAAAATTCGGTCGTCCAGAAAAATTGGACGCAGAATTCGGTCATCCGAATTTTCTGAAACTAGCCGTTACTAGCCGTTGTATAGCCGTTTGAACTGATTTTTGAATTCTATAAAAGCCATAAACTTCAGATTTTTTAGTAGAACTTTGAACTTAACAAATCTTACATTATCCAACTTGTTTTACATCAAATTGAATTGAAAAGCTCTCAAATTGCCTTGTGCTCAAAGATTGAAATTCAAGATTCCAAAGGCAACAAAGTGTGAAGGTGAAACATTGTGTAATCATCTACCAACAAAGTGGTAACATCTTACACACTCTCTTTTCTTATCTTAATTGTGATTTCTACTAGCTCATTTGCAAGGTTATCTTGTGACATAAAACCCTTTTGTGGAAGGGTGAGCCATAGACTAGATTAATCAAGGTTGTAGTGTAAAACCCTTTGTGTGTGGGTGAGCCTTGGATTAGATTAGTCTTGAGGTTGTCTTTAGATATAAAACCATTGTGTTTGGTGAACCTTGTATTGTTTGTATAATTACTAGAAGAGGTTGTGAGTGTAAAACCATAGTGTGGTTAGCCTCTTATGTAATTGTTGAACTTGAGCATATAGTGAATTGGTTGAAATCCTTGAGTGTGGACTCAAGGTAGTGGATGTAGATCTTAGAGAGATCGAACCACTATAAATCGTGTGTTCATTTCCTTATAGCTTTATTTATTTACATGCTCATGTTATTATTAGTTGTTCATAGTTGTTGATTGATTGGATATAGTCTTATTGTTTGATGATCTTATCTTAACCATTACATCACATATAAACTTGAAACTTGTGAAATTAAAGAAGAGTTTTTATTAAGGCAAAGGATTTGTAAAAAGGGAAAAGATTTCGATAATTAGCCAAAGACCTAATTCACCCCCCCTCTTAGGTCTTTCACAATATGCCTTCTCTTTTACGCAATTTGAAATAATAACTGCCATTTGAAACTCCATTACAATTGCTAATAACATAACTAAACATATGCAATAATATTATTGCAAATTACATCCTTTCAGAAATTCAAAACACAATATAAAATTCAGACTAAGATTGATACACAAGTAACATAACAACTGGTTCAAATCACAACAACCTTCACTAGCCCAATACTATCCCACCCTCTACCTATTAGGCAGCATTGGAACTTGAAACACCCTCAAAACGTGACCTCTTAACCCTCAAAGTAGATGTACCAGAAGATCTGCGGTAGATGTCAACATTTTTCTTTCCATCAGTAGCACTTGAAAATACAGTGACAAATTTCTTATGATAGTAGAGACAAATACTGTTTTTGAGTATCCAGATAACTTTAAAGTCTGATTTCCAACATACTCTTTAAATAAATTAGGATGAATCCCCAAAACAGAGTGAGATTCTACTATTACAACTACTAAAGGGTCATAAAACTTCACAAAAGACTGCATTTTCCTCTCAGTTTCTCTAGCAGCTAAGAATTCCTCACTCAAAATCAAAATACTTAAAGGGAATTCCATCTCTACATCATCAGCAACCCAAGGATGAGTTTCACTCCACCAATTACTATTCAACTCTGGAGCAATATTAAGAGGAATAGAATGAGGAATGAAAATCTCTAGAGATTCAGGAAATTCTGCAGAACCAGACTTTAAAACCATCCTCACTCTATCAGAACGCTTATCAGGAATACAATAATGGCTCTTACCATCCTGAAACTCTAGAGAGTTAAACAAAACTGTCTTGGATATAAATGGATGAAACTCAGGCTTCCCAATTAAACGATACTTCTAACTGAAACTATAGTAAGACTCCATTCTAACTCTCAGAAACTGACACTTAAACATTGAAAACTACTACTATATATACATAATCATATACACAGTTTCAGCCGCAGGCTTTTTAAAAAAGAAAAATGAAATGAATCTAAACTACAAATCCCTGCAAAAATACATGAACACAATAAATGAAAACAACGATTGAATTCTTAGAGTTAAAATGGAGTAAAACCTGAGGAGATGAAGCATTAGGGAGTTAATGAAACATTATATGAACCTAAACCTAAACTACAAAACCTGAGCTTATCACGAATCCAATAAATGCTAAATTCCGAACCTACAAAAACACCACCCAAAAAAAAGCCACGCAATTTTTAAAAAACAACGATTGAACTCCTCAACATAACTCTGACATGCTTTTCCACAAAATAACAGAGAAGACAAAAAAACAATAAATTAAGAGGAAAAAACAGACCTGAGAACGAGGGCTCTTAAAAATCAAAAGTCTATGCCTTCCAAGTCCATCTCAGATTAGCCAAACAATTTAAAACATGGAACCTTTTCAGAACAATGTCGACGCAGAGAAAAAAGAAAACAAAATATCCGAAGACAACCACCATACCACCAATCGGTCAACCCAATACCAAAACAACTGACTATTCTCAAACGTCCGGATTCAATGAATCTGGAACAATGGGCCTACAACCGAATACAAGTTTTTTTTAAAAAAAGGAAGCCCACAATCAAAAAAAAAGCCCAACAATATTAAACAGAGAAATACACCCTTTCCCACTTCTTCCAACATAATCACAATCGGCCAACACACAAAATTAGCAACCGCATCAACAACGACCTCCGTCTCCAAACCCTAGAAAAGAACAGACCCAGAATCTTCAAAATCAACAATAACAAACAAAAAAACTGTCGCTGCAGCATCTACTGAAGAAACTACAGGTATGTATACAATTAAATTCCAAAAAAAACTTTCGCTTATTGAATTCATAATTTCCTATTAATGAATGAAGCATATCTTTCTCATTCCATTCTGTCAATTCATTGTATCTACAAAAGCCTTTGATCATAAACACTGATTATTTTACGTCCAATTTCTCTCTCGCTATATAATGTTACCGATTATATACTCACTGTCACAGAACATGTTATTTCTGTTCCTTCAAATGTGCTGTTTGTTCTTCCAGAGCTCTCTCCCTGTCTCTATCCATTTGTAAAAATTTGACACTCTGTATTGAAAATTTTGGTTCCAAAATTGTCCATTAGAAATACTCATCCAGATATATTAGTTTACATAATAGTATTTGAAATTGTGATGTTATGTTGAAAATTTTAAAATAATTGTGGCAAATGTACTGTTGAATACCCTTTGGTGCTTCATATTCCGTTAATTACTGCCCAATAACAGCCAAAGAGCTTTTAAAAAGTCCCAACTTCCTTTATGTTCTTAATTGTTCATAAACTCAGAACTGGAATTGCCCTTTGATCATAAACTTAGATTACTTTTCGTACAATGTTCCTCTGCCTAGGACAGCTTCAAGTTATGCCATTAGCTCTTATGACCATTTGATATTGTTCTATGCCTTGCGGTTGAGAAACAACCTGTCTGGGTAAATCTTAAAGAAACTATAGGTTATGACAATGACTTCCTCAAAGTAATATCATTGGTTTCCCCATACACCACTTGCAGCTTAATTGCAGTCACGATGGTAATCATGATCAACAATAGCTGTAGACTAACAATGGCTCATTTTTTATATTATGCATTAGAAATAAACATCCAATGTCATTTGTATTTGAAATTAGATAATAGTATTTAAATTTCTGAATTGACATTGAAAAATTCATAACAATTGTAGCAAATGTGCTGTTGATTTCCCTTTTCTGTTTCATATTCCATTAATTAGTGGCACATGAACCAGCATACTTTATGTTGCTAATTGTTCATGGTACTGAAATAGGTGTAAACAAAGATAACTAAGGTGCAGAATAATTTTAGCCTTCACAATAAACATTGCAACTTACTTATGTGCCATGTTAAAACATATCATTGCCCAATTCCAACTGCCTTTTAAAACAAATATACATATATACATGTTCTGAACACTTGCATTGTTTAATTACTGCTTCCCAGAATGTCACTTTATGATCAGTATAGATTCCTTCTGCACATTGAAGATGACATCAATCTCATTTCAGTGGTAATCCTTCTTCTCAAAGTACATTGGAATTTATGAACTCAACAACTTCAGACTACTTTTAAAAATTAAAACTGCTATACTTGCAGCCTCTTCCAGCATCATTCACAGAATACAAAGACAACAAAATACAAAAAGCCTTTTTCCTCATCAACACAAGTGGAAACTACTGGGAAGTCATAGTAGTGAAAAAGAACAACAAATTTTTCCTATATCATGGTTGGAAAAAATTTGTGGATGAAAATAAAGTGTCCAAAGGAGATTTCATAGCATTTGAAGCTTACGACGATGATGAAACTTACCACATCTACCACTATTGAGGAAACATGCTAGAAAAAAGAGTTCCTTACAAACCAATGGACAACAGTTTCTGCTCAACAGAATCATCTTCTCAAACAATGAAGGAAGCTGAATTCAAAGCCACCAAACCAAAGAAAAGAAGAAATGAAGCTGAACTATTGGAAGACGAACTGACATCAAAAGAAATAATCAAGACAATGACACATGTAGCAGCCGTAGCAGCAAGAACAAGAGCAAAAAATTCTTCAAAAAGGAGGAGAAAAACACAAGCAACTAAAGGAATACACATCAAAGAGAATGTACCATCTTTGGGACAGAAAACTACAGAACACACAGAAGGAAAGGGCAAAGCTAAAGTCGAAGTATCAGAAACACAAACAACAATTTCAAGCAGCTCCAACGAAGAAATCCCAACAATCATAATATGTGGAATACCAGCAGTGAGAGTCATTCTTAGAGGAGTGTCAGTAGCAGATTTTTGTAAAATGGTTAAAAAATAGAAGCTAGAATAGAGTCATGTGTAAAGATATTGGGGTACTCTAAATGACACTTTTGCAGACCTCAGCTTTCTACCAGATACAGCCATGCAACAAAGCTCTACTAATTACAGTCCCTTATCCATCTTCAATCACAACTTCAATTACCATTAATTTCTACTGTTACCAACCAAACAATCCCAAAAATTCTAAAAAACAATGAAACTTTTTTAAAACAAAGGACAAAAAAAACTCGCGCATCGCGCGGGCATCATAACTAGTATAAATTAAATTCAGATTTATCCTTCAACAAAAGTGCTTTTTCTGATTAATATAGTTGGATTGTCATGATATAACAACAAAAAGCATTATTGTGCTTCTTTTTACCAAGTTGGTTCCTTAAAATAGAAATCAGCTTCTTCCATGATATATGGAAAAGCAACATGGAAGACCTAATATATATAAAATGTATTGTTTCCGCAACCAGCTGTTAGCATACGTTGATTAAATTTAATTTGCATAAAAATTAGACTTTGTCAAAACGCAGCAGACATCAGTATTTGGTTTCCATACTTGGGTAAAATTTGGATAAAAATTTGAATGAGTCAACTCATGCGTTCCCATAACCCCTCCTCCAGATTCCAAGAAAGAAACCATATTAAGAAATATTTTCTTCATAAGATCTTCATCTCACAGAGTTGAACTGGGAACTTAGAGATGACATCCATGGAAGAAATCGATTCGGGGGAGAAGCGGCTCAATGAGCTCGGATATAAGCAAGAGCTTAGGAGAGAAATGGTGAACTAAAGAAACTTCTTGCTCTCTGTATGATTCTTATTTGTTTTGTTCACTCAAGAAGTTTCGAAATTTTCATGAATTATGAACTGATGATTGCAGACTTTTTTCAAGACACTTGCGATATCGTTTTCGACCATGACACTTTTCACAGGAAACACTCCTCTGTACGGTTCAAGCCTTTGGTATGCAGGACCTGCACCCCTTGTTTGGGGATGGGTTGTAGACTCATTTTTCACCTGGTTTGTTGGCATTGCCATGGCTGAGATATGTTCTTCTTTTCCGGTTCGTATAGCTACTTTACTTTCTTTTCGGATTATTCTCCTCATCTTGATTCAATCTGTCCAATCTAACCAAGAAAAATAAAGACACAAACCCGAGTAAGCAGAATATGGCAGACAAGATAGTTTCCTTGATTCCGAGTTCATGGTAATTTTGCTATATATATATAGACAACTGGTTCTCTGTACTTCTAGGCTGCACATTTAGCTGGGCAGAAATAGGGGTCTTTTGCTTCATGGTGCTGTGCTTGGCTCGAGACGATAGGCCTAATCGCTGGCATAGGTACTCAGGTAAAGACCATTCCATCGACGGGCAAATCGCTCTTGCTCTGCAAATATCTTTTCTAGAAGTCTCATGCCCCGGTATTAGTCCTCGGTTACAAACATTTTTGGCCTGGGTTTTTAGGCCTATGCTGGATCTCAGACTCTACAGAGCATTATTTTGCTATGCACGGGCACAAACAGAGGTGGAGGCTATTTAACCCCAAGGTGGTTATTTCTAGTAATGTACATGGGGCTCACCATCATCTGGGCAGTCCTCAATACCTTCGCACTTGAATTTATTGCTTTCATAGACATTATCTCCATTTGGTGGCAGGTGTAATTTCTGGCTGCATACTTTTACTTCATTTACCACAGTAAAAAATTAGTTATTATCCCAATTCGCGCCGGCAGTTTTCAGATTCAAATCTTGTATTTTATTTCTTTAATGATCCCTTGTGCAGGTAATAGGTGGACTGGTTATAGTTATCATGCTTCCTCTGGTAGCCCTGAAAATGCAGCCAGCTTCTTATGTGTTCTCTGGATTTGAGATTCAACAGGGATATCAAGCAAAGCATACGCAATGGTTCTTTCTGTCATTGTGAGTCAGTATTCACTATATGGATATGATGCTGCGGCACATCTTACCGAAGAAACAAAAGGCGCGGACAAGAACGGTCCAGTTGCGATTCTATCTAGCATTGGCATCATTTCCGTTTTCGGATGGGCATACATTTTGGCTCTTACCTTCAGTATTCAGGTACGTTTCAGCTATAGCACGAGGACGCCATGAGAAATTTGTTTAGATATCTACATAAGCTGCAAATTTTTCATAGCTTTTCGCTCTTGTTGTAACTGTTGATTAAGGATCCGACCTACCTGTACAATCCCTCGAATGAAACAGCGGGAGAATTTGTGCCAGCTCAAATACTTTATGATGCATTTCATGGAAGATATCATAGTTCTGTCGGCGCAGTACTTTTGCTCTTTGTGATATGGGGCTCATTCTTCTTTGGTGGACTCTCCATAACTACTAGCGCAGCCAAAGTGGTAATCAGCTTGATCCTATTTCACCCTTAATGTTTCGTTAAGCTATAAACGTTGATTTTTTGGACCTTTTGGTCACAAGGTATATGCTCTATCGAGAGACAAAGGGATTCCATTCTCGTCCATTTGGAGACGCGTGCACCCGAAGCACAAAGTACCCTCAAATGCTGTGTGGCTTTGTGCAGCCATCTGCATTCTCCTTGGCCTACAAATCTTGAAGGTTAATGTGGTCTTCACTGCAATAACTTCCATATGCACAATTGGTTGGGTGGGAGGGTATGCAGTTCCAATATTTGCCAGATTGGTGATGGCAGGGCAAAACTTCAAAGCTGGGCCATTTTATTTGGGTAAAGCCAGGAGACCAATTTGCTTAGTAGCCTTTCTTTGGATTTGTTACACATGTTCTGTCTTCCTTCTGCCCACAACCTATCCAATTACTTGGGAGACATTCAATTATGCGCCCATTGCATTGGGCATTGGTTTGAGTCTGATAATGGTTTGGTGGGATGTAGATGCAAGGAAATGGTTCAAGGGACCCGTTAGGAATATTGATATCCAGACTGCAAAGATTTGAGGTGGGATGTAGATGCAAGGAAATGGTTCAAGGGACCCGTTAGGAATATTGATATCCAGACTGCAAAGATTTGAGGTGGGATGTAGATGCAAGGAAATGGTTCAAGGGACCCGTTAGGAATATTGATATCCAGACTGCAAAGATTTGAGGTGGGATTTAATCTCCTTTTCTATAGGGCAATATTCTTTTTTTTATCCGGACATGTAACTTTTGTGCCATATTTAATTATTGATTATACAATTTCTATCACTATTGTGACTCAGTTGTCTTAAGAGAAATCAAAAATTGGAGCAGCCAACAATTTGTTTTTCTCCAGATTAACACAAATAATCCATGTAATCAGTCCACGTTACAAAAAAAGGATCAATCCTGTGAGATTGAACTCTAGAATGGCAAAACTATCGCCATCTTCCTCTTCGATGCTACTGGAGGGAAAAGGAAAAAGAAAAAGTACGAGATAGAAGCTAGATCAAACCCATCTTGCCAACCCCTACATGATCGAGATCGACGACGATGGAATGGCCAGAGAACGATGATGAGGTACAGCAGATGCACAAAAAAATTTCTCGTAAGAGGGATAAATCAAATGAAGTCGAGGAATGGGAAGAGAGTATAACTGTCATATACTTGTCAGCTCTTTCTATTAAGGTTCTATCGGGCACCATCTTCTCTGGTTCTTTCAATGAATTCTCATCCATCACATTGCCAGACGTTAGCAGTGTCTTTGTTGATCCAAGCAATTGTATTGAGTTTGGCTCCAATCCCTGAATCAAAATTCTATGTTTCACCGTATCGCCCCCAAAGTTCGCTACCTTTAATCCCAAGTAGTTGTTATATATAATCCACTGAATTCTTCCATGCAATAGCAGAGGCAACAAGAGAATTTGAAGGATTCACTTCAAGTTTAGAATTGAGAACGGTTGCACCACTGGAGTCTCCGAAGAAGTGCTGCGTCCAATAACTTGGAGTTCCATATACCCGTGAAGAGTCGAAAACAATGGTGTCAGGATTCCACGTCCTGTAGTTGGCATTCACGAACAAAGAAGCATAACTTGCCATTTCTACTATGTCAGCATTCCTTTCCAGGCCGATAAGGAATCCGTCTTCAGCCAATGCGGCTAAAAGACTACCCTTACCGGCATCATCTCCCGTCACAGCACACTAGCGCACAAAGTCCTTTGGACCAATTAGTGAGCTTTAGTCGAACTTGTGACCAGTACAAAAGACAGTTTTTGCGCTGCTATATATGTGATAATCATACAAATCAGTAGGGTGATCCAAAGGCTCAAAAGATCCATTGCATTTTGAGCTCAAACAAATTTAACAGATACATAAACCGAAATATGTCTTGCAGTAGAAAAACTAAAATGCATATCTTCAGCCATGATTGTTCAAGTAATTGTGTAAAGATAAATATTGATTTAAACAATTTTGATTCCTCTATTTCTGAATTGTTTTGTACGGGAGTCTTCTAACTACATGTCTATCAACGTTGAAAACTTTAATTGATGGTGTTACACAAGCTTTATATAGACTATACTAGAAACTTTCATATGATGAATACCTATTATAGTTTCTTTCCATCACTGAAACAACTGGATTATAATATTTACCTGATTTACTTAGATAGGAGAAAATATAATAATTACTTATAATATGTGGGTTACATTTAAGTCTTTCAATGAAGACTAAATTCTTGCATTCTCCCACTTAACCCACAAGTTCTAATTAGGTAAGTTCCTTATGAGTGATTGAAAAAACCGTTAATGTGGCCAATAAAATTTTATAATCACTCTATTGTAATATGGTTATATAACGGCTACTTAACCAGAAAATATAATACAAGAATCATAGTGATCATGTTCTTCTATTGAACACTCGCTTCTATGTATTAAAATGTAAAATATCTCCTAATCATGCCCTAAAACTTTATGAATGAACTTAACATAAGTCATTAAGATCCAACTTTATGGATCTAATTTGGATCACAACTTTATACATTAACTTTTTTGCGCAGTCACGTGAGCAAAATTACTCAAATGTCTAGACAAATAATGTTAGTATAGCAACACCTTTATGTGCTAGTTGAGTTACAAAAGTTGAGTAACAAATCAGGCGGTAAACTAAAATTTCAACTTTATTACTCAATAGGCACTTGTTTCAAACTGACAGAGAAACTTTATGCCGCGTTGCTTATTCAACTATCAAAATAAATTGTTCAAAATGAACAATAAAGTTGAATAACATAAATTTGGCTAAAGCAAAATTGACGAACAATATGCCAAATTATATGCCTGTGATACTATCATAGCATACTTGGATTTACCTTTATTTCAATGTATTATATCAAACCTTAAATGTGACAAGCATGAGTAATAAACAATATTTTATATAACTTTATAAGAATACCATAATTTGGGTTACAAGAATATTGATAGAACATTCATTACAAATCTTTATGAATCTCTATGCAAATAACACAATAGATTACAATTAAGATCTCTTCATTTGGTATTCAAAATATAAAATTACTCAAAAGTCACATATATCCTTTTGCCAAATTTTGCAAAATAAATATCAATATATGAGAGTAAGAAACTTTATTTAATCCCATTGACCTTGAGGTAAATGAATTAGTAATGATGCACTTCAAAATAAAAATGAAGAAACAACATTGTAACTTTAGATACGCTATTAGAGGAAGCAATTTTAGTCACATATAAATTTTCATTATCTTGCAAAAATGAATCATCAAAATTTATGAAAACCATTACACATGCACAAGTATATCTCTCCATTATATATGATTCATTTCAAACCACATTTTCATATCCATTAATGTTAGCCCTAAGGGCAAATCATGTAGGTTTGATTAGTTTTGATTAATGACAAACATTGATAAGGACTAATATGCTTGTATGTTGTGTGATAGGATTTTTGGATTGAGAAGGAAGCAAGTCTCATTGCCTTGGAGCTAGCAATGCAAGAACAACTCAAATATGCCAAAGTGATTGAAGATTGAAGAGTTTGTTCAAGATGAATGAAGGCTTTGAAGACATGAAGTGTAGGTTGCATGTGGTTAATAGGTAAACTTTGTAAACCCTACACTCTTAAGCCTTGGAATCTATGAGTTGCAATTGAGAGCACAAAACTTGATTTAAATGGTTTCAATAGTTTTGAACTTACATAAATTATTAAGTTTTTATAAATGGTTTTTGTACTTAAAATGTCTTTAATGACTTATCTTTGAGGGTAGAATGTTTTCCAACTTGTTTGAATTGATTTGGATATGTTTTGACAAATTTTGAAAAGTTCGGATGCAAAGTTTGGACGTCCGAACTTTCCCTACGCTGTGAACAGTAATTTCTGTTTCTTGAACAATAACACTGTTCAATAAACAGTACATGAACAGTAATACTATTCAACAAACAATACCGACTATTTTTCCAGAGAAGTTCGGTCGTCCGAACTTTTGAACAACACTGTGAACAGTACATTGTTCACGTGAACAGTACATTGTTCACATGAACAGTACTTTTCCCAGAAAAGTTCGGACGCAGAGGTGAAAGTTTGGACGTCCGAAATTTCCTGAAACTAGCAGTTACTAGCCGTTTTATGGTCGTTTGAACTTATTTTCAAATTCTATAAAAGTCATAAACTCAAGATTTTTTTGTACAACTTTGAACTTAAAAAATCCTACAAGCTCTAACTTGTTTTACATCAAATTAATTTGAAAAGCTCTCAAATTACCTTGTGCTCAAAGGAGTAAATTCAAGATTCCAAAGGCAAAGGTAAAGTGGTGCTAGCAATTATAATTATCCACCAAGAAGTGTTGGTAACATCCAAACTCCATTCTTCATTTTATTCTGTTTTTCTACTTGCTCTATACAAGGTTATCTTGTGACGTAAAATTCTTTTGGTAAGGGTGAGCCATAGACTAGATTAATCAATGTTGTAATGTAAAACCCGTGTGTGGGTGAGCCTTGGATTAAATTGGTTTTTAGGTTGTCTTTAGATATAAAATCCTTGTGAAAGGGTGAGCCTTGTTTGTAGAATTGCAAAAGAGGTTGTGAGTGTAAAACCATTGTGTGATGAGCCTCTTATGTAATTGTTGAAATTGAGCATATAGTGGATTGGTTGAAATCCTTGAGTGCGGACTCAAGGTAGTGGATGTAGATCTTGGAGAGATCGAACCAGTATAAATTGTGTGTTTATTTATTTATTGCTTTACTTGTTTACATGCTTGTGTTATTATTATTTGATCATAGTTGTTGATTGATTGGTTTTGGTCTTATTGTTTGATGATCTTGTCTTAACCATCAAAACACATACAAACTTGAAGTTTGTAGATTTAAAGAAGAGCTTTTATTAAGGCAAAGGATTTGCAAATAGGGAAAAGATTTTGATAATTAGCTAAAGACCTAATTCAAACCCCCCCCCCCCCCTCTTAGGTCTTTCAATTGGTATCAGGGCAAGGTCTTCTTTTTAAGGTCTAACAACCTAGAAGTAAAGATTATATGGCTAGTTTATCAAATTTGCCTTATATGGAAGGTTTCTCTACTAATAGACCTCCATTATTTGATGGTTCTAATTATACTTTTTGGAAGTCTAGGATTGAACTGTAGACAATCAAGTGAAATCCAATCCACGAAATAATTTGATCTATGGACAACATCATTGTGGGAAATGTCGTAATGCCAGAGGAAGCATTACCGCAGGGCATAGAGGGGGAGGTCATAAGCGTCTATACCGTAAAATCAATTTTCGACAGAATGAAAAAGACATATACGGCAGAATCATAACCATAGAATATGACTCTAATCAAAATGCATACATTTGTCTCATACATTATGGGGATGGTGAGAAGAGATATATTTTACATCCCAGAGAGACTATAATTGGAGATACCATTGTTTATGGTACATAAGTTCCTATAAAAATGACTATTCAATAAAAGAAAATAAAAAATTACAATCTTCTAAGAAATATAACTTCTATGAATACATTATTCTAATTTTATCATGTTCCCATATTACCATCTATAGTATCTTCTCAAACTTTACTGCCATTAAAAAAACAAAAATATCTCAAACAAAAAAAAAATCTAATACACCTAAGCAAAAAGAAGAACAAAACCGCGCACAACGCGGGCACCCTAGCTAGTTATACATATGAAAATTAGACTTTCGTGAGAAAACTATGGAAAAGATCAGATGTTATTTTTTCCACGAAAGAAATGCCGCAAAAAAGTTTGTAAAACTAAACATTTTGATAGTGAGTTTTTATTATTTTATTTTTGATATTTATTTAAAAATTATTCTCGTGTAATGCATATAATTTAGACTAGTAATGGTGGTATTAAAGGGCCCGATGAGTACAACGTGTCTTTTGTATGCACAATGAATTTATTTTATTTTTATTTTACTATAAATTAATGCATTTTTCTTTAAAAAAATGCTCTCTACTGTTAATATTATATTTAAAATTAGAATTTATTAAAATTTAGAAATTTAAGGCTATTCTCCATTTAATCCAAATTGTATAAATTTTGAGATATTTTCAATAATAAATTTTACTAAGTTTAATGAAACTTCACCATTAGAGCTTTGCCAAGCGTTAACAAAGTTTTGGGGTTGAGCTTTACCACGACATCGCAAAGCTTTATCTAATCTATTTTTTTACAAAGTTTATTTTTAAATTATATTTTTATTTTTATTTATAAATTTAAATATTCGAATTAACACAAAATATAATAGTACAAAACAAACATACATTTAAATGAATTATTTAACAGAGTTAAAAGGATAAATTAACTTATTAACAAATTTATAGAAACTTGGGTTCAACATTGTTTTTGTACTCCCTCTGTTTCATTTTTTGAACTTGGGTTTCTTTTTTCTTGCATTTGCTCCTGTATTTCTTTTTTCTCATTTTATTTAACTTTGATCATTGAAGAAAAATTAATATGATAAATTGACAAAAGTTCCATGCTACAAAATTATTGTCACACGAAATAGAAAAAAAATGTTTCTTTGAAAAACTATGTACTTAAGTTGCACAAATAATTAAATATTTATTATATATAAAAAATTAAATGTAATTAATAAATACACAGATTAATATAAAATATATACTTCCTTGTTCCAAATTGAAATATATATCCCTCTCCTCAATGAAGTATATAATCTTCTCCAAATTAGTACATTAATCCTTGCTTAGATGCCATCGTTTTCAATTTTGAGGGGGTATAATTGCCAAAGACCATATTTTGAAGGACAAAGTTGTCAAATAACCCAAATTCAACCGGCAATTTGCAAAACGTCTCGGTAGTTAAGCAGATTTCTCCCAAGTTGGCCACTTGGTTTGTGACTTGTGGCTGCAAAAGACTTGACTTTTTGCCGCCTTAAATCGTCTTAGCAGATATTGTAATGTTTGAGTGTATGAGCATTAAGGACGCATTCGTCTAACCAATTAATAAAGAAAACTATTGAATTTTACCTCAATAAAATTCCCTTTTTCTCTTCAAAAAAAGAAAAAGAAAAAGAAGCAAAGGACAAAGAGCCTAAGAAACGAAATTTCTTGGAAAGAGAGCAAAAGGGGTACGGAATCAATTTGTTCATTTCACTTGGACAGTTGGACTATCGATCCATTCACGACAAAGACTTTCTTTGTTTTCTTGTCTCTAACATTTTTTATTATAAAGAGCTTTTTGGCCTTTATTTTCTTCCATAAAAAACAGAAAAGGCTTCTTAGGCTTTAGAAATTGTTAATTATGACAGTAGCGTCATTTCACGGATATGGTCAGCAACTCCTAAATATTCAGATTCCTCAAGGTACTGTAATATTTCAGCCCACTTGGACCAAACCTTTCTCTAAGGCCTTTTTTATATTTTTTATTTTAAACTTTACATTTTTTAAATAAATATTTTACTTTTATAAAATTTAAATTAAAAAATTTTGAATGCAAATTCTTTTCAATCCTACTCGCTCCTAAAATGGGTATATATATATATATGTAGAACACACCAATTACTCTTTTAAAATAACAAGAACATTTTACATATAATTTTAGGAGCGAGTAGGATTGAAAAGAATTTGTATTCAAAATTTTTTAATTTAAATTTTATAAAAGTAAAATATTTATTAAAAAAATGTAAAGTTTTTTTACATTTTAGTCATATTACATTTTAGGACCAAACATATTACTTGACAAAAATCTACCATTTTTGTGATTGTCAATTTATTAAGTCAAGAAATACTTTTTTTTCCTTTTCTAACTTTACAATTGTATTTTTTTATTCACCAAATATAACATTAATTATATTCAAAGTTTTCAGGGCGGGTTTGAATTGAGGGAGAGGAAGGGAAAGGAAATGAGAGTAATGAGAGAGAAAGGAAAGGAAAGGAAAGGAAAGGAGAGGGAAGGAGAGAATTGAGTCATTAAACTATTAGTTTATATATTTATTCTTATTTTTATATAAATATAAACATCTTAAAATAAGAATAATTTAGTCAATTAAGAAAATTTCATTAAAGATAGTATGCTTAGTCTACTTTTCTTCTATCTTTCGTCCACTTTTGGATGAAAATGAGACTAGTCTTTTAAAATTAAAGTTCATATCTCTATTCATTGCCCATTCCTTTCCATTCTTTTATAAAAAATCAACCCTACCATCTCCTTTCCTTTCTTTCCTTTCGCCATCAATACCAATAGGCCAAAAATAGTGTTTTTGTCACAATAAATCTATCTAAACTGCTTCCTTCGTTCACAATATAGTAGGGATGTCATGATATATATATATATATATATATATATATATATATATATATATATATATATATATATATATGCATGTTGTTGTGATGTGTGGATCATTAGAAGCTAAATTGAAACTTTAATGTTTCCAGTGTCATGGGTAGCATTTAATGCCTCATTAATTTTTTGGCCTTCATGAACTAATCATATGAACTATTCATTTTAATTTTGTTGAAATTAAATAGTTTTGAAGCATTGAACGATGATTGCAATACCATAACTATCCTGGATTCTAATACCAAAACATTGAACGATGATTGCAGAAATTCAACTCTTCATAAATGTATTATGATACTCTATAGATCTACACACACACACATATATATATATATCATTTTATAAAAGAAAAACTATATCATCAGGTATAATGCTTATAATCATAGCTAAAGAACTCAACTAAGTGGCCTATGCAGTTCTAGAAGTCTTGTGAAAGACTAACCGATCAAGTTGAAGGAGATTGGAAAATCTTTATTAAGTTACATTGGTAGTCTATAGACTTTTATCATGCTTTAATTCAAATTGATCATGTCATTTCAAGAGACAATCAAATTGCAATTTGACACCTAAATCTAAGTTCAAAAGTGATACATTTGTAACAAAAATAGTAATGTCGCACGAAATAGCAAAGAAGCATAAAGAATGAATTTAATAATAGAACATTCAAAATCTTTTAAAAGTTTAAGTAATTATGGGAACATCAAAGTTTACTTAATTTCTCATCTTTTTGGGAAGTCCAAAGATTTTCTTGAATTAATTTACTTAATTTCCCCATCATTATAGAACCTTATCTTTATGGGAACTTCAAAAAATTACTTGTATTTAATTTATAATCTTCCAAAAGCCTTGACAATATTTAAGCAACTAGATGGTCACAAAGAAAAAGCACTCAAAACAGTGTAAGAAAAGTAATGACAATGACTCTCCAAAAGTTTTGGCAACGTCAATGGCTCTTTGAATGTTTTTTTTTTTTTTTGCGGTTGACAAAGTTGTTAAGCATATCTACAAAAGTGATGATTTTTTTATTACATGGTCGATATACTTTACTTTATGTTTGTTCATACTTCAATTTCTACTTTTGAGTTTCTTTTTATTTTCACTTTTTTTGGCTCTATTTAATTATTTGAATTCATCTTTGTATTCTTCTTCCCCAAATGAAGCTGTTTATGAGAAAGAAATGTATGAACTACTCCAAGTTCGAAGTTTGAGTTATCATTTATACAGCTAGATTGTATTTTAATGTGAAATTTGACTTTTTGATATGTGAATGTTTTAGTGGCCAAAGCAATTGAATGCTCTTAGACGTGGTTGATTCAGAAATTGTTGATATAAGTGGAGTTTGAGAAAGCAAGGTGATAAAATTAGAAGTTAAGGGGTCACAAGATATTACACCCAATGTATGCTTTTAGAGTGTGAAATAATATTATTTATATAGATTTAATATATATTTGCATAAGTTTAAAATATATATCCATGCGTAGCACCGGACAAAGCACTAGTGTTAAATTATAAGATAGAAATATTATTTTACCTTATTGAAACTTGAAAAAAATCAATTAAGGGAATTTAATATAGTAATAAAGGTTAAGTGTGAAATTAGAAAAAATAATAAATAACTTCGTAATATCCTAAGATAACAAATATCTAAAAAATTTTTTAAATCAAAGCTAGATTGATAAAAAGACAGAGAGTAATACTTTTTTTTGCCTTAAATTTGTGCAAAATCTCAAAATTTTACGAGTAATATGAGACACAAGGATACATTATCACACATACTATACACAATTTTTGTTTATATTATATACAATCAAAATTATTTTCATTATTTACTATTTAACTTTTATATTTTTAAACTTTTTCTAAAGTTTTAATATTTATATGTACAAATATGTAAAAATAGATATAGTTTGAGAAATTAATATTTTGTTACACAAACACGAATCAATTTTTGATAGATCTAAGTTTTTGTATTTTAAATATTTTAAAATTTTAAAAAATAATAATAAATAATAAAAATATTTTTAATAGTATATAGTCCATGTATTCATTTCCCACCTTTAAATGCAGACATATGATGAGGTCAGCATTGCTACGTCATTATGCTACATTGTAAACGAAAGAAGAAGGAAAAAAGAAAATGTCCGGAAACAAAAAAGATCATTGCTGACCAGTAAATCAAATCCTCCCAGAAAGAGTTTCCAATCACCTGCAACAAAGGCACAATTCCTAGTACGGACACGCTCATTGTACCAATAAGAACCTATCCAAAAGTGCTGATCTCTCTCCGTGTTGCAAAGACTGTAATCTCATTTGCTCAAAACACCTCCCTCCTTCCATCCCGCGCAGCACCAGATTTACTTGCTGAAGACGCGAGATCGTATTCACACTAGTCAACCAATCCTCCAGAAGCCGTCGATTAACACCGCCGACTCATCACATGAATCAAAACAGGTGACGAAAGCAGTGACAAAATCACCCACACGAGGGGGTCAACTTGCACACGTGGCGGTCAATCATTAGACCGTTGCTCTCCGCTATTCTTCGGCTGCGGTCAGCCCATCAAACACCACGCCCCTTCTCTCTCTCTATCTCTCAACCCGCTTTCACTTCACTTTCTCTCTCTAAGAAAAGGCATGTGCCTGCTCCAAATACGACCGGTACAATACACCACGTGGGAAAATGGCCGATTCATCGCCTCATATATATATCTTCAGCCATTGCAATGTTCAGCATTCGCCTACTGCAGCAGAGGAAAAATCAGAAGGAAGATTGGAGAAGAAGACTTCAATTGATTATTATTATATCAGTTTCGGAAGAGAACGGAATGGACTATAGAGGTTACACGGAGTCAACGGACCGCGGTGACCGGAAGCTGGAGTTGCCGCCGGGATTTAGATTCCATCCGACGGACGATGAGCTCGTCATGCATTACTTGTGCCGCAAGTGCGCTGCTCAGCCAATTGCAGTTCCAATTATAGCTGAAATTGATCTCTACAAGTTCGATCCCTGGGCACTTCCCGGTAATTATTTTTTTTAAACCTCAAATTCTTTTTTTCCCTTAAAATTTAGCTTTAATTTTGTTCAAAATTTTCAGTTTGAATTGTGAAAATTTTGTTTTAATGGTTCCGTGTGTTCTATCAATCCAGGAATGGCTTGGTATGGGGAAAAAGAGTGGTATTTTTTCTCTCCAAGAGATAGAAAATATCCGAACGGTTCGCGGCCGAACCGGGCGGCAGGCACCGGGTATTGGAAGGCCACCGGAGCCGACAAGCCCATCGGGAAACCTAAGACGCTGGGCATAAAGAAGGCGCTGGTGTTTTACGCCGGAAAAGCCCCTAAAGGAATCAAAACCAATTGGATAATGCACGAGTACCGTCTGGCTAACGTGGACCGGTCCGCTGGCAAGAGGAACAACAACTTGAGGGTAGGTGTTAGATTTGACCCCTTTCTTTGCTACTCCTAATAGGGAGGAAAAGTCGAATTCAAAACTTACCGCTATGAGTATATTTTTAACTAATTAAGTTATTATTTTATCACGTATTGATGATCCGATTTTGGGTTCTATGCAGCTTGATGATTGGGTGTTGTGCCGGATATACAACAAAAAGGGCAGTCTTGAAAAGTACAACGCGGACCAAAAGGCAAGAGAATCGACCGAATTTGAAGACCAAAAGCCAACGATAATTGGATTTGAACATAATCAAACAGTAGCAAAACCTAATCCCACGCAGCAAATGGTCCAGCAAACTACGAATGATTACTTGCATTTCGAAACTTCAGAGTCGGTCCCGCGGTTGCACACGGACTCGAGCGGGTCAGAGCAAGTGTTGTCGCCGGATTTCCAGTGTGAAAAGGAGGTTCAAAGTGCCCCCAAATGGGAGGACTTGGAAAGAACTCTTGATTATGAGATGAGTTTCATGGATGGCTTCCAAGATCCTTTTGGTTCACAAATTCAGTACGATGAACAGTTTTCCTCTCCATTTCAAGATATATTCACCTACAACATGCAGAAGCCCTTCTAATCAACTCATGGAAATATGACTTGTGGTGATGTACATTGGCGACTTGCATGGAAACTCAAGAAAATTGCAATGGGCTTAGTACACTGCACCTCCTACGTATAGTTAATTAGTTATTTGGATCGTGTTTAAATTTGAAAAATTTCAGCTTCTCCAACAAACAATTCACATTTCAAATGTAAAAAATTTAAATTTCATGGTCTAATCGATCTATAAGTAGGTAGGAAGAAGTGCAATTGAATGGGCCTTTGTAGGGCCTTTGATAGGGGGTTAGTGGAGAAAGATGTAGAAAGTTGAAATGACGGAAATGTCGCATTCATCAATCTTAGGAATATGCCTGGATTTGTTTATTAAAGAAAAAAATAATATGTAAGGATTTGTTTATTTAATTCTTTGGTTGATTATATTTTGAAAAGTTTATTAAGAGAAGTTTTTTTTTTAAATTTTAGGCAAATTTAATTTTTTACTGCTGGAATAGTATGGAACTCCTTAAATTTGTTTATTTCTTCATACATGAAGGAAAAGAGGATGCATTTTATCAAAAAGAAAAAAAAAGGAATATTAGGGCTTAGCCATTCTTTCCCTACATTCAGCCGTATTATCAACTTGGTTCGTTGAACACAATCATCGGCTAGTACAGAACATAGGCTATAATATTACGGGTGTATTTAGACTGTGTTTAGTTTGGAGAGATTTTATTTTAAATTTTGTGAAAGTAAATTTTTTATGAAAAGAGAAGTGAAATTTAATTATATATTTGATTGAGAGAGATACAATCTAAATAATTCCTAAGGTTGTAATATAATTGAGTGGAGCTCAACCCCAAGAGTTTTAGATAAGGTTTTAGTACATAATATATGATATAACATGTTATTTTATTTTTAAAAAAATATATAATTAAATAAGTTCGTGAGTTGTTGAGATGAATATTTAAATATTTAAATTTGACTCGTTAAAAAGTTTGAAACTAAAGTTATACTCAAATTCGATTTTAAACTCAAATCGAAAAATCATGAAACCAAAATCGCAATAGTGTAACCATAGACAAAATGAATTTAAAAGGTAATGGTAGAAATGTTAAATTAAAATACTAAAACTAATCATATGACTAATTAAAATAATGTCAAGATTAAAAATAATTTAAAAAATAGAAGAATAAATATGTAAAGAATCAAACAAATGATAAAAACATAATATAAAAAATAATACTAACAATATACAAAAAGGAGAAATTAACAAATTTAAGATTATTTTTAATCTATAATTTTATATTTTTTAGCCCCTCAACTATTTTTTTTTCTTTCTATTGTATTTCAAGGGATTCATTGCTTCCATTTAATTCCAATTCTTACATTGCTATTGCTCAAAGCGATTCCTAGTTGTCTTGTTTACTTTTAACTGATTCTTTATTCATCGTTATCGTATAATGGGCACTCTCCCATTGTACATGTTGCATTGAGTTAGTGAACCACATATTTTTTTCTATTTGTGTAGCATAAAGGAATATTACAATTAATTGTTTGTTTTACTATTTAACAATTTAGTGATATAATCATTACTTGTCAACGATCAATAAATGCATTTCCCCCCTGGGGTTGCATCTGCTTTTGAATTGTCATTCTTCAAAAGTTTTTGGAAGCCATATAAATTGAAACCTTATGCAGAATAGGTGCAAAGCCAAAAGAACACCGCCCTATTCTTGGTCGAATGTTGTTATAGTCTAATATCTATTTACAGAAGCATGGAAAAGAAAATACCTATACACATTATTACATGACGTAAGTATTGGATTTAGGCTGTCCATCGCAATTTGCAGCTGTCCAACCTATAGCTTTCTTCTCGTTGTCATAGATCACCATTTTGTCTTGCATAGATATATCTACAACAGAGAAGGCAGAAAAAGTAATTGCAGTTTGCAGTTTGATGCTTTCAGGCTGCTATTCTTAAACTTAACTTACCTCCAATGATGTTATACAGCAGCCCTATCTCAGTACCATTCAGTATTCCTAAGCAGACACTGCCTTTTGACTGGGAAAACAATTATCAGTGTCTAATTTCGGTATCTTGTTCCAAATAGTCAGCAAAGCAGGAAAAAATAGTTAAATTTCTTACTGAAATTATAAGATATGATTCAGGAAGTATTTCAAATTGAGGTTTAGATTTCCAACTGCCTGGGAAGCTCAATCCTAGAGGCTTGAAATACTTCCTTACATCATACACACTTCTGAATGGCTTCCTTCCTTTCCAGCAGACTGGAAGAGTACGATCATCTATAGCTTCTCTCAGTGGCTTCCCATTTAGTTCTTTCTTCACCTATACAGAAATGTTAAACAGAAAAGCAATGCTAAAGATAGACAGAAAATTGCCCTCAAAGCAGATTCCGGATGTGTTTTAAGGTTCCCTTTTTTAACTCAAAACTTTTTCTTGTGAGGAAATATTAACACGGAGCATACAGATCTATTAATTCTCTGTATAAAGTGATCCAAACTTTTATGAAGCAAAAGTATTCAAACTTTTATGAAGCATTTCATGTATAGAATTAGAAATGTGGACTTGAAGCTTCTAGGGGAACAGAAGTGAGGATATTTCATACCAAAGAAAGTAATGCTAGATATGCCTGAGAATTCAGGTAACTGTAAGAACTCCCACTGTCGAAGACAACGAGAAGATTCTTAAATCCCACACTTTTTCCACCAAAAGTCAGTTCTGCAGATCCAGCTGAGTAGTGCTTTCTGCCACAAATTATTACTTGAGAAATGTCTATACCTTCCTGCAGGTAAATATTTCTACAGATCGAAGACAGACAGCGCTGTGGTGTGTGATTTATTTCTCTGCATGTCTGTCTATTGACATAGGGAGAAAGAAATATTAGGGGAGGCTAGAGTTAGGAATATGCATTACGTGTAGTCAGTTGACATAGGTGTCCACACCACAGGGGAAGAATCATAAACATAATCCCCAAAAAAGAGAAAGCCTCCACCTCTGCTACTTAAACAGTGGCCAACTACATTGCGAACAAGTCCCTGATTATGGAGCTGTGTCACAATGCTGGACTTTCCCTTCCCAAGGCCAAGTACTCCATCTAAGGGATGCTGAGATACACCAGGTATCTGATCATAACCACACCTGACAAAAGATATGCACAGTACTGAGAGCATTAAGATGCCATTTCAAAGAGGAATATTTTGATAATTAGTAGATACAAATTTAACAAAGAAAGAAAGGAAAGACATTATCAACATCTATCTTCGAAGTTTCTTTTACGAGGTTTAAAAAGTTTACTTTTCCAGCAGTTCCGTTGCCAACATCTGCATACTGAATTTATACTTGCTCCAGATTTAATAATTGCAGGAGAAACCTGACAACTGGAGAAGGCATGTCTAGACTATTAACTAGGCAATTGTACACTTTCTGTGAGTGCTTTCCAATTAGAAAACAATGTCAAATCTGAGTGAAGTACTGAATAATCAAAGCAAGGTTTTCGTTTCTGAGATCATCTTTAGCACTTCACTTCTCCAGTTAGTTTGTGTCACAGGATGTAGAGAAAAAAACCAACCAAATGATTCTTATAAATCAAACGTCCATTTAAATATCCCTTTGTGTTTGCAGAATCAAGAAAAGAAGACTCAACATAGAAAGAATAGAGAAGAATAGGCCATCCATTTTTTCTTTTTCCTTTTTTCCCCCTTTTTTATCATTATGCATCCACTGAGTTCGGTAGTTTCCAAAGCATAGAATTATAGCATTATAACAGCAGGGGCATTATTTCAACTGCTGTGAAAAAGAACTGGAAACTAGTTAAGCAACCAGTTGTTATAAGATAAAGCTTAGAAGAAGCATACTTGTTCAAAATCATACGTTACTTGGGGAGAATGTCTGGCAGAGCAGGTTAGGCTAGGGTAGGCCCCTGTTCTGGTGCATATATGTCAAAAAATATAACTAAATCAACTCACCCAAAGGCCAGTCGAGGGGTCACTCGAGCTCCACCCGTACGATTGAGAAAGAAGACATCATTAACTAGGACTCCGAGGGATGAACCTCCATCAGCATACTCAACCTCATAATCACATTGTTCTGGGTTGTCACATTGGTAGTCACCTGAGTGCAAAGATGCACAGAGGGGATCCCTACAAGCGACAAGATCATTTGTGGGTCGATAGAGGGGATGAGGCGCCTACAAGATTAGGAGAATAGAATTAAACAAATCAGTTCAAGGCAGACAGAATCTAGTTATTGATGCAAAGATACTTATGAAGAAATTGTATAAATAGCTACCAGAAACTAATGTGTTGTAAATTTTGTTTAACTTGGTTCTTGCTTAGGAAAAGAATCATAACTTTCTCTATGATGGTCCAAATTATAGACCGACTAAGCCACCGGAAACGGAGACCTAGGGGTTCAGAACTTTTTGTTAAATTTGACCAGCCTTCTCAAAGTATAGGAATTAACTATGAGTTCATGCATTCTAATACTTCAATAGTTAGACAACAAAAGTGTTGTTTAGAAGTTTGAGTAGAAGTCCCAAGATTCATTATGCTCTGTATATACTAAGTTGTAATATTGACATTATAGAGACTTCCATTGTATTATTGCTAGGAGGTCATAGGAAGCCAGACTCATTTAGCTATATTGCTCCTTTTATGAAAGGTATTGGCTGATCTTGTCCTACTAAATCGTTGCTCCTCTTTATTGTTTGATTTCACTCATCTCAGTTCTCTCTTTCCTTCCCCAACTAAAAATATTTAAGGATAATAAGCACAATTCAGGGATCAGGGAAAGAATATCAGAGGCTAACAGTTAAATCTCCTCCAGAAATTTGTTAATCTTCCAAGCAAGAACTGAAACTATAGCAGAAAATAAAACACTAAATGCACATAAATCAATAAGATGGCGTAAAGAAGATAGCAGCATAGTATACCCTCGTACAACGGATGCAAGGAGCATCACATTGAAGCCAAGTTAGGTCACTGCCTGTATCAGGATCAAGAAAGTAGGGCTTTGGAGGTTGTCCTAAGTTAACTTGAGCAAAGTAAAATCTGCAAGTGATATCCACTGACATTGCCATTAGTTTGTATAAAACAAAAAGTGAAAAGAATAAAAAAGTAGAACAGTTCAATTCCATTGCCTATCAAATATAAAAAGTAGATACTCTTCGGCCACCTCATTTTTCCAAAAGTTGTTCCTTTCTATGTTAAGCTTTTAGACCCGAGAGATAGCACTTTTCATCTTCAGACTTCATTTACTTCGTTTCAAACCTTTACAAGAGACTACAAAAACTTGCCCTCCCATATTCACAAGCAGAAGCAATGTTTCTGCTCTATTTCATCTTGTTTATCGCTCATTTATCTCCTCAACTTAGTGATGTTCGAAACTACAACTTGGGAGACCCAAAAACTTCAGATTTAAAGGTATTTAATCTGGGATTCTATCAGCATCTAATCTGAGACAAAAATTTCATATCAATAAGAGCAAGAGATAAAATACCCATCGGGATAAACATTTCCATAGAGTGGAAGAACGATGGAGGAAGCAACGGGCTTGCCCTTTGAAGAACCAACTCCCACTCCTGTGGACCTCGATTTCCACCATCTTTGCTGCTGCCGATCACTTGAAGCCCCAGCGGCTAACGCAATTCCCAGAAAAGCTATCAGAATTTTCAACAGTACCACCTTTCCCGCCCCCATTTCTGGTCTCCTCCCGCTCTAACCTCTGATTTTAAGCTCCAGAAATGACTCTCTACTCTTTCTTCTTTGTGGGTCAAACCAGGAAATACTTGAATTAAATCTTTGAGGGTCGTTCTCTTGAGATTGTTTTTCAAAATTCAGCGGTTCATTGTCAGCACTTTATATGGAAGAGTTAAAAATGTGATTGATTCTCGGACGAGTCTTTGCTTGAGAATAAGGATTTCCAAAGGTATTGCTTTCATTAATTCGGTTTCATGCTACCTTTCTTGTTCCTTTCGAACTACACGACCTTTCCCGGTACTAAACTCAACAGATTCCGTATAGTGTTTGCTGTGCTTTTCTTGATTCCTCAGGCGCCATGGATTCTTGTGGGTTTTTTTGAAGGCAATGGATTCTTGTTGTTTATTAAATACAAGCCTAAAGACTCGTCTAATGCACGGATAAATAAATTTTAACAAATGTAAATAAAAATAAGATGTTACAGAAAGAACATATGTAGTAAATAGACACTAAAGGACAACTTGGATTGGCATTTCATTCAATTTTTTTTATTTTTTTATTTTTTATTTTAAATTTACTTTTTTATTATAAATTATATATTTTTACGATTTTCAATACAACTCAACTCAAATAAAAATTCAACCAAAATACGCTCTTTAAATATTCTGCCAAAAAAAAAGAAAAGAAAATAGACAAAGGCATTTGTCTGATTGTGCTGGAAATTTAGGAACTCAAAACCAAGAAAAAAAATAAATAAAGGAATGCACTTGGCTTGCATTTCGTTTCAAACCTAATGTAATATTTAATACTAATGCAACATTGATATTTAAAATTAATATAAATTTAAGGTGGCTCTCCTTTTATTTTTCTTGAGAAAACGTAGGCAAACATAAGATATTTTTCATACCCTTATTTGTTTTCTTTTCTTGCTTTATTTTTTCTAATGTAGCAGTTCTTTTGCCTAAAGCTTCACCCAAAATTCGAAAAAAAAAAATCAAAGATGTGTAATGTCTTACCCTATGCTTTTGATATTTAAGAAATTCTTCTTTTTTATTACTATTTTTTTTGAAGAAAAGTGCATGCAAAATCAAGTGCTTACTATTCAATTTAGAACATTGAAACAATTAGTACACAATTCCATAAATAATTTCTTGTCGTTCAGTTTAGATGAAAAACAATGGTAAATGTAAAAAAAAAAAAAAAGATGCATAAGATACCTGTATACAGATTATGTTTAGCCCCTTCGCCTGGGAGTTCAGTTACTGTATTGCACGTACAATTTCTCCGCATGTGTAGTACGAAATCTAATTTATCAAATTAAATTTCGAATTTGATCCGATAACTTTAAAAATTTATAAATTTTTACAAAAAGATATATTTAAAAAGAAAAAAATTAATTTATTAAATCAAATTTAAAATATCATATTTGATCCTACACTTCTTGTAAAAAAAGATGTGCAAGACTGTAACACAGCATTCGTTTCTGGGACATTTTCATTTCTAAAACCTATTCTATTAGTGATGTCAAAATGAGTTCCAACCCGTATAAGCGGGTTTTTTTGGCCCGCACCATCTGGCCCGCGGGCCGGACACGAGTTAGCCTGTTTTTCTTTAAAATTTATTTTAAAAAAATTTTCCTCAAAATGTCGTTTTGCTGCGTTTTTATAAAACGATGTCGCTTTGTACAGCTCGCGGACCGGTCCGTTTCGACCAGTTTTCAAGATCAGCCCGCGCGGATCGAATTGGACGGATCCATTTGACAGCACTATGTTCTATGCACTGGAATTTATGTCTGGTCACCTCTGTAGTATGACAAGAATGATGACAACAGGTACGTTTTCTAAAATTGCTTTCCTTATTTGCCTGCAAAAGTTAATAGAAATAGAAGAACTTTTTAAAAGGGTAAATAATCCGTAATATTGACAAAAGTGAAAATTCAATCATATTGAAGAACTCACCTCACAGTTAGAGAGTAATAGCAATGAATCAATTTTCCCTTTTTTTTTTAAATGTGAAGTTGCTGAAAGTAGAAAATACCATATATCATCATGAGCTCCAATCACATGATTGATAGTATAGGCTTCAAAATGGTGAAGCAAAAAGAGTAAAAATTATATGTCAAATGAAAAATTAAATTATCATAATTAATAAATAAAAACATAAATCAACATCTAATAGACATTTCTTCAATTTTTCACGTTTAGTAATTCAGACTACATGAATCAAAAGTAAAAAAATAAATCAAATAAAACTTGGTTATTGCTTAAAAAAAAAAGGCCAAAAAGATGGCCAAAAAAGGAAAGGAAACTATTTGACGAGTATGAGAACACACCGGTAAAATCTAGTCCCTGTTCTTCTCAACTTGGTAAATGTCATGAGCTGTTCATTCGGCTTTTTCGTTTTGAAATTTTAATTTTTGGTTAGATTTTTTAAAAAATTAAAAACTAAAATTTAAAAACCAAGAATAAGAATGCATTACTGAAATACTTTAAAAAATAATTTTATTTTAAAATTTAGTTTTTGAAAAAAAATGCATTTTAATAATGCATTGGTACATAATAAAGTATTACTGAAATGCATTCATATATATATTTTCAAAATTTTAGTTTTCAGTTCTAGTACAGAAATAAAAAATCGAACCGAATTATACAATTTTTTTAGAAAATCGAACTAAACTGAACCAAAATGTGAATTTCGATTCAATTTTTTGAATTGCACCGAATAATGAACAGTCATAGTCATGAGAGAAATAGGCATATAGTTTGCAATTTCAACAATGAAAAGGTAAATAAATAAGACATTATGAAATACTATGAATGTTCATTATTGCAAGAGATAATCTATTTAAATTATGAAATATAAAAGGTTAGAGGTTAAAACTAAAGTGGTAACATCCATCCTTTATAGACTTTTCCCATTATCTCTATTATCTTAAAGAACATGAGAGATAAGTTATGTAAGTTATAAAGGAACCTATTAATGACCTATGATAGAAAGAGTCATTTCTAACTCTATAAATATAATCAAATAGTGTAGCTTGTAAGAGGATGTAAAGTGAAAAATCTTAATAAAATTATAATTTTTATATTTCTTGAGTTCTTTTTTTCTCTCTTTTGATATAGTTCAAAGTTTTCTTCATTGTTATATTATAGTTGATTTTGTGTCTATTATGACCAATTTTACAATACGTTACTAGCATGAGTCTTTGCCAATTCTTTGCCACTAGTTTTCCTCTTTGAAGTTTGCATTCAAGATAAAAAAAAAAAAAAGTACAAGACTCTCGTTAGATTTTTGGAGTTTAAAATCAAGGCATAGAAGGTATTTCTTTTGCTTAATTATACTCGAACTTTTTATTTTTTGATATTTTTGAAAAGAGAATGGTTGTCTCATATACATAATGCTAAAATTCATCTGAATATAATGTGTTCTATAGACACCATTAAAAAAAAAACTAAAGCATCAAAGCTACATAATTACTGCAAATTTTGAAAGAAATGCAGAACCACTGGAAGATGGTTGATATATAAATGTTAGTTATGATTTGTTATAAATGTGGCTCAAGATTTTATGTCTATCAGTATGCAAAATTTTACCAAGTTTGAAATTTCACCTTAATCAAAGTTATAGGGAGAAATATTATGGTGATGTGATAAAGAAAAGATTTTCTTTTCTCATACCTCAATAACATGCACTTGTAGTAGCAATATCGAGAAATATATTTTTTACAAGTATTTTGAACTTATATCTTTTAAGACTAAATGAATTATTGATATAATATTTTGACACCCGATCAATTGATTTTATGTCATCCCCATAAACGAATGTCATTAGAACATATAATTTATTTATGAAAGAGATTTTGGTCGCAACCATAATTGAAGTTGAAACGCACTTAGTTCTTATGTTGTAAGAATGACTCATTAAGTTCTCAATGTATAGATACTCATTAGAAGTGAGAAAATAATAAGAAGGGAAAGAGAAGTAATAATTTCAACATGTTATAGATAGGGTATGAAAGGATTTTTGTAACGTGCCTATAGTACGTTAAACATGTTGCAAATCTTTATTAAGTATCAATTTAAGAAGAAAGCAAAATATTGCTTTTACTTCCCTAATTATGCTACTAATAGTAATGATATTAGTATATTCATAAAATTCATAGGGCACATATGAGTGTAGCCAATTCCTCTAAATATCCAAAAGGAATCTTTGGTGTTTCCAATATTGATAAAATTTTTCAAATTATTGAATTATTGCTTTTCTATTTTCTATCATTTTGTTATTATTATTTGAAAGTTTCCATACTATATATTTTTATTCTAATACTAGTATATCATTTTAGTTTGTTTTGATTAAAAAATGGTGAAGATACAACATACCAAATTAATAGTGGTTCATTGGGACATATTTGAAATGTCAAAAGTATAAATGGTAGTACAAAATCTTGAAGAACTACAAGATTTAATTGATTAAAAGCTATAGAAGAGCTACCGTATTTTTATATAATGATCAATTTTGTAATGCATTATTCTCCATAAGTCTCGTTAGTTTAGCCTTAATAATATTCTCATTATATTGAGATATTGGATGAATGGACTTTTGAGACATATGCATTACTATTATGATATAAAATAAATGTCAATTATAGATACCACCATTACTCTCTTCTGGTTTATATTGCATAAAATTTATAAAATTGAGATGTAATATTAAGCAAACTTGACACTTATTGATTTAAATAATTTATTAGTTGACATGACTTGTTGAATCATCCCAAATCATTGAAATATGAAGAATGATTAGAAATTTTTGAAAGTATTCTGAAACCAAAAGTGTCATAATATGATAAATTTCTATGTACTACTTGTTTTGCATGTAAATTAAAGTTACCAGTATTACTTGGAGTTGAATGCGTTAATTTTGGGATAAATATGGAGAAATTTTTAGTTGATGCATTAACATAATAGTCACATATACATATTATAGCTATATAATGTTATGAGATGGGTCCTCAAAGAAATTATCAAATATATTGAGAGCGAATCTCAAGGGGAAGATTCATAACTGTAGATTTTGAATATGTTGTCCCAACATAAATATATGAAAACATGAGGCCCGGATAAATATATTGGTTTGTGTCTGATCTTGATCCTTATATAAAATATCTTAAACTAGAAGTTCAAAAAATAATTTATATAGTCAGACATATAATTGACCAATATCTACCAAGAAATGCTCCAATTGTATTTGATGTCCCTAAAGGACAATTTACAACTGACAATAAATTTGAAACACAACTAAAACATGGTAAATAAGTTGGTTCTAAGGATACAGACTCGTCACTATAGTAAATACTTAAGATGTTCATATATATTAAACTCCTAGGAGATGTAAATTCAAGCAGATTCTTTCTCCAAACATGACTTATGCACTATTTCTAGAAGAAATTTAGATACCTCAAATCTATAACAATGATGAGATCTCAACGTGATTGGGAATTACTGAAATTGTATAAGTATAAAATGTCAAATGATATTAATATGCATAATATGTTGATTTAGAATGAGGATTTTATTTTTCAAACAGAAGTCTACAGACTCGAAATGATAAAGTTTGCATGAAAAATATGAAAATTTCGGACGATTCACAAATACACTTAAAGTCTACATGAATTCCCAATAGGAAGTACATACCTGAAGTGTAAATGGATATTTTCTTATAAATTGTGAACTATAAAAAGTGAGTATTTGCCATGACTTGGGTATAAAATTCTTCATAAAAATCTGACATTGATTATGAAGAAATATATTTTTAGTGGTGGATATAATTAATAATGCATGATATACTTAATATGTGTTTATCGCTGCTGTCATTTGATAATGACATTTATATTTGAAGTCCCTATTGGACTTGATATGCTTGAAGCATATAAATAGATTATTCCTATAGAGCATAATAAGATTGTTCAAGGTTGTTGTGGGACATAAAACCTTTTTTCGTGAGGGTGAGCCTCTTGTGTAACTGCTTGACTTAAGCATTATTGGATCTATTTTGCTCGCCAAGAGAATAATTCTTTCCATTGGACTTTAGGCCATTTGAAATATTGGTGAACCTTGGAAACATGTCGCTAATGTTTTCTCCTTGTTTCATTGTGAACAATTCATAATCCCTTAGAAACATAGTAAGCTTTGACTCATTCACTTGGTTTTTCTTGTTATGTGTTACTTGAAGAAGCCTTCACACATTATGAGTGGTGTCACATCCACTAACCCAGTTGTATTCATTCAAATCTAAGGCACAACTTAGAATGTTCATTGTTTAATAATTCAATGTCATCCTTTTTGAGTCACTTTCATCATATTCTTCAATTGGCTTTGGTTCCCTTATGACTCCATCGATTCTCAACTTCATTGGAACGTAAGGACATTTCTTAATAATGTTCCACAAATCAAAGTTAATTGAATAAATATAGATCTTAATTCAAGATTTTCAAAAAGTAAATTTGTACAATCAAACAAAGGAGGTCTATCTGTGAAAGATCCAACCAAATAAGGTAAGTTTGAAATATTGGTCATAAGATCTTAACTTCTAGGTTGTTAAACCACAAAAAGAAGCCCTTACTCAAATACCAATTGAAAGACCTAAGAGAAGGGTGAATTAGGTCTTGGCTAATTTTTGAAGTCTTTTTTTTTTTTGAAAACTTTGTTTAAAAAACTTAACCTTCAAAAATTAATTAAACTTTGATAAAGAGTTCTTGAAAGAGGAATAGCACTTTAATGATAATAATAAATTCCAACAACTTTCAAAGGGAATATAGTGAAATCAATAAATAGAAACTTAAAGCAAAGAAACCAAAGAATGCAACCAATTTATAGTGGTTCGATCTCTTCAAGATATATATCTACTACCTTGAACCCACTCTCAAGGATTTCAACCAAATCTACTATAATCTCAATTCACACAAATACGCAAAAGGTTCACCCACAATAGTTTTACTCCGCAACATTTTTTTCAAATCAATGATCAAGGTTCACCCTTTTTCAAAAGGATTTTATGTCTTCTAGACAACTTGAATAAACAAATAGATGATAATATAGGAAAGAATTTACCAACAACTTTGGTGGATAGATATAAATACTCACTTTTACTTTTGGAATATTGGATAATCACATGTAGCACAATATAAAAGAAGAATTTTTTATGTTCTCAAGATATTGGAGTATAAAACTTCTCAAAGTATGCAAAAGTTTTTAAAAATTTGAAGTTTATGGCTTTTATACGGTTTAAAATTTAATTTTAACGTTCAAATAACAGCTAGTAACAGTGCAATTTGATCAACCGAATTTAGATCTTTGCGTCTGAATTTTGTTGGAAATTTAGCAACCAAGACACATTTTGGACATTTGAATTAGAGTTCGAATTTTTCTAAGCTTTTTCAAATCTTTTGAAAATTTATCCGCAGCAAGTTTGAAATTATTTTGAACTAAAAGATAAGTTATTTAAAAACCTTTAGTACTAAGTCATTAACAAACACTTGTTAATTCAAGAGTGATCAAAATATTTTAAAGCTCATAACCAAAGTAAAGAAAAAAAAAAGATTTGTGCTACAACAAGTATTGCACAGATTCCAAATGCGAAGAGTGTAAGGTTCGCAAGATATCCCAATTAAGCAAAAACAAACCTATACTAAAGTATTTTCAAAGCCTTTAACTTCTTGGACATACTTTTCATTCTTCAACCACTTGAGCTCATTTGAATTGTCCTTAACACTTTAGCTCTAAGGCAATTAGGCCACTTAACTTCCTTAACCAAAAAACCTATCACACAATTAATATACAAATTAGACCTTATCAAGTTTGCCATTAATCAAAACTACAAAATTATTTTGGGGCTAACAAAACTATTTGCGTAAGGATATTTGACAGTGCAAAAGACATAAACCCTATTCCGTTTCTCACTCGCCCTAATCAAGGTCCTCGAGAAACGGTCCTATATAGTACATAATTTGTCAGTAAAAGAAATAATGCAGTAGGTCAACAATTATGAGATAAAGCAGTCTGGTTCCAGTGCTGCACGTTCTTTTTGTAATGTGTTGGATTCATTTATGACCTTCCGATCGTGATCCAACGGCTGAAATTCAAGTCCTTAACAATTGTTATCTGAACATTAACAATTGTTCAGGATTTAAATTTCAGCTGTTGGATTACGATCGGACGGTTATAAATGAGTTCAACACATAGTGCAAAAATGACGTGCATCACTTGAACTAAATCGGAGATAGAGATCAAATTGCAACTCCAATTTTTCATATAGAGAACATTCTGCAACAGTAAATTTGGTCCAAGCTATACGTATCTTGCTTTAACAGCCATAGCGTTTTTGCCGTTACGCAAGACAACTAACCAAGGAGTGTTTTCTTCAACATTATGCAAATAATCAAAACGTCCAGTCATATGGTGTGAAACACCAATGTCTATGAGCCAAAAATTATCCACCAACATACTAGAAAGATTTTCAGATGAGGTAGTATTGTTCTGAGTATTCAGTAGGTTGATCAGTGTATTCCACTACTTAGTGGACAGCCCCACAATACTCGAAACAATACTGGAAATTCGACCAGCATCTCTACCGCGTCCTGCTCCCTGACCACCAGATCCTCACGCACATTACCTCTGCTTACACTAGCTTTTGCTCGTTCACCCCACCACTCGGGGTAACCAATAACTTGAAAGCAATCTTTAGATTCAAAGCCACTCTTGCCACAGCGTGGAGCTTTGTTAGGCAAAATGGTTTGTGTTAGTTGCCTCAAACAGCAAAGCTCATTACATCAATGTTTTCCTCCTTAGATTTGGTCACGGTTTAATGCCTCTCCTCCCTAATAATCATTGAGTAGGCTGGGTTGATGTAGGAAGTGGTTCCATGTGAAGAATATTTGAGAAAGACAGTGCCTAAAATGACACTATCTAAACCTATAAGAAATTGATGTACTCCTCTTGTCCTTTCACAAGTTCAGCAGTGATATTGCATCTGCAGACTTTGCAATTGCAAACCGGAATCTGTTCATAGTTTATAAGCTCATCCCAAAGTTTATTCAAAGGGGCTATAATAAACACTCACTATATGCCCATGCTACATACAATTCACAATGGCAACCTTGAGTTCTTGAACTCTAGGACCGTTCCCAATCGAGAACCTTTGCCTCAATTCATCCCAAAGATCTTTAGCGAAATCTTTGTAGCTGACTGTGGATTGTAGAGCCTGCTCTATGGTGTTAAAAAATCCATAATACCACCATAGAGTTCATAGTCCAGCAATCTTCCAGTTCAAGAGCCTCCTCATCTGGCTGTTGTATCGTACCATCTATGAATCCCAATTTTTTGTTGGCATGAAGGGCTATTTGAAATGCAATTGCCCATTCGTCATAAGTTTCTTCTTTCCATTGAACGTGTGTGAACAATAGACCCGGATTGTCTCTGGACATAGGAGTATAGATGCCGCATCTTTGGCAATCTGGACATCCTTGCTTGCTTCTGCCATTATGGCTTTGATACCATGTCAAATTTGATGGAAAATGATTCAAGAGTTTGTTTATTCCCTTGATCACGGTCGAAAGATATACAAAAATATATAGCCCTAACTCGACTGACTTCCACCTCGGTTTACAGTTTCCTGATCCTATACAATCTATACTTGCTAAATATATGAGATATGCAAATTTACAAGCAACATTATCAGATCAATCAAATCAATATCTCAGACAATGCCAATTTAATTTTAATGCTATATTTGGATAGGAAGGAAAAAAAGTTAGTGCTTGCCTTACTAGAGATGAGAATAGCGTGATACTTGGTGCATGGGCAAACCCTGGTCAAGCAAGAAGCCCATATGAAGCGGAAGCCGCAGCAACAGTGTTAGCATTTATGGTAACAAAGATGAGAAACTATAGCAAAATCATATTCGTGGGCTATGTCCTTAATGTCATCAGAAGTCTAAAAGCCCACATAGTAGCAGAAGAACGGACAAGAATGGAGTGGATGAAGGCATATTGCAGCTAAAGCTATTCGCTAATCAGAGAATTGAATTGGTCAATCGCAATTGTAGCATTGGTGCACATGATGGAGCAAATTGGGCTGCTAACACCGATTGGGATGGATATATTCCCCCAGCCTATCTTCCACTAGCTAGCTGATGTGATAGGGTAACACTTTTTATGTAATTTCAAACTCTTTTGTGTTTATGAATAATAAATTATCTATTTAAAACAAAAAAATAAAAAAGAGATACGGATTATGTGCTTCCTTTCACATATATTAGTTCAATTTTTTATTATATAAGAATAAGGATCAAATTATGAATAATTTTTAAATAATGCATAAATGTAAAAAAACAAAAATGAATAAGGATCAAATTAGCACGATTAAAATAACAAATTTTTATCTACAAACATAAATGTAAAAAAAACGGGAGGGGGACAGGTTCAGAACTGTTTCATTTGGTGTAGGGCACCTATTCCACCTCGGTAATGCCATTGGCAACCTAGTCCATACTAGAAAAGAGAATTTCCCACCATGCTCAGACCACCTTGTGTCAGGGATCCACTACATTCGAAGATTCTTCATCACAGGTTCCATTGCCGAAGCGCATCTTTGATTATGGCAAGGGCTTTCGTTTGGTGAACGTGACGTATAAATTGTTTCAGAACATAAGAAGGCACTCCTCTCATGCCCTAAAAGCCCAGATTTTGACTTGCTCCTTAACAAATCTTGAGCTATTTTTCTCCGGCTTAATGAAAGGGAAATATTTTATTGTCGAGTTCAGCTCGGTTAATTCCATAGAAACTGTTACTCGTAAGGGTATTCATTCGAATTTTACGATTTGATTTTGCTAAATTTTTATGAAAATCGAATCATAATAAATTAATTCGATTTGGTTTCAACCAAATTTTATGGAATTAGAAAAAAATCTTGAAAATAATAAATGAAAATAATAAAATTATATATATATATTGTATATTTCAATTTTTCAAATCAATTTTCAGTCTCAAATCTTTTATAAACTAAACAGAACCAAAATTAAAAATTCGATTTGATTTTTCGATTTGCATTGAATAATGAACACCAAAGCTCATCTAGAGAGAGAGGAATATCGATGAAAGGGAAGGCAGAAAACAGAAGTACAAGACATATTAATCTAACTAAAGAAGATATTTTCCATTTACTTTCTTCCCGCTGATGCCAAACAAAAGTAACAAAATCACCCTCGCCTTCCTCCTGTCAGTCTCTGAACCAAACTAAGCCTAAAGGAGAAGAAAAGAACAAGAAATAGGCAACATTTGTAGTTCAGAGGCCCTTGGATATGGTTTGGTAGCCAAGGGACGTTTCACATATATGTATAATTCATAAGTGAATTAAACCCTGAAGAAGTGTCGATTATTAGTTCCACTGGCTCTGGCTTTCTGTAAACTTTGAATTCATAACTCTATAAGAAACAATTTGACTAATGGAACTCCCTCAGCCAAGCAATTAAATGTCTTGGGACTACTGTCATAAAGTTAACGGTCGTAGAAGAAATCATATCACCAGAATTCCATAAAGCTGGATGATTACCGAGTGCAGAAGGGGGAGTCCAATCAATATTTCTCATATGGTACAACATACGGGTATATTCAACGATTCCATCTGTTTTCTGGAAAATATAATGCAACGTTAGAGAAACTGGTAAACTAAGAAGCAGAAAAATGATCCTCTTTGCCTTTACGATCCAAATCTTGAAGAACTACGCCGTGCCTTCTTCCTTCATTGTCACCAGCTTTTTCTTCCGCATAGTCCAAAATGCAGCATAATATCTGTTCTGCAATTAGGAGAAAGATAAAATGAATAAGTTAAACAACTAATTTACCTTACATACTCAAGGTAGCTGAAGCAATTATTAATTGGGTGAATGCCAGATCTTCAAGATGACAACACTGTCAATGGTCAATACAAGATTGCGAATATATTATCACGTGCTCAACACTCTTTGTAAGATCTTGTGGGTTAACGTGTTTCAATTATACGAGATTTCATTTGAATGCCATAAGAGGAAAATCTCTGTTAACAATACTAATATTTGATATTACCTGCGTTTTTAGATCATAACATAGCTTCAAAATTCGGACTAATTTAGACCAAAATAAATGCCTAGGTAGATGGCTTGTAATTAAGCACATCTAGCTAGCTAACTATGCAAAAGCAGTCATTCTTTTATGCAATAATGCTTTACTAGTATATATATCATACTTCTGATTTTTAGTAAAGAATGCGAATTGGTAGGTGAGGTTTGGCCGACTCCCAACCTGCAATCCGGATCCCCTGTAACACTCTTTATAACACACTGTAACATTTTGAATTGTAGTACTTAACGTTTAGGGTTTATTTTTTAAATTTTAGAGTTTCTCTTGGTTAGTTTATGATATATGAATGAGAATTTCTATAATTAGGAGTGTTGCACAAGAGCATCACATAGGATCCAAACCGCCCAACTTGTTTACTAATCAATGCAGGAAGCAAGAAAAGTAAGGAGGCATAAACCTTAGCCCACAAAAGGTATAAAAAAATCCACTTCATGCAAAACAAAAACGATCATTTAGAACGTAAAACATGTTTCGTATTTCGTACTTAAATCTGAGCTGTCCATCTCATGTTGTGAGCACGAAAAATTCAACATAAATAGAATAAATAAAACACCAATTAATTGGTATGAAGCCCCTCACTCTTGAAACTAGCAGCCAAGTTCCCTTTTCACCAGGTACCTCTCTTATCCTCCACTCTCTTCTCCTCCTCCTTGTTTGTCACCCTACTTGCAGCCTTCTCTAAGTTAACTAATAAGCTTACTAGTAAAACTATTTCAAGGGTGAAATATAGCCAATTTGGCTTTACTTCCCAATTTGATACTCGCTAACCAATGTACTTTTGTCCAAAAGCGGATTATGATGACAAATTGTACAGCAGAGTTGGTCCCGCTCCATTGATGCAAAGGTTAGAGGTGTAAACTATACTTTGAACTTGAAGTGATAAAAACCATTAGATCAAGTAGCATGTCATGGCCTCATTTGCTTAAGGTCTTCAAGAAGTTTCATTTGGTCCCCAAATTGTGCATCTAATACATATGCTATGCAAACAAACATTAAGACTTGCTGTCAACTTTGCTCACCTAGAGGCGCGAGGCAAGGTGATCGTCTATCTCCAACCCCATTCATTATAACTCGCAAGGTTCTCTTTTGTGGTCTTATTCATATGTTGGATAATGATAATTTTATATTATAGCTTGCCGAAAGGATCTTGACCAATTAGCAAATTGAGCTTTATAAATGATATTATCATTTTTTTGGATAATTACATTTGTCTCCTTGAGGGTTATCCAAACTACATAATAAACCTCCTTGTTTGGAAAAAGACAAATTTACCCTTCAAGTTTACTCTTATGCCCTATAAATCACAGACCATATAATATTTTAATCCTGACTCTAATCAACTATTGGCTGATTGATGAATCTTCTATAAATTAACCTCAAAGTTCAAAATTAACCTTTCAAAATTTATGAAAGTTATTACATTCTTCATACCATGCATTCATTTATTAAAATACTATCATACTTTACAAAACTTCTTTACTTTATGAAAGTAAAATATAGCCGATATGCTTCACTGTATGAAGACACAATATAAAGTACAAGGATATTTTAGCAAAAACAAAAGTATATTAAGGAGGCTAAATAACTATTATAAGTTTCTAAAGGACAATTTTGAAATTTTAAGTTAATTTATAGGAGATTCATTAGTCAATCAATAGTTGATAAGAATTAAGATCAAAATGTTGTGTGATTTGTGAATTAAAGAGTAAATTTCTAATTTTTGAGGATAAATTTCTAACTCAAGATGCATGATTAGGTGCAAATATCTACCCACTAACATCTATATTTTCATGCAGAAACACTTAAGCTACGATTTGGTTTTAGATAACATTCATAAAATTACGACTTTCGGTTTGCTTCATATTGTGTTCTCTACATGCAGAAGAGACACTACATCATATACCATTTTTACTCTGCAGTTTGCGAGCATGTTTGGACTTATATTGGTTCTCTTCTTGGTTTACCAAAGATTATCCATAATTCTATTCTTGATCAGCTTGATTTCTGGTGGATATAAGGTGCAAGATTCCGAATGGTAATCAAAGTTTTATGGTTCTTATTTGCTGGGAAGTATGGGAGACCAGAAATAAGTTTACTTTTGAAGGAAAACGCAGCATCTGTTGTGTCTTCAAGATGCAATTAAATTATGCAAGCCCTTTTCATCACCTCTGAATTGCTAAATCCTTTACACTCTGATTCATATTGATATTTTCCTAGTTCCATGTATCTATGAATTGATGGAAATGAGCAGATAAAGGTTTCATAGCGCTCAATGTTGGCAGACCTTAGACAGGGAACCCAGGAAATTCTTTGGGATATAGGCGTTATTACAAAGGCAGATCGAAGATCTAACTTGGCCGTTAATCACAAAGCCAAGCTCAAACCATGGCCTTGTTAGAGGAATTCACCTGTGTATTTCCCAGCTTCTGCAACTTTTCTTGTTCTTCATTCAGCAGGTGAGATTAAAAGCTACCTCATTCTTATTAGAGAAACACAGGGCAGCTCAGAGAGAAGGTAAAGCCACAAACTACTGCACAGCTGAGTTAAGCTGGATTCAAAAGAAGGTAAACTGGCTACATGATTATCTTTTCTTCTTTCTTATTCAAAAGTGGCTAGCTCCCTCTGGAAGGTTAGAACCAATTACTCCACATTTTCCACTTGATTAAGGGCAAGCACTTTTTTCATCTCGTATCCCATATAGCTAATCAGCTGGGTGATGCATTGGCAAATATAGACTGCATTTATGTTTTAAGCAACCTTTCTACAAGTGTTGGAGGATTTTGCAATTTCAACGCACTTCCTACTCTTATCTTTATGTCGTAAAAAGTTCAGATTTCTCTTCAACCATTATAGGTAAGATTTAGGCCCCCCTCTTCTGTTGTATTATTATCTTTCATTGTTAACAAACCAGTAAGGCTCTATGCCAAATCCCAGTCATTGAACTGGCTTTTCCTAAATAATGTGAGTTATACTTCTTCTCCAAGAAAGAAAATAAAAATTCTCTGTGCATAACGGATTTTTATAGTGTTTCTTGATTGTTAAAATTTTGTGGCACAGATACGTCTAATAGTCATCCTATGGAAATTTTCCTCAATTTCATAGCTAAACTAATGCTAAACAGTGCACATGAAACTTTTGTCGCTTACTCCATTCCATTCACTCCCCACCCTCCTTCAAAATTTTCTTAGTGTACATCCATAATTTTCCCATTTCAAATATTTCGTACACCCTAATTTGTGTCTCTGAAGTCATATTCAACATACTACATCCTGACCCTTATGATTAAGATAACTTTGTTTCAAAGTGCTTACTATGACAATCCAATAGTGAACTGATTGATGCTGCAGTTAAGAGATTTTGGTCTGAAAGATAAAGTAACTTTTTGTACTATACTTCTTTGTGCATTTTTCTGTATTTATATGGTCAATATGGTAATTCTATAGTTTCTCAGTAATTCTCCAGATTATCATAGGTTAATTTAGGCTAGGGTTTAACTGTAGCCAACCAGCAACATGTCAAAGATTTCGACTTCCAAGTTTTCTTAGAATTCAAGTTAGTAATTAAAACTTTCCTAGCTCTAAGGTACTTTTGGTTCTGGGATTCTGAGTTCTATAATAGAAACAGCCGTAAATGAGGGAGCTACAGATGGATCGTGAAATAGAGTTGTTTGTTGCGAATTTTGCCTCTTCTTTCCTTTCCTCTCTTGCTGAATTTTTCTCTTCCTTTTTTCTTGCTTTCTAATCTTCCAAATCTCCACTTTTCTCTCTTCTAGATTCCTTCACTACTTAGATCTAAGCAACAGCATACTAGCCACCATTCAAGCTGCTGAATCACAAATACTAGAGTTCCACCAACAAGAAACATAACCTACACATAGCATATAAGAAACTTCATTTTGAATTTTTAACCAGTTATTCCCATAGCTAAAGCAAAAATATATGGACACAGACCTGAACCTTGTCACAAGCTAGAGTTAGTATGATTTAAAATGTTTGCTTGAACTAGTCCTTACAATGGTCATGTCATTACCCTGAGCTCCTTTATTTCTAACTAAACCTAATAAAAATATAGGTTGATTTCTCAGACAAAAAATTGAACTCGAGTAATCCATTTTACCTAAATGCATGCTGCACAATGGGATATCAGGATGGGAGGAATTAATCTAAAACTAGGGAGCAACTACAAATGGAGAAATTTTTTAAATAACTCTTGCAATTGATTCGGTGGAAATCAGGCAAAAGATTCTTGCATGTAACTCGAAAAGTTTTCCAAGCATTTTGGAAGCAGAAACTATGATGATAGCCTTTAATATGGTAGACAGCCTAGCAAACAATCATATCAATGCAGCCCTCAGGAGACTACTAACAAAGAATAAATTGATTAGTTTCTGAAGCAATGGTATCTTCAAGAAACAAGGTAAAGATGGTCTGATTCTAGATATTGGTTCTACACCTTCAGAAACATCAAGTTCAAGTTCCTCAAAGAAGTTAAGCATGATTATCCAAAACTCAACTTCAGCATGGTCCTGCCTCAATCACTGATGTTACAAGCATTATGAAATTCTGAAGCAGGGTGATTTTGTCATGAATCACGTGAATAACTGGTTAAACACAGGATTTCTTCGTTCTAAAGTTACAGCATTGTGCGAATGATGACAATGCTAAAGCCAGATATGGAATTCTAGCCAGCTTAAGTCATATATTGTCAAGGAAAATTAAACTTAGGCCCCAAAAGACTCTAATGGGCCTGATATGTATAAAAAATTTTTGCCATTGTCTGAATGATGTCTGAGAGCTGTCTTAAATTGCCAGAGGAAAACTATAGCAAGAGCCTTCGAAAACTATAGTGATATTCTCTCTTCAGCAGCAATAGTAAAACATTTTCTTCTTTTCTATTTATTATGGCTAACACTGTTGTAATATTCTTTAAATACGCACTAACAGCGCAGCAGAAGCTCACTCAAAGTATGCAAGCCCCTCTAACTTGAGAAATACTGACATCGCCAAAAAAAATTAATCTACAGAAAATTGGACAAAAACAACAATCATAAAGATATAGGAAAGGAAAACAAAATACTTCTCATGTACAGAAGAATAACTATGTTCCCCTTGCCTTTGAAAGAAATGAAATTATATCTCATCAGACTACATATCTAAAGAAAAAGCTAGTCTAACAAAGTAACTAGAGATAATAAAGTAAAGTAAGCTTACTTGCATCATAGATCTAGTATTGGTTGTGTAGGTTGTCTCAATGGTTGAACATTTCTGTATTCAAACTTGAGGAGTTGAAATCATAAACTTGACATGTAAGTAAGAAAAAAGAGCATGATCTAGAAAAGAAAAGCTTACCTCCAATTCAAACCCATAATGAAAAGCAACATTTTTCACATCTTCCAAACTTAGCTCAATTGACATCTCCTAAAAGAGTAAAATAGGATGTCAAATTATGGTAAGGCATGAAAACCAACACATAAGAATATTTGACTATCGAAAAGAGGCTTACATCTTCATGCGCATACATATCTGCAAAGTGATAAAGTAAGGGCCCAAGATTTATCCAGACCTGGACAGTACTCAGATAAAGTAACCGATCAAAATGGATGAAAAGCAATAGAATGATAAATCAGTTGAAACTACTTACCCCTTCTTCCTTCAGAATCCTTGAAATGATTTCGATGTATTCGACAATATTATGAGCAGTATCAATGAAGAAGCAAGTTACCACCGCATCCCAAGCTCCTGCAGAAGATTATGGATATCATGCAAGAAACTCAAAATAATACCAGATGCAGCTAAAGGAACAGTTGAGAATTCTTTCCATTTTCCTTCCTTTTCGAGTATCTTTTCTGGGTGTGAGTGTTAAAATTGATGCAAACTCGACTTTAGGTGGTGAACCCTGGACAGTGCTAGGTGGAACTTCTAGTTTTCTTCTTATTTTTATTCTTCTTGTACAATTTACACTTTAGGGGCTACTGTCAACAGCCATAGAGCAACTCTTTTTCCTCTCTATATCTGATTTTTTCTCCTCAAGTATTTCAATATCCCTTCATCCACATGGCACCTTTCTTCTCAACAATGTTTGCCCATCTGAAAGACCTCCTACACCCTATATCTCTGTGCTACTTCCTCTGCATATGGCAAGGCTACTCCTAGGTGCTCCTACATCAAGAAGAATCTTCAATTGTCTCGGAAATCATCAAACACACATTAATTACTGCTTTCTATGAATTTTACATGTCGGGGATGGTCAAAAGAACCAAATTCCAGTATCAAGATGCATCGTAGGTCAGAATTAGAGCAATCCTTTAAAACATATTTCAGCCCTCAGTACAGAAACTGGTGCATGAGAATGAATCTCTTTCAAAGGTAATTAGGAATGTTATCGAACAATCAAGGGATGCACTGGTCATCCCTTTCATTGTTCGTCTTCCATCTAAAACCTGAAGAGAGATGTTTTACACACTCTCTTGAGCAATCATACTTCAAGCATTCCACATAATTAGTTTCAAGTTAAGGTTAAGATAGATTATCCTATAGTCGGGAAATTAACAAAACAGTCTGAATCAATGATTCTGTCTTGAAATAACATTATATGGTTATTGTTAGTGTATATTTTCAACTACTAATGCTTTTTGGACATTTCTTTCAAAAGAAAAGACTGAAAACACATGTGCTTGTTCTCCTACCTTCTTGGCTTGGATCACTGTATACTTCAACAAAATCACCACCACACATAGAAAAACCTTCAGTAATCCCTGCACTGTTTTCTAGAAGAGTCACTATTAATCCAGATAATTAAAGACAACAATTAAAGATAATTAACTTCTCATATCCTGCACTATAAATCCAAATATTCCAACTCCGAAACAGGTGAAATAATATAAAAAGTTATTGCACTTCTCAGCTAACTAGTCTCTGTGGGCATGCAACTTCAGAAACTTCATGAGAACTAAATAATCATTATGAAAATAAACAGTGACATGATATGTTTAAGAACTTAGAAACCAGTTTTTCCAAGGCAAAACAATTATTGAAGAAAAATTTGTTTTAAGAAGTTACCGATCGTTATCTAAATAAACAATTTATACAAAATATAGCATGAACAATCATATTGTTGGGAAATTTTAAAAATATATGTAATTGCGATACAGCTTTCAGGTTAATCAGTACCTAGCAGGATGAATATCTGGAATTGAAACAGGATGAAGCTGGTCACTGTCTGAAAGGGAATTGCAATTGCTATGTATCCAAGGATAAATTGTCCACTCATTAGCAGCCTGTGTGCTAAGAGAATAACAAGAATAACCAAATATCAGGGTCAAAAATCTCCAGAGCTGAAATAAAACTCAGTTTTAACTGAAAATTCTCTTACTGGTTAAGGATAAAACTCGAGCAGATCATCATGTAATATGAAAATTCATTTCCTTGGCATATAAAATCTGTGTGCAATACAAATAGCAACATTAGGCAGTGTCTTAAGGAAATATTACAATGTCTTGCATGAAAAATTCGGCTTCAGAAACAGACCAATACATGAAATTTCTAGAGCTAGTCTCCCAAGACCAGCACCAGGAACTAAACAAGCAGGTGGACTGTAAAAGAAAGAAATAGTCAGTATGCATACTCAGAAAACAAGAACTTAGTTCATGAAAACTATGACAGAGAAATTTTTTTTGCATCACTATCAATACAAGGGAACTAGCATTAGCTGCAAAAACCTAGAATACAACATTGGAGAAAGATGAGACACAAAGCAACCTACCTCTCTTTACAGCGATCAGGAAATAGACGATCAAGTTCTTGAAGAATGGGCTTATAGCACTGGTCACGTTCACTTTGCCCCTGAATAATTTAGACAGAGAAACAATATAATGTGAATGTTCATTTTTTATTTCTTTTTCCTTAAGGTTTCTCTATCCAAGGTTCCCCTCCCCTATCCAACATTCAAGATAATAGTCAGCACAGCCTCAAGGATAGACTCCTGTTAAGGAAAGAAGAAAGACAAATAGTCAGTTAATACCTCAGTCGCCCAATCTCGTACAATATTCCTAATGATACATCGAACCTGGAAAACAATTTTACTATATTAGTAAGTACACCCAAGCAGGCTAATGTTCTTAGATGCAAAACAGACAGTTGATGAGTCATAGAAAGGCACTTATAGCTTCATAGAGCCAGCATAAAAGACAGGAAAGGAAATATAACATTGAGATGCAGCTCGACTATGTATGTCAATAAGTATTCCTAGTTACTTGCTGTCCTTAAGGCACTGGTTCATTTAGTAATGGCAAATGGCATTGGAGTATGAAAATTGCTCCCAACTAGTGAAAGAAAATTGCCCAATGTTGTTAAATGTTGCACACAACCACAATGCTTAGCACAGGTCCACAAGGAAGAAAAGGGGAGTACATTTTTCATCACCCATGCATTCTAGAGTGTCCTTAAAACTGATTGCATAACCTACCATATTGTGAACTTTAGAATCAGCAAAACAATCCCCTGCTACCTCCAATACAAAATTCAGTACAGCTTACAGATACAGGATAGTGTTTTTCCATTCCATAATTTTTTAAGGGTTAGATCCATCCAACTACCCGGAACTCTAGAGTCCCTGAAGATTAAATACCCTATCTTAGGACCCCCACAATTGGGTGCCCAAATACTGGCACATGCCAAATAATTTATTAGGAACTTTCCAAATGGTAAATGTTCTTTTCCAAAAACAACCTTGTAAATCATTTTTAAAAAGAGGAATTCATAATAATTTAATTTACTTTTTTCCTTTTCTTTTTATTTTTTCCTTTCTCTCATTCCTCCCTCATCTTCTTTCTCATCCCAGTAGTCATGACCACAACCACTAGTAGTGGCACGTCCACCAACCACCAATGGCAGCCACAACCCCAGACCCGATAACCTATATACCATTTTGCTCCTCTTCTAATGTAAAAATCAATTCCATGATTCAAACTGCCAAAAGCTGATCAGTGCACGCAATGCAACACCATCCTTGGCAGCTCTCGGAAGAACCCATTTCTTCAACTCTTCACCAAACTCAGCTATCTAAATACCAAACCCAAGCTAATATAGTGAAGAACACATTCACAATATCCATTTTGACTCAAATTAAGCTGAAAGCACAAATTATAGCTTAAAGATTCAAAACTAAATGAGTTAGCTCTAACCTAGTAAGTAATACTTTTGATTACCTGAACCAAATCAATCCTTCAGTTCCATAGAAGATTAAAGCACTCCAACATTGTTCTAAAAGTCCCCAGAAAAGTACAACCAAATCATGTCTCACAGAGTATGCTTTCTGTTTTATCTCAGTATTGAACCACAAACTCGAACCCGAATTCCAGAAAACTTGCACAAATTTTAGGTGCCTGTGCGATCAATTGATTGAAATGGTGGGTAAAGAAGAGAGAGGTGAAAGTTGTGGCAGGAGGGGGAAGAAGGGTGGTGGATAGGGTGAGTTGCAGGAGGAGGAGGGTAGTGGAGAAGGAGGACAAGAAAGAGAAGGGAGAGTTGTGGTAAAAGGGGGTAATGGTGGCGGGAGAAGAAGAAGAAGAAGGTGCTGTTTGTCTCTTCTTTCTTTTTTTCTTTCTCTTCTCGTTTATCAAGTTACAAGGTTTTAGGAAAAACACAGAAAAAAAGTTTAAATAAATTGCATATTTGCACCAGTTTGAGACCAAATTGTCAGCGCACTCAGATAGGATAATCATCCAGGACCCCAAAGCTTGCACTAGTTGGATGGATTTAACCAATTTTAAAGCACAGGGACATTAATAACGACAGAAAAACATTCTAAGTTAATCCAACAATATCATCATCTTAATATCATTCACATAATGCAGAATGCTGGAGTTTCCTGTTGTTTGCAACTCTAAATACAACTTTAGACTGTTGTTTGCTTAATGACGTCAGATTCTTATGAGTTAACTATAATGGAGTACCTTGTCTACATCAACTAATGGAACATGCATTTGCAGTGAGTGATCCAACCATTCAGGTGTTGAAGAAGTAACCTGCAATAGATAATCAAGATAACTGATCTTGTAAGAATTGGCATTCATTCTGAATAACTCTTGACCTGAAACATAGTAAAAAAGGATGACAGTCAAAGGAGCAAGAGTGTGTCATCCCTTAAGCAATGAGAAAGATACGAGGGAGATCAGAAGCATTTTCTTTGATTCATGATTTCTGTTGCTATTGGAAGACACAGAAAAAGAAAATCAGAAGGAAGAGATTCAAGACAATTTTAAGAGAAAGAACAATTCTTTCCAGATTACTCCCAAGTCCTGCTCAGTTACACAATCCCAGAAGATTTCATTATTTCTCCTTTGAGTAATCAAGACAGACAGAATGAAGTTGAACTTGACAAAAGGTTAATCTAGCAAATATTCAGTGCAGGTGAATCTCCCTCCCCACATCCCCCAATAAACTTCTGGGGGTTCTTGAGAAGGGAGGTGCTCCAGTAAATTCTCGGATTGTGACCTTACATGTTGATTGCAACTGACGTTAGAAGCTAACATTTCCTGATTTTCAACAAAAGCACCATCTGCCTGGTTATCTGAGCCAATAGAGCAGCCCCCGGTATTGAAATCATGCAAGCATTCAATCCTCTTCTCCTGTTGTTATCTACAGAGGTCAAACCTCATAATGAAAATGAAAGAAATAATGAAAATGATGGTACTAGAATAATCAAAGAATGCAAACCCATCAAAAGGAGAAAAAATGTAAATAACCGCTTGGTCATTGACATTACTTCAGAAGATCTGCAAATTGTGTTGCCAGAGTTATGTCCATCAGTTTCTGTGTCTGAAACTATGGCATTTTTTATGGCGTGCTCACGAGAGCCAAGTTTTCTTTCTCCAGTGAAGGGCTGACAATCTGAAGAATTGCTCAAAGATTCACTTTTATCAAGACCAATATCCTGGCTCATATCAAGCGGGGGCTCAAACGCCTGCAAATCAAGGAGAGCTTCTCTAAGACAATCGTGTGGTTCTAAAACATAAGACCTCTGAATATCGCACACACAAACCTATATATGGTAAAAATGATTATTAAGCTTGAGTAGAAGGAATCGAGAAACAAGTCTAGCAGTCAAAGGTAGTAAGAAATTACCTTAAGCATTTCAATTATGAAATATGAATTTTCCGAGATACACCTGTAAACAATCTTCAGAATCAGAAAGGAGAAACTGCTTGTTTTCAGCATTTCAGTTGTAGCAAAATAAATTTTAGGATGCATTGCTGCTAATAAGAGAGTATTCAGACCCACAGGTGATGATATTAGATCACCCAACAATTGTGCATGTTATTCAATCCTACAATGACTAAAATTTAAAAGACCCTATCCTAGAAATGAATAGAACTTGCACAATTGCTTGTTTAAGATATTACCCCCTGAGAGGCAACAGCAGACAAGAATAACTGCTGCACTAACAAAATCTGTGAGGAGCATATGCCTCCTCGCACAGCCAAAGAGACTGAATGACTTTCAGTTACTGAGTGAAGCCAGAGCACATTTCCAGCATACAGGACTATTCTTCTGGAAGAAAAACCGGCTTAGAAACTAGCAGGTTGCTAGAATTTCAGCTTCTCATATAACACAAAATTATGTTGTATTTCAAAACATGAATAGATTGAATATGCTGAAAGCTGATGCTAAAAGTTAGAAATTTTTTAGAGATTCATACCATATCAATCACAAGTTAAATATCCACACTTAACTCCACATTTGACTTGGTCTAAAGATTTATGAGAGAATTTTCATTGGCACAACATGTCCACAAAATGGAACCAAAAGGATGCCCAAATACAAGATATGCATCAAATACTAAAGGAACACGAAAACTGAACCAAAAAACTACCCTCATGGATATGCTTCCTTGCACCAAAAAAACAAAAGGTAGAGGCAGCTAAGTTTAATCCTACACATCAGTAGCTTGAAATCTTCAGAGGCCCTTCTATTCTTCTCTTTCAAATTTGCCAAGAAATGCTCAGAGGTGCTACATCCCACACCTTTTCATTAACTATAGCTGATCTCCACACATACCAAATCTCAAGACAACAGTGTTGTCAGTGAAATAGACACAAAGCTTTTAATTCCAAAAGGAAGAATAACATCCTTCCTATATGAGTTGCAGCTTCACAAAGGAGGAAAAGTTCTTCAGCTTCAGAACATAGGGGGCAGCAATTCACCAAAATGTTTGCTTCTGCAAATTGTCTTGAGTAAGAACTGCACCACATGTTCCAGCAGAAAAACTGAACTTTGAGAAGGGATTTTTCCAAATTACTATACAGAAAAGTACCAGTCTTAGAAACTCTTCCATACCAAGGCATCTAAACTTTGACAAGGCTACTGGCTGCTTATAGAGCAAAGCCAACAAATCATGAACCTCATCTAGTCCATAATCATTGCAGTTCATCCTAAAACAGTGTACCCTCATTTGGGGAGATAGTTTCAGAAATCAGCAAATCTAAACAGGTTTTGGAATCAGTTTTTCAGCACAGGATGTCCAATCTAGCATTCAAACAAGGACCTGTTTCATCTTTTTCCTCCAACCTTTAAACTTATCAGTTGAGCAAAATCTTCCCATCCTTGCCTATGGTCTCCATAAGCTTACAGCATAATAAGTAGAAACTGATTCTCTCGTCCAGTCCACACGCCGAACCTATATTTGCATTCTATTAACTTTGTCCACACTACACCCTCATCAGAAAACTTCCAAATCAATTTGCTCAAAAGACTTTCTGTTAGATAAGCACAAACTTTTGGTACTAAACACCCTTCTTGCCTTGGTTTCCTCACATTATCCACGGTAATGTAAATATGTGATCCACAAATGCTGATATATGTCAAACCTGCATATACTTTACCGAAAGTGCAGTTGAAAGGGCTATTACTCAAAGTTTTGATTTGCCTTAAAATTTTCCAACAAGAAGGAATATCCAGCCCCTACATAAAATTCTGGAAGAAGGACTCCAGATTTCGATTCACCTTGAGGAATATCAACTAAAACAAATCTTCCAAATCTGTTGGAACAGTGATTAACTTTGGGTAACCAGGGATGAATTAACATCCTCCAACTAAGGTGAGACTTGTTTCTTCTCTAGACAATTCTTTGGGACAAAGACAAATCTGTATCAATTTCCTTCTTCATTGGACATACTTCTTACACCTACACTTGTCCTCTCAACTACCCTGGAAACGAATGTGAAAAACTTTGAATGTTAAATGCTTATTCCCTCCCTAGAAGTTTCTAACAGAAGATAAGAAAATGATCCTCTATTTAGACACAATGTTGTGTTTGATATAAAAATTTTTGGCTGGTAAGAATGTCCGTATTTCATACGGCTGCCATTATATTGTTTTTAGGTCCAGGAAGGACTGCACTGGTTTTAAAATTATTAATAAGAGGATTTAAGCATAAAATTTTCACCCCCTTGCCCTTAATGAATTATTAGAGCACTCGTAGTAGTCTCAAAACCATCCTTGCTTTTTAAATGTGGCTAATAGTGAAGATTTAGATCGAAAAGAATGCTTATTCTAAGAAAGTGGACATTCATTTTGGAACAAACCAAATAGGAGATGTGGACATGTATTCTGTAATGAAGGTAGTAAAGATTTACATGTCAAAAATAACAGCTCCAATTTTGTACCCACAAGTCCCCAAAAAAAAAAAATACAAGTGGAGAAGCAATTACAATTAACTGCTATAACAATGTCTAACACATAATCAGATGGCATTTGCAAAAAATCATTATGCCAAACAAAAGAAAAGAGAGGACATGTAATAAGAAAAAGGAAATGATAAAATCAAAAATCCATCTAATGCATGCAACAAGAGAAACATGTTACCGTGAGCGTACCATCTAAGCTTCTGAAATTTCAAAGGAAGATGGGATAGTAATGCCTGCAAAGAGCAAAATCAAATTTTAGATGATTACAGTACTAACACGTCTAGCTATGCTAAATAAGATTAGATAATAGAGCTTGTTTTCTGCAGGCTTTGCCTCTTTCCCCTGTGTTTTCTCGCTAAGTCTTTTCCCTCTTTTTCATTCTTTTTGTTTTTCTAAAGAGTAATTGGCAAATTTGGTCCTATAACTATGTTGTTTGTCTTAACTTTGCCCTAAAACTTTTTTTTCAACTTTTTTAGTCCCAAAACAATTTTATTTCGATTTTAGTGTTTTCATCCATCACTATTACAGCGGAAGCCGGCTGACCAAAGCAAAAATGTCAATACATTAATCTCCTTCATCTCTCTCATCTCCTTTGACCAACACCACCACATTCGCCGTTTCCTACCATCCTTTACTGCCTCAATTTTGCAAAACTTCAGAGGCAGAGTTCTCATCCCTTAACTGCTAGACCAACTTGAGGATGCAAACATGGTTTCGAGGACTCTGAATTCAATAACCCAAGTTCAAATCTCCACCTATGTGAATTTTCTCTTTTTTATTCATTACTTTGGACTTTGATCCGTTGAGTTTTATGATGCTATGAACTAGAATCAAATCCATAATCTACTAATCATCAATTTCTGAAAGCCTCCCTTTCAATATCTTTCCCTTTTCTCCCAAAACCGAAACATGGAGGAAATGCCTGCCGCAAACGCAGGAAAATTAAAGAAAAGTCACCAAAACAAAACCTTGATGGACACAGCTTGCTAAGACAATTTAAACGAAAGACAATATAATCTTGAGGATATAGTGTACAAAGATGATATTGTCTGGAATGGGCTTAAAATTTGCAGAACTTTTAACGGTGGGTGGTAAAGGTGGTTGTGGCAGAAATGTGAGTGGGGTTATGGTGGTGGAAAATGATGGTCGCGGTGGTGGTGGGAGGAGATGAGAGATGAAGAAGAATAATGAATTGACACTTTTGCCATAAAAATTTCTCACATGATGCACATGTGATTTGGCCCTCCCAGTTTCCGCTGTGATTGTGGTGGTCGGGACCATTAAAATAAAAAAAATTGTTTTAGGCTAAAAGAATTGGAAAATGTTTAGGATAAAGTTAAGACAAACAAAATAGTTATAGGTCTAATTTTGCCAATTACTCTTTCTAAATTTGAGATCTTCTGATTTTTAAAACTCTCATCATTAAGAAAAACCATATCAGCCATCAAAAGTGGATGATCTGGGCACAAAATTGTGATAGTTTCTTATATTACAATAATGCTTGAGAACAATCACAACTTCTGAATAAAACCATAACCACACAGCGCTTCAGAATCTGCAACAAGCCATTATACATGCACAAAACAGCTTAGATTTCTTTGACTGTATCTTTATGCCAAATAGCTGCATAAGACATTCTACTGGGCTACTGCTTCAGTGAACCAAAATTCACGAATCTAATGCTTTTAGAAGCTCAGACAGAAAAATTTGACCCTCTGGAAATGCTATATTCACCCTGAGCTTCATGCCTTATCCTTTATAGCTACGTTTAACTTGATATGCTAGATTTCCTCTGTTTATTTTCTGGTTTAGGGATTTTAGGCTTTAACAAGGGATGTAATATCCATGCATGACCAATTATGTTTCGTTTTAAATTATATATTTCCGAAATTATGTAATTAAGTTTATCAACTCAGTTTGCATTACTGATATTGATGTGGCATGTCTTTGCTTGTACCCTTGTAATTTTCCTTCACAATCAACTAACCAGATTTAGTTTGTGGTTAAATATATGATGTAAAGGATTAGAGGTTTCAAATATTTGTTTTGCCTCATTAGCAATGACACTCTAACCTATTTTTTCTTTTCTTAAAAAAGAATAAATACAAGAAACAGAATAAGGAATCCCAGTGAAAGTAAATAAAAAATTACATCTACTTTAACCTCTTTCTAGATTTGTTGATGCCATGTTTCTCTTTGTAATATTTGCAATTATCATGTCTCAAAAAACAGATGCTATTAGACAACTTTGTCTCAAAATAACTGACTAGGTATACACTGATTTTTGAAAATCTTGTTATTTCTTTTTAACAATATCATCCAAATAATTGCAGAACCAAGCAACTTACCATAACTGAACTTTAGAGCATATTGTTGTTCCTCCCTCTTGCCAAAATTACAAGGTTTATTGGAATGAATTCTAGCATAGTCCTAAGAAAACTTGTCGATAGACGAAATATAAAGGTAAATAACCACCTCTTATTAACAAAAGTGAACAAATTTCCTCGGACTAACGGTGAAGGAAAAGATAATTTTAGTTTCATAGTTGGGCCTCACACATGAAACACGAAGCAGGGCTAAGAGCTTTACCATGCCTACACACTGATGCAACAAATCTTTGACTTTGATTGTAATAAGAAACATTGTCCAATTGAAACATTTGAATTCAAAAGGAACCTTAGCCTGCAAAATTACTTTCTCAAAAGGAAATGGACGCATATTAAAAAACTCAGTATGCATTACCAACCGAGATCAAGAATCTACTCTTGAGAATGACATCATAGTACGTTAAAAACTTAAACTTGGGATACGATCACTAAAATTTTAAGATCTTGTAACTCCAGGATTACAAACATCTGTAGAACGTTTGTGGTATGTTCGAACAAGGGAAAAGTTACATAAGGAAGTAAAGCAAAATAATAGTGAGGTAAACCAAAAGGTAAATCACTTTCTCTTTTATGTTTAGTTTGAGAGTATATTCTTTTCATCAGAAATTATGCAGGGTTTTCAAGAGAGATATAGAATTGGATTTTATTGATATTCTTTTATGAGCTAGAGGAAGTGAATAATACAAAGAATGCCAAAAGTTCCAACTGGTTGAACTTTAAAGTTATTAAAAAGTCCACATGACTTGCAAGTTCCATACTTTTTCATATAAATATAGAAACTCAAGCCATGCTTATCCACCTTATCCACATCTTTTAGCAATCTTTTCCCTAGCTGAAACAACAGCAACATATTCAATACAAGATAAAAAATTCAAGGAATTCAAATCCTAGGATTTGTAAAATGTTTTATTTAAGGCTTCATTTGGATCGGATCTGCAAAGAGTTTTTAAGTTTTGGGTTTGGAACTGCCGCCCTCGTTTTCTGACCCAAGGACAGGATTGAATTCTTGTACAAGAAATGTATTTGGGTTGGCTTTCACTCATTGAAAAAAAAAAACACAAAAGGGCCATAGTCTCCTGTAATTTGGACATGCCATTACACATTGGACTGGATCTAAAAAGTTCCATATAGGCCATTTCACTGGGAGCCATGGAGGTAAAGCAATGATATGTGTCTTCAAAGACGTATCCACATGATGAACAGACATGCGCAAGAGTCATAATGCACTGCAATTAAATTTTTATTTAATTTTTTTCCATATGCCCTTTTCCAGCATATTTCAGGACATTTTTCTGTTTTCTTACTTTCAAGCAACGGACTCTTCCTTGAGTTGGGGGAAAAAATTTAAGGGTGAACTTGAATTGGTTTCTTCTTTGTGAGATTTTTATTTTCTTCAGGAGGGTATGAGTTAGTTGTTGTGAGAGAGAATGTAGGGTGCAGAGTTGAATTTTGAGAAAACATAGAATATTTTTTGGGAAAAGCAAAAAAAAAAAAAAAATCCAAGTGAACCCTAAGTTACCCACAGTTTCCTTCAGTTTTCCTTCTATTACAATCTTGGAGGAGTTGATGTAGAGCTTGACTACATTTCTACAAATTTTACACCAATTTTGTTAAGTTTAGTTCCCATTCGGTTATCAATAAGCATCTTCAATACATGGTAAAGTATTCAAGAACCAATTCCTAAATCCCAAAATAATATTTCTAATGCCCTGTAATAATGTTGCTAAGAAGCATTTATAATGCCATAGTAAAATGCTAAAATAATAACAATAACTATATAACAAAATAAAATAAAATATTAACATCTGTCACCATTCCATTACAGTTGACTATCTAGCAATGGTTTGTTACATTTTATCTAACAAATAATAAATTTTATAGGAACCAACTGAAAACCAATTTTCTTGGAGTACAACAATATGTTAGAACATCTTAACAATATCAACTACTGAAGAATAATACTGAAACATAGGATGTAATTTATGTTATAAGCTAAATGGTAAACACAGGATATACTTTATGTTATAACCTAAATGTCCACTAGGGTGAGTATATTTAGTTGCATTGCAATTTGTTCATTTTCAAATCGAAAATAAAAATTGATTAATGTGAGAGAATAAGTGGGGGGCCAAAGTTAACAATATAAAAAACAGAAAAAATGCAAGAAATTTTTTGAGGTGAGCTACAATATAAGAATTGAACTTAAGAAGAATCAAGTGAATGGGAATGACTTGAACAACTGCCTCTTTCCCTTTATTAAACTTAAGAAGAATCAAGTGAATGGGAATGACTTGAACAACTACCTCTTTCCCTTTCATTATAATAATTAAGGAGCTTTTACAGGTTTGGACTTGTTAGATCTACAATGCAAATTAATTCACCTAAAGGTGGAAAAGGAAAGATGAATAAAGAAAATATTTCAAGTGATAACACTCTCACAACTTTGAATTTGTTTCTCGAAGAACAATATTAAAAGACCCAGAAAGCAAAGCATCCAACCAAAAAGCAAGAAGCAGAGGTCCCCCAACATCTATACAAGAGATTCTCAAGCTATTACAATTCACAGTTTATGATTCACATATCCTTTGTTGTAGAGGAATGAGGATTAAGACGCAAGCGAAAATCCAAAGTAGGTACTCTTTGATTTCACATGCAATAAGAAATCATGGGTTCAGCCAGCCTTCCATCTTATAGGACAACAAATGTAGATACGTAGTACTTATTACACAGTCCACAACTTACAGATTCCTTAGAAGTCACAACAAATGTGTAGCTACGTTTCTCCAAATTCTAGAATGTTCACCAATTTACCACTTAGATAACCTTTTAATCTTTTTCTATGCACTCGGCAGCAAATTCAAATGGTAAGTATCAAGTTCAGACCTTGATGAAACAGTTCCTACAGTATCACAACAGGATTCTCCCATCCTATTTCATCTGTCTCACAACTTATATTCCATTTAATCACATAATGCTTATAAGGAAGCCTAGTCTAAATTCAACCAGCATAAAATAAATTCAACCAGCATAAAATCTAGCATACCATTCAATTATTATTCTATGCTGGTTTTTTTTTTTTTTTTTGAGGAAGCAAAAATGCTAAGGTTGCACGTTGTTTTCAATAAATATACCTTAAGTTTTACTAAAGCTGAAGAAGACATCAATGTTAACTAAAACCACATTACTTTAGAGGCATATAACATTAAGCTTAAAGTGGTAAAATATCATCATATCAGATGCAACCCAAATAAAAATTCAATTGTATCCATTCAATAGCAATCCTATCAAAAAATGCAACAGTATACACACATTTCCAAATTCTCGTATGCTGAAACTAAAAGCCAACAGAAATCAAAGCATGCAACCATCCACAGTCTGTTTTATTTTCGTAAGAATATATAAAATATATTTTAAAAGTGAATTTCCACACTAGAAAAGTAGTTCAAACCTCGTGGGATGGTGGGAGCCTCCGAAACGACCGCTCATATCTTCTGACATCCTGCTCCGCAGCCTCAGGATAGCTGTAGAGACATATAGTTCAAATTGAAATGACTTCAAAATTCACAAAAATCTGTACTTTACCAACACAACAATAATTGGTTTTCTGCATATTAGATACCAAACAAAATCAAAATCAAGAGAATACACAAATAAAAAACTAGAAATAGAAAATTAATTTTGTATGTACTTGAGATAAGCGCTGATAATGCGGCGGAGGGATTTGATTTCAAGGGCCATTTCGAGTTGCAATCGACGGAATTCTTCGTCATCTCCTTTGCGGCCCGCCATCCTCTGTTCTTGCAGCCTTAGTCCTTCACTACCTATGGGCCTATTTATGCCGGCACGAGCAAAACTCCAAGAGTGTATATGAAAAACACAAAAAGGAAAAACCCTTGAAGAGCCCCGCGGCATTCCGATATTTAAATATTTTTTTTTTCTTCATGAGCAAAAGTATATTTTAGTTTATCATAGTTGATAGATTCTCCCTAAAAAAACAAAACACAGAAAAGATTATTATATACATTTTAAGTTTTTACTATATATTATGTAAAAATTCTTCATTTTCTCTCAAGGTCATCAAATTCCAAACTTTTTATCTAGTGAAGTTTATTTCGAATTTGTGCAGAATGAGATAAATTTTTCAAACTATATTTAATTTTTTGTTGTTCTCTATCAAAATTACATTAAATTCGACTTCAAAATCAATTAGAAATTAATTTTTGCATTTGCGGACGAAACTTGTTTTTAACTTCTGTCGTGACTGACTATGTCTTATTTGTATTTACGTGCATATAAAGTTTTTATTATTGAAGTAATAGTTACATCGTCTTTATTATTTTAGGTTATTATGCTTTTTTATTTTAGATTTTCTTCCTTATTTTAGATTATTATTCTTTGCTTGCTTTCGATTATTAAATCTTATTTGCTTGCATTTTTTGTATCATGTATTATTATGTCTTATTTGTATTTATGTTCATATGTATTACTTGCTATTATTTATGTATTGTTGATTTATTTTTCCTATAAGTAGTATGCATTTATGCATCTCTGAAAAGGATTGTGATTGTTACTCTTTGCGTCTATTTTTTGCATTTAGTATTATTTATATAGTTTCATATTATTATTATTATTATTATTATTATTATTATTATTATTATTATTATTTCATAGTATTTTATTAGGGGTTATAAATATTAGGCTTGTAGGAGTTGTACATATGAGAAAATAATAATAGAAATTAATTTATTTTTTTGAGATTTAGTTGTGGTTATCACTTAAGTTGACAAATGTACTATAAATAGCAAATAAAAGACAATGTAGAGATTTAGATAAGGATTTAATTTAGGCTATGTGACAGACTATAGTACTCGGTTACACTGTCAATATCCTATTACAGCCTTATTGAAAGCCTGAGCTGCGGGGTGAGGTGGGCCTAACCATGAGGGTTTAGGGCAACCTGTAGGCCTCAATGCTTCTAGATTTCATTATGAGCTACTTCCTTGTTCATTAACCTTATCGATTGCGGTCTAATTTCACATTTGCATATGCTTACACCTATGATAGTATAGACTGGCAGTATCCTATCTACTCCATCTAAACATGGGGTAGCATCAGTCTTATTCTACTTGGCAATCACATTAGTGTTTACTACTCATATGGGTTTTTTGGGGAGGGGTAAACCTCTTTTCAGACAGAATGGTAAGGTTTTGCCTACATTGTCTATCACAAACTTTATCACCCTACCCCAACAATACCGTTCTGCGACACTTGATTTCAAAAGATCTCTTGATTATTCATGATGGACAAGTTTGCAGCAAATAGCACATCTAGGATTTACCAGCAGAAATGCATTTTCAAATGAATTGATTGGTTTATTGTAGGGATACTTAACAAGCATATTTCTCCCTCATTCTTGTATGAAGTGATACAATTGTTTGCTGTTCTATATATATCTCTAGCCATATGCCTTATCTTTCTCTCTATTAATTTGAAGGTTTTGAAGATTGTGATGCTTCTTCTATGTTTTTTCTCTTCTTTTTCATTCATGTCTAGGCTCTAGTGTTGCAAGAAATGCTAAAGAAATAATATTGCCTGCAAAGCATACGATAGTTGGTGCTAGAAAGATAGGCATTCATCATGCAAGAAACAAATTACTACTCTCAAGGACACCATCATGAGAAGCTCTTGACTTTTTATTTCATGCCCAAAGAATAATATCTAGCACTAATGTCATCAACACCACAAATGCGATTAATTAGAGCATCATTAAATTCAAAGTCTACTTGGGATAATGAATACCATCGAATAATGCTATTCCCAACATGCTCAATTCTCTCTTCATTAAAATTAGCACAAAAGTCATAAACAATAGTGCGATAATAATCTTCATTCACCCCAAGTAAACTACCCCAACATATTTCACCAAAGAGAGAAAGCACATTAGCCATACTGGTGAGTTTATCCACATCCACTTTATGGTCGGGTATGATCTTCCTATTCTTCTTGCTTCATTCCTCAAATTCAACCGTATCTCTTGTAGAAATAAATCGGTCTACCCCAAGGTTGGTTTGTGGAATGTGAACCCGCCTTGGTTCGTTGATAATGAGCCCTTCGGCTCCCATTTTGGCTTTTCCTTTGCCCTTAGCCATACTTGTCTTCTTTGAGCGAACCATGATGAGTTTCATTTGAGAAAGATGGATTTCAAAGACAATAAAGGGTGGAGAACAAGAAAATCAAGTAATTTTCAAAGGTGCTTCATCCACGGTACTTGAGCACAACACCTACTGACGGCGATATATTCGGCCTCGGCGGTAGACAATGACACACATACTTGTTTTTTTATTACACCAAGATACAAGACAACTACCAAGAAATTGACAATAATCACTAATACTTTTATGCTCGACTTTGCATCCAGCATACTCGGCATCCAAATATGCAATAACGTCAAATGAAGAAGATTTTGTAAGTCAAATACCACAATCATGTGTATCAATCAAATAACGAAGAATACATTTTACGACAATTAAATGAGACTCTTTTGGACAAGATTGAAATCTGGCACGAAAGCATACGACAAACATAATGTTTAGTCTACTAGCGGTAAGATAAAGCAAACTACCAATCATGCCTCTATATACCTTTTCCTCAACATTTTTACCTTTCTCATCTTTATCAAGTTTGATTGATGAACTCATTGAGTGCTTATACCTTTTCCTTGATCCATTCCAAATCTCTTCAAAAGTTCCTTGGTATACTTGGATTGATTTATGAAAGTACCATCCTTGGTTTGCTTGATTTGTAGCCCAAGAAAGAAGTTTAGTTCTCCCATCATACTTATTTCCAACTCACTTTGCATTAACTGGGCAAACTCCTCACAAAAAGAAATATTAGTAGCACCAAATATGATATCATCAACATATATTGTACAAGTACAAGGTCATTGTTGCAAGAGATTTTTATGAAAAGAGTAATGTCAACCTTTTCTCTTGAAAATCCTTCTGAAAGAAGAAAACCACTCAATATTTCAAGCTCTAGGAGCTTGTTTTAAACTATTCAAAGCTTTGGATAGTTTGAAAACATGGTTAGGAAACTTTCATGAGCAAAACCGAGAGGTTGTTCCACATAGACCTCTTCCTCAATAAAACTATTTAGAAAAGCACTTTTGACATCCATTTGAAATAATTTAAAACCTTTAAAACAAGAAAATGTCAAAAGCATTCTTATATATTCAAGTTTAGCTACCAGAGCAAAAGTTTCATCATAGTCAAACTCTCTTCTTGATTGAATCCTTGGGCAATAAGTCCAGCCTTGTTTCTAACAACTTCTCTGGATTCATTTAGTTTGTTTCTAAAAACCCATTTTGTGCCAATAATGGGGTAATCAAGGGGTTTTGGGACAATAATCCAAACTTTGTTTCTCTCAAATTGATTTAATTCCTCTTGCATAGCAACAATTCAAAAGTTATCAAACAATGCATCATCAATGTTTTTAGGCTCAATGTGAGATAAAAGTGCAAAGTTGTCAATGAAGTACCGTCTTGTTCTAACACCTTGAGATATATCACCAATGATTTGCTCCTTAAGGTGGCCTCTTGCATATCTTAGTTCCTATTGTAGCTCTTGGTCACCAATAGGTTGGTTATCTTGTTCTTGCTCAATCATCTCTTCTTCATCGGCATGATCTTCCAAGGTTGGAGCTTGAAGATGAGTTTGATTATCATTCATGGAAGTACCTACATCATCATCATCTCTTCTTCATCGGCATGATCTTCCAAGGTTGGAGCTTGAAGATGAGTTTGATTATCATTCATGGAAGTACCTACATCATCATCATCTCTTCTATACAAGTAGATATTAGACTCATCAAAACTCACATGTATGATTTCCTCAACCAAGGAATATGCCTTCATTTGATTTTCTATAAAATTTACCCAAGTTGTCACGCATATTCAATATGAAGCACTTGCAACCAAACACTTGAAATATGCAATAGAGGGTATTCTGCCAAATAGAAGTTCAAAAGGTATTTTTCTTTTAAATGGTCTCAAAAGAACTCTATTCATAACATAGCAAGCGGTGTTTATGGCTTTGACCCAAAAATATTTTGGCAAAGAATTTTCACAAAGCATAGACCTAGCCATTTCTTGTAAAGTACAATTTTTCCTTTCACCAACCCTATTTTATTGAGGTGTTTTGGCAGCTGAAAAGTTACCAATAATCCCATTCTCATAACAAAGTTTTTGTAAAATCTTGATTGTAAAACTCTCTCCCATTGTCACTTCTAATAGAGGTCAATTTGCAATCAAGAGAGGTTTGAATCTTTTTGAAAAGTTTCACAAATTCATGAAATGCTTCATCCTTTTGTCATAAAAAGAGTACCCAAGTGAATCTAAAAATATCATTAATTATACATATGCATACCTCTTACCACCAAGACTGGTAGTCCTCGTTGGCTCAAATAGATCCATATGAACAAGTTCAAGAGATTTTGAATTTGAAACCATTTTTTTGGGTTTGAAATATGTTTTTGTTTGTTTTTGATATTAGCATGCATCACAAAGACGATTTTTCTCAAAATGCATTTTTGGCAATCCTCTAACCAAATCTTGAGAGGAAAGTTTGTTCAACAAATCCATACTCACATGACCTAATCTTCTATGGGAAGGAAAACCATCATTGGTAACAAGTTCATCAAGATATAGCGCATATACATTCCTAACTCTATTTACAACAAAACTTGTTTTTCCACTTACACTATCAAGAATGGTACATGTATTACATTTAAACTCAACTTCGCATCCATTGTCCCATAATTGACTAACTCTAAGAAAATTGTATTTCAAGTCATCAATGAGCAAAACTTGTTTAATAAGAGGGGAAGATCCTTTACCAATATTACCTACTCCAAGAATTCTTTCTTTCTTCTTGTCACCAAATGTGACAAATCCATTATTTGTCGCTTGAAGTTCACTAATTAGTGAAGCATTCCCCGTCATGTGTCTTGAGCATCCACTATCAAGGAACCACTTGATAGCACTTGATCTTGAAGGAATATGTACCTACATCAAATGAGGAAGTGACTTTTGGTACTCGCATTTTCTTGGGTCCAAGGGGGGTTAGTGATAGTTCCCTTAACTCTCCAAATAGTCTTAACACCACTCTCTACCTTTCATTTCACATAGCACGTAGTGGCCTTGTGGCCATTTCTATCACAAGAAGTACAACATGTATATGAGGCATAAAGGTAGATGTAGCTTTGACAAAGTAATTTTTGTATTTTGAAACACTGTTTACATTATTATATCCAAGACAATTTTTCACAAAAGAAGATCTTTAAGATCCAAGTAGTTTTCAAGATTGTCTCTACCATTTGTAAATATTTCAACACAAAATGTGAGATCATCAACTTTCTTTTTCAAAAAATCATAATCCACAATCATTTTCTCTAGAGAAGATATTTTAGCACAAAGTGATTTGTTCTCAAGAGATATGTTTTGCAGAGAAACATTTAAAACTTCTTTCTCAATATTCAAACAATCAATGGATTCAAGAAGTTTTTTGTTTTCACAAAATAACTTTGAATTCTCCTTCAATAAATCATCAATTTTGAACCTCATCTCTTTGTTTCTTTTTGAAACATTTTTCAATTCACTATACATATCCACAAGCAATTGACTAGGATCATCAACATCATAATCACAATGTGTGGAGGTTGAAGGAAGAGATTGTACCTCATCATCCATAGCCATGAAGCACACATTTGCTCTTTCCTCATTGTCATCTCCACTATCTTCATTGGCATGTTGATCCTGAGTGCCTACTAATCCTTTTCCTTTCTTAAGAGATTTCTTATTCTTCAATTTGGCTTCTCTCTCCTTCTCCAATGCTTTAGGGCAATTGGCTACAAGGTGTTCGGTACTTTTACACTCATAACATTGAGGACATTGAGGCTTAAATAATGAAGAAGATTGTCCTCCTTTCTTGAAAGGCCTCTTTCCCTTCTAGATAAATCATTTTTTATAGAATTTCTTGAACTTTTTAATCACTATAGCTATCTCATCATCTTCTCCATCTTCATCTTCATCAGTAGATGATTCCTCTTATTCACTTGAATTGTCGGAGGGTTTAAGTACCACTACTTTTCTCTCTTTCTCGTCATCTTCAAGATCATTTAATCTTTTTACCTTCGTCTCATGAGTAAGCAATGATCCAATAAGTTCCTCAAGAGAAAGAACCTTCAGATCTTTTGATTTTTCAATTGCAAGAGTTTTTGGTTGCCAAGACTTGGGTAGAGCATCCAAGATCTTTCTATTTTGTTCACCAAGTTAATAATTCTTCTCATATGACTTCAAACCGTTGGAGATGTTGGTGAATCCTGTGAACATGTCACTAATGCTCTCTCCTTGCTTCATGGTGAATAGTTTATAATCCCTTACTAGCATAGCAAGATTTGTCTCCTTCATTTGATTTGTTCTTTCATGAGTTACTTAAAGAAGTCTCCATATGTCATGAGTAGTCTCGCATCCACTTACTCAGTTGTATTCATTAATGTCCAATGCATAACTCAAAATGTTCATTACTTGGTAGTTCAAGGCCATCCTTCTTGAATCACTTTCATTATTCTCATCCAAAGGCTTTGGTTCCCTAGTGACTCCTTCGGCTCTCATCCTCATTGGTATGTAAGGATATTTCTCAATAATATTCCATAAATCAAAGTTAATAGATCAAATATATATCTTAAATTCTAGATTTCCAAAGAGTATAATTTGTTCAATCAAACAAAAGAGGTCTATTTGTGGAAGACCTTCCAAATAAGGCAAGCTTGAGACATTAGCCATAAGCTCTTAACTTCTAGGTTGTAAAACTTTTGCAAAGAAGCACAAGCTCTGATACCAATTGAAAGCCCTAAGGGGGAGGTGTGAATTAGGTCTATGGCTAATTTTTAAAAGTCTTTTTCTTTTTATGAAAATTGATTTGGAAGATGTTTGAAATCAAACTCTCAACAAGTTATGCAAGTAAACACAATAAGATTCTAAATTGAAAGAGTGATGAGAAGAGACAACACAAGCAATTTATAGTGATTCAATCACAAAATATCTACATCCACTACCTTAAACTCTAACTCAAGGATTTCAAGCAAACTCAACTATAACACAAGTTGATCGAAATACAATAAAGGCTCACCCAACAAGGGTTTTACTCCACAACCTTTTTTCACTTACATTAATCAAGGCTCACCCTATCAAAAAGGTTTTATATCCTCAAGATAATCTTGAATAAAATAAATAGATGAAATAAGAGATAAGAAAGTTGCCAACAACTTGGTAGATGATGACAAATTCAGAACACCTTCACCTTTTTGTCTAAGGAATCTTGATTTTCAACTTTGAAGCACAAGACAAAAGAGAATTTTTTGATAAAGAATGATTGGAAAGAGTAAAGATTCTTAAAGGCTCAAAAAAATACTCAAAAATCTGAAGTTTATGTCTCTTGTCAGGTTTAAAAATCAGTGGCAACATTCAAATAATAGCTAGTAATGACTAGTAACTGTAAAATTCGGTCAACTGAACATAGACCTCTGCATTTGAATATTCATCCGAATTTTTCTATTTTCAGGCTGTCAAGGTAAATTCGGTCAATCAAATTTGGACACAAGTATCCGAATGGTAGTCCAAATTTCTCTGAAAATTCAGTAGCTATGGTATATAGTTCGGACGTCCAAATTGGAGTCCAAACTTTTCAAACTTAGTCAAAATGATTAGAAATCAAGCACAACAAGTTTGAAATCATTTTCAACTATAAAATGGATCTTTTCGAAATCTTTTAGTCCAATGGCCACTGTCAGGAACTTGGTAAAAACACTTGTAAGATAAGTCATTTAAGATTGAAAACCAAGTTTTAAGCTCTCTTGAAAATACTTTATATTCCAAAGACAAAAAAGTGCAAGGTTTCAAAGATATACTTATAAAGCATTTGTAAACCTACACTAAGGTCTTCAAAGCCTTCAATACTTAGGACAAACTCTTCATGTTATATAACTCTTTAAGCACAATTTGAGTTGTCCTTAGCACTTCATCTTCAAGGCAATGAGACTTCTTAACTTCCACAATCCAATAATTCTATCATACAATAAATATTCAAGTTAGCTCATATCAATGTTTATCATGATCATAACTCTAATATTTACCCTTAGAGCTTACCGAAGCTTTCCTTAGATAATTTCAGACAGAAAGAATAGAACTCAAGTTCGAACGTATGACAAAAAATTTGATCATCATAATTTGCAGAACTAAAGAAATAGAGAAATTTGAACGTAAGTCCAAACTTTGAAATTTCAATGGTTTTTAAACCACTTAACCGATCAAATTCTTCATTTTAAATCATCCAAATTCTCTCTTCTCTCAAAACCCGCTCTACCCACTCACATCAAAACTCAAATTCATCCTATATTTCACCATTTTCTTTGAAAATTACTGATTTTCATGTTCTCCATCCTTCATTGTCTTTGAAATACATCCTTCTCTAAAGAAATTTACCATGGTTCGCTCAAAGAAGACAAATGTGGCTAAGGGCAAAAAGAAAGCCAAAATGGGAGATGAAGGGCTTATCATCAACAAACCAAGGCGGGTTCACATTCTATAATCCAACCTTGGGGTAGACTGGTTCATCTCAACAAGAGTTGCGATTGACTTCGAGGATTGGAGCAAGAATAGCAGGAAAATCATACTCGGCCATACAGTTGATGTGGATAAACTCACCAATATGGGTAATGTGCTATCTCTCTTGGGTGAACTAGCTTTGGGTAGTTTACTTGGTGTGAATGAAGACTATTATCCTACTCGTCTATGAATTTTATGCTAATCTTAAGGAAGAAATGGTATTCATCTAGAGTATCTCAAGTAGACTTTGAATTTAATGATGCGCTAGTTAATCGTATTTGTGGTGTGGATGACATTGGTGCTAGATATTACTCATTGGGACAATATTGCTATATACATGAATTATTCACCAACGAAACTGTTTGAAGAAGCATTCACCAATGGTAGAAGATTTACGTCCATTAGGGAAAGAGAAATTAAAGCCTTTGATGCTAGAGGACGTGTAATGCATCATATGATTACTACTATGATCATTCTTAACTTTGGACATAAATATTTGGTTGGAAATATGAATGTGGTGATTATGCTTGCCTTGCATGAGTATAGGATATTAAACTTTGGATTCATGGCTTTAAAGCATATGATTAGTGCAAGGAGAATGGCCAACAAGGCTTTGCCTTATGAGAGATTATTGACAAGGATCTTCAAACACTTCAATGTCCAACTTCCCAGAAGAGAAAATTCTATGAAAAATGGGGAAATATACACCAACAAATCCCTCAAGAGAATTCAATTGACACTTGATGAGGATGGTGTGTGGAGAAAAAGAAGGAAAACCCCTCCAAGGGATGAAAGAATAGAAGGCAGTGGTGATGATGAAGAGGAGAAAGAAATTGAAGAAAAAGAGGAGGATGAAGAGGAGAATCTAGCAAAAGAAAGGAAGACTAAGAAGAGGCATTATTTATCAAATGAGGGTGAGTAACCTCACACAAATAGGAGATTATTTGAAGAAGAGCCCACTCCTCAATCTCATCAAAATCTTGGAGATATGCCTAGTGAGGAGGGAGTTACTAAAGGAGACACCATTGTAGCCAAAGTGTTCCAAGAAAAAGAGGATGAAGATGATGAAAATGATGTTGATGGGGATGATAATGATGATCAATGAGGCAACTTCAAATTTGTGGCTAGAGAAAGTGAAAGAAATGAAGATGTTCAAGAGGAGCCACAAGAAGGTAGAAGCCAAGAAGGAAGTTTGATAGAAAGAGCTGAGGTCACTTCACCATCCACCGCATCATTTGGCCAAGGAAGAGTTAAGCATAGTCAAGAAGAAGGGTACAAGGAGCTCCTCCCAGCTGGCTACAACCCCAAAGCCAAACTACACCGACAAGGAGCAAGCTAGTGAGGAACCACTTCATATTGAGATTAAGGGACACGTGGCCATCACAACTAACAAATATGGAGTGAAGAAGATGAAGAGAATACAAGACTAAGCACTTCTTAATCTATCTCATTTTACGTATGTATTTATTTTGGTTTATGTATTTTTATGACATGCTTAGTTCATGTATCTAGAATAGTTCATGTAATTCTCATGTTTGATCATGTTTTATGCCTTTCTGGTCCATGTGATCTTTTGAAGCTCAATTATGATATCAAAGTATTGAGACCTTATATTACTTTTGTTTCATATTTGTTGCACTTTCATCATCCCACATCTGATTGATGACAAAAGGGGGAGAAGAAGTGTTGCAAAATGTACTTGGATATTGTGATGAATGAATGGCATAATGGTTTATTGTGGTTCATTGTGTGCTCATTGGCATTTTTGCTTTTTTGAGGATGATGATCTTGAAAGCTTATGCATTGGTTGATCAAGATGATTATGTATGAGTGTTATAGTTGATCACCTTGTTTTAATGATTGTGTGATTGGTTTTAAGCACTTATATTACAAAATATACCTTTTGACAATTTTACTAAAAATTCGAACTTGAAGTTCAGACGTAAACAAAAAATTTGATCATCCGAACTTTCTATCAAAAATGAAGGTTTGATATTTTTTGCTCAAAATTGTCTTGATCTTCCCTAAAATGATTGAGAAGCCTTGGGAAGGTTTATTCTTAGAAAATGAAATCATTTTGTTGAAAACTTCTGCTTCTAGGACTTGATCTTTCAGAAATTGTTGATTTTCCTAACTCAAGTTCAAATATGAGCATTATCTAAGAGGGAGCCTTACATATTGATTCTAATCTCCAAAACCCTTCTTAGAATGTGTTTTAAATACTTTCATGCTATACTTTCGATTTTGATGGAAGGAAGGAGGTTTATGGAGGTTGATTGAATAATAGGCTCATTCATGAGCCATGTTATGTCATTGTGCTAAATTTTTCATTATTCATTCATGACATTATTGCTTCTTTGTACAATATTGTTTAAACCCATCACATTTTGCATCAAAGTTTTCCATCATAAAAAATGGGAGATTGTAAGCCCTATGGGCAAATCTTAGAGTTTTGATCATGACAAACATTGATATGAGCTATCTTGGCTATTTATTGTGTGATAGGATTATTGAATTATGAAAACTAAGAAGTCTCATTGCCTTGAAGATAAAGTGCTAAGGACAACTCAAATATGCTCAAAGAGTTATACATTGTAGAGCATGTTCTAAGAATTCAAGGTTTACAATTGCTTAATAGGTATATCTTTGTAAACATTACACTTGTTTGTCTTTTGGAATCTAAAACGTTTTCAAGAGAGCTTAAAACTTAGTTTTCAATCTTAAATGATTCATCTTATTAGTGTTTTACCAAGTTCTTGTCAACAGCCTTTACACGAAAAGCTTTTGAAAATGTCCATTTTGTAGTCCAAAATGATTTCAAACTTGTTGTGCTTGATTTTTAATCATTTTGACTAAGTTTTGAATAGTTCAGACTCCAATTCTGAAGGCCTAACTAAATAACTTGGTTGTTGAAATTCCAGAGAAATTTGGATGCTTGTGTCCAAATTCGGTCTACCAAATTTATCCTGGCAGCCTGAAAACAGAAAAATTCAGACGATCATTCGAACGCAAAGGCCCATGTTCGGTCGACTGAATTTTTCTGATATTAGCCGTTATTTGAACGTTGCAACTGATTTTTAAACCCTATAAAAGGCATAAACTTCATATTTTTGAGTAGTTTTTGAGCCTATAAGAATATTTACTCCTCCCAATCATTCTTTATCAAAAAGCTCTCTTTTGTCTTGTGCTATAAAGTTGAAATTCAAGATTCTTTAGACAAAAGGGTGAAAGTGTGCTAAATTTGTCATCTTCTACCAAGTTGTTGATAACTTTCTTATCTTTTACTTCATCTATTTGTTTTATTCAAGGTTATCTTGAGGATATAAAACCCTTTTGAAATGTTGAGCCTTGATCATTGTAAGTGAAAATAGGTTGTGTAGTAAAATCCTTGTTAGGTAAGCCTCTCTTATATTTTGATCAACTTTAATTATAGTTGAATTTGGTTAAAATCCTTGAGTTAGGACTCAAGGTAGTGGATGTAGATCTTGTGTGATCAAACTACTATAAATTGCTTGTGTTGTCTCTTCTCATCCTTCATTTAATTTGGAAACTTATTGTGTTTACTTGCATAACTTTTTGAGAGTTTGATTTCGAACATCTTCCCAACCAATTTTCATAAAAAGGAAAAAGCTTTAAAAAATTAGCCAAAAACTTAATTCACCCCCTCCTTAGATCTTTCAAGGATTTATCTTTTGAAATTTAGGATTTATCTTATTTGGTTTAAGATATATGAAAAAAAATTCTATACTTAAGGTGTAGCAGATCGTGTAATGCAAAGGTGTCGTAAAGAATCACAATCTCATAATATCCCTTGAAAATAAAATTCTTATATCTCAATCCTTAGATATATTGAAAATATCATTATCAAAGTGGTAAATTGCACCTTGATCATTTATAATGAACTTTTATCTTTATAAATAAAAAAAATTTTGAAAATGAAAAACAATATTGGAGGTCGAATCCAAACTAGAGAGGGCGATTTCCTATTGCTGCATTTTAATCTTTTTTAGAGTTTTGAACCAATATGCTAGTTGAGGTGGATGCTATGTTGGAAGGGGTTATATTACGTAATAAGCTTGCTTAATGAATTGATAAGGCTGAATAATTATGCACCAACATAAATGATGAACTCTAATAATTATTCAGCCCATAATAGAGAAAACTCTAACTTGGTCTCCGTATGCTTGAATCAAAATCTCTCCTCTTTCTTCACTGCTGTTGTCGCTCCCCGTCTTTAAATAACCACCTACAGATATGACTCCACCAAGGTTCTAACTCAAGTGCCATATGTAACCCATTGTGGATGTGAACCAAGCACTACAGAAGGAAGTGCACCGGATATGGACTTGGTGATCAAGCATTTCACCACATTATATGGCATTTGGGGTAAGGAGGCAGGTTGATTGGCAGAAGTTTGTGTGAATGTCTCCTCTACACCCATTCGGCTAGACGTTCATAGTTGTGGCCTTTCTACGTGTTGGACTATGGGGGCTTAGGCGGGGCACTAACCCCAAGAGTGCTACACAACATGAGTCAAGTCGGAAAACATCAATGTTGGGCGAAGCAAATTGTAGTGTTGTTGTTGGCACAAGATGAAAACGAACTACTTGGACAGATTCGGGAAGAATCTCTGACTTGGATATGGGATCGAGTAAGGGTGGTTTGAACATGACTCCATCAATCATGAGCGATAACTTTATTTAGGTAAATGATAGTAACTAAGCTTTGGACAACGAATGATAGTGACCAGATTTACAAATAATGATAGTGATTTACTTTTTGTATAATGATTGTGGCTTACTTTTTGGCAAATAATCTTGAATACACATGTTAACTGAATAATTATTCTCAATTAATTGAATAAAAATTCATAACTTATGAGTAGGTTGGATGCAGAATGATGATATATTTATTAAGTGAATAATTATTCGTAACAAACTAAATAAATATTTAAATATAATTGAATAAATATTCATTACACAATTGAGTTGGTTGTGTGAAAAATGATGATAAAGCATTTTTGAGCTTTCATTCAAAAGTCTACAAGGTTCGATTGCACAGTGCTTTCACCAGTTTTGTCGGGAGGCTCCAAAGATAGTGTGGCTACTCTGTTTTGCTACCTCTTGATCGCAACTTTTCTCTTCTATTACACCTGCTCTTTGATGCTTTGCAACTTATTTTGTGATCTATTGGGGTTCTCTCTAGCTTTGATGGTCCTGCCAATTGGTTGCCTATATTGATGGCTAGGTTGAGGCGATGGATCTGCATTTCAACATTATATGCAACTTTTAGTTAAAGACTTCTCATTGAAGAATAATTATTCATAATATATAGAATACTTATTCATCAAAAACTGAATAATTATTCATTGCAAATTGAATTGAGCAATTCTTTAGGGACAATTGCAACGAAGATGGTTTATTTTGGCTACTAGCGTATGCGTGGATGACAATGCTCCATGTACACTGATGGACTATTGCATCTAATGGTGAAACAAAATTTCACCACACTCTTTGCACTTCTTGTCCACCTTTTAAATATGTAATGGATAGTATCACTCTGAAGTGTTGATTCATAAAAGAACCAAAAAAATCCACAACCTTCAATACATGGTGGCAAAGCAAGTCAAGGGTTTCATCTAAACGACAACTGCACTATGGGATGGCATTCTCATGAATCACTATCAAACGTTTTATAAACAGTATATGCCATCTTACTACCATCATGTTTGGTAGGACACGACTCCATCAAATACTAAAATATCTTATGGTATTGTTCATGAAACATGACAAAAATACTGGAAGTATATGTCTCAGATGTACTTTGTGCCAGTGGGCTATATGAGAATTGGTTATTTGGTAACTTATCCCGCACTTAAAAATCCTAAACCTTCTCGGTATGCTTGTGTTCAATCATCCGGTTGAAATGGATGAAGAACCAAATGAGATTGTAATCTACTTGCAGAACCAAATGAGATTGTAATCTACTTGCAAAAAATGTTTGATAACAACGTTGCATGACTTGCTCAACTGTGTTGTCACCATACTGATAGTGAAATATTGTTTAACCCAAACAGTTGACCACTGATTCAAAAAATATGGATAATTTCCAACCATCTATGGGCTCAATTCCAGTCCTAAGTAAAGTTAAATTCCATATCATCTTCAGTATCGTACATAAAATAATGCTCACTCCGTCCCATTTTATTTAATCTTTTTACTATATTGAAACGTTTCAAAATAATTGACATTTTTTATAAAATGAAATATTTTAATATATTTTATACTATCAATCAACTACTAACCTCACTATATATATTACTCTTATATATTTAGATTTGACATAAAGTACCTCATGACCCATATTTTTCTTACTTTTTTATTATAATATATTATTTTTATAATACAATTCAAACTTTTATATAAAACTCTGTACTGGGTCAAATACTGTCAAATGAAATGGATGAAGGGAGCAAAATGATTTGCAAATTTTAGGATGTACTATTGGCCCATATTCTTTTCGGCATTTGACTTTATGTACCAAGCACAAAGGGCATGAAATGTCTTTGGAAGAGCAATTTTGATGGCGGTAGCCATGGCAGGATCTAATCAGTGAATATGGTGATAGGTGTTTTGCTGGCCATGCATCTCAAAAATGTTTTGAATAACCATTCAAACGATTCTACTATCTCATCGTATAAAAGGCAACTCCCAAGATACAACATTAGCGGTGATGATTGAATTTGATGAAGAGAGCCTTGTGTTGAATACATAATACATGTTTAGTTAAAAAACTACATGGTAAATAATCAAGTGAATAATTATTCATTAGAGGAAGAATAGTTATTCACTAGCGGTGAATAATTATTGGGAGGGTAAAAATTATTCATATACCTATCAATAATTATTTACCATATCCATAGTAATGATTAATCATCGACAGACCCATAATGTTTGTTTGTTCTGTAGGTTGTGTCAAATGTAATGGAATTTCCGAAGAAGTTATAGTCCATCTTTATTCTTATGTTCGCCCAAAATATATTTACAATCCTTTGATCACTGTCAACCGCAATGTCATAGTAAAAAGAGGGATTGCATTATGTTTTGCCACGAAAATATTTTTGTAAAACAATGGCTTCCCCAAGCTTCATAGCCTCTTGGTCTTCGCTTAATAAGATGATTCTTGAGGTTCGAGGAAAGAAAATCAAGGCTTTCCTTACCTCCAGTTACCATCACCATCATTCATACAAAGACCTCAAGTGAATATTAACATTTTTATTCATTTTAATTGCAACTCCTTGCACATAATTCACTTTGTGATTCGACCTTAACCCAAGCACCAATGATGCAAACACCTCTAGCCTAATCTAGATACATTTTGATGTATGTCGAACATCTTATTCAAGCAAAGGTGTAGCTTCAATATGGACAAATGAAGACATGCAAACAGTGATCTTCTTAATCTACTTCATAAGTGTCTCAAATTATTTAATTTGATTAATATGTTGATGCTCTTTTTTTTAGCACATGCAAAAACACCCTCACAATCGTTGAATTGAAATCTTTTAATCTAATAGTTAGAGGTATTTTAGAGCAAAAATATTTTTCAAACTCCTGCCAAAATTTGCCTTTTCAAGAAACATACATGCAATCACATCACAATTCCTTTATCCCTGCTAGTTTCTTTCTTGCTCTTTCATTTCAATCATTCCTCTTTCTTTCTCTCTCTCTCTCTCTCTCTCTCTTTCATCTATCTCCTCTCTTCAGGAACTTTATTACTCATCCATCTCCTCTCTTGAAGAAATCCTTCCTTTTAGTGTCATCAAAATGGATTCTAGTGTGGAGAAATCACTTGCAGTCTAGAAACCCATGTACTAAATCACAACTCTTTGTCTTCTTATTTTTTTGGGCTTTTTTTTATGTTTTGAATCCAAAAGTTGTTTTTTTTTCCTCCTCTTGCATGGTGAAAACCCACAATACATGTGTTGTAGTCAGAAGCATAACGTATTGACAATAAGATTCTTGCAAAGGCAACTGATTAATTTCAGTTGCTTGCTTTGATCAATAAATTCCTTAATGAGAAATAATTATTCGTGCAAGTCCGAATGATTATTCATACTCATATGAATAATGATTCATTACTTTTGTCCAAAAAAAAAATAGAAGAACTCGAGAAACAAGAGTTTAGCACAGTAAAAGAAACTCGTAAATTTTATACTGACCATATTCACTGCGTCGAGTTCGCCACAAGGATTAACTAAGAAAGTGTAAAAAAGATTCCCATTACTAATGCTTTAGCAAATCACTGTTTACATGTCTTCTAGAGATGTTTTCTTCAACTCTTTTGCTAGCTTACCATGAATTGTCGGTGAATATCAAATTTAGATGTTTCTCATATTCATATTCTACGTTAAAAAACAATAAGAAGTGAATTTGTTTCTAATATTTTTGTGATAAGATTTATGCCTCTCTAGCTTTTTACTTTTTACATGGGCCAAAAATTTTTCTTCATAGACATGACCGAGTTTTTGAAATGACAAAGCTCAAAGAAGTTCTCTCATGCTTTGCAGTTCCCTTCACTATATGCAAAACCTGCTTGAAATCAAATGGTTCTAATATACAAGGATTACACGATATGCAGTATACAATACAAAAAAACAGATTGGACTCGTTTGCCTATATTTTGATTCATCATAAATGATCCTTGAAGGCTCTTCGCTTGGTATAAAAGGATACAAAAGAAACAATTTCATCATCAAGAACAATCATATCTTCCTAGGTAGAAGGAAAAACTTGCTGTTCCAAATAATGAAGTACAAGAGCCAGTTTTACCTCCTCCAGTAGGGGCTCCATTCTCTTTTCCTCGTAATCTATCCAGGGAATGGCTCCTCGTCTGGCAAAACCACAGTCAGAAGAGAGTACTTGACACGAAGAGATATCTTACCCCTGTCAACCATAAGCCTAGCTCCAGAGACAACCCAGTAACCAGGAGGGTCCTGTGGACCTCTTGTCATCTCTGTTGTGTCAACAAACTTCAGAAGCTTACGTGTTTGTGCCGGCACTGGAGGGCCTTCAGGATATAGAGCGGAGTTTATGTTCACAAAAGCTGGCTGTGGTGGAGGTTTTTGACCAGAGGAAAAGCGGGTGCTAATCAAAGTCGAAATAATTCCAGACTTCTGATTAAGAACAGGAGAACCATCCCACTCGGGTTTCTTCACAACCATTGCACCAATGACCTTGGAGAAATGCAGCCGTAAAAAGAGAACACTCCTCATCCCAGATTCTGTGACTTCAAATTGTGCACCCGTTACTATAGAGAGATCTTCATCAGATTCAACAGGTGCAGTACATACATGAGAGAAGCTCTTCGACTGAACCTTCTCATAATACCTACGGTCATACGAATTTCTAAGGCTGCCATTTGATTCATTCTGAAGCTGGAAGCTCTTTGGTAATGATGAAAGATGCTGCAAATGGATGGCCAAGCAATTGCTTCTTTTTCCTTCCAAATAAAGTCGAAGGCCAGTCACAGGTTTATTTCCCACTTCCACCTGTCAAAATAACCAGCATCAGACTAATTTTTTGACTAATTGAGGAGACCAACTAACAAACCACTTAAAAGAGGGGCCAATTGGAAGCAACCGTTTCTTGTTCTTGATATTGGTGCTATGTCTACCGTATTACCTTCCGTTTCGCTCTATTACTCATATATAGAGCAAATGAAAAACTCTGATGCTCAAGTTAGAGAGTAGGATAAAAGAACAGAGGAGGAGACTGCCAGCCCAGCCCATCTCTGATGCTCAAGAAGTTTAGAGGTTTAAGTAGAAAAAAATTGGAAAATTGGGTGGTAAAAATGGGTAATTGTCATTTAAGGGGCCTCTTAGATTACATAAACCAACTTTTCCCACAAAGGTTCTCAGGGATGGATCGGACAGATAACCTAAAAAGAAGTCAATCCTATATCACAAGCATTTCTTAAAACAATTATAAAACAGCAACCTAATGGACTAAAAGGCACTGTTGATGTGTTACGCAATACAAAAACAAAAATCCGAGAAGTCACTTCTCTTTGAAATATGTTAAGTCACTTCTCTTTGAAATATGTTAAGTCACTTATATAGTTAGTCATTTATATAACTAGTTCAAAGGCATGTGATACAGAGAATATGCAATCTGCAAATGATATGAATTGAAAACATAAAGTTTAAACACTTAATTTGCAAGACTCTTACCGGATTCGTATTAACATAGAGCTTAGGACCCATTAAGCTGAACTGCAAAGAAGCACCACTTGGTTTTTTCTCAGGACCTACAGGAAGGTCACCAAATACTGGTGCCCATTGCCTTGGAAGTTGAAACTCCAAAAACTGATAAAGTTCTTCAATTGGTGGTTTATCTGCATGTTAAAGCTTCAGATATATTTTGGATTTTGCAGAAACTTGTCACTCTCAGTCTGCTAGCAATATTGTTACAATTGTTATAAACATTGACGATGACAACATCAATCCCTACACTTCTAAGAAAGTAACTAATACTCGAGGAATAGGCAAATTGCTGAACTGCAGAGACACCGCAAAATAATCAGCAAAAACAATTGATTAATTTTGTACTAGTAACAAGATTGTGATGAATCATGAGCAACAAGGGGATAATTTCTCAAGTCAATTCAAATGTATACACATTCCTGCATGGAAAAACAAGAAGAAGAATATCGAGAAAAAGCAAGAATGAAACTTCACGGCTTGGGAAAAAAAATTGATACATTGTTATCCCAAATATTTAACACCACTATTTCATCAAGCAGGATAGGATCACGAGCCACACTTTTCTAGCAGCATAGCAGAAAACTTCTGTAAATTAAACTGACATTATCGCTTTAATCATTTGTGAATTAGAAAAGAATGAAACAGAAATAGTAAAGGACCAAGATGGTTTTCCATATCTAAGGAAACAAGTAAGTCACTTCTGGTGCCACTTGCTCCATAACATCCAAAGACTAAACAAATCTTTCCACCAGCAAAAAAATCTGTTCTGAGTTTGAGGACTCCAACAACAACAACAACAACAACAAAAACAGCCAAAATAAAAAACATCAATTAACTGAGAGGAAAAACATCGCCTTCAATCAACAAATATTAGGTAAATGAGATACATAGCTATTTCATAACGATTAATCAAAGAATCAGTAAAGGGTTCCTCTAATATATGTCAAAAGCACATTCTTTTATGGAAGTCTACTGTCCTGGCCCATATGGTTCTAGCAGCAGAGTCGGCAGAATAATGTTAGTAAATGGACACTTTGGTTGCTCCCATTCTTGAATAAGACAATTTGATGAATACAACTAGCATTAAAGCAAGAATTGCCTCTCATAGCTAAGCACAAAAGTAATGTAATTTTCCATGCTGCTTAATTACCATTTAAGGGTGTTTTAGTTTGGCAGAATTTTTTATATCCTGTTTGGCTGAAGAATTTTACTTTAGGAAAACGGAAAATGTTTCTCTAGAAAAGATTTTATCCTGATTGGTGCTTGAGGAAAATTATGGAAAAGAAAGTAAACAAATCAATAAGGAAAAGTTCAATCATTTTGTGCGGTTATCAACCTTTCTTAAATACATCTCAACTTTTTTCTTTTTTAAATATTTATATATTAATTTTTGCATATTTGATATCTGATTTTATAATTCTTTAAAATAACAGAACAAAATTCTCTTTTGGATTTATCTTTATTTTTTTTTTGGGGATTGAGCAATATGAGGGAAAGAGAGATGGGAAGTCCAACAGATTGTAAAGGTGAAAATTTAACTTCCCGAAACTATGGTGCAATGACAAGGGCACTAATCAAGTGGACCAACACAAATTTTCTTGAGCTATAACTTTTAATGTCCTTTTTTGTTGTTTTTCTGTTTCATTTCCATCCAAAATCCATAAACTAAACAAGGGAAATTATTTCCCTAGAAATCATTTTCTTTTTCCTAAATATTTTCCTTGGTAACCAAATAAAAGATTTCCTTTACCCTTTCCATCTTTCTCCTTTCCTCACTAAAATTCTCAAACCCTATAGGGCCAAGATTTCCTGTAATATAGTTTCTTGCATTTAAACTATTGGTGTCCTAGTAACACAAAAAATTATGCAAGAAATGGTAAGACCAGTATTCAAAAGAACAATGTGCAATGACATGAATTTAGGAGGAAGAAGGGGCTGTGTCTGATAGCACTAATAGATGGCATTTGACATGCAACCCTGTTAGGAACAGATTTGTATGAATGGATGAAAAGTTAGACGCACATCTGAAAGAATTGAGACTCTTCAAAGTAACATTTAAAGGAAGCCAGGAAAATTCCCTGGAAGGGGAGTTCCAAGAGTTATGGGGACTCAAACATTGAAGAGAAAAAGACAGTTCATGTTTTCTCTAAAGATTAAAATAAACCCCCTATTTGTTAGGATTATACAGTTAAATCAAGTAGCTCAATCCTTTCTTCTTGCTCTATGCAAGATAAACTAAATACGGTTTAATTGATGAAATATAAAAAATTTTCCCAAAACAAGTTGAAATCTAATAATCCAAAATCAGTCAGACAAAGTAAAGATAATTTAGTAACTACAAAACCTGGACCACAATATAGTGTGTTCTATAAGTTATAAATATATGGCTTAAATGCATTCCTCCAAGATTTCCTTAACCACACTAAGAAACAACAAAATGTTTAATTAAAAGTTCTAAACTTTCATACACTAATTTGATATTTTCTGCAGGACCTAATATTTTGTACATTGTTCCTTAGGAGTGATTTATTATGCCTACATAATTCTAAAAGCTTGTAAATCAGTTTATATATTTGATGTTAATTGATTATAAGAGATGGAACATGTTAAACCAGAAATAAAAGTTCAAAAGTCTAAAGAGATAATAGTAAGCATAATTTACAAATATGAGTTATTCTGAAGAATTTCGACCAAGATGAATTTTTAATAACAGAAGAATATAATTTTAAAAAGAATAATGATCAAAGTTTGGCAAAATAATGTTATGGCTAGTTTTGTCAGAACTATTTATAAATTGTATAATTTACAAAGACATTTTTCTATCGAATCTTTGAAAAGATTGCATATATATCATCAGGCAAGAAGGAAAAGGAAATGTTGACGGAATTTTTTTAAGGGACCAGCGGAGGAATCTAAGTAAAAAGAGGGCCTATCAACCTAAACATCACTTTCACCACCCATAATATTATCATTTTTACCAAAAAGCAAGGTATTGCTAGCAACTTTGATTATGTGTCGAAAAGGGAATCTCTAGCCAAATGGGAGAATCCTAGGAATTTAGTCAAAGTCTCTAATACAAGTTTACTACAAAGCAGCTGCTGATGCAAACGAACACTTCGACTGTGCACACTTGCAGGATACTATTCAGGAAGCAAGCCTCTGATAAAGGTTTGTAAAATACTATAACTTTTACCAAAAATTTAGTCGTGCTTCAACTATTGATAATGTGTCAAACAGGGTATCCCCTGGGAAATGATGCGAGATTGAGAATGAAATAACCCATATATCAAGCAAGAAAAAGTATTTTATCCAGAAGTAAGATTGCATCAAGGACTTACAGCGTAAATAGAGGTTGATGGCATGACTCAAAAATCCACTCCCATCAATTCCACTCAACAATGATGAGATGGGAATGAAAGACATTGAGATCACTTCAGGTTCAAATGGGACAGTTTGACACCAATGATCATGGGGAAGACTCTTGCTACTGCTTCCGCCTCTCCTTTTACAAAAGAAACTAATGTCCTGCATTCAATATCAAAAAGGAAGATTCAAATCTAGCAACTCCAGGAATTCCTCAAATTTTGAGGTTGTTTCTCTATGGAATTGTCTAGTATAGGGAAGTCAAGTATCCTGTATTACAACTCTAGACATACAAGTAACAATATCATATTTGTACATTTACTCTTACCACATATCAACTAACATAAGAAGTCAGCAGCTCATAAGCAAATTGAGAGCTTACTCATTTTGCAAGTAGATTACCTCATTCTGTGAATAAATGCACCCTTTACCAGTTTCCATGAAGTTGTGAGCATTTTCATTGACGTGAATCTGGAAAGAATTGATAAGGTTTGTTACTGTTAAACAAGTAGACACATAAGAAAGCTCAAAGCTTCATCAGAAAGCATCCAGCTTGAACATATTAAATATTTCTTTATTGAACATATTATCAACATTATCACCACAAAAATTTTAAAGAACACAATTCATTTCAATCCTGAAGGACCATCCTTTCGGCTTTTAACAATGGCTGATATGACGTTGCTTAATTTATCAAGCAGCAGTGGGATTTTAGGAGAGAAAAGAGCTCAATTTAGAATAACAGAAAGAAAAAATCAGGCGAAGGAAAGAATTCACCAAGAGAATAGAGGGGAAAGAGGAAATACTTCACAACAAAACAATCTCTATTTCATCATTCAATAATTCTTATCCCTGTCTAGAGTTGTCACAACAATCCATGCATCAAAGCCCTAGAACCAAAACAATTTCAGCTAAGTAACTTCCCGCAAAAGGAACTTAATAGCTGAAAAGTTTAGCCAAAAAATAGCTGCTGTAGGTTGACTGCTAAGTGCTACCCTAACTTTGCAAGTTGAAACTAACTAAAATAAGCAATAAATCCCAGACAAAAATAACATTTCATTTAAATTTGCAAGATCAAGAAAGGACCTCCATGTTCTAGTATCTTTATATAGCACTTTGGCCTCCACTTCCATATCCTAAACAGGAAGGATTACATTGACAGAATCTCTGGTTGTATATTTCTTTCAAGTTTGCGTAGAGTTTATAGAACAATGGTTCGGGTTCAAATTACATGACAACACATTATATATGTTCTAATTGCTCAAATTTTTTAATGATGTGGTAATTTAGTATTATACGAGAGCAGAAGATCCTGTGTTCAAATCTCATCACCACATTTTGGAAAACAGTGTAATTTCAAACGTGTTGAACTTGGTAGCAAATAAGTGTTTAGCCTACACATCAAGAGATGCTTAAAAAAAGTAGGTGCAGAGGTCCTTTGTTTAGATCTTCGCATGACCTGTTAGTGAAAAGTTAAGTTTGCACATTTGGGCCTTAAGTGAAACTTGTATATAGGCCGCATGTGGAAGGACCTCTAAAACTATTAAATGCATAAATTACACTCCTTTCCAGTAGCTTAAGCTTTTGCTTGAAATTGTAATTAACGTTATTGCCAAAAGGTTACAGATTCAAAGACAAAAAGCTACAAAATCTATCTGCAAGATGGCATAGGTCTCGTTCGATTGTCAAGGAAAGCAATCACCTTCTTGTGTAAATTCATGTATTTGGTTCATTATCTATGTTCCAAGAAAAGAATCTAATTCCTCAGATCTAGGAAAATAAATGCAAAGAATCGGGAAAGTAAATCCTTACTAGGAGGTGGAATTGTGGTTCCCTAGTATTTTAACCAAAATAATACCGAAAAAATTTAAAGATAAGATATATAGAAGATATGTTTCATATCTTTATCTCTTCATTTTTAATTATGTATTCCTCCTCAACTGTTCTTTCTCCCTAGACACATCCCTGTCATCTTTAATTCTATATTCCTCCTCAACTGTTCTTTCTCCCTAGACACATCGCTGATATATGTACTAATCAAAAACTTCCATAACTCCATTAATTGTATCTTCCTTTTTGCTTTAAAAAGTGACAACAATCTAATCAATTATAATTTTTTATTTAAGGGTTGTGTCAAGAATAAATAATCTGCATTTTCCTTTCTATCTCCTTTGTGCTAAAAAGAAAAACTTAAATGTACTATTACCTAAAGAAAACAATTCAATCTTCTCCAAATACTTCAATTCTAGATAATCCAAATGTTATTTTCTATAAATATTGGAATCTGAACACTACTACAAGATTAACCAATTTTAGTAACAATTTGCATTTCAGAAGAATATTGATTTTGGAAGAATATCAAACTAAAGAACGTAATAAATGCATTTTCTCCAAATTTAATATAAAAATCTTGATTAGAGAGACATTGAGAACAAAGTATAGGTCACCAAACAAAATGAAAAAGGAAAAGGTATTAAAATATGTGAGAAAATTATCTATGCAATTTTCCGTCATTCATTAGGGCCTCTAGAAAGGGAGAAAATAAGTTTATATGGTACAATGATGTACAAGTTACAGAGAAATAACTTTTTAACAGTTCTTAATATGTATAATCATTATATTTAACATATTAAAAAAGTAAATTTGAATCACATTCTGTGAATTCATATTCCCTGAAATCAGATTCCATCACATTATTTCTTTTCTTGCCAATCATATGATGCCATAGTATATTCTACACAGCAAGATTTAAGTTGTTAAATTATCAATCTATAAAAACTTAGATTGCAAAAAAGGAGCATAATTGAGAAATTTAACACCCTCACTTACACCTTCACATGTGCGCCATACACTTCCCATTAGAAGCCTAAAATATATGCATCCACACTTTTCTTTCTTTTTCTAATATCTTTTAAATGAAAGTTTAACAATCAAAAGTGAGCATGCAATCTCTTGCTCACGTACCTTGTTAAAATATTACATAACTTAAAGATTAAACTGTTACACAAGACTGCAATTTATATGCTTAACACTCTAATATAAGTCATTAGATGCATTAAAGGCAAGTACAAAACCTGCTCTTGCTGACAAAACTTGAATCATTAAATATCAGATGCAGTTGACAAGCACATACAGACACATACATATTATTTATATTACTAAGTTTGCAATGTCACAATTACCAAGTCTATTTTAGTTGACAAGGATGCAAAACAGAGACAGAAAATACTACAGCATTACTGCTAACCATTTCCCTTCTATCTCTGTTATCAGGATGAGTGCCGAAGGGTCCATTGGAATCAGCAAACCTTTTGTCTGCTACATCCTTCAATTTTTTCTGAACATCAGCTGCCTGAAGAGATGATGCATGCTGCTGCTTGACATATACGACATCCTTTCCCCCCATCTTGACTCCAACAATAACATGGGTCCCATATTTCTCGATAAACCTAAAAATAAGTTAAGCGTACATTTGAGGTACCTTATTTACATAATTGCAGTCTTATAAGGCCTATTACAGCCTATTTTAAAAATATCAATGTGCAGGAAAAGAAACATAAAAAAATAATTAAAATAAACTTTAGCAAACAAATTTCCATCTATGAGAGAGAAAATAGAGGTAAACTCATGGGTTTATCGGTGAAAATCAATTTGTTAATGCAGTTATCTTAGAAGATTTCTGAAATCAAATCCTGTATCATTTTACTCTCCCCTCCCTAAGGGGGGAGGGAAAAAAATGCAGGGTGCATATAACAGAAGATTTTCATGAAAGGTTGTTCCCACTTATTTCACTAATTAGTGATTTTCTTTGATCTCTTAATCTAAGCAACATGTCGGAATTTCTTTTTTTTTTTAAAATCTTTATAGGAGTTTATTTCGTGTAGTAATGATCACAAATTCATAAAGGCTGCATGGTGTTGCACCTTGCAGCCAACCATTATCAGAATCTACATCCCCTCCATTAAATTTTATCTTCTCCATCATTCTTCACCTTCCTTAGACTCTTCTAGTTTGTGATTCCACCTTTCACTCTCCCTGCATAGCTCCGTCTTTTTCCATTTTTCTTTCCTTTCTGTTCTCATGTTGTCTTATCAACATCAAGTACAGTAGACCAATGGCCACGAATGCGGGCATACTTGTCTCTCGCCAGACTTAAACCGTCCTAGTAAATATGTGTCCAGTCAAATCCATGAGAAAACTGCTTTCTTCTCATGTTGTATTGGATCTCCCTCTAGCAGTCTCAAAGAACAAAACTTACTAATGGACAGAAAATATACATTATATTTGCTCTCTTGACTGTTCAGCTACCCTTTCTTCCAATGTTTATCTCCAAAACTGCATCTACTGAACTTCCGAGCTTGCAGTCAGACTTACAAAAATAAACTTCAAATAATTGTCTAATATGAAGGGTTCCCAGCAGGAATCTCATTTGTAAGCACAACATCATCATCTATAGTGACGGAGTAGGCTACTTAGTCCAAAATTTTAATTTGAACATCCAAGTTTCCTTTTTCACAATCAAACTGTCAGTAATTCCAAGCTGAATGCTGCTCTAGTGAAATTAGCTTTGCAAGAAACTATATAATTTTGTTTATAGGTTTTAATATATCTCAACACTGCCTAAATTTTCTATAAAATCCAAACATTGACATGAAACAACGGGGTGAAAAGCAGTTCAATGTACCAAAAAACTTTTGATTAGAAGCCTAAATACAAGCAAAGACCTGAACCAGATCCTTTCTTGATGATTTTTAATTTTTTAATTTTTTTTGATATTATGTAATGCTCATTCCCCATGCATAGTCTAGCACGTCCACAAAAAGTGCTGCAATGTAGGACGCCATGAAAGCTTCTGAAAGTGACTATAATCCAATGACTAAATCAATGCTATGATAATTTACAATAGCCCGATATGGCATTTCCACTGTAGCACTTGTTAAATTTACCTAATGTTTTACTTCAATAAGGTCCTCACTTCATTAATGATTGAACCAAATACAACTTCTCCAGGTAGGACTCTTATTGCTGCCATTCTTCAGTCTGTTTAATAATGAATCTCTTCCTTTCTGTTTTGCAATGCCTCAAATACCCATTTTCTAAAAAAGAAAACACTAGATAATCTCAATATATACCCTTTCTCCCACTTAAAAGGAAAAGCAAATAGAATAAACCATCCCCAGCTTTAATTAAATAAGGATAATGTATTACATGGTTTAATCTCTCCTAAATCAAACGTGACCATTGACCTTGTGACCATTCACTGTGAAACAGAGGAAAAACTATAATTCCATTCTATTCATGCCACAGAATAGACCATGTTTTAGCTTTAGGTATTGATTTTGGTAGAAAGCACAAAAATTCAAATGGATATATATATACCATATGGGAATCTTTGAAACAATATTATTTTCCTCTTCGACTTTGGACCTGAATACTTCTCTATTTTTATTAACAACTTACAAATGCAAAAATCATTCCAATATTTTTGTTCCAAGTTTTCTTGTTTTCAAGGTAGTATTTTCCCTTTGACATGTACCTGCAGAACTGTAAACACCGTGGCATTTGACCTTTAGAGGCATTGCAAGTGACTATAAGACGAGCAACTAGATCTTATAAATTTGCCTTTACAGATGTGTGCAGACAACTCAGATTGTTTATAAGCTATCTGAATCATTGATAAACTGCTTGAAGTCACACAACCCACCCAACACACCTAAGAAAAATGAAAAGACCAGTTCAATCTTTTTGCAGAGGATCCTAGTAATAGTCAAGAGGATAATTTTGCTCTAGAATAAATGCCTTAAAGAGACCACGGCATTGCTCTTCTTCACCAACTTTAGCCTTAAAGAGACCACGGCATTGCTCTTCTTCACTAACTTTAGCAAATTTACCACCATCATTTCTCTCACACACATAAAATGTTGCCCCTCCACAGAAAATTTTGGCAAATTTATAAAGAATGTCCTAAGTGTTCGAACTTTCGACTCAATTTAGGCCACTATCTGTGGTATCAATCTGGCAGACCCACTGACCCACATCCTAGACTTGCTCAGAACTGCTGAGTGTACATTTCATTCTGCTGGCATTTTCGTTGGAAAATATTTTTTTCCCTTACAACTTTACATGACCAAGTGAATGAGTAGCCACTTGAAACTTGCAAAATCACTGCCTCCACATTTGACTATACTACTTCTATAAGTATGCATCATGGACCCCAAAATGCCAATTCCCTATAGCAAAAATCCTCATTTTTCCAATTTTTAATTCTTTATCTACACATATAGGTACAATATATTGTTTAAAACTCAGCATCCACATGGAAGTGGCGTCTTTAGATGATGAAGATAGGTTCACAATTCTTTGAATCTCTTTAACCCTGAAATGAACTGTCAGCATTATTGTGCTCAGGATACCATTAACTTCAATGTTATTCACTCCTCTTACAGTTACATCTTTCTTCCAGAGATGATTGCAGGTGCAAAATCCCAAGTAGGATGCATCCATACATGCTGCAATGGACTCTTTTAACTTTGAAAAGTAATGTGTCAATTTTTTTCACTCCCAACACAATAATATAGTAGAACCAGGTTCAAATTAAAGCAGAAGAATAGTAAACCAAAGGTTGCAAAAGTACAATAAATATTTCTCAAGTTAGCTTAGGGGCTCCAAAATCATGCAGGTTTACAGCGAGAAAAAAAACAAGAACAAGGACCAAAAGTAGCGGAACGACCCACCACCACCCATAAACAGCCCTTTCTCTTATGATGATTAGTGGCAGAAACTCCAGAAACACATTGTGAACTGAGAGAGGAATCAAAAGTAGGTACCAGGCAGGTCTGATGGGACCATTCAACAACAAAAAATAAAGCTAGATATAGCTTAAATAGATAACAATAAACTAATCCGAAAACAATAAGAAAAAAGCAACATCAAAAGGTTCTGGAGAGAATAGCGTCATTGTAGGAGATTAACAAAAGAAACCAAGAAAAGGGTGTTAAAAAAAAGCATTTCTATGGTAAAACATTAACAGTAAGAGATACTTTGTGCAATTGGCCACACCAGTTTTACACATCAAGTTTGCACATATTTACAGGTTCTTCTGTTAAATTGGCACTCGTAAGTCTAAATTCCCAAGTCGATAAGTTATTTGGCATCTATTATTACTCACTAAGAAATTCTAGGGTACTTACGAAAAAAAAAACACTAATAAATTCTAGGATACGTGACAATAAAATTGATAGGCAACTATAACGCGACACAGTTAAATGCCTTAAGGATAACCACTGTATACTGAAATAGGCATGCCATCCGGAAATGTGACTTCAAACTAACATCTGTACTCACCTTGCCAAAGCAGCCGGATCCCATGATGATGGGACAGCTTGCTTAACATCATTAGACAGCGCTACTTGAGATTTCTCTAATGCAATGCTATAGAGGGTGATTGAGACACCATCAAAAGCAAGGGATTTAGTATATGCAGCATCTTTCTGCCAGCACCCTGTAAACTCAAATGCAGCGTTGAAGTGGCCAGTTGGAATTTTTCCAGAAAGGGCTAGTTCCTGGTTGAATAGTTCTGACATCTACGAGAAGCAAAGACACAATGGCACAAAAACAATCAATAAGATAGATGTGGGACCACCAAAATGAAGCAATTATAGATCTTTGACAATAACTTTCCCATTCCTTTCATCTGCTTATCATTTAACCCCTTCGACCCTTTTCTTGTCCTCCTTCCATGACCAAGAATACCAAAGTTCCAGAAGGAATTTTAACTACTCCATTGCACTCCTTATCTGAAAGCTACCTGGTGTTGATGGGGGGGGTTGGGGTTGGCAAACTCCATTGTACTTAATCATGAAACTTTCAGGCCCAAAAAAAAAAAAAAAAAGCCGTATAACATGCAATCAAGTTTTATTATCATCTTCAATACAGCTGAAAAAACGATGAAATATGACAGCTGAATTTTAATTCTAGAGGTGAAAAAGATGGCTGACCTGCTGAAAAGAGAGAACATCGGAGTTAAAGCGCAACCGCTCGCCTTTGTCACAGTTGATCGACTTGGGGACATTCTGTACCAATATCCCTCCGGGCACAGATATATCTCGCACCTGATCATCCTCAATCGCGATCAGGCGCGAGTGCTTCTTGCAGTACTTAAGCCTCAGGTCCTCTGCCACATCATAACCCAAACCTATGCATTCAATTGCCGTCTGCGCACCCGCCCTCAGCCTCAGCGCTACCTCCTTACTACTACTATTACCAGCCATAACTTCCTAACAATTCAACTGAAAAGACCCTCAAATTTCATTTCTTCAAAAGAAACAAAAGCCTCTGTGCAACCGCAAAGAGGACACGCTCAATCCATTTTCTCATCAGAAACGCCAAGAAAAAGAAGTGAAACAAATGAATTCCTCTTCCTTTTGATATTCTGTAGAGGGAACTTTAATGGGTTGTGGTTGGTAGTTGGATTAATTGGTTAATAAATAAATAATTACTATCCCAAATGAACAACAAGAGGAATCAGACGAAGAAGCGAAGAACGAGTCTTCGTCGCCGGGCTCTGATATTTTAGTGTGTTCGTTGAAGAAATTGACAAAGAAAGGTAGTTGAATAGTACACCACGAGAAACACTAGTCAAACTTCGACAGTTTCAATTGCATCTGCTACAATAGAACCCCAGTTTTCTTTTTCATTTTTTGATTAAAAATGAGTAAAAGGGAAGGTTGGTGTTTCCTTCGCGAATCTGCATGGGGTTCTTTTTTCCGTTTAATAAAATCTGCCTGCGATTTGCAATGAGATGACATCGATCATTCGGAAGAGAGGGAACAAAAATAAAAAATAAAAATTCCTTCTTCTAGAGGAATAGAAAGGTGCACCAGTAGTCAGCGAGTTCAGGCAGGCCACGAGATTTTGTCGCGAAAGTTCCAGTGCTGCACGCGCTGTCGTGCAGCACATCTGGACGAGATGTGGACCGTTGGATCTACATAAAAATTTGATTAAACGGTTCATAGTTTTTTACTCCATGCATGTATTTTGTTTTAAAATTAGTAAATTTTTGTAGCCGTCGGATCAGATTTGAGAGGTGATCCGACGGATGTTGATCCGTCCAGCACGTGCTGCACGACTCCACGTGCAGCACAGTAACCGGACCCGATTTTGTCAAACCAAAATTGACTTGGGCACCGAGGGCAGGCTGCTGCGGCGGAGGGGAATTTTTAAGGGCAGTGCTATACGTAATATTTTTTTGAATTATATATTGTATAAAAATTTTTATTATTTTATTTTAATTTTAAAAAATTTTAAAATTTTTTAAAATATTAGAATAGAAAAATTTAGATTTACGAACAACGATGAAGAATCTTTACAAAAAAAGATTAATTTATCAAATTACTAATAATTTTATATCATTTTACACATAAAAAACTTTAAAATCGACCTTAAAATAGTCGATTTTGAAGTCGGTCATATAATTCTTCAATTCCGCCAACTGAGTGGCAGAATTTGTCAAACCACTGTACCCCACTGGGGTACAATTTGAAGATGAATGTACCCCAATGTGATACAAATGTGGTACAATTTCCCAATAAATTTTGTCATAAGGTGGCGAAATTGCTCTATAATTCAAATTCCGCCACAACCCTGGTGAAAATTCCATATAAAAATTTTATTTTTTGTAATATATTTTAAAGTAATTTCATGTATATTTATGTTAATTAAGTTAATTAAGTTTTATTATTTTTATTATTTATGCAATTAGTTATTTGATTTGCTTAGTTTATTCGATTGATGAAATCTTTTTAATTATTTTTTATTTATTTATAGTTTAATTTAATTATTATTTATTTATATTTATTTTAAAATAATAAGAATTTCTTTATGACGTGAATTTTTGTGAACATTCTATATAAAATATTTGTGCGAGTTGCATAATAACAATATTTGTTGAATATATGTTGTAGATGGCAGATCCTTCTCGGTGATGGCATAATGCATCGCTTGACTTGGGACCAGTTGCCAACCGTAGCGGTCGATTGCAAGGTCGACAGCCTATTACGACGTCTGCCAGGCAGTGAGTGAGTGTGGCGAGGCGCAACACTAATAACATCCCCGTGAGTACTACGTACGTCACACGGGGAGTCGATTCATCGCAGTTCCATCATATAAACCGTGGGTGCCTGGAATGTACGCGTCCATACCTGGATATGTATCATATCCTTAGCCCCTAATGACTTCGATGGCTCCGACCGCACCATTCTATTATCCGATGGGTCCTCGTACGTGCCATAGACTCGCAGTGGCCACGCAGAAGATGCAAGGCCATCATTCTACTACTAGCCACCAGTCCTTGTAACGCCATATAGACATCCCGAGGATTATGACGAGAGGGCTAGTGATGCGGAGGATGTGCAAAATGTGGATGATCGGGTTACCGATGCGGATTATCATATGGATACTGGCGCGATATGCAGGAGCGCGTTGCTAATGCAGTGATGGAGGATGAGGAGACATTTGAGTAGAGTGTTCCACACACGACCCCAATGCATTCTTCAGCAAGACCTCAAAGAGGTTTGTTACATCGGATTGCAGTAGGAGTAGGCAGCCTATCTCGTTCGGTTACCGGAGTAGGGGTATCACCCCGACGGGATAGGTTACCTGGTCTAGTTCCGCCGTATGTCCCCAAGTCAGTAGGGCAGCAACAGAAGCAGTATGTGTACCCCTCACATCAAGTAGGGTTTCAGTGGACGACGAAGAACGACCTAGACTTGCACTAGAGGGACAGGCAGGCGCAGGCGAACGGCGTACCCAGGCTACCAATCGGTGGCGAACTTGCCGAAGCAGACCCACTGAGGAGTGGCAGCTCACGGAACTAGCACTTGGAGGTCTGCATGACCCATCTCTCATCCCATCATTTTCCGGTCATATTGCCAATTTCTGTTGAATATCTCATTTATGCACTCCAGCGACCATCAGTAAATGTCTGCCTGCTCAGTGCTAATCCAAGCACCGACAACGAAAAAGTTGCGCCTTGTCGGGGTCACTTTAACGATCTCCAAATACGACATATTGTACATAGGACTGTCAATTGGGCCAGGCTTGCCCGAGCCCGGCCCGACATGAGCCCGGGCTCGGGTTGAAAAATTCAGTCCGAATAATTTTCGGGCAGAGCTCGGGCTGAGCTTACCTCAGCCCGATTTTAGCCTGGCCCAAAAATTATATATATTTATATATTTTTTATATGTATATATATTTTTATATAATAATATTATTATTATATTATTAAAAAATAATATTATATTATTAAAAAATATTATTTATTATATAAAAAAATTAAAAATCGGGTTAGGGCCGGTCCGAGCCCAAACCCAGCTCAGTGAGCCCGATTGACAGCCCTAATTGTACATAGTTTAATTATGACGATTAAAAATGGTAGAAGCGAACAATATTTTACACATATTTTTAATTAAAGAACACTATGTGTAACTGCAATGCAACACAAAATCGGCGAGAAATATAACAAACTTGTTAGTCTTGTACATCGTATTCATTATCAACACAAATGGATACGCACGAGCAAGTAATGTCGAATTTGGATGAGCAAAAATACAGTTACTAAGAATTTTAGCTCTTAGCTCAACTCTGTGCCAATGGATATATTCATACTCGGTGAACAACTTGAAAGTTGTTGAACCACTGTCTGACATTCCATACTTGTCACTCTTAATTTGTGTCGAGCATTATACATAGTCTTCGCCCTACACCAAAAACCAACACAAACATATTTTATCCATACCTTTACAAAATTTAATACCAGATATATAAATGTACAAGTAAGGAGCATTATATATTTGTTATGCGCACAGATACCTAACAACAGTTCTCGGGTTCTCCCTTTTCAAATGATCTAAAATATATTTGGGTTGAACGTGACATTTGCTCATTTTCATCTCCCGCTCTATCTTGCATGTAACGAGTGAATGATCGTGTCGGATCCCTAGCTCGTGATTGTGCTTGCCGTATATTACTTCAAGACTTCACGCACTAGCGTAATGCTATCTACCCATGAGTTTTAACGGACAGTGACCTTTTTTTGTTCCCTTGGGCTTTCGTTCCTTAATCTGCTCCTCCGGTGTTGTTCCATCATTCGGAAACGAAACATATTTTCGGTATGCTCCACCCATCTCACACCTAAGCTCGACAAATCTGTTACATGTTCCATCGCCTTTTCTCAAACGAGCAATTATCAAGAAGGCCTTCACCTGTAATGCTGCTGTTTTCCCCCACTTTACTTGTGCCCAAAAAATAACTTAGATCCTCGACTTTGTGAAGATCCAAAAATTCTTCAAACGAATCAAATGAAGATGATGAACCTTGGCCATCCTTGTAAAACGCTCGATTAAATCTTTCCTTGCGGCCCTTTCGGTGTTCCTGCAATGCATACATCGCACTTGTCCAATATCAGTTACTGTGTTACGTGTGTGTCGACTACATTTTAAAAAATGAATACCATAATAAAAAACTATTTACGACACATAATGTACTGTATAATATAATTAAAAACTATAAAAAATGCAACAACACAATTAAATAAGTGATTATTACAAAAAATAAAAAAATAAAAAATTGTAAAAATTTGGAGAAGTTTCGTCAGGAGCTGGCGAAACAGGACCACAAGTTTCACCAACTGGTGGAAAAATTGGACAGTACAGTTGGCCAGAATTGTCCACAAATTTCGCCAATGTTGGGAGAAATTTGCGGACAATTTTCGCCACTTTGTGGCGCAACTTAAAAGTCGTTAAATTCTAATTAAATTGACATTTGCATCAAATTTTAAAAATTCTGGACAATTTTTGCCACTGAGTGGCACAACTACAGTGCAAGTTGCGCCACTCAGTGGCAAAAATTGTCCAGAATTTTTAAAATTTGATGCAAATGTCAATTTAATTAGAATTTAACGACTTTTACTTCAAATTTGAGAGAATCCTTCGTAGAATCTTTGCTCATTGCCTTGCTGCGACTAAATTCACCAATTTATTTTATGAAAAATGTATTTCTTTTATGTATAGGTTGAGAGAGTTCTAAGAGGAGAGAGAGTTTAGAAAAAATAAATATTTTTCGCACTACATATAGTCCAAAAAATGCATATAGAAATGGCGATTTTTAAAGAGAATTTACATTGAGTTTGTTTTTTAAATTTTTTAGACATTTTATAAGAGTGAATCTTTTATAAGGAAATGAGAGATTTAGTTTCATTAGATTTTGACCAAAACTACCTAAAGTGAATTTCATTCACAAATTCACTTGTTGACCGAATTAATCCTCAAAATAACAAGTGTTATTTTTAATTGGAAACCTGCTTCATTTTGCATACGGTGTTACACATCCCTTTACCTGAGGAGGACGTGCAGCACCGAATCACAACCATTGATTCAGATGGACTATCTGATCTAATGGCTGTCCCCCTAAAGATATTTTTTTAAAAAATTAAAAATTTGCACAATCATTGGATCAGATTACCCATCTAATCCAAAGATTGCGATTTCATCCTGCACGTCCTACGAAAATGGACATGGAGGACAATTACCGAAAATGTAAGAGAATGGGAGATTGAGGAGTGTGAGCATAATTTTAGAGAAATAACAGAGGAAGATGAAGAGAAGTGTGAAGAAAAATGGTAAAAAAGGAGTAACATACAAAAGTTTTTTATTAAAAAGTATAAGGAATAAAAAACTAAAAAATGAAACCTTGGAATTGCCAATTCTGGTTTCTTTACTTTGAATCCAGTTTCAGTACCAAAATGATCACTACTGGTTTTTGCCTAACATTTGCCAACCTCTATAAAAGATGACTAGCTTTTGAAACTCGTTTATTTTTAAATTTTTTGAAAAATATATTAGGAAAAAAGAGATTCATTACTCCAAATATGTAAAAACAACAAATTGACAAGAAGAGGGCACAACTTCAATCGAAATATAAGGAGAAGAAAGAGTAGCACCTAGCTTAGCCAATAGATGAGCTACTGCAGTGCTAGAACCACAAACATGACTTATAAACTCAAAGAATAGTTAATTTCTACTCTAACTAAAATAATCAAAATAATAAAGTGATGCGGAGCTAGTTGGACCCGTTTATTGGCGGGCTGACATATGGCTAGTCTCATATCTGTCTATAGGAGGCCTGCGAGTAATTTTTTTTTAAAAAATTATATATATACCTTCAAAATAAAATATAATTTTTTATTTTTATTTTTTTACATACTTAACATGAAATGACGTCATTTCATGTTCTAATTAAAAATATATATATTTGACTCTGGCCTATTGTAATCAACATGCCTAACAGAGCAAGCTCATTAGGCCCGCGTTTAAACCGGCATGGACCAACTAGGTCCAAACCTGCCTAATTCTTTGGAAAAACAAGCCAGCCCGCAGGCCGGTAGCCTTTTTAATGAATTAATCCTACCGTAAGACCTTTGCCATCTAAATATAGGTGCACTGCACCAATTTTTTGTCCCTTTCCTATTCCAACTTGGGCTTCAAAGTTCAAAACAATTCTTTCTTATTTTCTTCTTCAAATTGCAATTCTTCTCCAAGCCAAATTCTTCTTTGTGCCAGGCTTAGTAAATTCTTTCATTTCTCTCTATTTTTTCCTTCTCCTAAAATTACTATTTTACCCTTGCATCCATAATTAGTAAAATTAGCAAATAAAATTACACTTTCAAATAATGTCATCTCAATTAATCCATACTAAGTACATAAAATTTTAATTCATCAAAACTAGTCAAAGTCATAAAATTCTATTAATTAGTTTTAGATAATGATTAAATTATAATCTCATCAACGAACATTGATAAGGACTAAATATATACTTATTTTAAGTGTGGTAGAAGTTTTGGATTGGAAGCTTTAAGTACTTCAAACTAGATTTATTTTGAACAAAGGCATGTTTTAGATTGAAGAACTACTCATGAGAATGCCCTATGATTAGATTGGGCCTAGGTATATTTTAAGGACAGCCCTTGACCGGTCCAAACCTTGCAGAAAGTTTTGTGTGCTAAAAAAAAGTATTTAATTTCAAGAACTTTATGGAATATGATTCCTATTGAGAAATTATCAATATCATGATGGTTGGGCTAGTGTAAATATTTCCCTTTGTTTTGATTGTTGATTTTTTGTCTTTCCCTTAAACTTATTCTGACTTAAACATCAGAGAGTTTTTGGGGATTAGCTCTCCCCTCTATGTTGACCCTTTGTTGCTCACATAGTTGAGTTTTGTGAGATTTAAGGCATTCTATCAATTGGCGCTCACCATGGATGTAAAAGAACGTTATTACACCAAGACAATTGTTTATAGCTAATGAACTTCTCTCACATAATTTGCCTCAATTTTCAAGGGAGGGAAGTAGAGAAGTCGTGATTATTTATCAATGCAAAAAGAACATGGATAAAGGAGTAGAAGATGTTCCTTTTTAGAAGAAAGACAATTATATGGCAAGGATGCTTCATAATCCATATAGTGCCTCTAGGTATTTTCCTAATGGCAGTAATCTTGAAGTAATTGATTACTTTGCAAGAGTGGTTGCAGACCTTTAATTTTATGTACCCATAGTGGAATAAGACTCAAGTAGAAGGGAAGCACCTAGTTGATCCTTCTCCATTAGGATCATCCTCATCTACAATCCTTCCTTCACATTTTAATTAGAAGGCTAATAACCATCCTTGGGTAGGTCAGAGCAAGAGAGCAATCGACATGCTACGAGAATTTCAAAGAATGATACTCTTGCAGGAACTATTGGTAGAGAACAAGATATTTGGGTTGCCATGCAGGAAGTCATAAAAAAAGCGAGGCAGAATAATTTTGGTAATTAGAATTTCTTGGCGTATAATCCACTAGGTAAAGAGTACTATAAAGCAATGTTAGATATAAGGTTCTTTAATGTCAAAGTTTGCCAAGTATGATGGAACTAGAGATCCGACAGAGCATATTGAAAAATTTATACCTTTGATGTTGCAGCAAAACCTTGAACGTAGCCTTGTGTAAGATATTCCTTGCTCTTTGAAAGGACACTACAAGAAAATATGGTGTTAGCGACGGACAAATCCATTGCTAATTTGAATTTGCGACGGAAATTTCCCTTGCTAAAAACGTCGTCTCAAATTACGACCGAAACGTATATTCCTCGAAATTAGCGACCGATTTGCGAGGGAAAAAATTATTGGTCAACGCCCGCGGCTAAAGTATTAGCGAAGGACTTAGCGACGGATTTTGTGATGGAATATTAATTTAAAATTAAAAAATTTAATTGTCCGCGTAAATTAGCGACGGATTAGCCACGAAAAATCAAATTTTTAATTTTAAATTAATTTATCCGTCACAAATCCGTCGCTAATTAGCGACGGAAACTAAAAATTTTTATTTAAATTAATATTCCGTCGCAAACTCCGTCGCTAATTTGCGAGGGATTAGCGACTAAATTTCATTATTTTTTATTTAAAATTATTTTTTCCGTCGCAGAATCCGTTGTTAATTTACGAGGGATTAGCGAGAGACATGAAGAATTTTTAATTTAATTTAAATATTTCGTCGCAAAATTCGTCGCTAATTAGTTACGGATTAGTGACATATTTTTATTTCTGAATTATTTTAAATTTTAATATTCCGTCACTAGTTTTTAATTAAAAAATCAATATACCGTCGCTAATTCGTTGCTTTTTAATTAAAAAATTAATTATCCGTCGCTAATCTGTCGCAAATCCTCAGCTAATTTATTAAATTTTTTAAAAAATTAAATAATTATATTAAAATTTTCTGTAAAAATTCAAAATTAAAACTTTATAACCTGTTGTACGTGAATAAATATAAAGCAAATACTCATACAAATACAAATCGATAAATAAAATATCTGTAAAATATGAAATATGAAATAAAGTTATACATATCAAATAAAATATCTGTAATATATTAATTTGCCATCACGGAAGATGCCGGAGCCGGAGCCGGAGCTGAGGGCGGAGGCGGAGGCGGTGACGAATCTGTTGGGCCTTGGGGAGGGGGATGGTCATCCGGTGGGTCAACTGTGTATTCGTTGTCATCCTCATCATCCGTATCATCATTGTCACTAAGCAACGGAGGCGGAGACAGATTCAGAGTTTGTGACAAAAACGATAAGTAATCTGTCATACTCTGTTGCATGTGATGCAACTTCTTCTCAACTTTTCGCCGCATCCTTGTCTCATCATCCAACTTTTTCTGTAGCTGGATAACAACGTGGGACGAGAAAATAGGCGCTCCCTCAGAAGAAGAAGAATGATTCAACCTCTGTCTTACCTTCGATCCCTCAGAGCCTAGTCCGAAGACGCGATTCTTCTTGAATCCTTCCCCAACCTTAAGGAATAGTGACTTCTCGTCAGACGGTTGTCGAGAAGTCACAGAACATTCAGACTCTGGCTGAGAAGAACGCTCCTTAATTGCGATAACATTATCCTGTATAAATAGAAAATAAAAAACGGTGTATAAATATCAACAACTATAATTGCTATTTTATAAGCGTAACAGAATGTTAATTCATACCAAAGTTTGTCGTGACTTATCACTGACAAACTCGCCATTTTTTGGCCTTTTTTGAAAAGTATGAAGTTTCTTAAATAACTCCACATAACGAAAGTTATCACCTTTTTCTTTCCACTATAATTACAACATAAAAAATACAAAATATTATTTTTTGTAAAAAATATGTAAGAACAAGTTTAAAAAATGTGAACTAACGACACGTACCATCTGATTCTCATGCTCTGTAGACCCTCCCGTGTGAGATGGGCCACTGGCAACAGCTCTATTCCGTTTAGCTGCAGAAGATACGCATTGAAACCTCTTAGTTGTCCACTCATGTAGCATCTGCTCCCAAAATTCAGGTGAAATCTAATTTGGACGTTTTTTTACCACGTGTCTTGCTTAACTGATCAGAAAGTCGCTCGCGACATTTCTTGTTCCAAATCTCCTATATCTGAGCGCTATGCTCTGGGAACCACCTAAAGCGACTCTGCAAAAGCATTAGATAAAAAAACATCTTCAGATTAGGGTATTATGATCATTATATTATACATACCTCTAGAATATAAAAAGAATAAAATTTATTTATTTTTACACTTACAGTCCGTAAATCGAACCACATGTTCCTAACATCTACAGGAATATCAGCAAATCTGGCGTAGGGCGCAGTGTAATGTCATTGAAATATCAGTGCTATATCTCTAATAGCATCCATCGATGGTGAGAAACTATTTCATAAAGACGAATGTCAATAAAAATTGTTTCATAGATTATTTAACAGGTTGACAATCTGATATCTTTTACATGTTTCGAGAAAGAGACTTCTTAAACAAAATTTCAAAGATGATAAAAAGCTTTAGCGGTGAAAAAAATACACTTCTCAAAGATAGCTTTGATGTGTACCAAGTCAAAAAAAATTTATAAATAGTTAGTACTTACCTGTCACCATCAGGTGAAATCAAAATGCGTGTATATGAGATATCGGCTCCCGGCGCAAATGTAACTGTGGAAGGTATCGATGTAGGCGTTCGTTCCGGTATGGGTGAGTCTGGAGAGTGTAAAGGTAGCAACCTACAGACCTGTGAACCCAGAATTGGAGACGAAGTCCGATCATCCCTAGACTACGACTGCTAGGAGAATTTCAAAGAATGATACTCTTGCAAGAACTACTAGTAAAGAACAAGATATTTGGGTTGCCATGCAGGAAGTCATAAAAAAAGCGAGGCAGAACAATTTTGGTAATTAGAATTTCTTGGCGTATAATCCACTAGGTAAAGAGTACTATAAAGCAATGTTAGATATAAGGTTCTTTAATATCAAATTTTGCCAAGTATGATGGAACTAGAGATCCGACAGAGCATATTGAAAAATTTATACCTTTGATGTTGCAGCAAAACCTTGAACGTAGCCTTGTGTAAGATATTCCTTGCTCTTTGAGACAACCGTTGCAATGGTTTTCTTTGGTCAAGTTGTTAAGTATTTATTCCATGGTTTAGGGGAAGCAATTTTTTATACATGTTGCTATGGAGATTGTGTGATATACGATTGTGGATGACGTGTTGAATATGAAGCAAAAGAATAGTGATAGTGAAAGAGGATAGTAATAGGTTTAGCAAGGAAGCAATAGAAGTGCGGGATCTTCCTGATGAGATTTATATTAAGGATTACTGTCATTGGTTTGGACCTCGCCGCCTTTGGTGTAGAAGTTAATATTAATAGTCATGAAATAAAAATAGAATTACATGATTGGTTGTGGTGACACTTTCGGAGTGACGAAATTGTAAAAAAGAAAAAATAGCTCGACAAAGAAGTAGAAGAGAATTATCGAGATTGAAAGGAGAAGCGCGAAGGTAAAAGGGCAAAGAATGAGGAATAACGTGCTCGATCTTCGGAAGTTTATAGAGGCACTTAGTGGGAGGTAAATTCATAGATTTAGGACCATATTTCGTTGAAGTTGTCTAGGACAGAGTTGCTACAACAAGTGAAGTCATTAGCTATCTTATGACCCATCCCGTAGATTGTCATCCCACTAGAAAAAGGTAATAAAAAAAGATATTGTTCGTTTCATTAAGATCATGGTAATGGCACAAAGTATTGTGTAGATCTTAAAAAGGAAATAAAGGAGGCCATAAAATGAGGATAATTGAAGGATTTTATTGCAGACTATGCTAATCGTCGAGATAATGCATAGAGAGAGGGAGGCTCTTGACTAGGAAATGCTTAGAAGAATTCCTAGCCTAGGGTTATTAAAATGGTCGTTGGTGGCGTGTCTTTGAAAAAAGGCAAACTATATATGACAGGCCTTTGGTGATTTCGCTTATAATAGAAGGATGGATGGTAAAAAGGATTTTATTTGATATAGGAAGTTCAACAAACAACAAAGGATTTGCTTATGAACTAAAGTATAATTTTGAATTGAGTAACAATGAGGCCGAGTATGAAGTGATAATTGCCGAGATAATCATAAGAATCAAGCCAAAGAAGGGGGAACAAAATCAACTCCAATCATTAGTCCAATTGCAAGTAGTAAAGCAAAGCAATTACAAGATGATTTGCAAGGTAGCTTACTTCAACTGGGTCCTATGAAGAACTATGGAGGTTTTGAAGGCTTTGTTGATGAAAAAAACGAGTTTAATGTATTTCTTGTGCAAGAGGAATGAAGAAAGGATGCAAGAATGGAGCTTCAAAGAGGTGGGAAGGCTTTAGAACTTTAATTGGAAGCTTATGTAAATTTTCAAAAGATCAAAAGTCAAGAACCAAACCTTAAGTGGAACAAAATAGGAAGCGGATGCAATTGGGATGCAAAGTAGATGCATAGTGCTTCCGAATCTCAATTTTATAACTTCTTCTGACAGGACATAGATGTAGTCATGGATGCAAAATCCCTGTATTATAGCTTCCTCTGCTTCACGGCCAACTCTCTGCATTTTCTTAAGTCGTATCTTAAATTAATATATGTTTGTAACCTTTTAAGTTGTATTTATGTAGGAGGGTTAGTTCTCTTAACATATAAATTAGCCATTCTTTATCTCTAGGGTTCTAAGACTATAAATACTCCTTTTCTCTTCATTTAGGTAGATTTGGGCGTATGAAAATTTTCTACTATGGCAGATAAACTTGGAGAGTTGAGAGAACTCCCTTGTTTTCTTCCATAGGCAATTTAATGAACATAGTCCATCCTTGAATCTTGTCCTTAAATCCTTGGATAATCCACTCTAATTTTTCAAGTAGGGTTTCTATTTTCTTTGTTGTTGTAGGATTCTTGCTTGGATTATAGTTTGGTGCCTTCACTTACTATTCTAGTGGTTCAAGTTTCCCTGTTGTTCTTGGGTTCTTCGGATGTGTATTGGGGAAGAAAAAACTTCTATTCAAGGAGTTTTAGTAGCTTGTTCTACTTAGGTTTTTTGAGCGAATGTTCTACTTAGGTTTATTGTAAATTTAAATGCAATAACACATGACACAAAAGTTCATATGATGGAGCTTGGAACGAGTTCAAGTGAGAAAGGCCAAATGGGAGGAACTTCCAAAGAACGATAGAAATTCATCATTGTTACACATTCACCGCAAGAGAAGAAGAGGAGGAGGATAAATGGTCAAATAAATAATGGTACGAAAGAAAGCAACAGCAAAAGGAAGAAGCTAATTTCAGGCCATATTGAGTGACAACAGATATTATGATCTCACTGAAATCCAAATTCTCCTTTATCTACACATTTCAATATACTGCATTTGTACAATATACAATGAATCTAGTCTAAGTCAAAACTTTTATCAATGTTACTAGAGAAAATAAAAAAATAAAGTAAATAGATCATCAACATTAAACAACCAAATGATATATTAATCTTCTAATCACCCTGACAATTAAAATTTTCGTTTGCAATGGATCATTGTAAACCATAGAGCAAGTTAAAGTTATTCACCTTTGTTGTTGAAGTCTCAACATAATCGAAGATAATGTAATAATCCAAGAAGCAGATACTGTTGTAATTAAATTATGGAAAGAGTTTAGTTTTCTGACTTTATGATTTTGTTCGTGTACTCCTCCATAAATAATCAGTTAATTACTAATTAATTTGATTAAGGAATTGGGCTATAAAACAAGGAAAGCGAAAGAGAGAAGATAAGGAATTGGGCTATAAAACAAGCAAAGCGAAAGAGAGAAGAGCGTAAGGATATTATAGATACAAAGAAGAAGAGAAGACTTACCCCACTCCAAAGTTTAAAAAAAATGAAAAGAAAAAAAAGGTTTGCAAGTCATATTTATTTCAACAACTATTCTAAACAGAAACTATTCCTAATTTCATAGATAGAAAGCATTAGAACTAGGCAAGTTAATAAGAACAGAAATAGAAGCAAAGTCCTAGCTAAAAGTAATAAAAATGAAAAACTTTTGTCTACATATACCTTCATTTCGAACCTTACTTTTCTCTCCTTTCTTCCAAAAGTCTCTTTACACTTACAATTTGATTTCTTTAATCTTGATATTTAGTACTAGATTTGAGTGAAACAAAATTAGTATCTTAATTCTTCTTGTCTATTTCATCCATTTTCAGCAAAAGAATTTGAAGAACCGACCTTTTATGAAAAAAGCTTATCCACTTAGCACTTATAATTTTAATTATAAATAAATATTACAAACTTATTTTTAAAATATTACTAACTTAATTATAAACAAGTAGTACTAATTTAATTATTAATAACGTACTTATAAGTAGCTTAACTATAAACTAGCCAAAAAACCCGTGCTATGTACAGTAATATTATTTTTTAAAATACAACTATTGTAGTAATGTGTTTAGCAAAGTTAAAAATCAATTCTAAGGAAGACTTCAAACTTCTTTTTAATTAATAAATTAAATATCAAATTGTTAAAACATTAAAAACTAATCTAATATTAAATTAATTAATTAAATTTTAATATCTATATGAAAGTTTTAATAAATTCTATTGGCAATTTTTTAAATAGAGATAAAATAAAAAAATAAAAACCATGATAAGTAATACATATAGAGAGGTATAAAACTATTATTCAAATATAATTTCACAAATGAATATGTTATATTGTGATTCTCTTTTACAGATGAGAATATCCTTCACACCAATCGACTTGTAAAATAAATGTTATTTGTGATGAATCTTTAGCAATTTTAACATCACGTGGTGCTCGAATCATGAATGTAAACGCACAAACTTTGCATGAATTGATATACTTGTACAATTTTTCTAATACATTCTCGTGATACACAATATATTATAGTTTAAAGTTAAATTTATAAAATTAAAAATATTTAAGCAATCACATAACTTTTTGATGTACTAAAAAAAACTTTTTGTTAGAAGTATGAATATACCAATACCTGTCTTTATATTTCCTTTAGGTGATCAGATGAACACCTTAGTACAAATTTTGCATGCCTACCTTTGAGAGTAATATTCATTTCTACATTATAATCTTTTATGATCATAGTGACAGTCTAAATATTGTTTAATCTCGTGAACAATTCGATACCGTTGTTGACCATTTTTTGATGTATTAACATTTACTTGAATGAGAACATGTGCTCTATCAACTCCTTTGGTCATGTACTTGTACAAATATTTGACTATACTCTTAAACTTTACCTTCTCAACATTTATTTCAGCATCCATCAATACCAACAAATCTCTCGCATAAGGAGCAACCCGCCTATTATCGAAAGCAAAATTATTTAGTATAACTCTTTTACTTGAATCATTTTGACATCTGTATTCTACATAGCGATCATTTTCTATTGTTGTAGCATCACGGATTTTTTTTTTTTGTTAGTGCTTTGAACATTTACCATTTATAATACATGGAGCATTTGAAAAAGCATCACCACAGGGTCCATGTAATATGCATCTTATGACGATCTAGTAAGCAATTGGATCAGTTTTCCTGTCTAGTATTTTAACCGATGTAATTTCATATATTTGATTCGGTGTATTTAGCTTATCTCCTGGTGCCAAATTTAAAGTTATATGTGTATGTAAAAGGTCTCATTTTTTAAATTATATTACTGAGATATCTGTATAAATAAAAAATAAATTTGAGACATAAAGAAAATTTAAGGATATAGAGTTATTATTTATAGATGTAGAAAAGTAATACATTCAAGTACTCTACCGAAGAAATTTATTCTTCTTAAGATAATCCATCAGTTTTTTTTTGCTTTATGCGAAAGACCTGTGCAATAATATCTAGTCTGTCTTCAATATGTGGACGTGGTATTCTCATTAACTTCTCTTCTATTTCTGGCCATTTGGGATTACAGGTAAACATTGTTAGCCCTAAAGGGAAAATCATGTAGTTTTGATTATTGAAAAATATTGATGAGGACTAATATGTTTGTATATTGTGTGATAGGTTTTGTGAACTAAGAAGTATGAAGTCTCACTGTTTTGAAGCTAAAGTGCAAGAACAACTTCAGTAAAGCAAAGCGATTGAAGTTTGAAGAAGGTTGTTCTTAGATGATCTAAAGGCATTGAAGAGTTGAAGTGTACAGTGTATATACTTAGTAGGTAAATCTCTATGTAAACTCTACACTTGTATCTCTTGGTTATCATTGAATGCATAAGAGAGTATAAAATGAGTCTTATGATCTTAAAAGGCTTTGAATGAACTTTTTGATGAATGTGGTGTTGTGTCCTAAAAATTTTTAAGTAAACTTTATATGATCAAAGGAATTTGATTTTTAATTTTCAAACTTATATATGTCTAAATAAGTTTTCTATACATATCAAATGTTTTTCAAACTTATTGAAGTTAAATCTCAAATGATTTTACAAAGTTTGAATATTCTTCCAAAAAAATTGGTCGTCCGAATTTTGTAGCAAAAGTTTGCTACTGTTCTTCCAGAGAAAGTCGGAAGAAGATTCGGACGCATGAAGAAAAATTCAGTCGTCCGAATTTTGGCCTTCATCATGGTCATTGTTTTTTCCAGAGAAATTCAGACGCAGTAGGCAGAAATCGGTCGTCCGAATTTCCTGAAAATAGCCTTTAACAAACCGTTTTATAGCCGGTAAAACTGATTTTCAAATTCTATAAAAGCTATAAACGTGTAATCTTTTGTAAGTTTTGAACTCTTGAAAACTCTAAGCATTCAAAAGCCTTTAGCAAACATTTTTTAAGCTCTCTTATGTCTTGTGCATTCAATTGATCAATCCAAAGACATCAAAGTGTGAAGGTGAAACATTGTGTAATCATCTACCAACAAAGTAGTAACATCTTACACACTCTCTTTTCTTCTCTCAATTGTATTTTCTACTAGTTTATTGCAAGGTTATCTTGTGACATAAAACCCTTTTGGTAAGGGTGAGGCATAGACTAGATTAATCAAGGTTGTGGTGTAAAACCCATGTGTGGTGAGCCTTGGATTAGATTGGTCTTTAGGTTGTCTTTAGATATAAAACCCTTGTGGAAGGGTGAGCCTTATTTGTATAATTACTAAAAGAGGTTGTGAGTGTAAAACCCTTGTGGGGTGAGCCTCTTGTGTAATTGCCTAAATTGAGCATATAGTGGATTGGTTGAAATCCTTGAGTGTGGACTCAAGGTAGTGGATGTAGATCTTGGAGAGATCGAACCACTATAAATCGTGTGTTCATTTTCATATTGTTTTACTTGTTTACATACTTGTGTTATTATTATTTGTGTTTAGTTGTTGATTGATTGATTATGATCTTATAGTTTGATAATCTTGTGTTAACCATCAAATCATATATAACTTGAAGTTTGTGTATTTAAAGAAGAGTTTTTATTAAGATAAAGGATTTGTAAAAAGGGAAAAAGATTTTGATAATTAGCCAAAGACCTAATTCACCCCCCCCCCCCTCTTAGGTATTTCAAACATAATGAAAATGTATGGAGGACCAAAATACCTATATATTGACATCGCATCTTGATAGTGTTGAATCATATTTTGTGGTTCTTTTGTAAATGATAAAGGTAACACAAATCTTCTACGTACAATCGAAGCATCAACATCTCCAATAGCTATTGCATCTTCTAAACCCTAGTATAGATCTGCACGTAAATCTAATTGGTGGGTCATTATATAATTCAATCTATTATGCTCAATTGAAGCATAACAATCTACAAAAAATTATTGAAATAGTCGACTCCCTTACAAAAGTATATTTCCTTCAGATTCACAACTTTACATTCTAAATGCATAGAATTTTCTCATGGATATAAATCCTCGACGTTTAATTTTAGTAGCTGGAAAACAATTTATTCCAATACGTCATCCATTTATACCGTACAAAAAAAGCAATGGATATTGAAGTGGCATATAAGACGGATATATTTCATTGATACGTTTCAAGTTTCCATCTCTCGCAAATACCACTATATCTCATTGATGGCTCTTAAATCTTTTGATGTCAATTCAATGTTAATGTTGATATGTTAAAGTTTTTGAATATCAGTAGCATAGTCACTTTTTTTTTTTTTTTGAAGGAGTATGTGCTTCTTTCTCTATAGTCTTGCTAGTTTAGAATCAAGTTTTTCTTAGTATGATCCAACATATTCAAATTCATACTGCAAAGAAAATTTTTTTAAAAAATGAATCTTGTCCAAATAGTAAATAATGACTAATAATTGAAGGAATTATTACTTTTTACCAGAATTGCTACAATTACAAGTGGTATTAGAGGACAAAAAATTATAGAAAAACAATTAAAGAACAAAAAAATAAAACAATTATAGAAAATAATCGAAGGATTTATTACCTTTTACCAGAATTGTAACAATTGCTAGTAGTAGCAATTAAGGAAAAAAAATTGAAAACATTATAGAATAAAAAAATATTACAGAAAAATAATTAAAGAACAAAAAATAAAAATAATTATAGAAAAGAATTTTATCTTCTTTCATCCTTTTTTGTGAGCAGGTGATGGAAATATCCCACTTATGATATCTCTTGGGCTATTAACAATAAGCCTTTTTTGTTTTTGGAACATTACAAAAAAATAATTAAAGAATAAAAATAAAAAATTTACAAAAAAATTGAATTATTATTATTTTCTACCAGAATTGCAACAATTGCAAGTGGTTGCAATTAAAGAACAAAAAATTATAGAAAATTAATTAAAGAACAAAAAAGTAAAAAAATTATAGAAAAGAATTTTATATTCTTTCCTCCCTTTTTTGTGAGTAGGTGATAGAAATATCTCACTTATGATGTCTCTTGGGCTATTAACAATAAGCTTTTTTTTTAAAGCTTTTGGTTCCAACCCAATTAAAATGTTGAACAGTGAAATTTTTGTTTATTACTAATTGTTTCTCTTTTAGACACTAAAAAAAGAGTTTATAATAATTGATCGCATGGGAAAGGTATGACATGTTATTGTGTCTTTTTTCATTAGAGTACATGTGTCTATATGTCATAGCTAGTGGTACATAAATAGAAATATTACAGAAAAATAAAAAATATATTACAAAAATAATAAAAGAACAAAAAATATAAAAAATAATTGACGGAATTATTACCTTTTACTAAAATTGTAACAATTACAAGTGGTGGCAATTAAAGAATAAAAAATTAAAAACATTACAAAAAAAATCAAAGAACAAAAAAATTACATAAAACAATTGAAAAAATTATTACCTTTTACCGAAATTGCTACAATTGCAAATGGTGGCAATTAAAGAACAAAAATTAAAAATATTACAAAAATTATAAAAAATAATTAAGGGCAAAAAATAAAAAAATTATAGGAAATAGTTGAAGGAATTATTAGCTTTTACCAGAATTGCAACAATTGCAAATGATGGTAATTAAAAAATAAAAATTACAGAAAAGAATCGAATAATAAGTAGGATTTATGATGGTTTCAGTGTTTGTGTGTCATATCCAGTGATACACAAACAAAAACATTACAGAAAAATAAAAAAAAATATATTACAAAAAATAAGTAAAGAACAAAAATAAAAAAAATTACAAAAATAATTAAAGAAATTATTACCTTTTACCAAAATTGCAACAACGGTAAGTGGTGGCAATTAAAATATAAAAAATTAAAAATTAAAAACATTACAAAAAATAATCAAAGAACAAAAAAATTACAGAATACAATTGAAGGAATTATTACCTTTTACCGAAATTGCTACAATTGCAAGTGGCGGCAATTAAAGAATAAAAAATTAAAAATATTACAGAACAAAAAAAATTACAAAAAAATAATTAAGAACAAAAAATAAAAAAATTATAGAAAATAGTTGAAGGAATTATTACCTTTTACCAGAATTGCAACAATTGCAAATAGCATCAGTTAAAGAACAAAAGATTAAAACATTACATAAATATAATAAAAATAAAAAAATTACAGAAAATAATTGAATAATGAATAGGGTTTATTATGGTTTCATTGTTCAATAATGAATATGATTTATGAAGATAATTAAGAAGGATTTGTATTGAATTAAGAGATTTATTAGATAGTAATAACTCATCGAGTTTTATTAATCATGAACTTCTACTCTATAATAAATAAGATTTATGAAGATAACTAACTTATTTTTAAGTAGTACTAACTTAATTATTATTAATTTAATTATAAATAACTATTTTTCCTGCCAAAAATAAAAAAAGAAAAAATAATCTTTTTTTAAAGGTCTTATAATGTCAAAGAGTCCAACTATAATGGTAGGATTCTTTCCTCTGTTATGGAGGAATTTATCAACTCGAAATTTATTCGGATCCTCTTTCAACACTCTGACTTTTTTAGACAATTTTTAAAACTGTTGATACGCCTATGGTTTTTTAAATTGATGCTATTTAAGGGAGAGGTAGAGACTGAATGTTACATGTCTCTGTGTTTTGAAGATGGGGATGCAGTTGAAGTGAAGAAGATCAAAGTATATTTGCTTTTGTTTTTACTTGTATTAGTAATATTTTACTATACCCACCTTGAGTTGTTAGGGTATGGGATCTTCTCCATTACCAAGGTCTTTGGACCATTGTTTAATTTTATTTGGTTGTTGTATTGGGTTATCGCAGTCTTACAATTTCTTTCTTTTGTTGTATTGAAGTAGGAATTGAAGATTATATTTAGTTGTAATGGTTGATCATTTCATTATTAATGGATAATTTTTATTTAGCAAAAACAAAAAACAAAAAAAAACAAGATTCTTTGAAATAAATCTCCAACCCGAGGCTCAAGGTAATACATTTGATTCTTGTGAAATTATTCGGGAATGACTATATCATGAAAAAAAAATCAATTTAATAGGTTTTGTGAAGTTTTATTTGTGAATTATCAAGATTTGACTTCAAATTATTGCTCCGTGTGTTGATTTGCTTGTACAAGAGCCAAATCTTCAAAATCGACTTAAATTTTAAAGAGGGAATCCCTAATGTAAAAAGAGAAAGTGATTTATGAAAAATAATATAATCTTATATTACAATTAACAACTCTTTTATTTTTTTATCTTTTTTACTTATACACAAACTATTTTCATGCTTAGATCCAACATTATTGAAATATACAACAGATTCCGGTGGATTGCAGAGATATTTTTGTCTATCTAAAAGAATAATTTATGAACAAAAATAAACAAATTCCCTAAGAATGAACTGAATTGACAAATAACTCTCGTCGGAATCCATCGCACATTCCACTGCCTGTTTAATCGGCAAGTGCAAGAATAGTCTTTATAAATAAAAAGATAAAATGAAACTTTGTGGGTAAACAGAAAAAAGCGGCAACAGTTTATCAACACGTAACTAATTTCTCGATAAAGAAATTAAAAGAATAAAAATAGATGAGAGTGAAGCAAATATCATGAATGATGTTGATCTCGCAATAGCAAGGATATACTAAAATGATAATTGGAGAGCTTCATGATCCACTCTTATGGAAGGATAGCAGAACTACCTCCATGTGGAAGAGAAATGAGCCTTTTCTTGAAAAATACAACTATTAGAAATAACGCGACCTAGAAATATCAGTGTAACACTACACATACAAACTTAGTTTGAAGTTACCTTTCTATTTCTAGAACTTGAGCCATCTTTTCTCTTTCTCTTTGCTGACGACTGCATTAGAAGCAGCTGCATGAGCTGCCTCCGCATCCGCTAGAGCTTTGCGAGTTTCATTTAGCTTCCTCAGAGCAGCATCATAAATTGCCTTTTCTCTCTTGTTTCGGTTCACCATTTCCACTAGTTTCTCAACTTGAACCCTTAAGTCCTTTATTTCGTCATCATAGGCAACCAGAGCCCGCCTGTCTTCTTCCTTCTTCCCATTAGCCTTATTCTGCTTCTTTGTTGAACCACCATTCACAGTCTCAGCATGAATCGCTAACTGGTTATTGATAAGTGAAAAGACATCCGGTCTCAATTCCTCTTCTTCTTTAGCAGCTCTAGCTGCAGCTGCGAATTTTTTTTCTCTCTTCCTCTTTCCACCTCTACTTCGTTTCTTTCCCCGAAAATCTTTGTCCTCTTTATTGTCCTGAGCTTCAACAGCATGATCAAGAGATTGTTTTGCTGGAAGAACTTTAACTGATATGGGGTCTACCATTCCCTGCCCAGATGCTCCCAAGCCCATTCCCTCACGGTAGCCCATATTTGCCATCATCTTTGAAGCTATGCCCCGTGTATGATTCTCCCACTTGGCAAAAATGGTAGTTTCAGTCTGAATGCCACTCCGTAGGGTTGTGCTTTCTAGAAATCCTAAGCCTTGAGAATTATCTTCTTCATCAGAACTAGAGTCATATTCCTCAGAACTTGTATCAGTCTCCTCCTCATTACTCATGTTTGCGAATACTGATAATGAAATAGAGTCTGCCCCAAGTTCTGCAGAGCTTCCATCATCTTGAAAAACAACATGCCCCAGTTGGAGTGTCTCATCCCATGACTCCAGCTCAGCTTTCCTCCAAATGCCAACTTTTGACTCAGGGACTGCCCAGATACTGGAACCAACTAGTGAGTGCCCCCAGATAGTAGGAACATATTGCTTTAAGGAAGACAGTGGGACATCAATACCTAACATAGAGAAAGATCAAATCAGCTCGCCTCAATATGTTTGACAAACCAAAAAAAATTAAGCAAGCCATCACTCATGAATAAAACTGTTCAGAGATTCAGCATTTAGCAGGAGATTTTAATGTCAGGGATATACCATATGATCATTACTTTTGCCATGACTTTCTGATAGCCCACAGAAGAAACACAGAAAAGAAAAAAAAAAAAAAAAAACAAAACATAAGGATGCGCAACCAAACCAAACAGAGATAACAACGCAGAAGGCAATGGGCAGAAACAGAGATGGTTTGAAAGCTCAAAGCATGCGCCAATATTTCCCATACAAAAAGTATAGAGTTGAACCCACTAACGTATTCTGGAACTGGGCCAGAAATATTTTAAAGAACTAATCCTTTCCATTCTGAAATGTACTGAAACAATTCCTTTACTTTGAGGAAACAACTTTTCATGTTTTCCATGCATTTCAACTCATCCTAAGGATAGATTTATTTAATACTGGCACAGACTAATGTACTTACTGAAGGCCATTCCCAAAGCCTATATGCTAAGATTGATTCTTGTTGTAACATACCATGTGATAAGCGGCAATTACTACCAAATCGACATCGTTTCTGTTGGAAGAACTTGCACATCTGCACTTCAGTGGTCTAGCATTAGTATGATCATGAGATGGAAAACCGTTTTTGGTACGAAAACTAGTAAAAAGTAAGTGAAATAGTGCAAAGAGACACAAAACCGAGCAATAGAACTAATAAAAAGGTTCTCCACGTTCATTAGTCGAACAAAGAACAAAAATCCAGCCAATGGAAAGCAAAGTATAGAATATGTAGAAGAATAAAAAATTAAAATAGAAATAATTCAATGGAAATGAGAATATGATTACATATCAGCAAAGAATTCTCAAACTCTGTAAAAAACCTACTACGTGTCACAATGGCCAACAAGTGTATTTCAGCCATAAATTGACATACATCCATTCCAGGGACAACAGAAAAGGCTCACCTCTTGCGCACAGTCAGATATGACATTATCACTGATCTTGAATGAAGGTGAAGAAATATAGAATTAAACTCTGGTTATGCCTAAGTCCAGGGAAGGAATTATCACAATTATATAAAATGCTTCAGTAGCATAAAATGAAATGTGGGGGAACATTTCATTTGAGCAACATGTCTTTGAAAAAGGTTCTGCATGTAAACATCTTTGTTGCTGGACTTTTATTTGAGAATTTGATCATTCATTTGTAGACATTTTTCCTCACAGAAACAGAGAATATACAAAGCAAGAACACTGTAACACATAGATGATGAAGGCAATCTAGTGTTTATTTAGGTATTTATTAGGGCAGACTTATTTGGAATCTTCATTGTTTTGGAATAATCTAGAGTAATGGTAAATAACGATTTGAGTATTGGGTTTCACGTATCCTTTTCCATGTGCTATAAATTTGATTGTGACCTAACTTCAGGTGGTGAATCCTAAGGAATGCTAGGTGGAACTCCTAGTTTTCCTCTTCTTCTTGTACTCTGGGATTTATTGTTCATGGGCTACCCTTCAGAGCTATAGAACAGTCATTTTTACCTCTTTTAAATCTCACTGTTCTTTCTCTTGGACAATCTCCTATACCTTCATCTGTATAGCAACTTTGTTTCCCACTGTTTTCCCCTAAAACAGTTAGCCCCTACATTCCTGTGGTACTTCACTGCATATTGCAAGGCAAGGATACTCAGAGTCCATCCTCCATCATGCAATCTTCCATAGAGCCACAGTTATGTGTTTTGCAGTCTCATTCATTTAAAACTTTAAATGAGTGTTTCTATTATTCCTTTTTCTAGTCCACCAATAGCACAACTCATTCTGTTGGACCCAACTTGTATCAAAATATTTAGAGGGAAAAAAAATCTTAATTTGCATATCCAATTTGAACTTAGAAAGCATGGTTCAGTTGCTGAGGGCAAGGATATGCTTTTCAAGAGTTTTATTAGATGAAAACTCATAAAAGTTATTAATTCCTAACATCAAGTTAATTTCAACATCGTGTCATCAATGCTATTGCATATATAAGGAGTTACTGTAAATTTCTTTCCTCGTAAGAAGTTTCATTATCAAGAGTTACTGGCTTACGCACACAAACGGTCTAAAACTTTGGAAATGGAAAAATAAGAGAAACTTGATGAGTGAAATTCAATCATGACTGGATCATCAAAAGAAAAATAGAGTATACTAACAAGCATGCTTTCAGTTGTTGGGGTGAGGAAAGAAAGTTTTGCAGAATGGGAATCTTCCAAGCCAACAACTAGACCATTATACCACCTCCCATCAGTATGGCGGAATCTGCATTTTGATCCAACAGAATAACTTAGATCTGCAAGTGGTTCTGGTTGAACACCTGTCGTATTGAGAGATTCAACTTTATCATCCTCCACAAGAGCCTTGGATCCTTGTAGAACAATGTCAGCTTCTTGCAACAGCCTTGCTCGTTTCAGGTGAAGAAGTCCTTCCTCAGCATCTCTTATAGCTTGAACAATCTCTGCATGGACCTAATGCATGGTTCAATAGAAAGCAAATCAGGAATCAACCACACAAATTGAAGAGAAGTGCATTGTTTCTGGTTCAGATTCTGCAGCATATTTCCGTCAAAAATGTACCAATCAAGGTTTTACATCAGGCAACATATTCAGCTGCATGAAGAAAGATCCAGCATTAAGGCAATCAACGTAGCTAAACTATAGATATTAACAAAATATTATCCATTGCCCATAGGCTACATCAATTGAGATTAAGAGGGATATTAACTTTTAGATAGCAAATCCAAATTGTTTTAAGAAAGGTTATCATTGTCAAAAAGTGAGGATTAAGCATGAGCTAAGATGCACAGGCTGCCTACAAGAATTAACCACGAAAAACCATTATCGACTTCCTGAACTGCTACATTGTTTCGCATGCTGGTTATATAACATTGGAACATGATTAATTTATCTACAGAAACTCAACATTTATTCACATTACTTAAGAGGGGGCAGATAAAGAGAGCTTTCTTGTAATTATGCTGAAGACAAAAACAAATAATCAAAACATATTACAACTATCAAATCACACAATGATAATGGATGAAATTTGGCGGAGTTCAAACTTCCATTAACAAAGTTTACGCATAAGGAAAAATATTGATAAATCCATCAATCCTTAATTAAGGCCAAAAGTAAGTCATCATTACTTTTTCACTCAAATACTACAGCAAAGAAGAGAAATTTTGTCTTAAACATCATGGCTTCTGCAGTTACTATGAGTACAGTAGGTCCTAGGATTAACTTCTTAAATTTCCAAATTGCTCCAAAAAAAAATCAACATTTGGATAAGGAAACTACATAATTGAACAACCACAGTAAAATTTTCACTTACCAACCAACTGATTTCCAAAAGCTTACAGCACCCAAGCACACTAAATAGCACAATCAAAATCATTTGCTTTCAGATATATGCCCCAGATAAAGGAATCCCGGACCTACTTGCAAAAATCTAATTAACAATTTTGCCCTATCCTCCAGAAACCAATACAAGGTAAAATAATTAATTTCCAGTTCAATGAGGATCTTATTTCTATAAATCAACTGAAGTAATACAAGTAAGAAAAACTCCAGCTTTTTCCAATCATACTTCTTCCCTCCGCCACCCAAAACCGTGATCAATAATTTCCACTCCCAAGCAGTACCTTGCTCTACTAAAGGAGAGCTTATATTCTACTAATTGCAGAAACAAACATTCAGTAATTGAAGAAAATTTACATAGGAATTGAATATTTAGAAGATCTTCGAAACCCTAGTAAAAGAAATGGTAGAAGGAGACTAACAGCGAGGAGTTCGGGGTTAGAAGGATCATGACTGAGCGCATCGTTTAGGGCATTCAGAGAGTCCCTTTGCTCTTGCAATTGAAGCTCCAGCTGCTCTTCTAGACCACTCTCGTCGTCCGCCATTATCCAAAGCTCTAATCTAACTCCCGGATTTCTTGATTTCCAGAGCAGAAAAGCAGTGTGTGAGAGTGAGAGAGAGGACAGGGAGAGAGGTGCAATTTGTATTTGCATATATATATGTATAGATATATCTTGAAGGGTCAATACTTTCTCATTTTAAAGATTTAATACTATTATTCTTTTCCTCTAATTTTATTTGACAGAATTGACTAAATAGGAATTTTTTATAAAAATTTTAATTATATTATAAAATTATATAGTATAATAAAAATAATAAATATGTAAAATAATAAGTATTTTATATTAAATTTAAATATATAAAAATAATATATAATAAGATTAATAATTAATTGATAGTATAAATTATATTAAAATATTTTTTTATAAAAAGTATTAGTTATTTTAGAACGTCTTAATATAATAAAAAGATCAAATAAAATAGGACAGAAAGAATATAAAGAGATCGATGAAATACATAAATATTATGTCCTTTAAATATTGAATCTGTCTAATTTAATAATTCTATCAATTAAGTTATTTCTTTAACATTAATTTCTAACGAGTGTTATTTCTTAATCTCTTTCCTTTTTCTCCACTTTTTGTGCTTCTTTTTTACTTTATTTTAAGAGATTTATTATATCTAATTTTTTATTTTACTATATACTCCTTCCATCCTATTTAAATTGACAGTATTTGATCACGCAAGAAGTTTTATACAAAAGTTTAAATTGTATTATAAAAGTAATATAATATAATAAAAAATAAGAAACATGTGGATCAGCGGGTATTTTATGTCAAATCTAAATATATAAAAGTAATATATATTAAGGTTAGTACTTGATTGATAATATAAAATATATTAAAATTTTTATTTTTATAGAAAGTATCAATTATATTGAGATGTCTCAATATATAGTAATATTTGAAGAGAAAATTTTTGACCAAAGAAAATTTCATGTCTAATTAAATGTTGCTAAGTTGATTAAGCAGCCACTTAACCACCAAAAAAGGACACTAAAGCAGCCAATTAGAAAAAAAAAATTAAAAACCATATGCAGCCATTAGGCGGAATATGTAAACAAGTTTAGGCCAGGTGCACAAAACATGTAGATTAATGTACATATATACCAGAGTTCCCGCCCATTTTGGGAGGAACTTGTTCTCCACTTTTACGTATTAACACTGGAACTTGCAGTCAATTTCCGCGAATGATTGACGGAAGTCGATTACAAGTTCTGTAAATTTGATGGAACTAACTTAAAATAATTAAAAATTTAAATTTTGAAAGTTTTGATGAATTTTTATTTCAAAATTGAAGTTATTTGGCAAAAAATCTTACTTATTATGATTTAAATCTTGTTAGGTTCTAAAGTTTTTGTTAGCCCTAAGGGCAAATTATATAGTTTTGATTAATGACAAATATTGATGAGGACTAAAATGTTTGATTATTGTGTGATAGGTTCTGTAATTTGAGAAGTATGAAGTCTCATTGCTTTGAAGCAAAAGTTCAAGAACAACTTCATTTAAGCAAGTATTTGAAGTTTGAAGAATGTTGTTCTAAAGATGATCAAAAGGCATTGAAGACTTGAAGTGTAGAGTGCATTTAACTTTTAGGTAAATTTCTATGTAAACTCTACACTTGCATGTCTTGGTTATCATTGAATGCATAAGAGAGCATAAAAATAGTCTTATGATCTTAAAAGGCTTTGAATGAATCTTTTTATAAGATATGTTTGTAAACTTCATATGTTCATGTTTTTCAAGCTTAAATATATTTAAATAAGTTTTCTATATATATCAAATGTTTTTCAAACTCATTGAAGTTATATCTCAAATGATTTTACAAAGTTTGAAAATGTTTTCAAAAAATTCGGTCGTCCGAATTTTGTAGCAGAAGTTTGCTACTATTCTTCCAGAGAAATTCGGAAGAAGATTCGGACGCAGCCAAAAAATTCGGTCGTCCGAATTTTTGGCCTTCAGCATGGTCACTGTTCTTCCAGAGAAATTCGGAAGAAGATTTGGACGCAGCAAAAAAATTCGGTCGTCCGAATTTTTGTTCTCAGCATGGTTACTATTCATCCAGAGAAATTCGGACGAAGATTCGGACGCAGCCAAAAAATTCGGTCGTCCGAATTTTCTGAAACTAGCCGTTTCTAGCCGTTTTATGAACGTTTTAACAGATTTTAAAATTCTATAAAAGCTATAAACGTGCAAATTTTTGTAACTCTTGAAATCTTGAAAACTCCAATCATTCAAAAGCATTTAGCAAACATTTCTTAAGCTCTCTTATGTCTTGTGCATTCAATTGATCCATCCAAAGACATCAAAGTGTGAAGGTACAAATTTGTGTAATATCTACCATCAAGTGGTAACTTCTACACACTCTTCTTTACTTATTCAATTGTGTTAATCTACTAGCTTTAGCAAGGCTATCTTGATAACATAAAACCCTTTAGATAAGGGTGATCCTTGAAAGTGTGATTCAAGGTTGTTTAAGATATAAAACCATTGTTTGTGGTGAGCCTTGTATTGTAGACATTACTAGAAGAGGTTATGAGTGTAAAACCATAATTTGGTGAACCTCTCTTGTAATTTGTAAACCTGAGCAATTAGTAGATTTGTTGAAATCCTTAAGTGTGAGCTTAAGGTAGTGGACGTAGATCTTGAGGATCGAACCACTATAAATTGTTTGAGTTCTTTGCTATTGCTTTCATTACTGCCTTGCTATCAATTATCTATAATTAGCTTACATAACTTTATTCTTGTTCTAAACGCATAAGAGGTTTAAGTTTGCGAAAATTAGCCCAATACCTAATTCACCCCCCCCCCCTCTTAGGTATTTCAATTGGTATCAGAGCAAGAACTTCTGTGTGTGGCTTAACAACCTAGAAGACAAAGATCCTATGGCTAATATGTCAAACCTACCTTACCTAGAAGGATCTTCCACAAATAGACCACCTTTGTTTAATGTAACAAATTACACTTTCTGGAAATCTAGAGTTAAAATTTATATTTGTTCTATTAATTTTGATTTGTGGAACATAATTGAGAAAGGTCCTTATGTCCCAATGAAAATGAGTGCTGATGGAATAACCTCAGTACCCAAATCCACTAATGAATTTGATGAGCATGATTCTAAGAAAATGACTTTAAATTATCAAGCCTTGAATATATTAAGTTGTGCTTTAGATGTAACTGAATACAATAGAGTTAGTGGATGTGATTCTGCTCATGACATGTGGAGATTACTTCAAATTACACATGAAGGTACTAATCAAGTTAAAGAATCTAAACTTGCCATGCTAGTTAGAGATTATGAATTGTTTACCATGAAACAAGGTGAAAATATTAGTGATATGTTTACAAGATTTACTAACATTTTCAATGGCTTAAAAGCTTATGGTAAAAGCTATACTATGGGAGAGCAAAACAGAAAGATTTTAGATGCTCTACCAAAATCCTGGCAGCCTAAAACACTTGCCATTGAGGAATCCAAGGATTTGAAGACTCTCCCACTTGAAGAGCTCATTGGATCTCTACTGACTCATGAAATGAAGATGAAATGGCTAAATGACAAGGAGGATGAAGAAAAGGGAAGAAAAGGAGTAGTGCTTAATGCCTCAAACAACTTGAGTGAACAAGAACAATCTTCAAGTGAAGAAGGAGGAGGAAACAGTGGAGAAGAAGAAATTGCAATGGCAGTGAAGAAATTCAAGAGATTCTACAAAAAGGAATTTCTCAAGAAAGGAAGAAAGTCAGTCAAGAAGAGTGGACAATCTTCATCATATAAACCTCAATGCTTTGAATGCAAGAGTACTGAGCATCTTATTGCTGACTGTCCCAGAGTGTTGGAAAGGGAAAGAGAAAGCAAAAACAGAAAGAAATCTGCCAAGAAAGGAAAAGGACTAGCTGGAACATGGGATCAACAGGAAAGTGAGGATGAAAGTGAAGGAAAGGCCAACATATGCTTCATGCCCATTGATGATGAGGTACAATCTTCACCCTCTATCTCAAATGTATATGATGATGATATTGATTCCAGTGATCTTATTGTTGAGTTATATGAAGAATTAAAAAAGGCTTCAAAAAGAAATAAGGAAATGAAACTCAAAATAAATGATTTATCTAATGAGAATTCAAAATTATGTGTTGAAAATGGAAAACTTCTTGAAACCATTAGTTGCATTGCTATTGAAAAAGAAGTTTTAAATACAACTATACAAAACATATCTTTTGAAAACAAAAAGCTTTGCACTAGAATTATTTCTCTTGAGTCAATGATAAAAGATCATGAACTTCTAAAAAGGAGAGTTAATGATCTAACTTTATGCATTGAGAGATTTACAAATGGAAGTGAAAATTTGAAAGGAGAGTTAATGATCTACACCAACAACTCACTAAACAAAATTCCTTGGATACTTGATGATGATAATGTATGAATGGCTAGAAGAGAAAATCCTCTAAGGGTGATAAAAGAGATGCTAGCGATGATGAAGAAAAGAAGGAAGAAGAAAATGAAGAAGAAGAAGAGGATAAAAAGGAAATCCTTGCTGGAGAAAGGAAACTTAAAATGAGGCATGACTCATCTAGTGAGGGGGAGCAACCCCACAAAAAGAAGTCTATTTGAAGAGTACTCTCTATTGAAGGAAAAGAAATTGAAGATGAAAATCTCACTAGAGGTGATACCATAGTTGCCAAGGTGTTTCAAGAAATATTGGACAACCATATAGAGGAAATGAAGAAGATGGACAAATTCTTCAAGTCTTTTTGCTCTGATAATTCTTGGCAAATTTGATGGTTTAGAAGCTAGAGTCAAGAATATGGAAGAAGACTTGAGAAAGATTTCTCAAGTGGTTTTAAATGGTGCAAGTTCCTATAAAGCCCAAGAGAACAAGCAAGAAGAAGGAGGTGAAGGAAGTTTAACAAAGTCAAAGCACAAATCCATCACCAATATCCTTCAGCCAAGAGATGAAAATATGGTTCAAAGAAAGAAGATCCAAAGACCCTCTCAAATTGGTAGCTTTCCAAAGCAGAACTACACGAGCAAGGAGTCAACAAATGAAGGACCCCATCATATAGAGCTCAAGGGAGACATGGCCATCATAACAAACAAATTTGGAAGTGAAGACCATGAAACGCATCCAAGACTAAGTCTTTCTATCCCTAAACTCTATTTTGATGCTTATTTTAGTTTATTCCTTGATGCACATGTTATGCTTTAATATTGAAATTTACTTGTGCCTCTCTAGTCATTATAATGATTTGAAGCTCAATGCATGAAATCCTTATGATAAGAGCTTCTTTTGTTTCACTTTTTCTGTCCAAGTATTCTTACCCCAAGTTTAATCATTGCTAAAAAGGGGGAGAAGAAGTTGATAATATATTGCTTATTGTATTATTATTGAAGATACTACATAATGCTTATTGCTATTAGGATAATAATTATTTGACTAGAGAATTGTTGAATATTGCCAATATACGGTTTCTGAGAATTGGCTAATATATTACTAAATTGCCAAATGAGGTTTAGTCCATATACTGTTTATATGTGATACATGCTGTCTCACTTTCATTAACCCCATCTTTGATTGATGACAAAAGGGGGAGAAGAAATGTGATGACAAAATGTGTGAAAATGAGAAATAACAGTGGAATTCCTCAAGCATGAATAGCAAATGCGTGAATTTTTGAAAAATCCATGCATATGTAAAAGGGGGAGAAAGAATATTGACTGCAAGATGTGATATGTGCTATGTGCTTGTTGTAAATGTGCTATGCATGTGTGCTATAAGTTGAAATGTGCTATGAATGTGTACTATGAAACTAATTGGTTGCATTTGAAATTTAAAATGATTGTTTTCTGAGATTTTGAAAATGGTTAAGTTGGGATTGTGAAGTTTTTATCATGCTTCTTGACTTGACCTATGACTTTACATTACATCATGAAAACAATTAAATACATGAGCTTTGTGGTTTTGCAAAGATAAACTGAGTGCTATTGTAGCTATACATATTTGAGTACTTCTATAGTTCTTTTGAAAATGCAAAATCACCTTTTCAACTTGTTTCCAAAAATTTGGACTTGAAATTCCGATGCAGAACAAAAATTCGGACGCATCAAGATCTTCTTGTCAAAAATGTCTTTTCTGTTGTTCAAATTGTTTGAAAACTATTTTAATCCTTCCTATCATATTTGAACAATCTTAGAAAAGCTTATTTTCAAAAATAAAAGCTGTTATCTCACATATTTTATAGTTTGGAATTGAAAGCTCAAAATTCGGATGCATGCATATTTTGTTGTTCAAATTGATCCAAATATGTTTTAATCTCTTCCATTATGTTTGAACAACCTTAGGAACACTTTATTTCACTTCAAACATTCATTATATTGAATTTATTGTAGTTTAGACTTAAGATCAAAAAATTCGGATGCAAGGTTTAAAAATTCGGATGCATGTTCTGAAATTCGGATGCATCCATATTTTGTTGCCAAAATGTGCTCTATTGTTGTTCAAAATGATTCAAACTTGTTTTAATCTCTTCCACTATGTTTGAACAACCTTAGGAAAGCTTATTTTCAAAAATTGAAGCTTTCATTTCACTTATTTTACAATTCGGACTTGATATGTCAAAATTCGGATGCATAGCATCTCAAGTCCAAACTTGTTGAAAAATGAGCACAATCTAAGGGGGAGCAATATTAATCTTTTCTGACCTTTAATACCTCTCTTAGAAGTTGTCGTAATGATTAAATGCTATATCTTCTATCCTAGTAGTTGGAAGGAAGGAGGCAAATGGAGGTTGGTTGGGTCATAGGCTCATATTGAGCCTTTTGCATGTCAATGTGCTAAATTGGTTATTATCCATTATTGACATTAATGCTTCTTTGTACTACATTGTTTAAATCCATCACATTTTGCATCAAAATTTGTCATCATCAAAAAGGGGGAGATTGTTAGCCCTAAGGGCAAATCATGTAGTTTTGATTAATGACAAATATTGATGAGGACTAATATGCTTGTATGTTGTGATAGGATTTTTGGATTGAGAAGGAAGCAAGTCTCATTGCCTTGGAGCTAGCAATGCATGAACAACTCAAATATGTCAAAGTGATTAGAGATTGAAGAGTTTGTTCAAGATTAATGAAGGCTTTGAAGACATGAAGTGTAGGTGACATGTGGTTAATAGGTAAATATTGTAAACCCTACACTCTTAAGTCTTGGAATCTATGAGTTGCAATTGAGAGCACAAAACTTGATTTAAATGGTTTCAATGGTTTCGAACTTACCTAAATTATCAAGTTTTCATAAATGGTTTCTGCACATAAAAGATCTTTAATGACTTATCTTTGAGGCTAGAATGTTTTTCAACTTGTTTGAATTGATTTAAACATGTTTTGACAAAGTTTGAAAAATTCGGATGCAAATTCGGTCAGCCGAAATTTTTTTGCACTGTGAACAGTAACACTATTTACCTACTAGTAACACTAGTAACACTATTCACGTGAACAGTACCTACTATTCTTCCAGAGAAATTCGAAAGAAGATTCGGACGCAGGGGGGAAAATTCGGTCGTCCAAATTTTGTGAATAGTTTGTGAACAGTGATTACTGTTCACAAGAACAGTGACGACTGTTTTTCCAGAGAAATTCGGACGAAGATTCGGACGAAGCTGGAAAATTCGGTCGTCCGAATTTTTGTGACCGGTGCATGAATAGTGCGTGAACAGTACCACTATTCACATGAACAGTATTTTCTGAAAATAGCCGTTACTAGCCGTTTTATGGCTGTTTAAACTGATTTTTGAATTCTATAAAAGCCATAAATCCAGATTTTTTAGTAGAACTTTGAACTTAATAAATCTTACATGCTCTAACTTATTTTACATCAAATCAAATTGAAAAGCTCTCAAATTGCCTTGTGCTCAAAGGTGTACATTCAAGATTCCAAAGGCAAAGTGTAAACATCTACACATTCTTATCTCCTTATTAAATTGTGTTATTTTCTATTAGCTCATTTGCAAGATTATCTTGTGACAAAACCCTTTTGTGTTAGGGTGAGCCATAGACTAGATTAATCAAGGTTGTAGTGTAAAACCCGTGTGAGGGTAAGCCTTGGATTAGATTAGTCTTGAGGTTGTCTTTAGATATAAAACCCTTGTGGAAGGGTGAACCTTGTTTGTATAATTACTAGAAGAGGTTGTGAGTGTAAAACCATAGTGTGGTTAGCCTCTTATGTAATTGTTGAACTTGAGCTTATAGTGGATTGGTTGAAATCCTTGAGTGTGGACTCAAGGTAGTGGATGTAGATCTTGGAGAGATCGAACCACTATAAATCGTGTGTTCATTTTCTTATAGCTTTATTTATTTACATGCTCATGTTATTACTTATTGATTGTTGTTGATTGATTGGTTGTAGTTTGATGATATTATCTTAACCATCACATCACATATAAACTTGAAGCTTGTGGAATTAAAGAATAGCTTTTATTAAGGCAAAGGATTTGTAAAAAGGGAAAAGATTTCGACAATTAGCCTAAGACCTAATTCACCCCCCCTCTTAGGTCTTACAGAAAGGCTAAGGAAGGAAATGGAGACCCAATCCTCAATCAACCAAGAATGATTCGCATTCCTCAAACACAATCTGGGGTTAACAGGTTTATCTCTATCAAATCTACTCATGAATTTGAAGAATGGAATAAGAATAGTAGAAAGATTATTCCTGGATATAAGGTAGATGTTGATAAACTATCTAGTATGGATATGGTTTTGTCCTATTTCAATGATGTTGGATGGAGTAGTTTGTTGTTTATTAATGAAGATTTTTATCCTACTTTGGTATATGAATTCTATGCAAACCTAAAGGAAGAAAGAATTGAGATTGTTGAGGATGATAGGATACAATGGTATTCAACTAGAGTATCCCAAGTTGACATTGAATTAAGTGAAGACTTGATTAACAGAATTTGTGGGGTAAGTGACAGTGGGGCTAAATATTATGCACCCTCAATGCATTGCTATGATCGTCAACTCTTTACATATGATAGATTTGAACAAGCATTTACAAATGGAAGAGAGTTTAGATCTATAAAAGAGAGGGAAATCAAGAATTTAGATGCTAGAGGTAGAGTATTGCATCATATGGTAACTACTATGATTGTTCCTAACTTTGGACATAAATCATCAGTAGGTAATATGCATATGGTATTAATGTTGGCCCTGCATTAACAGAGGAAATTCAACTTTGGATATATAGCCTTAAGACACATGATTACTGCTAGAAAAACAGTAACCAAGGCATTCCCTTTTGGAAGACTGTTAATAAAGATCTTTAAGCATTTTAAGATTAAACTTCCAGGAAGAGGACAAGCCTTTAAAAGTGGAGAAATATACACTGATGAATCCCTTAAGAGAATGCAGCTTATCCTTGATGATGATGGAGTATGGAAAACAAAAAGAGGATCCTCTCCAAAAAGATCAGGAAGAAAGGAAAGGACAGAAAGTGTAGAAGAGGAAAAGGAGGAGGATGAAGATGAGGAAGATGAGGAAGAGACCCTTGCAAGAGAAATGAAGACAAAAAGAAAGCATGACACTTCAAGTGAGGGGGAGCAACCACCAACAAAAAGAAGAGTAGTTGAAGAAGAAACTGAAGTTGAGTCAAGTGGTGAAGGAATAACTAGAGGTGACACCATAATAGCCAAAACATTACAAGAAGCCTTGAACAATCAAGTCAAGGAAATGGAGAAGATGTATAAGTTCTTTGAATCATTTGCTCCAATGGTTCTAGGAAAATTAGATGGACTAGAGAGTAGAGTGAAACACATTGAGGAAATCCTTATGAGAAATACTCAAAGTGGTGAAGGACCCTCTAGGCCTCAAGATAGAAATGAGGAAGATGATGATAAAGAGGAAGATAAGAAGGACAAAGATAATGACAGTGATGATGGGGATGACCAAAGAGGAGATGATGAGACAGTGGCAGAACAAGAAGAAGAAGAAGAACATGTACATGAAGAACCACAAAAGGCAGGAAGCCAAGTAGCTCAAGCTGAAATTGTCTCACCATCACACATTTCATTCAGCCAAGGAAGAGTGAAGCACTTGGCCATCAAGAAAGGGATTAGCAGAGCCTCTTCATCAACATCACAAGACTAAGCATCTCTTCCATTCTATTTACTGCTTTAAGTTATTTAAATTTTTAGTTATGCATCTAATGTTATAATCTTCTTCAGTATTTTTCTTGCATTTTATGTAATAGTGAAGCTCAATGATGAAATATCAGTGATGAGAGCTTCTTTATGTGTTAAATTGTTAATCTCATTTTCATTGACCCCATCTTTGACTGATGACAAAAGGGGGAGAAGAAATGAGGATGACAAAATGTGTGAAAAACTGCTCTATAGGGATAATGTGTGAAAAAACTGCTCTATGGGATGCGATAATGAATTTTTTCTGTTTATGAATTTTTTTTTATGCATGTTTTCTGAGTCTTATATCTTAATCCTATAGATGTTTTCTGTGTGTTTTCTGTAAATGAATAACTTGCTCTTGAATTTTTACTCTATGAAAACTCTATGAAAACATTTGAATGCATGAATGCATGAGCTATACCTTGTTACCAAAAAGTATTCTATTATTGTTCAAATTGATCTAAATCTGTTTTAATTATGTTTGAACAACCTTAGGCATTCATTATATTGAATTTATTACAGTTTGGATTTAAGATTTAAAAATTCGGATGCATGTTCTGAAATTCGGATGCATGCATATTTTGTTGCCAAAAATGTGCTCTATTGTTGTTCAAATTGATTCAAACTGGTTTTAATCTCTTCTTCTATGTTTGAACAACCTTAGGAAAGCTTATTTTCAAAAATTTAAGCTTTCATTTAACCTATTTTAAAATTCGGACTTGATATGTCAAAAATTCGGATGCATAGAATCTCAAGTCCAAACTTGTTGAAAACTTAGCACAATCTAAGGGGGAGCATTGTCAAACTTTTACAACCTTTAAAACCTCTCTTAGAAGTTTTCTTAATGCTTAAATGCTATATCTTCTATCCTAGTAGTTGGAAGGAAGGGTTGGTTGGGTCATAGGCTCATTTTGAGCCATTTGTATGTCAATGTGTTAAATTGGTTATTTTCTATCATTGACATTAATACTTCTATGTACTACATTGTTTTAATCTATCACATTTTGCATCAAAGTTTGTCATCATCAAAAAGGGGGAGATTGTTAGCCCTAAGGGCAAATTATATAGTTTTGATTAATGACAAATATTGATGAGGACTAAAATGTTTGATTATTGTGTGATAGGTTCTGTAATTTGAGAAGTATGAAGTCTCATTGCTTTGAAGCAAAAGTTCAAGAACAACTTCATTTAAGCAAGTATTTGAAGTTTGAAGAATGTTGTTCTAAAGATGATCAAAAGGCATTGAAGACTTGAAATGTAGAGTGCATTTAACTTTTAGGTAAATTTCTATGTAAACTCTACACTTGCATGTCTTGGTTATCATTGAATGCATAAGAGAGCATAAAAATATTCTTATGATCTTAAAAGGCTTTGAATGAATCTTTTTATAAGATATGTTTGTAAACTTCATATGTTCATGTTTTTCAAGCTTAAATATAGTTAAATAAGTTTTCTATATATATCAAATGTTTTTCAAACTCATTGAAGTTATATCTCAAATGATTTTACAAAGTTTGAAAATGCTTTCAAAAAATTCGGTCGTCCGAATTTTGTAGCAAAAGTTTGCTACTATTCTTCCAGAGAAATTCGGAAGAAGATTCGGACGCAGCCAAAAAATTCGGTCGTCCGAATTTTTGGCCTTCAGCATGGTCACTGTTCTTCCAGAGAAATTCGGAAGAAGATTTGGACGCAGCAAAAAAATTCGGTAGTCCGAATTTTTGTTCTCAGCATGGTTACTATTCATCCAGAGAAATTCGGACGAAGATTCGGACGCAGCCAAAAAATTCGGTCGTCCGAATTTTCTGAAACTAGCCGTTTCTAGCCGTTTTATGAACGTTTTAACAGATTTTCAAATTCTATAAAAGCTATAAATGTGCAAATTTTTGTAACTCTTGAAATCTTGAAAACTCCAAGCATTCAAAAGCATTTAGCAAACATTTCTTAAGCTCTCTTATGTCTTGTGCATTCAATTGATTCATCCAAAGACATCAAAGTGTGAAGGTACAAATTTGTGTAATATCTACCATCAAGTGGTAACTTCTACACACTCTTCTTTACTTATTCAATTGTGTTAATCTACTAGCTTTAGCAAGGTTATCTTGATAACATAAAACCCTTTAGATAAGGGTGATCCTTGAAAGTGTGATTCAAGGTTGTTTAAGATATAAAACCATTGTTTGTGGTGAGCCTTGTATTGTAGACATTACTAGAAGAGGTTGTGAGTGTAAAACCATAGTTTGGTGAACCTCTCTTGTAATTTGTAAACCTGAGCAATTAGTAGATTTGTTGAAATCCTTAAGTTTGAGCTTAAGGTAGTGGACGTAGATCTTGAGGATCGAACCACTATAAATTGTTTGAGTTCTTTGCTATTGCTTTCATTACTGCCTTGCTATCAATTATCTATAATTAGCTTACATAACTTATTCTTGGTCTAAACGCATAAGAGGTTTAAGTTTGCGAAAATTAGCCAAATACCTAATTCACCCCCCCTCCCCTCTTAGGTATTTCAGTTTTAAAAGCTGTATGTTTTTTAATTAAGTTTTTATAGAGAGTGTGTGAGATAGAAAGAGTTTTTTAAAATGAAAGATTTTAATACGATATATAGTAAAATTTTATATTATATATAGTAGTAATGTATTTTAATTACTGTTAAATTTGTTATTCTGCTTGTTTCAAAATAAGGCTTTAAAATTTTTTTACATATATTAAAGAGAAACATAAGAGGTATTTTTTATTATATTTTTAAATAATTTAATTTATTTTATATTGATATGAGAGAGAATGAAAAAATTATATTTATAGGTGAAAAATAATCTTTAAAATTTGAAAATAGAAAATAGTCAATTTGATCCTTGAAGTTTTGACCTTGTCATCGTTTGGTACAATAAATTTTTTCCATCATTTATAGTTCCTTAACATTATATACAATACATAAGTAGTCGGTCACTACTCTCCTTGATGAACTTCTGTAGAAATGCATCATGGACAGAGCATGTGGTATTTTTGTAAAGGTATGTCTATCTAAAAATATAAAAAAATTAAAAAGTTCATTTTTATAAGAAACTTCTAAATTTTGGGGCCAAATAAATTATTTTAAAAAAGTTTTTTAATATGGATTAGACAATTTCTTTCACATAATACTATTTTTTGATAGAAGTCCATCGAGAAGGTGATGGCTGGATCATTTTGTCAATACGTAAAATGTTTAAAGCCCTTAAAAGTTGAAAAAAGCTTATAGGATCAAACGATAATGATGCTCTTACTTTAGGTTCCAAATTGGTTAGTTTTTCTTTGTAAAAGGCCAAATTTTTTGAGAAATGAAAAATTGTACAAAGGCCTTATATTTTGGAACGAGTGGAGTATATTTTTGTTGTGGAAAATAAGTATGCAAATCTTGGAAAGTGTTGTTTTTGCATGCAAAGATTTACTTTTTTAGATGTATAGTTAGTTCTCAAGGCATTGAAATTGATAAAAAGGAAGGTGAAGCTAATGCAAGAGTGGCAAACTCCGACTTCCATTATCAACATAAGGAGTTCCATGGTTCAACAAGGTTCTACTGGAGATTTATCAAAAATTTTAGCATGGTTGCCACACCATTAATGGAGGTTATCAAGAAATCAATAGGTTTCAAATAGGAGGAACCACAAGAGAAGGCATTCAAGGAGCTCAAGGAGAAATTGAGCAATGCCACTCTATTGGCCTCACCAAAGTTTGACAAGACCTTCAAGCTTGGTGTGATGCCTCTGATGTAGGAATTGGACCAGTCTTCATCCAAGAGAAGAGACTGATCACCTACTTTAGCTAAAGGCTAAGGGGAGCAACTTTGAAGTATTTGACATCTGATAAGGAACTCTTTGCCTTGATGAGAGCCTTGAAGCATTGGCAACATTACCTTTGGCCAAAATAGTATGTCATCCATACTGACCATGAACCATTGATGCATTTGAAAGGGCAACAAACCAACAAACAACATGCTCGATGATTGGAATTTCTTGAAACTTTTCCATATGTTGTAAATTTCAAGAAAGGTAAGGATAATATTGTAGTTGATGCATTGTCATAGAGGTATAAACTTTTTTCTACTTTAAATGCTCAATTGCTTGACTTTGAAATGATCAAAGATTTATATATTGATGATCACGACTTTGGTGAGATAATTGTGGCTTGTGGTAAGAGTGCTTGTGATAAATTTTTCATGCATAATGGATTTTTCTTCAGAGAAGGAAAGCTTGTGTGCCTAGTTGCTCAATTAGAACTTTACTTGTGAAGAAGGTTCATTGTGATGGTCTTATGGGACATTTTGGTGTGACTAAAACTATTGATTTCTTGTATGAGGATTTTTATTGGCCAAGGATGAGAAAAGATGTTGAGAAGTTTGTTTTTCATTGTGTGGCTTGTAAAAATGCTAAGTACAAGGCCTTAACAAATGGTTTGGATACACCTTTATAGGTTTCTAAAAATAGCACATTTTGTCTCTTGCCATAAAACTAATGACACGTCATATATTGCTAATATATTCTTTAAAGAAATTGTGAGATTGCATGGCATTCCAAGATCAATTGTCTCTAATAGGGATTCTAATTTATTTTTGGTGAATTTTGTAGGGTAAGCTTTGATCGAACCTTCTATTCTCTACATCTTGTCATCCACAAACCAACAATCAACAAAGGTTGTAAATAGGACACTAAGACAACTCTTGAGGCAATCATCAAAAGAAACTTGAAGAATTGGGATAGTGCCTGCCTTTCATAAAGTTTGCATATAATCAAGCAACTTATTCCACTATTTCTTTTTCTCCTTTTGAAATTGTTTATGATTTTAATCTATTACCATTGAATCTTATGCTTTTACCTATACATGAATGGGCAAATGTTGATGGCAAAAGGAAAGCGAAAATGGTAAAGAATACACATATTGAAAGGCAAAATGAAATGGTGGCCAACAAGAAAAACCAAGGAAAAAAGGTAATTTTCCAATTGGGTGAATTGGTGTAGGTTCACTTGAGAATGGAGAGATTTCAAAAACTATGCAAGAATAAATTTAATTCTAGAGATAATGGTCCATTTCAGGCATTGGAGCTAGTTGGAAACAATGCATACAAGTTGGATTTTCTAGGTGGCTACAATGTGAGTTCAACATTCCACATAGTCGACATCTCTTTGCATGAAAGTATCGATTCATGGATGACTCATTTTTTAAACAAAGGGCCTCATATTATGGAGCTTAGCTTTAATGATGATCAACAAAAAGTTCAAGAGGTGAAAGGACTAATCATTAGTGCCAGGGATAAAAGGTTCCAAGAAAAACTCCAAGTTTGTTGCCAAGTCTTCATGAATCAAGCACAATTTGGAAGCTCCAATGAAGTCCCAAAAGAGCTCAATTATTTAATGATTAAAAGCCAAGAACAAGAGATAACATTTGAGGACTTGAAGATGCAAAATTCTAACAATTACTGCAGCAAATTGTTGCCTCTACCTTGATCTTCTAGTAGTAAAAATAACAATTCAAAGAAAGCAAACAGCCGATAGAAGCAGAGAAACTATTTCAAAAACTATATATATAAATCTGAAACCAGTAGAACTTATTGATTGTTGTGCCGTGGAATACCATTGCCTTGAAAACAATTTTGCAGTGTGACTTCGGTGCAATCGTAATGCCGCTATGCTCGCCAAGATTAACACAGCTTCCTCCAACACGTGCACTCGTGACAGAGGAATGGAATTTGCAGACTCCAATGTCCAGCAACAGAATGAATAGAACAAAAAGAACAAAAACAATAGTAGAGGACGAAAGGAAAAAGATAGCAGCAGTGCAAAGAATTGAGGATATTTTTCTGTCTCTAATGGTGCAAAATGACCACTATTTATAGTGGAATGAGAGTGGTTTGACTAAGAGGAAAATCTAGCAATTGATCCTACATGTTGAGAGAATCAAGTCCCTGCACGTTGAGAGAATCAAGGAACAGTGGCGAAAATAAGAGAAAAATATGCCCATGATCAGATAGTGGACTGACTTCATCAATCCAAGTTGCCATTTTCCCAACAATCCCCCACAAATATTACACTTGTATAGAAAGAGAAAATTTTGGACAAAGTAAAGATCAAGAAGTTAAAACATCAATATCTATCGATTGAATTGATGCATAGTGAAATGAGGTAATAACCTAGTCAACAAAGTGAATTACTCTTGCACTTTATTGATTTGGGCTGAGACCCCCCACAACACATACCAACTCTTAATGTTTGCAAGTTCCGCGATTGATGCACTTATAACTATTCAAGGCCATGCGCATACCTTGGGTTCTCATGAGTGCTCTAGAAAGACTATCTTAATCTTTCATAGAAGGTGGTCCACATTCACACTCAAGTAGGTGATTACTAAGTAATTATTAAAGGTTATTTGAACTCAACCTCCATAATGAATTCATCAAGTCCCACTTAAAAGGACCATCCAATCAAACAGGGCTATGAATTGATTCACAAAGATAGTAGATATGAATTCATCAAGTCATTCTCATTAGGACCACCCACCTCAATAGGGCTATGAATTCATCCATAAACAAACATTATTACTCTTCATAAGAATAAGACAAGTTTTATCACATTTGAGGAAATACATAGCTTCGTTTGACCACGAGTGGTATCCACTATATATCTTCAATCTATACGTTCAAGTCCTATTCCTCTTGACGATTCAAGTACTACTCTCCTTGTTAATCCTTTTGTGAGAGGATCTGCTAAATTCCTCTCGGATCTTACATAATTCAAGGATATAATACATGTTCATAGTAAATGTTTTACCACTCCATGTCTGATGCGGATGTGTCTTCTTTTACTATTGTAGACACTATTTTTGGCTATTCCAATAGCTGCCTATGAGTCGCAACGAAGGGAAACAGGAATAGATGACCTTCCCCACACAAATATATCTGCCAAAAGATTCCTTAGCCATTCTGCTTCTTGACCTGCCAACTCAAGAGCAATAAATTCTTATTCCATTGTGGAGCATGTAATACATGTTTACTTTGTAGATTTCCTGGAAATCGCTCCTCCACCTAAAGTAAAAACATAACCACTGGTAGAATTAATTTGACCGTTAGCAGAAGCCCAATTTGCATTACAAAAACCTTCTAATACTGCAAAAAAATTATTGAAATGTAAACACCAATCAATAATTCTTTTCAAATATTTCTACAAACAATGAAATACATTCCAATGTTCATTACTTGGGTTATGAATATAACAATGTAATCTACTAACAACATAAGTAATATTAGGCCTAGTATAATTCATGAAGAACATAACACTTCCTATAATCTTGGCATATGCAATTTGAGACACACTAGGTCCTTTATTTTTCTTTAGAGGTATACTAGAATCATATGGAGTTCTAACTGGTACCACACCAAAAGAATTAAAATTTTCTGCATTTTTTCCACATAATGAGATTGACTCAATGAGATTCCATACTAAGTTTTGTTTATTTTAATTCCAAGAATTACATCAACTTCTCCTAAGTCCTTCATATCAAATTGAGATGACAAAAATACTTTTGTCTAATCTACAACACTAGCATTTGTACAAAAAATTAGCATATCATCCACGTATAATCAAATAATTACACAGTTTAAATCAAACATTTTGGAATAAACACAAGAATAAAAAATATTCACAGTGTAGCCATTATTTATCAAATTTTGGTCAAACTTCTCATACCATTGTTTTGGAGCTTGCTTAAGGCCATAAAGTGATTTTTCTGAGCTTACACTCTTTACTCTCTTGGCCAGAGACTATGAAACCCTCAGGTTGTTCCATATAGATTTCTTCTTTTAAATCACCATTTAAGAAAGCTATTTTTACATCCATTTGATGTACCACTAGACTATGAATTGCTACAAGAGCAAATAATGTTCTAATTGTTGCCATTTTAGTCACAGGCAAGTAGGTGTCAAAGAAATCAATGTCCTTTTTTTGAGTAAAACTCACTACTACTAGTCTAGCTTTGAACTTCTCTATAGTTCCATTAGGCCTCATTTTCTTTCTAAAAATCCATTTACATTTTATAGGCTTACTACTCTTTGGTAGATCAGCCAAATCCCAAGTATGATTTGTCATTATAGAATCAAGTTCACTTTTAATTACTTCCTTCCAAAAGCTTGCATATATTGAAGTCATAGCCTCTTTATAAGTTTTTGGATCATTTTCAATTAAAAACACAAAAGCAATATCATTATCAACAAAAAAAGAAGTAATAAAATCCGATCCAAATTTGTTTTCCACTCGATGTCTTTTACTCCTCCTAAGTCCATTTTCACACCCAAGAGAAATCATATGAGAAACAAACATAGGTACTTTAGTAGAAGAGCATACATTTTTCTTTAAAGGGAAAACAAGCTCAAAAAATTCAGCATCTCTAGATTCATAAATAGAATAATCAGATAATGGCATAAACTTATATGCAGCACTATTTTGAGCATAACCAATAAATGCACAATCAAAAGTCTTAGGTCAAATGTTTTTCCTTTTAAGGCTAGGAAAACTAAGGCAACCCCACACTCTTAAATAATTTATATTAGGTGCATAACCTTTTCACAATTCATAGAGTTTTATCTACTTTTTTATAGGATACTCTATTAAGAATTTTGCAAACCCATGAGATAGCCTCTCCGGCAAACCATAACTCAACAACATAGCATTCATCATTTCTTTAAGTATTCGATTTTTTCTTTCAGCTATGCCATTTTGTTGAGGAGTGTAAGGGGCAGTAGTTTCATGAACAATACCATTTTTCACAAAAATTCTTAAGAGAGTTCGCTTCATATTCTCCATCTCTATTAGACCTAAGTCTTTTTATTTTCTTGTTTAGTTGATTTTCAACCTCAGCTTTGAATTTTAAGAACAGTTCCTCAATTTCATCTTTAGACTTTAAAAGATATACTTTGGTGTATCTAGAAAAGTTATCAATAAATGTTATATAATAATTTTTACCACCTTTACTAGGTGTGCTCTTAAAGTCTGCTAAGTTTGAATGTATTAATTCTAGCAAACACATTGTCCTAGATGTGACAATTTTGAAACATTTTTCGAGAATTTTGCTTCAACACATACATAGCATTTGTCACAATTAAATTTATCTGTGGCATCAATCAACTTTAAAATTCTAAGTCTTTTAATAGATGTAAAATCCATATGGCCTAACCTACCATGCCACAAATCAATAGACTCAGCAATATAAGCAGAAGAAGTACTTGCATTAAAGTTGGAAACAATATTCAATACAAATAGTCCATTGGCTAGGTACCTTTTCCCCACAAAATCCCCATTTTCAACCCTTATTTAGTAAACTATCATAAACCAAATTTTTATGCAATGAAGTAACATATAAAACATCATTTAAAATCAAATTTTTACCAGAAGTGAGTTTCAGGAAATCTTTCCCTTTACCAAGTATTCCAACAGTAGAGGAATTGCCCATGAAGACACATTCACCTTCATCAGCATTCTCAAAATGATGAAATAGTTCCTTGTTAGCATAGAGATGTTTTGATACACCAGTGTCAAGGATCCAGTCACTTTTGTTTTCTATCAAGTTCACTTCTATGACTACTGTAGCCATCACTTCCTCTGTCTCAGTACGATTTACTTGAGGTGTCTACTTACATTCGAGATCCTGTTGATTCTGTTGGTTTTTTCTTTGGTAGCATTGGTATGCCTTATGGCTAGTTTTTCTGCACACAAAGCAAGTTGCCTTCTTCTTTGGATTTTGTCTTCCTTCTTGTTAAAATGAGTTCGCTTCGTTTCTTGACCATCTTTGTGGAATTTTTTCTTGTTGAACCTGTATTTAGGTGTAAATTCAACTAAATTAGCTTTAACAAACAAAGAAGAAACAAATATCAATTTATCTTTAATACGATTAGCTTCTTCAGTTCTTCTGTGAATAACAAGTTCCTGAAGGGATAAATCCTTCTTTTTGTGCTTCAATTGATTTCTGTAATCACTCCATAATGGGGAAGTTTCTCTAGCAACACATTAGCTTGCAAGATTTCACACATTTTCATGCCTTCATTTATCACATCAGTTACTAGATTTTCATACTCATGTACTTGGTCCATCACAAGCTTATCATCTACCATTTGGAATTGCAATCATTTGCCTACCACATATTTTTTCTTTCCAGCATCATCACCACCATACATTTTTTCCAAAATGTCCCAAATGCCTTTAGCATACTTTTGTTTCAAAAAAATATCAAATAAGGAGTTGCACAGCAATCGATAAGTTCTACCTGAAAACTTCCCCCGTAAAAGGCTTTCTCCTACTAAGGTTTCTTGCACATTTTCATTACTTGTGATTTTTGGATCTAAGTGAATCAAACTATCTTGAATTACAACTAGGGGTTCAAGAGTTTTCTACCACTAAGGTATTTAGTTATTCTTTATTTGGGTGCCTTCAGTTAATTTCAATAGGGATTCTATTGCTTGCAATAGGTATTTGTTAAATTAGTTAGAAAAACCTTTTGAAATTTCACTTGAGTTTCATCCATTTTAAATGGGAAATTTGACAATTTCATAAAGACGTTAATTATAAAAATTTTAATCCTTCTTTATGCCAAATTTGGGGGAGGGGGGAACAGGGTAGTCCTAGTTTTCTAGTCCTGATCTACCCATTTCAACACCATTGATTTCAAATATATATTGAATCATTAGGAAGTGACATGTGGAATTTTTAAAGCTTAAGTTAACTCTAATGATGCCAAGTTGGATTTAAAGAATTTATTACTTCTGAGATCTAAAGAGAAAACAAATTTGCAACATTACTGCTACCAGGTGAAAGAACAGCCCACAGCCGATTCAAAATTCCGTTAATTACATCTGAAGAAACAACTTGCTCAATCAAAGCAAATTCCCAATTAGCTGAATTAATGAAGAAGTCAGTATTAATAATATGGGATGAAGCTCCAATGACTTCTAGATATGTCTTTGAAACAATTGATAGAACTTTCAAAGACATATTGCATGATTCAGACAATTTGAACAAAGACAAACCTTTTGGTGGGAAAACAATACTATTAGGAGGGGACTTCCGGCAGATTCTACCAGTAGTTCCAAAAGGTCACGGAGCAGATATTGTGCATTGTTCACTAAACCAATCACCATTGTGGGAAAATTGTAAAGTTATGGTGCTTACACAAAACATGAGACTCCAGCAAAATACTCTTTCTACAACCACTGACAAAGAAGCAATAGCAGATTTTGCAAATTGGATTTTGAAAATAGGAAATGGAATTGAAGAAGCAAAATTCAGAGTAGATGAATCAGAAGCTACATGGATAAAAATTCCAGACAGATTTATTGTTGAGCACAATGAAGATCCAATTAAGAATATTTTTTATGCTACCTATCCAAATTTCAAGGAACAAATGACAGATATTGCATACATTACAAATAGAGCAATTTTGACTCCTAGAAATGAAGTTGCTGACCAAATCAATGCTTATGCACTCCAACAAATAGCAGGGAACTAGTTAGAATACATTAGTGCGGAGATGATTGATAAAGCATCAGCAAATATATATGGTGAAGAAATACTTTATCCTATAAAATTTCTAAACAGTCTCAAATTGCCAGGAATTCCAGATCATAAACTATAGTTGAAAGTTGGGGTTCTTGTTATGCTTCTCAAAAACATCAATCCAGCAAAAGGCATGTGCAATGGCACACGCTTGATTATTACACAAAAAGGAACAAGAGTGATTAAAGCCAAAGTAATCTCTGGATCTCACATAGGTGAAAAGGTACAAATACCAAGAATAGATTTGAGCTCAGTTGATGCAAAATTTCCATTTGCATTCATAAGAAGGCAATTCCCTGTGAAAGTTTGCTATGAAATGACAATTAACAAAAGCCAAGGAAAAACACTAGGACAAGTTGGCTTATTTTTTCCTAAACCTGTTTTCAGTCATGGTCAATTATATGTGGCCCTTTCTAGACTCAAAGATCCACAAGGATTAAAGGTTTTGATACTTGAAGATGATCTAGCATTCAGAAATTACACAAAGAATATGTGTGTGAAGAAATATTCTACAATCTGGCAACTGTAAGTTTCTTTGTATTACCTATGATTATTACAATACATACTATTTACAAACAACATTTTTTTCCACTTTTCTCACCCAACAACATCACATGCATCAGGAAACAAACTCTGTTTGCAGAAAAGAAATGGCTTCCACATAAAAACCAACAATAGGTACGTAATATATATATATATATATATATATATATATATATATATATATATATATATATATATATATATATATATATATAACTAACAAGTTTAATTCATGAATATCTACAATCTCTCTAATAGAAATTTATAATATTACATATGATGCCGTAAACAACTAAATACAAAATTACACTACGAAATGGATCTATCATATCAGAAGTCATTTAAGTAACACAGGGAAAAAAAGAAATCATGACTACTGACCATTCAAATTCTATTTCTAAAAGACAATGTACTATAAAACATCTAACAAATTATATTTAATTGCTTCAGCTCTACAATAGTTGTGTACATTGCAGAAAATATTACAACGGGAAAAACAAAAAGTATTTCAGAATGCATCAACGCAGACTGTACAGAAGATCAAATAAAGATAGGTAAGCATGTTTCATTTCCTATATACATTATTTGTGATGTATCAATTCTCAGAAGAAATGAATATTATACAATCACAATTGTTCTAAATAATTACTAATGGCAATTCTATGCACAAACTTTTTGTTAGTGTTTTTCCTCAGCAATGAATCACATTAAAAAATATACTTATGCATAGTTCTACTCCAGATCGTTTCACTAACAGTGAATCTTACTACGACACTCTTTGATACGAATGTAAATATTGCAGAGCATACATTTTGTTGCTGTACTAAAATTTATCAAAAATATAAATTGTGCTGTAAACAGGAAAAATTTTCATTACCAAGAATCAAAAAACTTGCTGATCATATAACTCAATGATCGCAATGAATCATAAAAGGAAAAGGACAGATTATTTTGTGAAACAAATTTTGGAACTTAAACAATTAACCATTACCAACGGCTAATAAAATCAACCACAGTACAATAGTCTTACAATCGATTTTGCAAATTATGATATTTTCATAATCGATGGTGAAAATTTTCTACTGTGTGCCAAATGTCCAATATTATTTGATAGAAAATATAAACTACAAAACACTAATAAAAGCAAATAACCATTACCAATAGAGCCAAAAACCACAAACGGAAAGTCAAAATTAAAGTTCTAGCCGCAGGTAATTATGCACAAACTTTTTCTCAGTGTTTTTCCTCAGCAACGAATCACATGAAAAAACCTATACTTATGCATAGTTGTACTTTGCAGATCGTTTCACTAACAGTGAATCTTACTATGGCACTCTTCAATATGAATGTAAACATTGTACATCTTTTTTTCTTTTGGATGAATACACTTAGGCTTACTGTAAGACCTAAGAGGGGGGTGAATTAGGTCTTTGGCTAATTATCAAAATATTTTCCTATTTTATAAATCCTTTGCCTTAATAAAAGCTCTTCTTCAAATTCACAAACTCTAAGTTTATATGTGATTCAATGGTTGAGACAAGATGATCAAACAATAAAATCACAACCAATCAATCAACACTTAAGAACAAATAACAATAACATATGTAAACAAGTAAAGCTATAAATAAATGAACATGCGATTTATAGTGGTTTGATCTCTCCAAGATCTACATCCACTACCTTGAGTCCACACTCAAGGATTTCAACCAATTCATTATATGCTCAATTTAGACAATTACACAAGAGGCTCACCACACAATGGTTTTACACTCACAACCTCTTTTAGTAATTATACAAACAAGATTCACCATTCCATAAGGGTTTTATATCTAAAGACAACCTAAAGACCAATCTAATCAAAGGCTCACCCACAAACGGGTTTTACACCACAACCTTGATTAATCTAGTTTATGGCTCACCCTTACACAAAAGGGTTTTATGTCACAAGATAACCTTGCAATGAGCTAGTAGAAAACACAATTGAGAGAAGAAAAGAGAGTGTGTAAGATGTTACCACTTTGTTGGTAGATGATTACACAATGTTTCTCCTTCACACTTTGTTGCCTTTGGAATCTTGAATTTCAATCTTTGAGCACAAAGCAATTTGAGAGCTTTTCAAGTAATTTTGATGTAAAACAAGTTAGAGCTTGTAGGATTTCTCAATTTCAAAGTTCTACTAAAAAATCTGGAGTTTATGGCTTTTATAGAATTCAAAAATCAGTTAAAGCGGTCATAAAATGGCTAGTAACGGCTAGTAACAGTAAAATTTGGATGACCGAATTTTTCAGCTGCGTCCGAATCTTCTAGCCAATTTTTTTGGAAAAATAGTGTTCATGTGAACAGTGTTACTGTTCATGTGTTGCTCACAAAATTCGGGAGACCGAATTTCTTCTACTTCGTCCGAATCTTCGTCCGAATTTCTCTGGAAAAACAGTAGTTACTGTTCACACACGGTTCAGAAAATTCTTCACAAAATTCGAACAACCGAATTTCTTCTTCATGCGTCCGAATCTTCTTCAGAATTTTTGAAACTTTGTCAAAACATATTCAAATCAATTCAAACAAGTTGGAAAACATTCTAGCCTCAAAGATAAGTCATTAAAGACCTTTTAAGTGCAAAAATCATTTATGAAAACTTGATAATTTAGGTAAGTTCAAAACCATTGAAACCATTTAAATCAAGTTTTGTGCTCTCAATTGCAACTCATAGATTCCAAGACTTAAGAGTGTAAGGTTTACAATGTTTACCTATTAAGCTCATGTAACCTACACTTCATGTCTTCAAAGCCTTTAATCATTTTGAACAAACTCTTCAATCTTCAATCACTTTGGTATATTTGAGTTGTTCTTGCATTGCTAGCTCCAAGGCAATGAGACTTCATACTTCTTAGTTTACAAAACCTATCACACAACATACAATCATATTAGTCCTCATCAATATTTGTCATTAATCAAAACTACATGATTTGCCCTTAGGGCTAACACTTACAATCGATTTTGCAAATTATCATATTTTCAAAATCGATGGTACAAATTCTCTATTGTTTACCAAATGCCCAATATTATTTTATAGAAAATATAAACTTCAAGAACACCAACAAAAGCAATTAACCATTACCAATAGCTAATAAAATCAAGCACAATACATAGCTAATTGACATTTTCCAGAAGAATTGCTTTGCTGAGTAAACAGGGAATCACATATTCATTTAAACGGATCTATATCTCCAAATGATAAGGTAAATGTCAGTATACATGAAATCCTCAATTCTGGAAAAAAAAAGATACAACATGGGGAAAAGAAACATGCAGTATGTATTTTTACATTAGTTGAGTAAAAGAAAGCAGGACAACAGAGCTTTGGTTCGAGTGATTAGATTAGGGAATACACACAACGCACAAAGACCTGAGGAAATGATGAGTTTTGATTTGTTGATTTTACATCAAAAGGTAAAGTAACATGTTATGTAATGTTTGGTTCTTAGTAATTTGTTGATGATGTGTGTGTTCTCAAAATAATTGAAAATAAATTCTTTATGTAATCTTAGATTGTCTGTAAGGTGATGATGATGGATGGATTCTGAACATGAGCAATATTAAATTCATTAGACAACATGATGTTGCAGTATTAAGTTGACTGTTCATGTATTTATTGATTGCAGATTTTGATCGTCAGATTTTGTTGCAGTATGATTGTTAAATACATTATTCGTAGTACAAATTATATCTTGAAGAAAAAAAACTACAAATCATAACTAATTAAATGCGATAATCACATTGCAAATTATATCCTTAATGATAAGAGAAAAAGATGGAAAATAACAGCATAACAATCCCACCTTCAATTACAGAAATCTAAAACATATCAAAAAATTCAGATTATGACTGAAACAAAAGTAACATAACATTTGCTTCAAACTACAACAATCTTCCCTAGCACAATATTATTCCAGTCTTGACCTATTTGCCAGCATTAGAACTTGAAGCACCCTCAAAACGTGGCCTCTTAACTTTCAAAGCAAATGTACCAGAAGATCTACGGTATATGTCAACAATTTGCGTTCCATCAGTAGCACTTGAAAAAACAGCGACAAATTTCTTATGATAATAGAGACAAATACTGTTTTCTAAATATCCAACTAACTTCAAAGTCTACATTTCATCCTACTCTTTAAATAAATTAGGATGAATACCCAAAATCGCATGAGATTCCACTATTGCAACTACTAAAGGATTATAAAACTTGATAAAAGACTGCATTTTCCTCTCAGTCTCTCTAGCAGCTAAGAATTCCTCACGCAAAATAAAAATACTTAAAAGGAATTCCATCTCTACATCATCAGCAACCCAAGGATGAGTTTCACTCCACCAATTACTATTCAAATCTGGAGCAATATTAAGAGGAACAGATGGAGGAATGAAAATCTCCAAATATTCAGGAAATTCTGCATAACCATATCTTAAAATCATTCTCACCCTATCAGAACGCTTATCAGGAATACAGTAATGGGTCTTACCATCTTGCAACTCAACAAAGTTAAGCAAAACTGACTCAGATATAAATGGATGAAACTCAGGCTTTCCAATTAATCTATACTTCTGACTGAAACTATGGTAAGAGTCTATTTTAACTCTCAGGAATTAATACTTAAACATTGAAAACTACTACTATATATAACCATATATACAATTTCATCCGAGGGGGAAAAATAATCACGTAAATGAAATAAACCTAGACTACAAATATCTTTAAAAATACATGAATACAATAAATGAAAACAACGATTCAATTCTCCAAAATTACTATAACACAGCATTCGATTAAATTACAAAGAACACGGGAAAAAAAGGGTATCATATTCCAGGAAAGAAGAAAATGCAAAAGGAAACATACCTAAGATTAATAAAATGAACCTAGAATACAAATATCTTTTAAAATGCATGAATCCAATAAATGTTAAAATATGTATCCACAGAAAGCCCCGGAAAAAAAGAAATGTTACACGGTAGAAAATTCAATGCATAAATAAAAGCAACGATTCAATTCTTCAACATAACTCTAACGCAGTTTGCTCTTGAATCACAAAGAACAAAACCAAACAGTAATAAATTCAAAGAAAGAACAAAATCGTGGAAGAACCATACCTCAAAGCAATGGATCTTTAAAATAAAAAACCTTTACTTCCCAAGTCCAACTCAGATCAAGCAAAGAAACAAAATTCTGGAATATTTTCAGAAGCAAATTCATGCCCAAAAGAAAAACATCAATTTCCAAAGACAGGAACCACAACCAATCGGTCAATTGAATACCAAAACAAATTATTATTCTCAGACATCCATATTCAATGAATCTGAAACAATGGGCCTACAACCCAGGACAAAGCCAACAAAATAGCAGCCCAAACAACAAAATAAAAAACCTCCCAAGCCCATCAACTTAAAATGCAAAAACCCACCCATTCCCACTCCCTCCAACATAAACAACTCTGTTCATCAACGGACGAAATTACCATCTGCATCATCAAAATCCTTTGTCTCCAAACCCTAGAAAATACACAGACAAAGAATCTTCGAAGTCAACAACACCAACCAAAAAAAAAAATTGCTGCAAAATCTACTCCAAACACTTCAGGTATGTGTAACAATTCATTCCAAAAATTAAGACTTTTTTGTTTCTCATCATGCATTCTGCTATATCCAAGTAATCATACTTTGCCAAAATTGAGTGCATAAATCCATCATCATCTTCATTTCAGATTATTTTGCATACAATTTTTCTCCAATTAAAACATGTATCTCATTTTAAATTTCGTATTTCTAACTTAGATATAGTTGTGGTACAATGTGCAGTTAAATACCATAAACTGCTTGATATTCGATTAATAAAGGAAAACTTTAGAAATAAAACTTACTACCAAATAATAGCCATAAATCTTCGACCATGTGACACCTTCCTTAAGCTCTTAATTGCTCTTGCTTCTGGAATTCGAGGAAACATGAAATTAAACAATCTCAGTAAAAGGATATTACTTCATATTTTACATGATGTAACTGAGGTGGACTATACTTTCTGTAAAATGGAGGAAAAAGACTTAGCTGATGTACATATCTGCTTTAAAAAATCATAATAATTCCTTACTATTAAAATTACAGCTTCCTTCTCTGCCATACATATTATATATATCCATGATAACAGTCTCTGAATCCCTTACCATTGTCAGTGAATTAAAACATATTATTGCCCAATTCCAACAGCCTTAGAAAACAAAGATACAGACATACATGTTCTGAATACTACCATTGCTTAATTCATTCTCCTTGCATATTTCCAGTACTGAATACAAATTACAAAATTTCCCAGAATGTCACTCTATGATCAGTATAGATTTCTATTGCACATTGAAGATGACAGTGACCTCATCTCAGTGGTAATTATTCCTCTCAAACTACAGTTTCATTTATCGAATCAACAACCTCAGCCAACTTTTTAAACTAACAACTGCTATACTTCCAGACTCTTCCAGCATCATTTATAGAATACAGAAGCAACAAAATACCAAAAGCTTTTTTCCTCATCAACACAAGTGGAAACTACTGGGAAGTCATAGTAGTGAAAAAGTTTACTATATCATGGTTGGAAAAAATTTGTGGATGAAAATAAAGTATCTAAAGGAGATTTCATAGTATTTGAAGCTTACGATGATGATGAAACTTACCACATCTACCATTATAGAGCAAACATGCTGGAAAAAAGAGTTCCTTACAAACCAATAGACAACAGCTTCTGCTCAACAGAATCATCCTCTGAAGCTGCACTGCAACAATAAACAAAATTTCAAACAATGAAGGAAGCTGAATTGGAAACAACCAAACCAAAAAGAAGAAGAAATTATGCAGAACTACTAGAAGACGAATTGACACCAAAAGAAACAATGATGACAATGTCACCTGCATTAGCTGTAGCAGCAAGAACAAGAGCAAAAACTTCTTCAAAAAAAAAAGGGCAAGGCACAATAAGTTCATTCACTAACAACAAAATCAGCTAAAGGAATACACATCAAAGAGTATGAACCATCTCTGGGCAAGAAGGAAAAAGAAGACACAAAAGGAAAGGGTAAAGAAAAAGTGGAAGAATCAGTAGCACAAACAAAAAATTCAGACAACTACAATGAGAAATCCCAACAATCATAATATGTGGAATACTAGCAGTCAGAGTCATTCCTAGAGGAGTATCAGTAGCAGATATCTGTCAAATGATTCAAAAATAGAGATTAGACTATGCTCATGTACAAACAATAATGCTAATAGGAGAACTTCCAGAACAACTTTTTGTTAAGTACCAAAACTGAGATTAATATTCCTATTGCAGTTGACTACTACCATTGCACTTAAAAATTCCACCATTACAATTCTTACAACATACCATATTCCACACATCACTGAAGTTCAATTAATTGAAACAGTTTCAAACTTTAAAAATAGCATATAATTGTTTAAAACCAGGAAAAAAATAAAACTTTGAATACAGCTATTTAAAACCCCAAAAAAACAAAAAAAAACTTAAAAACCCAAAAACCCAAAAAAAAAAGAAAAAAAGAAAAAAAACCGTGCATTGTGCAGGCATCATACCTAGTTCGAAGAAAAGCGCAATACCAAGGTTTCTAGTCGTAGTTCATTAGATGTCTAATAAACATAACTTATATTATTTTATTTACGTGTAAAGAATAAATAAATTTGTCTTTTGACTTAAAAGCTCTTGGTAAGACCTATATTTTAATAGAATTTATTCTTTTTAAATTAAAAAAGTTAATTGTAAAAATTTTACTATATATATTTAACATTAAAATTTAAATATATTAAAAATAAATATGAGCATTTAATTCTAATAGGGGCAAGAAAAATAATCTTAATCCTAATAATAATAATAATAATAATAATAATAATAATAATAATAATGATAATAATTTTTTCATATATCCACGTTCCCATCCGCTTTTGGTGTTACCAGAATTCAATTTTTTAGGCGCATTTTGCTTTATTGTACTTTTGGCTTTGCATGTTTACAATTATGTCCATGTCATATTTAGCCAGATCACATGTCATATTGTAACAAGATTTTTTCAAAACCTTATCCAGCAAAAAGAAAAAGATCTTTTCAAAATCTCAAAAGACCAAGAACAATAATGTTTTGCTGATGGGAGCAAATGATCGTGGTGTCTATATCGGGGTGAGGCGACCTCAGCCCTTGGCCCGGAAAGCCTAAGTCCGACCCATATGGCCCATTTCTCTGTAGAAAATAGGTAATGCCGAATTATAGGTTCAGGCAAGCTAGGCTGGGCCAGCATCAATCAGCCCAAATTCTGGCAGGCTTGCCCCTCCCAGGCCAGAATCACCCCATTTCCTATCTGGGCCGACATCGCTCTGAAAGGCCAATTTTGGACGAAAGCGGCCATTTTTGCAATTTGGCGCATAACCGAACCCATTTTTTCACTTACCTAATCCTGTACTCACTTACCTCCCTCATTCTTCTTCTCCCACAAAGTTCTCTCAATTTTGAAGTATTTGGTGCCAAATTTCAAGTTAAAGTGTGCAAATTGGCTCAAAAATTGAAGTTCAAGAGTATAAATTGGTGCAAATTTGTGGACTTTTGGATTTCATCAATCTTGTTAGTGTTTCTTGTTTCTGCATTTTACTTTGTTTTGTTCATTTTTGCTTAATTTCTTGTTAATTAACTAGTTAATTATTTAATTTTTTATTTGTATTTGTATTAATTGTTTATTTATTCATTTGTCATTTTAATCATTTTCCTTCTACTTGCTTACTTCTTATTTATTTTGTTGTTTTTTTGGTTTATTAAATCTTGGTTATCCATACATCCTTTGTAATTAATTATTTCCCTATTTGATTCTTAGTTTATTTAAAGATTTCTAGTTAATTTGGAATTTATAACGGATCATCATTTTTCTTCATCTAACTTTGATTTTGAGAATTATCCAAAGGATAATATCCCCCGACTCAAGATTTAGATAATGAAATAGGAGAACAAATTCCAAATGAACCTATTAATCCATCCCCTCGTATACCTTCTTCTAGCTCAAATCCTAGCCCTAGTTTTATACAAACTAGGGAGAAAAGCAAAACTTCTCTTGTGTGGAAACTTTTTGACAAAGATAATTCAAGAAACAAAGCAATATGTAAAATATGTAAACAAGAAATTAATCATAAAAGGGGTGATAGCACGAGGACATTATCCAGACATTTGAATAAAGTTCGTCCCGGAAGGAAAGATACTTTTAAGCAACAAGAAGTTGATACCTCGGGTGGTAATCTTGGTGGCTAGACGGATGATTACTACAAATCAACCTTTTGGTGTAGGTGAGAGCCATGGCTTCCAAAGATTTCTGCATACGGGTCCACAACCCTTGTATAGAGAACGCCAAATATCTACGTTTAAAAATGATTTAAAAAGAAAATTTGAATAAGTCTTAATTGCTTGTTTTGAAACTCTTGTTAACTTTATTAGAGATATAGTTTTATGTATTAAATCATCTTCAATAAGACAACAAGATTTCAAAGGTTTATGCCAAAAACAAGGTGTTAGGACAAACATTTCAATTATTGTATTTCTTGTTAGGACATTTAGGCAATTGAAAGACGTGCCACCATGAGAGGTGCCGTAAAGACAATCCAAGAAGAACTGAGGACTTACCGCATACAGAATACAAACAAGATGCTCAAACTCCAATAGCAAATTGCAATTAGAACCGTAAAAGCAAGAAGTGAGGAAAGAATAAAACATCGTAGAACGACGAGTCTCCAGTTCTTGGCTTGCCATTTGATGTGTGCTAAAGTGATAATGTTGGAATGTCTACACTTGTCATTACGAGGACACGTAGTTAGATACCACATTCTCAAATAATCAGAACTTCAAAATCTCTATACAATTTACAATACTTGAATAGAAGGAAAAGGACAAAAAGAAAAAAGAAAAGGCCAATTTGCTATGGCACAATTTGAAAATGGTTGATTTGAATAAAGCTTCAATACTTCAACAGCCAGGGAAAAGGAAACTCCTCATGCATGAATATCATTTTGGCCTTTTGGAGATTTCAGAAGATCTCACAAGCAAGGATGGGTTCGCCCTTAATCAAGGCCCAGATTTTAAGAGCTTTCAATTGCAAAACCCAACTCCCTCTTTTTCAACGCCAGATGCCAATCCGATCAGGGATAGACAAGATGCAACAATGGTCATCCAAACTACAAAAACAAGGAACACACAGAGTGTAGAACATTTAGAATACAGAAGCATTTACCAAATAGAAAGAATGCAAAATATCCTCAACCAAATTGCAAGAGTAACTATTATAAGAGCACTCACCAGAAAAAAAAAGAGAGACAACCACCATTATAGATTTCCAATTATATTTATTCTTTAGCACAGGCAAAAAAACAGGCAAATATTTCAAACCAACCACATAAACAACAAAAGCTACACCATAAACAAATTAGAAACTCAAAATGTCTGGGTGATCAAACAAACCTTCTTTGTTTAACTGAATTTTGAGAGAAATTACAGTAAGAACACTCACCAAGTCATAAAAAGCTCACTTCTGAGAATGGACGAATGCGGAATTGGAGAATTAACAGCCAATTACAATATCATTATTGATGGAACAAGGAGAAGAACAAACAACCGCAAAAAGCTACTTTGTATGCCTAAGCTGTTTTCTGGGACCAGAGATTCCACAAATAGGACTCTCACACTGGACTATCACAGTTTAAGTTAACTAGGTCTTGATATTATCTCCGTTTTATTGTCTTGAATTAAACGTCTTATTTTGACTTGGTACAAAGATTAAAAAGAATATTTAATCAAGTTAAAGTTACCACCTAACCCTTGATTATTATGGAGGTTAGAGTGGAACCTATGTGTTAGTGGAACACATACCCCTTAAATTAAAAATGTTGTGGAAGTTTAAAGCAAAAATATATTTAATTTAGAAAACTGGACATTCAACTTGGACTATTCCAAAAAGAAATATAGACATTCAATTTTAGATGCGATAATATCTGATAGTATGTGGAAGGATTATCAACCAAGTGTATCTTTACCGTTGATTTAAAAGGTGAGTCAATTTTCATAGCTTAGACAAAAAATTGAGACGTAAAAGTAAAATTTGGATGAAAATTGAAAATTTTCTTAAACTAGAGATGTCAAATAGAAGTTACCCCAATGGAAATCATAACAAGCATAAAAAGCAAGGAAATTGTACCTGAAGACAATTTGATCACATCATCTGCCCGTGAGACGTTGGATCAGCTAAATATCATTTCTTGATCGCTTCATATAGCTCAGTATTCCAATTAAACTCATATTCATCTCATGGATCTTCACAACTACCTTCAATGACAGACAAGCACTCTTCAGAATAAGTTTCACTGATTGCAAAGGGATCTGCAGGAAAATTTTTACAATAATTATATGAAACCGGCTGGAATTAATTTCACTTTCACTACCTAGCTGATAGCATAAAAACTTCAGGGCCAGAAGAATATGAGCATGAAACTATATGCCAGTAAAATATAAACAATCATCATGGTGCAATGTAAAGAAGCAATAATTAATTTTGAGAAAAAAGATCAAGAAAAATAATACCTTCATCAATTATATCCTCTATTATGACCAATAGTTGCTCGTTTCCCTGTTCTACTTGTTCTTCCTTGATATCCTCAGCTGAAATTACAAGAGATTTATGGCAGCCCAATAATACAATCTCCTGCAGTGTTGGAATGTCTACTAAACATGAAGGTAGCACCTCTAAGCCAACACAGTGGTACACCTCTAGTCGCTTCAGGACAGGAAAGTCCTCCATCGAGGCATCCCATTCTTTAATGTCTAGACGACATAATTGTAAGAATTTGAGTTTAGGAAATTGTTGGTCGAACTCGACTGTGTTGAATATGTCCGTCGAAGACTTCAAATTTTTGAATTTCAGAACCTCCAGATGTTCTAGCTTCCCAAGTGCTGAAATATTTGTCCAAGGCAGGTACAACGAAATAAGAGTCAACTTCTTGAGATATGGAGGAAAACTGAGCACACTTGTTGTATGGTACATGTACTCCCTGTCGGGCATACCAGTGATAGTCAGTGATTCCAGATTCTTAAGAAAGTCCAGTTTCGGAGTGGAATTTAGATTTCTTGAACTAATTCCGAGTTTCAAATTCCAAAGATTGAGCATTGGTCTCATGAACTTCTCATCATGGTCCTCCCCACAACGCAGAAATGGATACGAAAGATAATGCAAATTATCAAAGCCAACAGGATTCTGCTTCTCAAAGATTTCTTGACTGATGCATGGGAAAACGAAAGGAAGAACTTTAAAATGTCTCAAGAATCTCAACCTTGCCATGTTATCTATATCTGCCAAGGATAAGATGCCACCACCATCAATTCCACGCTCAAGTTTAAGAGTCTCCAGGTTTTGTAAGCGCAGCAATATTGCTGAAAAGACCTCCTGTTCACAACTTTCAAGTGCTAAGAACCTTATATGACTCAACTGGGGTACTGAAGAAATATGTTTAATGTGGATATCTGGGAGATTAAACACCCTGAGAATCCTGAAGTTGGAAAAATTGATAGGATAATCAAAGACTCTTTTGTCAGTGGATAAGCGTTGGTATCGCTCGTAAGGAAGAACAAGGGATCGAACACGAGGGCCTGAAGGGTTTGAGAATAAAAATTGTTCCCTGTAATCAGGATGGATGCACAAACGATACTGCTCAAGCCATGGGTAACCGTCAGAAGACAATGTAGAAAAATCAGAAAAACCATTTATTGGCAGCAAAAATCTCTCTTCAATAGCCTTTTTTACAGCAAAATCACGTAGAAGATCATGAATATGGTTTTTCTTCACCCTACACCAGGATCCTCCTTCAGAAACCCTTATGAGACTTCTTGAAATCAGTTGATGTAAATACGTCTGAGCAACATCCTCTAAACTTCTTTCATCGTTTTCTGGTAGTTGGACAAAGCCTTCTGCAATCCATATCAATTCTAAACTCCGTGCTCGAATCTCTATGTCCTCAGGGAATGCACCAAAATAAAGAAAACAGGGCCTTAGATGATATGGTAAATCATTGTAACTAATTTCCAGTACTTTCCTGCATTTTCCTTGTGGATCGTCAACAAATTCTGTCAACAAAGTCTGTGCAAGTTGCAACCAACATTGTTGTGTTCTTTCCATCTCTCTAAGGATTCCAGCTACCAAATCAATCGTGAGTGGTAGACCTCTGCAACTTGCTGCAATTTGCTTTCCAACTTCCACTAGCTCTCGAGGACAACAGTCCTTACCAAAAAGCTTGAATTGTAACATCTCCCAACTCTTGTCATCTGATAATGGTGAAAGATGGTAGGTAACACTTTCAAATATAGCTTGTGAAGCAACGTTTTCCAATCGGCTAGTGACCACAATTCTGCTTCCATTCCCATCATCTGGGAAAGCGAATCTCATATCCTCCAATAGCTTCAAATCCCAAATATCATCTAAGAATATGAGGTATCTTCTACCTCTTAGACTTTGACACAACTTATGATCTAACTCCTCATCATTGAAGTCAAGACTCCGACTTTTGACCTGTTGTAAAATTTTTACCAGCAATCTTTCACAGTCATATGCTTGACTAACACAACAACGCAAACGCACATGAAAATGGTCGATAACGGAATAATGTTTGAAGAGAGTATTAGCTAGAGTGGTCTTGCCTACTCCAGGCATGCCGACTATCGAAAGAATACGCAGCTCTGGAGATCCGTACGTCAGCTGCTCCTTTATCATTTCAAATTCATGCTCAAAAACCACCAATCCATCTTTTGGAAGATCTTGAAATGAAATTTGACGGGAAAAACTGGAGATCTTTTGCAACACTGTGCTTTCTTCTGCCATCTTTCTTCTAACATGATTGAACCCTGTTTTTATTGACTTCATTTCTTCGTTGACATCAAACAGAGCCAACTTGTGAAACCAGATTTCACCATCTTTGGCCAGGATTAATGAATCAATTACATGATCAGTCTGGTATGCAACGTCCTTAAAATGTGTCCACTGATCTTTAAGTTCTTGCTCACTTGGCTGCTTTTGAGTTTTACAAAAATCTTCTCTTAAGGACAATAACTCGTCTAGAACTGGTTCTATGTGATGCTTCAGTGGACCTATCGAATCAGCATTAGAGTTTAGCAACTGCTTCAGATTCCCCACAAGAGAATCTATAAAGCCCTCTGCATTAGTGCTTGGAAAGTTAGCTCGCAAATACTTTGGTACCAACTTGTCATATATTTGCCTGGCCTCTTCCTTTGCAATCGTAAATGTTTCTAACAAACCAGAAGCCAAAGAATTCCTTTGACTTGCAATGTCATCTTTTTCATCATCATAAAAAGAGTAAATAACACATGCTGCCATGTCGATCAACATGTTTCTGTGCTCACACAGATCTTTAAGTTTCAGGTTAAGATCAGCATGCTCCTCCTCAATTGGTGAATCCACCACAAGACATTCAAGGAACCTCAGCACCTTGTGCAGGGCTAACATTTGATCCTTGACGGAAGTACTGAATCCAGGGTTATTCTCCAGTAGCTCCGACAAATTTTCTCGGAGAGAATCAAGAAAGCCCAAAATAGATTCAGCTGTCATGGCTTTGCAGGCGGCTGAATTTAAAGATTTTAGGGTGTGGATGTAAATCTTCCTCACCTCTGGCTGTGCAGGACTAATTCTCTGTACCTGGGAAAGGAGCTCAAATTTCATCCAGCTGATCGTCTGATCATCCATCATATCGTTGACACAACACAAATAAAGGAGACAGGCTATGTTGTCAGCCACTATTTCAGCATGAATTTGGAGATCTTTCAATTTCCGAAGCTTACAGCACCTACTTGCAGCAAAACCAAGGAAATTTCTTAAAAATCTCAGGCCTCTTTCAACTGCTTGCAGCTCTTCCTTAACAGGTATAATAAAATCAGCCTTATGCCAGAGCATATGCCCCATAATTTGTAGCAAGGAATTAAGACGTTCGCCTACTGATTCGTTGGTCATTTCAGCTATGCATCTTGAAGATTTGGAAAGTATGGTGTATAGATCTTGGATATCTGGTTTTAAAAGCTCAAGCCATTCTAGCATACCAGAAATCTGGCTGTACAAGTTAATAGGCAAGCTCCAACGCCCTCTTGATGCAATTTGGTAAAAATCTGAGTAAAGCCGTACAAGCTCCATATACTCATTCAAGATCACTGAATCAACACGAGTCACGAGACTTTTGAAACCTCCATCTTCAATGTGCTGCTCCTGTTTGCCTCTCAAAATGGCAAAGAGAAAGTTTAGTGTCAATCTAAGAGTTTGGATTTTGACTTTCAAAGGGCCTATCAGATCGAATCCAGTCTCAATATAATCGAGCACTTTCAGAACCCGCCAAGGATCAGTGACAAAGGAAGCCATTGCAGAGAACTCTGGAAGAGAAAAAGCGGAAAACACCTTATAAACAACTTATATTAACATAATACTAGTAGGAGAAACTGTATGCACAGAGTGCGGACAAACAATTCATTGATAAATTGTGCTAGCAGATATGATATCATTTTTATTAAAAAAATATCAAAAAAATAATAGAGATATATCATACATATAAACCAGACTGAGAATTTCAATTATCAATAATATCTGTTTGGAGCTAATAGGAAAACTAACAAAAAATAAAAAGATGTATTACATAAAAATCAAAATATGTTTTCAAAAATTATCCATAACATTAGTTGGGAGATAACAGAAATTGTAGCAACTGAGACAAGTTGTCACTGCCGATCATGATTATTTAATCAATTTTAGCTTTCTTTACAGGATTCTGATTTTCTGGATCAGGTAGCAGCCAACCAGAAACATTAATTTCATCTGCCTTGAAAAAAGGGGGGGAAGAAAATCAGCAGAAACTAAAGTACAAATAGAAGATCAAGACACCAACGAAGAACAAAAAGCAGAAGAACAAATTTATAACCAATAAAAGAAACAGAACAATGTCATCCATAATCAGAAGTTGCCCAACTATAACAAAATTATACAACATTAAAGACAACATTTAAAAAAATCCACAAGAAACTAAAAATCACACATCATCCACAATTATATATCATAACTCTAATTAGAAAAGTAAGAAGACCACAGAAGAATATTATTATATATCCTAACAGAAAGGGGGAATCAAATATAAACAACCTTAACTGAAAAAAACAAGAAGATCGAAAAATAATAATAACGACAACTAATAACAAAGGGAGTATAAACAAATGCCTTCGAAAGTCCAAACCTCAGGAAAAAAGAATATAAGAACAACACAAAAAGTAACAAAAGGGAACACAGAGAATAAGAAAAACAAGAAGCTTCCTTTGTGGACTCTCTCTCTCTCTCTCTCTTCCACACTCACTTATAACCGAGGATTTGCTCCTCTATTCATAGTTGTCATCCACCGATTTTTAGTAGTGGGTTACCATAGTACTTAATGATAACTGTCTAAAGCAATATTCTAGGGAAAAGCCCTCCCCATCGCTTGAAGCAAAACTTGGATTCTGCTTATCCCATCTGGAGAACAAAATCCCATCTCCTTAATTGCCACCACAGTATTTCATTGTCATTTGAAAGCACAAGAAAAATCAAAACCAGCCACCACAACAAAATGAATAGGGAAAGGGAAAAAAAGCAGACAAGATTGAATCTTTCCTGGGATAAAAAAGAACTATTCTAATCAGCTGCGCTATGCACGGAGATATCTGTCAGTGATCCTGTTAGTTTTATTGTTACAAGGCTTGGGTTTTGAATGTTGTATTGGGCTTGGAAATTGTTGTTGGGCCGCTATTCTAGTTGGGTAGTTTATTTGTTTGAGTCTTGGAATAAGTATGTTGTTGGATTATGTGTGTTTTGATTAGTACATGAATCAGGTGACCATAATTTTTTGTGGGTAAATGAAGGGTAGTTGATTTTGATGATTTGCAAGTCTTACATGTGTTTTTGCAGGTACTTGTGCTGTATTAGTGGAGTGAGAGTTCGGTCCTTAGTGTTGGTATATCTTTTGCAACGTGAGGGTTACAATGATCAGATATAAGATCCTACTTTTGGCAGGAAAGTACAACCATTTCCCATGATGAATAATCCAAATAAACTGAACTCAATTGTTGTCAGCACAAACATACTAAAAGGATTAATATGCTAGTTATAGCACAAGATTTTACAGCTCTGAAGAGCCAATAGAAAATAAATACAACACAAAGAACAATCTGGCTGAAACTACTGTGGACTGGGAAATTTTTAGTTCTCCCTTGCACTCAAGCATTAAGGTTTTGGTCAAAAATAGGCTATCCAATTTCATTGGATTGTCATTTCCTCAGGCAAATTTCTGGAGAGGATTCTGAAGTAGAAATATAAAGTAGAGAAAAGTGATCTAGAATACAGTTTAAGAGAATAATTAAAGAACTTGCCACAGATGAATTTTTCAGCCACACATAGGCCAAACCTTCTTCTCTAGGAATTTGAAATCAAAATCTAGAGAAAGAAGAATAAATAGATCTTTAGTGGGATTGCTGTGAGTTTGAGAGGCCAAATTAATTATGTGAATTACTATAACCTAAACCTCAAAAGTAATAGTAGAAAGAAAGAAGCCAAAACTTTCAAGTTCCTTTCTTTTCCTTCAGCAAACATATTCTCTTTGAAATCGAGATCAAAATACAAAATAAACTCCCAAACCTTAGATTTAGCAAGCTATAGGGGAAAAACAAATTTTAGACTCCAAAAATCAAAACTTTCTGAGAAGTTGATCAATCTATTGTTCCAAAGAATAAGCAGCAGTCACTATACACCATGTTTACATAAAAAATGAATAATCAGAAAAGTAATACAAATCAAACAAGAAATTGAAAGATGAAATTACTGATATTGCGAACAAACAATAAAACGATTTAAAAATTGAACTTGCCTAGCACTGATGTCACATTGAGATTCCTATACTATTAATCAGCTTCTATGCTAATGCCACCATCTAGGTGTTGGTACAATGCATTTCGGGGTCCTTTTACTATATTTTGAATGTGCATTAGCTCAACTTTCTAAAGGCAAGAAATCTGAACTTGAATACACCTCTGCAACAATCAGATACAGATACATATAAACTTACTGTATATATATAGAATTATTGCATAACAGATTACAAAGAACAAAAAACCTTGACTGCAAGCTCCAATAATAGAGCATGCAGAGGAAGGCAAGGAAAAACATTACTTTCATATAAAATTTAAAGCACAAAAAATTTTGAAAACTCCTAGAATTATACCTTCACAGTTGTAGTTCCAGTCCCTAATTAAACGCCCCATCACTCCCTCCCCAAAACGAAAAAAAAAATTAAGATAAAGAACAAACGAAAAACCCAAGAGCGAAAAAAGCAGCTCCAGTTAACCCAAAAAGAAGAGGAGAAAAATTTAATCTTCCTGAAATTCTAGCAATTCTCTGCAGATGGTTGACTTGGTCAAGTCTTCTGCAATGAAAGGGAGAAGCCGCCCAAAACAGGGTCTGGTCTCGGACTGGAAACAGAGATACGGAGCAGCGAAAACAGAACAGAGGAACAGAGGAAGAACAAACTCAAGAGTTTTATTAATTAATCAGTTGTTCATAGGAAGAGTTGGTTGGATCAAAAGTGCCTTTGTCAAACTAGCCTTTGATGGTTGATTTAATTTATTTTTATTAGTTTTAGATTAGAGAAATTAGCTATCCATACATTTCAACTATTTTAGTTTTTTTTAATTAAAAACTTTTATTTAAATTTTTTATATATATGAATTTTTTTCAAATAATTATATCTATCAAATTATAAATGTTGTGGCAAAAATTGATAGAGAGAGTTATGCTATAAACACGTGTTATAATTTTTAAAGATAATTTTATCTATTCATAACTCATAAGGAGGATAAATAGAGAAAAATATAAGAAAATGATATTTTAGTGTTGATTGATTTTTTATCCATACAATTTGAATACTATAAAACAATGAAAGAAAAGTCATGAATAAACAAAATTATTAGTAAAAATTATGATTAATACTTGTAGCATGACTTCTTTTTGTCGAAATCTACCATGACATTTAAAATTTGACAGATATAGTTGTTTGAAAAAAGTTTATTTATATAAAAAACTAAAATATAAGTTTTTTATTAAGAATAGAAAAGTTATAATAATTGAAGGATAAATATAGCTAATTTTTATCATCATCAAAATTTTAGGTCTAAATTAAATTTTAAATAGTTTAATTGATGAATTATATTTTAATATTTATAAAAATTATGCACTTATAATTTACACGTTATACAACAATAAATTTTTTTTCAAACTAATCATTATACAACAACATAACTCATGTTTCTTTAAGTAAAAAAATTTATCAATCGATTACCTCATTTAATATATATTTAAATAATTTATTTTTATTTAAAAAGTAATTTTTTAAAAAAATAAAAAATTAATTATTTATAAAATTTTTATAAAAAAAGAAAAGAGTAGATTTTATAAAGAAAAACTTTTAAATTGAACTCCAAAACAAAAGAACCCTTAATTTCACAAAACACGCAGCATGGAATCCAACCCAGCAGAATGGAATAATTTCACAGATAAGTGGGGCCTATCACACAAACTAGAAATTAAAAACAATTATATACAATGGTAACGATGCATTTTTTTTTTATCATTTTCAATAAATCATTAAACTAATTATGAATTGTATAGCACAAGATTTTTAAACCTTTTGTAAGATCAATAAATACAAAATTCATTATATTTTATTGTTCAGATTCTAATACAAATTTTATATCTTAAATTTTATAGGCTAATTAGATTTAATAATTTTATGTTCGGACGCGCAAAAATTACTTCAATACTATAAACAACTTTGACAACGAAAAATATTTTTGAGGCCTGTGAGGTAGTGATTCGCGTCAAGGTTTGAGGGAGATAGAAATAAAGATATGCAGCCGCTGTGTTTCCTTTGGTAGAGTGAAGCACAGTGGGAACGCTGGACGTTTAGGAAGCGGGTGAGAGAAAAGAAGAAGAAAGAAAAATTAACAAGAAAAAAGAACTGTAAAAAGATACTGCTACTACATGTAAAGAGTCATAGAGACAGCAAATGAATAGAAGATACCAATAATAATTAAAACCGCAAGCACAAGAAACATGAAGAAAATCCTCCTACAATGGCCAAAAACACAGATGGCCTTCTTTTTCACACTAGGGACTTTCATCCACTGAAGATAAATAGAATTCTACAAATGCTGAAAAATTAACAAGTACAAAAGTCTCACTTCACTATTAGGTCATAGAACTCAAAAGACAGAGTAACTTCAATGTCTCCGGGAGAAATTTTCTTCCCGTGAAGCAGAGATGGCCTCACCTGAAAGAAGAAAAAGATCAATAGAAGAGCATATGCAAGTCCCAAGAAAAGTGAAAGACAAATATAGAGAGAGAGAGACACAATTGAAGAATGAAAGGCTTCTATTTTTACTGACCTGTCAAGAAAGAAGAAAGCACTGAGCATTGATGAGCTTCCTATAACTCCACTGGAGGATAAATAGAGAGCTTGAACCCGCTATTTTTCCTGATCTTATCTTGGGCTAGCACTTGAAGTTTTGCCCGCTGAAGTTCCCGGGCGGATATAGCCACGGATTTGTTGGTACAATAAAGATCCATCAGCTTCAGTGTAGGAATATCTGCGAGCCCAGATGGGATTTTCTCAAGCTTAACGCAATGACCAAGATAAAGGTGTGTCAATATAGGGAACTGACTTGCAGAAGCCTTCCAGACAGTTAGATCTGTACTTCCAATGTGCAAAACCTTTAGACGTTCAAAACCCCTATCTTCTACAGTCCACAAGGTTCCTTCGAATGCATTGTCCTTCAATTTTAGCACCTCAAGCTTCTTCAGCTTTCCCAATGTAGACATGTGTTTCCAATCAAGCTTGGTATTTAATAAAGTCAGCTTTGTGAGCTTGCTTGGAAAGTGGCTCTCATTGGGAAGGCCATGTAACTTGGCAGTTGTATCAGTATTAAGTAGTTTGAGATTTTCAAGGAATTCTAGTTTCTGAAGACTATGAAACAAATTGGATACAGCTTCACCTTCCATAATAGGAGCTAATTTTCCACATATGCCCAATTTCTTGAGCATTGGTGTTCTCTCAAAGACTTCCTTCTGGCAACTCAGGGGTGAGATTGCAGAAATAGTCTGCAGATTTCCATTTTTTGAGGAATCTTCCTTGGTTTTTGCCGGCAAAGATGTGGTCACATTAGTGTCCAGATGTCTCAATCGTGCCATCTTCCATATGTCGGCTTTTATATCAAGGCTAGGTGCAGAAGTTTTCACAATAAGAGTTTGCAGATTCCACAGGTTTGACATTTCTTTAGGAAGGATCTTCAGATCGCAAGTGATGGCAATGTACTTCAAAAGACATAGGTTATAAACTTGAGAGGGGAAACGAATCAACCTGATCTTTCTAACCTCCAGCACTCTTAGTAGTTTGAAGGTTTTAGGGATGAAAGATGTATGATATTCCAATGGCAAATTCAATTCTTCCTTTGCAAAAGTCAAGAGCGAGCGGACATGCTCTCCTGTTGGTTGATGTTTTATGTATTCCAGAACATATGAATTCACACAATGGCGACGGTCATTGTCAAATGATCTACTTCCAGATGAATTGGTTGCCTGTTCAAGCGTTCTTATTTCTTGAAAAAGACTTTCCTTTCGACCATGATCCTTGCAGAACTCACGTAATGTGTCATGAATCTGGATCGTTTTAAGTTGACCATTTGATCTTCTGTCCACCACCATCACTAAACTCCTATCAACCATGTCCTCTAGATAATCTTCTGCAACATCCTCCAAGCTTCTATTCCCATTACTTGGAGGTATAAAACCTTCTGAAACCCACAACTGCAACAATGTCCGCACTGGAATCTCAAAGTCCTCACGGAAAACCCCCAAGTAAAGAAAACAAGGCTTCAAACGGTGAGGCAAATTATTAAAGCTTAGTTTTATAACATAATCAATTTGCTCTTTAGCCTTAGGAGAATAATTTTCAACTCCAGCAGCTGTTTTCTTCCACCAACGAGCTTCATACCGATGATTTGTGAGAATACCAGCAACTACAACTATAGATAATGGTAGTCCTCCACATCTTTGCAGCAAAGGTGCTTCATACTCTTGTAGCTCCATTGGACATGTATTCTCACCAAAAACCTTTCTCCTTAATAACTCCTGACTCTCCTCTAAATTGAGAAAACGCAAAAAATGTGGATCAATCTTCTTTCTTGCATATTCTGCCACAGGTCTTTCCCGTGTAGTTATCAAGATTCTACTACCCCTGCCATTGCTTGGAAAAGCACCTTTCAGATCATCCCATGCTTGTGTAGTCCAGACATCATCCAAGACTATCAGATATTGTCTTTTTTCCAGATTCTGCCTAATTAACTTCTCCAAATCATCATCTAACATGCTTCGCATTTCATCAGTGATCCGAGTGAAAGTACGCAGAATTTTCAGAAACATTTCATTCCTTTTATAATCTTGAGAAACTTCCACAAATGTACGAATGGAGAAATGGTACTCAATTGTTGGGTGATTAAAGACCTTTTTAGCTATTGTTGTCTTCCCCAAACCAAGCATACCAACAATAGATACCACTTCTTGCTGATCTATCCCTTCAGTGAGAAGTCCAATTAATGTTTCCATCTCATCTTCTAGGCCAACAACAACATCATCAATTGGTGGCTGTTGGCATGAAATGACTTAGAGACATCAGAACAACATGAAGGTAAAAATACATCAATTCAAAATTTCAAACTGAAAGCATAACTCAGTTTTATTCACCAAAACTAAGAGCCAGTTTGATCAAACATGATTTGATTATTCTAAACACAATCGTGAAAAGAGAGAATCATTTCTCATTTGAAAATTAGTTCCTAGAATTATTATTACATATTCTTCGCAATAACATTAGGAAACCAATTTCATGTAGCTTAAAACTCTCCAAAAATACCTTAAAAATATATAAGTAAGCTTTATTATTTACTCAAATACTCCTCTTTTTTTTTTTTTTTTTGAAGGCGCTCAAAATATTTTTTGGCAATTAGCTTTGAATTGAATATTTTTATACTGAAAAAGAAGTATGATTTATTAATTTCTAATGGCCTATTATACTTTGTACTGCCTATTTCAATACTATTTACTTGTAAAGGATCATTTGAAAGATAGTATAAGTAAGCATTTATATCAATCTCGAAAATCACACAGAAAAACAAAAATGGAAATAAAGCTATTTTGTTCTGACACAAAAGAAGCGAGGCGGTTTATCTGATAACTGATATTAGTGTGATTTAAACATTTAATAATGACATCTATCTTGAAAAGAGTATTCAATGTCAGGTGTAATCATTTTGGGTTTTTGGAAAAAAGAACAAAAGAAATGGATTTCCAGAGAACTTATGAAAGTATAATGATTAAGCCCCCCCTAAAGCTGTAACACCTTGTTTGAATGATATAAACAGTTCTCAAATCATCAGATTTAATCAATAAAAGTTGTTGACATATAATTTTACCACACTAATCATATTATCCATTTCAAACCCAATTCCAAAATTTCCCTTCCCTAAATTATAAACGATGATAATAAATAAAACATTGCAGTAAATAAGTACTTTAGCTAAATGTATTCATCATCAACGAATAGAAGTATCAAATATTTAATAACATGTGAATAAACAAATTTTAGGTGATGTATGTGTGTATGTGTGTGTGTGCGTTTATGTGTCTTGTATAATCAATTTTATTACCCCAGTCCTAGATTCCCCTGTCCTAAAGTAAAAACAATATGATAATAATAAAACACATCATGAAATAAGTACTTTTGCTAAACGAATTTATCATCACCCACTAAAGTATCAAATATCTGATACAATAAGACTAAACAACTTTTAGGTTAGATTCAACTAAAGAGGAGAACATCTAAGAGTGACAAATAGCTGTATATGTATGTACATATGCATGTATGTATGTCTGTATAAATGTTTGTATGTACATATATGTATCTATATATGTATGTATGCATCTGTCTATATGTATACTGATATGTACACATGTATCTATGTAGATATGAATGTATGTATATGTACGTATTTACAATGATCAAACATATTCACATGCCCTGAAGCCAAATCTCCGTGCGTTTGAGCTGCATTTGAAAATACTTTGAAGATTAAAATAGTGCTCAAATTTGTATTCAAGTTCATTGATTTATAACTCAAATCAAGCCAGTTAGCTCGATTCCGATACAGTCTTACCTTGTACGATGATAACAAGAAGTTCAATAGCACATTGCTGCATAAACATTAACTTAAAATTTTTTAGATCTTAGCTTTTTAAGCCAAACCACTATGTATTTGAGCTGGACTTGAAAATATTTTCAAGATTTAGATAGTCCTCAAATTTATATTCAAGTTCACTGATTTCTAAAAGCCATATCAAGCCATTCCACTCGACTTGAGTACAACCAATACTCTTATCTCACAACAGAAAGTCTGACAATGAAAAATGCAATAGCACATTACCACATATAACATTACCAGAGACTATTGTTGGAGTCCCAACTATGGCGGATCAACTGCAGAAAACTGCATTTGGGTTACACCTCAAGGTGGAAATTTATTCTTCTTTCTTTTATATTTATTATTAAAAAAAAAAAACTCTAGGTCATACCTCTCCTCTTACACTATGCATTTCTTGGTCTACCACGGCACTGAAGCTACAAAAGCAGAATGTCAATAAGGTAAGATGACTAGGTGAAGAGAGGAACTCCTATGAGAAGGAAGAAGTATGGCTAAAAGGAGGTACTTAATACACCATAGCCTAATCTCCATACTCTACCTTTTTTTTTTTTAAAATAAAAAAAAGCGCAACTGCTATCCACAACCTAAGCTCCATAATTGCTCCCAATTTAACTAGAGTACCAGAGGACCAAATGCCGGAACAGCCCTGCCTGATCTTCTTTTCATATCAGAGCATCATCACCAACCAACAAAAATAACTAAAAGCAGTTCTTTAAAAAATAAATAAGAGGAAATCCGAATTCAATTTTTTTATAGTTTTAAGATCAAAGCTCATACCATCCAACAAACAAAGATAACGCAAAGCAGTCCTCCAAAAAATAAATAAATAAACCAGATTGGTATTCAACTTTACCTTTCTGATGCTCCTTTCTGGAGTTCTTGGTGGAGTTTGACTTGTAATGTACTCCAGTTTGTTCTTGTAAAATTCCTGCACTCTTAAAGTTATGCTCTGTATCTTCTTTGCCAAATTTCGGATATCCTTTGTATGATCAACCACGCTAAAAGCTTTCTCCATCCTACTTCTTCCTTTCTGCCTCGAGGTAAGAACAATGTAAGTCTCAACTGCATCTTCAGCTTCATGAATCAAGTTCCGAACATTCTCAGCTAAACTCTCCAGAATACTGTTGTCGCTGCAATTTTCCGTGCATTTCTGGAGACAGCCCTTCAAGAAACCGAGTTCTTGAGTCAAGGATTTGAAACTATCCTCAGCTCCACTGATCAAATTAGCGTTGTACTTAACGAACTCCTCCAAATTCTGCAAGAGAAATCCCACTACAGAATCAAGCGGAATGCTTGCCATCTTTCTCTCTACCAAGCTGTGTAGTTTTTCTCTTTCCTTTTTGGGTGAATAGAGAGAGCAAACTTTAGATGATGATGGGTGAGAGAGATTGCAATGTAGCAGGGAAATTCAATTGCAGCTCAATGCGACTATCTGTTTTGATGTAATTTTTTCTTTTCAACCACACCTTCATGAATAAGCATTATGTTTTCCTTTAAAAAAATAAATAAACAGACAAGGGCGGTAGACTCAGAATTAAATACTCTAGCGTAGAGTTTAAGCTGTTGGAAAATTTGATTTTTGGTTAAATTTTTTTAAAAAATTATAAAATTAAATTGAATCGAATTTTTTATTAAATTAAAAAATTAAATTTTTCATCAAATCGAACCGAAAAATTAAAATTTCATACCGAATTATATATGAACGTCTGAGATAATTTTATTTTAAAAAATTAAAAAATACATTATCAAAATAGGTTCATATATAATTTTTTTAAAATTTTAAATTTTCGATTCGATTTTCGATTTTAAAATAAAAAACGAACTGAATCAAATTTTTCATCAAACTAACAAATCTAACTGAATTAATAAATTTAGTTCGGTTTGGTTCTATTTTTCAGTTCCAACTGGATAGTGAACACCTCCAATACTATATACGTTTAAATTAGATAGTTCAAACTTTTTAACATTTTCTAAGATTTATTTTAGAGTGAGATTGAATAATATTTTTATTTAAAATTTTCTATCTTAAATTTTATAAATGAAAATTTTTTTATGAGAAAATAAGTGAGATATAAAGTAAAAAATTTATATTAAATTTCGTAACGAAACTCAATTCAAATATATTCTTATTTATTAGTATTTACGTTTATAATTTTTAAAAAAATGCGCTTTGAGAAAAAAGTTGTTAAAAATTAATATTAACATTTCATTTTCAAACAAACTATATATAATCAAAAGTAATTTTCTTTTGATGTAATTTCAAACGCGCTTTGAGAAAATGACTTTTGGTTTGAAAAAATTTAAACCAAGTCATTGTAAATAATTAAACGACCGCATATGGGCCCCACTACGTGGACCGTAAGAGTATGGGAAAACTGCTGCCCTTAGTCAGCTTGACAATTTGACCAGAGCGCATAATTAAAGTCTTGCGATCCGTCGGTGGCGCCACTCAATCCCGATGAGTGTTGTAAGGAATCGCTATGGAGATATACGTATAAAGAAGAAAATGACAAATTACAAATATGAAAGTCCGTGAAAGCATAAAAGTCTTTGTGGGGTTGTGAATCTATGATTGTCAAAACGAGGAAGAATCGATGCAATTCTATTTGGGGAAATGATCAATTAAACGAAAATTGAACTGCAAATCAGAATTTAGGGCGAGATGGGATTTGTTTTGTTTTCTAGTTAAATTATATTAAAAATCGTAATAATAAATTATTTGTGATATAAAAAGTTAAACTTAAAATAAAAAAAAGAAAAAAGTGTAAGATTTTTTGAATTAAAAATTAATCTAAGTTGATCCTTAATTAATTTTTTATTTTTCTTAATCTAAGAGGTAAATTTTACTTTTTTGTCATAAAAAATTTAAATTTAAAATTAAAATAATATAAGTAAAAATTTTAAATTTTTTATTATTTTAAAAACTATCCCATAACTATTTTGCAATTTTTAAAGATCGGAAGGGTGTATTTATTTTTATTTTTAGAACTATTTTTTTACTTTTTCCAAAACCAATAAAGTAAGTCCTACACTCTCTCTTACAATAAATTTAAAAATTTTTTTAAATTAAAAATTAAAATTTAATGTAAATCTACCAAATAATTTTTTGAACTTATAATACTAGATGTATGTACAAAACCCCTAACATCCATTCGATGATGGGGCATTTAGAGAGAGAATTAATAACTATAACATATTAAATTTATTGATTGTAGCACATTATTTTTTATTTAAAAAATAATAGCAAATAGCAACCTCAATAGCGCTATTAGAGTCTCATTTTAAAGAGGCCTTCTAATTGTGGCAAAAGCCTTTGAAATTACTCCTGCCAAATGTGGCGGGGTGTATCATTCACAAAAGCATGCTCCTCAAAGTGTTTTTTTTTTTTTTTCTTTTCTTGGGGAACAAGAAGGTTTCCCTTCAATGCCATGCATTTTTCTTTTCTTTTTTAATTTTTTGCCTTTACTTGGGGAACCAGAACGTTCCTTCTATTCCAAGCATTTTTTCTTTTTTTATTTCAATGTTTTTCCTTTTTTTCTTTTTAGGTTCTTATTATATGTAAAATTTAATTCAAAGTGCATATCTCTTAGATTTTTTAAATAAAATTAAGTGAAAAAATTCTTTGAAGCAAAATCAAGAATGAGATTCTCTCGTTTTATTTTTCTAGTTTGTATACATTATTTATCATCCAATACAATAAATGTACTAAAATATTTTAGAAAGCTCCGAATCTTCAAAATGGGTTTAAATTTTAGAGAGAAGATTGAGAGAATTTTAAAATTTAGAGAAAATATTTTAAATAAATAAAAATAATTATATTGCAATAAGTAATTTAGCACATTGCAGTCAACATCTGTGTTTAGAGAGTTAGATAGCATGGTCCATCCAAACATGAAGTGACAGATTAAAAGCAAGAGCGAAATGATACTGGTAAAGCGTAAATTTTCAAACAAGAGCTATGGGTCTTTTTGGTGACAAATTTCAAACATCAAAGACCATTCTGACGAGTTGAATCATTTTCTATGACAAGCTATCTTAATTCTTTTGCGGTTTTTAGTTTGAAAAAGTGAATTTTATTATGGAAGAAAAGGTGAGATTCAATTCTTTAGTTTTAGTTTTTGGAAAGGAAAAAATATATTTTTTTATTTCTAAAATCAATCCAAATTTCGAGAGCTGCAAAGTACACGGCTGCATCAATTTTTTTATCATTTTTATATACAGTATTTTTGGACTATATACAGTAAGAAAATATTTATTTTTTCATAACTCTCTCTCTCTCTCCTCTATCTCTTCTCCATACTCAAATTCCTCAACAAACTAACCAATTCAACAAAAAATACTTCAATTTAGTTGCATTAATATAATGAGTAAGGATTTTATGAAGGATTCTCGTACGCAATATACAATTTTATAAATTTTCGCCAATTCTATGTCACTTGCACCACCTTTGGCCCAACATGCTGCTCAGTTGCACTAGCAAGTACAAGTTGCGCCAAATCAACAGGTGGCGCAACTTCCTTGGCCCAATCACCAGAATTTTTCAGTATATTACTTATTTACTTGTGCAATTATATTTTTTATTAGCTATTGTCATATTTAAGGCGTAGTAATTATCATAATTATTTTTATTATTAATATATTCAATTTTGAAAATATTCCAAACATAAATAATATATATTCAACAAAATGCAATATATGCATTGCAGGAATAACAAAAAGGCCACAAAATGAAATTTCATCTAGTGCTTTACAGGAATGATCAAGGTTCGTCATCGGCGAACGATTCATTCGAAGAATTCCTAGATCTTAACAAAGTTGAGGATTTGAGTCCTTTTTTGAGGACAAGCAATATATTTTTGAATAACGAGGAGTTGGTAAAGTGGGTGAAGGCAGTGGCACTGCTAGTGAAGACCTTGTTGATAATTACTAGTTCAAAAAAATGTGATGAAAACGGTAATGGATTCGTCGAGTTTAGGTGTGAGACGGGAGAAACTTACCGAAAATTTATTTCTGCTCCTAAAGATTAGCCAACAGCGGAGTCAAGAAACACAGTTCGAAAGCCCAAGGGTATGAAAAAGTATCATTATCCACTAAAACTAATGGATAAAGAGTATTACAAGGGAGCGTGGAGTCTTGAGATGATACGCAACAAACACAATCACGAGCTTGGAACCCGGTACATTCATACATTAGATGTGCAGATAACGGAGCGAGAGTTCAAAATCACAGAGCAAATGAGTAAGTGTCACTTTCAACTGAAACATATATTAAATCATTTGAAGCAGAAGAACCTGAGAACTGTCATTAGGTATGGCTTTAATCTTTCATAGAAATCTTATCTTGAAAGCTTTGATCTTCAAAGATCAAGAATTGTTAATTCATGAACATCCTTGTCAAATCCGATGAAGACATGAAAAAAAACAGTTAAATGAAAAATTAAAAGGAAATAAATGAAAAAATTGAATGGTTAAACAAAAAAATAAAATTACCGTTGTTCATTCTTTCAAGAAAATTGATATCTTCCTCAACTGTAACTGAATGTGCTTCATTCCGTAGCCAATTTCTAGCACACATAAGACATTGCACCATCCTAGGAGTTAATGAACTCCTAAATGTATCAAGAATCCTACCTTTCGTACTAAACGCAGATTAGAGGCAACAATAGAAACAGGAACAACTAATATATCACGAGCTATTCTAGCAAGAATGAAAAATCTTGGAGCATTTAACTTCCACAATTTCAAGATATCAAACTCATACTCCCCCTCTTCACTTTCTTCTCCAAGACACTTGTCCAATTCATTCTCATTATCAATCCCTCTCTCTTTCTTGTGCAAGCTATACTCGCGCCTACTATCAATAGTCAAAGAATGTCTTTTCAATGGTGGGACACATGAGTCTCTTGAATATTGACTCGAAACTGAAGTAGAAGAGACATTCGAAGATGGTAGCAATAGAAATGCAGGAGAATGAGGCTCTTGACAAGAACTTGACTTCTTGTACTCCTCAAAAATGTGCATAAAGTCCTTATTTTACCTTACTCGCAAGATCAAGTTGAACATCATGTGGATACATTTTTTTTCAATCACCCATTTAACATAATTATACTTAAACCGAGGATCAAGAATGACTCCATAAAACACAATAAAATTAAACTTTACTAGACTTTTCTAATATTTATCATACTTTTCCCTCATTTTTTCCTGTCATAATACTTAATATCATCACTCCCTTGCCATGTAATTAACAACTTAGCGACATCAGTAAGTTCATAAAGCACTTGATTACACATCACATACACTGAACCTGAAATCTGAAGTGTGACTCATAAAAATGTTCCAAAAACTTCACAAAAAGTGAAATATTCTCCCAATCATCTTCACAAGGCAGCCCATCATTTTCCTTTAATAAGTCAATCTTGTAATGTAGATCTACCTCTTTAAGTCTTTAAAATGCTTTTGCAAGCAACAAAGCGGTGTTCAATATCAAGTAGGTTGAATTCCACCTAGTAGGAACATCCAAGCACAATAGCTTCTTACTTTCAATTTTTTCCATATCAACACACTTCTTAAACTTTCATCAACCTACTTGGAGATTGTCTTATATATCTAATTGCTCACCGAACACGAGAAATAGAAGACGTTATTTCTTTTAAACCATCAGTCACAACAAGATTTATTATGTAAGTCAAGCATCTCATGTGAAGATATTTACCACCAAGCAAACTAGTACCCAACTTGAAAATCTTCTCTTTAAGTAATTTATGACAACATCATTTGAACTTGCGTTATCAATGGTGATTGCAAACACATTGTCAATCCCCCAATGAAGTAAACATTTTTCCACCCCTTTTCCAATAGCCTCACTTTTATGACTATATATAGGAGAAAAATTTAAAACTTTCTTATGCAAAACCCAATCATAATCTATAAAATGAGCAGTCAAACACACGTAATTAATTCTTTGCTCAGAAGTCCAAGAGTCAGTGGTAAGACTAATTCATTTTGTTAAATGTCTCAAACAATTCTTCAATTTCATTTTCTCCTATAAATACAAATTAGAACAATCTCTTGTAATGTTTTTACGAGATGAGATTTGAAAAAATGGACATGCAATGGATATAAAATGTCTAAGCCCTTGCTTTTTAATGAAACTGAGTGGTAGCTCATCAACAATAATCATAAAGGCAATGCCTTCCTTGTATCTTCTTGATTAAATCTCCAATTAACTATGGAACCAGCTTTACTACCTCTACATATTGAAAGTGGTTGTTGTTTTAACTGAGTTGAATTGGTAGGGTTGTTGTGCCGATTTTTCATGCAACTATCCACATGATTCTTCAAAGTACTAGTGCCATGTTTTTAAGAACTTGTGGAATATTCTAACTTACAATAGTTGCAAGTTGCTTTTATTTCCCCTGCATCATTTGTGTACTTGGTGAAGTGATCCCATATTTTTTATTAAGCTTCATCGGTTTTCTTTGGTTGCCGTTGCTGGAGTTGGAAGAATTGGATCCTTGTTGGCTTGGTGGAACACTCATATCATTTTCTTCATTTATTTCAAAAGTATTTGCTTGATCTATCAACCTACAAGATATATATAACAAAGAAAAATTGAAAAATATTGAGTCTCCACACTCTTCAAATAAATGTGAACGCATAAATCGTGTGATTTCTAAAGAAATGATATTCCTAGACTGAACATGCCAAATTAATAATTTCATTCCCAAGCAATTGCGAATTGACAGAAAGGAAAAGAAAAAATTAGGAAAAAGAGTTGAAGGAAACTGTACCATAACAGAACAAGCATCTCCTTATTAGTTTTTCCCTATTTTTCATCTCTCTTTTTATTTTTTATTTTTCTTTTTGTTGGAATTTGGAGGGGAATTGTTTCTAAAGAGAGTTGGTTATTTTCAGTTCTGTCAAAGTTTACAATGGCATGGTAAAGCTTCACTTTTTAGTTTATCATGAAAAATAAATTTAGGGGTTTTAAAGAGGAAAGATCTTAATATTCCTCATCCACAGCACATAGCAAACACAAATATTGAAAGAAGTAATGACTTTATGTTGATATCCAAGACATTAACAAGTAGGATTGTATGGCAAGTAGGTCACCACTACGAAACATCTCCGATGGTGTCCAAGTTTAGGCAGTCAACTATAATGACAACACTAATAGAAAATAGGATCAGGCAATGCAGGCCCTTCCTTCCTTGAAAAGGATGCTAAAGTGTGATGCGAGGTGGATAACCATAAGTAAATGATGTGAATTTGTACAAAATGGAATTGTTCCACTCTACTCCGGATATAAATTAAATTGGTATGGAATTTGACTCTTTTGATGAAGCCTATAATTTCTACAATGTCTATGGCAAGGAACAAGGATTTGGAATCAGAGTAAGTAACTCATGGTTCCGTTCCAAAAGAAAAGAGCGTTATAGAGCAAAACTTAGTTGCAGTAGTGCATGTTTCAAGAAAAAAATAGAAGCAAATAATCCAAGGCCAGAAACCAAAACTGGTTTCCCATTGAGAATGATATTAAAGTAGTAACAAAACTTGCAGAAATTAAAGCAGTAACAAAAGTTACAGATTAAACAAGAGAAACAAGAAATTGGGCAAAAGGAATTTTTCTCACCTTCTTACTAAACTTGTAGAGTTTACTCCTCAAAGCAATTGTGTTGGTGTCTGGGTGTTGGGGGCAAAGGGATGATAGAAGCGGAACTGCAAAAGCTTCGATTCTGTGAAAATTTTCTCTGAAGCTGAAGTAGGAAAGGAGTTGCGGTTGTGGTCGGTAAGGGCTTGGTAACCCTCAATAGTATTAAGAGTCTTTTTTTAAAAACAAAATTGGTTCAGGTTCAATTTGGGAAATCCCAAAACTGAACCTAGATTGATTGGTTTAATTAGACAGTCTAACTCGAATTGAACCCAAATTTTAATCGATGATCTACAAACTGAAAAATTAAATTATTATTCAGTTCAATTCGGCGTGTAAATATTTTTTGAATTGTGCACACCCTTAGGTGCAGGAATGTGCTCAAGATATATTTGACATAAATTGCCTCCCACACGGACTGATCGTGAGCACGGGTTGATACAAGTCTTGGTCGACACATTTTCCAATTCTGAACACATGTTGTGCTGGCAACATCTTTTGACATGAATACTCTTTGCTCCCAATGCTAGTACCCAGTTACTCAATATATCACACAATCTTAGTGTGCTTTGCTTGCTCACACTCTTGGTTGCAATGAATTTCTTTAGTTTATATTCTATGAAGGAGTACGGCCCAACAAAGAAATTATTCATATAGGAAGTCTAGATTTGAATTAGAAGAATAACTTAGCTTTTCTTTACAATCATATATTTAGAGTCAAAATTCATATGAATGTATCAAGTAATCCACAAATTAACTTATTACAAAGGAAGGATTATCATAAAACGTCTAAAAGATAATAGCTCTAAGGGTATCAAATCTGTAAAAGATAAATTCTTTAACAAATTGTATAACCACTTTATGATTATTAGTCATAATAGCTATAACATCCACCCATTTAGACACATAGTCAACAACTTCCAAAATATATTGATAATAAAAACAAGGTGAAAAAGGACCCATAGCTGAGCAATAGGAAGCTTCATCCCAGCCTTCTCCCAGACTCAACCTGATCACTTAACCCAAACTTAAGCCTGCTGCATGACTGATTCACACGAGAGCTAATTGCTTCGAATCTACTTCCCTCCTCCACCCCTTTCTGCTTGAGAAGTTGCTCTAATTTCCCTCCCAGAGGGTCAACTTTGTTGTCCTAACCTGTTCGCATGATGAGCTCTCAATAGATAACTTCGCAAGAGTTGTTGAGTTCATCATTTTCGATCTTCAATTTCTTAATTGGACTATCAAATTCAATTAGTTTCCTAGTTCAGATTTGACTGTAGCAAGTAGACGTGGGTTCTTAGCTATCGAAGATAAAATATGTGAATTCAAGGGTTGTTGACATATTGTACATGCTATTTTTTAGTTCGAAAAATGCATGTTCTGATATTCATTATTGTATTAAGATTAATGTAATTTATGTTAATACAAATTAAATAAATTAATCAAAAGAATTAGAGAGAAACTAAAAGATTTCATTAAAGAGAGAATTGATATATATATATATATATATATATAGAAGAAATAAAAACAGCTGAAAAGGAAGGACTTTACAATTCAAAATCTAATTCAAAACCTAACGTCTCAACCGAATTACAAAATCTCAACCATCCCATCTGTATGTTCAATCTCCACCGTTGAAGGTCATAGCCTAAACTGGCGCCAAGCTAGATCTTGCTTTCAAATCCCGTTAAAGCAATTTCCCCTCCTTAATGCTTTTTAAATAACATAACTAACATTTTCACAACCTAGCATAAAAGAAAAAAATAAGACTGACATTTTCACAAACCCTAATTTCGGATCCAGGCGCCGCCACAGCGCAATGCATTCCTCTGCTCTACCTCTTAGACGCCTCCTCCCGCCGGCCAGCTTCGAAGCTTTTTCCTCGGAACCATCCAATCTCGTTTCCAATGAAGACAGTAGAGTGACAATCTGGGGACTAAGAAAAGTTGGTTAGTTGGGTGGGTTTGCGCTTTTGGATCTCGAGTAACCTCAACTGCAAAACGAACTTCTTTGGCCAAGCTCTATCTTGAGATCCATGATTTTGTCTCGGGACGAGGTCCAGCCTGTAGAAGGTAAGCTGGATCGAGCTCGAGAGCTCGGGCAAATTTTAAACGAGCTCAGCTCTGTAGCGCCAGAGCTCGATAATACTGGAGATACAGAGGTATATATCCTTTGGTGACTCCTTGATACTATTACTCAGTTAACCCCGAGATTCAGATTGTTCTATGCTGAATATATGTTTTGTAGGCTTGTAGGTTGTGGAGTGGTTGTTTGTAACAGCATCATATGTGTCCAAACAACTTATACCAAAAATTAACAGATCGGACGAACAAATAAAGGGGAAGGAGTTTCTTATCACTGCTAGTTGACATTTTAAGTATTATTACAAAATCTCCAATTCAATACTCATGTGTTGATGCAGAGGTTAGGAGGGAAGAAAACCACCCTGTAATATAAAACATTTAGGACATGCACAATTTTGTTATTTTAGGTGAAAGTATATGCGGCTTATGTAGTTTAGGATTTCAGTTTACTTGGAAGATTGTTTCTTTGTGATGACTAGATTTCTTTCATGACGTGGGCGGTACTGCTTCAGTGAAAAGTAGGGAATTTTTAAAGCTGATAGACTAACCACTAGTTCTCATTAGGTATTGTTGCTTATTTTCCTAAGTTCTGCTTCACAAGTTTTATTAATAAATCCTCTATTTGATAAGTTCTTCCTCCCCTCCTAGATAAAAGAAAGAAAACTACCTGAAGAAGGTAAATGAAGAAATTACTTAGGTTCATAATTTCTGAGATATATTTGTTTGTGTCGAAGGCCCTCTCGAAACACAATGTTCAATCGCCAGAAGTGACGTCTAAAGCTGCAGCCAGTGATGGAGAACTTAGTGATACTGTGAAGACTCTATCAGATAAACTCTCAGAAGCTCTTCTTAACATCGGTGCTAAGGAAGACTTGGTCAAGCAGCATGCTAAAGTTGCTGAAGAAGCTGTTTCAGGTATCAATTATTTTGTCTATTCCAAGAAGAAAACTTCAAAACAACCTTGCAGTTTGTTTGCAGTGTATTTTTCACAACAATCGGTTAACGGTGTTGAACTGATGTTTCCACTACTTTCTGAGTGGTGGCAAGTCTGAGAAATTAGTCATTGCTCTCGTTGCAATGTTTTTCCTTTTCTTTTTGCTATTGCTTGCAATTAATAATAGTATCAACGATAGTAAGATTAAAGAAATGGATACAGAGAAAACCATTGGAATTGCATTTGTGTCATTGTATAGAAAATTTTACTGATTTGTTTTCTGCATTGTAATATTTTTATATTGATAAAGAATGTGGATTGTACCAAAATGAAATTATCAAAATTTTGACTCTGATGATTCCTTTCATGGTATTCACAATCTTTTAAGCTCGGCAGCCTTTTCATGTATCTCTGTTGGGTCATTATCTGTAACTGATACTAAAGAAACATGTCACTTGGATAGCTGGAAAATTATTTTGATTTTTATTTACAGGGGATCTAATTCTATGGTTATTTAGAAGAAGTTATATTTGGGTATTTTCTATAGTTTTCATTTTTAAGCTCAATATTTCCCATTTATACTTGATTTAGTCCGATGGTGTGTTTCTGCCTTCATATCAACACAAAGAGGGTATCATTTCTTTTATACTCAACTAGGTTGCAAACTTACACTAAAATGGGGGGTAAAAGGGTTTTTGAAGTCTTCTTCGAAGTAGCAATTTGATAAAGCTGTCTGTTTCGAGCCAATTCATGGTTGACATAATCACAAGCATCATAATTTACTCTTGTAATTCTTTCCAGATATCCTGCAAGGTAATACCATTAATTTGAGGCATTTCCTGGAGATGTTAAAGGGCAAGGAGTATATTATGTCTTGATCTGGGGTTTGCCTTCTTTCTGACAAACCTTTCTAATCATGTCTTCAGGATGGGAGAAGGCTGAAACTGAAGTCCTTACACTAAAAAAAGAAGTGGAGGTCGTAACAAAGAAGAACTCAGCCCTTGAAGAACGTGTGGGTCACCTTGATGGGGCACTTAAGGAGTGTTTGAGACAGCTTCGACAAGCAAGAGAAGAACAAGAGCGGAAAATCCATGAAGCAATTGCCAGGAGAACCATTGAATGGGACTCCATGAAGTCTGCACTTGGGAATCAGCTAATTGATCTCCAATCTGATCTTCAAATAGCTAAAACAGAGGCTCTTACCTCTACCTTTCCTGATCTTTGCATGAAGCTTGAAGCTGCCGAAATAGAGAACTCAGTCCTTAGGAACGAGCTCCTTTATAGGGAGGAGGAGCTGAAGCTTAGGACTATCGAGATGGATCTGAGTACTCAGGCTGCTGAAACAGCTAGCAAGCAACATTTGGAGAGCATCAAGAAAGTGGCGAAGGTTGAAGCAGAGTGTCGCCGGCTAAAGATGTTGACACGCAGAGCTGCACCAGTTAATGATCGCAGATCTGTTACTGCATCATCTGTTTGTGTTGAATCCTTCACAGATAGTCAATCTGATAGTGCAGAGCGGCTGTCACTAACTGATAATGATACCTTCAAATTGGGTGCATTGGAGCCAAATGATTTTGAGCCCGCTAACTCTAATTCCTGGGCCTCTGCTTTAATAGGGGAACTGGATCAATTTAAGAGCGGGAAAACTATTGGAAGAAATTTTATGAGTCCTTCATATGAGATTAGTCTCCTGGACGATTTTCTAGAGATGGAGCTGCTTGCTGCACTATCAGAATCAGAAAAGGGGCACATCTCTGAACGAGGAGGCCATGGTGATGAAAACTTACTAAAAGCTGAACTTGAAACCATGATAAATCGGACAGCTGAGCTGGAAGAGAAGTTGGAGAGGATAGAAGAAGAGAACATGGAACTAAAGATGACTCTATCTGAGTGTCAAGATCAACTGAAGGCGTCAACAGACAAGTTAGAAGAGATGCAGGTGAAACTAAGGGAGTTAAAAAGTCAATTAGCTTTAGTAAATCAAGCTAGGAGAGAAGCTGAGGCAGAACTTGATGCTACTGAAATAGTACTTAAGAAGTCAGCAGAGAATCTGGAGAAGGCTGAAGTATATATAGTACAACTTCAAACTCAGTTAGCAATAACAAATGAAGCGAAGAGTGTAGCTGAAATTGATGTCCAGGCAACAAATGAAAAGTTAATGAAATCAACTGCCTGTTTAGATGAAGTTGAGGTTAAAATAGTTGAGCTTTATACTTGGCTGGCTAGTGCAAATAAAGAAAAGTGCGACTATGAGGCAGAACTGGAAGCCACAAACATAAAGAAAGATGCTGCAGAATCAAGGGTCAAATTTTTAGAACTGGAGCTTAAAACCTTGCAATCAAAGGCCTGTAACTTGGAAGAGGACCTCCAGAAACAACTGGCTTCCTCTGCTGAAGCTATTTCAAACTGTCGGAAACTTGAAAATGAGATCTTGAGATTGAAAGCTGAGTACCAATTTCAGAAATCAGCAACCATTGGAGATTTTAGATTCAGTAAGGTCAGTTGCTAAATGCATTCTCAACCAGTTCTTGCACAATTATTTATTTCTTTTTTTATTATTTTTATTATTTATTAATCCCTGTGTACCATTTCTTTTAGTAGTATTTGATTGGACGTGGAGTTTTCTGCGGAAGTTTTAATTATGTTATAAAAGTAATATAGTATAATAAAAAGTAAGAAACATGTAGGCCTCCGGGTACTATATGTCAAATCTAGATATATAAAGGTAGTATATAGTGGGGTTATTGATTGATTGTTAGTATATAATATATTAAAATATTTTTTTTGGGAAAGCGTCAAATATTTTGAGACATTCTAATATAGTAAAAAGGTCATTAGAAATGGGAAGGAGGGAGTATTATTTTTGATAATATTATGCAGAAGTACTTTACTAATAGGAAGCTGAAAGCATAAAATCACACCCAGTGAACTAGGCTTCTTGATGCTTTGGTTTGGCCCGTGTGTATGCATGCCTTCATTTATTGATTATTTGACCTATGAGGAGCCAAATACCAACATGCCCCCCTGAGCACACCCCAGTGGACAAACTGCCCATTTTGAGACCTTCAAATCGTGTCAAACATGGTGCTTATTACATTTATTTTTTGGTAGTTAGTAATTGTTGTTTGTAATCTGACTAGAGAAAGCAAACATTGGAGCAAAAAAGAGATAGATGAGTTCTGCTTTATTGAGGTATTGGAGGGCAGTGAAGAAGTGAAGACTAGAACTAGTTCTTATGGCCTGTTACTGTTTGATAATTTGGAGGTACCTCATTTGCCTACATAGGAGTATCTGCTTGTGTTACATGCTGTAGGTGACTTACAGTACAAACTCCCAGAGAACCACTTTCTGCCTGCGACTTAATTGTGTCGGACACTTTAGGACAGGGAAGTATGTTGGAACTACTGCTGTAAACTTTGTCTGAAATGCTAGTTACGTCATTAGTTCTTTGAGGTTGACAATTATGACTCAGAAATCTTTGGTGGCAAAGAACTATTCTGAAATATCTTGTTAATTGGGTGTAGCTTTGGAATTTGACTCACATTTTCACTTGGTCAATTTGCCATACATCTGCTGCATTTCAAACTGAAAGTTTTATAACGTCTTTGTTTAGAAGATTTTGCGCACATTGCATTGCCTAATTGTGGATTTCTGCTTCAAACAAGATGATTGGAACCTACTTGTCAAATATGGCCATTGGTTTGCTTGTTCCTTGGTCATTGAGCGACAAACAACATTGATTACCTTGTAGCTACAAACCAATTAAAGGTGCACATTGTGAATTGCTTGCATGAAGAGTGCAAATATAGTTTGTCTCTGCTTTCTTTTATCTTTGTTGACACCTAAACTAATACTAGATTTTAGATTGAATATAAGAGATAATTGGAGATAACTTTTTCACCATGGAGACCTGATAGCTTGCCAGACTTGGCTAGTGGCTCTGTTTTGCTTGGCCAATGTAGTACTTTTTTGAGTGAGAGACACAGAAAGGGAGAGAGGAAGATAGATTTAGATGTATGGCTGCAATGCTTATTATATTACTGGACTCATTATTCCTGCTGTCGTTCACAGGATAAGGAGGTTGCTGTGGCTGCAAGCAAGTTTGCAGAATGTCAAAAAACAATTGCTTCTCTTGGTCAGCAGTTAACGTATCTTGCAACAATGCAAGATTTCCTGATTGACTCTGAACATCCTTTGTAGATCCATTAACCATTGATCGAGATCATAAGATGTACATGCTGCTTATCATGGCCTTTTCCTGAAGGAGATTCATAATTTCACATAGATTAATGATAATTATCATCTTCTGCAAAGATTATTTGACAATATTGGGCAGAGTATTTATTTCTTCGAAGAGCCACAAAGATAGAACCAACCAGAAAAAGTACAGCAGATTTTTGAATCATTTCCAAGACCAAAGTTTGAACAGCATCTGTCCAGGCGACGGAAATGAAAAGATTGAGAGTTGAAGACAAGCAGGTGCCTCCATAGAAGGTCTTTATTATTCATCTGTAGGAATTGTCGATTAGGATTTTGTTTGTCCTTACTTCTCTCAGTTTTGCCTCAGGACCAGGACCTAGACTAGAAATAGAGACCTAAGGTATTATGTCCAAATAGGCTGGAGTCACTAAAATGGAAAACTATTTTGGTTTGGTTTTTTTGTTGTTAATTAATATTTTTTTTATCCTTGACCTCTACAAAATTTGTGTTTCTAAATTTGCTTTGTTGTAAATAAAATTTCTATAACACATAATTAGATCCGAAGGTTACAAATTAGATACTTATCGTGCACAATGTCTTGAGCCGGCAAAACAACTCAAAAGATAAAAAAAATATGAACAACTCAAAAGATAAAGAAATATTATTAATTTCTTTATGCTTGATTTCTTTTGTTATACAATTTCTTCTTCATATAGATAGATATAGGATCTATGAAATAATTATTTAAAAGTACATTTTAGCATCTTTTCTTATTGATAGAAAAGGAATTTATGATTCTGAATCAAATTTATTTGGAATCACAAATCTTAAGTTTCTTTATAATGACACAATGTCGATCTCTTTTATAATACTGATTCTGAGTTGATTTTATTTGGGATCATAAATTTTAAGTTTGTCTATAAAGACATAGGGTGTGCTTAGATTGGGTTCTACACGGAACCTAATATAATTTCATATCTTACATCTCACTTTTTCTCTCACAAAAAATTCTCTCTCTCAAAATTCAAGACAGAAAATTTCAAAACTAAATTCTATCCAATCACACCCATAATGTCGATCTCTTTTTTCAATCTCTTTTATAATAGTTTAATATTATTTAAAAAAATTTGCTTGCAAATTCTAAAAATAATGGCCTTTAAATACTCCAGTTTTGCTACCCTCACCTCGGTCCCAATTCGTTCTTCATCTGCCATTGCTAGCATGTGTCAAAGAATTGTAGTCATTTCTCGAGCAAATCTAAACCAGACAATCACTGTTCTCCGTGTCCCCTCAGCCCTCCTTCTCTTCCCTAAATTATTATTCGTATAAGAATAATGTGCTGACTTTTTTGGCCTTAAATGTGTTCCTTTTCTTTGCGTGGCTCCCACTTCTCATAAATCATTTTTGAAATTTTCCACATCCTTTCGCATTCATCGGCCACGAGGGCCAACTATTCCCATCTCCATTTCAAAGACAAAACCAAATAATACTCCAAAACAAGTTTTTGTGTCTACAACACTCCAAGTCCCCAAGACGCTCCTACCCCCGAAATCCACGCTTTAGCCTTTGGTTTTCAAAACAAATACTAAGCTCTAATCTCTAACCAGTTTTTCTCCCTCTAAACTCATCATATGTATACTCCAAATCTTAGTATGCTGAATTTTTTTCTTTTTCCTTTTTTGTAGAGGTAATTACTGTTTTTTATCATTACATTCATATGCATGTAGACTACATGCAACATTCTAGGTGGATCGGAGGATTGTTGCTGAGGTTCTCCAAAGTGATTTTTATTGGCATACTCCGCTCAATCTCTCTGTCTCTCTCTGTCTCTCTCTCTCTACATGTGTATCTATAGATATGTGCATGACTTTTGTGTGTGTGTGTGTGTGTGTGTGTGGGGATACAAAAAGGGGTTTTAGATTGGCAGGCTTTTTGGCAGAGTTCATCATGTGGGTCTTGCACTGTGTAGATATCTTGGCAGTGGGTCATGCTTAATTTTTGGGTATCATGATTAGATATCTTGTGTGTTTCTGTTCTCTCTCTCTCTTCAGTCTTGATAGCTATGTGAAAGTGAAGGGTACCCATCAAAATTAGTAGGTTTGAAGTACTTTGTTGTTGCGAAAAGTTTCTTCCAATACAATCTCTACTCCAGAATGGAATATATATTAGTATTTGACAATTTGCTTCATTTAGGGCCTTTGAAGAAGTTAGTTGGGAAGTGAATTCTAAGCTAAGTTTCAGAGAACTACCAGCATTTCCTCTGGTCTCGTTGATTCTCTCGGGGGCAGGACATCGATCATCAGTTTCGGCATTCGTTTTCTCCTCAAGAAGTCAATCTTGGATTACGGGCTTTCTTCTTTTGCTCCATTGAAATCATGTAAATCATTGATCTCTCTTGCGAACTTTTTTATGGTTATGAACCGTTAACCATTTTGCTATTACAGATTTCTAGCTTCTCTTGGTGATAAATTTGACTCTGAAGAATGGCGAATTGATTCAATTGTTCATCAATCTTATGCAGATTTATGGTATGATTTGAGGTGGAGATTTACAGATGAAGTGAGTTTCTGGGTTGTCCTTAGATGGACCGGAAGAGTTGGCTATGGCGGAGGAAATCATCAGAGAAGAGTTCAAGCGGGGAAACTGACAGCTCTGCGGGATCAATATCTTCGCATTCGGAGAGATTCTCTGATGATCAGGTTCACTTCATCTTTGTCTTCTAAAATTGCTTCCAATCACAGAAAGATTCGCTGATGATCAGTGGAATGTCGTTTGCAGTCAATGTGTTCTCTGTGGTTGTTTTCTGAGATTCTTCTTTGTTTGTCCTTTTGCAATGGTGGGTAGATGCACCTTTAGCCAATCAAAAGAATTTTGGATGAAGAGGTCCTTAATTTCTCTCAAAAAATAGTACTGCTAGAAGGAATGAATTCTCTTATGCCAATAGCTGAATGTTTATCTGAATGCGGTTAAGTAACCGGTAACTTACAATTAACCTAATTGTCGATTACAGACGGAGGTTAGCCATAACTTAACCTTAACCTTAACCTTAACCTTAACCTTAACCTTAACCTTCATAAGTATACAAAAGGATAGTAACCGAAAGTTAAGATTACAGTTACGGTTAAGGTTAATTAGGATTAAAAGAAAAAAAAAACTGATTTCGGATCCAGGCTCCGCCGCAGCGTAATGCAGTCCTCTCCTCCACCTCCTTAGACGCCGCCTCCCACCGGCCAGCTTCGAAGCTTTTTCCTCGGAACCTTCCAATCGCATTTTCGGGGCAGCAGAAATATCCTTTTTCCAATGATGGCAGTAGTTTGACAATCTGGGGACTAAGAAATGTTGGTTGGTTGGGTGAGTTTGCGTGCTTCGATCTCGAGTAACCTCAACTGCAAAACGAACTTCTTTGGCCAAGCTCGATCTTGATATCCATGATTTTGTCTCCGGACGAGGTCCAGCCTCTAGAATGTAAGCTGGATCGAGCTCGAGAGCTCGGGCAAATTTTAAACGAGCTCAGCTCTGTAGCGCCAGAGCTCGATAATACTGGAGATACAGAGGTATATATCCTTTGGTGACTCCTTGATACTATTACTCAGTTAACCCCGAGATTCAGATTGTTCTATGCTGAGTATATGTTTTGTAGGCTTGTAGGTTGTGGAGGGGTTGTTTGTAACAGCATTATAGAGTTGATAAATCCTGTATGGTTGATTGCTTATTTACTTTCTTAATTCGATGCTAACCCGAGAGAGTCTGATTGAGTTGGAATCCCTGAAACCATTGAATTCCTGGAGGTTTAATTAAAAAGGGTTTAATCGAGTATTGGTTCGTTAATAATTTATCATAAATATTTAGGCTTTTACGCAAACAGTATTTTATTTATGTTGAAAACCGACATGTTGTTGAGACATAGTGGTTTAGCTGGATAAGTAATGTGTGGATATCCCGTAATACTGGAAAATAAACTCTACAATAATGGCGGCCTCTTAGATTCTTATTTGATTATCGAAAGTTCTGGCATCTGTTTTTGTTTGTTATCCTTTGCCGGGAATTTATCTTGTTCCTGAAGTTGACTTTTTTCTTTCAATATTCTGAGGTAGTTGCAGAGAACTGATTTTGTCTTCCTTGTTGACTTCTTCTTCTTTTTTTTTTTTTTGAAGCATGAGGAAATGAGTTGAGGATTTGAAACTAATATGTCCTTCAACGGAAAGAAAAAGGAAAATCTTTTTTTAGATCTAACGATTGGCAAATTACTATCTAACTGTATACCTTTTTTCTGGAAACTGGAAAAGAGAGTGGACCGTTTCCTGGTCCTTGATTAGAGTATGGTTCAACAACCACAGAAAATGTATTTTGTTCAATATAAGCTATCTGATTAAATTAATTTTCCCTTCTTTTTGTATTTCTCGTATTCCATAAATCTGTAAGTTCAATTCGTATAACTGTATGAAATGCAGTCTGCGTAAATGTTGTCTTTTAATTATTTGATGCAGACATGGCAGTCATGTCTGCATTCTTTTTCTTTCCCAGTTGCAACATGTGCCAAAATTTATTGCAAATTAGCCACCTTTGATTACGAAGTTTGGTGGTCTGACCATCGATTGGATTATTCCTCACCATATCAAAAGTATGGCCTGTATTTTATCTCAAGCATATGTGTCCAAACAACTTATACCAAAAAATTAACAGATCAGATAAACAAATAAAGGGGAAGGAGTTAGAATTGTTGTATCGGGAAGGAGAGATTGCTGAAACCAAGTTCGTCTCTGACTTTTCTTATCACTGCCAGATGACATTTTAAGTATCATTGCAAAATCTCAAATTCAATACTAATCTGTGGATGCAGAGGTTAGGAGGGAAGAAAACCATCCTGTAAAGTAAAACGCTTAGGATATGCACAATTTTGTTATTTTAGGTGAAAGTATATGCGTCTTATATAGTTTAGGATTTCAGTTTACTTGGAAGATTGTTTCTTTGTGATGACTAGATTTCTTCCATGACGTAGGCGGTGCTGCTAGGGTGAAAAGTAGGGAATTTTTAAAGCTGATAGACTAAACACTAGTTCTCATTAGGTATTGTTGCTTATTTTCCTAAGTTCTGGTTCATAAGTTTTATTACTGCATCTTCTATTTGATAAGTTCTTCCTCCCCTCCTGGATAAAAGAAAGAAAACTACCTGAAGAAGGTAAATGAAGAAATTACTTAGGTTCATAATATCTGAGATATATTTGTTTGTGTCAAAGGCCCTCTCGAAACACAATGTTCAATCGCCAGAAGTGACGTCTAAAGCTGCAGCCAGTGATGGAGAACTTAGTGATACTGTGAAGACTCTATCAGATAAACTCTCAGAAGCTCTTCTTAACATCCGTGCTAAGGAAGACTTGGTCAAGCAGCATGCTAAAGTTGCTGAAGAAGCTGTTTCAGGTATCAATTATTTTGTCTATTCCAAGAAGAAAAACTTCAAAACAACCTTGCGGTTTGTTTGCAGTTTATTTTTCGCAACAATCAGTTAATGGTGTTGAACTGATGTTTCATCTACTTTCTCTGTGGTGGCAAGTCTGACACATTAGTCATTGCTCTCGTTGCAATTTTTTTCCTTTTCTTTTTGCTATTGTTTGCAATTAATTCTAGTATCAACGATAGTAAGATTAAAAAAATGGATAGAGAGAAAACCATTGGAATTGCATTTGTGTCATTGTATAAAAGATTTCACTGATTTGTTTTCTGCATTGTAATATTTTTTATATCGATAAAGAATGTGGATTGTACCAAAATGAAATTATCAAAATTTTGACTTTGATGATTCTTTTCATGGTGTTCACAATCTTTTAAACTCGGCAACCTTTTCATGTCTCTGTTGGGTCATCATTATAAGTAACTGATACTAAAGAAACATGTCACATGGATATCAAGAAAATTACATTTTTAAGCTCAATATTTCATATTTATACTTGAGTTAATCCATTGCTGTGTTTCTGCCTTCATGTAAACACAAAGAGGGTATCCATTCTTTTATACTCATTCAGGTTTCAAACTTACCCTAGAAAGTGGGAAAAAAGGGTTTTTTGAAGTCTTCTTCTAAGCAGCAATTTGATACAGCTGTTTGTTTCAAGCCAATTCAAGGTTGACATAATCACAAGTATCATAATTTTACTCTCGTAATTCTTTCCAGATATCCTGCAAGGTAATACCATTAATTTGAGGCATTTCCTGGAGATGTTAAAGGGCAAGGAGTATATTATTTCTTGATCTGGGGTTTGCCTTCTTTCTGACAAACCTTTCTAATCATGTCTTCAGGATGGGAGAAGGCTGAAACTGAAGTCCTTACACTAAAAAAAGAAGTGGAGGTCGTAACAAAGAAGAACTCAGCCCTTGAAGAACGTGTGGGTCACCTTGATGGGGCACTTAAGGAGTGTTTGAGACAGCTTCGACAAGCAAAAGAAGAACAAGAGCAGAAAATCCATGAAGCGATTGCCAAGAGAACCATTGAATGGGACTCCACGAAATCTGCACTTGAGAATCAGCTGAATGGTCTCCAATCTGATCTTCAAATAGCTAAAACAGAGGCTCTTACCTCTACCTTTCCTGATCTTTGCATGAAGCTTGAAGCTGCCGAAAAAGAGAACTCAGTCCTTAGGAACGAGCTCCTTTATAGGGAGGAGGAGCTGAAGCTTAGGACTATCGAGATGGATCTGAGTACTCAGGCTGCTGAAACAGCTAGCAAGCAACATTTGGGGAGCATCAAGAAAGTGGCGAAGGTTGAAGCAGAATGTCGCCGGCTAAAGATGTTGACACGCAGAGCTGCACCAGTTAATGATCACAGATCTGTTGCTGCATCATCTGTTTGTGTTGAATCCTTCACAGATAGTCAATCGGATTGTGCAGAGCGGCTATCACTAACTGATAATGATACCTTCAAATTGGGTGCATTGGAGCCAAATGATTTTGACCCCGTTAACTCTAATTCCTGGGCCTCTGCTTTAATAGGGGAACTGGATCAATTTAAGAGTGGGAAAACTATTGGAAGAAATTTTATGAGTCCTTCAGATGAGATTGGTCTCATGGACGATTTTCTAGAGATGGAGCGGCTTGCTGCACTATCAGAAGCAGAAAAGGGGCACATCTCTGAACGAGCTGGCCATGGTGATGAAAACATACTAAAAGCTGAACTTGAAACCATGATAAATCGGACAGCTGAGCTGGAAGAGAAGTTGGAGAGGATAGAAGAAGAGAACGTGGAACTAAAGATGACTCTATCTGAGTGTCAAGATCAACTGAAGGTGTCAACAGACAAGTTAGAAGAGACGCAGGTGAAACTAAGAGAGTTAAAAAGTCAATTAGCTTTAGTAAATCAAGCAAGGAGTGCAGCTGAGGCTGAACTTGGTTCTACTAAAATAGTACTTAAGAAGTCAACAGAGAATATAGAGAAAGCAGAAGTATGTGTTGTACAACTTCAAACTCAGTTAGCAATAACAAATGAAGCAAAAAATGTGGCTGAAATTGATGTCAAGGCTACCAACGAAAAATTGACGAAATCAACAGCCCGTTTAGATGAACTTGAGGTTAAAATAGTTGAGCTTTATACTCAGCTGGCTAATGCAAATAAAGAAAAGTGCGACTACGAGGTAGAACTGGAGGCTGCAAACATAAAGAAAGAAGCTGCAGAATCAAGGATCAAATATTTAGAACTGGAGCTTAAAAGCTTGCAATCAAAGGTCAGTAGCTTGGAGGAGGACCTCCAGAAACAACAGGCTTCCTCTGCTGAAGCTGTTTCAAACTGTCCGAAACTTGAAAATGAGATCTTGAGATTGAAAGCTGAGTGTCAATTTCAGAAATCAGGAACCGTTGGAGATTTTGGATTCAATAAGGTCAGTTGCTTAATGCATTCTCGACCAATTCTTGCACAATTATTTACTTCTTTATTTATTATTTATTAATTAATTTTGATGATATGATGCAGAAGTATGTTACTAATAGAAAGCTGAAAAAGCATAAAATCACACCCTGTGAACTAGGCTTCTTGATGCTTTGGTTTGGCCTATGTGTATGCATGCCTCCATCCATTAATTATGTGACCTATGAGGAGCTAAATACCAACCTGCGTCCTGCCTCCACCCCAGTGGAGAAACTCCATATTTTGAGACCTTTAAATAGTGTGAAACATGGTGCTTATTACATTTCTATGTTTGGTAGTAAGTAATTGTTGTTTATGATCTGACTAGAGAAAGCAAACACAGGAGAAAAAAAAAATATAGATGAGTTCTGCTTTGTTGAGGCATTGGAGGGCTGTGAAGAAGTGAAGACTAGAACTAGTTCTTATGGCCTGTTGTTGTTTCATAATTTGGAGCTACCTAGAGTCCCAGTTTGTGTTAGATGCTCTAGGTGACTTGCAGTACAAAAACCCAGATAACCTCTTTCTGTTTGTAACTTGATTGTCTCTCAGGTTACTTTAGGACGAGGAAGTATTGGAACTACTGCTGTAAACTTTGACTGGAATGCTAATTACATCGTTAGTTCTTTGAGGTTGACAATTAGGACTCAGAAATCTTTGGTGGCAAAGAACTATTCTGAAATATCTTGTTAAGTAGGTGTGGCTGGGGAATTTGATTCATATATTCCCTTGGTGAATTTGCTAGACATCTACTGCATTTCAAACTGCAAAGTTTAATCGCGTCTTTGTTTTGAAGATTAACTCACATTGCATTGCCTAATTGTGGACTCCTGCTTCAAAAAAGAGGATTGAAACATACTTGTGCATTGCCTAATTGTGGACTCCTGCTTCAAAAAAGAGGATTGAAACATACTTGTCAAATATGGCCATTGGTTTGCTGGTTCCTTGGTCGTTCAGCAACAAGCAACATTTATTACCTTGTATCTAGAAACTAATTAAAGGTGCATATTGTGAATCGCTTGCATAAAGATTGCAAATATATTTTGTCTCTGCTTTCTTTTGTCTTTGTTGGAGCCTAAACTAATATTAGATTTTATATTGAATATAAGATATAATTGTATATAGCACAACTTTTTCACCATGGAGACCTGATAGCTTGCCAGAGTTGGCTAGTGGTGAGGTTTTGCTTGGCCAATGTAGAAACTTCTGAGTGAGAGAGACAGAGAAAGGAAGATAGAAATAGAGATGTATGGCTGCAATGCTTATTATATTGCTGGACTCATGCTTCCTCTGCGTTGCTGACTTTCACAGGATAAGGAGCTGGCAGTGGCTGCCAGCAAGTTTGCAGAGTGTCAAAAAACAATTGCTTCACTTGGTCAGCAGTTGACATATCTTGCAACAATGCAAGATTTCCTGATTGACACTGAACATCCGCTGTAGATCCATTATCGATTGATCGAGATCATAAGATGGACATGCTGCTTGCCACGGCCTTTTCCTGAAGGAGATTCATAATTTCACATAGATTAATGGTAATTATCATCTTCTGCAAAGATTATTTGACAATATTGGGCACAGCGTATTTATTTCTTTGAAAAGCCACAAAGATAGAGAACCAACCAGGAAAAGTAAAGCAGATTTTTGAATCATTTCCAACTCCGTAAGTTTGAACAGCATCAGTCAAGACGACGGACAAGAAAAGATTGAGAGTTGAAGACAAGCAGGTGCCTCTGTAGAGTCTTCATTATTGATCTGTAGGAATTGTTGATTAGTTTTTTGTTTATAGTCTCATACTTCTCTCAGTTTTGCCTCAGAACCTAGACTAGAGATAGAGAACTAATGTATTATGTCCAAAAAGGCTGGATACAATATTTTTGTGAAATCAGTTTCGCTTCATCTTGCAGATTTATCTCATTGCAAAGTGCTTTAGTTAGAGATCGTCCTTACTCAGATGAATTTATCTTTTAAGATTTGTTCGTGCCGTCTGACATTGTACTCAAATGTTATATTAGCACCAGCAGCCCGAAACATCCTCGGAGGCCAGGTCTATTTTCTTGTTGGACATTTTTCTTCGAAACACGCGCGCGCACACGCACGGGCACACACACACACACACACACACACATATATATATATATATATATATAAAATATAATTATTTTTTTTCCGCTTACCCTTTTAATGGAGTAGTGGATTTACATTGTATAGTTACTTTCGTTGGTATGGTAGATGCCGCCTTGAGAGAGCCATTTGCATTCTTGAAGGTGGGCTAGGTGAATGCTTCTAGGCCGGTATAGGTTCATATTTTAAGATTAATCATGCTTCTTTTCTTGGGGTTTAAGGGTGATAAAGGATAAAGCAATAATTTATTAATTTTTTATTCGCAAAAAAACGAACAAAATGAGAGAGCACGAAATCTAAAGGTTTATCAGGCTTGTGAGGGTATTATTAGTATTTTGCTTTGAACTTAAGGAACATTTTTGGTTTGTAATTTCTACGAAGGAAGACTAGAAACAAGGCTTTTATTAGTGTAAAAGAACACGGAAAAAATGTAGAATATATTTAGGACTATATCACGTATCAATCTATACAAACTTCTGAAACAATGCCCTTATACTTGCTAGTTGCTTAGAACATGGAACTGAATTAGCTAATCTTCTAAAAATTGGGGTTGAGGCCTGGTCGGGAGTTCAATTTCTACATAATACAAGATTAGCTTTCTTTTTATAGAGTTCATTTTTTTCTTTATTAAGATTCATTTTTTTCTTTTTGAGACTTATAATTTGTTATAGTTAATTATTGATTATGTAATCTCTACTACATTAGCATGCAGGGCGCCTGCCATATGCCAAAATCATTTTTTGAATTCTTTTTAGTTTTTGAGTCATTTTATGTATTTAAGAGAAAAACTCAGAATTAGGGTTTAAAGAAGTTTGGGAGAGCTTCCTTTTGCTTTCATCGCTCATTTTTTGTTCAAGAGTTCAAATTCAAGTTTTTGAAGATTAATTTGAAGGTTCAAACTTTCGAGTTACACATGACCCTTTTTTTTTAAATCTTTATTACTTTTCTAAATTACTTGTTTTCTCCGATTGCAATTATGTTCTAAGTTTCTTAATCTAAGACCATGATGTAGTTCAGAGGAGTCTTTATCTGAATTATATGTTCGATTATTCTTATGTATTAGCTAACAATATATGCTTATTTATTAATTTTAATGCTTTTAATTACTTAATCACCAATAAAATGATTTAATTAAGTTAGGAGATTGGTGTGATATCCTAACTTTTTTTTTTCTTTGAGGGAAGAGATATCTTAACCTAAAGATTAAATAACTAAGCCCACAAATTGCACAAAAAATAGCTAGTGGCTCTACCTATCCAGAACCTAACTAGTGCCAGTCAAACATTTCTTGGCCGTTAAGCGATGGCACATTGAACAAAAATCTTATGACAATTGAACTACATGTTGACACAAATTGAGAATCCAAGAGGAGAATATTGTATTATTACTTTAGATATTAATCATAATAGGTTGTAAAATGCGGTCGCAAATGATGCAAAAACTAACTATAAATTACAACAAAGAAGACTTTGAACTATTGTAAAAAGAAAGAAAGAGAGAACATAAGAAGTAGAAACTAAAATTTTATTGAGAGTTTTTCACCATACATCCATACTCTTCCAAACTTCTATTGATAGAGTTGAAAATGATTCTTCCCATCATAGGTCACATTCTCTATGACTTACATAGCTTGTTTTCATGATCTCTCATGTTCTCTAAGATAATGGAAGCAATGGGGAAAGTGGTCTATAAAAGATGGATGTTACAACTTTGTTTATGACTCATAACTTTTCATATTCCATAACTTAAAAGAATTATCTCTTGGAATAATAAATATTCATAATATTTCTTAATACTCCCCCGTGGATGTCCATTATATAAAAAGTATAGATCGTTAAAACCTTATTAAATAAAAAACATAGTTAAAAAACTTTAGTAAAGGCCTGTACAAAAATTTAATTTCTTTTTATTATTAAAAATTGAATTGAGACTGATATAAAATATACATTTTTTAATTCAAAAACCAATTTGAAATCGCCAATTAAGTAATTTTTATTTTTAAAAACTAAATTGAAACTTATTATTTAAAATATATATTTTTGAATTTAGAAATCTATTTGAAACTGATTATTTAAAATATATTTTTTTTGATTTTTTATTTTTAGAAACTAACTTGAAATTAAAATTTTAAAATATATATTTTTTAGATTTATAAATCGATTTGAAACTTCTTTTTAAATACTTTTTATTTTTTATTTTTAGAAACCAAACTAAAACTGATTTTTTAAAATATAATTTTTTAATTTATAAGCCGATTTGAAACCACAGTTTCAAAAATTTTGATTTTTTTATTTTTAGAAATTAAATTGAAACTAATTTTTAAAAATATATATTTTTTAAATTTAGAAACCAATTTGAAATTGTATTTTAAATCATTTTTAATTTTTAAAAATCAAATTGAAACTGATATTTTAAAATATAATTTTTTAAAATTAGAAACCAAAGTTTTAGAATTTAGTTTTTTTAAATTTCTCAAATTTAGAAACCAATTTGAAACCAAAATTTTAATAATAAATTTTGTATAATTTTTCTAAGCCGGTTCATTTTTTAAAAAATAATTAGAAATCAATTTTGTGGTTTCAAATCAATTTCAAATATTTCTTAATTAAAAAAATAAAAAATAAAAACCGATTTTGATGGTTTCCAATTAGTTTCTATATATTTTAGATTTAAAAAAACAATTCTAAATTTTTTATTACCCCCTGCAAATTATTAAAACATGCAAATGAAGACATGAAGCCAAGATTAATTCAACTCAACCAAAATAAATACTCTTCATAATAAAACTAATATTCCAAACCTAAACATCAATATCAATTCATTGAAAATAAAAACTCTAAATATACTGCAATAGAAATAACAGTAAAAGTGATCATAGTCTCTGGAGCAGCTGGAATGGATGTAGTGTCGTGTTTGATGTCTTCATCTTCATCATCTGAAATTATTTCATCAGAAGAAGTAAATATAAATAAAGAGTAATGTATTCTTTTGGCATTGCTAGCTGTATGGCAATTTCTTGCTAAAATATATATATATTTTTCTGTCTACAATAAGTACCGTTTTCTAAAAATTCTTTAACTTCAGCTGATAGCTAGATGGAATGTCATCACAAATGCTATTGCAATCAATACCTATAACTTAATTGAAGTAACTAGAGACATGCACATACTTGAACATTTTGTAGTAAATTGATTCTATTATTTTGTAGGAACTTCCACAGACATTTACTGATTTGCAGACACATTACCAACGAGAGTCATAATCCATGGACATTCCCCAGAAGATAAATTTAGTGATGGAGAAAATCCAGTAAAATTAATTTCTTATCGACCGCAAATAATGCCAATTAACCAAAATCAATTAACCAGACTGAACACCATCCTTGCAAACAAGCAACCAACAATTTCTCGACGACGCATAACTCAAAACCTCATTTCTACTCAACGAAATTTTCCCTGCAGCATGTAGGGCAGAAAGTGTTGTAACAAACAAATTAACACAATGCAATTGATTCAACCGGTCTTCCATTGCAATTCCCATTAACAAAAATATAAATCGAAGAATCTAAAAAAAACATATTGACTAGAAATTTTAAGGTGGTAGGACCTAAAAATCAAACAACAAAGATAATCTAATCTTTCAAGACTCTCTCAAGTCTTCATTGGACCAATCTCTAAATTATGACTCCATATCACACATAACTCTAGATACAAACTCATATAAATAGAGCTCTTAATGCTAGATTACTAAACCTATTTACATTAGAAATTCTATTCTAACCAACAATAGGAATCTATTAAAATAAAACTTAATAGAATAAACTAAATTAATAAATTTTTTAATCCTGCTTGGTTTAATATTGCCAACATTGCCTCCCTTAAATCAAGCTTGGCAAGAAATTAGGTCAAATTCCATCACGAGCCAAAATTTCCATTATGTACTCATTTGCAGTAAGCACCTTACGCAATACCAAATTTTGAATAATTATAATCTTTACACGAGAAGGGGGACTTACTCAATATTTTTTAAAGAATTTTGTTGCAAACTCATCTTGTTCAATATACTCTTCCAAGTTAAAATCCATTGAAACCTTCACTATTGTTTCCAGAATGCACTTGCTATCAAGGTCAACAAGATTTGTGCTACCATTTAGTCCAACCTCATCAATCAAGTGCAAGTTCTTTCTTTCTGCTCTTATAGCACCCAAAAAACTAACTATTGCAACTCCTGCTGTTCTCTGGACTTCTTTTAGTCCTTGATAATCAGCTTCACCCAATGCTTCTGCTTTTTCTAGTGTTGGACAAATGTAACCTTCATTCACCTTATTTATGGCTTGAATATGCAACATCAGCGTGATTTTCTTGTTTCTTAACAACATCCTCAAATTATACTTTTTCAAATAATTTATCAAAGTCAAAGATATCACAACAATCCATCAAATCAAAAATTTCAACTTTTGGATAATCTTCAATCACCAACACATCATCATGTGCAGGACTCAACAAAGAAATTTGACTAGCACAACAAGGAGAATTTATGGAGGTAATTGTTCCATCATTACTCAAATCAATGTTTTATTCTAACTCAACTGGAGAACCATCAATCAAATCACAATTCTCCAAATTGGATGATTCAATTTCTTCTTGAATCGTTTCTACCAAATATTTTCTTTTATTTGAAGAAGGTAAAGTTTTTTTCTTCTCCTCATCAAGAACAAGATTCTCATCAATCTTTTTTAAATAAAAAATATTTTCTATCTCAACTAGTCCTTTTCTATTAGAATTCCAAATAGAAATCTTACCTCCAAAGAATGCATCAAAATAGTCCAACCTTCCTTTGCTGATCTTGCATAGAAAACTTCTTTGCTACATCTATCGCAATTGTAGTTTGAAGATGAAACCACACAAGGGTATTCTGATTTTTTTTCTTCAAGGGTATTATGATTCTTTTTTCTTCTTCTCTTCTTATGTTAATTCAGTATCGGAAGGAGGTTCTTCAAAACCTTCTTCAATAATATCCCAAACTCCAACTTCTTGAAGAATATCTTGCGCATATTGACACTACAAATCAAAATTATTTTTTCCATCAAAGATAAACCTTGAACGAGAAGAAAGAGTTTTGTCATAAAGAAAATAAAGAGAAGGGAAAGAAAATCTTTCCATGTTTGTTGCATCCTAACTCTAATACCAATTTGAAGAATCTAAAAAAAAAAATATTGACTAGAAATTTCAAGGTGGTAGGACTTAAAAATTAAACAATAAAGATAATATAATCTTTCAAGACTCTCTCAAGTCTTCATTGGACCAATCTCTAAATTATGACCCCATATCACACATAACTCTAGTTACAAACTCATATAAATAGAGCTTTCAATGCTAGATTACTAAACCTATCTACATTAGGAATTCTATTCTAACCAACAATAGGAATCTACTAAACCAAAACTTAATAGAATAAACCAAATTAATAAATCTTCTAATCCTTCTTGGTTTAATATGGCCAACATAAACTCTTTCAAAGCTCAACAACACAAGAATTTCTCAGCTCCTTACTGTAATTCTCATTCATCCCAAAAAAAGAAGAAAAAAAGAAAAAAAGAAAAAAGTCTCCACCTTTAAACATATAGCAAACCAACTACAGAAGCAAAATCCACTTGCAAACACAAAGAGAGAGAGCCAGATTTTACCTAGTTTGAAGACCCAACAACAACAACACTCAGTGCCCTCTTGTAGCAGCTCACACTGGCCCAGCAACCAAACCAAAGAAACAGATCTTCAAGCTGCACGACTTCAGTTGAATTGAACCTGTTGTCAGCTACAACAATCCATAAAATGTGAAAATTTTGAGAGAGATTCCATTGAAGGGGAGGGAAATTAGTGTAGAAATGGAGAAGGCAAAGAGTAACCTACACAATGCCAAGAGCACTGAAATGATAGAGTGAGAGTGTGTTCGAAGATTAAATTGCAGCTTGAACACTTCGAAAATTTTTTGAAAGTTGAAGGACGCATGATGGTAATGCGTTCTTAGGGTAAAATAAAATTCGACGCATGCTGTAATTGCATTTTACGTTGTAAAACCTTAAAAATACAGATCCACAATGCGTTAATTTGGAAGAACATTATATTCCGTCAAAAAACTAAAATAAATAAATAAATAAATTTATATAATACAAACCTCGTTAATAATATAAATCATTTATATTATTAATTCTATAATATAGATAGAGCAATATATAATATTTAATAATATTGCTAAAATACCCAAAAGTAAAATATTGTCAGGGACATAATTTTTATAACTTGGTACAATACAAAATAATACTATTAATTTATTTATACTCTGAAAAATTATCAATTCTTATTGTTAACTTATTATGTGGGCTTAGTGATTATAGTAAATTTGTGATTGCATGTAACAACATAAAACCTCTTATGTGTATTTAGTGATTAAACTCTAACTCTTGATTGTATTTATATAGCAAAACATATTAGTATTATATATAATTACTAGTTTACATACTTGTATACTTATGCGAGTGTTAAGTATAAATCACTTGTATGATATTTGATTATACTTGTATAATAATTGAAATAAGTATATATAGATCAACATATATTTTAAACATAAATAGTACATAACAAATATATTATATGACTATTTACTCGACTATAGATAATTATATATATATGCATAATCAAAATACATACATATACTAATTATATTTTGGTCATGATAATTCATTTAAATTCATCAAATTCATAAGATGTCAAATTATAAACCTTAATCATAATGTAACACCTTATTTTTTAAATATTGAGTTTGAAACCCGATTAGAAACTCGCTTTGAAACCGACATTCATATTAGAAATCGATTTGAAACCGCAATAGGGTTTTGCAACCGATTAGAAATCGATTTAGAACCGCTCTAGGGTATAGGGTTTAGAAGCTAAAATTTGAAACCGATTTTAATAATTAGAAACTGATTATAAAATTTATCAAAAATAAAAAATTTTGATTTAGAAATCAATTTCTTAATCAAATTTAGTTTAGAAACCGATTATAAAATTCATCAAAAAATAAAAAAACAATTTAAAAACTAATTTGAAATCTATTAAAAAAATAAACAAATTTAATTTAGAAACTGATTTAATTTGAAACTAATTTTTTTAATCGGTTTCTAATTAGAAACCAATTTAAAAATCGATTTCTTAATCTATTAAAAAAAATAAAAAATTTTAACTTGAAACTGGTTATATTTGAAACCGATTAGAAGTCGAATTTTGAAACCGTTTTTAATCAGTTTGTAATTTGAAATCAATTATAAAATTTACTAAAAAATTGAAACCTATTGAAACGATTTGGAATAGATGTCTTAACGGTTTCAAATAGGTTTCCAATTGCGTTTTCAAATTTTGATTTCAAATATGCTATTTTCTTGTAGTGGAGGAGTTTCTATCCGCACATCAAATGGATAGATTGATAGAGCCGATTGAGCTAAAATTTGGGCAAGCATATTAACCAAGCAAGGCCTCTTAAAGTTAATATTTTTAAACTTTGATTCTTGTTTACTTCTTCTTTCCTCTAAGTTTCACTTTATATAATCAAACATTAAGTTAATTATTTTGTGAAATTTGATGAGTACAAAGAGTACAAAATAATTGATACTTTTATTGTTTTCCAAAAAACAAGTTAGTAATACTTGTAAAAATAGATCTATAGTAAACAAAAATGTTCTAAGTAGTTAATAATGACTTTATCTCTTTTTTATTTTAAGAAAATAAACTTTACCCGTACAAGATCACCAGGTGATAATATAAAATTAGATCTAAAAGCTTAATTATATATGAAAATTAATAAAACTCTTCTCTTGTTTTCTTAAAAAGACAATTAGTCTATGTGGTGTTACTCAAAATCTTATATTGTGAAACAAACATCTCAAACAAGTTAAGACTAAAATTGAAAAAGTATATTATATATTAGCTTGGTACCCTCATGATTAAAATCCTCCTGCCATTATTCAAGAGTAAGTACTAGATTGATAACCAGAAAGGTTAGCATGAAATAATAACCAAAATAAGAAGAAATATACAATAGAATTATCAAGCTAAATAGCCAAATGCAGTACTAGCAAAAACTAAAACCACGAAAACCAGTACTACTACTACGCGACTACTACTATCTACTTCCCCATTTTGTCAAACATCAAAAAGGGATTCAAAAAGATTATTAGAGAGCTAAAGTTTCAACTTCGACAGGCAGAAACTAAAGCATTGTTCAGAAAGTTAAAAATTCAAAGAAGTAAATGAAATTGCCCAAGGGTTCCAACCCAACTAAATAATTCATCATAACAAGAGATATAACATCCAACAATTAGATTTGTGAAGGATTGTCTTTGTCACTTTCAGCTCCAAGTGGGACTGATATTGTTCTAAGAAGATCCAAGCTTCTAGTACACTTTTTCCTATCTTGTGTGTAGCTTGGCTGACCAGATGGAGTTACAATTGGAGTAGAGTGAGGATGAGTAACCTGAGAGGAACATACTTGAAAGAATTCAATGGTATAGGTTGAAGTGGAGGAAAATAAAGTGCCACAAAAAAAGATATAGAATACGGTATAGAAACATTGTTAATAGAAGTTGGACTAGGAAGTGCAGGTGTAAGATACCTCTTGCAGTGGAAATAGCAGGAGTTGTAACAAACTTAGGAATATTCCTAGACTCAGGATCTAACTTAGGAGTGTCTCCTTTTCCTCTTGATATATCACCAAATTTCCCAATCTCTGGTTCCACGGGTCGTTTCATCTTTTCTACACTAGTAGTCTCTCTCAAATTTCTCGTAACTTCTCAAAATCCTCTTTCACATTCCTATATCAACATTTTGAAACCACAGTTGACTGTATCCACAAATTCTCCCCAAATTTCTTCATAGCCTATTGGCTCAATTAAATTAGCCGTTGTAACACATCCGTGCTGATAACTATTTTCTTTCAGCTCATCATTTGACTAATTAATGGATAAAGCTGCTTTCTTGAGCTTTTCTGCCATTTTCATCATCATTTCTGCATCCATGCTAGCTTCTCCTGACTTAGCTTGAGAAGTTTCTTCCAGCTTTACATCTGTCTCTATATCTTTAACTCTCTCTTTCTTGCCCTTCTCTATCTCAGCATGTCTAAGTGTTTCTATTTCCTTTAGCGTATCTTCCTCTACGATATCTGTCATTTTATCCCGACCAGATGCACAAGCTTATTCAGTAGTTTTGATAGCAACTCTCTTCTTTTTACCTCCAGCTGGTTGTTGAGCTACTCCTTCAATAGCTTAATGACTGGATTCAAATCCTATCTTATTCTCTAACACTTTCTTTCATTTATCATAATCCTCTTCACTCTGTTCATTTTGGCTCTCATCACTTTGATCTTTTTGGCTCTTCATCCTCCTCAGAGCTTTCCAACCCTATTTCTTTTTCTTCAATGTATATTTCCTTATTATCTCCCGTTGACTCATTTTCTTTTTCATTATCCTTCTCAGAATCTTCTTCCTTTTCAGATTCTTCTTCACGTTCAAATCACTCACTCTCATTTTTCTACTCCTTACTCAATTCAGCATCACCACTTTCTTTTTCCTCCTCTTCTCACCCTCAGGTTCCTTTGCACTCTCTTCTCCTACAATCTCCTTTCCATTAGCTCCATCAACTTTCTAGACTCCTTTTGAACTTTAGGTTTGCTCACAAACACTCTGTATATCATTCTTTCCTCACGAATTACATCTCAATCCTCAAATTCCAAATTCATATTCAAATATTGAAAAAAAACAACGGAATCATCCCGTCCAGCAAAAGTTTAAATTGAGTGACAGATTACATAATATTAGGCATCAAATAATGCAAATTAAATTCATGCCATTTTTTAATATGTCATATTAAACACGACTCTTTTGCATTTACATAATCAAAACTACTAGCTTTTGGAGCGATAAAGTTTGTAATAAAAAAATACGAGTAACCTAACTATGAGTTTTCAATTCAACTGGCATTATGTTGGCTTTTTCAAGCAGATTTAGGTTTCCAATGACCACCCATTTGAAATCCAATTCATTGTAACCTTTGACCTTTTCTACATCCCCTTTCCTGAAGATCTTTGCTATTGCGTTAGGTATTTTGTATGCCTTTGCCAGGTCATGCAGTGTAGTTCAATACTTTTTCTCCTTTAATGCAACATTTAGTTCATCTCTGTTGACCTCTCCTTCAAGCTACTGTAAAATGGTTGTACCAAACTTTGATAGACTACTAACTGAATCTATATAAAGCCCATCGATCCTTGACTATTAAACCATCCTTTATAGGGCATTATTGGCTCATCAAAGTAGTTGCAGTCTGTTGTTCTGGATGGTGTGATTGGGTTGGCTATGAGGGTTGTACCTTTCTTTTTCTCATGTTTCACAGACTGCTCACTCCCTATTTTCTTTTTAGAGCTCACATTTCTGCCTTTTTCAATCTTTCTTTCTCCATTTGACAGACTCTGAACCCTATGACTTTTTGCTTGGTGAAGGTTTAACCCGTTTTCTTGTAGGAGCCATTCTTTGAATCATTAGGAGGGAAACAAGGTGATTTTTTTGGAGCAGAATGGAGTTCCTTGTAAAAGCTCTTAAACTATGAAGAAGACAAATAAAAGCTTGAATCTTTCAACCATTATGTGAGGAACTTATATAAGATAAACACAAGGTAGAGGAAAGGTAAGTGTAACAGCAAGAACATGTGTAGCGGTGAGAGTGAATGCGATAACCGTGGTTTGAGAATAAAGTAGGGAGAGAAAGAACGGTTACCGTTTTGGAGGAGGAGTTTAATTTTAAAAATCTATAAATTGACATTTTACCATTATGATAATTTATCTAAATCTCTCCTAGCAACCTACTAACAAGATAGTTAAGAAGTAACATTTTATCTTTTCCTGATACATTACAGAGTACAAATAATCAAAATACCTTGATATATTAGAGAGTACAAATAATCAAAAAGGAAAAAATTTTTCATGTCATGTCATGTCAAGCCAAAAAGTAGACTAGTCATATTAGTTGTATGAAGATTTGAATCAAGATGAGTTTAAAATTCTAACCACTAAAAATTAAGTTCAACAATGTTCACTCCCTCCATAGGCAAACATGTATAGCTCAGGGGAAATGAAGAAAATAAATGTGATTTTAATGGTGAAGAAAATAAATTTGACTCAAGGAAAATAAATGTGATTTTATAATGAAATACGAAAGAGTGACACACAATAAGTTAATCTGCAAAATATATACAGTTGCACAAAATAAAATCAGCTCTTAAGATTCATCAACCCAAGTTCCATGTGAAATTTTCAAAATGATTCTTCACTTAGAGGTTTTGTGAAAATGTCAAAAAGTTGTTTTTCAAAAGGCTAAAAAATTAGCTCGATAATTCCAAACTCAACATGCTCTCTAATGAAATGGTGTCTAATCTCTCAATGTGCTTAGTTCTGGAATGCTGCATATAATTTTTGGTAAGGTTAATTTTACTTATGCTATCATAGCAAATGGAAATGTTATTATACCTTAAAACAAAATCTTCAAGTTAATGCTTTATCTACAAAGTTTGAGCTCCATAGCTTCCAACAAAAATGTACTCTGCTTCAACAATTGACAAGCTAATTGCAATTTGATTCTTGTAGTACCATGAAACTAAGACATGATCTAGGAACTAAAAAGTTCCTAAAGTACTCTTTCTATCAATTTTATGACCACCAAAATCAACATCACCTCATTGCACTAAGTCAAATAATGTGCCTTTGGGATACCATATGCTAAAATCCCGACTTCCCACAAGATATCTTAAAATTCTTTTTAAATGTAATCAAGTGAGATTCCTTTGGATCAACTTGAAAAATGAGCACAATGATACACACTAAAATGAAAAATTTTTTCTTACTTGCACAAAAAATAGACCAGTGGACCAATCATACCACTTTGTAGCTTGTTATTGACAATTTCACCTTTTTCATCCTTATCTATCTTAATAGTTGTACTCATGGGAGTCTTACTTGGCTTCACATTTTCATCTAGAACTTCTTCAATAGCTCATTTGTGTACTTAGCTTTATTTATAGCAATTCCATCTTCGAGTTGCATTATTTGCAATCCAAGGAAGAAATTTACACAACTTTTCATCAATAGCTTTAAAAAATTATGTCATCTACATACATTTGAACAATGAGAACGACTTTTGGGAAAAAAAAGGTTTTATCTACTTTTCTCTTGAGAAACTATTTTTTCAGTAAAAACTTGCTTAGCTTTTCATACCATGCTCTAGAGCTTGTTTCAAACCATACAAAACTTTAACTAGCTTGAAAGTATGATTTGATTTTTTCAAAACTTTGAAATGCTGGTGGCTACTCAACACAAACTTCCTCTCTCATAAAAACATCAAAAAATGTACTTTTTACATCCATTTTGTAAAGTAAGAAATTTTTTAAACATACAAATGCATGCAACGTCCTAATTGACTGAACCCTAGGAACATCTTTATCACTTCATCAAAATTTATACCTTTCTCTTGGTTATAACCTTGAACAACTAACCTTACATTGTTCTCGACCGCATTCCCATTTTCAACAATTTTCAACAAACTTGTTCCTGTAAACCTACTTAGTTCTAATGACAGATTGATTTTTGGGCTTTGGAACTAATTTTCATATATTGTTCCTTTCAAAGTGATTTAACTCTTCCTGCATTATTATCATCCAATTTTCCTCCTCTTGTTCTTCCTCAAACTTCTTAGGCTCAATTTGTGAGGCAAATTTGATGTTTCCCATCATCTTCATGAGTTGGTCTCTTGTGATAATATTCTCGAATGGTTCTACCAAAAGATTCTTCTTAGCATGATACTTGTGATATTTCCATTATTTAGGCAAAGTCTCCAAATTTGCATGAGAAGTTGAGTTATCATTCTAATTAGCTTCAGCGTAATTGGCTTGTCTAGTCTCAAGCTCAGCAGCTCTCGGCTATGCATTTTCTCTTCATGGTTCTTATATTTCTAATGCTCATTAATCCCTTTGGCAAGTTCTTCCTGTCCATCTTCACTTGGTGTGACTGTATTACCCTCACTAAAGGTTATGTGAACTGATTCCTTCACAAGAAGTGTTCTCCTATTGAAAAGTCTATAAGCTTTGTTGTGACTTGAGTATCCAAGAAAGATTTCTTCATCATTTTTAGCATCAAATTTTCCCAAATTGTCTTTCTTGTCATTGAAGATGAAACACTTACATCCAAATATTTTGAAGTACCAAATGTTAGGTTTTTTCCCTTTCTACAACTCATTAGGTGTCTTCTTTAGTAATGATATCAGAAATGCTCCATTTAGAATGTAGCAAGTTGTATTTATAGCCTTGGTCCAAAAGTAGTTTGATAGCCTACTTTCACTTAGTATTGTTATTTCCATCTCTTGGTTTGTCCTGCTCTTCATTTCTGCTAACTACGTTTTGCTGAGGAGCTCTTGAAGTTGAGAACTTATGACTAATTCCCATCTCATTGCAAATATTCTTCAAACTGTTTGTTCTCACATGCTCTGCCATGGTTACCCTAAATAGAAGTCTCTTTGTATCCTTTTTTATTTAAAATTTGCAGCATAGATTAACAAACTAATTAAATGTCTCATCCTTTCAAGGTAGGAAGATGATCGTGGTAAATCTAGAATAATCATAAACTATAACAAACACATATGAGAAATGTTTCATTTGTCTCACTAATTGAGCCTAAGAGATATAAGGAAGTACAAGAAGATGAAAGATGGAAGCTAGCTATATGGGAAGAGCTAAATCAATTTGAAAGAAACAAGGTTGGGATATTAGTTCCAAAGCCCAAAAAATGAGTATGTCATTAGCTAAGTGGTTTTTAAGAATAAGTTTGATAAGAATGGAAATGTAATAAAAAATAAAGCAAGGTTAATTGCTCAACGTTACAACCAAGAGGAAGATATAGATTTTGATAAAACCTTTACTCCTATTGCTAGGTTAGAAATAATAAGGATGTCACGGGCATTTACATGTTTTAAAAATTTTCTTAATTCATCAAATGTATATGAAAAATGTAATTCTTGAAAGGTTTTCTAAAGTGAAAGTTTATATTGAGTAACCACTTGGCCTAAAACAAGCTCCTAGAGCATGGTGTGAAGGTTTAGCGAGTTCTTACCATAAAATGGTTTTTCAAGAGGAAAAGTAACAAAATCTTGTTTACAAAAAACCATTTTCAAAACATTCTCATTGTTCAAGTGTATGTGGATTACATAATTTTTGGAGCTATGATGATAAGTTGTGCAAAGATTTTTCTAGCTTGAAGCAGGCTGAATTTCATGAGTATGATGGAAGAATTAAATTCTTCTTTAAATTGCAAAATAAAGCAGCTCAATGATGGAATTGCAATAAATCAAGTTATATATGTAACGGAGCTATCACAAAAGTTTCAACTGGAGAATACAAAGCTAAGTAAGACACCCATGCGCACTCCTATCAAGTTAGATAAGGATGAAAATTGTAAAAGTGTCAATACCAAGTTATACAGAGATATGATTGGTTTATTACTCTATCTTATTGTGAATAGACTTGATATGTATTTCAATATGTGTCTTTATGCTCGTTTTCAAGCTGATCCTAAGAATTTCACTTGACTGTAGTTAAAAGAATTTTAGGATATCTTGAGGGAACTCGGGATTTTAGCTTATGGTATCCTAAAGGCATATCTTGACTTAGTGGGATAAAGTAATGTTGATTTTGTAGGTCATAGACTTGACAAAAAGAGTACCTCAGGAACTTGCCTGTTCTTAGGTCATGCCTTAGCTTCATGGTACAACAAGAAGCAAATTGCACTTAGCTTGTCAATTGATGAATTAGAGTATATTTCTGCAGGAAACTGTGTAACTCAAATTTTATTAATAACGTATCAACTCAAAAAATTTTGGTTTGAGGTAAATAACATTCCAGTATTATGTGATAACATAAGTAAAATTAACTTCACCAAAAAATCGTGTTACATTCTAGAACTAAACAGATTGAGGTTATACATCATTTTATTAAAGAGCATATTGAGTCTAGAACAATTGAACTAATTTTTGTGGCTACTGACAAGAAGTCTATTGACATTTTCAAAAAACTTCTATGTGAGAAACCCTTTTGCAAAATTCGTATAAAACCTAGTTTAATGAATCATAAGGGTTGATTTGATCTTAACCACTCATTTTCTGCATTTGTACATATTTTACATCATATCTTGACATCATCACTCTAGTATGTCACCTTTACATTTCATCAAGAAGAAAAACACTTTTATTTTCTTATTTCCCCAGAGTTATGCGTACTTAACTATGAAGTAATTAAAATTGTTGCACATGACTTTTAATTATTGAAATGTTGGACCTATCTTGAAACTAATCTTCGTAAAGCTGATAGGACTAATGCACTTTTTTAACTTGACGCGTTATTCATTATGATTATGATTACTTGTACTCTTGAATGTGTCAAGAAAACATAAAGTGTTGCTTTTTGACTATCATGTCCATGGGTTGGTTGTTAGGAGAGATTATCGGTTATCTTGAGTTTTATTTTGAATTAAATTATAAAAATAAATTATTTATAAAAAATAAAATTTAAAGTTAAAAATAAAAAATAAAAATTTTTAAATTAGAAATCCAAGATAACGCTAAGATAAATTATCATAATGAGTAAAATGGGAGCTAGCAATCCTTTGACATTAAGGGCCAATTTGGATTGGCTTTTCATTCACAATTTTCTTATTTTTTTTACTTTTTTCGCTTTAATTTTTTCTCACAAACAATTTATTTTTACGATTTTTAATAAAATTTAATTCAAATAAAAATTCAATTCAAATACATCCTAAACTTCTTATTCAAAAAGTAACTGTTCTTTCTCTCACTCCTTTATTCTCGAACCATGATAACGACATTCACTCTCACCAGTATCCACATTCTAGACGTTATTCTTACCATTCTTCTACCTCTGTGTTTTTTCTCTCATAAGTTTATCATAAAACAAAAGCTCAAAACGAGTCCTGGAAAAGTGTTAGTGGTACTGGAGAAAGAAAATTAAAAAAGAGAGGAATCTCTGGGTGAAGAGGAACATTAAGAAAAGAGTGGCGATGGTGGATCTGACGAGGAAGAGAAAAATGAGAGTGAGGGATCTGAATAGGAGGTAAGAGAATTAGAGAAAGAATCCGAAAAGAAAGAAGATTCTGAGGGAAATGATATTGAAGATGACAATAGTCAATTAGAGATAATGAGGAAATGGATGTTAAAGAAAAAAGATATAAGGTTGGAGGATTCCGAGAAGGATGAAGGGCTAAAATATCAGAGTGATAAGAGCTAAAAGATCGGAGTGAGGAGGACGATGATGAAGGGATGGAAGTCTTGGGGGATTGAGACAGGCGCTAAGTCTAGTAGTCAAGCTACTAAAGAAGTAGCTCAACAACCTACTAGAAGAAGAAAGAAGAGAGAAGAGAGTTGTTGTGAAAATGATTGAAAGAACTAGTGCTCTGGATGGGACAAGATGGCGAACGTCATGGCAGAGGCTAAGTTAAACGAAGCAGAGGAAGTTGGACAAACTAAGTAGAAAATGAAAAGAAAGCCGAAAGAATAGAGACAGATATTAAGCTTGAACAAACCTCACAAGCAAGTAGTTCTATCCATTATGGAATTAGTTGAAAGGAGGTAGTTATCAGTAAGCAAGTGTTTCGGCAGCTAAACTAACTGAGCAAGTAGGCTATGAGAAATTATGGGGGGGGATTTCTTTATGCAACCAATTATGGGTTCAAAATCCTGATGGATAAATGTGAAGAAGGATTTGGAAAAGTTGTGAAACATTTGTAGGGTGAAACTAGTCGTGCAGAAAAGATAGAAGGACCCACGGAACTGGAGATTGGGAAACTTGATGATACATCAAGGGGCAAAAGAGAGACTCGAGCTGCTATAAAGTTTGAAGCTGATTCTGAGTCTAGGGATTGTCCTCAATTCAATACCATACCTAGAGTTTCTATTGGTAGAAGTATCCCTAGACCTCTTAATCTGAATTTTGCACCCGTACTTCCTTGTTCAACTTTTGGTAATATTGTTTTATACCTCATTCTGTATCTCTTTCAATTGCTCTTAGTGTTCCTCCTCTCAGGTACCCTTAGGAAGTCAAAGTTTAGAACGAAAAGGATTCAAAGTTGTTTGAGAAGATATTAATTAAAGATGAAGAAAGCCTTGTTGGCTTCCAAAATGCCAAATTTTACCAAATATTCTTGTGTTGGAGATTGACAAGCTTAAAGATGAGAATAAGCTTGTAATAAATTAATCCAGTTTCCATAACAGTAGTTTCTTACCAAATTTGATTGGTCTTTGATCCTATTCAAATTAGATAATTGTCAAAGTTGAGTTCTATTAGTTTTAGGTAACTGTCATAAATCAAATCCTAACTACATTTTAATTTCTGGTTTTAGTTGATAGAGGCTTCTAACTCTTGTAAATTTTCATTCATAAATACATACTATTCTTGGGTTTTCTCTTGGTGAGGAAAACTTTATTTCTTTAGATCTTGTTAGAACTAGGGTTGTTTTTCATAGCAAAGGATTTGATCATCCTTTGAGTGTTATCACTTAGGGTGTCATAGTATTTTTCCTTAAAAATAGTTCTTTGTTCTCATTCAAAGGGAAAATAAATAGCCAAAAAAGAAAAAAAAGAAAAAAGGAGATCTTGGTTCTTTATTCTTTGCTCTAGTTCATCGTTTTGTCCTGAAATTCTTGTACTTATCAAAAAAATTAATCTATGGGTACTAAATTTAAGTTAAAGAACCGGAATTTGACAGCTTACGGAGAAGTTCTTGGGACAGCAATGTAGATTATTGTGTGACTCTAAGGGAGAATTTACTGTAGAAAGCTTGTTTCTTTCTTGCTAATAATCTGATTGATGAGTATCCTGAGAATATACTGCCAAAAGTTTGTTCTTTTGATCTCAGTTACTATTGTCGTTATCATCTTGAAATTTGGAGTTTTCTTGCAGTTGAGAGAACATATCTATATTATACTAAAAGTATTGATAGAGATTAAATATTTTTTTTCTTTTTTTTGAATGCCTTGAAATTTCCTTTAATAAAATTATTTTTTTCATATTTTTTAAATGTATTTTGTTCATTTTACTAGTTTTTTTACATCTCTATGATAATTATTTAGAAGTTACATAGAAATAATTAATTTAGAAGAGTTAGTTGTAAGTAGGTTTAACATAGATAATTTAAAAAATTAAAGAGAGAAATAAATTATGAAAAGAAAGTATTAAAGAGAAAGATCTTATTGAATAAGTAATTATCAAATCTTTTTTTTGTGACATGAAATTATTAAATTAGTATGTATACCTCTCAAATTACAACTTGATTATTTGTTCAAAAAATTACAAAATCAACATAAAGGGCTTGAAGTTTTCAAGAAAATACTATACTAAAAGTGTGAATAGGGGTCATGGGAATTTAAACTTGTTTGTCTCTTCATTTTTTGAATACCCTCAACCCTCAAATGCCCTTTAATAAAATTATTGTTCCATTTTTTTAAAAGGTAGTATTGTCATTTTGATTGGTTTTGATATCTCTATAATAATTATTTAGGAGTTATATTAAAATAATTAATTTAGAAGAATTAGTTGTTAAAGTGAGTTTAACATAAATAATCTAAAGAATTAAGAGATAAATAAGTTATTAAAATAGAGTATTAAAGAGAAAGATTTTGTTCTAATAAGTAAATTATCAAATTCTTTGTTCAGTGAAATTATCAAATTAATATGTATATCTCTCAAATAACAACTTGATTATATGTTTACAAATTTAAAAAATCAATAGAAAGGCTTGAAATTTTCAGGAAAAGTATTAGAACAGTAAAAATAATATTATATCAAAATAGAATAGTAGTGGTAGTAGTAGGTTGGGTATAAAGAAGATTAAAACCTGCATTACTTTTAGGGTTTTTATTATTTCTAATTTAATGAAACCAATTTGAGATTTATATAAAGGATTGGTCATAAAACTGTAAAACGGGAACATATACTACTTGTGTAATAAAAAAATGACATATGATGGTGAAATAAATAATTAATTGGAGAGGCACCTATAATCTAAAATTATTTTTAATCTATAAAATAAAATAATAAAACAAATTATTTAATAAAATTAACAGAGATTAACAAAATATTAGAATAATTATTGTTACTCTTTTGAATGGTCTAAAATTAATAAAATGCACTGCTTTTATTTTCATAAGCTTTGGTATATAATTTATTAGGAGTTATTTAGGAGTTACCTAGAGGGTAATAAAAATTACGTAGAAAAATATTTGTTATTTTTACTTGAATGTCACATTATGTTATGAAAAAACTTTTACTATTAAAGAGACAATTATATTGGTAACTAATATTCGAATGCTAAATTTTACAATAAGGAAACTCAACTATTAAATATTAAAAAATTTTACTTAAAATAAAATTTTAAATATTAAATAGAGAAATTAGTTATTAGGGAAAAAAATCCAAGTTCTAAAGAAAAAATAACTATCATTAAAAAATAGATCACCAAAGATAACTATGTTAAAATGAAAAGAAAATGTTAAACTAATAATTTTACAAATTTTAAAATAACCAAAATATATAAGATATAATTTTACAAATAAATGAGAAAATAATTTTGTGTGACACCTCTTATACTCAAAAAATTATATTATAATTATAGTTTTACCAAAATTTTATTATTACGTGCAAATGCACATAAATAATGCTACTTATACTAAAAATATAGAACGAGATCATGTGAATTTAAACATATTTTATCTCTTCTTCTTTTTTTAATGGTCAAAAAATCTTTTGGTTGAATGATTATTTTGATTTTGGTGGTCCAAATGTCTAAAAGTTACATATGAAATTTGGACAATTTATTTTGGTGTTCTCAATTCCCAAAAATAACATTTAGAATTTGGACAATGCTTTAAATGTTCCACTAACTACTAATTTTTGTGAAATTAATAGAACAAATTAGAGCCACTTATTAATAAATATATAATCACTGTCATACTTAAGTTAGATGTTTTTCTAACTGCCTAAAGTATATAGTGTAATAGAATATAAGGATAAATTATCTAACCTCTATTAAAAAAGATATTGTTATTTAAAACTTAACTTGAGAATAATTATACTAATTAAATATTTTAAGTACTATTATAATCTATAGAAATTGTAAAATATAATAGTATACGATTATAAAAATATACTAAGTGATTTCCATAAAATTTTTTAAATATTATACAATGTTAACAGTATACAATATTATAATCTATAGAAACTGTAAAATATATTAGCATACAATTATAAAAATATACTAAGTGATTTTTATAAAAATATTTTCTATAATTAGTAAAATTTATTTTTCTTATTAGAATAAATTAATTAGATAAAAGGTAAAATTTGAATGAATATTACTTTATACAAAAAAATAAAAGAAATAAGAGAAACAATTATTGGAATTTAAAACTTTAAAAACTAATATAATTTTTGGTAATGTTCAATATTATAGCATGAAGTATCAAAGAAAGACTATTCAATCATTCATGAAGAAGTAAAATATGTAACTTTTCTGAGCATCATATAGATAAATAAGAAAATAGTAAAAATGCACTTTAATCTTTATTTTTATCATTGTAAAAGAGAAAAAAATAATTAATAATAAAATGAAAAGGTTAAAATTATCGCAAAAAATTATGATGTTAATTGAAAATCTCAAATGCTAATGTTATTTAATAAATATTATAATGTCATAAGATGTAAAAATAGGACAATAATCCTTATTAGGCTAGGATATTAGGAATACTCTCCATATAACTCTATTATTCAGCATTGTAAAATAAGTTTTATATATTTCACATCAATATGACATAGCCTTTAGCTTTTTTGTTCTTCCTTATGAACCTAGGTTTTGCTAAAAATAACCCATAAACTAGGGTTGCAAATGCGTGAGTTAGTCCTTGGCCCCAAGTTGGTGAATTGCTTGCAAACATTTTGGTCTAAAGTTAAATTAACTGAGCCACCTGTAGAACAAAATCTCTCAACCATTGTTGAAGATGCAAGTTCCTAGATAAAAGTTCTAGAACCCATTAAGCCTACGTGGCCTTTCATTTTCTGGATATCGACACTCTCCTATGTCTGTCCATCAAAGAATAAAGTGTTTAACAAGAAGAATGATGAGTTAGTTAAACCCCCACCCAACCTAGGGTACTATCTACTTCCACTTTAGCCACTTGCTAAAAGTGGGTTAAAAACTAAGCTACTTCATGTAACTGTCGGCAATTGCCATCTGACTAACTCAATCAAACCGAAGTGCTCTATCTTAACTAAACTCATGAGCCAAAGCATTTTTTGAGTTAACTAAAAGTTTCCCACAAACTAAGAGTTTCCTATCCACTAGCACATGCTAAACCTGCAAATGCATTGGTGTGGGTTGAAAGTGCTAATGCCTACACCAAGGTTGAACCAGTCATAGCCAAATGGAGCGTACTAAAGTATGTCTTGACCAATTACTCTACCTGAAGATGTCGATGCCCTCGTCAACTTGGAGGCTTGTTTTTTAGCCTAAGATGCCTTAATCTGATCCTCAAATTGCCACAAGGTGACGTTCCGTTCCCAAGTAGCATCAACCAGCATTTCATCATTTCAATGTAACAAGTAACAAGTCCTCATGCATTTCTTGCTCTGTCCTTTAATTTTTTGATTTAGCACCAGAAGAACATTCTTATTGATATGTTTTCTCCCACTAAAGGGCATATAAGCTCTTACTTCAGCCTTCATCAAGCTTGTCTTGGTAAAAAGGCTTCAAGAAGCTCAAATAAAAGGTTACATGGACCTTGAAATGACTAGGCAGTTCTAGCTAATAGGCTCCCTTCCTACTTTCTTCATGACCTCAAACAAACTTTCATACTTAGAAATCAACCCCTAATACACTATTTTGCTGATCATCTTCTGCTAGATTTTAGCTGTCAGCTTTAGGTTAACTAAATCGTCCACCAGAAACTCCAAATCCCTTTGATTACGATCTGCATAATATTTCATCCATTGTTGCTCAAGGGTCATGCTACATGTGCTTCGTCTATTAATTTCTAGTTGGCTCGAATGAACTAATAAGCAGCTGAAAACTTAATCTAAGTCTGCCTGACTATGACATCATGGAGCATCGTTTGTCATTATCCATAAGTTAACTCTAAAGGGTTAATTCCTGTGAAGAAGGAACACTGCTAGTTGTACCAAAATTGGGCAATATCAAGTAAATCTACCCAATATTTCTAACAGTCACATAGCGCTACGAAAACTCTTCCATCATTTCATCCTTCCAACGTAACAAGTTAACAAGTCCTCATATTTTTCTTGCTCTGTCCCTCAACATTTTTATTTAGTACCATAAGAACATTCTTATCAATATGTTTTCGCATCACTAGAGGGGCACGCCGGCTCTTACTTCAGCCTTCAATGAGTTGGTCATGGTAAAAGGGCTTTAAGAAGCTCAAATGAATGATTGGATGCACCTTGAATGACTAGGTAGCTTTAGCTGATAGGTCATCTGTCCTACTTTCTTCATGACCTCAAACAGACCTTCAGACTTAGGAATCAATGCCTAATACACTGTTTTGCTAATCATCTTCTTCTAGATTTTAGGTGTCAGCTTTAGCATTATTTAATCATCCACCAGTAACTCCAAATCCCTTTGATTTTGATCTGCATAATGTTTCATCCATTGTTGCTCAAGTGTTAAGCTGCATGGGCTTCATCTACTAATTCCCAGTTGGCTCGAACGAACCCATAAGTAGGTAGAAACTTAATCTAAGTCTGCCTGGCTGTAACATCGTGAGGCATCATTTGTTGTTCTTCATAAGTCAACTCAAAAGGGTTAATTCCTATGAAGAAGGAACATTGCAAGTTGTAGCAAAATTGGGCAATATCAAGTAAATCTACCTAATATTTATAACTAGCAGTCACAAAGTGCTATGAAAACTCTTCCACTATTTCATCCTTCCAATGTAACAAGTTAAAAAGTCCTTATGTTTTTCTTGCTCTGTCCCTCAATTTTTTTGATTTAGTACCGTAATAACATTCTTATCAATATGTTTTTGCATCACTAGAAGGGCACGCTTGATCTTACTTTAGCCTTCATCAAGCTCGTCATGGTAAAAGGGCTTTAAGAAGCTCAAATGAAAGATTGGATGGAGCTTGACATGACTAGGCAGCTTTAGCCGATAGGCCATCCGTCCTACTTTCTTCATGACCTCAAATAGACATTCATACTTAGGAATCAATGCCTAATACACTGCTTTGCTAATCATCTTCTTCTAGATTGTAGGTGTTAACTTTAGCTTTATTTAATCGTCCACTAGAAACTCCAAATCCCTTTAATTTCAATATGCATAATGTTTCATGCATTATTGCTCAAGTGTCAAGCTGCATGGGCTTCGTCTACTAATTCTTGGTTGGCTCGAACGAACTGATAAGTAGGTAGAAACATAATCTAAATCTGTCTGACTGAAACATTGTGGGGCATCATTAGTTGTTATCCATAAGCCAACTCAAAAGAGTTCATTCCTGTGAAGAAGGAACGCTGCAAGTGTAGAAAAATTGGGCAATATCAAGTAAATCCACCCAATATTTCTAACTGGTAGTCACAAATTGCTACAAAAGCTCTTTCAGCAAGGCATTGATCTTTTTTGTCTATATAGCAAGTAATGTAGATTATTGTAACGACCCACTCCCGGGCGGGCCCTACCTAGGAGTGAATCATCACTTTCCTGTTCCAGAGGTGCAATGCAACTGTAGTACCACTATATAATACGAGTGTAAATTCTAATAGTGTCTAAGCAAATAACAACAAAAATAATATAAAGCGCGACCTACTGCTTCTATAGCAAAAAGTACATAAAATAAATTATACAAAACATAATTGTTTCAAATATTGAGATCTCTCCATACACATACTAATTAAATCAATAACCCCTTGAAATGTTACAATGCATTGACAAACCAAAATAATTACAAATGATAAAGACTCTACATTATTAGTCAGCTTTGAGGATTCAACTCATCACGCACGACGTAAAAAGAGAACTATACTCTCAATTCCACTATGAAACTCCCTGAAATATAATGAGAGAATAATGAGCTATAAAGCCCAAAGTGAAATTTCTAGGTACTTGTACAGCTTTGAAAGCAAATATACTGTAGTGAATTTATAACACTTTTAAAATAGATATAAGTTATCCTTGACTTGATTTTTTATGAGAATAACTTCATTTAGTACAACATAATAGTCTAATTTGAAAATCGGATAAAATAAAAATATATTTATATATATGTACATTCAAGTAATAATCACCATTTTGAAAATAATGTTCAAATCAACAACCACAATTCACACGACTCTTTCGAGTCCATATACGCACATAAAAACTTCCGCCGCCCTTCCAATGGCCATCTCACACGCGGCACGCAGGAACTCTCCACACAACACCTCCCAATGGCCTTCTCACACACGGCGCAAAGGGACTCTCCACACAACATCTCCCAATGGCCTTCTCACATACTGGCACAAAGGGACTCTCCACACAAATCAATAATCTCACCCCTGCAGGGGAGTCAATTCATATCCCGACGAGCGGAGTTTACACATAATTCACATTTACAACTCATCAACAACGAAGCAATTCTCACGGCTTTAGTATATTATATAAATACACAAACCGAAAGCCACGTACAAAACAACAATATATATTACTACTATATATTTTTACAAAAGCTGAGCCACTGCAAAATAATAATTTCAAATTAACAACACATTGATTCACAAAAGCCGAGCCACGACAAAATAACAATTTCAAATTAACAACACATTGATTCACAAAAGCCGAGCCACTAGCAAAATGACAATTGAAGCTTAACAAGACATTTATTCATAAAAGCCGAGCCACTAGCAAAACAACAAATCAAGGATAGCAACACATTTATTTACAAAGCCGAGCCACTGGTAAAATAAATATTTTACTTAGTGTAAATTAACTAAATAAAATATATAAAAAAAATCATATAACTTAAACTGTTAGGAGTTTGTGGTCCTCAACCTCCACAAGTAAGATAGAAATCTCACCTCAACCGAAAAGCATAAATCTACGCTACTCCACTCCTTGGTTCTACCTCGACAAATCTCTGGGACCTAATATATAATTTCAGTAGCAATAAACGAATTTAATATCACTCTAAAATGCTCAAATATTGACACACATATATATACATAAATGAATGCATGATTAATATTAATTAGAACTAAAAAATTATTGAATTTCATAAAATTATTTTAAAATAGAAACTACCTGCTTTTCTTGGGAATAAAAATATTAAAATATTAATTTTAATAAAATCCACCATTCTCCACAAAAATCTCAATTATTTCCTTTTATTCCTAATATACCAATTTAGGGAAATTAAAATAATTTATTTTAATAAAATTCACAATTCAGAAAAAATATTCTGTTTAATTCTTTTTATATATTTCTATACTCTTTTTGCATTATAACAATCTAATAAACATTTAAATACTCAATATTTAATCAAAACAAAAATTTACAAAAAATAAATAAATCTGTCCAGATTTTTTTTCAAAAATTCAGAAAAATATCAAACATGCTTAAAACTTAACGAAATTTTTTCTGTAGGTAGACTATGACAACAAGAACCTTCGTTCAAAAATTGAACAAAATCGGAGCATCGAACAATTTATTAAAATTCATACAAAGTTACTGCTACAGTAATTTCCGAAAATAATTAAACCCAACAATAATGAGAAAAAATTGAAGATTTTACCTAGATTTGGAGACTTTGATGTTGTTCTAAACCTGGGTTTGAAGGATTTGAATTTTTTGTGTGAAGATTTGGTGAAGAATTGAAGAGAGAAGAGAGAAGAGAAGAGAGAAGAGAGAAGAAAATGAAAAATGGGGGAAATTGGGGAAAGGGGATCAGCCGTATTGCTGATCCTCTTTCTTTTAATACAAAAATAATTTGCAAAACCATCCTTCAATTTTGTTTTTCATTATAGATTTACCCTAAAACTTAAAATGTATATTTTTCTCTTCATTTTTTTTAAAAATGGGTAAAATAAAATTTTTAGCAATTTATAGTTATAATAAAACCACTTGAAAATTTATTTAGTACATGTAAAATTTGTGGTTTTACAATTCTAACCCTCTAAAATAAATTTCATCCCCGAAATTTTAGAGAAAAAAAATAATAGCATACATGCATAAAAATATTTTTGAAACCAATGCATATGTATATAAGAAATGTCGATTCGTTAAATAATAATGAATATTGAAATGCCCATGAAATGTATGAGCCAATCATATCTAACCCTCTAAAATAAATACTACCTCACAGATTAGGTAATATTCTAGAAAAGATGAGGGTATTGATTTCACATAAGCTCCTCACGTTCCCACGTAGACTCCTCTATGCCATGGTTTTTCCAAAGTACTTTAACCATAGGAATGACTCGACTTCTTAATACTTGCACATTCCGATCAATTATTTGCACCACTGCTCCACATAAGTCAAATCCTCTTTCAAATTTACCTGTTATTCAATCAACATATGCGAAAGATCCGCTTATATACTTTCTAAGAGTAGATACATGAAAGATATCATGGATGCGACTAAGCTCTGTGTAATAACAATCTATATGCAATGAGGGCCAACCTTTTCAGGTGATCTCGTAAGGTCTAATATAACACGGTGCTAATTTTCCTTTACGTCCCAAATCTTAGAATGCCCTTCCACAAAGTGATACTTTTAAAAAATACCTAATCTCCTAGTTAAAATTTCATTGCTCTACGTCTCTTGTCCGTATAACTCTTTTTGCCGAGTTTGTGTTAATCGGAAATGTCCTCTAATGATTGGAATCTCTTCTTTTTGTGATGCGCTACACTAAATTTACACTAGATATCTAGACTTCTCCAACCTCCATCCAACATACCTGGAGTCCTCGTACCTTGTCCCATACAAAGCCTCAATCGGCATGCCGTACCTAAACTAGTTTGAAAGCTATTGTTGTAGGTAAATTCAATGAGCGTCAAATCATCATCCCAACTAGTGGAATAACTCATAACATAGGCACGCAGCGATATCCTCCAAGATTTGTATAACTCTCTATGATTGCCCATCTCGTCCTGTGGATGAAAGATTATACTTATATTAAGTTTAGTCCCAATTACTAGTTGGAAACTTCTAAAAAATCTGGAAGTAAAGCGAGGATCCCGATCTGTCACTATGCTGACTAGTACTCTATGCAATCTCAATATGTTCTTGACATAAATTTCTACCAATTTTTCTAGTGAATAGATGAAATACAAAAATTTTTTCCGACTGAACCTTCTGCTTCTATCCTAGATTGGCTATAGATACACAACTCCAGCCATTATTCTTTTTATTACTAAATCTATTACTAAATCAAATGAATGCGCCAAATCAAAGAAGCTAGTGAAAGGAATGACTCCCTTCTTAGGAATCAATAAATCCTATAAATGATTTCAATGATTGTTCTGATGTATTGTGGAAATTCTTTGAAAAGGAAGAATCAACTAATTTGAAAGGCAAGAATCAACTAAGGTGAAACAAAATATCTCTCATTTTCCCCTCGAATAGATCAAAGAAATCTTGTTATGTTGTTTTGATTTTGACGGGTGCACCAATCCTTTGAATCCGGTCCCGACAGTATCATCCCCCCAAAACAGCGTTCTCTTTCGGACCTTTCAACCAATCGATACGTCCCCTGGAGAGTCGCCTTTGGTAAAACTCAAGCAGTTTCTTGAAAACTTGCTTCGTATAAGAAACTTTGAGTATTAAGAGATGTTTTTGTCATTCCCAATAAGATGGATCTTATTGACCAAAGAGATACAACTTTGCACTATAGTTAGCTCAAAGACCAATGAGTTAATGTATATAGTGTTATTGGAACCCCAGTCATTCAATATTCTGCAAAAATGGTTTGAAAATATATATTTTCAAATAATTACTCTAAATATAGAAAGATATTTCTAATACAAAATAAACGATAAGTTTAAACAACTTTTGGATTTATCAAAGAAAGTCTTGTTCTTTTGGATCCAAACCGAAATTTAATTTAATTTTAATTGGATTTTTTTTTGAATTGAGAAGTTTAGCTGTTTTTTTTATTTGAGGTGAATTCGAAATTGTTCGAATGGTGTAATAATCAACTACCGATGTTGGTAAACTGCCCAAAGCAATTTGATTATAATTGAATCTGTGACAATCATAACTTGAAAGTTCGTATTCTACAATCATTGATAAATAATTTGTTGGAAAAAAACTCAACGCAATTACATAAAATATACAAATTCCATTATAGGTAAAGTATTTGGGTTCAAAGCCCTATGCGCTCTAGCGCTTTGGAAGATCTACTAATCCCTCCGACTTATATTAAAACTTTCCAAGGCCCGCCTCATGGCATCCATGTTGAGAGAGATAAATTGAATAAATACAGCTTGTCCCTTGTTGGGATGTACAATTAAACCTAACGTAACTTGGTCCAGAGCATCTATTATTATACCTACAATGGTCAGACATACTATTGCTATCCACAATGGAAAGGAACATTTGTCTATTTATATAATAGATCGCATGGTCGGCCACAAATTGGGAGAATATGAATGATGGTCAATAAACAATACGAGTTGCCGATATATCGGTCAAGGTTTTACGATTACTCTGCTTTCAAGAAAATCGCTTTACCTATAGTCGCTCAATACTCCTACGAAAAAATTAATCACATCAAAACGCTTTTTGAGTGCGTAATCCACTTTAAATTTGATAAATGTTCTGCCGTTCTTTTTTGGGGCAAGACGGGTCGTCCCTCTATTAAAAGAAAATTGCAATTTTCTATTCAATTAAAAAATTGAAATATGAATTTTTTTTTAGAATTACTTTTAATTAATTATAGGTGACATATATAAATAAAAAAAATATTTGTGTAACAATTTCAGATCGGGTTTACATATACTCAAAATTATTGTTAAAATTTGAAATAGAGAAGAATATCGATGTATCAATTTGTATTTTTTTCATGTCATTAGGAAAGAAAATCCAATTTGAAAATTCAAATGGTTCATGAATTCGTAGTAAGCGATCAATAGTTAATCGCTCCAATTTTTCATAAATTTTGACTTTTGCGAATGAAAAACCCACATTTGATTTTTCAATAAATAGAAAGTGAGAGGAATCAGCTACTTTGAGATATTCAATTTTAGGATATTAAACAGGGGTGGATCAAATCTAATCAAAACAAATTCTACATTTTGTCTCTGTGGACCGAGGAGAAAAGGGGCTCAGCGAGAAGAGGGAGTGTGCCATGAGAGAAGAAAGAAGGTCCACCTACTTAAAATATACAACATGGATTTTGAAAATGTAATGTCGTTGAACTCTCATGTCGATCCGAATGAATCGTCCCTTTCTACAAAGGTCAATTTTCACCTTCTAGGTAAGAAGATAGCAAGTTACAAATTTTGTCTCGGTAGGACATGTATTTCTATTACTGTGAAATTTATGAATGAAGTAGTTAGGGGTTACCATTATCCATTTTGTAGTGACTTTCTTTTTTTTTTTAAAACAACTTTTTGATAGAAATAACTGAGATGATGCTGGAAGGAAGAACCTGTCGATCACCAAAGAAGCGAAATGGTTCCTGTCTAGGAACTCTACATATTACTTCTTTTCTATTGCAGTCAATCAAGCCATGATGATGACTAAGCCAATCCATCCCGAGTCATCAACAATCGCAAAAGGTATCAAGTCAGCAAATAGTACACGATCTCCAAGACTTTACAACCTCGATACACATCTTTAATAACAAATTTAGTACCTGTAAGGCTAGATATGGGTAATATAGCATAGGATGCAAATGATGAAGTTATAAAAGAATGTGATTCTCTAGAATCGAATAATAGCTTAGTATTTCTATAAAAAGAAAGAGCAATACTCATGATAACACCTTGACATGTCTGTGCTTGTTGATGAATCACTGCATAAACCTGACCTCAACCTCTGCCATTCAATAGGACTGCTCCTCTACCCTAATATAATTTGTGTCAACTAGTCTCGGCTTCTCGACTCGATGACCTCTCGCCTCACTCGTCCCCATACGAGGTATGGATTCGAATACTCGATATATTTTGTCCCTTCTGTGCAACAATTTCCTATATGACTCTAAATGTATGCCCTACCTAACGGCATATATAGCACAAAATACCACAATTACAACAATTAGCTAACTATATGTCCGAGTCTCCCAAACTTAAAATATAATCCACTAGCTCGAAGTGCTCCACTACTATCGCTAGTCTGTCGTTTTACCTAGATGTCTATGAGGAAATGCGGCTCTACTCTAAGTAATAAATCATTGATGTCCACTTTGTCTATTTGATAAGAACAGTCTTTGATCGCAAAACCCTCTTGATGGACTACCACCTCTCCGATTTGAACCGCCAAACCGATCGCTCTATTTCGCCCACCTCGTCCCTAAAATCACTCATAATCCTCTTAGAATGTAACTCGTATCCTCTTCTCTCAAATATGTTAGTCTCCACCTTAAGTGATTTACTTGCCAAGTTTAAGAAACTATTATAAGAAATATCTATTATCCTCAATAGGGGTACATGCGGTAGGGTCGCCAATGCAAAGAACCCTATCGTGTACATTTTCGCGAGTGCATCCCCTAGCACGACCTCTCCGTCCCTCCCTCACCACGTGACATCCTCAGCAGACTTACAAAATCGAGACTCACTATTAAACTTGCATGATGCATGTAACTAAAGAGTCTACAAAATCTATAACCTAAGCTCGATACCAAAATTGTAACGACCCACTCCCGAGCGGGCCCTACCTAGGAGTGAATCATCACTTTCCCTGCTCCAGTAGGTGCAATGCAACCGTAGTACCACTATATGATACGAGTGTAAATTCTAATAGTGTCTAAGCAAATAACAACAAAAATAATATAAGGCGCACCTACTGCTCTATAGCAAAAAAAGTACATAAAATAAATTATACAAAACATAATTGTTTCAAAATATTGAGATCTCTCCATACACATACTAATTAAATCAATAACCCCTTGAAATGTTACAATGCATTGACAAACCAAAATAATTACAAATGATAAAGACCTCTACATTATTAGTCAGCTGAGGATTCAATCGTCACGCACGACGTAAAAAAGAGAACTATACTCTCAATTCCACTATGAAACTCCCGAAATATAATGAGAGAATAATGAGCTATAAAGCCCAAATGAAATTTCTAGGTACTTGTACAGTTTGAAAGCAAATATACTGTAGTGAATTTATAACACTTTTAAAATAGATATAAGTTATCTTGACTTGATTTTTTATGAGAATAACTTCATTTAGTACAACATAATAGTCTAATTTGAAAATCGGATAAAATAAAATATATTTATATATATGTACATTCAAGTAATAATCACCATTTTGAAAATAATGTTCAAATCAACAACCACAATTCACACGACTCTTTCGAGTCCATATACGCACATAAAAACTTCCGCCGCCCTTCCAATGGCCATCTCACACGCGGCACGTGAGGAACTCTCCACACAACACCTCCCAATGGCCTTCTCACACACGGCAAGCAGTGGACTCTCCACACAACATCTCCCAATGGCCTTCTCACATACGGCACAAAGGGACTCTCCACACAAATCAATAATCTCACCCTCGCAGTGAGTCAATTCATATCCCGACGGCGGAGTTTACACATAATTCACATTTACAACTCATCAACAACGAAGCAATTCTCACGGCTTTAGTATATTATATAAATACACAAACCGAGCCACGACAAAAACAACAATATATATTACTACTATATATTTTTACAAAAAGCCGAGCCACTGGCAAAAATAATAATTTCAAATTAACAACACATTGATTCACAAAAAGCCGAGCCACGACAAAATAACAATTTCAAATTAACAACACATTGATTCACAAAAAGCCGAGCCACGACAAAAATGACAATTGAAGCTTAACAAGACATTTATTCATAAAAAGCCGAGCCACGGCAGAAACAACAAATCAAGGATAGCAACACATTTATTTACAAAGCCGAAGCTATCGGCAAAATAAATATTTTACTTAGTGTAAATTAACTAAATAAAATATATAAAAAAATCATATAACTTAAATCGTTAGGGAGTTTGTGGTCCTCAACCTCCACAAGTAAGATAGAAATCTCACCTCAACCGAAAAGCATAAATCTACGCTACTCCACCCTTTGGTTCTACCTCGACAAATCTCGGGACCTAATATATAATTTCGTAGCAATAAACGAATTTAATATCACTCTAAAATGCTCAAATATTGACACACATATATATACATAAATGAATGCATGATTAATATTAATTAGAACTAAAAATTATTGAATTTCATAAAATTATTTTTAAAATAGAAACTACCCTGCTTTTCTTGGGAATAAAAATATTAAAATATTAATTTTAATAAAATCCACCATTCTCCACAAAAATCTCAATTATTTCTTTTTATTCCTAATATACCAATTTAGGGAAATTAAAATAATTTATTTTAATAAAATTCACAATTCAGAAAAATATTCTGTTTAATTCTTTTTATATATTTCTATACTCTTTTTGCATTATAACAATCTAATAAACATTTAAATACTCAATATTTAATCAAAACAAAAATTTACAAAAATAAATAAATCTGTCCAGATTTTTTTCAAAAATTCAGAAAAATATCAAACATGCTTAAAACTTAACGAAATTTTTTCTGTAGGTAGACTATGACAACAAGAACCTTAGTTCAAAAATTGAACAAAATCGGAGCATCGAACAATTTATTAAAATTCATACAAAGTTACTGCTACAGTAATTTCCGAAAATAATTAAATCCAACAATAATGAGAAAAAATTGAAGATTTTACCTAGATTTGGAGACTTTGATGTTGTTCTAAACCTGGGTTTGAAGGATTTGAATTTTTTGTGTGAAGATTTGGTGAAGAATTGAAGAGAGAAGAGAGAAGAGAAGAGAGAAGAGAGAAGAAAATGAAAAATGGGGGAAATTGGGGAAAGGGGATCAGCCGTATTGCTGATCCTCTTTTTTTTTAATACAAAATAATTTGCAAAACCATCCTTCAATTTTGTTTTTCATTATAGATTTACCCTAAAACTTAAAATGTATATTTTTCTCTTCATTTTTTTTAAAAATGGGTAAAATAAAATTTTTAGCAATTTATAGTTATAATAAAACCACTTGAAAATTTATTTAGTACATGTAAAATTTGTGGTTTTACAATGCAGTAGAAAACTTCAATTCTATTCTAATAGATAAATTGTACCACGTTTTTGAAGAATAACTCAGCAACAACATCAATAGTGCATGCCTTTTGAGCAGGCATGAAAATAACATATTTGAAAAACCAATCAATGACAATGAAATCCGTGAAGAAAAACTACCACGGTTAATCTAGAATAGACAAGGGCTACAACAATCCTGATTCATTCATTCTTTTTAGCTAGTCTTGTTGGAACACAAGTCATATATTCATCGTTGGAACAATAAGTTATTCATCCATTTCACACTCGAATGCCCATCACATTGCGTATTGTGGGTCTCTTTTAGGAGTTGACATCTAAAGGTTCTAGATGGCATTTATATTTGGTTATCCTTAGCACACAAAAAATCCTCTTCCACTAAGTAGCATCGCCCAAAACTGTTAGCTACTTGTTTCAGTAAACATTGAGAAATGAAATTATTTAGGTCCACAGTCTTCACTTTAGTTCAAAATCAATTTCAAGGAGGGACAAGGTAGCAACATATTCATCGACACCTTTTTGGCTAACTGCATTGGCTGCCAGGTTATCCTTACCCAGCCTATGGACCTAATCAAAGTGGAACTTTGCTAAGAACTCTTGCTAACGAGCTTGATTTGGGGACCATATTTTTCCTTAGCTGATCACATGGCTAAGGAATGTGATTTCTTCCCTACAGAGTTCACTTATCTCATTCTTCACATGGAGTTTTTTCCTCTCTATGTTGTTGGAATACAAGCTTCAAATTCAACATGTATTCCTCTAAGGAGACACTAAAGACGACAATGTCCTCAAGATATATAACAACAAAATTTTCTAAGTACTCATAAAGTAAATCATTCATAAGATTACAAAAGGTAGCAAGGACATTCGTCAAACCGAAGGGTATCACCAATAACTCAAAAGAACTATATTGTATCACTACCATTGTCTTGGCCTCATCACCCTCAGTAATGAGCACTTATCAATAGCCTAACTAAAGATCAATTTTAGTGACGTATCTGGCCTTATGTAACTGATCGAAGAAGTTCGCAACATTCGAAATGGGATATTTGCTTTTCACCATTAGCTTGTTTAAAGTTCTATAGTCCACACAGAACCGTAACAAACATCAGCCTTCTTTTGGAAAAGTATTGGGGCACCCAGAAACCTTTGGATGGTTACACCAACCCAAAGACTTAGAATATATCCAATCTGCTTTCCTTAGCTTAGTCAACTCTACACTGGACATGCAATATGGAACAGAGTCGGAGAACGGTGTTTTGAACTAAGTCAGTCTTACGACCAGTTGCTCTTCATGGAGGGAACTAATAGGCCAATTCAGAGAGCATGATAACCTCATACTGTTGCAATACATGAATCACCGTATTAGGTATGTTTTGATACACTTCGTAGCTTGATTTCCATCAAGATAGAGAAGAAGCTCATCCTACCCCCATCTTAAGCCATTTTTTAATTGCATAATCAATAGTAACATGTCTCGCTTTGTTGACCCTTTCGGATTAATCAATGAGATCATCAAGCACAAAATTGAGATTTTCCTCATCACAAATGAGAATCTCACTCAAGTTTAGCATTACAAAAACCTTGACAGTAAGGAGAAAGTTCATACCCATAATGATGTCAAAATCATTTTAAGGCATCGCAGTAAGGTTATGCTTACCTTCCTACGTTAACAAGGGACACATTAGTCATACCTCTTATACTTTGGTCTCATAATTCACAACTTTCATCCTTTACAAACTTTCTTCCAAGTTCAATCTAAAACTAGGCACCGACTGTTCTGGCACAAAATTATGGGTAACATCACCGTTAACCATTTTCGACACCCTAACTTTGTTCACACGAGCCTTAGCATACAACAAACCATGTCATTTATACAGGTTAATCCTAGTTTTAAGTGCATTCTCTATTGACACCAACTTGGGAGTTGGAAGTCGCACCGTTTCTGCTTCCATTAGCAAGAGCACAAGCACCGTCCCTTGTTGGCTTGTAATGTATTTGTTAGCCCTAAGGGCAAATCATGTAGTTATGATTAGTTTTGATTAATGACAAATATTGATGAGGACTAATATGCTTGTATGTTGTGTGATAGGATTTGTGGATTAAGAAGTTTGAAGTCTCATTGCCTTGAAGTTAAAAATGCAAGAACAACTCCAATATATCAAAGTGATTGAAGACTGAAGAGTTTGTTCAAGATATTAGAAGGTTTTGAAGACATGAAGTGTAGGTTGCATGTGCTTAATAGGTAAACTTTGTAAACCCTACACTCTTAAGCCTTGGAATCTATGAGTTGCAATTGAGAGCACAAAACTTGATTTAAATGTTTTCAATGGTTTTGAACTTACCTAAATTATCAAATTTTCATAAATGATTTTTGCACATAAAAGGTCTTTAATGACTTATCTTTAAGGCTAGAATGTTTTCCAACTTGTTTGAAATGATTTGGATATGTTTTGACAAAGTTTTAAAAATTCGGAAGAAGATTCTGACGATGCGTAAGAAATTCTATCGTCCGAATTTTGTGAAGAATTTTTTTCCCAGCACCGTGAACAAGTGAACAACGCATGAATAGTAACACTGTGAACAGTGAACAACGCATGAATAGTAACACTGTGAACAGTGAACAACGCATGAATAGTAACACGATGAACAGTGAACAACGCATGAAGAGTAACACTATTCACGTGAACAGTATACTATTCATTTGAACCGTTTACTATTCTTCTAGAGAGATTCGGACGAAGCTGGAAAATTCGGTCGTCCGAATTTTGTGAATAGTATGTGAACAGTGACTACTGTTCATATGAACAGTGCCGACTGTTTTTCCAGAGAAATTCGGACGAAGATTCGGACGAAGCTGGAAAATTCAGTCGTCCGAATTTTTGTGACCGGTGTATGGATAGTGATGAACAGTACCACTATTCACATGAATGAAAGGCATGAACAAGTAACACTATTCACATGAACAAGTATTTTTCGAAACTAGCCGTTAATAGCCGCTTTTATGGTCTGCTTTAAACCGATTTTTTGAATTCTATAAAAGCCATAAACTCCAGATTTTTTTAGTAGAACTTTGAACTTAACAAATCTTACATGCTCTAACTTATTTTACATCAAATCAAATTGAAAAGCTCTCAAATTGCCTTGTGCTCAAAGGTGTACATTCAAGATTCCAAAGGCAAAGGTGAAGTGGTGCTAGCAATTGTATTTATCTACCAAGAAGCGTTGGTAATATTCAAACTCATTTATTCCTCATTTAATTCTCGTTTTTCTACTAGCTCATTGCAAGGTTATCTTTAGACATAAAAACCCTTTTGTGTTAGGGTGAGCCATATACTAGATTAATCAAGGTTGTGGTGTAAAACCCATTGTGTGGGTGAGCCTTTGATTAGACCAGTCTTTAGGTTGTCTTTGGATATAAAACCCTTGTGGAAGGGTGAACCTTATTTGTATAATTACTAAAAGAGGTTGTGAGTGTAAAACCATTGTGTGGTGAGCCTCTTATGTAATTATTGAATTTGAGCATATAGTGGATTGGTTGAAATCCTTGAGTGTGGACTCAAGGTAGTGGATGTAGATCTTGGAGAGATCGAACCACTATAAATCGTATGTTCATTTTCTTATTGCTTTACTTGTTTACGTACTTGTGATTATTATTTATGCTTAGTTGTTGATTGATTGATTATGGTCTTATAGTTTGATAATCTTGTATTAATCATCAAATCACATATAACTTGAAGTTTGTGAATTTAAAGAAGAGCTTTTATTAAGACAAAGGATTTGCAAAAAGGTGAAAAGATTTCGATAATTAGCCAAAGACCTAATTCACCCCCTCTTAGGTCTTTCAAGATTCACCATTTGTTCATTGTCAAGATATTTTCTAGCAACAAGAGGGCCATTACAAATGAAACAAATTTGGAACCTATCCTCTTCAACTGTTTATCTTTGGACGTCCCTTCATCCAATGGGGACTTCCTTTTCATTCTACACTTCTCTGTCTTATCCCTTCGTGAAGGACTTTTTTCAGTTAGCAATATGAGAACCAACAATCACATAAACTTTAAAGTCTACCAAGGCATCTGCTGTTGTGATAGGCTGTGTGACATCCTTTACACATTGTCATTTCAGCTCTGCCTGAGCCCAAGACTGAACACCAACCATGAAGTTGAACAATTTATCATCCAACAATAAGGCACTAAAATCCTTAATGTAATCATGAACTATATCAGTGTGTTTAAGCCTAGGAAAGGGCTCCCTAGCCAACTATGAAGTGTTGCTATGTAGGAATTACTTTTTTTAGCTTCTCCCGCAAGTTCTCCTACTGCTTTCAACCTTAGACTTTGTCCCTAAGCATTCTTCTAAAATTCAAGTACACCAACATAGTTTTTGCTTCACATGACAGGTACATGCTAGTAATGGATTTCTTCTCCCTTTTGGAACACAAGGAGCTTGAAAGTATTGTTCCATGTTGTTCCATGTCCTAAAAGAAATTCTCAAGTTCCTTCACACTCTGAGAACTACCAAAGGGACTAGTTTAGAACTTTGATTTTCTACACCGAGGCATCACTATTTAGTGATGTGTAGAAGCTGAACCTGATTGAAAAATCAAACCGAATCTATTTTTTCATTTTAGTTCAGATTTTTATTTCTATGGTTTGATTCGATTCCTAATAATTATAAATTTTTTATTCTGTTTTTTGGTTTAAGTTATTAGACCAAACACCGAATTGAAAATCACAATTTTTGTTTAAAAAAAGGTGAACATGTTTCTGACGTGCATTCATCATGTGCACAAAGGACGACGCATAACAATAATGCGTTCATGGACTGCCTGAAGATTATACATAACGGTAATGCATTCATATGCTTATCTCAGACTAGGTTTTTCTCACACTTTTTGAATTTAGACATCATTCTCTATCTTTGTCTTTCGTTTCCCCTCTCTGCTGAAAGTGTTGTGGATTGTTGCTGCAGTGCTACTTATCGAGATAGATCATCATCGATGCAGATTGCAATGAAGGATTCACTGTCACTGGGATAGAAAATTGCAGATTGTAAAGTTTACATCTATACATTCTTTTCTAATATAAGATCCTTCAAAATGGAAATTTCTTTTAATCTACCAATCAGATTACCAACTTGAACATTCCCTCTATCTACATCTTGTTCTTATATCTTCTAGTTAAAATGAGTGACTATCCTACATATGCTCCACAAGCCTATTACTTTGTCATATCTACTGAATTGATATTTTTTGCTGTTAAACCTACAATTTATGGGCTTATAAGTTAATTGATATTCTATGCATGAGTTATTAATTTTTGTTGGCGTTTCATGATGATTTCTCCTGCTGCCTTGTATTCTGAGTTTTTGAGCCATGCATTCGTTGTACTTCTCTGTTTGTGATTTTTCTTTCTATGTTCTGTAGAAGTGTTTTATCTTAGGTTTTTCACTCTTTGCAATCTAAAAGTATGATTAGATGCACCACAATTAGGAATTGTATACACATGCTCATTACATCAACATTTCAATAAGTTGGTATTCAATCTACCAAATATGTTACGCATCAAAAAGAAAAAGAATCTATCAAATATGTTTCTCACGCTATACGCCTCCTGGTTAAGGAGAAAAGTGAGGCATGGGGCTTTCAAATGAGAAATATATTTGATAGGTTTGAAGTATTCTCTTTCAAGAATAAGGATTTTAAGGAAATTTCAAGGGTGATCTCATTTAATTGTGTATGTTTGTTGTTTACTTGTATTTTATGTATAAATCTAAACCTCTCCACTTAAAAAAAAAAAAGATTTATGATGGCTATGAATATGTCCAAGAATGCATGATCTTGTTTGCCAGTTTAACGCAACAAGATATTTTGATTTCCTTGTTCTTGTTCAAAATTTTGAATGATTCTTGGACAAAGTGAACTGATCTAGAAACAAGAGCTATCAGATATTGATGTATTTCAGCAGATTAGGTTATTTGATCCACCTCTTCTATGTAATATTCTGGGGTTGAAGCATATCTCATACTTTGTTCATAAAGTTCACTTGACAGCAGGATATCAGATCAAGAGGAGAGTTCATTTGTGGCTATTGAAAATGAACGAAAAAGCACTGAACGAGATGATATGAGTTTGCTACCAAGTTGGGAAGGATCCAGTGATTACAATGCCACTCAATGGCAGTCCAAATAAAGAAAAGAAATAGTCCGTCGTTTCTCGGTTTGATCGCATTTCACCAAGTTCACAACCGAAAGAGGAGAGAAGAAAGTACGTTGCAACTATTGTAATGCATCGTATGTGCCAATAGCTCCACAAATGGCACCAAAACATTGAGAAACAACATGAAAAGTTTTCTAAAGAATCCATGTAACAATGAGACATATCGAGCAAAGGTAAAACAACAAACTCACATTTTTGCTCATGGACGGATAGGGAGTAGGGCTGGTTCTACCAAATATGTTACGCATCAAAAAGAAAAAGAATCTATCAAATATGTTTCTCACGCTATACGCCTCCTGGTTAAGGAGAAAAGTGAGGCATGGGGCTTTCAGTAGAAATATATTTGACAGGTTTGAAGTATTCTCTTTCAAGAATAAGGATTTTAAGGAAATTTCAAGGGTGATCTCATTTAATTGTGTATGTTTGTTGTTTGCTGGTATTTTATGTATAAATCTAAACCTCTCCACTTAAAAAAAAAAGATTTATGATGGCTATGAATATGTCCAAGAATGCATGATCTTGTTTGCCAGTTTAACGCAACAAGATATTTTGATTTCCTTGTTCTTGTTCAAAATTTTGAATGATTCTTGGACAAAGTGAACTCGATCTAGAAACAAGAGCTATCGGATATTGATGTATTTCAAAGCAGATTAGGTTATTTGATCCACCTCTTCTATGTACTATTCTGGGGTTGCAAAGATATCTCATACTTTGTTCATAAAGTTCACTTGACAAAGCAGGATATCGGATCAAGAGGAGAGTTCATTTGTGGCTATTGAAAATGAACGAAAAAGCACCGAACGAGATGATATGAGTTTGCTACCAAGTTGGGAAGGATCCGGTGATTACAATGCCACTCAATGGCAGTCCAAATAAAAAAAAGAAATAGTCCGTCGTTTCTCGGTTTGATCGCATTTCACCAAGTTCACAACCGAAAAGAGGAGAGAAGAAAGTACGTTGCAACTATTGTAATGCATCGTATGTGCCAATAGCTCTACAAATGGCACCAAAACATTGAGAAACAACATGAAAAGTTTTCTAAAGAATCCATGTAACAATGAGACATATCGAGCAAAGGTAAAACAACAAACTCACATTTTTGCTCATGGACGGATAGGGAGTAGGGCTGGTTCTATAATTACTTGGAGGTTTAATCAAGAGGCAGCTAGGGAAGTATGTACATATATGATTGTTGTGAATGAACATCCTTTAGTTGTGTTAAGAAACAAGGATTTTGCCACTTCATGTCCATTGCTTGTCCTACTTTTCAAATTCCATCTGGTACTACTGTTGCAATGGATTGTTTTGATTTATATTTGGAAGAAAAATCAAAACTAAAGGAATTTTTAAGATGGTCCTCTAAAAAGATTTGCCTTACAACTCGATTCTTGGGCATCTTAGCAAAGAATTAAGTATATGTTTCTTATCGCTCATTTTATTGATGATGATTGAGTTTTGCACAAGAAAATTTTAAATTTTTGCCCAATACATAGTCATAAAGGTGAGAGCATTGGTAAATGAATAGAAAAATGCTTGCTTGATTGGGGGATTGATAAAATAGTTACAATCACTCGTTGACAATGCAAGTTCCAATGACGTTGCAATTAGTTATTTGAAGAAAAGGTTGTCTAATTGAGGTACTAGTTTGCTTAGGGGGTAAGCATCTTCATGTACGTTTCATTGCTCATATTATAAACCATGTTGTAGTTGATGGTTTGAAAGAAACTTCTCTCTCCATTGATCATGTTTGGGCTGTAATTCGATATATTAGGCAATCACCAAGTAGATTGACACGAAATGATGATAATGGGTTGCCTAGTGAAGAGGATTGGAATAATGTATCACGCTTTTTGAAGTTCTTGTCACATTTTTATAATGAACTCACATTCCAGATTTCAGACTCATTATATAAAACTTCTATTCAAATTCTTCATGAACTTAGTGATGTGACGAAACTGTTAAGAACATGGCAAAGTGGTGATGGTTTTGAGTTGAGTGAAATGGAAATGAGAATGGAAATTAAGTATGACTAGTATTGGGGGAATAATGAAAAGTTGAACTTCGGTATTTTTTATGCTGTCATTCTTGATCCTCAGCTTAAATTACATTATGTTGAGTGGGTGATTAGTAGAAGGTCTCCTGAATACATAGACATTGCAAAGAAGGTAAATGAAGGAATTTATGAATTATTTGAGGAGTATCAAAAATTAAATGCAAGTCAAGTACCCGAAACATCATCATTGCATTTGTCCTCAAGTACATCTTCTACTTCAATTTCTAGTCAGCATAACAAAGACTCACATGGACCACCATTGAAGAGGAGAAATTTTGTTATGGACACGAGATATGAGTATGATATTTTCATTAATGAAGTTGGAGGTGTTGACAGCAAAAATGAATTGGATAAGTACATTGAAGAAGAAAGGGAAAGGGTTGATGATGGATTTGACATTTTGAAGTGATGGAAGTTCAATGGCCCAAGATTTCCTATAATTTCTCAAATGGCTCATGATATTCTTGCTATTCTTGTTTGCACAATCACTTTCGAATCAGCTTTTGGAATGGGAGGGCGTATCTTTGATACATTTAGGAGTTCTTTGACCCCCTAGGATGGTGCATTGTCTCATGTGTACCAAAGATTGGTTGAGGAATGAAGTCTATCCAGCTTACCAATGAAGAAGATATTAATACTCTTGAAAGAATGGATTCTATAATTTCTTGTTGTCTAGTACTTCTTTGTTTACCTTCTTCTCGTAAATATTACCTTGCTTTCTTATTTTGTATTTTACAATATTATTTGACTTTCTCTTTACATTTTTTTCTCGTAGTTTACAAGCTTTGCTCATGACTCAACCATTTTGGACCATTGAAGATCGAACTTGTAAGGTAAAATATATTGTTACAATTCAATATTTACAGTTTGAATTTAATTTTAAGGTAAAATAAAATTTGTGTTGTCGACATATTTGTCTGTTGGAGGAGTTAGAGACTTGGACTGGGCTGTTTGTTGTTGACTGTTGAGTGTTCAAAAGAAAATGGCTGTTTGGGAATTTTGTTTCCTTGTTTCTTATTTCGAAGATCATGAAGTGAGCAATGATGTTTATGTATTTTAAATTTGAAGGATATTAGTTTATTGACATTGTGTAATTTAAATTTGAAGGATGTTATTTGAAGAATATTATTTGACCGGTTCACGTAATGTACTTCAGCTTTGGATGCAACAGCAGCAGTACATTCTTGAACTCCTCTATTTTCTTTTTTCTTTTTTTTTGTTTTGAACTGAATTGAACCGATTTAGTTCGATTCTATTTTTAAAAAAAAATTGAATAAAAAATTGAACAGTAAAAACCAAACTAAACCGAACTGAATTAACCGAATGCATACCCCTATCGCTATTAGTACTGCTCTTGCCAGAGCTCTGTTGATGGCCACTCACCGTCAAATGTTTTAGTAGCCCAATGTCATACTAGATTTCATTCACTTGATTGATGAGCAAGGTCGAATCCTCCACTAACTTCTTGTTGTTTTTCGTCCAAACCGTTTTGAATAATCTCAAACCGTAATCAACCTAGGACTGACAGACTTACAAAGGACAACCTCATACAAGGACAATCTTACAAAAGGCTAATAGATTTAGTTTCCATACTCTTTTATGTCTGTCTAGCAAATAATGAAGTATTTAACAAGAGAAAGGACGATTTGGTTATACCCCAACCAACCTAGGACACTATCTAAGTCCACTTTAGCCACCTGTTGAAACTGGGCAACTACATGTAATTGTTAGTAATTGCTCTGACAAGCTTAGCTGAACTGAAGTGCTCTGTCTTGGCCAAACCCACGAGCCAAGGCCTTTTTTGTAGTTAAACGAAGGTTTCTCACGAACAAAGTGTTCCTTCTAATGGGCATGTACCAAACCCGCGAATGCATTGGTGTAAGCTAAACATATTGATGCACACAAAGGATTAACAGAACGTAACAGATTCAAGCATGTCCTAACACTAGGATATTAGAATATTCTCTATATAACTCTATTATTTTGCATTGTAAAATATTTTTTTATATCTTTCACATCAATACTAGATAGACTTTGACTTTGTGTTCTCTCTTAATTAAGAACCTAAGGTCTGCTAAATTAGCCCTTGAACTAGCTTTCCTGTTAGTTTTTTCCTCTAAAAACCATAGCTTGGATAAATCGAATGCCCCAATATTCCTTTTTGCTCTTCTGCCACCATCAAGTTGTATTAGAACGAATGATCCTTGATGTGGCAACGAAGCTTGAAGAGGATTGAGGTATAATTGAAACAACTAGCCACACGCCTTGATAAACTCATTGATCTAGAGGTAAATCAAGATGACTACTATAATCCAAACATATCAGAAGGTAATCATGGAGAAGATCTTTTTCTTTTTAGAACCTTCATATGTTGAACGATGCGAAAATAAGGAGATAAATTGGAGTTTGCCACCAATATTTGAACAGCATCAGTCAAGACGACGGACAAGAAAAGATTGAGAGTTGAAGACAAGCAGGTGCCTCTGTAGAGTCTTCATTATTGATCTGTAGGAATTGTTGATTAGGTTTTTTGTTTATAGTCTCATACTTCTCTCAGTTTTGCCTCAGAACCTAGACTAGAGATAGAGAACTAATGTATTATGTCCAAAAAGGCTGGATACAATATTTTTGTGAAATCAGTTTCGCTTCATCTTGCAGATTTATCTCATTGCAAAGTGCTTTAGTTAGAGATCGTCCTTACTCAGATGAATTTATCTTTTAAGATTTGTTCGTGCCGTCTGACATTGTACTCAAATGTTATATTAGCACCAGCAGCCCGAAACATCCTCGGAGGCCAGGTCTATTTTTCTTGTTGGACATTTTTCTTCGAAACACGCGCGCGCACACGCACGGGCACACACACACACACACACACACACATATATATATATATATATAAAATATAATTATTTTTTTTTCCGCTTACCCTTTTAATGGAGTAGTGGATTTACATTGTATAGTTACTTTCGTTGGTATGGTAGATGCCGCCTTGAGAGAGCCATTTGCATTCTTGAAGGTGGGCTAGGTGAATGCTTCTAGGCCGGTATAGGTTCATATTTTAAGATTAATCATGCTTCTTTTCTTGGGGTTTAAGGGTGATAAAGGATAAAGCAATAATTTATTAATTTTTATTCGCAAAAAAACGAACAAAATGAGAGAGCACGAAATCTAAAGGTTTATCAGGCTTGTGAGGGTATTATTAGTATTTTGCTTTGAACTTAAGGAACATTTTTTGGTTTGTAATTTCTACGAAGGAAGACTAGAAACAAGGCTTTTATTAGTGTAAAAGAACACGGAAAAATGTAGAATATATTTAGGACTATATCACGTATCAATCTATACAAACTTCTGAAACAATGCCCTTATACTTGCTAGTTGCTTAGAACATGGAACTGAATTAGCTAATCTTCTAAAAAATTGGGGTTGAGGCCTGGTCGGGAGTTCAATTTCTACATAATACAAGATTAGCTTTCTTTTTTATAGAGTTCATTTTTTTTCTTTATTAAGATTCATTTTTTTTCTTTTTTGAGACTTATAATTTGTTATAGTTAATTATTGATTATGTAATCTCTACTACATTAGCATGCAGGGCGCCTGCCATATGCCAAAATCATTTTTTGAATTCTTTTTAGTTTTTGAGTCATTTTATGTATTTAAGAGAAAAACTCAGAATTAGGGTTTAAAGAAGTTTGGGAGAGCTTCCTTTTGCTTTCATCGCTCATTTTTTTGTTCAAGAGTTCAAATTCAAGTTTTTGAAGATTAATTTGAAGGTTCAAACTTTCGAGTTACACATGACTCTTTTTTTTTAAATCTTTATTACTTTTCTAAATTACTTGTTTTCTCCGATTGCAATTATGTTCTAAGTTCCTTAATCTAAGACCATGATGTAGTTCAGAGGAGTCTTTATCTGAATTATATGTTCGATTATTCTTATGTATTAGCTAACAATATATGCTTATTTATTAATTTTAATGCTTTTAATTACTTAATCACCAATAAAATGATTTAATTAAGTTAGGAGATTGGTGTGATATCCTAACTTTTTTTTTTCTTTGAGGGAAGAGATATCTTAACCTAAAGATTAAATAACTAAGCCCACAAATTGCACAAAAAATAGCTAGTGGCTCTACCTATCCAGAACCTAACTAGTGCCAGTCAAACATTTCTTGGCCGTTAAGCGATGGCACATTGAACAAAATCTTATGACAATTGAACTACATGTTGACACAAATTGAGAATCCAAGAGGAGAATATTGTATTATTACTTTAGATATTAATCATAATAGGTTGTAAAATGCGGTCGCAAATGATGCAAAAACTAACTATAAATTACAACAAAGAAGACTTTGAACTATTGTAAAAGAAAGAAAGAGAGAACATAAGAAGTAGAAACTAAAATTTTATTGAGAGTTTTTCACCATACATCCATACTCTTCCAAACTTCTATTGATAGAGTTGAAAATGATTCTTCCCATCATAGGTCACATTCTCTATGACTTACATAGCTTGTTTTCATGATCTCTCATGTTCTCTAAGATAATGGAAGCAATGGGGAAAGTGGTCTATAAAAGATGGATGTTACAACTTTGTTTATGACTCATAACTTTTCATATTCCATAACTTAAAAGAATTATCTCTTGGAATAATAAATATTCATAATATTTCTTAATACTCCCCCGTGGATGTCCATTATATAAAAAGTATAGATCGTTAAAACCTTATTAAATAAAAAACATAGTTAAAAAACTTTAGTAAAGGCCTGTACAAAAAATTTAATTTCTTTTTATTATTAAAAATTGAATTGAGACTGATATAAAATATACATTTTTTTAATTCAAAAACCAATTTGAAATCGCCAATTAAGTAATTTTTATTTTTTAAAAACTAAATTGAAACTTATTATTTAAAATATATATTTTTGAATTTAGAAATCTATTTGAAACTGATTATTTAAAATATATTTTTTTTGATTTTTTTATTTTTAGAAACTAACTTGAAATTAAAAATTTTAAAATATATATTTTTTAGATTTATAAATCGATTTGAAACTTCTTTTTAAATACTTTTTATTTTTTTATTTTTAGAAACCAAACTAAAACTGATTTTTTTAAAATATAATTTTTTTAATTTATAAGTCGATTTGAAACCACAGCTTTCAAAAATTTTGATTTTTTTATTTTTAGAAATTAAATTGAAACTAATTTTTTAAAAAATATATTTTTTAAATTTAGAAACCAATTTGAAATTGTATTTTAAATCATTTTTAATTTTTAAAAAATCAAATTGAAACTGATATTTTAAAATATAATTTTTTTAAAATTAGAAACCAAAGTTTTAGAATTTAGTTTTTTTAAATTTCTCAAATTTAGAAACTAATTTGAAACCAAAATTTTAATAATAAATTTTGTATAATTTTTTCTAAGCTGTTCATTTTTTTTAAAAAAATAATTAGAAATCAATTTTGTGGTTTCAAATCAATTTCAAATATTTCTTAATTAAAAAAAATAAAAAATAAAAACCGATTTTGATGGTTTCCAATTAGTTTCTATATATTTTAGATTTAAAAAAAACAATTCTAAATTTTTTTATTACCCCCGCAAATTATTAAAACATGCAAATGAAGACATGAAGCCAAGATTAATTCAACTCAACCAAAATAAATACTCTTCATAATAAAACTAATATTCCAAACCTAAACATCAATATCAATTCATTGAAAATAAAAACTCTAAATATACTGCAATAGAAATAACAGTAAAAGTGATCATAGTCTCTGGAGCAGCTGGAATGGATGTAGTGTCGTGTTTGATGTCTTCATCTTCATCATCTGAAATTATTTCATCAGAAGAAGTAAATATAAATAAAGAGTAATGTATTCTTTTGGCATTGCTAGCTGTATGGCAATTTCTTGCTAAAATATATATATATTTTTCTGTCTACAATAAGTACCGTTTTCTAAAAATTCTTTAACTTCAAACTGATAGCTAGATGGAATGTCATCACAAATGCTATTGCAATCAATACCTATAACTTAATTGAAGTAACTAGAGACATGCACATACTTGAACATTTTGTAGTAAATTGATTCTATTATTTTGTAGGAACTTCCACAGCATTTACAGTTTCAGACACATTACCAACGAGAGTCATAATCCATGGACATTCCCCAGAAGATAAATTTAGTGATGGAGAAAATCCAGTAAAATTAATTTCTTATCGACCGCAAATAATGCCAATTAACCAAAATCAATTAACCAGACTGAACACCATCCTTGCAAACAAGCAACCAACAATTTCTCGACGACGCATAACTCAAAACCTCATTTCTACTCAACGAAATTTTCCCTGCAGCATGTAGGGCAGAAAGTGTTGTAACAAACAAATTAACACAATGCAATTGATTCAACCGGTCTTCCATTGCAATTCCCATTAACAAAAATATAAACTGAAGAATCTAAAAAAAACATATTGACTAGAAATTTTAAGGTGGTAGGACCTAAAAATCAAACAACAAAGATAATCTAATCTTTCAAGACTCTCTCAAGTCTTCATTGGACCAATCTCTAAATTATGACTCCATATCACACATAACTCTAGATACAAACTCATATAAATAGAGCTCTTAATGCTAGATTACTAAACCTATTTACATTAGAAATTCTATTCTAACCAACAATAGGAATCTATTAAAATAAAACTTAATAGAATAAACTAAATTAATAAATTTTTTAATCCTGCTTGGTTTAATATTGCCAACATTGCCTCCCTTAAATCAAGCTTGGCAAGAAATTAGGTCAAATTCCATCACGAGCCAAAATTTCCATTATGTACTCATTTGCAGTAAGCACCTTACGCAATACCAAATTTTGAATAATTATAATCTTTACACGAGAAGGGGGACTTACTCAATATTTTTTAAAGAATTTTGTTGCAAACTCATCTTGTTCAATATACTCTTCCAAGTTAAAATCCATTGAAACCTTCACTATTGTTTCCAGAATGCACTTGCTATCAAGGTCAACAAGATTTGTGCTACCATTTAGTCCAACCTCATCAATCAAGTGCAAGTTCTTTCTTTCTGCTCTTATAGCACCCAAAAAACTAACTATTGCAACTCCTGCTGTTCTCTGGACTTCTTTTAGTCCTTGATAATCAGCTTCACCCAATGCTTCTGCTTTTTCTAGTGTTGGACAAATGTAACCTTCATTCACCTTATTTATGGCTTGAATATGCAACATCAGCGTGATTTTCTTGTTTCTTAACAACATCCTCAAATTATACTTTTTCAAATAATTTATCAAAGTCAAAGATATCACAACAATCCATCAAATCAAAAATTTCAACTTTTGGATAATCTTCAATCACCAACACATCATCATGTGCAGGACTCAACAAAGAAATTTGACTAGCACAACAAGGAGAATTTATGGAGGTAATTGTTCCATCATTACTCAAATCAATGTTTTATTCTAACTCAACTGGAGAACCATCAATCAAATCACAATTCTCCAAATTGGATGATTCAATTTCTTCTTGAATCGTTTCTACCAAATATTTTCTTTTATTTGAAGAAGGTAAAGTTTTTTTCTTCTCCTCATCAAGAACAAGATTCTCATCAATCTTTTTTAAATAAAAAATATTTTCTATCTCAACTAGTCCTTTTCTATTAGAATTCCAAATAGAAATCTTACCTCCAAAGAATGCATCAAAATAGTCCAACCTTCCTTTGCTGATCTTGCATAGAAAACTTCTTTGCTACATCTATCGCAATTGTAGTTTGAAGATGAAACCACACAAGGGTATTCTGATTTTTTTTTCTTCAAGGGTATTATGATTCTTTTTTCTTCTTCTCTTCTTATGTTAATTCAAGTATCGGAAGGAGGTTCTTCAAAACCTTCTTCAATAATATCCCAAACTCCAACTTCTTGAAGAATATCTTGCGCATATTGACACTACAAATCAAAATTATTTTTTCCATCAAAGATAAACCTTGAACGAGAAGAAAGAGTTTTGTCATAAAGAAAATAAAGAGAAGGGAAAGAAAATCTTTCCATGTTTGTTGCATCCTAACTCTAATACCAATTTGAAGAATCTAAAAAAAAAAATATTGACTAGAAATTTCAAGGTGGTAGGACTTAAAAATTAAACAATAAAGATAATATAATCTTTCAAGACTCTCTCAAGTCTTCATTGGACCAATCTCTAAATTATGACCCCATATCACACATAACTCTAGTTACAAACTCATATAAATAGAGCTTTCAATGCTAGATTACTAAACCTATCTACATTAGGAATTCTATTCTAACCAACAATAGGAATCTACTAAACCAAAACTTAATAGAATAAACCAAATTAATAAATCTTCTAATCCTTCTTGGTTTAATATGGCCAACATAAACTCTTTCAAAGCTCAACAACACAAGAATTTCTCAGCTCCTTACTGTAATTCTCATTCATCCCAAAAAAGAAGAAAAAAAGAAAAAAAGAAAAAAGTCTCCACCTTTAAACATATAGCAAACCAACTACAGAAGCAAAATCCACTTGCAAACACAAAGAGAGAGAGCCAGATTTTACCTAGTTTGAAGACCCAACAACAACAACACTCAGTGCCCTCTTGTAGCAGCTCACACTGGCCCAGCAACCAAACCAAAGAAACAGATCTTCAAGCTGCACGACTTCAGTTGAATTGAACCTGTTGTCAGCTACAACAATCCATAAAATGTGAAAATTTTGAGAGAGATTCCATTGAAGGGGAGGGAAATTAGTGTAGAAATGGAGAAGGCAAAGAGTAACCTACACAATGCCAAGAGCACTGAAATGATAGAGTGAGAGTGTGTTCGAAGATTAAATTGCAGCTTGAACACTTCGAAAATTTTTTGAAAGTTGAAGGACGCATGATGGTAATGCGTTCTTAGGGTAAAATAAAATTCGACGCATGCTGTAATTGCATTTTACGTTGTAAAACCTTAAAAATACAGATCCACAATGCGTTAATTTGGAAGAACATTATATTCCGTCAAAAAACTAAAATAAATAAATAAATAAATTTATATAATACAAACCTCGTTAATAATATAAATCATTTATATTATTAATTCTATAATATAGATAGAGCAATATATAATATTTAATAATATTGCTAAAATACCCAAAAGTAAAATATTGTCAGGGACATAATTTTTATAACTTGGTACAATACAAAATAATACTATTAATTTATTTATACTCTGAAAAATTATCAATTCTTATTGTTAACTTATTATGTGGGCTTAGTGATTATAGTAAATTTGTGATTGCATGTAACAACATAAAACCTCTTATGTGTATTTAGTGATTAAACTCTAACTCTTGATTGTATTTATATAGCAAAACATATTAGTATTATATATAATTACTAGTTTACATACTTGTATACTTATGCGAGTGTTAAGTATAAATCACTTGTATGATATTTGATTATACTTGTATAATAATTGAAATAAGTATATATAGATCAACATATATTTTAAACATAAATAGTACATAACAAATATATTATATGACTATTTACTCGACTATAGATAATTATATATATATGCATAATCAAAATACATACATATACTAATTATATTTTGGTCATGATAATTCATTTAAATTCATCAAATTCATAAGATGTCAAATTATAAACCTTAATCATAATGTAACACCTTATTTTTAAATATTGAGTTTGAAACTGATTAGAAACTGCTTTGAAACTGACATTCATATTAGAAATCGATTTGAAACCGCAATAGGGTTTTGCAACCGATTAGAAATCGATTTAGAACCGCTCTAGGGTATAGGGTTTAGAAGCTAAAATTTGAAACCGATTTTAATAATTAGAAACTGATTATAAAATTTATCAAAAATAAAAAAATTTTGATTTAGAAATCAATTTCTTAATCAAATTTAGTTTAGAAACCGATTATAAAATTCATCAAAAAAATAAAAAAAACAATTTAAAAACTAATTTGAAATCTATTAAAAAAATAAACAAATTTAATTTAGAAACCGATTTAATTTGAAACTAATTTTTTTAATCGGTTTCTAATTAGAAACCAATTTAAAAATCGATTTCTTAATCTATTAAAAAAATAAAAAAATTTTAACTTGAAATCTGGTTATATTTGAAACCGATTAGAAGTCGAATTTTGAAACCGTTTTTAATCAGTTTGTAATTTGAAATCAATTATAAAATTTACTAAAAAATTGAAACCTATTGAAACGATTTGGAATAGATGTCTTAACGGTTTCAAATAGGTTTCCAATTGCGTTTTCAAATTTTGATTTCAAATATGCTATTTTCTTGTAGTGGAGGAGTTTCTATCCGCACATCAAATGGATAGATTGATAGAGCCGATTGAGCTAAAATTTGGGCAAGCATATTAACCAAGCAAGGCCTCTTAAAGTTAATATTTTTTAAACTTTGATTCTTGTTTACTTCTTCTTTCCTCTAAGTTTCACTTTATATAATCAAACATTAAGTTAATTATTTTGTGAAATTTGATGAGTACAAAGAGTACAAAATAATTGATACTTTTATTGTTTTCCAAAAAACAAGTTAGTAATACTTGTAAAAATAGATCTATAGTAAACAAAAAATGTTCTAAGTAGTTAATAATGACTTTATCTCTTTTTTTATTTTAAGAAAATAAACTTTACCCGTATAAGATCACCAGGGTGATAATATAAAATTAGATCTAAAAGCTTAATTATATATGAAAAATTAATAAAACTCTTCTCTTGTTTTCTTAAAAAGACAATTAGTCTATGTGGTGTTACTCAAAATCTTATATTGTGAAACAAACATCTCAAACAAGTTAAGACTAAAATTGAAAAAAGTATATTATATATTAGCTTGGTACCCTCATGATTAAAATCCTCCTGCCATTATTCAAGAGTAAGTACTAGATTGATAACCAGAAAGGTTAGCATGAAATAATAACCAAAATAAGAAGAAATATACAATAGAATTATCAAGCTAAATAGCCAAATGCAGTACTAGCAAAAAACTAAAACCACGAAAACCAGTACTACTACTACGCGACTACTACTATCTACTTCCCCATTTTGTCAAACATCAAAAAGGGATTCAAAAAGATTATTAGAGAGCTAAAGTTTCAACTTCGACAGGCAGAAACTAAAGCATTGTTCAGAAAGTTAAAAAATTCAAAGAAGTAAATGAAATTGCCCAAGGGTTCCAACCCAACTAAATAATTCATCATAACAAGAGATATAACATCCAACAATTAGATTTGTGAAGGATTGTCTTTGTCACTTTCAGCTCCAAGTGGGACTGATATTGTTCTAAGAAGATCCAAGCTTCTAGTACACTTTTTCCTATCTTGTGTGTAGCTTGGCTGACCAGATGGAGTTACAATTGGAGTAGAGTGAGGATGAGTAACCTGAGAGGAACATACTTGAAAGAATTCAATGGTATAGGTTGAAGTGGAGGAAAATAAAGTGCCACAAAAAAAGATATAGAATACGGTATAGAAACATTGTTAATAGAAGTTGGACTAGGAAGTGCAGGTGTAAGATACCTCTTGCAGTGGAAATAGCAGGAGTTGTAACAAACTTAGGAATATTCCTAGACTCAGGATCTAACTTAGGAGTGTCTCCTTTTCCTCTTGATATATCACCAAATTTCCCAATCTCTGGTTCCACGGGTCGTTTCATCTTTTCTACACTAGTAGTCTCTCTCAAATTTCTCGTAACTTCTCAAAATCCTCTTTCACATTCCTATATCAACATTTTGAAACCACAGTTGACTGTATCCACAAATTCTCCCCAAATTTCTTCATAGCCTATTGGCTCAATTAAATTAGCCGTTGTAACACATCCGTGCTGATAACTATTTTCTTTCAGCTCATCATTTGACTAATTAATGGATAAAGCTGCTTTCTTGAGCTTTTCTGCCATTTTCATCATCATTTCTGCATCCATGCTAGCTTCTCCTGACTTAGCTTGAGAAGTTTCTTCCAGCTTTACATCTGTCTCTATATCTTTAACTCTCTCTTTCTTGCCCTTCTCTATCTCAGCATGTCTAAGTGTTTCTATTTCCTTTAGCGTATCTTCCTCTACGATATCTGTCATTTTATCCCGACCAGATGCACAAGCTTATTCAGTAGTTTTGATAGCAACTCTCTTCTTTTTACCTCCAGCTGGTTGTTGAGCTACTCCTTCAATAGCTTAATGACTGGATTCAAATCCTATCTTATTCTCTAACACTTTCTTTCATTTATCATAATCCTCTTCACTCTGTTCATTTTGGCTCTCATCACTTTGATCTTTTTGGCTCTTCATCCTCCTCAGAGCTTTCCAACCCTATTTCTTTTTCTTCAATGTATATTTCCTTATTATCTCCCGTTGACTCATTTTCTTTTTCATTATCCTTCTCAGAATCTTCTTCCTTTTCAGATTCTTCTTCACGTTCAAATCACTCACTCTCATTTTTCTACTCCTTACTCAATTCAGCATCACCACTTTCTTTTTCCTCCTCTTCTCACCCTCAGGTTCCTTTGCACTCTCTTCTCCTACAATCTCCTTTCCATTAGCTCCATCAACTTTCTAGACTCCTTTTGAACTTTAGGTTTGCTCACAAACACTCTGTATATCATTCTTTCCTCACGAATTACATCTCAATCCTCAAATTCCAAATTCATATTCAAATATTGAAAAAAAACAACGGAATCATCCCGTCCAGCAAAAGTTTAAATTGAGTGACAGATTACATAATATTAGGCATCAAATAATGCAAATTAAATTCATGCCATTTTTTAATATGTCATATTAAACACGACTCTTTTGCATTTACATAATCAAAACTACTAGCTTTTGGAGCGATAAAGTTTGTAATAAAAAAATACGAGTAACCTAACTATGAGTTTTCAATTCAACTGGCATTATGTTGGCTTTTTTCAAGCAGATTTAGGTTTCCAATGACCACCCATTTGAAATCCAATTCATTGTAACCTTTGACCTTTTCTACATCCCCTTTCCTGAAGATCTTTGCTATTGCGTTAGGTATTTTGTATGCCTTTGCCAGGTCATGCAGTGTAGTTCAATACTTTTTCTCCTTTAATGCAACATTTAGTTCATCTCTGTTGACCTCTCCTTCAAGCTACTGTAAAATGGTTGTACCAAACTTTGATAGACTACTAACTGAATCTATATAAAGCCCATCGATCCTTGACTATTAAACCATCCTTTATAGGGCATTATTGGCTCATCAAAGTAGTTGCAGTCTGTTGTTCTGGATGGTGTGATTGGGTTGGCTATGAGGGTTGTACCTTTCTTTTTCTCATGTTTCACAGACTGCTCACTCCCTATTTTCTTTTTTAGAGCTCACATTTCTGCCTTTTTTCAATCTTTCTTTCTCCATTTGACAGACTCTGAACCCTATGACTTTTTGCTTGGTGAAGGTTTAACCCGTTTTCTTGTAGGAGCCATTCTTTGAATCATTAGGAGGGAAACAAGGTGATTTTTTTTGGAGCAGAATGGAGTTCCTTGTAAAAGCTCTTAAACTATGAAGAAGACAAATAAAAGCTTGAATCTTTCAACCATTATGTGAGGAACTTATATAAGATAAACACAAGGTAGAGGAAAGGTAAGTGTAACAGCAAGAACATGTGTAGCGGTGAGAGTGAATGCGATAACCGTGGTTTGAGAATAAAGTAGGGAGAGAAAGAACGGTTACCGTTTTGGAGGAGGAGTTTAATTTTAAAAATCTATAAATTGACATTTTACCATTATGATAATTTATCTAAATCTCTCCTAGCAACCTACTAACAAGATAGTTAAGAAGTAACATTTTATCTTTTCCCTGATACATTACAGAGTACAAATAATCAAAATACCTTGATATATTAGAGAGTACAAATAATCAAAAAGGAAAAATTTTTCATGTCATGTCATGTCAAGCCAAAAAGTAGACTAGTCATATTAGTTGTATGAAGATTTGAATCAAGATGAGTTTAAAATTCTAACCACTAAAAATTAAGTTCAACAATGTTCACTCCCTCCATAGGCAAACATGTATAGCTCAGGGGAAATGAAGAAAATAAATGTGATTTTAATGGTGAAGAAAATAAATTTGACTCAAGGAAAATAAATGTGATTTTATAATGAAATACGAAAGAGTGACACACAATAAGTTAATCTGCAAAATATATACAGTTGCACAAAAATAAAATCAGCTCTTAAGATTCATCAACCCAAGTTCCATGTGAAATTTTCAAAATGATTCTTCACTTAGAGGTTTTGTGAAAATGTCAAAAAGTTGTTTTTCAAAAGGCTAAAAAATTAGCTCGATAATTCCAAACTCAACATGCTCTCTAATGAAATGGTGTCTAATCTCTCAATGTGCTTAGTTCTGGAATGCTGCATATAATTTTTGGTAAGGTTAATTTTACTTATGCTATCATAGCAAATGGAAATGTTATTATACCTTAAAACAAAATCTTCAAGTTAATGCTTTATCTACAAAGTTTGAGCTCCATAGCTTCCAACAAAAAATGTACTCTGCTTCAACAATTGACAAGCTAATTGCAATTTGATTCTTGTAGTACCATGAAACTAAGACATGATCTAGGAACTAAAAAGTTCCTAAAGTACTCTTTCTATCAATTTTATGACCACCAAAATCAACATCACCTCATTGCACTAAGTCAAATAATGTGCCTTTGGGATACCATATGCTAAAATCCTGACTTCCCACAAGATATCTTAAAATTCTTTTAAATGTAATCAAGTGAGATTCCTTTGGATCAACTTGAAAAATGAGCACAATGATACACACTAAAATGAAAATTTTTCTTACTTGCACAAAAATAGACCAGTGGACCAATCATACCACTTTGTAGCTTGTTATTGACAATTTCACCTTTTTCATCCTTATCTATCTTAATAGTTGTACTCATGGGAGTCTTACTTGGCTTCACATTTTCATCTAGAACTTCTTCAATAGCTCATTTGTGTACTTAGCTTTATTTATAGCAATTCCATCTTCGAGTTGCATTATTTGCAATCCAAGGAAGAAATTTACACAACTTTTCATCAATAGCTTTAAAAAATTATGTCATCTACATACATTTGAACAATGAGAACGACTTTTGGGAAAAAAAAGGTTTTATCTACTTTTCTCTTGAGAAACTATTTTTTCAGTAAAAACTTGCTTAGCTTTTCATACCATGCTCTAGAGCTTGTTTCAAACCATACAAAACTTTAACTAGCTTGAAAGTATGATTTGATTTTTTCAAAACTTTGAAATGCTGGTGGCTACTCAACACAAACTTCCTCTCTCATAAAAACATCAAAAAATGTACTTTTTACATCCATTTTGTAAAGTAAGAAATTTTTTAAACATACAAATGCATGCAACGTCCTAATTGACTGAACCCTAGGAACATCTTTATCACTTCATCAAAATTTATACCTTTCTCTTGGTTATAACCTTGAACAACTAACCTTACATTGTTCTCGACCGCATTCCCATTTTCAACAATTTTCAACAAACTTGTTCCTGTAAACCTACTTAGTTCTAATGACAGATTGATTTTTGGGCTTTGGAACTAATTTTCATATATTGTTCCTTTCAAAGTGATTTAACTCTTCCTGCATTATTATCATCCAATTTTCCTCCTCTTGTTCTTCCTCAAACTTCTTAGGCTCAATTTGTGAGGCAAATTTGATGTTTCCCATCATCTTCATGAGTTGGTCTCTTGTGATAATATTCTCGAATGGTTCTACCAAAAGATTCTTCTTAGCATGATACTTGTGATATTTCCATTATTTAGGCAAAGTCTCCAAATTTGCATGAGAAGTTGAGTTATCATTCTAATTAGCTTCAGCGTAATTGGCTTGTCTAGTCTCAAGCTCAGCAGCTCTCGGCTATGCATTTTCTCTTCATGGTTCTTATATTTCTAATGCTCATTAATCCCTTTGGCAAGTTCTTCCTGTCCATCTTCACTTGGTGTGACTGTATTACCCTCACTAAAGGTTATGTGAACTGATTCCTTCACAAGAAGTGTTCTCCTATTGAAAAGTCTATAAGCTTTGTTGTGACTTGAGTATCCAAGAAAGATTTCTTCATCATTTTTAGCATCAAATTTTCCCAAATTGTCTTTCTTGTCATTGAAGATGAAACACTTACATCCAAATATTTTGAAGTACCAAATGTTAGGTTTTTTCCCTTTCTACAACTCATTAGGTGTCTTCTTTAGTAATGATATCAGAAATGCTCCATTTAGAATGTAGCAAGTTGTATTTATAGCCTTGGTCCAAAAGTAGTTTGATAGCCTACTTTCACTTAGTATTGTTATTTCCATCTCTTGGTTTGTCCTGCTCTTCATTTCTGCTAACTACGTTTTGCTGAGGAGCTCTTGAAGTTGAGAACTTATGACTAATTCCCATCTCATTGCAAATATTCTTCAAACTGTTTGTTCTCACATGCTCTGCCATGGTTACCCTAAATAGAAGTCTCTTTGTATCCTTTTTTATTTAAAATTTGCAGCATAGATTAACAAACTAATTAAATGTCTCATCCTTTCAAGGTAGGAAGATGATCGTGGTAAATCTAGAATAATCATAAACTATAACAAACACATATGAGAAATGTTTCATTTGTCTCACTAATTGAGCCTAAGAGATATAAGGAAGTACAAGAAGATGAAAGATGGAAGCTAGCTATATGGGAAGAGCTAAATCAATTTGAAAGAAACAAGGTTGGGATATTAGTTCCAAAGCCCAAAAAATGAGTATGTCATTAGCTAAGTGGTTTTTAAGAATAAGTTTGATAAGAATGGAAATGTAATAAAAAATAAAGCAAGGTTAATTGCTCAACGTTACAACCAAGAGGAAGATATAGATTTTGATAAAACCTTTACTCCTATTGCTAGGTTAGAAATAATAAGGATGTCACGGGCATTTACATGTTTTAAAAATTTTCTTAATTCATCAAATGTATATGAAAAATGTAATTCTTGAAAGGTTTTCTAAAGTGAAAGTTTATATTGAGTAACCACTTGGCCTAAAACAAGCTCCTAGAGCATGGTGTGAAGGTTTAGCGAGTTCTTACCATAAAATGGTTTTTCAAGAGGAAAAGTAACAAAATCTTGTTTACAAAAAACCATTTTCAAAACATTCTCATTGTTCAAGTGTATGTGGATTACATAATTTTTGGAGCTATGATGATAAGTTGTGCAAAGATTTTTCTAGCTTGAAGCAGGCTGAATTTCATGAGTATGATGGAAGAATTAAATTCTTCTTTAAATTGCAAAATAAAGCAGCTCAATGATGGAATTGCAATAAATCAAGTTATATATGTAACGGAGCTATCACAAAAGTTTCAACTGGAGAATACAAAGCTAAGTAAGACACCCATGCGCACTCCTATCAAGTTAGATAAGGATGAAAATTGTAAAAGTGTCAATACCAAGTTATACAGAGATATGATTGGTTTATTACTCTATCTTATTGTGAATAGACTTGATATGTATTTCAATATGTGTCTTTATGCTCGTTTTCAAGCTGATCCTAAGAATTTCACTTGACTGTAGTTAAAAGAATTTTAGGATATCTTGAGGGAACTCAGGATTTTAGCTTATGGTATCCTAAAGGCATATCTTGACTTAGTGGGATAAAGTAATGTTGATTTTGTAGGTCATAGACTTGACAAAAAGAGTACCTCAGGAACTTGCCTGTTCTTAGGTCATGCCTTAGCTTCATGGTACAACAAGAAGCAAATTGCACTTAGCTTGTCAATTGATGAATTAGAGTATATTTCTGCAGGAAACTGTGTAACTCAAATTTTATTAATAACGTATCAACTCAAAAATTTTGGTTTGAGGTAAATAACATTCCAGTATTATGTGATAACATAAGTAAAATTAACTTCACCAAAAATCGTGTTACATTCTAGAACTAAACAGATTGAGGTTATACATCATTTTATTAAAGAGCATATTGAGTCTAGAACAATTGAACTAATTTTTGTGGCTACTGACAAGAAGTCTATTGACATTTTCAAAAAACTTCTATGTGAGAAACCCTTTTGCAAAATTCGTATAAAACCTAGTTTAATGAATCATAAGGGTTGATTTGATCTTAACCACTCATTTTCTGCATTTGTACATATTTTACATCATATCTTGACATCATCACTCTAGTATGTCACCTTTACATTTCATCAAGAAGAAAAACACTTTTATTTTCTTATTTCCCCAGAGTTATGCGTACTTAACTATGAAGTAATTAAAATTGTTGCACATGACTTTTAATTATTGAAATGTTGGACCTATCTTGAAACTAATCTTCGTAAAGCTGATAGGACTAATGCACTTTTTTAACTTGACGCGTTATTCATTATGATTATGATTACTTGTACTCTTGAATGTGTCAAGAAAACATAAAGTGTTGCTTTTTGACTATCATGTCCATGGGTTGGTTGTTAGGAGAGATTATCGGTTATCTTGAGTTTTATTTTGAATTAAATTATAAAAATAAATTATTTATAAAAAATAAAATTTAAAGTTAAAAATAAAAAATAAAAATTTTTAAATTAGAAATCCAAGATAACGCTAAGATAAATTATCATAATGAGTAAAATGGGAGCTAGCAATCCTTTGACATTAAGGGCCAATTTGGATTGGCTTTTCATTCACAATTTTCTTATTTTTTTTTACTTTTTTTCGCTTTAATTTTTTTCTCACAAACAATTTATTTTTACGATTTTTAATAAAATTTAATTCAAATAAAAAATTCAATTCAAATACATCCTAAACTTCTTATTCAAAAAGTAACTGTTCTTTCTCTCACTCCTTTATTCTCGAACCATGATAACGACATTCACTCTCACCAGTATCCACATTCTAGACGTTATTCTTACCATTCTTCTACCTCTGTGTTTTTCTCTCATAAGTTTATCATAAAACAAAAGCTCAAAACGAGTCCTGGAAAAGTGTTAGTGGTACTGGAGAAAGAAAATTAAAAAAGAGAGGAATCTCTGGGTGAAGAGGAACATTAAGAAAAGAGTGGCGATGGTGGATCTGACGAGGAAGAGAAAAATGAGAGTGAGGGATCTGAATAGGAGGTAAGAGAATTAGAGAAAGAATCCGAAAAGAAAGAAGATTCTGAGGGAAATGATATTGAAGATGACAATAGTCAATTAGAGATAATGAGGAAATGGATGTTAAAGAAAAAGATATAAGGTTGGAGGATTCCGAGAAGGATGAAGGGCTAAAATATCAGAGTGATAAGAGCTAAAAGATCGGAGTGAGGAGGACGATGATGAAGGGATGGAAGTCTTGGGGATTGAGACAGGCGCTAAGTCTAGTAGTCAAGCTACTAAAGAAGTAGCTCAACAACCTACTAGAAGAAGAAAGAAGAGAGAAGAGAGTTGTTGTGAAAATGATTGAAAGAACTAGTGCTCTGGATGGGACAAGATGGCGAACGTCATGGCAGAGGCTAAGTTAAACGAAGCAGAGGAAGTTGGACAAACTAAGTAGAAAATGAAAAGAAAGCCGAAAGAATAGAGACAGATATTAAGCTTGAACAAACCTCACAAGCAAGTAGTTCTATCCATTATGGAATTAGTTGAAAGGAGGTAGTTATCAGTAAGCAAGTGTTTCGGCAGCTAAACTAACTGAGCAAGTAGGCTATGAGAAATTATGGGGGGGGATTTCTTTATGCAACCAATTATGGGTTCAAAATCCTGATGGATAAATGTGAAGAAGGATTTGGAAAAGTTGTGAAACATTTGTAGGGTGAAACTAGTCGTGCAGAAAAGATAGAAGGACCCACGGAACTGGAGATTGGGAAACTTGATGATACATCAAGGGGCAAAAGAGAGACTCGAGCTGCTATAAAGTTTGAAGCTGATTCTGAGTCTAGGGATTGTCCTCAATTCAATACCATACCTAGAGTTTCTATTGGTAGAAGTATCCCTAGACCTCTTAATCTGAATTTTGCACCCGTACTTCCTTGTTCAACTTTTGGTAATATTGTTTTATACCTCATTCTGTATCTCTTTCAATTGCTCTTAGTGTTCCTCCTCTCAGGTACCCTTAGGAAGTCAAAGTTTAGAACGAAAAGGATTCAAAGTTGTTTGAGAAGATATTAATTAAAGATGAAGAAAGCCTTGTTGGCTTCCAAAATGCCAAATTTTACCAAATATTCTTGTGTTGGAGATTGACAAGCTTAAAGATGAGAATAAGCTTGTAATAAATTAATCCAGTTTCCATAACAGTAGTTTCTTACCAAATTTGATTGGTCTTTGATCCTATTCAAATTAGATAATTGTCAAAGTTGAGTTCTATTAGTTTTAGGTAACTGTCATAAATCAAATCCTAACTACATTTTAATTTCTGGTTTTAGTTGATAGAGGCTTCTAACTCTTGTAAATTTTCATTCATAAATACATACTATTCTTGGGTTTTCTCTTGGTGAGGAAAACTTTATTTCTTTAGATCTTGTTAGAACTAGGGTTGTTTTTCATAGCAAAGGATTTGATCATCCTTTGAGTGTTATCACTTAGGGTGTCATAGTATTTTTCCTTAAAAATAGTTCTTTGTTCTCATTCAAAGGGAAAATAAATAGCCAAAAAGAAAAAAAGAAAAAGGAGATCTTGGTTCTTTATTCTTTGCTCTAGTTCATCGTTTTGTCCTGAAATTCTTGTACTTATCAAAAAAATTAATCTATGGGTACTAAATTTAAGTTAAAGAACCGGAATTTGACAGCTTACGGAGAAGTTCTTGGGACAGCAATGTAGATTATTGTGTGACTCTAAGGGAGAATTTACTGTAGAAAGCTTGTTTCTTTCTTGCTAATAATCTGATTGATGAGTATCCTGAGAATATACTGCCAAAAGTTTGTTCTTTTGATCTCAGTTACTATTGTCGTTATCATCTTGAAATTTGGAGTTTTCTTGCAGTTGAGAGAACATATCTATATTATACTAAAAGTATTGATAGAGATTAAATATTTTTTTTCTTTTTTTTGAATGCCTTGAAATTTCCTTTAATAAAATTATTTTTTTCATATTTTTTAAATGTATTTTGTTCATTTTACTAGTTTTTTTACATCTCTATGATAATTATTTAGAAGTTACATAGAAATAATTAATTTAGAAGAGTTAGTTGTAAGTAGGTTTAACATAGATAATTTAAAAAAATTAAAGAGAGAAATAAATTATGAAAAGAAAGTATTAAAGAGAAAGATCTTATTGAATAAGTAATTATCAAATCTTTTTTTTGTGACATGAAATTATTAAATTAGTATGTATACCTCTCAAATTACAACTTGATTATTTGTTCAAAAAAATTACAAAATCAACATAAAGGGCTTGAAGTTTTCAAGAAAATACTATACTAAAAGTGTGAATAGGGGTCATGGGAATTTAAACTTGTTTGTCTCTTCATTTTTTTGAATACCCTCAACCCTCAAATGCCCTTTAATAAAATTATTGTTCCATTTTTTTAAAAGGTAGTATTGTCATTTTGATTGGTTTTGATATCTCTATAATAATTATTTAGGAGTTATATTAAAATAATTAATTTAGAAGAATTAGTTGTTAAAGTGAGTTTAACATAAATAATCTAAAGAATTAAGAGATAAATAAGTTATTAAAATAGAGTATTAAAGAGAAAGATTTTGTTCTAATAAGTAAATTATCAAATTCTTTGTTCAGTGAAATTATCAAATTAATATGTATATCTCTCAAATAACAACTTGATTATATGTTTACAAATTTAAAAAATCAATAGAAAGGCTTGAAATTTTCAGGAAAAGTATTAGAACAGTAAAAATAATATTATATCAAAATAGAATAGTAGTGGTAGTAGTAGGTTGGGTATAAAGAAGATTAAAACCTGCATTACTTTTAGGGTTTTTATTATTTCTAATTTAATGAAACCAATTTGAGATTTATATAAAGGATTGGTCATAAAACTGTAAAACGGGAACATATACTACTTGTGTAATAAAAAAATGACATATGATGGTGAAATAAATAATTAATTGGAGAGGCACCTATAATCTAAAAATTATTTTTTAATCTATAAAATAAAATAATAAAACAAATTATTTAATAAAATTAACAGAGATTAACAAAATATTAGAATAATTATTGTTACTCTTTTGAATGGTCTAAAATTAATAAAATGCACTGCTTTTATTTTCATAAGCTTTGGTATATAATTTATTAGGAGTTATTTAGGAGTTACCTAGAGGGTAATAAAAATTACGTAGAAAAATATTTGTTATTTTTACTTGAATGTCACATTATGTTATGAAAAAACTTTTACTATTAAAGAGACAATTATATTGGTAACTAATATTCGAATGCTAAATTTTACAATAAGGAAACTCAACTATTAAATATTAAAAAATTTTACTTAAAATAAAATTTTAAATATTAAATAGAGAAATTAGTTATTAGGGAAAAAAAATCCAAGTTCTAAAGAAAAAAATAACTATCATTAAAAAAATAGATCACCAAAGATAACTATGTTAAAATGAAAAGAAAATGTTAAACTAATAATTTTACAAATTTTAAAATAACCAAAATATATAAGATATAATTTTACAAATAAATGAGAAAATAATTTTTGTGTGACACCTCTTATACTCAAAAAAATTATATTATAATTATAGTTTTACCAAAATTTTATTATTACGTGCAAATGCACATAAATAATGCTACTTATACTAAAAATATAGAACGAGATCATGTGAATTTAAACATATTTTATCTCTTCTTCTTTTTTTAATGGTCAAAAAATCTTTTGGTTGAATGATTATTTTGATTTTGGTGGTCCAAATGTCTAAAAGTTACATATGAAATTTGGACAATTTATTTTGGTGTTCTCAATTCCCAAAAATAACATTTAGAATTTGGACAATGCTTTAAATGTTCCACTAACTACTAATTTTTGTGAAATTAATAGAACAAATTAGAGCCACTTATTAATAAATATATAATCACTGTCATACTTAAGTTAGATGTTTTTCTAACTGCCTAAAGTATATAGTGTAATAGAATATAAGGATAAATTATCTAACCTCTATTAAAAAAGATATTGTTATTTAAAACTTAACTTGAGAATAATTATACTAATTAAATATTTTAAGTACTATTATAATCTATAGAAATTGTAAAATATAATAGTATACGATTATAAAAATATACTAAGTGATTTCCATAAAATTTTTTAAATATTATACAATGTTAACAGTATACAATATTATAATCTATAGAAACTGTAAAATATATTAGCATACAATTATAAAAATATACTAAGTGATTTTTATAAAAATATTTTCTATAATTAGTAAAATTTATTTTTCTTATTAGAATAAATTAATTAGATAAAAGGTAAAATTTGAATGAATATTACTTTATACAAAAAAATAAAAGAAATAAGAGAAACAATTATTGGAATTTAAAACTTTAAAAACTAATATAATTTTTGGTAATGTTCAATATTATAGCATGAAGTATCAAAGAAAGACTATTCAATCATTCATGAAGAAGTAAAATATGTAACTTTTCTGAGCATCATATAGATAAATAAGAAAATAGTAAAAATGCACTTTAATCTTTATTTTTATCATTGTAAAAGAGAAAAAAATAATTAATAATAAAATGAAAAGGTTAAAATTATCGCAAAAAATTATGATGTTAATTGAAAATCTCAAATGCTAATGTTATTTAATAAATATTATAATGTCATAAGATGTAAAAATAGGACAATAATCCTTATTAGGCTAGGATATTAGGAATACTCTCCATATAACTCTATTATTCAGCATTGTAAAATAAGTTTTATATATTTCACATCAATATGACATAGCCTTTAGCTTTTTGTTCTTCCTTATGAACCTAGGTTTTGCTAAAATAACCCATAAACTAGGGTTGCAAATGCGTGAGTTAGTCCTTGGCCCCAAGTTGGTGAATTGCTTGCAAACATTTTGGTCTAAAGTTAAATTAACTGAGCCACCTGTAGAACAAAATCTCTCAACCATTGTTGAAGATGCAAGTTCCTAGATAAAAGTTCTAGAACCCATTAAGCCTACGTGGCCTTTCATTTTCTGGATATCGACACTCTCCTATGTCTGTCCATCAAAGAATAAAGTGTTTAACAAGAAGAATGATGAGTTAGTTAAACCCCCACCCAACCTAGGGTACTATCTACTTCCACTTTAGCCACTTGCTAAAAGTGGGTTAAAAACTAAGCTACTTCATGTAACTGTCGGCAATTGCCATCTGACTAACTCAATCAAACCGAAGTGCTCTATCTTAACTAAACTCATGAGCCAAAGCATTTTTTGAGTTAACTAAAAGTTTCCCACAAACTAAGAGTTTCCTATCCACTAGCACATGCTAAACCTGCAAATGCATTGGTGTGGGTTGAAAGTGCTAATGCCTACACCAAGGTTGAACCAGTCATAGCCAAATGGAGCGTACTAAAGTATGTCTTGACCAATTACTCTACCTGAAGATGTCGATGCCCTCGTCAACTTGGAGGCTTGTTTTTTAGCCTAAGATGCCTTAATCTGATCCTCAAATTGCCACAAGGTGACGTTCCGTTCCCAAGTAGCATCAACCAGCATTTCATCATTTCAATGTAACAAGTAACAAGTCCTCATGCATTTCTTGCTCTGTCCTTTAATTTTTTGATTTAGCACCAGAAGAACATTCTTATTGATATGTTTTCTCCCACTAAAGGGCATATAAGCTCTTACTTCAGCCTTCATCAAGCTTGTCTTGGTAAAAAGGCTTCAAGAAGCTCAAATAAAAGGTTACATGGACCTTGAAATGACTAGGCAGTTCTAGCTAATAGGCTCCCTTCCTACTTTCTTCATGACCTCAAACAAACTTTCATACTTAGAAATCAACCCCTAATACACTATTTTGCTGATCATCTTCTGCTAGATTTTAGCTGTCAGCTTTAGGTTAACTAAATCGTCCACCAGAAACTCCAAATCCCTTTGATTACGATCTGCATAATATTTCATCCATTGTTGCTCAAGGGTCATGCTACATGTGCTTCGTCTATTAATTTCTAGTTGGCTCGAATGAACTAATAAGCAGCTGAAAACTTAATCTAAGTCTGCCTGACTATGACATCATGGAGCATCGTTTGTCATTATCCATAAGTTAACTCTAAAGGGTTAATTCCTGTGAAGAAGGAACACTGCTAGTTGTACCAAAATTGGGCAATATCAAGTAAATCTACCCAATATTTCTAACAGTCACATAGCGCTACGAAAACTCTTCCATCATTTCATCCTTCCAACGTAACAAGTTAACAAGTCCTCATATTTTTCTTGCTCTGTCCCTCAACATTTTTATTTAGTACCATAAGAACATTCTTATCAATATGTTTTCGCATCACTAGAGGGGCACGCCGGCTCTTACTTCAGCCTTCAATGAGTTGGTCATGGTAAAAGGGCTTTAAGAAGCTCAAATGAATGATTGGATGCACCTTGAATGACTAGGTAGCTTTAGCTGATAGGTCATCTGTCCTACTTTCTTCATGACCTCAAACAGACCTTCAGACTTAGGAATCAATGCCTAATACACTGTTTTGCTAATCATCTTCTTCTAGATTTTAGGTGTCAGCTTTAGCATTATTTAATCATCCACCAGTAACTCCAAATCCCTTTGATTTTGATCTGCATAATGTTTCATCCATTGTTGCTCAAGTGTTAAGCTGCATGGGCTTCATCTACTAATTCCCAGTTGGCTCGAACGAACCCATAAGTAGGTAGAAACTTAATCTAAGTCTGCCTGGCTGTAACATCGTGAGGCATCATTTGTTGTTCTTCATAAGTCAACTCAAAAGGGTTAATTCCTATGAAGAAGGAACATTGCAAGTTGTAGCAAAATTGGGCAATATCAAGTAAATCTACCTAATATTTATAACTAGCAGTCACAAAGTGCTATGAAAACTCTTCCACTATTTCATCCTTCCAATGTAACAAGTTAAAAAGTCCTTATGTTTTTTCTTGCTCTGTCCCTCAATTTTTTTGATTTAGTACCGTAATAACATTCTTATCAATATGTTTTTGCATCACTAGAAGGGCACGCTTGATCTTACTTTAGCCTTCATCAAGCTCGTCATGGTAAAAGGGCTTTAAGAAGCTCAAATGAAAGATTGGATGGAGCTTGACATGACTAGGCAGCTTTAGCCGATAGGCCATCCGTCCTACTTTCTTCATGACCTCAAATAGACATTCATACTTAGGAATCAATGCCTAATACACTGCTTTGCTAATCATCTTCTTCTAGATTGTAGGTGTTAACTTTAGCTTTATTTAATCGTCCACTAGAAACTCCAAATCCCTTTAATTTCAATATGCATAATGTTTCATGCATTATTGCTCAAGTGTCAAGCTGCATGGGCTTCGTCTACTAATTCTTGGTTGGCTCGAACGAACTGATAAGTAGGTAGAAACATAATCTAAATCTGTCTGACTGAAACATTGTGGGGCATCATTAGTTGTTATCCATAAGCCAACTCAAAAGAGTTCATTCCTGTGAAGAAGGAACGCTGCAAGTGTAGAAAAATTGGGCAATATCAAGTAAATCCACCCAATATTTCTAACTGGTAGTCACAAATTGCTACAAAAGCTCTTTCAGCAAGGCATTGATCTTTTTTGTCTATATAGCAAGTAATGTAGATTATTGTAACGACCCACTCCCCGGGCGGGCCCTACCTAGGGAGTGAATCATCACTTTCCCTGCTCCAGTAGGGCTGCAATGCAAATCTGTAGTACTCACTATATAATACGAGTAGTAAATTCTAATAATATGTCTAAGCAAATAACAACAAAAATAATATAAAGCGCGACCTACTGCTTCTATAGCAAAAAAGTACATAAAATAAATTATACAAAACATAATTGTTTCAAATATTGAGATCTCTCCATACACATACTAATTAAATCAATAACCCCTTGAAATGTTACAATGCATTGACAAACCAAAATAATTACAAATGATAAAGACCTCTACATTATTAGTCAGCTCGAGGATTCAACTCATCACGCGCGACGTAAAAAGAGAACTATACTCTCAATTCCACTATGAAACTCCCTGAAATATAATGAGAGAATAATGAGCTATAAAGCCCAAATGAAATTTCTAGGTACTTGTACAGCTTTGAAAGCAAATATACTGTAGTGAATTTATAACACTTTTAAAATAGATATAAGTTATCCTTGACTTGATTTTTTATGAGAATAACTTCATTTAGTACAACATAATAGTCTAATTTGAAAATCGGATAAAATAAAATATATTTATATATATGTACATTCAAGTAATAATCACCATTTTGAAAATAATGTTCAAATCAACAACCACAATTCACACGACTCTTTCGAGTCCATATACGCACATAAAAAACTTCCGCCGCCCTTCCAATGGCCATCTCACACGCGGCACGCAGGAACTCTCCACACAACACCTCCCAATGGCCTTCTCACACACGGCGCGAAAGGGACTCTCCACACAACATCTCCCAATGGCCTTCTCACATACTGGGCACAAAGTGACTCTCCACACAAATCAATAATCTCACCCCTGCAGGGGAGTCAATTCATATCCCGACGGGCGGAGTTTACACATAATTCACATTTACAACTCATCAACAACGAAGCAATTCTCACGGTTTAGTATATTATATAAATACACAAACCGAAAGCCACGTACAAAACAACAATATATATTACTACTATATATTTTTACAAAAAGCCGAGCCACTGCAAAATAATAATTTCAAATTAACAACACATTGATTCACAAAAGCCGAGCCACGACAAAATAACAATTTCAAATTAACAACACATTGATTCACAAAAAGCCGAGCCACTAGCAAAATGACAATTGAAGCTTAACAAGACATTTATTCATAAAAGCCGAGCCACTACAGAAACAACAAATCAAGGATAGCAACACATTTATTTACAAAGCCGAGCCACTGGTAAAATAAATATTTTACTTAGTATAAATTAACTAAATAAAATATATAAAAAAAATCATATAACTTAAACTGTTAGGAGTTTGTGGTCCTCAACCTCCACAAGTAAGATAGAAATCTCACCTCAACCGAAAAGCATAAATCTACGCTACTCCACTCCTTGGTTCTACCTCGACAAATCTCTGGGACCTAATATATAATTTCAGTAGCAATAAACGAATTTAATATCACTCTAAAATGCTCAAATATTGACACACATATATATACATAAATGAATGCATGATTAATATTAATTAGAACTAAAAATTATTGAATTTCATAAAATTATTTTAAAATAGAAACTACCTGCTTTTCTTGGGAATAAAAATATTAAAATATTAATTTTAATAAAATCCACCATTCTCCACAAAAATCTCAATTATTTCCTTTTATTCCTAATATACCAATTTAGGGAAATTAAAATAATTTATTTTAATAAAATTCACAATTCAGAAAAATATTCTGTTTAATTCTTTTTATATATTTCTATACTCTTTTTGCATTATAACAATCTAATAAACATTTAAATACTCAATATTTAATCAAAACAAAAATTTACAAAAATAAATAAATCTGTCCAGATTTTTTCAAAAATTCAGAAAAATATCAAACATGCTTAAAACTTAACGAAATTTTTTCTGTAGGTAGACTATGACAACAAGAACCTTCGTTCAAAAATTGAACAAAATCGGAGCATCGAACAATTTATTAAAATTCATACAAAGTTACTGCTACAGTAATTTCCGAAAATAATTAAACCCAACAATAATGAGAAAAAATTGAAGATTTTACCTAGATTTGGAGACTTTGATGTTGTTCTAAACCTGGGTTTGAAGGATTTGAATTTTTTGTGTGAAGATTTGGTGAAGAATTGAAGAGAGAAGAGAGAAGAGAAGAGAGAAGAGAGAAGAAAATGAAAAATGGGGGAAATTGGGGAAAGGGGATCAGCCGTATTGCTGATCCTCTTTCTTTTTAATACAAAAATAATTTGCAAAACCATCCTTCAATTTTGTTTTTCATTATAGATTTACCCTAAAACTTAAAATGTATATTTTTTCTCTTCATTTTTTTTAAAAATGGGTAAAATAAAATTTTTAGCAATTTATAGTTATAATAAAACCACTTGAAAATTTATTTAGTACATGTAAAATTTGTGGTTTTACAATTCTAACTCTCTAAAAATAAATTTCATCCCCGAAATTTTTAGAGAAAAAAAATAATAGCATACATGCATAAAAAATATTTTTGAAACCAATGCATATGTATATAAGAAATGTCGATTCGTTAAATAATAATGAATATTGAAATGCCCATGAAATGTATGAGCCAATCATATCTAACCCTCTAAAATAAATACTACCTCACAGATTAGGTAATATTCTAGAAAAGATGAGGGTATTGATTTCACATAAGCTCCTCACGCTCCCACGTGACTCCTCTATGCCATGGTTTTTCCAAAGTACTTTAACCATAGGAATGACTCGACTTCTTAATACTTGCACATTCCGATCAATTATTTGCACCGACTGCTCCACATAAGTCAAATCCTCTTTCAAATTTACCTGTTATTCAATCAACATATGCGAAAGATCCGCTTATATACTTTCTAAGAGTAGATACATGAAAGATATCATGGATGCGACTAAGCTCGCGGGTAATAACAATCTATATGCAATAGGCCAACCTTTTCAGGTGATCTCGTAAGGTCTAATATAACACGGTGCTAATTTTTCCTTTACGTCCAAATCTTAGAATGCCCTTCCACAAAGTGATACTTTTTAAAAAATACCTAATCTCCTAGTTAAAATTTCATTGCTCTACGTCTCTTGTCCGTATAACTCTTTTTGCCGAGTTTGTGTTAATCGGAAATGTCCTCTAATGATTGGAATCTCTTCTTCTTTTTGTGATGCGCTACACTAAATTTACACTAGATATCTAGACTTCTCCAACCTCCATCCAACATACTCGGAGTCCTCGTACCTTGTCCCATACAAAGCCTCAATCGGGTGCCGTACCTAAACTAGTTTGAAAGCTATTGTTGTAGGTAAATTCAATGAGCGCCAAATCATCATCCCAACTAGTGGAATAACTCATAACATAGGCACGCAAACGATATCCTCCAAGATTTGTATAACTCTCTATGATTGCCCATCTGTCTCTGTGGATGAAAGATTATACTTATATTAAGTTTAGTCCCAATTACTAGTTGGAAACTTCTAAAAAATCTGGAAGTAAAGCGAGGATCCCGATCTCGTCACTATGCCGACTAGTACTCTATGCAATCTCAATATGTTCTTGACATAAATTTCTACCAATTTTTCTAGTGAATAGATGAAATACAAAAATTTTTTCCGACGTAACCTTCGCTTTCTATCCTAGATTGGCTATAGATACACAACTCCAGCCATTATTCTTTTTTATTACTAAATCTATTACTAAATCAAATGAATGCGCCAAATCAAAGAAGCTAGTGAAAGGAATGACTCTCTTCTTAGGAATCAAGAAATCCTATAAATGATTTCAATGATTGTTCCGATGTATTGTGGAAATTCTTTGAAAAGGAAGAATCAACTAATTTGAAAGGCAAGAATCAACTAAGGTGAAACAAAATATCTCTCATTTTCCCCTCGAATAGATCAAAGAAATCTTGTTATGTTGTTTTGATTTTGACGGGTGCACCAATCCTTTGAATCCGTCCCGACAGGGTATCATCCCCCCCAAAACAGCTGCTTTCTTTCGCACCTTTCAACCAATCGATACGTCCCCTGGAGAGTCGCCTTTGGTAAAACTCAGCAGCTTTCTTGAAAACTTGCTTCGTATAAGAAACTTTGAGTATTAAGAGATGTTTTTGTCATTCCCAATAAGATGGATCTTATTGACCAAAGAGATACAACTTTGCACTATAGTTAGCTCAAAGACCAATGAGTTAATGTATATAGTGTTATTGGAACCCCGTCATTCAATATCTGCAGAAAAATGGTTTGAAAATATATATTTTCAAATAATTACTCTAAATATAGAAAGATATTTCTAATACAAAATAAACGATAAGTTTAAACAACTTTTGGATTTATCAAAGAAAGTCTTGTTCTTTTGGATCCAAACCGAAATTTAATTTAATTTTAATTGGATTTTTTTTTGAATTGAGAAGTTTAGCTGTTTTTTTTTATTTGAGGTGAATTCGAAATTGTTCGAATGGTGTAATAATCAACTATCGATGTTGGTAAACTGCCCAAAGCAATTTGATTATAATTGAATCTGTGACAATCATAACTTGAAAGTTCGTATTCTACAATCATTGATAAATAATTTGTTGGAAAAAAACTCAACGCAATTACATAAAATATACAAATTCCATTATAGGTAAAGTATTTGGGTTCAAAGCCCTATGCGCTCTAGCGCTTTGGAAGATCTACTAATCCCTCCGACTTATATTAAAACTTTCCAAGGCCCGCCTCATGGCATCCATGTTGAGAGAGATAAATTGAATAAATACAGCTTGTCCCTTGTTGGGATGTACAATTAAACCTAACGTAACTCTGGTCCAGAGCATCTATTATTATACCTACAATGGTCGACATACTATTGCTATCCACAATGGAAAGGAACATTTGTCTATTTATATAATAGATCGCATGGTCGGCCACAAATTGGGAGAATATGAATGATGGTCAATAAACAATACGAAAGTTGCCGATATATCGGTCAAGGTTTTACGATTACTCTGCTTTCAAGAAAATCGCTTACCTATAGCTGCTCAATACTCCTACGAAAAATTAATCACATCAAAACGCTTTTTGAGTGCGTAATCCACTTTAAATTTGATAAATGTTCTGCATTGCTTTTTTGGGGCAAAGACGGTCGTCCCTCTATTAAAAGAAAATTGCAATTTTCTATTCAATTAAAAAATTGAAATATGAATTTTTTTTAGAATTACTTTTAATTAATTATAGGTGACATATATAAATAAAAAAAATATTTGTGTAACAATTTCAGACCGGGTTTACATATACTCAAAATTATTGTTAAAATTTGAAATAGAGAAGAATATCGATGTATCAATTTGTATTTTTTTCATGTCATTAGGAAAGAAAATCCAATTTGAAAATTCAAATGGTTCATGAATTCGTAGTAAGCAAGTCAATAGTTAATCGTTCCAATTTTTCATAAATTTTGACTTTTGCGAATGAAAACCCACATTTGATTTTTCAATAAATAGAAAGTGAGAGGAATCAGCTACTTTGAGATATTCAATTTTAGGATATTAAACAGGGGTGGATCAAATCTAATCAAAACAAATTCTACATTTTGTCTCTCGTGGACCGAGGAGAAAAAGGGGCTCAGCGAGAAGAGGGAGTGTGCCATGAGAGAAGAAAGAAGGTCCACCTACTTAAAATATACAACATGGATTTTGAAAATGTAATGTCGTTGAACTCTCATGTCGATCCGAATGAATCGTCCCTTTCTACAAAGGTCAATTTTCACCTTCTAGGTAAGAAGATAGCAAGTTACAAATTTTGTCTCGGTAGGACATGTATTTCTATTACTGTGAAATTTATGAATGAAGTAGTTAGGGGTTACCATTATCCATTTTGTAGTGACTTTCTTTTTTTTTTTAAAACAACTTTTTGATAGAAATAACTGAGATGATGCTGGAAGGAAGAACCTGTCGATCACCAAAGAAGCGAAATGGTTCCCTGCCTAGGAACTCTACATATTACTTCTTTTCTATTGCAAATCAATCAAGCTCATGATGATGACTAAGCCAATCCATCCCGAGTCATCAACAATCGCAAAAGGTATCAAGTCACAGAATAGTACACGATCTCCAAGACTTTACAACCTCGATACACATCTTTAATAACAAATTTAGTACCTGTAAGGCTAGATATGGGTAATATAGCATAGGATGCAAATGATGAAGTTATAAAAGAATGTGATTCTCTAGAATCGAATAATAGCTTAGTATTTCTATAAAAAAGAAAGAGCAATACTCATGATAACACCTTGACATGTCTCGTGCTTGTTGATGAATCACCGCATAAACCCGACCTCAACCTCTCGCCATTCAATAGGACTGCTCCTCTACCCTAATATAATTTGTGTCAACTAGTCTCGGCTTCTCGACTCGATGACCTCTCGCCTCACTCGTCCCCATACGAGGTATGGATCTCGAATACTCGATATATTTTGTCCCTTCAGTGCAACAATTTCCTATATGACTCTAAATGTATGCCCTACCTAACGGCATATATAGCACAAAATACCACAATTACAACAATTAGCTAACTATATGTCCGAGTCTCCCAAACTTAAAATATAATCCACTAGCTCAAGTGCTCCACTACTATCGCTAGTCTGTCGTTTTACCTAGATGTCTATGAGGAAATGCGGCTCTACTCTAAGTAATAAATCATTGATGTCCACTTTGTCTATTTGATAAGAACAGTCTTTGATCGCAAAACCCTCTTGATGGACTACCACCTCTCCGATTTGAACCGCCAAACCGATCGCTCTATTTCTCGCCCACCTCGTCCCTAAAATCACTCATAATCCTCTTAGAATGTAACTCGTATCCTCTTCTCTCAAATATGTTAGTCTCCACCTTAAGTGATTTACTTGCCAAGTTTAAGAAACTATTATAAGAAATATCTATTATCCTCAATAGGGGTACATGCGGTAGGGTCGCCAATGCAAAGAACCCTATCGTGTACATTTTCGCGAGTGCATCCCCCTAGCACGCACCTCTCCGTCCCTCCCTCACCACGTGACATCCTCAGCAGCTTACAAAATCGAGACTCACTATTAAACTTGCATGATGCATGTAACTAAAGAGTCTACAAAATCTATAACCTAAGCTCTGATACCAAAATTGTAACGACCCACTCCCGGGCGGGCCCTACCTAGGAGTGAATCATCACTTTCCCTGCTCCAGTAGGTGCAATGCAACCGTAGTACCACTATATGATACGAGTGTAAATTCTAATAGTGTCTAAAGCAAATAACAACAAAAATAATATAAGGCGCACCTACTGCTCTATAGCAAAAAAGTACATAAAATAAATTATACAAAACATAATTGTTTCAAATATTGAGATCTCTCCATACACATACTAATTAAATCAATAACCCCTTGAAATGTTACAATGCATTGACAAACCAAAATAATTACAAATGATAAAGACTCTACATTATTAGTCATCGAGTGATTCAACTGCACACGTGCGACGTAAAAAAGAGAACTATACTCTCAATTCCACTATGAAACTCCCGAAATATAATGAGAGAATAATGAGCTATAAAGCCTCAAATGAAATTTCTAGGTACTTGTACAGCTTTGAAAGCAAATATACTCGTAGTGAATTTATAACACTTTTTAAAATAGATATAAGTTATCTTGACTTGATTTTTATGAGAATAACTTCATTTAGTACAACATAATAGTCTAATTTGAAAATCGGATAAAATAAAATATATTTATATATATGTACATTCAAGTAATAATCACCATTTTGAAAATAATGTTCAAATCAACAACCACAATTCACACGACTCTTTTCGAGTCCATATACGCACATAAAAACTTCCGCCGCCCTTCCAATGGCCATCTCACACGCGGCACGTAGGAACTCTCCACACAACACCTCCCAATGGCCTTCTCACACACGGCAAGCAGTGGACTCTCCACACAACATCTCCCAATGGCCTTCTCACATACGGCACAAAGGGACTCTCCACACAAATCAATAATCTCACCCCCGCAGGGGAGTCAATTCATATCCCGACGGCAGGGAGTTTACACATAATTCACATTTACAACTCATCAACAACGAAGCAATTCTCACGTGCTTAGTATATTATATAAATACACAAACCGAGCCACGACAAAAACAACAATATATATTACTACTATATATTTTTACAAAAGCCGAGCCACTGCAAAAATAATAATTTCAAATTAACAACACATTGATTCACAAAAGCCGAGCCACGACAAAATAACAATTTCAAATTAACAACACATTGATTCACAAAAAGCCGAGCCACGACAGAAAATGACAATTGAAGCTTAACAAAGACATTTATTCATAAAAGCCGAGCCACCGCAAAACAACAAATCAAGGATAGCAACACATTTATTTACAAAGCCGAGCTATCATGAAAAATAAATATTTTACTTAGTGTAAATTAACTAAATAAAATATATAAAAAATCATATAACTTAAATCGCTAGGGAGTTTGTGGTCCCTCAACCTCCACAAGTAAGATAGAAATCTCACCTCAACCGAAAAGCATAAATCTACGCTACTCCACCCTTGGTTCTACCTCGACAAATCTCGGGACCTAATATATAATTTCGTAGCAATAAACGAATTTAATATCACTCTAAAATGCTCAAATATTGACACACATATATATACATAAATGAATGCATGATTAATATTAATTAGAACTAAAAATTATTGAATTTCATAAAATTATTTTTAAAATAGAAACTACCCGCTTTTCTTGGGAATAAAAATATTAAAAATATTAATTTTAATAAAATCCACCATTCTCCACAAAAATCTCAATTATTTCTTTTTATTCCTAATATACCAATTTAGGGAAATTAAAATAATTTATTTTAATAAAATTCACAATTCAGAAAAATATTCTGTTTAATTCTTTTTTATATATTTCTATACTCTTTTTTGCATTATAACAATCTAATAAACATTTAAATACTCAATATTTAATCAAAACAAAAATTTACAAAAATAAATAAATCTGTCCAGATTTTTTTCAAAAATTCAGAAAAATATCAAACATGCTTAAAACTTAACGAAATTTTTTCTGTAGGTAGACTATGACAACAAGAACCTTCGTTCAAAAAATTGAACAAAATCGGAGCATCGAACAATTTATTAAAATTCATACAAAGTTACTGCTACAGTAATTTCCGAAAATAATTAAATCCAACAATAATGAGAAAAAAATTGAAGATTTTACCTAGATTTGGAGACTTTGATGTTGTTCTAAACCTGGGTTTGAAGGATTTGAATTTTTTGTGTGAAGATTTGGTGAAGAATTGAAGAGAGAAGAGAGAAGAGAAGAGAGAAGAGAGAAGAAAATGAAAAATGGGGGAAATTGAGAAAGGGGATCAGCCGTATTGCTGATCCTCTTTCTTTAATACAAAATAATTTGCAAAACCATCCTTCAATTTTGTTTTTCATTATAGATTTACCCTAAAACTTAAAATGTATATTTTTTCTCTTCATTTTTTTTAAAAAATGGGTAAAATAAAATTTTTTAGCAATTTATAGTTATAATAAAACCACTTGAAAATTTATTTAGTACATGTAAAATTTGTGGTTTTACAATGCAGTAGAAAACTTCAATTCTATTCTAATAGATAAATTGTACCACGTTTTTTGAAGAATAACTCAGCAACAACATCAATAGTGCATGCCTTTTTGAGCAGGCATGAAAATAACATATTTGAAAAACCAATCAATGACAATGAAATCCGTGAAGAAAAACTACCACGGTTAATCTAGAATAGACAAGGGCTACAACAATCCTGATTCATTCATTCTTTTTAGCTAGTCTTGTTGGAACACAAGTCATATATTCATCGTTGGAACAATAAGTTATTCATCCATTTCACACTCGAATGCCCATCACATTGCGTATTGTGGGTCTCTTTTAGGAGTTGACATCTAAAGGTTCTAGATGGCATTTATATTTGGTTATCCTTAGCACACAAAAAATCCTCTTCCACTAAGTAGCATCGCCCAAAACTGTTAGCTACTTGTTTCAGTAAACATTGAGAAATGAAATTATTTAGGTCCACAGTCTTCACTTTAGTTCAAAATCAATTTCAAGGAGGGACAAGGTAGCAACATATTCATCGACACCTTTTGGCTAATCTGCATTGGCTGCCAGGTTATCCTTACCCAGCCTATGGACCTAATCAAAGTGGAACTTTGCTAAGAACTCTTGCTAACGAGCTTGATTTGGGGACCATATTTTTCCTTAGCTGATCACATGGCTAAGGAATGTGATTTCTTCCTCACATGAGTTCACTTATCTCATTCTTCACATGGAGTTTTTTTCTCTATGTTGTTGGAATACAAGCTTCAAATTCAACATGTATTCCTCTAAGGAGACACTAAAGACGACAATGTCCTCAAGATATATAACAACAAAATTTTCTAAGTACTCATAAAGTAAATCATTCATAAGATTACAAAAGGTAGCAAGGACATTCGCCAAACCGAAGGGTATCACCAATAACTCAAAAGAACTATATTGTATCACTACCATTGTCTTGGCCTCATCACCCTCAGCAATGAGCACTTATCAATAGCCTAACTAAAGATCAATTTTAGTGACGTATCTCGGCCTTATGTAACCGATCGAAGAAGTTCGCAACATTCGAAATGGGATATTTGCTTTTTCACCATTAGCTTGTTTAAAGTTCTATAGTCCACACAGTAACCGTAACAAACATCAGCCTTCTTTTTGGAAAAGTATTGGGGCACCTAGAAACCTTTGGATGGTTACACCAACCCAAAGACTTAGAATATATCCAATCAAGCTTTCCTTAGCTTAGTCAACTCTACACTCGGACATGCAATATGGAACAGTAGTCTGAGAACGGTGTTTTGAACTAAGTCAGCCTTACGACTCAGCTTGCTCTTCATGGAGGGAACTAATAGGCCAATTCAGAGAGCATGATAACCTCATACTGTTGCAATACATGAATCACCGTATTAGGTATGTTTTGATACACTTCAGGCTTGATTTCCATCAAGATAGAGAAGAAGCTCATCCTACCCCATCTTAAGCCATTTTTTAATTGCATAATCAATAGTAACATGTCTCGCTTTGTTGACCCTTTCGGATTAATCAATGAGATCATCAAGCACAAAATTGAGATTTTCCTCATCACAAATGAGAATCTCACTCAAGTTTAGCATTACAAAAACCTTGACAGTAAGGAGAAAGTTCATACCCATAATGATGTCAAAATCATTTTAAGGCATCGCAGTAAGGTTATGCTTACCTTCCTACGTTAACAAGGGACACATTAGTCATACCTCTTATACTTTGGTCTCATAATTCACAACTTTCATCCTTTACAAACTTTCTTCCAAGTTCAATCTAAAACTAGGCACCGACTGTTCTGGCACAAAATTATGGGTAACATCACCGTTAACCATTTTCGACACCCTAACTTTGTTCACACGAGCCTTAGCATACAACAAACCATGTCATTTATACAGGTTAATCCTAGTTTTAAGTGCATTCTCTATTGACACCAACTTGGGAGTTGGAAGTCGCACCGTTTCTGCTTCCATTAGCAAGAGCACAAGCACCGTCCTTGTTGGCTTGTAATGTATTTGTTAGCCCTAAGGGCAAATCATGTAGTTATGATTAGTTTTGATTAATGACAAATATTGATGAGGACTAATATGCTTGTATGTTGTGTGATAGGATTTGTGGATTAAGAAGTTTGAAGTCTCATTGCCTTGAAGCTAAAATGCAAGAACAACTCCAATATATCAAAGTGATTGAAGACTGAAGAGTTTGTTCAAGATATTAGAAGGTTTTGAAGACATGAAGTGTAGGTTGCATGTGCTTAATAGGTAAACTTTGTAAACCCTACACTCTTAAGCCTTGGAATCTATGAGTTGCAATTGAGAGCACAAAACTTGATTTAAATGTTTTCAATGGTTTTGAACTTACCTAAATTATCAAATTTTCATAAATGATTTTTGCACATAAAAGGTCTTTAATGACTTATCTTTAAGGCTAGAATGTTTTCCAACTTGTTTGAAATGATTTGGATATGTTTTGACAAAGTTTTAAAAATTCGGAAGAAGATTCTGACGCATGCGTAAGAAATTCTATCGTCCGAATTTTGTGAAGAATTTTTTTCCCAGACCGTGAATGAGTGAACAACGCATGAATAGTAACACCGTGAACAAAGTGAACAACGCATGAATAGTAACACCGTGAATGAAAGTGAACAACGATGAATAGTAACACGATGAACAAAGTGAACAACGATGAAGAGTAACACTATTCACGTGAACATGATACTATTCATTTGAACCGCTTACTATTCTTCTAGAGAGATTCGGATCGAAGCTGGAAAATTCGGTCGTCCGAATTTTGTGAATAGTATGTGAATAAAGTGACTCATCGCTCATATGAACAAAGGCTCGATCGCTTTTTCCAGAGAAATTCGGACGAAGATTCTGGACGAAGCCGAAAATTCAGTCGTCCAATTTTTGTGACCCGTGTATGGATAGTGATGAACAGCACTCACTATTCACATGAATAAAGGCATGAACAAGTAACACTATTCACATGAACAAGTATTTTTCTAAACTAGCCGCTAATAGCCGCTTTATGGTCTGCTTTAAACTCGATTTTTTGAATTCTATAAAAGCCATAAACTCCAGATTTTTTTAGTAGAACTTTGAACTTAACAAATCTTACATGCTCTAACTTATTTTACATCAAATCAAATTGAAAAGCTCTCAAATTGCCTTGTGCTCAAAGGTGTACATTCAAGATTCCAAAGGCAAAGGTGAAGTGGTGCTAGCAATTGTATTTATCTACCAAGAAGCGTTGGTAATATTCAAACTCATTTATTCCTCATTTAATTCTGTTTTTCTACTAGCTCATTGCAAGGTTATCTTTAGACATAAAACCCTTTTGTGTTAGGGTGAGCCATATACTAGATTAATCAAGGTTGTGGTGTAAAACCCATTGTGTGGGTGAGCCTTTGATTAGACCAGTCTTTAGGTTGTCTTTGGATATAAAACCCTTGTGGAAGGGTGAACCTTATTTGTATAATTACTAAAAGAGGTTGTGAGTGTAAAACCATTGTGTGGTGAGCCTCTTATGTAATTATTGAATTTGAGCATATAGTGGATTGGTTGAAATCCTTGAGTGTGGACTCAAGGTAGTGGATGTAGATCTTGGAGAGATCGAACCACTATAAATCGTATGTTCATTTTCTTATTGCTTTACTTGTTTACGTACTTGTGATTATTATTTATGCTTAGTTGTTGATTGATTGATTATGGTCTTATAGTTTGATAATCTTGTATTAATCATCAAATCACATATAACTTGAAGTTTGTGAATTTAAAGAAGAGCTTTTATTAAGACAAAGGATTTGCAAAAAGGTGAAAAGATTTCGATAATTAGCCAAAGACCTAATTCACCCCCTCTTAGGTCTTTCAAGATTCACCATTTGTTCATTGTCAAGATATTTTCTAGCAACAAGAGGGCCATTACAAATGAAACAACTGGAACCTATCCTCTTCAATCTGTTTATCTTTGGACGTCCCCTTCATCCAATGGGGACTTCCTTTTCATTCTACACTTCTCTGTCTTATCCCTTCGTGAAGGACTTTTTTTCAGCTTAGCAATATGAGAACCAACAATCACATAAACTTTAAAGTCTACCAAGGCATCTCTGTCGTGGATAGGTCATGTGACATCCTTTACACATTGTCATTTCAGCTCTGCCTGAGCCCAAGACTGAACACCAACCATGAAGTTGAACAATTTATCATCCAACAATAAGGCACTAAAATCCTTAATGTAATCATGAACTATATCAGTGTGTTTAAGCCTAGGAAAGGGCTCCCTAGCCAACTATGAAGTGTTGCTATGTAGGAATTACTTTTTTTAGCTTCTCCCCGCAAGTTCTCCTACGCTTTCAACCTTAGACCTGTCCTAAGCATTCTTCTAAAATTCAAGTACACCAACATAGTTTTGCTTCACATGACAGGTACATGCTAGTAATGGATTTCTTCTCCCTTTTGGAACACAAGGAGCTTGAAAGTATTGTTCCATGTTGTTCCATGTCCTAAAAGAAATTCTCAAGTTCCTTCACACTCTGAGAACTACCAAAGGGACTAGTTTAGAACTTTGATTTTCTACACCGAGGCATCACTATTTAGTGATGTGTAGAAGCTGAACCTGATTGAAAAATCAAACCGAATCTATTTTTTCATTTTAGTTCAGATTTTTATTTCTATGGTTTGATTCGATTCCTAATAATTATAAATTTTTTTATTCTGTTTTTGGTTTAAGTTATTAGACCAAACACCGAATTGAAAATCACAATTTTTTGTTTAAAAAAAGGTGAACATGTTTCGACGTGCATTCATCATGTGCACAAAGGACGACGCATAACAATAATGCGTTCATGGACTCGCTCGAAGATTATACATAACGGTAATGCATTCATATGCTTATCTCGTACTAGGTTTTTTCTCACACTTTTTGAATTTAGACATCATTCTCTATCTTTGTCTTTCGCTTTCCCCTCTCTGCGAAAAGTGTTGTGGATTGTTGCTCGCAGATGCTACTTATCGAGATAGATCATCATCGATGCAGATTGCAATGAAGGATTCACTGCCACTGGGATAGAAAATTGCGATTGTAAAGTTTACATCTATACATTCTTTTCTAATATAAGATCCTTCAAAATGGAAATTTCTTTTAATCTACCAATCAGATTACCAACTTGAACATTCCCTCTATCTACATCTTGTTCTTATATCTTCTAGTTAAAAATGAGTGACTATCCTACATATGCTCCACAAGCCTATTACTTTGTCATATCTACTGAATTGATATTTTTTGCTGTTAAACCTACAATTTATGGGCTTATAAGTTAATTGATATTCTATGCATGAGTTATTAATTTTTGTTGGCGTTTCATGATGATTTCTCCCTGCCGCCTTGTATTCTCGAGTTTTTGAGCCATGCATTCGTTGTACTTCTCTGCTTTGTGATTTTTCTTTCTATGTTCAGTAGAAGTGTTTTATCTTAGGTTTTTCACTCTTTGCAATCTAAAAGTATGATTAGATGCACCACAATTAGGAATTGTATACACATGCTCATTACATCAACATTTCAATAAGTTGGTATTCAATCTACCAAATATGTTACGCATCAAAAAGAAAAAGAATCTATCAAATATGTTTCTCACGCTATACGCCTCCTGGTTAAGGAGAAAAGTGAGGCATGGGGCTTTCAAATGAGAAATATATTTGATAGGTTTGAAGTATTCTCTTTCAAGAATAAGGATTTTAAGGAAATTTCAAGGGTGATCTCATTTAATTGTGTATGTTTGTTGTTTACTTGTATTTTATGTATAAATCTAAACCTCTCCACTTAGATTTATGATGGCTATGAATATGTCCAAGAATGCATGATCTTGTTTGCCAGTTTAACGCAACAAGATATTTTGATTTCCTTGTTCTTGTTCAAAATTTTGAATGATTCTTGGACAAAGTGAACTGATCTAGAAACAAGAGCTATCAGATATTGATGTATTTCAGCAGATTAGGTTATTTGATCCACCTCTTCTATGTAATATTCTGGGGTTGAAGCATATCTCATACTTTGTTCATAAAGTTCACTTGACAGCAGGATATCAGATCAAGAGGAGAGTTCATTTGTGGCTATTGAAAATGAACGAAAAAGCACTGAACGAGATGATATGAGTTTGCTACCAAGTTGGGAAGGATCCAGTGATTACAATGCCACTCAATGGCAGTCCAAATAAAGAAAAGAAATAGTCCGTCGTTTCTCGGTTTGATCGCATTTCACCAAGTTCACAACCGAAAGAGGAGAGAAGAAAGTACGTTGCAACTATTGTAATGCATCGTATGTGCCAATAGCTCCACAAATGGCACCAAAACATTGAGAAACAACATGAAAAGTTTTCTAAAGAATCCATGTAACAATGAGACATATCGAGCAAAGGTAAAACAACAAACTCACATTTTTTGCTCATGGACGGATAGGGAGTAGGGCTGGTTCTACCAAATATGTTACGCATCAAAAAGAAAAAGAATCTATCAAATATGTTTCTCACGCTATACGCCTCCTGGTTAAGGAGAAAAGTGAGGCATGGGGCTTTCAGTAGAAATATATTTGACAGGTTTGAAGTATTCTCTTTCAAGAATAAGGATTTTAAGGAAATTTCAAGGGTGATCTCATTTAATTGTGTATGTTTGTTGTTTGCTGGTATTTTATGTATAAATCTAAACCTCTCCACTTAAAAAAAAAAGATTTATGATGGCTATGAATATGTCCAAGAATGCATGATCTTGTTTGCCAGTTTAACGCAACAAGATATTTTGATTTCCTTGTTCTTGTTCAAAATTTTGAATGATTCTTGGACAAAGTGAACTGATCTAGAAACAAGAGCTATCAGATATTGATGTATTTCAGCAGATTAGGTTATTTGATCCACCTCTTCTATGTACTATTCTGGGGTTGCAGCATATCTCATACTTTGTTCATAAAGTTCACTTGACAGCAGGATATCAGATCAAGAGGAGAGTTCATTTGTGGCTATTGAAAATGAACGAAAAAGCACTGAACGAGATGATATGAGTTTGCTACCAAGTTGGGAAGGATCCAGTGATTACAATGCCACTCAATGGCAGTCCAAATAAAAAAAAGAAATAGTCCGTCGTTTCTCGGTTTGATCGCATTTCACCAAGTTCACAACCGAAAGAGGAGAGAAGAAAGTACGTTGCAACTATTGTAATGCATCGTATGTGCCAATAGCTCTACAAATGGCACCAAAACATTGAGAAACAACATGAAAAGTTTTCTAAAGAATCCATGTAACAATGAGACATATCGAGCAAAGGTAAAACAACAAACTCACATTTTTGCTCATGGACGGATAGGGAGTAGGGCTGGTTCTATAATTACTTGGAGGTTTAATCAAGAGGCAGCTAGGGAAGTATGTACATATATGATTGTTGTGAATGAACATCCTTTAGTTGTGTTAAGAAACAAGGATTTTGCCACTTCATGTCCATTGCTTGTCCTACTTTTCAAATTCCATCTCGTACTATCATAGTTGCAATGGATTGTTTTGATTTATATTTGGAAGAAAAATCAAAACTAAAGGAATTTTTAAGATGGTCCTCTAAAAAGATTTGCCTTACAACCCTGATTCTTGGGCATCTTAGCAAAGAATTAAGTATATGTTTCTTATCGCTCATTTTATTGATGATGATTGAGTTTTGCACAAGAAAATTTTAAATTTTTGCCCAATACATAGTCATAAAGGTGAGAGCATTGGTAAATGAATAGAAAAATGCTTGCTTGATTGGGGGATTGATAAAATAGTTACAATCACTCGTTGACAATGCAAGTTCCAATGACGTTGCAATTAGTTATTTGAAGAAAAGGTTGTCTAATTGAGGTACTAGTTTGCTTAGGGGGTAAGCATCTTCATGTACGCTTTCATTGCTCATATTATAAACCATGTTGTAGTTGATGGTTTGAAAGAAACTTCTCTCTCCATTGATCATGTTTGGGCTGTAATTCGATATATTAGGCAATCACCAAGTAGATTGACACGAAATGATGATAATGGGTTGCCTAGTGAAGAGGATTGGAATAATGTATCACGCTTTTTGAAGTTCTTGTCACATTTTTATAATGAACTCACATTCCAGATTTCGTACTCATTATATAAAACTTCTATTCAAATTCTTCATGAACTTAGTGATGTGACTGAAACTGTTAAGAACATGGCAAAGTGGTGATGGTTTTGAGTTGAGTGAAATGGAAATGAGAATGGAAATTAAGTATGACTAGTATTGGGGGAATAATGAAAAGTTGAACTTCGGTATTTTTTATGTCGTCATTCTTGATCCTCGACTTAAATTACATTATGTTGAGTGGGTGATTAGTAGAAGGTCTCCCCGAATACATAGACATTGCAAAGAAGGTAAATGAAGGAATTTATGAATTATTTGAGGAGTATCAAAAATTAAATGCAAGTCAAGTACCCGAAACATCATCATTGCATTTGTCCTCAAGTACATCTTCTACTTCAATTTCTAGTCAAGCATAACAAAGACTCACATGGACCACCATTGAAGAGGAGAAATTTTGTTATGGACACGAGATATGAGTATGATATTTTCATTAATGAAGTTGGAGGTGTTGACAGCAAAAATGAATTGGATAAGTACATTGAAGAAGAAAGGGAAAGGGTTGATGATGGATTTGACATTTTGAAGTGATGGAAGTTCAATGGCCCAAGATTTCCTATAATTTCTCAAATGGCTCATGATATTCTTGCTATTCTTGTTTGCACAATCACTTTCGAATCAGCTTTTGGAATGGGAGGGCGTATCTTTGATACATTTAGGGAGTTCTTTGACCCCCCTAGGATGGTGCATTGTCTCATGTGTACCAAAGATTGGTTGAGGAATGAAGTCTATCCAGCTTACCAATGAAGAAGATATTAATACTCTTGAAAGAATGGATTCTATAATTTCTTGTTGTCTAGTACTTCTTTGTTTACCTTCTTCTCGTAAATATTACCTTGCTTTCTTATTTTGTATTTTACAATATTATTTGACTTTCTCTTTACATTTTTTTCTCGTAGTTTACAAGCTTTGCTCATGACTCAACCATTTTGGACCATTGAAGATCGAACTTGTAAGGTAAAATATATTGTTACAATTCAATATTTACAGTTTGAATTTAATTTTAAGGTAAAATAAAATTTGTGTTGTCAGACATATTTGCTGTTGGAGGAGTTAGAGACTTGGACTGGCTGTTTGTTGTTGACTGTTGAGTGTTCAAAAGAAAATGGCTGTTTGGGAATTTTGTTTCCTTGTTTCTTATTTCGAAGATCATGAAGTGAGCAATGATGTTTATGTATTTTAAATTTGAAGGATATTAGTTTATTGACATTGTGTAATTTAAATTTGAAGGATGTTATTTGAAGAATATTATTTGACCGGTTCACGTAATGTACTTCAGTTTGGATGCAACAGGCAGCAAAGTACATTCTTGAACTCCTCTATTTTCTTTTTTTCTTTTTTTTTGTTTTGAACTGAATTGAACCGATTTAGTTCGATTCTATTTTAAAAAAAAATTGAATAAAAAATTGAACAGTAAAACCAAACTAAACCGAACTGAATTAACCGAATGCATACCCCTATCGCTATTAGTACTGCTCTTGCCAGAGCTCTGTTGATGGCCACTCACCGTCAAATGTTTTAGTAGCCCAATGTCATACTAGATTTCATTCACTTGATTGATGAGCAAGGTCGAATCCTCCACTAACTTCTTGTTGTTTTTCGTCCAAACCGTTTTGAATAATCTCAAACCGTAATCAACCTAGGACTGACAGACTTACAAAGGACAACCTCATACAAGGACAATCTTACAAAAGGCTAATAGATTTAGTTTCCATACTCTTTTATGTCTGTCTAGCAAATAATGAAGTATTTAACAAGAGAAAGGACGATTTGGTTATACCCCAACCAACCTAGGACACTATCTAAGTCCACTTTAGCCACCTGTTGAAACTGGGCAACTACATGTAATTGTTAGTAATTGCTCTGACAAGCTTAGCTGAACTGAAGTGCTCTGTCTTGGCCAAACCCACGAGCCAAGGCCTTTTTGTAGTTAAACGAAGGTTTCTCACGAACAAAGTGTTCCTTCTAATGGGCATGTACCAAACCCGCGAATGCATTGGTGTAAGCTAAACATATTGATGCACACAAAGGATTAACAGAACGTAACAGATTCAAGCATGTCCTAACACTAGGATATTAGAATATTCTCTATATAACTCTATTATTTTGCATTGTAAAATATTTTTTATATCTTTCACATCAATACTAGATAGACTTTGACTTTGTGTTCTCTCTTAATTAAGAACCTAAGGTCTGCTAAATTAGCCCTTGAACTAGCTTTCCTGTTAGTTTTTCCTCTAAAAACCATAGCTTGGATAAATCGAATGCCCCAATATTCCTTTTGCTCTTCTGCCACCATCAAGTTGTATTAGAACGAATGATCCTTGATGTGGCAACGAAGCTTGAAGAGGATTGAGGTATAATTGAAACAACTAGCCACACGCCTTGATAAACTCATTGATCTAGAGGTAAATCAAGATGACTACTATAATCCAAACATATCAGAAGGTAATCATGGAGAAGATCTTTTCTTTTTAGAACCTTCATATGTTGAACGATGCGAAAATAAGGAGATAAATTGGAGTTTGCCACCAATATTTGAACAGCATCAGTCAAGACGACGGACAAGAAAAGATTGAGAGTTGAAGACAAGCAGGTGCCTCTGTAGAGTCTTCATTATTGATCTGTAGGAATTGTTGATTAGGTTTTTGTTTATAGTCTCATACTTCTCTCAGTTTTGCCTCAGAACCTAGACTAGAGATAGAGAACTAATGTATTATGTCCAAAAAGGCTGGATACAATATTTTTGTGAAATCAGTTTCGCTTCATCTTGCAGATTTATCTCATTGCAAAGTGCTTTAGTTAGAGATCGTCCTTACTCAGATGAATTTATCTTTTAAGATTTGTTCGTGCCGTCTGACATTGTACTCAAATGTTATATTAGCACCAGCAGCCCGAAACATCCTCGGAGGCCAGGTCTATTTTCTTGTTGGACATTTTTCTTCGAAACACGCGCGCGCACACGCACGGGCACACACACACACACACACACACACATATATATATATATATATAAAATATAATTATTTTTTTTCCGCTTACCCTTTTAATGGAGTAGTGGATTTACATTGTATAGTTACTTTCGTTGGTATGGTAGATGCCGCCTTGAGAGAGCCATTTGCATTCTTGAAGGTGGGCTAGGTGAATGCTTCTAGGCCGGTATAGGTTCATATTTTAAGATTAATCATGCTTCTTTTCTTGGGGTTTAAGGGTGATAAAGGATAAAGCAATAATTTATTAATTTTTATTCGCAAAAAAACGAACAAAATGAGAGAGCACGAAATCTAAAGGTTTATCAGGCTTGTGAGGGTATTATTAGTATTTTGCTTTGAACTTAAGGAACATTTTTTGGTTTGTAATTTCTACGAAGGAAGACTAGAAACAAGGCTTTTATTAGTGTAAAAGAACACGGAAAAATGTAGAATATATTTAGGACTATATCACGTATCAATCTATACAAACTTCTGAAACAATGCCCTTATACTTGCTAGTTGCTTAGAACATGGAACTGAATTAGCTAATCTTCTAAAAAATTGGGGTTGAGGCCTGGTCGGGAGTTCAATTTCTACATAATACAAGATTAGCTTTCTTTTTTATAGAGTTCATTTTTTTTCTTTATTAAGATTCATTTTTTTTCTTTTTTGAGACTTATAATTTGTTATAGTTAATTATTGATTATGTAATCTCTACTACATTAGCATGCAGGGCGCCTGCCATATGCCAAAATCATTTTTTGAATTCTTTTTAGTTTTTGAGTCATTTTATGTATTTAAGAGAAAAACTCAGAATTAGGGTTTAAAGAAGTTTGGGAGAGCTTCCTTTTGCTTTCATCGCTCATTTTTTTGTTCAAGAGTTCAAATTCAAGTTTTTGAAGATTAATTTGAAGGTTCAAACTTTCGAGTTACACATGACTCTTTTTTTTTAAATCTTTATTACTTTTCTAAATTACTTGTTTTCTCCGATTGCAATTATGTTCTAAGTTCCTTAATCTAAGACCATGATGTAGTTCAGAGGAGTCTTTATCTGAATTATATGTTCGATTATTCTTATGTATTAGCTAACAATATATGCTTATTTATTAATTTTAATGCTTTTAATTACTTAATCACCAATAAAATGATTTAATTAAGTTAGGAGATTGGTGTGATATCCTAACTTTTTTTTTTCTTTGAGGGAAGAGATATCTTAACCTAAAGATTAAATAACTAAGCCCACAAATTGCACAAAAAATAGCTAGTGGCTCTACCTATCCAGAACCTAACTAGTGCCAGTCAAACATTTCTTGGCCGTTAAGCGATGGCACATTGAACAAAATCTTATGACAATTGAACTACATGTTGACACAAATTGAGAATCCAAGAGGAGAATATTGTATTATTACTTTAGATATTAATCATAATAGGTTGTAAAATGCGGTCGCAAATGATGCAAAAACTAACTATAAATTACAACAAAGAAGACTTTGAACTATTGTAAAAGAAAGAAAGAGAGAACATAAGAAGTAGAAACTAAAATTTTATTGAGAGTTTTTCACCATACATCCATACTCTTCCAAACTTCTATTGATAGAGTTGAAAATGATTCTTCCCATCATAGGTCACATTCTCTATGACTTACATAGCTTGTTTTCATGATCTCTCATGTTCTCTAAGATAATGGAAGCAATGGGGAAAGTGGTCTATAAAAGATGGATGTTACAACTTTGTTTATGACTCATAACTTTTCATATTCCATAACTTAAAAGAATTATCTCTTGGAATAATAAATATTCATAATATTTCTTAATACTCCCCCGTGGATGTCCATTATATAAAAAGTATAGATCGTTAAAACCTTATTAAATAAAAAACATAGTTAAAAAAACTTTAGTAAAGGCCTGTACAAAAATTTAATTTCTTTTTATTATTAAAAATTGAATTGAGACTGATATAAAATATACATTTTTTAATTCAAAAACCAATTTGAAATCGCCAATTAAGTAATTTTTATTTTTAAAAACTAAATTGAAACTTATTATTTAAAATATATATTTTTGAATTTAGAAATCTATTTGAAACTGATTATTTAAAATATATTTTTTTTGATTTTTTATTTTTAGAAACTAACTTGAAATTAAAATTTTAAAATATATATTTTTTAGATTTATAAATCGATTTGAAACTTCTTTTTAAATACTTTTTATTTTTTATTTTTAGAAACCAAACTAAAACTGATTTTTTAAAATATAATTTTTTAATTTATAAGCCGATTTGAAACCACAGTTTCAAAAATTTTGATTTTTTTATTTTTAGAAATTAAATTGAAACTAATTTTTAAAAATATATATTTTTTAAATTTAGAAACCAATTTGAAATTGTATTTTAAATCATTTTTAATTTTTAAAAATCAAATTGAAACTGATATTTTAAAATATAATTTTTTTAAAATTAGAAACCAAAGTTTTAGAATTTAGTTTTTTTTAAATTTCTCAAATTTAGAAACTAATTTGAAACCAAAATTTTAATAATAAATTTTGTATAATTTTTTCTAAGCTGTTCATTTTTTTAAAAAAATAATTAGAAATCAATTTTGTGGTTTCAAATCAATTTCAAATATTTCTTAATTTAAAAAATAAAAAAATAAAAACCGATTTTGATGGTTTCCAATTAGTTTCTATATATTTTAGATTTAAAAAAAACAATTCTAAATTTTTTTATTACCCCCGCAAATTATTAAAACATGCAAATGAAGACATGAAGCCAAGATTAATTCAACTCAACCAAAATAAATACTCTTCATAATAAAACTAATATTCCAAACCTAAACATCAATATCAATTCATTGAAAATAAAAACTCTAAATATACTCGCAATAGAAATAACAAGTAAAAGTGATCATAGTCTCTGGAGCAAACTGGAATGGATGTAGTGTCGTGTTTGATGTCTTCATCTTCATCATCCGAAATTATTTCATCGAAGAAGTAAATATAAATAAAGAGTAATGTATTCTTTTTGGCATTGCTAGCTGTATGGCAATTTCTTGCTAAAATATATATATATTTTTCTGTCTACAATAAGTACCGTTTTCTAAAAATTCTTTAACTTCAGCTGATAGCTAGATGGAATGTCATCACAAATGCTATTGCAATCAATACCTATAACTTAATTGAAGTAACTAGAGACATGCACATACTTGAACATTTTGTAGTAAATTGATTCTATTATTTTGTAGGAACTTCCACAGCATTTACAGTTTCAGACACATTACCAACGAGAGTCATAATCCATGGACATTCCCCAGAAGATAAATTTAGTGATGGAGAAAATCCAGTAAAATTAATTTCTTATCGACCGCAAATAATGCCAATTAACCAAAATCAATTAACCAGACCGAACACCATCCTTGCAAACAAGCAACCAACAATTTCTCGACGACGCATAACTCAAAACCTCATTTCTACTCAACGAAATTTTCCACTGCAAAGCATGTAGGGCGAAAGTGTTGTAACAAACAAATTAACACAATGCAATTGATTCAACCGGTCTTCCATTGCAATTCCCATTAACAAAAAATATAAACTCGAAGAATCTAAAAAAAACATATTGACTAGAAATTTTAAGGTGGTAGGACCTAAAAATCAAACAACAAAGATAATCTAATCTTTCAAGACTCTCTCAAGTCTTCATTGGACCAATCTCTAAATTATGACTCCATATCACACATAACTCTAGATACAAACTCATATAAATAGAGCTCTTAATGCTAGATTACTAAACCTATTTACATTAGAAATTCTATTCTAACCAACAATAGGAATCTATTAAAATAAAACTTAATAGAATAAACTAAATTAATAAATTTTTTTAATCCCGCTTGGTTTAATATTGCCAACATTGCCTCCCTTAAATCAAGCTTGGCAAGAAATTAGGTCAAATTCCATCACGAGCCAAAATTTCCATTATGTACTCATTTGCGAGTAAAGCACCTTACGCAATACCAAATTTTGAATAATTATAATCTTTACACGAGAAGGGGGGACTTACTCAATATTTTTTAAAGAATTTTGTTGCAAACTCATCTTGTTCAATATACTCTTCCAAGTTAAAATCCATTGAAACCTTCACTATTGTTTCCGAATGCACTTGCTATCAAGGTCAACAAGATTTGTGCTACCATTTAGTCCAACCTCATCAATCAAGTGCAAGTTCTTTCTTTCTGCTCTTATAGCACCCAAAAAAACTAACTATTGCAACTCCCTGCTGTTCTCTGGACTTCTTTTAGTCCTTGATAATCAGCTTCACCCAATGCTTCTGCTTTTTCTAGTGTTGGACAAATGTAACCTTCATTCACCTTATTTATGGCTTGAATATGCAACATCAGCGTGATTTTCTTGTTTCTTAACAACATCCTCAAATTATACTTTTTTCAAATAATTTATCAAAGTCAAAGATATCACAACAATCCATCAAATCAAAAAATTTCAACTTTTGGATAATCTTCAATCACCAACACATCATCATGTGCGAGGACTCAACAAAGAAATTTGACTAGCACAACAAGGAGAATTTATGGAGGTAATTGTTCCATCATTACTCAAATCAATGTTTTATTCTAACTCAACTGGAGAACCATCAATCAAATCACAATTCTCCAAATTGGATGATTCAATTTCTTCTTGAATCGTTTCTACCAAATATTTTCTTTTATTTGAAGAAGGTAAAGTTTTTTTTCTTCTCCTCATCAAGAACAAGATTCTCATCAATCTTTTTTAAATAAAAAAATATTTTCTATCTCAACTAGTCCTTTTCTATTAGAATTCCAAATAGAAATCTTACCTCCAAAGAATGCATCAAAATAGTCCAACCTTCCTTTGTCGATCTTGCATAGAAAACTTCTTTGCTACATCTATCGCAATTGTAGTTTGAAGATGAAACCACACAAGGGTATTCTGATTTTTTTTTCTTCAAGGGTATTATGATTCTTTTTTCTTCTTCTCTTCTTATGTTAATTCAAGTATCGGAAGGAGGTTCTTCAAAACCTTCTTCAATAATATCCCAAACTCCAACTTCTTGAAGAATATCTTGCGCATATTGACACTACAAATCAAAATTATTTTTTCCATCAAAGATAAACCTTGAACGAGAAGAAAGAGTTTTGTCATAAAGAAAATAAAGAGAAGGGAAAGAAAATCTTTCCATGTTTGTTGCATCCTAACTCTAATACCAATTTGAAGAATCTAAAAAAAAAAATATTGACTAGAAATTTCAAGGTGGTAGGACTTAAAAATTAAACAATAAAGATAATATAATCTTTCAAGACTCTCTCAAGTCTTCATTGGACCAATCTCTAAATTATGACCCCATATCACACATAACTCTAGTTACAAACTCATATAAATAGAGCTTTCAATGCTAGATTACTAAACCTATCTACATTAGGAATTCTATTCTAACCAACAATAGGAATCTACTAAACCAAAACTTAATAGAATAAACCAAATTAATAAATCTTCTAATCCTTCTTGGTTTAATATGGCCAACATAAACTCTTTCAAAGCTCAACAACACAAGAATTTCTCAGCTCCTTACTGTAATTCTCATTCATCCCAAAAAAAAGAAGAAAAAAAAGAAAAAAAAGAAAAAAAGTCTCCACCTTTAAACATATAGCAAACCAACTACGAAGCAAAATCCACTTGCAAACACAAAGAGAGAGAGCCGATTTTACCTAGTTTGAAGACCCAACAACAACAACACTCGGTGCCCTCTTGTAGCAACTCACACTCGGCCCAGAGAACCAAACCAAAGAAACAGATCTTCAAGCTGCACGACTTCGGTTGAATTGAACTCGTTGTCACTACAACAATCCATAAAATGTGAAAAATTTTTGAGAGAGATTCCATTGAAGGGGAGGGAAATTAGTGTAGAAATGGAGAAGGCAAAGAGTAACCTACACAATGCCAAGAGCACTGAAATGATAGAGTGAGAGTGTGTTCGAAGATTAAATTGCAGCTTGAACACTTCGAAAATTTTTTTGAAAGTTGAAGGACGCATGATGGTAATGCGTTCTTAGGGTAAAATAAAAATTCGACGCATGTCTGTAATTGCATTTTACGTTGTAAAACCTTAAAAATACGAGATCCACAATGCGTTAATTTGGAAGAACATTATATTCAGTCAAAAAAACTAAAATAAATAAATAAATAAATTTATATAATACAAACCTGTTAATAATATAAATCATTTATATTATTAATTCTATAATATAGATAGAGCAATATATAATATTTAATAATATTGCTAAAATACCCAAAAGTAAAATATTGTCGGGGACATAATTTTTTATAACTTGGTACAATACAAAATAATACTATTAATTTATTTATACTCCGAAAAATTATCAATTCTTATTGTTAACTTATTATGTGGGCTTAGTGATTATAGTAAATTTGTGATTGCATGTAACAACATAAAACCTCTTATGTGTGTTTAGTGATTAAACTTCAACTCTTGATTGTATTTATATAGACAAAACATATTAGTATTATATATAATTACTAGTTTACATACTTGTATACTTATGCGAGTGTTAAGTATAAATCACTTGTATGATATTTGATTATACTTGTATAATAATTGAAATAAGTATATATAGATCAACATATATTTTAAACATAAATAGTACATAACAAATATATTATATGACTATTTACTCGACTATAGATAATTATATATATATGCATAATCAAAATACATACATATACTAATTATATTTTGGTCATGATAATTCATTTAAATTCATCAAATTCATAAGATGTCAAATTATAAACCTTAATCATAATGTAACACCTTATTTTTTAAATATTGAGTTTGAAACCGATTAGAAACCGCTTTGAAACCCGACATTCATATTAGAAATCGATTTGAAACCGCAATAGGGTTTTGCAACCGATTAGAAATCGATTTAGAACCGCTCTAGGGTATAGGGTTTAGAAGCTAAAATTTGAAACCGATTTTAATAATTAGAAACTGATTATAAAATTTATCAAAAATAAAAAAATTTTGATTTAGAAATCAATTTCTTAATCAAATTTAGTTTAGAAACCGATTATAAAATTCATCAAAAAAATAAAAAAACAATTTAAAAACTAATTTGAAATCTATTAAAAAAATAAACAAATTTAATTTAGAAACCGATTTAATTTGAAACTAATTTTTTTAATCGGTTTCTAATTAGAAACCAATTTAAAAATCGATTTCTTAATCTATTAAAAAAATAAAAAAATTTTAACTTGAAACTGGTTATATTTGAAACCGATTAGAAGTCGAATTTTGAAACCGTTTTTAATCAGTTTGTAATTTGAAATCAATTATAAAATTTACTAAAAAATTGAAACCTATTGAAACGATTTGGAATAGATGTCTTAACGGTTTCAAATAGGTTTCCAATTGCGTTTTCAAATTTTGATTTCAAATATGCTATTTTCTTGTAGTGGAGGAGTTTCTATCCGCACATCAAATGGATAGATTGATAGAGCCGATTGAGCTAAAATTTGGGCAAGCATATTAACCAAGCAAGGCCTCTTAAAGTTAATATTTTTAAACTTTGATTCTTGTTTACTTCTTCTTTCCTCTAAGTTTCACTTTATATAATCAAACATTAAGTTAATTATTTTGTGAAATTTGATGAGTACAAAGAGTACAAAATAATTGATACTTTTATTGTTTTCCAAAAAACAAGTTAGTAATACTTGTAAAAATAGATCTATAGTAAACAAAAATGTTCTAAGTAGTTAATAATGACTTTATCTCTTTTTTATTTTAAGAAAATAAACTTTACCCGTACAAGATCACCAGGTGATAATATAAAATTAGATCTAAAAGCTTAATTATATATGAAAATTAATAAAACTCTTCTCTTGTTTTCTTAAAAAGACAATTAGTCTATGTGGTGTTACTCAAAATCTTATATTGTGAAACAAACATCTCAAACAAGTTAAGACTAAAATTGAAAAAGTATATTATATATTAGCTTGGTACCCTCATGATTAAAATCCTCCTGCCATTATTCAAGAGTAAGTACTAGATTGATAACCAGAAAGGTTAGCATGAAATAATAACCAAAATAAGAAGAAATATACAATAGAATTATCAAGCTAAATAGCCAAATGCAGTACTAGCAAAAAACTAAAACCACGAAAACCAGTACTACTACTACGCGACTACTACTATCTACTTCCCCATTTTGTCAAACATCAAAAAGGGATTCAAAAAGATTATTAGAGAGCTAAAGTTTCAACTTCGACAGGCAGAAACTAAAGCATTGTTCAGAAAGTTAAAAAATTCAAAGAAGTAAATGAAATTGCCCAAGGGTTCCAACCCAACTAAATAATTCATCATAACAAGAGATATAACATCCAACAATTAGATTTGTGAAGGATTGTCTTTGTCACTTTCAGCTCCAAGTGGGACTGATATTGTTCTAAGAAGATCCAAGCTTCTAGTACACTTTTTTCCTATCTTGTGTGTAGCTTGGCTGACCAGATGGAGTTACAATTGGAGTAGAGTGAGGATGAGTAACCTGAGAGGAACATACTTGAAAGAATTCAATGGTATAGGTTGAAGTGGAGGAAAATAAAGTGCCACAAAAAAAAGATATAGAATACGGTATAGAAACATTGTTAATAGAAGTTGGACTAGGAAGTGCAGGTGTAAGATACCTCTTGCAGTGGAAATAGCAGGAGTTGTAACAAACTTAGGAATATTCCTAGACTCAGGATCTAACTTAGGAGTGTCTCCTTTTCCTCTTGATATATCACCAAATTTCCCAATCTCTGGTTCCACGGGTCGTTTCATCTTTTTCTACACTAGTAGTCTCTCTCAAATTTCTCGTAACTTCTCAAAATCCTCTTTCACATTCCTATATCAACATTTTGAAACCACAGTTGACTGTATCCACAAATTCTCCCCAAATTTCTTCATAGCCTATTGGCTCAATTAAATTAGCCGTTGTAACACATCCGTGCTGATAACTATTTTCTTTCAGCTCATCATTTGACTAATTAATGGATAAAGCTGCTTTCTTGAGCTTTTCTGCCATTTTCATCATCATTTCTGCATCCATGCTAGCTTCTCCTGACTTAGCTTGAGAAGTTTCTTCCAGCTTTACATCTGTCTCTATATCTTTAACTCTCTCTTTCTTGCCCTTCTCTATCTCAGCATGTCTAAGTGTTTCTATTTCCTTTAGCGTATCTTCCTCTACGATATCTGTCATTTTATCCCGACCAGATGCACAAGCTTATTCAGTAGTTTTGATAGCAACTCTCTTCTTTTTACCTCCAGCTGGTTGTTGAGCTACTCCTTCAATAGCTTAATGACTGGATTCAAATCCTATCTTATTCTCTAACACTTTCTTTCATTTATCATAATCCTCTTCACTCTGTTCATTTTGGCTCTCATCACTTTGATCTTTTTGGCTCTTCATCCTCCTCAGAGCTTTCCAACCCTATTTCTTTTTTCTTCAATGTATATTTCCTTATTATCTCCCGTTGACTCATTTTCTTTTTCATTATCCTTCTCAGAATCTTCTTCCTTTTCAGATTCTTCTTCACGTTCAAATCACTCACTCTCATTTTTCTACTCCTTACTCAATTCAGCATCACCACTTTCTTTTTCCTCCTCTTCTCACCCTCAGGTTCCTTTGCACTCTCTTCTCCTACAATCTCCTTTCCATTAGCTCCATCAACTTTCTAGACTCCTTTTGAACTTTAGGTTTGCTCACAAACACTCTGTATATCATTCTTTCCTCACGAATTACATCTCAATCCTCAAATTCCAAATTCATATTCAAATATTGAAAAAAAACAACGGAATCATCCCGTCCAGCAAAAGTTTAAATTGAGTGACAGATTACATAATATTAGGCATCAAATAATGCAAATTAAATTCATGCCATTTTTTTAATATGTCATATTAAACACGACTCTTTTGCATTTACATAATCAAAACTACTAGCTTTTGGAGCGATAAAGTTTGTAATAAAAAAAATACGAGTAACCTAACTATGAGTTTTCAATTCAACTGGCATTATGTTGGCTTTTTTCAAGCAGATTTAGGTTTCCAATGACCACCCATTTGAAATCCAATTCATTGTAACCTTTGACCTTTTCTACATCCCCTTTCCTGAAGATCTTTGCTATTGCGTTAGGTATTTTGTATGCCTTTGCCAGGTCATGCAGTGTAGTTCAATACTTTTTCTCCTTTAATGCAACATTTAGTTCATCTCTGTTGACCTCTCCTTCAAGCTACTGTAAAATGGTTGTACCAAACTTTGATAGACTACTAACTGAATCTATATAAAGCCCATCGATCCTTGACTATTAAACCATCCTTTATAGGGCATTATTGGCTCATCAAAGTAGTTGCAGTCTGTTGTTCTGGATGGTGTGATTGGGTTGGCTATGAGGGTTGTACCTTTCTTTTTCTCATGTTTCACAGACTGCTCACTCCCTATTTTCTTTTTTAGAGCTCACATTTCTGCCTTTTTTCAATCTTTCTTTCTCCATTTGACAGACTCTGAACCCTATGACTTTTTGCTTGGTGAAGGTTTAACCCGTTTTCTTGTAGGAGCCATTCTTTGAATCATTAGGAGGGAAACAAGGTGATTTTTTTGGAGCAGAATGGAGTTCCTTGTAAAAGCTCTTAAACTATGAAGAAGACAAATAAAAGCTTGAATCTTTCAACCATTATGTGAGGAACTTATATAAGATAAACACAAGGTAGAGGAAAGGTAAGTGTAACAGCAAGAACATGTGTAGCGGTGAGAGTGAATGCGATAACCGTGGTTTGAGAATAAAGTAGGGAGAGAAAGAACGGTTACCGTTTTGGAGGAGGAGTTTAATTTTAAAAATCTATAAATTGACATTTTACCATTATGATAATTTATCTAAATCTCTCCTAGCAACCTACTAACAAGATAGTTAAGAAGTAACATTTTATCTTTTCCTGATACATTACAGAGTACAAATAATCAAAATACCTTGATATATTAGAGAGTACAAATAATCAAAAAGGAAAAATTTTTCATGTCATGTCATGTCAAGCCAAAAAGTAGACTAGTCATATTAGTTGTATGAAGATTTGAATCAAGATGAGTTTAAAATTCTAACCACTAAAAATTAAGTTCAACAATGTTCACTCCCTCCATAGGCAAACATGTATAGCTCAGGGGAAATGAAGAAAATAAATGTGATTTTAATGGTGAAGAAAATAAATTTGACTCAAGGAAAATAAATGTGATTTTATAATGAAATACGAAAGAGTGACACACAATAAGTTAATCTGCAAAATATATACAGTTGCACAAAATAAAATCAGCTCTTAAGATTCATCAACCCAAGTTCCATGTGAAATTTTCAAAATGATTCTTCACTTAGAGGTTTTGTGAAAATGTCAAAAAGTTGTTTTTCAAAAGGCTAAAAAATTAGCTCGATAATTCCAAACTCAACATGCTCTCTAATGAAATGGTGTCTAATCTCTCAATGTGCTTAGTTCTGGAATGCTGCATATAATTTTTGGTAAGGTTAATTTTACTTATGCTATCATAGCAAATGGAAATGTTATTATACCTTAAAACAAAATCTTCAAGTTAATGCTTTATCTACAAAGTTTGAGCTCCATAGCTTCCAACAAAAATGTACTCTGCTTCAACAATTGACAAGCTAATTGCAATTTGATTCTTGTAGTACCATGAAACTAAGACATGATCTAGGAACTAAAAAGTTCCTAAAGTACTCTTTCTATCAATTTTATGACCACCAAAATCAACATCACCTCATTGCACTAAGTCAAATAATGTGCCTTTGGGATACCATATGCTAAAATCCTGACTTCCCACAAGATATCTTAAAATTCTTTTAAATGTAATCAAGTGAGATTCCTTTGGATCAACTTGAAAAATGAGCACAATGATACACACTAAAATGAAAATTTTTCTTACTTGCACAAAAATAGACCAGTGGACCAATCATACCACTTTGTAGCTTGTTATTGACAATTTCACCTTTTTCATCCTTATCTATCTTAATAGTTGTACTCATGGGAGTCTTACTTGGCTTCACATTTTCATCTAGAACTTCTTCAATAGCTCATTTGTGTACTTAGCTTTATTTATAGCAATTCCATCTTCGAGTTGCATTATTTGCAATCCAAGGAAGAAATTTACACAACTTTTCATCAATAGCTTTAAAAATTATGTCATCTACATACATTTGAACAATGAGAACGACTTTTGGAAAAAAAGGTTTTATCTACTTTTCTCTTGAGAAACTATTTTTCAGTAAAAACTTGCTTAGCTTTTCATACCATGCTCTAGAGCTTGTTTCAAACCATACAAAACTTTAACTAGCTTGAAAGTATGATTTGATTTTTCAAAACTTTGAAATGCTGGTGGCTACTCAACACAAACTTCCTCTCTCATAAAAACATCAAAAAATGTACTTTTTACATCCATTTTGTAAAGTAAGAAATTTTTTAAACATACAAATGCATGCAACGTCCTAATTGACTGAACCCTAGGAACATCTTTATCACTTCATCAAAATTTATACCTTTCTCTTGGTTATAACCTTGAACAACTAACCTTACATTGTTCTCGACCGCATTCCCATTTTCAACAATTTTCAACAAACTTGTTCCTGTAAACCTACTTAGTTCTAATGACAGATTGATTTTTGGGCTTTGGAACTAATTTTCATATATTGTTCCTTTCAAAGTGATTTAACTCTTCCTGCATTATTATCATCCAATTTTCCTCCTCTTGTTCTTCCTCAAACTTCTTAGGCTCAATTTGTGAGGCAAATTTGATGTTTCCCATCATCTTCATGAGTTGGTCTCTTGTGATAATATTCTCGAATGGTTCTACCAAAAGATTCTTCTTAGCATGATACTTGTGATATTTCCATTATTTAGGCAAAGTCTCCAAATTTGCATGAGAAGTTGAGTTATCATTCTAATTAGCTTCAGCGTAATTGGCTTGTCTAGTCTCAAGCTCAGCAGCTCTCGGCTATGCATTTTCTCTTCATGGTTCTTATATTTCTAATGCTCATTAATCCCTTTGGCAAGTTCTTCCTGTCCATCTTCACTTGGTGTGACTGTATTACCCTCACTAAAGGTTATGTGAACTGATTCCTTCACAAGAAGTGTTCTCCTATTGAAAAGTCTATAAGCTTTGTTGTGACTTGAGTATCCAAGAAAGATTTCTTCATCATTTTTAGCATCAAATTTTCCCAAATTGTCTTTCTTGTCATTGAAGATGAAACACTTACATCCAAATATTTTGAAGTACCAAATGTTAGGTTTTTTCCCTTTCTACAACTCATTAGGTGTCTTCTTTAGTAATGATATCAGAAATGCTCCATTTAGAATGTAGCAAGTTGTATTTATAGCCTTGGTCCAAAAGTAGTTTGATAGCCTACTTTCACTTAGTATTGTTATTTCCATCTCTTGGTTTGTCCTGCTCTTCATTTCTGCTAACTACGTTTTGCTGAGGAGCTCTTGAAGTTGAGAACTTATGACTAATTCCCATCTCATTGCAAATATTCTTCAAACTGTTTGTTCTCACATGCTCTGCCATGGTTACCCTAAATAGAAGTCTCTTTGTATCCTTTTTTATTTAAAATTTGCAGCATAGATTAACAAACTAATTAAATGTCTCATCCTTTCAAGGTAGGAAGATGATCGTGGTAAATCTAGAATAATCATAAACTATAACAAACACATATGAGAAATGTTTCATTTGTCTCACTAATTGAGCCTAAGAGATATAAGGAAGTACAAGAAGATGAAAGATGGAAGCTAGCTATATGGGAAGAGCTAAATCAATTTGAAAGAAACAAGGTTGGGATATTAGTTCCAAAGCCCAAAAATGAGTATGTCATTAGCTAAGTGGTTTTTAAGAATAAGTTTGATAAGAATGGAAATGTAATAAAAAATAAAGCAAGGTTAATTGCTCAACGTTACAACCAAGAGGAAGATATAGATTTTGATAAAACCTTTACTCCTATTGCTAGGTTAGAAATAATAAGGATGTCACGGGCATTTACATGTTTTAAAATTTTCTTAATTCATCAAATGTATATGAAAAATGTAATTCTTGAAAGGTTTTCTAAAGTGAAAGTTTATATTGAGTAACCACTTGGCCTAAAACAAGCTCCTAGAGCATGGTGTGAAGGTTTAGCGAGTTCTTACCATAAAATGGTTTTTCAAGAGGAAAAGTAACAAAATCTTGTTTACAAAAAACCATTTTCAAAACATTCTCATTGTTCAAGTGTATGTGGATTACATAATTTTTTGGAGCTATGATGATAAGTTGTGCAAAGATTTTTCTAGCTTGAAGCAGGCTGAATTTCATGAGTATGATGGAAGAATTAAATTCTTCTTTAAATTGCAAAATAAAGCAGCTCAATGATGGAATTGCAATAAATCAAGTTATATATGTAACGGAGCTATCACAAAAGTTTCAACTGGAGAATACAAAGCTAAGTAAGACACCCATGCGCACTCCTATCAAGTTAGATAAGGATGAAAATTGTAAAAGTGTCAATACCAAGTTATACAGAGATATGATTGGTTTATTACTCTATCTTATTGTGAATAGACTTGATATGTATTTCAATATGTGTCTTTATGCTCGTTTTCAAGCTGATCCTAAGAATTTCACTTGACTGTAGTTAAAAGAATTTTAGGATATCTTGAGGGAACTCAGGGATTTTAGCTTATGGTATCCTAAAGGCATATCTTGACTTAGTGGGATAAAGTAATGTTGATTTTGTAGGTCATAGACTTGACAAAAAGAGTACCTCAGGAACTTGCCTGTTCTTAGGTCATGCCTTAGCTTCATGGTACAACAAGAAGCAAATTGCACTTAGCTTGTCAATTGATGAATTAGAGTATATTTCTGCAGGAAACTGTGTAACTCAAATTTTATTAATAACGTATCAACTCAAAAAATTTTGGTTTGAGGTAAATAACATTCCAGTATTATGTGATAACATAAGTAAAATTAACTTCACCAAAAAATCGTGTTACATTCTAGAACTAAACAGATTGAGGTTATACATCATTTTATTAAAGAGCATATTGAGTCTAGAACAATTGAACTAATTTTTTGTGGCTACTGACAAGAAGTCTATTGACATTTTCAAAAAACTTCTATGTGAGAAACCCTTTTGCAAAATTCGTATAAAACCTAGTTTAATGAATCATAAGGGTTGATTTGATCTTAACCACTCATTTTCTGCATTTGTACATATTTTACATCATATCTTGACATCATCACTCTAGTATGTCACCTTTACATTTCATCAAGAAGAAAAACACTTTTATTTTCTTATTTCCCCAGAGTTATGCGTACTTAACTATGAAGTAATTAAAATTGTTGCACATGACTTTTAATTATTGAAATGTTGGACCTATCTTGAAACTAATCTTCGTAAAGCTGATAGGACTAATGCACTTTTTTAACTTGACGCGTTATTCATTATGATTATGATTACTTGTACTCTTGAATGTGTCAAGAAAACATAAAGTGTTGCTTTTTGACTATCATGTCCATGGGTTGGTTGTTAGGAGAGATTATCGGTTATCTTGAGTTTTATTTTGAATTAAATTATAAAAATAAATTATTTATAAAAAATAAAATTTAAAGTTAAAAATAAAAAATAAAAATTTTTAAATTAGAAACTCAATCCAAGATAACGCTAAGATAAATTATCATAATGAGTAAAATGGGAGCTAGCAATCCTTTGACATTAAGGGCCAATTTGGATTGGCTTTTCATTCACAATTTTCTTATTTTTTTTACTTTTTTCGCTTTAATTTTTTCTCACAAACAATTTATTTTTACGATTTTTAATAAAATTTAATTCAAATAAAAATTCAATTCAAATACATCCTAAACTTCTTATTCAAAAAGTAACTGTTCTTTCTCTCACTCCTTTATTCTCGAACCATGATAACGACATTCACTCTCACCAGTATCCACATTCTAGACGTTATTCTTACCATTCTTCTACCTCTGTGTTTTTCTCTCATAAGTTTATCATAAAACAAAAGCTCAAAACGAGTCCTGGAAAAGTGTTAGTGGTACTGGAGAAAGAAAATTAAAAAAGAGAGGAATCTCTGGGTGAAGAGGAACATTAAGAAAAGAGTGGCGATGGTGGATCTGACGAGGAAGAGAAAAATGAGAGTGAGGGATCTGAATAGGAGGTAAGAGAATTAGAGAAAGAATCCGAAAAGAAAGAAGATTCTGAGGGAAATGATATTGAAGATGACAATAGTCAATTAGAGATAATGAGGAAATGGATGTTAAAGAAAAAGATATAAGGTTGGAGGATTCCGAGAAGGATGAAGGGCTAAAATATCAGAGTGATAAGAGCTAAAAGATCGGAGTGAGGAGGACGATGATGAAGGGATGGAAGTCTTGGGGATTGAGACAGGCGCTAAGTCTAGTAGTCAAGCTACTAAAGAAGTAGCTCAACAACCTACTAGAAGAAGAAAGAAGAGAGAAGAGAGTTGTTGTGAAAATGATTGAAAGAACTAGTGCTCTGGATGGGACAAGATGGCGAACGTCATGGCAGAGGCTAAGTTAAACGAAGCAGAGGAAGTTGGACAAACTAAGTAGAAAATGAAAAGAAAGCCGAAAGAATAGAGACAGATATTAAGCTTGAACAAACCTCACAAGCAAGTAGTTCTATCCATTATGGAATTAGTTGAAAGGAGGTAGTTATCAGTAAGCAAGTGTTTCGGCAGCTAAACTAACTGAGCAAGTAGGCTATGAGAAATTATGGGGGGGATTTCTTTATGCAACCAATTATGGGTTCAAAATCCTGATGGATAAATGTGAAGAAGGATTTGGAAAAGTTGTGAAACATTTGTAGGGTGAAACTAGTCGTGCAGAAAAGATAGAAGGACCCACGGAACTGGAGATTGGGAAACTTGATGATACATCAAGGGGCAAAAGAGAGACTCGAGCTGCTATAAAGTTTGAAGCTGATTCTGAGTCTAGGGATTGTCCTCAATTCAATACCATACCTAGAGTTTCTATTGGTAGAAGTATCCCTAGACCTCTTAATCTGAATTTTGCACCCGTACTTCCTTGTTCAACTTTTGGTAATATTGTTTTATACCTCATTCTGTATCTCTTTCAATTGCTCTTAGTGTTCCTCCTCTCAGGTACCCTTAGGAAGTCAAAGTTTAGAACGAAAAGGATTCAAAGTTGTTTGAGAAGATATTAATTAAAGATGAAGAAAGCCTTGTTGGCTTCCAAAATGCCAAATTTTACCAAATATTCTTGTGTTGGAGATTGACAAGCTTAAAGATGAGAATAAGCTTGTAATAAATTAATCCAGTTTCCATAACAGTAGTTTCTTACCAAATTTGATTGGTCTTTGATCCTATTCAAATTAGATAATTGTCAAAGTTGAGTTCTATTAGTTTTAGGTAACTGTCATAAATCAAATCCTAACTACATTTTAATTTCTGGTTTTAGTTGATAGAGGCTTCTAACTCTTGTAAATTTTCATTCATAAATACATACTATTCTTGGGTTTTCTCTTGGTGAGGAAAACTTTATTTCTTTAGATCTTGTTAGAACTAGGGTTGTTTTTCATAGCAAAGGATTTGATCATCCTTTGAGTGTTATCACTTAGGGTGTCATAGTATTTTTCCTTAAAAATAGTTCTTTGTTCTCATTCAAAGGGAAAATAAATAGCCAAAAAGAAAAAAAGAAAAAGGAGATCTTGGTTCTTTATTCTTTGCTCTAGTTCATCGTTTTGTCCTGAAATTCTTGTACTTATCAAAAAAATTAATCTATGGGTACTAAATTTAAGTTAAAGAACCGGAATTTGACAGCTTACGGAGAAGTTCTTGGGACAGCAATGTAGATTATTGTGTGACTCTAAGGGAGAATTTACTGTAGAAAGCTTGTTTCTTTCTTGCTAATAATCTGATTGATGAGTATCCTGAGAATATACTGCCAAAAAGTTTGTTCTTTTGATCTCAGTTACTATTGTCGTTATCATCTTGAAATTTGGAGTTTTCTTGCAGTTGAGAGAACATATCTATATTATACTAAAAGTATTGATAGAGATTAAATATTTTTTTTCTTTTTTTTGAATGCCTTGAAATTTCCTTTAATAAAATTATTTTTTCATATTTTTAAATGTATTTTGTTCATTTTACTAGTTTTTTACATCTCTATGATAATTATTTAGAAGTTACATAGAAATAATTAATTTAGAAGAGTTAGTTGTAAGTAGGTTTAACATAGATAATTTAAAAAAATTAAAGAGAGAAATAAATTATGAAAAGAAAGTATTAAAGAGAAAGATCTTATTGAATAAGTAATTATCAAATCTTTTTTTTGTGACATGAAATTATTAAATTAGTATGTATACCTCTCAAATTACAACTTGATTATTTGTTCAAAAAAATTACAAAATCAACATAAAGGGCTTGAAGTTTTCAAGAAAATACTATACTAAAAGTGTGAATAGGGGTCATGGGAATTTAAACTTGTTTGTCTCTTCATTTTTTTGAATACCCTCAACCCTCAAATGCCCTTTTAATAAAATTATTGTTCCATTTTTTTTAAAAGGTAGTATTGTCATTTTGATTGGTTTTGATATCTCTATAATAATTATTTAGGAGTTATATTAAAATAATTAATTTAGAAGAATTAGTTGTTAAAGTGAGTTTAACATAAATAATCTAAAGAATTAAGAGATAAATAAGTTATTAAAATAGAGTATTAAAGAGAAAGATTTTGTTCTAATAAGTAAATTATCAAATTCTTTGTTCAGTGAAATTATCAAATTAATATGTATATCTCTCAAATAACAACTTGATTATATGTTTACAAATTTAAAAAATCAATAGAAAGGCTTGAAATTTTCAGGAAAAGTATTAGAACAGTAAAAATAATATTATATCAAAATAGAATAGTAGTGGTAGTAGTAGGTTGGGTATAAAGAAGATTAAAACCTGCATTACTTTTAGGGTTTTTATTATTTCTAATTTAATGAAACCAATTTGAGATTTATATAAAGGATTGGTCATAAAACTGTAAAACGGGAACATATACTACTTGTGTAATAAAAAAATGACATATGATGGTGAAATAAATAATTAATTGGAGAGGCACCTATAATCTAAAATTATTTTTAATCTATAAAATAAAATAATAAAACAAATTATTTAATAAAATTAACAGAGATTAACAAAATATTAGAATAATTATTGTTACTCTTTTGAATGGTCTAAAATTAATAAAATGCACTGCTTTTATTTTCATAAGCTTTGGTATATAATTTATTAGGAGTTATTTAGGAGTTACCTAGAGGGTAATAAAAATTACGTAGAAAAATATTTGTTATTTTTACTTGAATGTCACATTATGTTATGAAAAAAACTTTTACTATTAAAGAGACAATTATATTGGTAACTAATATTCGAATGCTAAATTTTACAATAAGGAAACTCAACTATTAAATATTAAAAAATTTTACTTAAAATAAAATTTTAAATATTAAATAGAGAAATTAGTTATTAGGGAAAAAAATCCAAGTTCTAAAGAAAAAATAACTATCATTAAAAAATAGATCACCAAAGATAACTATGTTAAAATGAAAAGAAAATGTTAAACTAATAATTTTACAAATTTTAAAATAACCAAAATATATAAGATATAATTTTACAAATAAATGAGAAAATAATTTTGTGTGACACCTCTTATACTCAAAAAATTATATTATAATTATAGTTTTACCAAAATTTTATTATTACGTGCAAATGCACATAAATAATGCTACTTATACTAAAATATAGAACGAGATCATGTGAATTTAAACATATTTTATCTCTTCTTCTTTTTTTAATGGTCAAAAAATCTTTTGGTTGAATGATTATTTTGATTTTGGTGGTCCAAATGTCTAAAAGTTACATATGAAATTTGGACAATTTATTTTGGTGTTCTCAATTCCCAAAAATAACATTTAGAATTTGGACAATGCTTTAAATGTTCCACTAACTACTAATTTTTGTGAAATTAATAGAACAAATTAGAGCCACTTATTAATAAATATATAATCACTGTCATACTTAAGTTAGATGTTTTTCTAACTGCCTAAAGTATATAGTGTAATAGAATATAAGGATAAATTATCTAACCTCTATTAAAAAAGATATTGTTATTTAAAACTTAACTTGAGAATAATTATACTAATTAAATATTTTAAGTACTATTATAATCTATAGAAATTGTAAAATATAATAGTATACGATTATAAAAATATACTAAGTGATTTCCATAAAATTTTTTAAATATTATACAATGTTAACAGTATACAATATTATAATCTATAGAAACTGTAAAATATATTAGCATACAATTATAAAAATATACTAAGTGATTTTTATAAAAATATTTTCTATAATTAGTAAAATTTATTTTTCTTATTAGAATAAATTAATTAGATAAAAGGTAAAATTTGAATGAATATTACTTTATACAAAAAAATAAAAGAAATAAGAGAAACAATTATTGGAATTTAAAACTTTAAAAACTAATATAATTTTTGGTAATGTTCAATATTATAGCATGAAGTATCAAAGAAAGACTATTCAATCATTCATGAAGAAGTAAAATATGTAACTTTTCTGAGCATCATATAGATAAATAAGAAAATAGTAAAAATGCACTTTAATCTTTATTTTTTATCATTGTAAAAGAGAAAAAAAATAATTAATAATAAAATGAAAAGGTTAAAATTATCGCAAAAAAATTATGATGTTAATTGAAAATCTCAAATGCTAATGTTATTTAATAAATATTATAATGTCATAAGATGTAAAAAATAGGACAATAATCCTTATTAGGCTAGGATATTAGGAATACTCTCCATATAACTCTATTATTCAGCATTGTAAAATAAGTTTTATATATTTCACATCAATATGACATAGCCTTTAGCTTTTTGTTCTTCCTTATGAACCTAGGTTTTGCTAAAATAACCCATAAACTAGGGTTGCAAATGCGTGAGTTAGTCCTTGGCCCCAAGTTGGTGAATTGCTTGCAAACATTTTTGGTCTAAAGTTAAATTAACTGAGCCACCTGTAGAACAAAATCTCTCAACCATTGTTGAAGATGCAAGTTCCTAGATAAAAGTTCTAGAACCCATTAAGCCTACGTGGCCTTTCATTTTCTGGATATCGACACTCTCCTATGTCTGTCCATCAAAGAATAAAGTGTTTAACAAGAAGAATGATGAGTTAGTTAAACCCCACCCAACCTAGGGTACTATCTACTTCCACTTTAGCCACTTGCTAAAAGTGGGTTAAAACTAAGCTACTTCATGTAACTGTCGGCAATTGCCATCTGACTAACTCAATCAAACCGAAGTGCTCTATCTTAACTAAACTCATGAGCCAAAGCATTTTTTGAGTTAACTAAAAGTTTCCCACAAACTAAGAGTTTCCTATCCACTAGCACATGCTAAACCTGCAAATGCATTGGTGTGGGTTGAAAGTGCTAATGCCTACACCAAGGTTGAACCAGTCATAGCCAAATGGAGCGTACTAAAGTATGTCTTGACCAATTACTCTACCTGAAGATGTCGATGCCCTCGTCAACTTGGAGGCTTGTTTTTTAGCCTAAGATGCCTTAATCTGATCCTCAAATTGCCACAAGGTGACGTTCCGTTCCCAAGTAGCATCAACCAGCATTTCATCATTTCAATGTAACAAGTAACAAGTCCTCATGCATTTCTTGCTCTGTCCTTTAATTTTTTGATTTAGCACCAGAAGAACATTCTTATTGATATGTTTTCTCCCACTAAAGGGCATATAAGCTCTTACTTCAGCCTTCATCAAGCTTGTCTTGGTAAAAAGGCTTCAAGAAGCTCAAATAAAAGGTTACATGGACCTTGAAATGACTAGGCAGTTCTAGCTAATAGGCTCCCTTCCTACTTTCTTCATGACCTCAAACAAACTTTCATACTTAGAAATCAACCCCCTAATACACTATTTTGCTGATCATCTTCTGCTAGATTTTAGCTGTCAGCTTTAGGTTAACTAAATCGTCCACCAGAAACTCCAAATCCCTTTGATTACGATCTGCATAATATTTCATCCATTGTTGCTCAAGGGTCATGCTACATGTGCTTCGTCTATTAATTTCTAGTTGGCTCGAATGAACTAATAAGCAGCTGAAAACTTAATCTAAGTCTGCCTGACTATGACATCATGGAGCATCGTTTGTCATTATCCATAAGTTAACTCTAAAGGGTTAATTCCTGTGAAGAAGGAACACTGCTAGTTGTACCAAAATTGGGCAATATCAAGTAAATCTACCCAATATTTCTAACAGTCACATAGCGCTACGAAAACTCTTCCATCATTTCATCCTTCCAACGTAACAAGTTAACAAGTCCTCATATTTTTCTTGCTCTGTCCCTCAACATTTTTATTTAGTACCATAAGAACATTCTTATCAATATGTTTTCGCATCACTAGAGGGGCACGCCGGCTCTTACTTCAGCCTTCAATGAGTTGGTCATGGTAAAAGGGCTTTAAGAAGCTCAAATGAATGATTGGATGCACCTTGAATGACTAGGTAGCTTTAGCTGATAGGTCATCTGTCCTACTTTCTTCATGACCTCAAACAGACCTTCAGACTTAGGAATCAATGCCTAATACACTGTTTTGCTAATCATCTTCTTCTAGATTTTAGGTGTCAGCTTTAGCATTATTTAATCATCCACCAGTAACTCCAAATCCCTTTGATTTTGATCTGCATAATGTTTCATCCATTGTTGCTCAAGTGTTAAGCTGCATGGGCTTCATCTACTAATTCCCAGTTGGCTCGAACGAACCCATAAGTAGGTAGAAACTTAATCTAAGTCTGCCTGGCTGTAACATCGTGAGGCATCATTTGTTGTTCTTCATAAGTCAACTCAAAAGGGTTAATTCCTATGAAGAAGGAACATTGCAAGTTGTAGCAAAATTGGGCAATATCAAGTAAATCTACCTAATATTTATAACTAGCAGTCACAAAGTGCTATGAAAACTCTTCCACTATTTCATCCTTCCAATGTAACAAGTTAAAAAGTCCTTATGTTTTTCTTGCTCTGTCCCTCAATTTTTTGATTTAGTACCGTAATAACATTCTTATCAATATGTTTTTGCATCACTAGAAGGGCACGCTTGATCTTACTTTAGCCTTCATCAAGCTCGTCATGGTAAAAGGGCTTTAAGAAGCTCAAATGAAAGATTGGATGGAGCTTGACATGACTAGGCAGCTTTAGCCGATAGGCCATCCGTCCTACTTTCTTCATGACCTCAAATAGACATTCATACTTAGGAATCAATGCCTAATACACTGCTTTGCTAATCATCTTCTTCTAGATTGTAGGTGTTAACTTTAGCTTTATTTAATCGTCCACTAGAAACTCCAAATCCCTTTAATTTCAATATGCATAATGTTTCATGCATTATTGCTCAAGTGTCAAGCTGCATGGGCTTCGTCTACTAATTCTTGGTTGGCTCGAACGAACTGATAAGTAGGTAGAAACATAATCTAAATCTGTCTGACTGAAACATTGTGGGGCATCATTAGTTGTTATCCATAAGCCAACTCAAAAGAGTTCATTCCTGTGAAGAAGGAACGCTGCAAGTGTAGAAAAATTGGGCAATATCAAGTAAATCCACCCAATATTTCTAACTGGTAGTCACAAATTGCTACAAAAGCTCTTTCAGCAAGGCATTGATCTTTTTTGTCTATATAGCAAGTAATGTAGATTATGCAGTAGAAAACTTCAATTCTATTCTAATAGATAAATTGTACCACGTTTTTGAAGAATAACTCAGCAACAACATCAATAGTGCATGCCTTTTGAGCAGGCATGAAAATAACATATTTGAAAAACCAATCAATGACAATGAAATCCGTGAAGAAAAACTACCACGGTTAATCTAGAATAGACAAGGGCTACAACAATCCTGATTCATTCATTCTTTTTAGCTAGTCTTGTTGGAACACAAGTCATATATTCATCGTTGGAACAATAAGTTATTCATCCATTTCACACTCGAATGCCCATCACATTGCGTATTGTGGGTCTCTTTTAGGAGTTGACATCTAAAGGTTCTAGATGGCATTTATATTTGGTTATCCTTAGCACACAAAAAATCCTCTTCCACTAAGTAGCATCGCCCAAAACTGTTAGCTACTTGTTTCAGTAAACATTGAGAAATGAAATTATTTAGGTCCACAGTCTTCACTTTAGTTCAAAATCAATTTCAAGGAGGGACAAGGTAGCAACATATTCATCGACACCTTTTTGGCTAACTGCATTGGCTGCCAGGTTATCCTTACCCAGCCTATGGACCTAATCAAAGTGGAACTTTGCTAAGAACTCTTGCTAACGAGCTTGATTTGGGACCATATTTTTCCTTAGCTGATCACATGGCTAAGGAATGTGATTTCTTCCCTACAGAGTTCACTTATCTCATTCTTCACATGGAGTTTTTTCTCTCTATGTTGTTGGAATACAAGCTTCAAATTCAACATGTATTCCTCTAAGGAGACACTAAAGACGACAATGTCCTCAAGATATATAACAACAAAATTTTCTAAGTACTCATAAAGTAAATCATTCATAAGATTACAAAAGGTAGCAAGGACATTCGTCAAACCGAAGGGTATCACCAATAACTCAAAAGAACTATATTGTATCACTACCATTGTCTTGGCCTCATCACCCTCAGTAATGAGCACTTATCAATAGCCTAACTAAAGATCAATTTTAGTGACGTATCTGGCCTTATGTAACTGATCGAAGAAGTTCGCAACATTCGAAATGGGATATTTGCTTTTCACCATTAGCTTGTTTAAAGTTCTATAGTCCACACAGAACCGTAACAAACATCAGCCTTCTTTTGGAAAAGTATTGGGGCACCCAGAAACCTTTGGATGGTTACACCAACCCAGCACTTAGAATATATCCAACTGTTTCCTTAGCTTAGTCAACTCTACACTGGACATGCAATATGGAACAGAGTCGGAGAACGGTGTTTTGAACTAAGTCAGTCTTACGACCAGTTGCTCTTCATGGAGGGAACTAATAGGCCAATTCAGAGAGCATGATAACCTCATACTGTTGCAATACATGAATCACCGTATTAGGTATGTTTTGATACACTTCAGGCTTGATTTCCATCAAGATAGAGAAGAAGCTCATCCTACCCCATCTTAAGCCATTTTTTAATTGCATAATCAATAGTAACATGTCTCGCTTGTTGACCCTTTCAGATTAATCAATGAGATCATCAAGCACAAAATTGAGATTTTCCTCATCACAAATGAGAATCTCACTCAAGTTTAGCATTACAAAAACCTTGACAGTAAGGAGAAAGTTCATACCCATAATGATGTCAAAATCATTTTAAGGCATCATGATGAGGTTATGCTTACCTTCCTACGTTAACAAGGGACACATTAGTCATACCTCTTATACTTTGGTCTCATAATTCACAACTTTCATCCTTTACAAACTTTCTTCCAAGTTCAATCTAAAACTAGGCACCGACTGTTCTGGCACAAAATTATGGGTAACATCACCGTTAACCATTTTCGACACCCTAACTTTGTTCACACGAGCCTTAGCATACAACAAACCATGTCATTTATACAGGTTAATCCTAGTTTTAAGTGCATTCTCTATTGACACCAACTTGGGAGTTGGAAGTCGCACCGTTTCTGCTTCCATTAGCAAGAGCACAAGCACCGTCCTTGTTGGCTTGTAATGTATTTGTTAGCCCTAAGGGCAAATCATGTAGTTATGATTAGTTTTGATTAATGACAAATATTGATGAGGACTAATATGCTTGTATGTTGTGTGATAGGATTTGTGGATTAAGAAGTTTGAAGTCTCATTGCCTTGAAGCTAAAATGCAAGAACAACTCCAATATATCAAAGTGATTGAAGACTGAAGAGTTTGTTCAAGATATTAGAAGGCTTTGAAGACATGAAGTGTAGGTTGCATGTGCTTAATAGGTAAACTTTGTAAACCCTACACTCTTAAGCCTTGGAATCTATGAGTTGCAATTGAGAGCACAAAACTTGATTTAAATGTTTTCAATGGTTTTGAACTTACCTAAATTATCAAATTTTCATAAATGATTTTTGCACATAAAAGGTCTTTAATGACTTATCTTTAAGGCTAGAATGTTTTCCAACTTGTTTGAAATGATTTGGATATGTTTTGACAAAGTTTTAAAAATTCGGAAGAAGATTCGGACGCATGCAGAAGAAATTCGGTCGTCCGAATTTTGTGAAAGAATTTTTTTCCCTGACTGTGAGCAGTGAACAACGCATGAATAGTAACATCGTGAGACAGTGAACAACGCATGAATAGTAACACTGTGAACAGTGAACAACGCATGAATAGTAACACGATGAACAGTGAACAACGCATGAAGAGTAACACTATTCACGTGAACAGTATACTATTCATTTGAACCGTTTACTATTCTTCTAGAGAGATTCGGACGAAGCTGGAAAATTCGGTCGTCCGAATTTTGTGAATAGTATGTGAACAGTGACTACTGTTCATATGAACGATGCCGCATCGTGTTTTCCAGAGAAATTCGGACGAAGATTCGGACGAAGCTGGAAAATTCAGTCGTCCGAATTTTTGTGACCGGTGTATGGATAGTGATGAACAGTACCACTATTCACATGAACAGTGCATGAACAGTAACACTATTCACATGAACAGTATTTTCTGAAACTAGCCGTTAATAGCCGTTTTATGGCTGTTTAAACTGATTTTTGAATTCTATAAAAGCCATAAACTCCAGATTTTTTAGTAGAACTTTAAACTTAACAAATCTTACATGCTCTAACTTATTTTACATCAAATCAAATTGAAAAGCTCTCAAATTGCCTTGTGCTCAAAGGTGTACATTCAAGATTCCAAAGGCAAAGGTGAAGTGGTGCTAGCAATTGTATTTATCTACCAAGAAGCGTTGGTAATATTCAAACTCATTTATTCCTCATTTAATTCTGTTTTTCTACTAGCTCATTGCAAGGTTATCTTTAGACATAAAACCCTTTTGTGTTAGGGTGAGTCATATACTAGATTAATCAAGGTTGTGGTGTAAAACCCATTGTGTGGGTGAGCCTTTGATTAGACCAGTCTTTAGGTTGTCTTTGGATATAAAACCCTTGTGGAAGGGTGAACCTTGTTTGTATAATTACTAAAAGAGGTTGTGAGTGTAAAACCATTGTGTGGTGAGCCTCTTATGTAATTATTGAATTTGAGCATATAGTGGATTGGTTGAAATCCTTGAGTGTGGACTCAAGGTAGTGGATGTAGATCTTGGAGAGATCGAACCACTATAAATCGTATGTTCATTTTCTTATTGCTTTACTTGTTTACGTACTTGTGATTATTATTTATGCTTAGTTGTTGATTGATTGATTATGGTCTTATAGTTTGATAATCTTGTATTAATCATCAAATCACATATAACTTGAAGTTTGTGAATTTAAAGAAGAGCTTTTATTAAGACAAAGGATTTGCAAAAAGGTGAAAAGATTTCGATAATTAGCCAAAGACCTAATTCACCCCCCTCTTAGGTCTTTCAGTATTCACCATTTGTTCATTGTCAAGATATTTTCTAGCAACAAGAGGGCCATTACAAATGAAACAGTCGGAACCTATCCTCTTCAACTGTTTATCTTTGGACGTCCCTTCATCCAATGGGGACTTCCTTTTCATTCTACACTTCTCTGTCTTATCCCTTCGTGAAGGACTTTTTTCAGTTAGCAATATGAGAACCAACAATCACATAAACTTTAAAGTCTACCAAGGCATCTGCTGTTGTGATAGGCTGTGTGACATCCTTTACACATTGTCATTTCAGCTCTGCCTGAGCCCAAGACTGAACACCAACCATGAAGTTGAACAATTTATCATCCAACAATAAGGCACTAAAATCCTTAATGTAATCATGAACTATATCAGTGTGTTTAAGCCTAGGAAAGGGCTCCCTAGCCAACTATGAAGTGTTGCTATGTAGGAATTACTTTTTTAGCTTCTCCTGCAAGTTCTCCTACGTTTCAACCTTAGACTGTCCTAAGCATTCTTCTAAAATTCAAGTACACCAACATAGTTTTGCTTCACATGACAGGTACATGCTAGTAATGGATTTCTTCTCCCTTTTGGAACACAAGGAGCTTGAAAGTATTGTTCCATGTTGTTCCATGTCCTAAAAGAAATTCTCAAGTTCCTTCACACTCTGAGAACTACCAAAGGGACTAGTTTAGAACTTTGATTTTCTACACCGAGGCATCACTATTTAGTGATGTGTAGAAGCTGAACCTGATTGAAAAATCAAACCGAATCTATTTTTTCATTTTAGTTCAGATTTTTATTTCTATGGTTTGATTCGATTCCTAATAATTATAAATTTTTTATTCTGTTTTTGGTTTAAGTTATTAGACCAAACACCGAATTGAAAATCACAATTTTTGTTTAAAAAAAGGTGAACATGTTTCTGACGTGCATTCATCATGTGCACAAAGGACGACGCATAACAATAATGCGTTCATGGACTGCCTGAAGATTATACATAACGGTAATGCATTCATATGCTTATCTCAGACTAGGTTTTTCTCACACTTTTTGAATTTAGACATCATTCTCTATCTTTGTCTTTCGTTTCCCCTCTCTGCTGAAAGTGTTGTGGATTGTTGCTGCAGTGCTACTTATCGAGATAGATCATCATCGATGCAGATTGCAATGAAGGATTCACTGTCACTGGGATAGAAAATTGCAGATTGTAAAGTTTACATCTATACATTCTTTTCTAATATAAGATCCTTCAAAATGGAAATTTCTTTTAATCTACCAATCAGATTACCAACTTGAACATTCCCTCTATCTACATCTTGTTCTTATATCTTCTAGTTAAAATGAGTGACTATCCTACATATGCTCCACAAGCCTATTACTTTGTCATATCTACTGAATTGATATTTTTTGCTGTTAAACCTACAATTTATGGGCTTATAAGTTAATTGATATTCTATGCATGAGTTATTAATTTTTGTTGGCGTTTCATGATGATTTCTCCTGCTGCCTTGTATTCTGAGTTTTTGAGCCATGCATTCGTTGTACTTCTCTGTTTGTGATTTTTCTTTCTATGTTCTGTAGAAGTGTTTTATCTTAGGTTTTTCACTCTTTGCAATCTAAAAGTATGATTAGATGCACCACAATTAGGAATTGTATACACATGCTCATTACATCAACATTTCAATAAGTTGGTATTCAATCTACCAAATATGTTACGCATCAAAAAGAAAAAGAATCTATCAAATATGTTTCTCACGCTATACGCCTCCTGGTTAAGGAGAAAAGTGAGGCATGGGGCTTTCAGTAGAAATATATTTGACAGGTTTGAAGTATTCTCTTTCAAGAATAAGGATTTTAAGGAAATTTCAAGGGTGATCTCATTTAATTGTGTATGTTTGTTGTTTACTTGTATTTTATGTATAAATCTAAACCTCTCCACTTAGATTTATGATGGCTATGAATATGTCCAAGAATGCATGATCTTGTTTGCCAGTTTAACGCAACAAGATATTTTGATTTCCTTGTTCTTGTTCAAAATTTTGAATGATTCTTGGACAAAGTGAACTGATCTAGAAACAAGAGCTATCAGATATTGATGTATTTCAGCAGATTAGGTTATTTGATCCACCTCTTCTATGTAATATTCTGGGGTTGAAGCATATCTCATACTTTGTTCATAAAGTTCACTTGACAAAGCAGGGATATCGGATCAAGAGGAGAGTTCATTTGTGGCTATTGAAAATGAACGAAAAAAGCACTCGAACGAGATGATATGAGTTTGCTACCAAGTTGGGAAGGATCCGAGTGATTACAATGCCACTCAATGGCAGTCCAAATAAAGAAAAGAAATAGTCCGTCGTTTCTCGGTTTGATCGCATTTCACCAAGTTCACAACCGAAAGAGGAGAGAAGAAAGTACGTTGCAACTATTGTAATGCATCGTATGTGCCAATAGCTCCACAAATGGCACCAAAACATTGAGAAACACCATGAAAAGTTTTCTAAAGAATCCATGTAACAATGAGACATATCGAGCAAAGGTAAAACAACAAACTCACATTTTTGCTCATGGACGGATAGGGAGTAGGGCTGGTTCTACCAAATATGTTACGCATCAAAAAGAAAAAGAATCTATCAAATATGTTTCTCACGCTATACGCCTCCTGGTTAAGGAGAAAAGTGAGGCATGGGGCTTTCAGTAGAAATATATTTGACGAGTTTGAAGTATTCTCTTTCAAGAATAAGGATTTTAAGGAAATTTCAAGGGTGATCTCATTTAATTGTGTATGTTTGTTGTTTGCTGGTATTTTATGTATAAATCTAAACCTCTCCACTTAAAAAAAAAAGATTTATGATGGCTATGAATATGTCCAAGAATGCATGATCTTGTTTGCCAGTTTAACGCAACAAGATATTTTGATTTCCTTGTTCTTGTTCAAAATTTTGAATGATTCTTGGACAAAGTGAACTGATCTAGAAACAAGAGCTATCAGATATTGATGTATTTCAGCAGATTAGGTTATTTGATCCACCTCTTCTATGTACTATTCTGGGGTTGCAGCATATCTCATACTTTGTTCATAAAGTTCACTTGACAGCAGGATATCAGATCAAGAGGAGAGTTCATTTGTGGCTATTGAAAATGAACGAAAAAGCACTGAACGAGATGATATGAGTTTGCTACCAAGTTGGGAAGGATCCAGTGATTACAATGCCACTCAATGGCAGTCCAAATAAAAAAAAGAAATAGTCCGTCGTTTCTCGGTTTGATCGCATTTCACCAAGTTCACAACCTAAAGAGGAGAGAAGAAAGTACGTTGCAACTATTGTAATGCATCGTATGTGCCAATAGCTCTACAAATGGCACCAAAACATTGAGAAACAACATGAAAAGTTTTCTAAAGAATCCATGTAACAATGAGACATATCGAGCAAAGGTAAAACAACAAACTCACATTTTTGCTCATGGACGGATAGGGAGTAGGGCTGGTTCTATAATTACTTGGAGGTTTAATCAAGAGGCAGCTAGGGAAGTATGTACATATATGATTGTTGTGAATGAACATCCTTTAGTTGTGTTAAGAAACAAGGATTTTGCCACTTCATGTCCATTGCTTGTCCTACTTTTTCAAATTCCATCTCGGTACTCTCATGTTGCAATGGATTGTTTTGATTTATATTTGGAAGAAAAATCAAAACTAAAGGAATTTTTAAGATGGTCCTCTAAAAAGATTTGCCTTACAACTGATTCTTGGGCATCTTAGCAAAGAATTAAGTATATGTTTCTTACTGCTCATTTTATTGATGATGATTGAGTTTTGCACAAGAAAATTTTAAATTTTTGCCCAATACATAGTCATAAAGGTGAGAGCATTGGTAAATGAATAGAAAAATGCTTGCTTGATTGGGGGGATTGATAAAATAGTTACAATCATCTGTTGACAATGCAAGTTCCAATGACGTTGCAATTAGTTATTTGAAGAAAAGGTTGTCTAATTGAGGTACTAGTTTGCTTAGGGGGTAAGCATCTTCATGTACGTTTCATTGCTCATATTATAAACCATGTTGTAGTTGATGGTTTGAAAGAAACTTCTCTCTCCATTGATCATGTTTGGGCTGTAATTCGATATATTAGGCAATCACCAAGTAGATTGACACGAAATGATGATAATGGGTTGCCTAGTGAAGAGGATTGGAATAATGTATCACGCTTTTTGAAGTTCTTGTCACATTTTTATAATGAACTCACATTCCAGATTTCAGACTCATTATATAAAACTTCTATTCAAATTCTTCATGAACTTAGTGATGTGACGAAACTGTTAAGAACATGGCAAAGTGGTGATGGTTTTGAGTTGAGTGAAATGGAAATGAGAATGGAAATTAAGTATGACTAGTATTGGGGGAATAATGAAAAGTTGAACTTCGGTATTTTTTTATGCTTTGTCATTCTTGATCCTCAGCTTAAATTACATTATGTTGAGTGGGTGATTAGTAGAAGGTCTCCTGAATACATAGACATTGCAAAGAAGGTAAATGAAGGAATTTATGAATTATTTGAGGAGTATCAAAAATTAAATGCAAGTCAAGTACCCGAAACATCATCATTGCATTTGTCCTCAAGTACATCTTCTACTTCAATTTCTAGTCAGCATAACAAAGACTCACATGGACCACCATTGAAGAGGAGAAATTTTGTTATGGACACGAGATATGAGTATGATATTTTCATTAATGAAGTTGGAGGTGTTGACAGCAAAAATGAATTGGATAAGTACATTGAAGAAGAAAGGGAAAGGGTTGATGATGGATTTGACATTTTGAAGTGATGGAAGTTCAATGGCCCAAGATTTCCTATAATTTCTCAAATGGCTCATGATATTCTTGCTATTCTTGTTTGCACAATCACTTTCGAATCAGCTTTTGGAATGGGAGGGCGTATCTTTGATACATTTAGGAGTTCTTTGACCCCCTAGGATGGTGCATTGTCTCATGTGTACCAAAGATTGGTTGAGGAATGAAGTCTATCCAGTTACCAATGAAGAAGATATTAATACTCTTGAAAGAATGGATTCTATAATTTCTTGTTGTCTAGTACTTCTTTGTTTACCTTCTTCTCGTAAATATTACCTTGCTTTCTTATTTTGTATTTTACAATATTATTTGACTTTCTCTTTACATTTTTTCTCAGAGTTTACAAGCTTTGCTCATGACTCAACCATTTTGGACCATTGAAGATCGAACTTGTAAGGTAAAATATATTGTTACAATTCAATATTTACAGTTTGAATTTAATTTTAAGGTAAAATAAAATTTGTGTTGTCAGACATATTTGCTGTTGGAGGAGTTAGAGACTTGGACTGGCTGTTTGTTGTTGACTGTTGAGTGTTCAAAAGAAAATGGCTGTTTGGGAATTTTGTTTCCTTGTTTCTTATTTCGAAGATCATGAAGTGAGCAATGATGTTTATGTATTTTAAATTTGAAGGATATTAGTTTATTGACATTGTGTAATTTAAATTTGAAGGATGTTATTTGAAGAATATTATTTGACCGGTTCACGTAATGTACTTCAGTTTGGATGCAACAGGCAGCAGTACATTCTTGAACTCCTCTATTTTCTTTTTCTTTTTTTTTGTTTTGAACTGAATTGAACCGATTTAGTTCGATTCTATTTTAAAAAAAAATTGAATAAAAAATTGAACAGTAAAACCAAACTAAACCGAACTGAATTAACCGAATGCATACCCCTATCGCTATTAGTACTGCTCTTGCCAGAGCTCTGTTGATGGCCACTCACCGTCAAATGTTTTAGTAGCCCAATGTCATACTAGATTTCATTCACTTGATTGATGAGCAAGGTCGAATCCTCCACTAACTTCTTGTTGTTTTCGTCCAAACCGTTTTGAATAATCTCAAACCGTAATCAACCTAGGACTGACAGACTTACAAAGGACAACCTCATACAAGGACAATCTTACAAAAGGCTAATAGATTTAGTTTCCATACTCTTTTATGTCTGTCTAGCAAATAATGAAGTATTTAACAAGAGAAAGGACGATTTGGTTATACCCCAACCAACCTAGGACACTATCTAAGTCCACTTTAGCCACCTGTTGAAACTGGGCAACTACATGTAATTGTTAGTAATTGCTCTGACAAGCTTAGCTGAACTGAAGTGCTCTGTCTTGGCCAAACCCACGAGCCAAGGCCTTTTTGTAGTTAAACGAAGGTTTCTCACGAACAAAGTGTTCCTTCTAATGGGCATGTACCAAACCCGCGAATGCATTGGTGTAAGCTAAACATATTGATGCACACAAAGGATTAACAGAACGTAACAGATTCAAGCATGTCCTAACACTAGGATATTAGAATATTCTCTATATAACTCTATTATTTTTGCATTGTAAAATATTTTTTTATATCTTTCACATCAATACTAGATAGACTTTGACTTTGTGTTCTCTCTTAATTAAGAACCTAAGGTCTGCTAAATTAGCCCTTGAACTAGCTTTCCTGTTAGTTTTTCCTCTAAAAACCATAGCTTGGATAAATCGAATGCCCCAATATTCCTTTTGCTCTTCTGCCACCATCAAGTTGTATTAGAACGAATGATCCTTGATGTGGCAACGAAGCTTGAAGAGGATTGAGGTATAATTGAAACAACTAGCCACACGCCTTGATAAACTCATTGATCTAGAGGTAAATCAAGATGACTACTATAATCCAAACATATCAGAAGGTAATCATGGAGAAGATCTTTTCTTTTTAGAACCTTCATATGTTGAACGATGCGAAAATAAGGAGATAAATTGGAGTTTGCCACCAATATTTGAACAGCATCAGTCAAGACGACGGACAAGAAAAGATTGAGAGTTGAAGACAAGCAGGTGCCTCTGTAGAGTCTTCATTATTGATCTGTAGGAATTGTTGATTAGGTTTTTGTTTATAGTCTCATACTTCTCTCAGTTTTGCCTCAGAACCTAGACTAGAGATAGAGAACTAATGTATTATGTCCAAAAAGGCTGGATACAATATTTTTGTGAAATCAGTTTCGCTTCATCTTGCAGATTTATCTCATTGCAAAGTGCTTTAGTTAGAGATCGTCCTTACTCAGATGAATTTATCTTTTAAGATTTGTTCGTGCCGTCTGACATTGTACTCAAATGTTATATTAGCACCAGCAGCCCGAAACATCCTCGGAGGCCAGGTCTATTTTCTTGTTGGACATTTTTCTTCGAAACACGCGCGCGCACACGCACGGGCACACACACACACACACACACACACATATATATATATATATATATAAAATATAATTATTTTTTTTCCGCTTACCCTTTTAATGGAGTAGTGGATTTACATTGTATAGTTACTTTCGTTGGTATGGTAGATGCCGCCTTGAGAGAGCCATTTGCATTCTTGAAGGTGGGCTAGGTGAATGCTTCTAGGCCGGTATAGGTTCATATTTTAAGATTAATCATGCTTCTTTTCTTGGGGTTTAAGGGTGATAAAGGATAAAGCAATAATTTATTAATTTTTATTCGCAAAAAACGAACAAAATGAGAGAGCACGAAATCTAAAGGTTTATCAGGCTTGTGAGGGTATTATTAGTATTTTGCTTTGAACTTAAGGAACATTTTTGGTTTGTAATTTCTACGAAGGAAGACTAGAAACAAGGCTTTTATTAGTGTAAAAGAACACGGAAAAATGTAGAATATATTTAGGACTATATCACGTATCAATCTATACAAACTTCTGAAACAATGCCCTTATACTTGCTAGTTGCTTAGAACATGGAACTGAATTAGCTAATCTTCTAAAAATTGGGGTTGAGGCCTGGTCGGGAGTTCAATTTCTACATAATACAAGATTAGCTTTCTTTTTATAGAGTTCATTTTTTCTTTATTAAGATTCATTTTTTTCTTTTTGAGACTTATAATTTGTTATAGTTAATTATTGATTATGTAATCTCTACTACATTAGCATGCAGGGCGCCTGCCATATGCCAAAATCATTTTTTGAATTCTTTTTAGTTTTTGAGTCATTTTATGTATTTAAGAGAAAAACTCAGAATTAGGGTTTAAAGAAGTTTGGGAGAGCTTCCTTTTGCTTTCATCGCTCATTTTTTGTTCAAGAGTTCAAATTCAAGTTTTTGAAGATTAATTTGAAGGTTCAAACTTTCGAGTTACACATGACCCTTTTTTTTTAAATCTTTATTACTTTTCTAAATTACTTGTTTTCTCCGATTGCAATTATGTTCTAAGTTCCTTAATCTAAGACCATGATGTAGTTCAGAGGAGTCTTTATCTGAATTATATGTTCGATTATTCTTATGTATTAGCTAACAATATATGCTTATTTATTAATTTTAATGCTTTTAATTACTTAATCACCAATAAAATGATTTAATTAAGTTAGGAGATTGGTGTGATATCCTAACTTTTTTTTTTCTTTGAGGGAAGAGATATCTTAACCTAAAGATTAAATAACTAAGCCCACAAATTGCACAAAAAATAGCTAGTGGCTCTACCTATCCAGAACCTAACTAGTGCCAGTCAAACATTTCTTGGCCGTTAAGCGATGGCACATTGAACAAAATCTTATGACAATTGAACTACATGTTGACACAAATTGAGAATCCAAGAGGAGAATATTGTATTATTACTTTAGATATTAATCATAATAGGTTGTAAAATGCGGTCGCAAATGATGCAAAAACTAACTATAAATTACAACAAAGAAGACTTTGAACTATTGTAAAAAGAAAGAAAGAGAGAACATAAGAAGTAGAAACTAAAATTTTATTGAGAGTTTTTCACCATACATCCATACTCTTCCAAACTTCTATTGATAGAGTTGAAAATGATTCTTCCCATCATAGGTCACATTCTCTATGACTTACATAGCTTGTTTTCATGATCTCTCATGTTCTCTAAGATAATGGAAGCAATGGGGAAAGTGGTCTATAAAAGATGGATGTTACAACTTTGTTTATGACTCATAACTTTTCATATTCCATAACTTAAAAGAATTATCTCTTGGAATAATAAATATTCATAATATTTCTTAATACTCCCCACGTGGATGTCCATTATATAAAAAGTATAGATCGTTAAAACCTTATTAAATAAAAAAACATAGTTAAAAAAACTTTAGTAAAGGCACTGTACAAAAATTTAATTTCTTTTTATTATTAAAAAATTGAATTGAGACTGATATAAAATATACATTTTTTAATTCAAAAACCAATTTGAAATCGCCAATTAAGTAATTTTTATTTTTAAAAAACTAAATTGAAACTTATTATTTAAAATATATATTTTTGAATTTAGAAATCTATTTGAAACTGATTATTTAAAATATATTTTTTTTGATTTTTTATTTTTAGAAACTAACTTGAAATTAAAATTTTAAAATATATATTTTTTAGATTTATAAATCGATTTGAAACTTCTTTTTAAATACTTTTTATTTTTTATTTTTAGAAACCAAACTAAAACTGATTTTTTAAAATATAATTTTTTAATTTATAAGCCGATTTGAAACCACAGTTTCAAAAATTTTGATTTTTTTATTTTTAGAAATTAAATTGAAACTAATTTTTAAAAATATATATTTTTTAAATTTAGAAACCAATTTGAAATTGTATTTTAAATCATTTTTAATTTTTAAAAATCAAATTGAAACTGATATTTTAAAATATAATTTTTTAAAATTAGAAACCAAAGTTTTAGAATTTAGTTTTTTTAAATTTCTCAAATTTAGAAACCAATTTGAAACCAAAATTTTAATAATAAATTTTGTATAATTTTTCTAAGCCGGTTCATTTTTTAAAAAATAATTAGAAATCAATTTTGTGGTTTCAAATCAATTTCAAATATTTCTTAATTAAAAAAATAAAAAATAAAAACCGATTTTGATGGTTTCCAATTAGTTTCTATATATTTTAGATTTAAAAAAACAATTCTAAATTTTTTATTACCCCCTGCAAATTATTAAAACATGCAAATGAAGACATGAAGCCAAGATTAATTCAACTCAACCAAAATAAATACTCTTCATAATAAAACTAATATTCCAAACCTAAACATCAATATCAATTCATTGAAAATAAAAACTCTAAATATACTGCAATAGAAATAACAGTAAAAGTGATCATAGTCTCTGGAGCAGCTGGAATGGATGTAGTGTCGTGTTTGATGTCTTCATCTTCATCATCTGAAATTATTTCATCGAAGAAGTAAATATAAATAAAGAGTAATGTATTCTTTTTGGCATTGCTAGCTGTATGGCAATTTCTTGCTAAAATATATATATATTTTTTCTCGTCTACAATAAGTACCGTTTTCTAAAAATTCTTTAACTTCAGCTGATAGCTAGATGGAATGTCATCACAAATGCTATTGCAATCAATACCTATAACTTAATTGAAGTAACTAGAGACATGCACATACTTGAACATTTTGTAGTAAATTGATTCTATTATTTTGTAGGAACTTCCACAAAGCATTTACAGCTTTCGGACACATTACCAACGAGAGTCATAATCCATGGACATTCCCCGTGAAGATAAATTTAGTGATGGAGAAAATCCAGTAAAATTAATTTCTTATCGACCGCAAATAATGCCAATTAACCAAAATCAATTAACCGGATCGAACACCATCCTTGCAAACAAGCAACCAACAATTTCTCGACGACGCATAACTCAAAACCTCATTTCTACTCAACGAAATTTTCCACTGCAAAGCATGTAGGGCGGAAAGTGTTGTAACAAACAAATTAACACAATGCAATTGATTCAACCGGTCTTCCATTGCAATTCCCATTAACAAAAAATATAAAATCGAAGAATCTAAAAAAAACATATTGACTAGAAATTTTAAGGTGGTAGGACCTAAAAATCAAACAACAAAGATAATCTAATCTTTCAAGACTCTCTCAAGTCTTCATTGGACCAATCTCTAAATTATGACTCCATATCACACATAACTCTAGATACAAACTCATATAAATAGAGCTCTTAATGCTAGATTACTAAACCTATTTACATTAGAAATTCTATTCTAACCAACAATAGGAATCTATTAAAATAAAACTTAATAGAATAAACTAAATTAATAAATTTTTTTAATCCCGCTTGGTTTAATATTGCCAACATTGCCTCCCTTAAATCAAGCTTGGCAAGAAATTAGGTCAAATTCCATCACGAGCCAAAATTTCCATTATGTACTCATTTGCGGTAAAGCACCTTACGCAATACCAAATTTTGAATAATTATAATCTTTACACGAGAAGGGGGACTTACTCAATATTTTTTTAAAGAATTTTGTTGCAAACTCATCTTGTTCAATATACTCTTCCAAGTTAAAATCCATTGAAACCTTCACTATTGTTTCCGAATGCACTTGCTATCAAGGTCAACAAGATTTGTGCTACCATTTAGTCCAACCTCATCAATCAAGTGCAAGTTCTTTCTTTCTGCTCTTATAGCACCCAAAAAAACTAACTATTGCAACTCCCTGCTGTTCTCTGGACTTCTTTTAGTCCTTGATAATCAGCTTCACCCAATGCTTCTGCTTTTTCTAGTGTTGGACAAATGTAACCTTCATTCACCTTATTTATGGCTTGAATATGCAACATCAGCGTGATTTTCTTGTTTCTTAACAACATCCTCAAATTATACTTTTTCAAATAATTTATCAAAGTCAAAGATATCACAACAATCCATCAAATCAAAAAATTTCAACTTTTGGATAATCTTCAATCACCAACACATCATCATGTGCAGGACTCAACAAAGAAATTTGACTAGCACAACAAGGAGAATTTATGGAGGTAATTGTTCCATCATTACTCAAATCAATGTTTTATTCTAACTCAACTGGAGAACCATCAATCAAATCACAATTCTCCAAATTGGATGATTCAATTTCTTCTTGAATCGTTTCTACCAAATATTTTCTTTTATTTGAAGAAGGTAAAGTTTTTTTTCTTCTCCTCATCAAGAACAAGATTCTCATCAATCTTTTTTAAATAAAAAAATATTTTCTATCTCAACTAGTCCTTTTCTATTAGAATTCCAAATAGAAATCTTACCTCCAAAGAATGCATCAAAATAGTCCAACCTTCCTTTGCTGATCTTGCATAGAAAACTTCTTTGCTACATCTATCGCAATTGTAGTTTGAAGATGAAACCACACAAGGGTATTCTGATTTTTTTTCTTCAAGGGTATTATGATTCTTTTTTCTTCTTCTCTTCTTATGTTAATTCAGTATCGGAAGGAGGTTCTTCAAAACCTTCTTCAATAATATCCCAAACTCCAACTTCTTGAAGAATATCTTGCGCATATTGACACTACAAATCAAAATTATTTTTTCCATCAAAGATAAACCTTGAACGAGAAGAAAGAGTTTTGTCATAAAGAAAATAAAGAGAAGGGAAAGAAAATCTTTCCATGTTTGTTGCATCCTAACTCTAATACCAATTTGAAGAATCTAAAAAAAAAAATATTGACTAGAAATTTCAAGGTGGTAGGACTTAAAAATTAAACAATAAAGATAATATAATCTTTCAAGACTCTCTCAAGTCTTCATTGGACCAATCTCTAAATTATGACCCCATATCACACATAACTCTAGTTACAAACTCATATAAATAGAGCTTTCAATGCTAGATTACTAAACCTATCTACATTAGGAATTCTATTCTAACCAACAATAGGAATCTACTAAACCAAAACTTAATAGAATAAACCAAATTAATAAATCTTCTAATCCTTCTTGGTTTAATATGGCCAACATAAACTCTTTCAAAGCTCAACAACACAAGAATTTCTCAGCTCCTTACTGTAATTCTCATTCATCCCAAAAAAAAGAAGAAAAAAAAGAAAAAAAAGAAAAAAAAGTCTCCACCTTTAAACATATAGCAAACCAACTACGAAGCAAAATCCACTTGCAAACACAAAGAGAGAGAGCCGATTTTACCTAGTTTGAAGACCCAACAACAACAACACTCGGTGCCCTCTTGTAGCAACTCACACTCGGCCCAGAGAACCAAACCAAAGAAACAGATCTTCAAGCTGCACGACTTCGGTTGAATTGAACTCGTTGTCAGCTACAACAATCCATAAAATGTGAAAAATTTTGAGAGAGATTCCATTGAAGGGGAGGGAAATTAGTGTAGAAATGGAGAAGGCAAAGAGTAACCTACACAATGCCAAGAGCACTGAAATGATAGAGTGAGAGTGTGTTCGAAGATTAAATTGCAGCTTGAACACTTCGAAAATTTTTTTGAAAGTTGAAGGACGCATGATGGTAATGCGTTCTTAGGGTAAAATAAAAATTCGACGCATGTCTGTAATTGCATTTTACGTTGTAAAACCTTAAAAATACGAGATCCACAATGCGTTAATTTGGAAGAACATTATATTCCGTCAAAAAACTAAAATAAATAAATAAATAAATTTATATAATACAAACCTCGTTAATAATATAAATCATTTATATTATTAATTCTATAATATAGATAGAGCAATATATAATATTTAATAATATTGCTAAAATACCCAAAAGTAAAATATTGTCAGGGGACATAATTTTTATAACTTGGTACAATACAAAATAATACTATTAATTTATTTATACTCCGAAAAATTATCAATTCTTATTGTTAACTTATTATGTGGGCTTAGTGATTATAGTAAATTTGTGATTGCATGTAACAACATAAAACCTCTTATGTGTATTTAGTGATTAAACTCTAACTCTTGATTGTATTTATATAGCAAAACATATTAGTATTATATATAATTACTAGTTTACATACTTGTATACTTATGCGAGTGTTAAGTATAAATCACTTGTATGATATTTGATTATACTTGTATAATAATTGAAATAAGTATATATAGATCAACATATATTTTAAACATAAATAGTACATAACAAATATATTATATGACTATTTACTCGACTATAGATAATTATATATATATGCATAATCAAAATACATACATATACTAATTATATTTTGGTCATGATAATTCATTTAAATTCATCAAATTCATAAGATGTCAAATTATAAACCTTAATCATAATGTAACACCTTATTTTTAAATATTGAGTTTGAAACTGATTAGAAACTGCTTTGAAACTGACATTCATATTAGAAATCGATTTGAAACCGCAATAGGGTTTTGCAACCGATTAGAAATCGATTTAGAACCGCTCTAGGGTATAGGGTTTAGAAGCTAAAATTTGAAACCGATTTTAATAATTAGAAACTGATTATAAAATTTATCAAAAATAAAAAATTTTGATTTAGAAATCAATTTCTTAATCAAATTTAGTTTAGAAACCGATTATAAAATTCATCAAAAAATAAAAAAACAATTTAAAAACTAATTTGAAATCTATTAAAAAATAAACAAATTTAATTTAGAAACTGATTTAATTTGAAACTAATTTTTTAATCGGTTTCTAATTAGAAACCAATTTAAAAATCGATTTCTTAATCTATTAAAAAATAAAAAATTTTAACTTGGAAACTGGTTATATTTGAAACCGATTAGAAGTCGAATTTTGAAACCGTTTTTAATCAGTTTGTAATTTGAAATCAATTATAAAATTTACTAAAAAATTGAAACCTATTGAAACGATTTGGAATAGATGTCTTAACGGTTTCAAATAGGTTTCCAATTGCGTTTTCAAATTTTGATTTCAAATATGCTATTTTCTTGTAGTGGAGGAGTTTCTATCCGCACATCAAATGGATAGATTGATAGAGCCGATTGAGCTAAAATTTGGGCAAGCATATTAACCAAGCAAGGCCTCTTAAAGTTAATATTTTTAAACTTTGATTCTTGTTTACTTCTTCTTTCCTCTAAGTTTCACTTTATATAATCAAACATTAAGTTAATTATTTTGTGAAATTTGATGAGTACAAAGAGTACAAAATAATTGATACTTTTATTGTTTTCCAAAAAACAAGTTAGTAATACTTGTAAAAAATAGATCTATAGTAAACAAAAATGTTCTAAGTAGTTAATAATGACTTTATCTCTTTTTTATTTTAAGAAAATAAACTTTACCCGTACAAGATCACCAGGTGATAATATAAAATTAGATCTAAAAGCTTAATTATATATGAAAATTAATAAAACTCTTCTCTTGTTTTCTTAAAAAGACAATTAGTCTATGTGGTGTTACTCAAAATCTTATATTGTGAAACAAACATCTCAAACAAGTTAAGACTAAAATTGAAAAGTATATTATATATTAGCTTGGTACCCTCATGATTAAAATCCTCCTGCCATTATTCAAGAGTAAGTACTAGATTGATAACCAGAAAGGTTAGCATGAAATAATAACCAAAATAAGAAGAAATATACAATAGAATTATCAAGCTAAATAGCCAAATGCAGTACTAGCAAAAACTAAAACCACGAAAACCAGTACTACTACTACGCGACTACTACTATCTACTTCCCCATTTTGTCAAACATCAAAAAGGGATTCAAAAAGATTATTAGAGAGCTAAAGTTTCAACTTCGACAGGCAGAAACTAAAGCATTGTTCAGAAAGTTAAAAATTCAAAGAAGTAAATGAAATTGCCCAAGGGTTCCAACCCAACTAAATAATTCATCATAACAAGAGATATAACATCCAACAATTAGATTTGTGAAGGATTGTCTTTGTCACTTTCAGCTCCAAGTGGGACTGATATTGTTCTAAGAAGATCCAAGCTTCTAGTACACTTTTTCCTATCTTGTGTGTAGCTTGGCTGACCAGATGGAGTTACAATTGGAGTAGAGTGAGGATGAGTAACCTGAGAGGAACATACTTGAAAGAATTCAATGGTATAGGTTGAAGTGGAGGAAAATAAAGTGCCACAAAAAAAGATATAGAATACGGTATAGAAACATTGTTAATAGAAGTTGGACTAGGAAGTGCAGGTGTAAGATACCTCTTGCAGTGGAAATAGCAGGAGTTGTAACAAACTTAGGAATATTCCTAGACTCAGGATCTAACTTAGGAGTGTCTCCTTTTCCTCTTGATATATCACCAAATTTCCCAATCTCTGGTTCCACGGGTCGTTTCATCTTTTTCTACACTAGTAGTCTCTCTCAAATTTCTCGTAACTTCTCAAAATCCTCTTTCACATTCCTATATCAACATTTTGAAACCACAGTTGACTGTATCCACAAATTCTCCCCAAATTTCTTCATAGCCTATTGGCTCAATTAAATTAGCCGTTGTAACACATCCGTGCTGATAACTATTTTCTTTCAGCTCATCATTTGACTAATTAATGGATAAAGCTGCTTTCTTGAGCTTTTCTGCCATTTTCATCATCATTTCTGCATCCATGCTAGCTTCTCCTGACTTAGCTTGAGAAGTTTCTTCCAGCTTTACATCTGTCTCTATATCTTTAACTCTCTCTTTCTTGCCCTTCTCTATCTCAGCATGTCTAAGTGTTTCTATTTCCTTTAGCGTATCTTCCTCTACGATATCTGTCATTTTATCCCGACCAGATGCACAAGCTTATTCAGTAGTTTTGATAGCAACTCTCTTCTTTTTACCTCCAGCTGGTTGTTGAGCTACTCCTTCAATAGCTTAATGACTGGATTCAAATCCTATCTTATTCTCTAACACTTTCTTTCATTTATCATAATCCTCTTCACTCTGTTCATTTTGGCTCTCATCACTTTGATCTTTTTGGCTCTTCATCCTCCTCAGAGCTTTCCAACCCTATTTCTTTTTCTTCAATGTATATTTCCTTATTATCTCCCGTTGACTCATTTTCTTTTTTCATTATCCTTCTCAGAATCTTCTTCCTTTTCAGATTCTTCTTCACGTTCAAATCACTCACTCTCATTTTTCTACTCCTTACTCAATTCAGCATCACCACTTTCTTTTTCCTCCTCTTCTCACCCTCAGGTTCCTTTGCACTCTCTTCTCCTACAATCTCCTTTCCATTAGCTCCATCAACTTTCTAGACTCCTTTTTGAACTTTAGGTTTGCTCACAAACACTCTGTATATCATTCTTTCCTCACGAATTACATCTCAATCCTCAAATTCCAAATTCATATTCAAATATTGAAAAAAAACAACGGAATCATCCCGTCCAGCAAAAGTTTAAATTGAGTGACAGATTACATAATATTAGGCATCAAATAATGCAAATTAAATTCATGCCATTTTTTTAATATGTCATATTAAACACGACTCTTTTGCATTTACATAATCAAAACTACTAGCTTTTGGAGCGATAAAGTTTGTAATAAAAAAATACGAGTAACCTAACTATGAGTTTTCAATTCAACTGGCATTATGTTGGCTTTTTTCAAGCAGATTTAGGTTTCCAATGACCACCCATTTGAAATCCAATTCATTGTAACCTTTGACCTTTTCTACATCCCCTTTCCTGAAGATCTTTGCTATTGCGTTAGGTATTTTGTATGCCTTTGCCAGGTCATGCAGTGTAGTTCAATACTTTTTCTCCTTTAATGCAACATTTAGTTCATCTCTGTTGACCTCTCCTTCAAGCTACTGTAAAATGGTTGTACCAAACTTTGATAGACTACTAACTGAATCTATATAAAGCCCATCGATCCTTGACTATTAAACCATCCTTTATAGGGCATTATTGGCTCATCAAAGTAGTTGCAGTCTGTTGTTCTGGATGGTGTGATTGGGTTGGCTATGAGGGTTGTACCTTTCTTTTTCTCATGTTTCACAGACTGCTCACTCCCTATTTTCTTTTTAGAGCTCACATTTCTGCCTTTTTCAATCTTTCTTTCTCCATTTGACAGACTCTGAACCCTATGACTTTTTGCTTGGTGAAGGTTTAACCCGTTTTCTTGTAGGAGCCATTCTTTGAATCATTAGGAGGGAAACAAGGTGATTTTTTTGGAGCAGAATGGAGTTCCTTGTAAAAGCTCTTAAACTATGAAGAAGACAAATAAAAGCTTGAATCTTTCAACCATTATGTGAGGAACTTATATAAGATAAACACAAGGTAGAGGAAAGGTAAGTGTAACAGCAAGAACATGTGTAGCGGTGAGAGTGAATGCGATAACCGTGGTTTGAGAATAAAGTAGGGAGAGAAAGAACGGTTACCGTTTTGGAGGAGGAGTTTAATTTTTAAAAATCTATAAATTGACATTTTACCATTATGATAATTTATCTAAATCTCTCCTAGCAACCTACTAACAAGATAGTTAAGAAGTAACATTTTATCTTTTCCTGATACATTACAGAGTACAAATAATCAAAATACCTTGATATATTAGAGAGTACAAATAATCAAAAAGGAAAAAATTTTTCATGTCATGTCATGTCAAGCCAAAAAGTAGACTAGTCATATTAGTTGTATGAAGATTTGAATCAAGATGAGTTTAAAATTCTAACCACTAAAAATTAAGTTCAACAATGTTCACTCCCTCCATAGGCAAACATGTATAGCTCAGGGGAAATGAAGAAAATAAATGTGATTTTAATGGTGAAGAAAATAAATTTGACTCAAGGAAAATAAATGTGATTTTATAATGAAATACGAAAGAGTGACACACAATAAGTTAATCTGCAAAATATATACAGTTGCACAAAAATAAAATCAGCTCTTAAGATTCATCAACCCAAGTTCCATGTGAAATTTTCAAAATGATTCTTCACTTAGAGGTTTTGTGAAAATGTCAAAAAGTTGTTTTTCAAAAGGCTAAAAAAATTAGCTCGATAATTCCAAACTCAACATGCTCTCTAATGAAATGGTGTCTAATCTCTCAATGTGCTTAGTTCGGAATGCTGCATATAATTTTTTGGTAAGGTTAATTTTACTTATGCTATCATAGCAAATGGAAATGTTATTATACCTTAAAACAAAATCTTCAAGTTAATGCTTTATCTACAAAGTTTGAGCTCCATAGCTTCCAACAAAAAATGTACTCTGCTTCAACAATTGACAAGCTAATTGCAATTTGATTCTTGTAGTACCATGAAACTAAGACATGATCTAGGAACTAAAAAGTTCCTAAAGTACTCTTTCTATCAATTTTATGACCACCAAAATCAACATCACCTCATTGCACTAAGTCAAATAATGTGCCTTTGGGATACCATATGCTAAAATCCCTGACTTCCCACAAGATATCTTAAAATTCTTTTAAATGTAATCAAGTGAGATTCCTTTGGATCAACTTGAAAAATGAGCACAATGATACACACTAAAATGAAAATTTTTTCTTACTTGCACAAAAAATAGACCAGTGGACCAATCATACCACTTTGTAGCTTGTTATTGACAATTTCACCTTTTTCATCCTTATCTATCTTAATAGTTGTACTCATGGGAGTCTTACTTGGCTTCACATTTTCATCTAGAACTTCTTCAATAGCTCATTTGTGTACTTAGCTTTATTTATAGCAATTCCATCTTCGAGTTGCATTATTTGCAATCCAAGGAAGAAATTTACACAACTTTTCATCAATAGCTTTAAAAATTATGTCATCTACATACATTTGAACAATGAGAACGACTTTTGGGAAAAAAAAGGTTTTATCTACTTTTCTCTTGAGAAACTATTTTTTCAGTAAAAACTTGCTTAGCTTTTCATACCATGCTCTAGAGCTTGTTTCAAACCATACAAAACTTTAACTAGCTTGAAAGTATGATTTGATTTTTCAAAACTTTGAAATGCTGGTGGCTACTCAACACAAACTTCCTCTCTCATAAAAACATCAAAAAAATGTACTTTTTACATCCATTTTGTAAAGTAAGAAATTTTTTAAACATACAAATGCATGCAACGTCCTAATTGACTGAACCCTAGGAACATCTTTATCACTTCATCAAAATTTATACCTTTCTCTTGGTTATAACCTTGAACAACTAACCTTACATTGTTCTCGACCGCATTCCCATTTTCAACAATTTTCAACAAACTTGTTCCTGTAAACCTACTTAGTTCTAATGACAGATTGATTTTTGGGCTTTGGAACTAATTTTCATATATTGTTCCTTTCAAAGTGATTTAACTCTTCCTGCATTATTATCATCCAATTTTCCTCCTCTTGTTCTTCCTCAAACTTCTTAGGCTCAATTTGTGAGGCAAATTTGATGTTTCCCATCATCTTCATGAGTTGGTCTCTTGTGATAATATTCTCGAATGGTTCTACCAAAAGATTCTTCTTAGCATGATACTTGTGATATTTCCATTATTTAGGCAAAGTCTCCAAATTTGCATGAGAAGTTGAGTTATCATTCTAATTAGCTTCAGCGTAATTGGCTTGTCTAGTCTCAAGCTCAGCAGCTCTCGGCTATGCATTTTCTCTTCATGGTTCTTATATTTCTAATGCTCATTAATCCCTTTGGCAAGTTCTTCCTGTCCATCTTCACTTGGTGTGACTGTATTACCCTCACTAAAGGTTATGTGAACTGATTCCTTCACAAGAAGTGTTCTCCTATTGAAAAGTCTATAAGCTTTGTTGTGACTTGAGTATCCAAGAAAGATTTCTTCATCATTTTTAGCATCAAATTTTCCCAAATTGTCTTTCTTGTCATTGAAGATGAAACACTTACATCCAAATATTTTGAAGTACCAAATGTTAGGTTTTTTCCCTTTCTACAACTCATTAGGTGTCTTCTTTAGTAATGATATCAGAAATGCTCCATTTAGAATGTAGCAAGTTGTATTTATAGCCTTGGTCCAAAAGTAGTTTGATAGCCTACTTTCACTTAGTATTGTTATTTCCATCTCTTGGTTTGTCCTGCTCTTCATTTCTGCTAACTACGTTTTGCTGAGGAGCTCTTGAAGTTGAGAACTTATGACTAATTCCCATCTCATTGCAAATATTCTTCAAACTGTTTGTTCTCACATGCTCTGCCATGGTTACCCTAAATAGAAGTCTCTTTGTATCCTTTTTTATTTAAAATTTGCAGCATAGATTAACAAACTAATTAAATGTCTCATCCTTTCAAGGTAGGAAGATGATCGTGGTAAATCTAGAATAATCATAAACTATAACAAACACATATGAGAAATGTTTCATTTGTCTCACTAATTGAGCCTAAGAGATATAAGGAAGTACAAGAAGATGAAAGATGGAAGCTAGCTATATGGGAAGAGCTAAATCAATTTGAAAGAAACAAGGTTGGGATATTAGTTCCAAAGCCCAAAAAATGAGTATGTCATTAGCTAAGTGGTTTTTAAGAATAAGTTTGATAAGAATGGAAATGTAATAAAAAATAAAGCAAGGTTAATTGCTCAACGTTACAACCAAGAGGAAGATATAGATTTTGATAAAACCTTTACTCCTATTGCTAGGTTAGAAATAATAAGGATGTCACGGGCATTTACATGTTTTAAAATTTTCTTAATTCATCAAATGTATATGAAAAATGTAATTCTTGAAAGGTTTTCTAAAGTGAAAGTTTATATTGAGTAACCACTTGGCCTAAAACAAGCTCCTAGAGCATGGTGTGAAGGTTTAGCGAGTTCTTACCATAAAATGGTTTTTCAAGAGGAAAAGTAACAAAATCTTGTTTACAAAAAACCATTTTCAAAACATTCTCATTGTTCAAGTGTATGTGGATTACATAATTTTTGGAGCTATGATGATAAGTTGTGCAAAGATTTTTCTAGCTTGAAGCAGGCTGAATTTCATGAGTATGATGGAAGAATTAAATTCTTCTTTAAATTGCAAAATAAAGCAGCTCAATGATGGAATTGCAATAAATCAAGTTATATATGTAACGGAGCTATCACAAAAGTTTCAACTGGAGAATACAAAGCTAAGTAAGACACCCATGCGCACTCCTATCAAGTTAGATAAGGATGAAAATTGTAAAAGTGTCAATACCAAGTTATACAGAGATATGATTGGTTTATTACTCTATCTTATTGTGAATAGACTTGATATGTATTTCAATATGTGTCTTTATGCTCGTTTTCAAGCTGATCCTAAGAATTTCACTTGACTGTAGTTAAAAGAATTTTAGGATATCTTGAGGGAACTCAGGATTTTAGCTTATGGTATCCTAAAGGCATATCTTGACTTAGTGGGATAAAGTAATGTTGATTTTGTAGGTCATAGACTTGACAAAAAGAGTACCTCAGGAACTTGCCTGTTCTTAGGTCATGCCTTAGCTTCATGGTACAACAAGAAGCAAATTGCACTTAGCTTGTCAATTGATGAATTAGAGTATATTTCTGCAGGAAACTGTGTAACTCAAATTTTATTAATAACGTATCAACTCAAAAAATTTTGGTTTGAGGTAAATAACATTCCAGTATTATGTGATAACATAAGTAAAATTAACTTCACCAAAAATCGTGTTACATTCTAGAACTAAACAGATTGAGGTTATACATCATTTTATTAAAAGAGCATATTGAGTCTAGAACAATTGAACTAATTTTTGTGGCTACTGACAAGAAGTCTATTGACATTTTCAAAAAACTTCTATGTGAGAAACCCTTTTGCAAAATTCGTATAAAACCTAGTTTAATGAATCATAAGGGTTGATTTGATCTTAACCACTCATTTTCTGCATTTGTACATATTTTACATCATATCTTGACATCATCACTCTAGTATGTCACCTTTACATTTCATCAAGAAGAAAAACACTTTTATTTTCTTATTTCCCCAGAGTTATGCGTACTTAACTATGAAGTAATTAAAATTGTTGCACATGACTTTTAATTATTGAAATGTTGGACCTATCTTGAAACTAATCTTCGTAAAGCTGATAGGACTAATGCACTTTTTTAACTTGACGCGTTATTCATTATGATTATGATTACTTGTACTCTTGAATGTGTCAAGAAAACATAAAGTGTTGCTTTTTGACTATCATGTCCATGGGTTGGTTGTTAGGAGAGATTATCGGTTATCTTGAGTTTTATTTTGAATTAAATTATAAAAATAAATTATTTATAAAAAATAAAATTTAAAGTTAAAAATAAAAAATAAAAATTTTTAAATTAGAAACTCAATCCAAGATAACGCTAAGATAAATTATCATAATGAGTAAAATGGGAGCTAGCAATCCTTTGACATTAAGGGCCAATTTGGATTGACTTTTCATTCACAATTTTCTTATTTTTTTTACTTTTTTCGCTTTAATTTTTTCTCACAAACAATTTATTTTTACGATTTTTAATAAAATTTAATTCAAATAAAAATTCAATTCAAATACATCCTAAACTTCTTATTCAAAAAGTAACTGTTCTTTCTCTCACTCCTTTATTCTCGAACCATGATAACGACATTCACTCTCACCAGTATCCACATTCTAGACGTTATTCTTACCATTCTTCTACCTCTGTGTTTTTCTCTCATAAGTTTATCATAAAACAAAAGCTCAAAACGAGTCCTGGAAAAGTGTTAGTGGTACTGGAGAAAGAAAATTAAAAAAGAGAGGAATCTCTGGGTGAAGAGGAACATTAAGAAAAGAGTGGCGATGGTGGATCTGACGAGGAAGAGAAAAATGAGAGTGAGGGATCTGAATAGGAGGTAAGAGAATTAGAGAAAGAATCCGAAAAGAAAGAAGATTCTGAGGGAAATGATATTGAAGATGACAATAGTCAATTAGAGATAATGAGGAAATGGATGTTAAAGAAAAAGATATAAGGTTGGAGGATTCCGAGAAGGATGAAGGGCTAAAATATCAGAGTGATAAGAGCTAAAAGATCGGAGTGAGGAGGACGATGATGAAGGGATGGAAGTCTTGGGGATTGAGACAGGCGCTAAGTCTAGTAGTCAAGCTACTAAAGAAGTAGCTCAACAACCTACTAGAAGAAGAAAGAAGAGAGAAGAGAGTTGTTGTGAAAATGATTGAAAGAACTAGTGCTCTGGATGGGACAAGATGGCGAACGTCATGGCAGAGGCTAAGTTAAACGAAGCAGAGGAAGTTGGACAAACTAAGTAGAAAATGAAAAGAAAGCCGAAAGAATAGAGACAGATATTAAGCTTGAACAAACCTCACAAGCAAGTAGTTCTATCCATTATGGAATTAGTTGAAAGGAGGTAGTTATCAGTAAGCAAGTGTTTCGGCAGCTAAACTAACTGAGCAAGTAGGCTATGAGAAATTATGGGGGGGGATTTCTTTATGCAACCAATTATGGGTTCAAAATCCTGATGGATAAATGTGAAGAAGGATTTGGAAAAGTTGTGAAACATTTGTAGGGTGAAACTAGTCGTGCAGAAAAGATAGAAGGACCCACGGAACTGGAGATTGGGAAACTTGATGATACATCAAGGGGCAAAAAGAGAGACTCGAGCTGCTATAAAGTTTGAAGCTGATTCTGAGTCTAGGGATTGTCCTCAATTCAATACCATACCTAGAGTTTCTATTGGTAGAAGTATCCCTAGACCTCTTAATCTGAATTTTGCACCCGTACTTCCTTGTTCAACTTTTGGTAATATTGTTTTATACCTCATTCTGTATCTCTTTCAATTGCTCTTAGTGTTCCTCCTCTCAGGTACCCTTAGGAAGTCAAAGTTTAGAACGAAAAGGATTCAAAGTTGTTTGAGAAGATATTAATTAAAGATGAAGAAAGCCTTGTTGGCTTCCAAAATGCCAAATTTTACCAAATATTCTTGTGTTGGAGATTGACAAGCTTAAAGATGAGAATAAGCTTGTAATAAATTAATCCAGTTTCCATAACAGTAGTTTCTTACCAAATTTGATTGGTCTTTGATCCTATTCAAATTAGATAATTGTCAAAGTTGAGTTCTATTAGTTTTAGGTAACTGTCATAAATCAAATCCTAACTACATTTTAATTTCTGGTTTTAGTTGATAGAGGCTTCTAACTCTTGTAAATTTTCATTCATAAATACATACTATTCTTGGGTTTTCTCTTGGTGAGGAAAACTTTATTTCTTTAGATCTTGTTAGAACTAGGGTTGTTTTCATAGCAAAGGATTTGATCATCCTTTGAGTGTTATCACTTAGGGTGTCATAGTATTTTTCCTTAAAAATAGTTCTTTGTTCTCATTCAAAGGGAAAATAAATAGCCAAAAAGAAAAAAAGAAAAAGGAGATCTTGGTTCTTTATTCTTTGCTCTAGTTCATCGTTTTGTCCTGAAATTCTTGTACTTATCAAAAAAATTAATCTATGGGTACTAAATTTAAGTTAAAGAACCGGAATTTGACAGCTTACGGAGAAGTTCTTGGGACAGCAATGTAGATTATTGTGTGACTCTAAGGGAGAATTTACTGTAGAAAGCTTGTTTCTTTCTTGCTAATAATCTGATTGATGAGTATCCTGAGAATATACTGCCAAAAGTTTGTTCTTTTGATCTCAGTTACTATTGTCGTTATCATCTTGAAATTTGGAGTTTTCTTGCAGTTGAGAGAACATATCTATATTATACTAAAAGTATTGATAGAGATTAAATATTTTTTTCTTTTTTTGAATGCCTTGAAATTTCCTTTAATAAAATTATTTTTTCATATTTTTAAATGTATTTTGTTCATTTTACTAGTTTTTTACATCTCTATGATAATTATTTAGAAGTTACATAGAAATAATTAATTTAGAAGAGTTAGTTGTAAGTAGGTTTAACATAGATAATTTAAAAAATTAAAGAGAGAAATAAATTATGAAAAGAAAGTATTAAAGAGAAAGATCTTATTGAATAAGTAATTATCAAATCTTTTTTTGTGACATGAAATTATTAAATTAGTATGTATACCTCTCAAATTACAACTTGATTATTTGTTCAAAAAATTACAAAATCAACATAAAGGGCTTGAAGTTTTCAAGAAAATACTATACTAAAAGTGTGAATAGGGGTCATGGGAATTTAAACTTGTTTGTCTCTTCATTTTTTGAATACCCTCAACCCTCAAATGCCCTTTAATAAAATTATTGTTCCATTTTTTTAAAAGGTAGTATTGTCATTTTGATTGGTTTTGATATCTCTATAATAATTATTTAGGAGTTATATTAAAATAATTAATTTAGAAGAATTAGTTGTTAAAGTGAGTTTAACATAAATAATCTAAAGAATTAAGAGATAAATAAGTTATTAAAATAGAGTATTAAAGAGAAAGATTTTGTTCTAATAAGTAAATTATCAAATTCTTTGTTCAGTGAAATTATCAAATTAATATGTATATCTCTCAAATAACAACTTGATTATATGTTTACAAATTTAAAAAATCAATAGAAAGGCTTGAAATTTTCAGGAAAAGTATTAGAACAGTAAAAATAATATTATATCAAAATAGAATAGTAGTGGTAGTAGTAGGTTGGGTATAAAGAAGATTAAAACCTGCATTACTTTTAGGGTTTTTATTATTTCTAATTTAATGAAACCAATTTGAGATTTATATAAAGGATTGGTCATAAAACTGTAAAACGGGAACATATACTACTTGTGTAATAAAAAAATGACATATGATGGTGAAATAAATAATTAATTGGAGAGGCACCTATAATCTAAAATTATTTTTAATCTATAAAATAAAATAATAAAACAAATTATTTAATAAAATTAACAGAGATTAACAAAATATTAGAATAATTATTGTTACTCTTTTGAATGGTCTAAAATTAATAAAATGCACTGCTTTTATTTTCATAAGCTTTGGTATATAATTTATTAGGAGTTATTTAGGAGTTACCTAGAGGGTAATAAAAATTACGTAGAAAAATATTTGTTATTTTTACTTGAATGTCACATTATGTTATGAAAAAAACTTTTACTATTAAAGAGACAATTATATTGGTAACTAATATTCGAATGCTAAATTTTACAATAAGGAAACTCAACTATTAAATATTAAAAAATTTTACTTAAAATAAAATTTTAAATATTAAATAGAGAAATTAGTTATTAGGGAAAAAAAATCCAAGTTCTAAAGAAAAAAATAACTATCATTAAAAAAATAGATCACCAAAGATAACTATGTTAAAATGAAAAGAAAATGTTAAACTAATAATTTTACAAATTTTAAAATAACCAAAATATATAAGATATAATTTTACAAATAAATGAGAAAATAATTTTGTGTGACACCTCTTATACTCAAAAAATTATATTATAATTATAGTTTTACCAAAATTTTATTATTACGTGCAAATGCACATAAATAATGCTACTTATACTAAAAATATAGAACGAGATCATGTGAATTTAAACATATTTTATCTCTTCTTCTTTTTTTTAATGGTCAAAAAATCTTTTGGTTGAATGATTATTTTGATTTTGGTGGTCCAAATGTCTAAAAGTTACATATGAAATTTGGACAATTTATTTTGGTGTTCTCAATTCCCAAAAATAACATTTAGAATTTGGACAATGCTTTAAATGTTCCACTAACTACTAATTTTTTGTGAAATTAATAGAACAAATTAGAGCCACTTATTAATAAATATATAATCACTGTCATACTTAAGTTAGATGTTTTTTCTAACTGCCTAAAGTATATAGTGTAATAGAATATAAGGATAAATTATCTAACCTCTATTAAAAAAAGATATTGTTATTTAAAACTTAACTTGAGAATAATTATACTAATTAAATATTTTAAGTACTATTATAATCTATAGAAATTGTAAAATATAATAGTATACGATTATAAAAATATACTAAGTGATTTCCATAAAATTTTTTTAAATATTATACAATGTTAACAGTATACAATATTATAATCTATAGAAACTGTAAAATATATTAGCATACAATTATAAAAAATATACTAAGTGATTTTTTATAAAAATATTTTCTATAATTAGTAAAATTTATTTTTCTTATTAGAATAAATTAATTAGATAAAAGGTAAAATTTGAATGAATATTACTTTATACAAAAAAAATAAAAGAAATAAGAGAAACAATTATTGGAATTTAAAACTTTAAAAACTAATATAATTTTTGGTAATGTTCAATATTATAGCATGAAGTATCAAAGAAAGACTATTCAATCATTCATGAAGAAGTAAAATATGTAACTTTTCTGAGCATCATATAGATAAATAAGAAAATAGTAAAAATGCACTTTAATCTTTATTTTTATCATTGTAAAAGAGAAAAAATAATTAATAATAAAATGAAAAGGTTAAAATTATCGCAAAAAATTATGATGTTAATTGAAAATCTCAAATGCTAATGTTATTTAATAAATATTATAATGTCATAAGATGTAAAAATAGGACAATAATCCTTATTAGGCTAGGATATTAGGAATACTCTCCATATAACTCTATTATTCAGCATTGTAAAATAAGTTTTATATATTTCACATCAATATGACATAGCCTTTAGCTTTTTGTTCTTCCTTATGAACCTAGGTTTTGCTAAAATAACCCATAAACTAGGGTTGCAAATGCGTGAGTTAGTCCTTGGCCCCAAGTTGGTGAATTGCTTGCAAACATTTTGGTCTAAAGTTAAATTAACTGAGCCACCTGTAGAACAAAATCTCTCAACCATTGTTGAAGATGCAAGTTCCTAGATAAAAGTTCTAGAACCCATTAAGCCTACGTGGCCTTTCATTTTCTGGATATCGACACTCTCCTATGTCTGTCCATCAAAGAATAAAGTGTTTAACAAGAAGAATGATGAGTTAGTTAAACCCCACCCAACCTAGGGTACTATCTACTTCCACTTTAGCCACTTGCTAAAAGTGGGTTAAAACTAAGCTACTTCATGTAACTGTCGGCAATTGCCATCTGACTAACTCAATCAAACCGAAGTGCTCTATCTTAACTAAACTCATGAGCCAAAGCATTTTTTGAGTTAACTAAAAGTTTCCCACAAACTAAGAGTTTCCTATCCACTAGCACATGCTAAACCTGCAAATGCATTGGTGTGGGTTGAAAGTGCTAATGCCTACACCAAGGTTGAACCAGTCATAGCCAAATGGAGCGTACTAAAGTATGTCTTGACCAATTACTCTACCTGAAGATGTCGATGCCCTCGTCAACTTGGAGGCTTGTTTTTTAGCCTAAGATGCCTTAATCTGATCCTCAAATTGCCACAAGGTGACGTTCCGTTCCCAAGTAGCATCAACCAGCATTTCATCATTTCAATGTAACAAGTAACAAGTCCTCATGCATTTCTTGCTCTGTCCTTTAATTTTTTGATTTAGCACCAGAAGAACATTCTTATTGATATGTTTTCTCCCACTAAAGGGCATATAAGCTCTTACTTCAGCCTTCATCAAGCTTGTCTTGGTAAAAAAGGCTTCAAGAAGCTCAAATAAAAGGTTACATGGACCTTGAAATGACTAGGCAGTTCTAGCTAATAGGCTCCCTTCCTACTTTCTTCATGACCTCAAACAAACTTTCATACTTAGAAATCAACCCCTAATACACTATTTTGCTGATCATCTTCTGCTAGATTTTAGCTGTCAGCTTTAGGTTAACTAAATCGTCCACCAGAAACTCCAAATCCCTTTGATTACGATCTGCATAATATTTCATCCATTGTTGCTCAAGGGTCATGCTACATGTGCTTCGTCTATTAATTTCTAGTTGGCTCGAATGAACTAATAAGCAGCTGAAAACTTAATCTAAGTCTGCCTGACTATGACATCATGGAGCATCGTTTGTCATTATCCATAAGTTAACTCTAAAGGGTTAATTCCTGTGAAGAAGGAACACTGCTAGTTGTACCAAAATTGGGCAATATCAAGTAAATCTACCCAATATTTCTAACAGTCACATAGCGCTACGAAAACTCTTCCATCATTTCATCCTTCCAACGTAACAAGTTAACAAGTCCTCATATTTTTCTTGCTCTGTCCCTCAACATTTTTATTTAGTACCATAAGAACATTCTTATCAATATGTTTTCGCATCACTAGAGGGGCACGCCGGCTCTTACTTCAGCCTTCAATGAGTTGGTCATGGTAAAAGGGCTTTAAGAAGCTCAAATGAATGATTGGATGCACCTTGAATGACTAGGTAGCTTTAGCTGATAGGTCATCTGTCCTACTTTCTTCATGACCTCAAACAGACCTTCAGACTTAGGAATCAATGCCTAATACACTGTTTTGCTAATCATCTTCTTCTAGATTTTAGGTGTCAGCTTTAGCATTATTTAATCATCCACCAGTAACTCCAAATCCCTTTGATTTTGATCTGCATAATGTTTCATCCATTGTTGCTCAAGTGTTAAGCTGCATGGGCTTCATCTACTAATTCCCAGTTGGCTCGAACGAACCCATAAGTAGGTAGAAACTTAATCTAAGTCTGCCTGGCTGTAACATCGTGAGGCATCATTTGTTGTTCTTCATAAGTCAACTCAAAAGGGTTAATTCCTATGAAGAAGGAACATTGCAAGTTGTAGCAAAATTGGGCAATATCAAGTAAATCTACCTAATATTTATAACTAGCAGTCACAAAGTGCTATGAAAACTCTTCCACTATTTCATCCTTCCAATGTAACAAGTTAAAAAGTCCTTATGTTTTTCTTGCTCTGTCCCTCAATTTTTTTGATTTAGTACCGTAATAACATTCTTATCAATATGTTTTTGCATCACTAGAAGGGCACGCTTGATCTTACTTTAGCCTTCATCAAGCTCGTCATGGTAAAAGGGCTTTAAGAAGCTCAAATGAAAGATTGGATGGAGCTTGACATGACTAGGCAGCTTTAGCCGATAGGCCATCCGTCCTACTTTCTTCATGACCTCAAATAGACATTCATACTTAGGAATCAATGCCTAATACACTGCTTTGCTAATCATCTTCTTCTAGATTGTAGGTGTTAACTTTAGCTTTATTTAATCGTCCACTAGAAACTCCAAATCCCTTTAATTTCAATATGCATAATGTTTCATGCATTATTGCTCAAGTGTCAAGCTGCATGGGCTTCGTCTACTAATTCTTGGTTGGCTCGAACGAACTGATAAGTAGGTAGAAACATAATCTAAATCTGTCTGACTGAAACATTGTGGGGCATCATTAGTTGTTATCCATAAGCCAACTCAAAAGAGTTCATTCCTGTGAAGAAGGAACGCTGCAAGTGTAGAAAAATTGGGCAATATCAAGTAAATCCACCCAATATTTCTAACTGGTAGTCACAAATTGCTACAAAAGCTCTTTCAGCAAGGCATTGATCTTTTTTTGTCTATATAGCAAGTAATGTAGATTATGCAGTAGAAAACTTCAATTCTATTCTAATAGATAAATTGTACCACGTTTTTTGAAGAATAACTCAGCAACAACATCAATAGTGCATGCCTTTTGAGCAGGCATGAAAATAACATATTTGAAAAACCAATCAATGACAATGAAATCCGTGAAGAAAAACTACCACGGTTAATCTAGAATAGACAAGGGCTACAACAATCCTGATTCATTCATTCTTTTTAGCTAGTCTTGTTGGAACACAAGTCATATATTCATCGTTGGAACAATAAGTTATTCATCCATTTCACACTCGAATGCCCATCACATTGCGTATTGTGGGTCTCTTTTAGGAGTTGACATCTAAAGGTTCTAGATGGCATTTATATTTGGTTATCCTTAGCACACAAAAAATCCTCTTCCACTAAGTAGCATCGCCCAAAACTGTTAGCTACTTGTTTCAGTAAACATTGAGAAATGAAATTATTTAGGTCCACAGTCTTCACTTTAGTTCAAAATCAATTTCAAGGAGGGACAAGGTAGCAACATATTCATCGACACCTTTTTGGCTAACTGCATTGGCTGCCAGGTTATCCTTACCCAGCCTATGGACCTAATCAAAGTGGAACTTTGCTAAGAACTCTTGCTAACGAGCTTGATTTGGGGACCATATTTTTCCTTAGCTGATCACATGGCTAAGGAATGTGATTTCTTCCCTACAGAGTTCACTTATCTCATTCTTCACATGGAGTTTTTTCTCTCTATGTTGTTGGAATACAAGCTTCAAATTCAACATGTATTCCTCTAAGGAGACACTAAAGACGACAATGTCCTCAAGATATATAACAACAAAATTTTCTAAGTACTCATAAAGTAAATCATTCATAAGATTACAAAAGGTAGCAAGGACATTCGTCAAACCGAAGGGTATCACCAATAACTCAAAAGAACTATATTGTATCACTACCATTGTCTTGGCCTCATCACCCTCAGTAATGAGCACTTATCAATAGCCTAACTAAAGATCAATTTTAGTGACGTATCTGGCCTTATGTAACTGATCGAAGAAGTTCGCAACATTCGAAATGGGATATTTGCTTTTCACCATTAGCTTGTTTAAAGTTCTATAGTCCACACAGAACCGTAACAAACATCAGCCTTCTTTTGGAAAAGTATTGGGGCACCCAGAAACCTTTGGATGGTTACACCAACCCAGCACTTAGAATATATCCAACTGTTTCCTTAGCTTAGTCAACTCTACACTGGACATGCAATATGGAACAGAGTCGGAGAACGGTGTTTTGAACTAAGTCAGTCTTACGACCAGTTGCTCTTCATGGAGGGAACTAATAGGCCAATTCAGAGAGCATGATAACCTCATACTGTTGCAATACATGAATCACCGTATTAGGTATGTTTTGATACACTTCAGGCTTGATTTCCATCAAGATAGAGAAGAAGCTCATCCTACCCCATCTTAAGCCATTTTTTAATTGCATAATCAATAGTAACATGTCTCGCTTGTTGACCCTTTCAGATTAATCAATGAGATCATCAAGCACAAAATTGAGATTTTCCTCATCACAAATGAGAATCTCACTCAAGTTTAGCATTACAAAAACCTTGACAGTAAGGAGAAAGTTCATACCCATAATGATGTCAAAATCATTTTAAGGCATCGCAGTAAGGTTATGCTTACCTTCCTACGTTAACAAGGGACACATTAGTCATACCTCTTATACTTTGGTCTCATAATTCACAACTTTCATCCTTTACAAACTTTCTTCCAAGTTCAATCTAAAACTAGGCACCGACTGTTCTGGCACAAAATTATGGGTAACATCACCGTTAACCATTTTCGACACCCTAACTTTGTTCACACGAGCCTTAGCATACAACAAACCATGTCATTTATACAGGTTAATCCTAGTTTTAAGTGCATTCTCTATTGACACCAACTTGGGAGTTGGAAGTCGCACCGTTTCTGCTTCCATTAGCAAGAGCACAAGCACCGTCCTTGTTGGCTTGTAATGTATTTGTTAGCCCTAAGGGCAAATCATGTAGTTATGATTAGTTTTGATTAATGACAAATATTGATGAGGACTAATATGCTTGTATGTTGTGTGATAGGATTTGTGGATTAAGAAGTTTGAAGTCTCATTGCCTTGAAGCTAAAATGCAAGAACAACTCCAATATATCAAAGTGATTGAAGACTGAAGAGTTTGTTCAAGATATTAGAAGGTTTTGAAGACATGAAGTGTAGGTTGCATGTGCTTAATAGGTAAACTTTGTAAACCCTACACTCTTAAGCCTTGGAATCTATGAGTTGCAATTGAGAGCACAAAACTTGATTTAAATGTTTTCAATGGTTTTGAACTTACCTAAATTATCAAATTTTCATAAATGGTTTTTGCACATAAAAGGTCTTTAATGACTTATCTTTAAGGCTAGAATGTTTTCCAACTTGTTTGAAATGATTTGGATATGTTTTGACAAAGTTTTAAAAATTCGGAAGAAGATTCGGATGCATGCAGAAGAAATTCGGTCGTCCGAATTTTGTGAAGAATTTTTTCTGCACTGTGAACAGTGAACAACGCATGAATAGTAACACTGTGAACAGTGAACAACGCATGAATAGTAACACAGTGAACAGTGAACAACGCATGAATAGTAACACGATGAACAGTGAACAACGCATGAAGAGTAACACTATTCACGTGAACAGTATACTATTCATTTGAACCGTTTACTATTCTTCTAGAGAAATTCGGACGAAGATTCGGACGAAGCTGGAAAATTCGGTCGTCCGAATTTTGTGAATAGTATGTGAACAGTGACTACTGTTCATATGAACAGTGCCGACTGTTTTTCCAGAGAAATTCGGACGAAGATTCGGACGAAGCTGGAAAATTCAGTCGTCCGAATTTTTGTGACCGGTGTATGGATAGTGATGAACAGTACCACTATTCACATGAACAGTGCATGAACAGTAACACTATTCACATGAACAGTATTTTCTGAAACTAGCCGTTAATAGCCGTTTTATGGCTGTTTAAACTGATTTTTGAATTCTATAAAAGCCATAAACTCCAGATTTTTTAGTAGAACTTTGAACTTAACAAATCTTACATGCTCTAACTTATTTTACATCAAATCAAATTGAAAAGCTCTCAAATTGCCTTGTGCTCAAAGGTGTACATTCAAGATTCCAAAGGCAAAGGTGAAGTGGTGCTAGCAATTGTATTTATCTACCAAGAAGCGTTGGTAATATTCAAACTCATTTATTCCTCATTTAATTCTGTTTTTCTACTAGCTCATTGCAAGGTTATCTTTAGACATAAAACCCTTTTGTGTTAGGGTGAGCCATATACTAGATTAATCAAGGTTGTGGTGTAAAACCCATTGTGTGGGTGAGCCTTTGATTAGACCAGTCTTTAGGTTGTCTTTGGATATAAAACCTTTGTGGAAGGGTGAACCTTGTTTGTATAATTACTAAAAGAGGTTGTGAGTGTAAAACCATTGTGTGGTGAGCCTCTTATGTAATTATTGAATTTGAGCATATAGTGGATTGGTTGAAATCCTTGAGTGTGGACTCAAGGTAGTGGATGTAGATCTTGGAGAGATCGAACCACTATAAATCGTATGTTCATTTTCTTATTGCTTTACTTGTTTACGTACTTGTGATTATTATTTATGCTTAGTTGTTGATTGATTGATTATGGTCTTATAGTTTGATAATCTTGTATTAATCATCAAATCACATATAACTTGAAGTTTGTGAATTTAAAGAAGAGCTTTTATTAAGACAAAGGATTTGCAAAAAGGTGAAAAGATTTCGATAATTAGCCAAAGACCTAATTCACCCCCCTCTTAGGTCTTTCAGTATTCACCATTTGTTCATTGTCAAGATATTTTCTAGCAACAAGAGGGCCATTACAAATGAAACAAATTGGAACCTATCCTCTTCAATCTGTTTATCTTTGGGACGTCCCTTCATCCAATGGGGACTTCCTTTTCATTCTACACTTCTCTGTCTTATCCCTTCGTGAAGGACTTTTTTCAGTTAGCAATATGAGAACCAACAATCACATAAACTTTAAAGTCTACCAAGGCATCTGCTGTTGTGATAGGCTGTGTGACATCCTTTACACATTGTCATTTCAGCTCTGCCTGAGCCCAAGACTGAACACCAACCATGAAGTTGAACAATTTATCATCCAACAATAAGGCACTAAAATCCTTAATGTAATCATGAACTATATCAGTGTGTTTAAGCCTAGGAAAGGGCTCCCTAGCCAACTATGAAGTGTTGCTATGTAGGAATTACTTTTTTAGCTTCTCCTGCAAGTTCTCCTACGTTTCAACCTTAGACTGTCCTAAGCATTCTTCTAAAATTCAAGTACACCAACATAGTTTTGCTTCACATGACAGGTACATGCTAGTAATGGATTTCTTCTCCCTTTTGGAACACAAGGAGCTTGAAAGTATTGTTCCATGTTGTTCCATGTCCTAAAAGAAATTCTCAAGTTCCTTCACACTCTGAGAACTACCAAAGGGACTAGTTTAGAACTTTGATTTTCTACACCGAGGCATCACTATTTAGTGATGTGTAGAAGCTGAACCTGATTGAAAAATCAAACCGAATCTATTTTTTCATTTTAGTTCAGATTTTTATTTCTATGGTTTGATTCGATTCCTAATAATTATAAATTTTTTATTCTGTTTTTGGTTTAAGTTATTAGACCAAACACCGAATTGAAAATCACAATTTTTGTTTAAAAAAAGGTGAACATGTTTCTGACGTGCATTCATCATGTGCACAAAGGACGACGCATAACAATAATGCGTTCATGGACTGCCTGAAGATTATACATAACGGTAATGCATTCATATGCTTATCTCAGACTAAGTTTTTCTCACACTTTTTGAATTTAGACATCATTCTCTATCTTTGTCTTTCGTTTCCCCTCTCTGCTGAAAGTGTTGTGGATTGTTGCTGCAGTGCTACTTATCGAGATAGATCATCATCGATGCAGATTGCAATGAAGGATTCACTGTCACTGGGATAGAAAATTGCAGATTGTAAAGTTTACATCTATACATTCTTTTCTAATATAAGATCCTTCAAAATGGAAATTTCTTTTAATCTACCAATCAGATTACCAACTTGAACATTCCCTCTATCTACATCTTGTTCTTATATCTTCTAGTTAAAATGAGTGACTATCCTACATATGCTCCACAAGCCTATTACTTTGTCATATCTACTGAATTGATATTTTTTGCTGTTAAACCTACAATTTATGGGCTTATAAGTTAATTGATATTCTATGCATGAGTTATTAATTTTTGTTGGCGTTTCATGATGATTTCTCCTGCTGCCTTGTATTCTGAGTTTTTGAGCCATGCATTCGTTGTACTTCTCTGTTTGTGATTTTTCTTTCTATGTTCTGTAGAAGTGTTTTATCTTAGGTTTTTCACTCTTTGCAATCTAAAAGTATGATTAGATGCACCACAATTAGGAATTGTATACACATGCTCATTACATCAACATTTCAATAAGTTGGTATTCAATCTACCAAATATGTTACGCATCAAAAAGAAAAAGAATCTATCAAATATGTTTCTCACGCTATACGCCTCCTGGTTAAGGAGAAAAGTGAGGCATGGGGCTTTCAGTAGAAATATATTTGACAGGTTTGAAGTATTCTCTTTCAAGAATAAGGATTTTAAGGAAATTTCAAGGGTGATCTCATTTAATTGTGTATGTTTGTTGTTTACTTGTATTTTATGTATAAATCTAAACCTCTCCACTTAAAAAAAAAAAAGATTTATGATGGCTATGAATATGTCCAAGAATGCATGATCTTGTTTGCCAGTTTAACGCAACAAGATATTTTGATTTCCTTGTTCTTGTTCAAAATTTTGAATGATTCTTGGACAAAGTGAACTCGATCTAGAAACAAGAGCTATCAGATATTGATGTATTTCAGCAGATTAGGTTATTTGATCCACCTCTTCTATGTAATATTCTGGGGTTGAAGCATATCTCATACTTTGTTCATAAAGTTCACTTGACAGCAGGATATCAGATCAAGAGGAGAGTTCATTTGTGGCTATTGAAAATGAACGAAAAAGCACTGAACGAGATGATATGAGTTTGCTACCAAGTTGGGAAGGATCCAGTGATTACAATGCCACTCAATGGCAGTCCAAATAAAGAAAAGAAATAGTCCGTCGTTTCTCGGTTTGATCGCATTTCACCAAGTTCACAACCGAAAGAGGAGAGAAGAAAGTACGTTGCAACTATTGTAATGCATCGTATGTGCCAATAGCTCCACAAATGGCACCAAAACATTGAGAAACAACATGAAAAGTTTTCTAAAGAATCCATGTAACAATGAGACATATCGAGCAAAGGTAAAACAACAAACTCACATTTTTGCTCATGGACGGATAGGGAGTAGGGCTGGTTCTACCAAATATGTTACGCATCAAAAAGAAAAAGAATCTATCAAATATGTTTCTCACGCTATACGCCTCCTGGTTAAGGAGAAAAGTGAGGCATGGGGCTTTCAGTAGAAATATATTTGACAGGTTTGAAGTATTCTCTTTCAAGAATAAGGATTTTAAGGAAATTTCAAGGGTGATCTCATTTAATTGTGTATGTTTGTTGTTTGCTGGTATTTTATGTATAAATCTAAACCTCTCCACTTAAAAAAAAAAGATTTATGATGGCTATGAATATGTCCAAGAATGCATGATCTTGTTTGCCAGTTTAACGCAACAAGATATTTTGATTTCCTTGTTCTTGTTCAAAATTTTGAATGATTCTTGGACAAAGTGAACTGATCTAGAAACAAGAGCTATCAGATATTGATGTATTTCAGCAGATTAGGTTATTTGATCCACCTCTTCTATGTACTATTCTGGGGTTGCAGCATATCTCATACTTTGTTCATAAAGTTCACTTGACAGCAGGATATCAGATCAAGAGGAGAGTTCATTTGTGGCTATTGAAAATGAACGAAAAAGCACTGAACGAGATGATATGAGTTTGCTACCAAGTTGGGAAGGATCCAGTGATTACAATGCCACTCAATGGCAGTCCAAATAAAAAAAAGAAATAGTCCGTCGTTTCTCGGTTTGATCGCATTTCACCAAGTTCACAACCTAAAGAGGAGAGAAGAAAGTACGTTGCAACTATTGTAATGCATCGTATGTGCCAATAGCTCTACAAATGGCACCAAAACATTGAGAAACAACATGAAAAGTTTTCTAAAGAATCCATGTAACAATGAGACATATCGAGCAAAGGTAAAACAACAAACTCACATTTTTGCTCATGGACGGATAGGGAGTAGGGCTGGTTCTATAATTACTTGGAGGTTTAATCAAGAGGCAGCTAGGGAAGTATGTACATATATGATTGTTGTGAATGAACATCCTTTAGTTGTGTTAAGAAACAAGGATTTTGCCACTTCATGTCCATTGCTTGTCCTACTTTTCAAATTCCATCTGGTACTACTGTTGCAATGGATTGTTTTGATTTATATTTGGAAGAAAAATCAAAACTAAAGGAATTTTTAAGATGGTCCTCTAAAAAGATTTGCCTTACAACTGATTCTTGGGCATCTTAGCAAAGAATTAAGTATATGTTTCTTACTGCTCATTTTATTGATGATGATTGAGTTTTGCACAAGAAAATTTTAAATTTTTGCCCAATACATAGTCATAAAGGTGAGAGCATTGGTAAATGAATAGAAAAATGCTTGCTTGATTGGGGGATTGATAAAATAGTTACAATCACTGTTGACAATGCAAGTTCCAATGACGTTGCAATTAGTTATTTGAAGAAAAGGTTGTCTAATTGAGGTACTAGTTTGCTTAGGGGTAAGCATCTTCATGTACGTTTCATTGCTCATATTATAAACCATGTTGTAGTTGATGGTTTGAAAGAAACTTCTCTCTCCATTGATCATGTTTGGGCTGTAATTCGATATATTAGGCAATCACCAAGTAGATTGACACGAAATGATGATAATGGGTTGCCTAGTGAAGAGGATTGGAATAATGTATCACGCTTTTTGAAGTTCTTGTCACATTTTTATAATGAACTCACATTCCAGATTTCAGACTCATTATATAAAACTTCTATTCAAATTCTTCATGAACTTAGTGATGTGACGAAACTGTTAAGAACATGGCAAAGTGGTGATGGTTTTGAGTTGAGTGAAATGGAAATGAGAATGGAAATTAAGTATGACTAGTATTGGGGGAATAATGAAAAGTTGAACTTCGGTATTTTTTATGCTGTCATTCTTGATCCTCAGCTTAAATTACATTATGTTGAGTGGGTGATTAGTAGAAGGTCTCCTTGAATACATAGACATTGCAAAGAAGGTAAATGAAGGAATTTATGAATTATTTGAGGAGTATCAAAAATTAAATGCAAGTCAAGTACCCGAAACATCATCATTGCATTTGTCCTCAAGTACATCTTCTACTTCAATTTCTAGTCAGCATAACAAAGACTCACATGGACCACCATTGAAGAGGAGAAATTTTGTTATGGACACGAGATATGAGTATGATATTTTCATTAATGAAGTTGGAGGTGTTGACAGCAAAAATGAATTGGATAAGTACATTGAAGAAGAAAGGGAAAGGGTTGATGATGGATTTGACATTTTGAAGTGATGGAAGTTCAATGGCCCAAGATTTCCTATAATTTCTCAAATGGCTCATGATATTCTTGCTATTCTTGTTTGCACAATCACTTTCGAATCAGCTTTTGGAATGGGAGGGCGTATCTTTGATACATTTAGGAGTTCTTTGACCCCCTAGGATGGTGCATTGTCTCATGTGTACCAAAGATTGGTTGAGGAATGAAGTCTATCCAGTTACCAATGAAGAAGATATTAATACTCTTGAAAGAATGGATTCTATAATTTCTTGTTGTCTAGTACTTCTTTGTTTACCTTCTTCTCGTAAATATTACCTTGCTTTCTTATTTTGTATTTTACAATATTATTTGACTTTCTCTTTACATTTTTTCTCAGAGTTTACAAGCTTTGCTCATGACTCAACCATTTTGGACCATTGAAGATCGAACTTGTAAGGTAAAATATATTGTTACAATTCAATATTTACAGTTTGAATTTAATTTTAAGGTAAAATAAAATTTGTGTTGTCAGACATATTTGTCTGTTGGAGGAGTTAGAGACTTGGGACTGGCTGTTTGTTGTTGATTGTTGAGTGTTCAAAAGAAAATGGCTGTTTGGGAATTTTGTTTCCTTGTTTCTTATTTCGAAGATCATGAAGTGAGCAATGATGTTTATGTATTTTAAATTTGAAGGATATTAGTTTATTGACATTGTGTAATTTAAATTTGAAGGATGTTATTTGAAGAATATTATTTGACCGGTTCACGTAATGTACTTCAGTTTGGATGCAACAGGCAGCAGTACATTCTTGAACTCCTCTATTTTCTTTTTCTTTTTTTTTGTTTTGAACTGAATTGAACCGATTTAGTTCGATTCTATTTTAAAAAAAAATTGAATAAAAAAATTGAACAGTAAAACCAAACTAAACCGAACTGAATTAACCGAATGCATACCCCTATCGCTATTAGTACTGCTCTTGCCAGAGCTCTGTTGATGGCCACTCACCGTCAAATGTTTTAGTAGCCCAATGTCATACTAGATTTCATTCACTTGATTGATGAGCAAGGTCGAATCCTCCACTAACTTCTTGTTGTTTTCGTCCAAACCGTTTTGAATAATCTCAAACCGTAATCAACCTAGGACTGACAGACTTACAAAGGACAACCTCATACAAGGACAATCTTACAAAAGGCTAATAGATTTAGTTTCCATACTCTTTTATGTCTGTCTAGCAAATAATGAAGTATTTAACAAGAGAAAGGACGATTTGGTTATACCCCAACCAACCTAGGACACTATCTAAGTCCACTTTAGCCACCTGTTGAAACTGGGCAACTACATGTAATTGTTAGTAATTGCTCTGACAAGCTTAGCTGAACTGAAGTGCTCTGTCTTGGCCAAACCCACGAGCCAAGGCCTTTCTGTAGTTAAACGAAGGTTTCTCACGAACAAAGTGTTCCTTCTAATGGGCATGTACCAAACCCGCGAATGCATTGGTGTAAGCTAAACATATTGATGCACACAAAGGATTAACAGAACGTAACAGATTCAAGCATGTCCTAACACTAGGATATTAGAATATTCTCTATATAACTCTATTATTTTGCATTGTAAAATATTTTTTATATCTTTCACATCAATACTAGATAGACTTTGACTTTGTGTTCTCTCTTAATTAAGAACCTAAGGTCTGCTAAATTAGCCCTTGAACTAGCTTTCCTGTTAGTTTTTCCTCTAAAAACCATAGCTTGGATAAATCGAATGCCCCAATATTCCTTTTGCTCTTCTGCCACCATCAAGTTGTATTAGAACGAATGATCCTTGATGTGGCAACGAAGCTTGAAGAGGATTGAGGTATAATTGAAACAACTAGCCACACGCCTTGATAAACTCATTGATCTAGAGGTAAATCAAGATGACTACTATAATCCAAACATATCAGAAGGTAATCATGGAGAAGATCTTTTCTTTTTAGAACCTTCATATGTTGAACGATGCGAAAATAAGGAGATAAATTGGAGTTTGCCACCAATATTTGATACTAATCCAGAGGATGATGTTATCACTCAAAAAACTTTCCTTCCTTCTTCAACTCCACATGAAGAATTTTCTCTTGTTAAAGGAATAACATTTTTTACGTTTGAAGAACATTAAAAGGCAGAAGATTCTACGAACAATTGATTTTTTTTATGAAGAACAAGAATTTGATAGCCTACATAGAAGTTCTTGGAGCAGTGAAACAGATTATTATGATTATTAAGTGACTTTGTTGGAGGATTTACTGCATGAAATCAGCATCCAATGCTACCAAATTTTTAGAAGTTATTTACCGTTGAATGTGATGCTTCTCGAGTGGAATCGAGACTGTCTTAGCTATGAATGGAAATCAGTCACATTTTTCAGCGAGAAGTTATCAGAACAAAAGAGTCATTACTCGACTTATGACTTATAACTTTATGCACTAGTTCGAGCTGTTGATCATTGGTGGTACTACGTTGTGCATTGGGAATTTATAGTCATTTCAGACCAGGAAGCTTTGCGCCGTTTAAATTCTTAGAAGAAGTTGAATCCAAGACATGCAAAATAGAGTGCTTATTTGGAGGGATTCACATTTCCTTGAAACATCAATCGAGTGAGCTAAATAAAGTTGGAGGTGCTCTGAGACAAAGGACTACTTTATTAACTACATTAATGACACAGGTTGTTGGTTTCAGGAGTTAAGAAACAATATTTTGATGATTCATTTTTTGGCAAAGTGTTAAAATAATTGTAGGAGAAAACACCAAGCACAGCAACCCCTTTCGATGTACATAAGGGTTACTTTTTTAGAAAAAACCAACTTTGCGTTCCAGAAGGGTCCCTTTGAGTGAAATAAGACCTTGGCAATGGTAGAAGATTGATACTATTGGCCAAACATGGTCAAGATGTTGAGAGATTCGTGAAGAGATACAAGACTTGTCAATTTGCTAGGGACATTCACAAAATACTGGTTTATACACTCCCTTATCGGTGGTTTCAACTCCTCGGGTTCACCTGAGCATGGATTTTGTTTTAGGACTTCCGAATATTTCAAAGGGACATGACTCAATTTTTGTGGTCAAACAGAGGTCGTGAATTGAAGCCTTGGAAATTTATTTCAATGAATTGTGGGAAATCATGTGAAAACTTGGGATTTAGTCCTACCCCAAGTTGAATTTGCCTACAATAATTCAATTAACCGTACTACCAATAATTCATAAACCTCAACTTGTTTTAGATCTAGTTGTACACAAGAATGCACAAGTAAGCGGTGATGCTGATCATTTTGTTGAACATGTGCTGAAAATCCACAAGGAAGTTAGGGCTGCTATCAAGGCTAATAATGAGGCATATTAGGCTATGGCAGACCAACATCGTAGACCAAAAGAATTTGCTAAAGATGATCAAGTGATGCTTTACTTGAGGAAAGATAGATATCTTATAGGAGTTTCTCATAAATTAAAGTCCAGGAAGATTGGGCCTTGTAGAATTTTGAAGAAGATTAGTTCTAATGCTCATTTAGTTAAGCTACCAGAAAATATTCAAATCAGCCCCATATTCAATGTTTTGGATTTGTTTGATTTTCACAATTTTGACAAAGAAATGGGTGATTTGAAGGATGATGAGTGGGTTGAGCAGCTACTAAAGAAGCTTAAGGATGACTTTCAGGATGTATATAGTTGAAGTTAAGGAAGTTCATTCAAGACGAGGTAACTTGTATAAGCGTTTTCTAATTGAATGGATGGGGAAACCAACATCAGAAGCTACATGGATTTCAAAAGATGAGCTCAAGTAGATTGATCTAGAAGTTTATGAGTAAATGTACAATAGTTTTCTCGTCAGGAGCTGAGTTTTCCAACCTCGATCGAGCTGATGCAGGAAAATCACAAATGAAGAAACAACCTGTTTGAATTCTTTTAGGAACTTACTGATTCTTTATTTTACTAGTCCTACTAGGATTATTTCCTTGGTTCTTAATTCCTACATGCTTTAGGATTTCTATTAGAAAGTCAGTTTCCTTTCCTATTTCAATTTTGTTTTATGTAGGTCATTAGAATAGGCTAGAATACTATATATAGGGTAGACTACTACAGCCTAGATCTATCTTTTCATCATTATTAATAAGCTACAAAGTTTACCTCTCTCTCAAGCCCAAATAAAGGATGTGGCTTTTTCCCTTCTTTCAACATCTTTACCTTACATCAAGTGGTATCAGAGTGAAGGATCCTTGATGTGGCAATGAAGCTTGAAGAGGATTAAGGTACAATTGAAACAACTAGCCACATGTCTTGATGAACTGATTGATATAGAGATAAATCAAGATGACTACTACGATCGAAAGATATCAAAAAATAGTATAGAGATGATCTTTTCTTTTTAGAACCTTCCTCTAGTTAACGATACGAAAATAAGGAGATAGAATGGAGTTTGCAGCCAATATTCGATACTTATCCAGATGATGATGTTGACAATGAAAATCTTGATGAATATATGGATGTTGATAACTCCATCGAAAAGTTCAATGTGTTTAACAAATTTTCCACTAAAACTTCTTCAGTTCCACATGTAGAATTTGTGCTGGTTAAAGGAACAACATTTTTTACTTTTGAAGAACGTCAAAAGGCTAAAGATCCTATGAACAATGGATCTCTTTATGAAGAACCATAATTTGATAGCCTAAGGAGAAGTTTTTGGGACAGCAAAACAGATTATTATGTGACCCTGATGGAGAATTTATTGCAGGAAGCTTGTTTCTTTCTTACTAATAATCTGATTAATGAGTATCATGAGAATATACTGCAAAGAGCTTGTTCTTCTGACTAAGTTATTACTATAGTCATCATCTTGAAGTTTGGAGCTTGCTTGAAATTGGAAGACGTTATATTTTGAACAGAACGGAAAAAGTATGGAATAGTTTAATCGGACGACAGGTTGATCATGGAAGATTAAACTCCAAGGCGAGTTTTCTCTAATCAGAGGAGAACTGATGAGGAGAAATCCTAAGTTATTTAAGTTTATCATGTATTCTTATAATTTGTAACACTAGCATGATTTCATTTCAATATTAGCTACTATCTTGTAGGACAAAAATCATTATTAGGCTATGATGTTAAGAATAGATCTTTATACAACTCTAGTATTCAACATTGTAAAATAAGTTTTATATCTTTCATATCAATATGACATGGCCCTTGACTTTGTGTTCTTCCATAAGAAATTAGAGTTTGCTCAGTTATTATTATGTTGCTAGTTCTCCATAGGTACATTCTAATTTTTATTTTCCAAGAACCTTAACACTATATAAAGGCCTCCACCTCCTGTAATGTTTCATTCATCAGTAAATATTTTTCTTCAGTTCTCTCTTGGTGAGAAAAATTTTGTTTCTTTAGTTCCTTTTAGAACTAGGGTTATTTTTCATAGCAGAGGATTAATTCTCATTTGAGTGTTATCACTTAGGATCTTATATTACTTTGCCTATAAGATTCAAGGGTTATGACCAAGGAGTTCTCATCATACTAGTATAAGTTACCATTGAGAAAGTGGGCATAGGCATTGAAAACCACAGAAGAAGCTTTGTCTAGGCTGGCAGCCCTAAAGCTCCACCTTTCTCAACATAATCGAGGCACTATCATCAAAAAATGAGTGAGTTGCAGTTCATGAATAATTATTCGTGTCAATAAGAATAATTATTTATATGACAATTATTCATTAAAGAAGGTGGTAGGATCACTATTCTATTAGTTGCAATCTTGAGCCGAGCAAAATCTACAAGAAAGTGTTCTTCTTCTGTAATTACATATGGATTGCCTTGGCTAACCACACAAAGGGTGCGCGAAGAAAATTCTCTGGCTTGATTAACCTCATGTTCTTATGCTGACGTTCTAATGCGACGTCAACTAACTGCACATTGGCCTCTTCCTTGACAAGATCAACCCCTTCACCATCTCAATAATTGTACATTTAAGTTAGAAATACTTATTCACCTGTTAACAAATAATTATGCATTTAAGTCATGAATATTTATCCACAATGTGAGGAATAATTATTCATCAAATAAAGAATAATTATTCATTTGGCAAGGAATATTTATTCATTCCCTACCAATCAACGAATCACCCACCTACATCTTGCTGGCATATTGCTTTCTGACTAATCTCTTGTTACTTCTCGGGGCCTTTGCCCAGGGCTGCAGTTCTTTGGGCCGACCTCCTTTGACTATCTCTTCCTCCGCCTCTTCGTGCTGACCTTCCTAAGCCACCTCCTCTACCTCTTCAAACCCTCTCTTCTACCACCTCTTCAACCCTCTCTCTTCCTGTTTTTTCTCAGCCACCTCTTCAGTCAACTCATCCACAAGTTCAGCAGCAAATAACCATTCTTTAGCGGGGTCCTTGACCTAAATTCATACTGCAAGACATTATTCTCCTCCAAATCCTCTCTCACCTGGTTCACAATATATGTCTTCTTGACTCTCAGCACGCTATCTCACAACTTCATCACTCTCTTCAAGTTCTTTTTGGAGCACCTTCCTCCCAACCTTTCGCTTGTTCCCCCCTCCCCTCCCCCCGGGCCCCACTTAACCCAATGCTATTCCAAAACATCCAAAACCATAGTAGCAGTCCACCAATTTACGCTTGTTTGGCATGCCAGACATTATCTCAAGATAGCATATCTGCAATCCAAGAAATGTCAATTAAGCAAAGTAATGTGAATAATAATTTGTTATAAGTGATTCCTAATTATTCATTTACTTATGAATAATTATTTCTACATGTAATGAATAATTATTCGTTATTTACCATGTAATGAATAATTATTTAGTCTATGTTGAATAATTATTTGCATAAAAAAATAATTATTCTTCACATAGTGAATAATTATTCATGACCTAAAACAAGATGCATGTTTCCTTCTAAAGTGTTGGTGACCCTTCTAGTCACAAAAGTGCATAGCCCTTTATATAGAAAACCGAGAAGATGTCTAGCGTATTTAAACATCTTCACTCTATCTAAATCACATATATATTCAGCGTAGTTTGCAAGATCAACCTTTAGAAAAACCTTTGGGGCCAGAATGGTCTCCAACGCCAAGTACAGCTCACTAAAACACTGAGTTTCCATGTAGGGCTATAAAATTGCGGCATAGATTTCCCTCACTTTGATATGGTTCTAGGACGCGGCTGGCAATCCAATATTTCTACCAAACTCCTAAGCTCTTTTAGAGGTCCATTTATTTTTTTTTAAAATCATTCTCCTTATCACGGGTTTGGAAGTCGTACACCCTTTGAATGTTTGTTTTTGCTATCTTCATCTCATCTCTATTTTGAAGTAGAAAAACACCCCTTCCGGGGTTGTAATTTCTGCACACGTTCTTGAACCGTCTCGGCTTTAATCCTCATCAATTCTAACTCAATAAGCTCCTCAAATCCCCCAACTTTAACCACACAGAGCTTCCTGTTGTGAAGAAAATCCCAGTTTACCTTAACTATGAGTTGTGTACGACATATACGTTGGAATCTTAGTGGAGCCATATCTATAGTTTGGAGACTAGAGAGAGAGCAACGACTACAAGATTAAGAGATTTTAAGTTTAACGGTAAGGAACGCAATTTAGGGTTTCTTGTTTACGAGGATAAATAATTATTTGGTCTTTTCAAACTCTCGTCTAAATAGTGATTTGTAGTGAGAAGGGGCAACGATTAATGACGTGTGGTAGAAGAAATGGCGTGTCTCAAGCTGTGATGATGGCCTTTTTGAACTTCTGAATCATTTCGTTTTTAAAATTTCTCTAAGCTGACATTTCTGTCCAAAATGCCTCTCATGCTCTCCTACCATCAGATCGAAGAGATACTCATCCAACGGTTGGGGAGCAATCCACATGTGTTGAGAAAATCGACCCTCAATATAGTAACTGGATTGGAAGCAAACTTCACCCATTCAAAAAAGTGACAAAATTATTTTTGGAGTCTTCTATTCTTTCTAGTCATCATCATCTTTCTTTTTCTTTTTACGTTTTAGAAAGACACAAGAAGTGAGATCAAAGATAAAGAAAAAAAAAGCAGTGAGAAAGTATAAAATTTTAAAATGAAATGTTCTTATATCACAAAATTACATGTAGCAATGTCTCCTAAAATGCTTATATAGAATCTTTCTATTCCTACATATCTCAATACCAGAGAGAGAGAGAGAAAGAGAGAAAGAATTGATAGCAAAGCAATAAGGGGTCTGTTTGGATAGGATTTCTAACGCAGCCCATTTTGAAACGAGACGAGTTTCTTGGCGACGGCCCTTTGGGCTGTGTCTGAGGAGAAGATCCATTCCCGAGTCAGAGTCCAACGTAGCATTCCAAGTCACAAAACAGCAACCCAAAAAGATCCTATAACCCGTTCTGTGATGCAACGATCACTTTCTTCTTCTGGTTCAAAGGGTTTGAAGGCAGACCCAAACAGAGGAGCAGGTTGTTCAGACTTCTTCACTGCCATTGCAGAAATCCTGGTTAGTGACTGAAGCAATCTTCACTTTATTAAGTTTTCTGTCTGTTTTTTATAGTGGAGGCATTCGAGAGCCTATGCGAAAACTAAGAGTATTTCTTTGCATGAGGATGCTGACAATCAGCTGTGTTTGCCACGTTCACTACACTCTTGCTTTTCTTTGCTTGATAGTATTGGGGCGAATCAATGCATCTGCACTAATCGTTATTTTCCTTTACCGAATACCTCGCTTCTTCTCTGAAGCTCCTAGAAAGGCCTACCTGGAGCATCCACTACCTATTTGGGGTGACCCATTTGCTAATCAGCAACACCGCCTCTACGCCAGATTGTCAAAATGAGTCATTATCTTTTTTTTAGGGGGCTTATTTGATTGGGTTTTGGTCAACATTAGTGTTTGTTTGCTCAATAGTCGTTTAATTTTTAGGACTAAGGCTTGATTCAGAGTTCTATTTCATAATTCTATAGGGGCCAAACTATTTCATAATTCTGTAGGCATATGAGTAGTTCTTTACTGTTCTTCATACATTTCTCAGAGTGTAACCACTGCTATGTTACACCAGAAGAAAGCATAACCTACTTGTTATGTCATGGTTGGTAGTTACACTATTATCCCTTGCATTCTTGTACATGCATTCTTGTACCAGTGAAGCTTATTTTTTTCCCTTATGCTTCTGCATTTCATAGCTTTTAGTAAATAGTTGATGCAGTCAAAATTGCATATTTGATGGTAAGTGGATCTGTGGACCTAGCCAAAATTACACTGAATGTTAGTTGATACTGGCTATGGATGATTAATTTTTGCATATGTTGCTTCCAGTTACCACTTTCAGATATTAATAAATTATGGTCATAGTGATGTTAGTCTTTTTGCTCAGTTCATTCATCCAATGCTTGCCGCTGTTGTTTCCTATTCTAGCCTCTAAACTTTTCTTTTTTCCCCCCTTCATTGCTACTAAAGCTAATGCTTTTTATGTGTACCTATTGATCCACTTGCTTTACGAACCAGTGCATTCAAGAAATTTTGTGGGCGGGTTCTTACTGTGGATGAGGGGTGGGGGAATTATCAATTAAAATGAAAATATTTGAGAATTAGCTACGTATCCATGCTATTGTAACTGAGTTTTGCACCTATGCTATCTATTCAAACTGTTTTAAATGCTAATACCCATGTGATGGTTGTTCATAAGGTTCATCTTTCATTTACACACACAATACATATGCCTACGAGGATTGGAAGGATGGGAAGAGGGAAACAATTTCAATTACATTTACTTGTGTACTACTGAGTAATTTTTGGATACCTGTGGTTACTCAATTTTGCACATAAATCATTTTCAATGGTCTCTACTGACCGGGCACACATTGAGTCTATTTGCTACAGTTATATATTGAGTAAAATGAGTTATGTAGTTCATTAAATTTGATTTTTGTTGTTTTCAAATACCATTCTAACACAATTCATGTTTGGGCTCAGGATAACATAGATAACCCCGACCCTTCCAAAATTAAGATAATCAGTAACCGCAACAACAAGGTTACTCTCACTTTCAATATCAGTACTCTTTTTTACATTCAGCTCCGACCTCTGCAGTTACTAATATTTCACAAATTACTACTTTTTAGGTTGTCCAGGTAGAAGTGGTCCCCTCAGACGTTGACGATTGTCGCAGCTCAACTGACTCCAACCACTTACCTAGTCCGTCTAGCAAATACCGCCGAAGGATACATGCAACCCTAATAACCTACCTTTTGTGTTCATTAACTGTTTGATATTAATTCCTACGAATTACTATGTTGAGCATGCCCTGGGAGCACGTTTACTATACTGCGTAGGTGTGTAATAAAACTTTTGAGGGGGCTTTTTAATACTTTATTTTTTTGGTAATGGTTTTTCAGTCCTATTTGCTACACTTGAACATTATCTTAATGCTTAAGTTCTGCTTTGGGCAATCATAACTCCAATTTTTAGGGTTTAGATCCAAATTTCGTTGTTGGGTTGACTGTGTTATAATCCTAGACTACCAAAGTTTGCCAATCTCTTACTGAATCACTTTTTTTGCCACCCTTTTACATGTATAGAAAACCTCTATTAACCTTTTCTTGGTTCGTTAGCGATGCTCTTTGTTTCCTGTTTTATGTGATATTCGATTAGGCTTAATCGCATATCGCTTTCTCAGATGGAAGAAATTGGCAGCCAGCAGGCCACTTCATTTGAGGCAAATGATATGTGGCCACTGCAGCTAGAGAACATGTTCCTGAACATTTATTCGTGAGTGAAGTTAGAGAATGGAATGTGGTCCGGTGGGGGCTTCACTAGTGAGGGGTGGAAAGAGGTTGTCACAGAATGGGTGAACATAACCGGTCGAAACTACAGCAAAGATCAGCTGTACGAAAAATATAGCAGGATGAGAAGAGAATACTGGACCATGAAATGGCTGTTGGAGGACCAAACTGGCTGCGGTTGGGATGCAATGATGGGCACCATAACAACAAGTGAAAAGACTTGGGATCACTTAATTTGGGTAACTCATACAACTATCGAACGGCTGTGCATTAAACGTTATTTTGGCAAAGATACCGCATACCTTGTTTATATGATTCCATCTATGTTTCTGCGGCTTTTATTTAAATTTGCTCTTGGCATTTTTTTGGGAGAAGGCAGAAAAAGGGAATGTGTCAGTCACTTTGCTACTTTTGCAATTATTGACTGTGCTTCTTTGGTCATTCAATGACATGTTGCCAACTTTGTTTCAGTCTCCCCCCTCAATCTGCATTTTTATTAAGCCAATTGCGAGGTTGTATTCGCTACTTTGTTGTCAAAAAATCCGCGCTGCTTTCTGGTCGCTAATTCTTTCTTGCATTAGGTTGACTTTTGTTCGATCATCATAGATGAAAGCGGACGCCAAACAGTTTCTGTTCAAAGGCCTGCCCAACTATGACCTCATGAAGAGGGTGTTCTTCAATTCCGTTGCTCGCAATTGCTATGTCCGTTCGTCCATGCAGGGGCCAATGACAGCAGAAGAGGAGATGAGGGTGAAGCTGCAGATGACAACAAGATACTGCAGCTAGCAGCCGAGGGCACTAAGGACAGTGAACCTAAAGCCGCCGATTGAACATTAACGGAGCAGATGACGTGGAACATGTTTCTTTCTACTGGATTACTATACCATTCTCTACATTTTTATGTGATGTGTATTTTAGAAAGGGGCATGCATATTTTATGCTTTGTAGGTATGCTCCCTTCACAAATAGTTCTAGCTATTGTTCCTAAATATCGTGTCTATTTGTAAACCTGCTTTTGTGTTAAAGCACTATTTTGTTTCAAGATATTGAACTCGCCTATATAAAGCTTGTGTTGTTGTTGTATTTCTGAGTTAGTAAGTTCAAGCCCCTTCCAGCACTGTGAATCTCTTCAGTATGTATGCACCCAGTTATTTAGAGATAATTTTATTTGTGATTTCACTTCATGCTTTTATTTGATGCTGCATTTTTGAGAAAATCATGAATATGAGAGAGAACCTATTGGTGATTTTGTCTAATACTTTAACTACTACCATACTTCCATAAGATAGTCCTTCTTTGTCTATCTTAATTTAGTGGCTTGCTTGTTATTTTGGAATGTCAAAAAACATTTGCCACTTTTCCAATTAAGCAACATGTTTTGCACCTAAAAAGTTGTTGACTGGACCATGCGTTACTTCTGTATCTTTAGATCTGTGATAAAGTACATGTAGCTTGAGATTTCCTTATAACTCAGTTTAATCTAATATATTTTCATCTTCAACTTAAAGTTTATGCTGAAAAAAATGCTGCAATATATTAAATTGTGAAAAGATTTCACACAATTTAGCCAGAATGGTTATATAGAATCCATTGCTACTACACCTTAGCAATTTGTTACTGCAGTAGGGGTCCTTGCATTTACATGTTTATGATTGCTAATTGCAAAGCATCTCTGCATTCACACTTTAGTTGTGACTTAAATTGACTGTGGGATGAGTGTGGGGCAGACGTTCTGCATATGCAACTTGGGACTCTATTTTCCTGCCTGACCATTTCCATGATATTCATAGGAGAGCAGTAAGTTTATGGATAGAAGCAATTCTGGAGTAGAGGTTTCTGAGGAGGTGGCTCGGGAATCACTAATTGCCATATCTTACTCAGCACCAGAAAATACACTCTTGCTGACAAGCATTCAACTGAGAAGCTATGTGATAAGAATGGGGTTGAAGGTGTGAAAGATGGTGGAGAAGATAAATACAGGTCTAAGCTGATCAATATCCTACTCAGAGTCACCAAACACAAAAGCTCTACCAATTTTGCCTGGTGATGTTAAGGATTAACATCAACTGCTGCTTCTATGAATATGGCTCCCTTGAAATTGAAGGATAATAACTAGATCTTAAGTGCGAGTATTTGCATATGTCAGCTTCTTTATTTACTTGAATATTTTAGTTTATAATAAAACTTAATGCAAATATTTTTCTGTTGGCAATACCATGGATCATCGTTGAGTCTGTCTTGAATATTTTGATTACTTATATGTGTTCTTTTCCCTCTCTATAATTTTTATTTCTCGCACAAATTTTTCTTCTGGAGAGATCTTCTCTATTTGCATTTTTTGATCATGAATGATATATTTGTCTGATTTCTAAGTTGCTAGTAAACTTGTGGCTTTTCCTTTCTGGGGCATGGGAATCTTTGTTATTTGTGGGCATGCGATTAATTGTTTACTCTTAGTTCCCATGCTAATCAAATTAGGAATTATCAGTATGGATTGACTCACGAGTAATTGTTGGAAATATTAGTTAATATTGTGAAGGAAAGCTGAGTTAAACTCATAAATATTCTTTTTCTTTTCCATTTAAGAAGTGTTTCAAACTCTTTTTGGGATTTGTATACACATGTGATGAAGTTCGTTCTGACTCAGCAAAAAAAAAAAGGAAAAAAGACAAAGTTCATTCCTGCCTTCATCTTGTTAACAATTGCACTATCTATAGTGGCAGTCTTGTCAACCAGGATATATTTTGTTTTATTTTACTTAAATAATATTTTTTGATCTTGCAGTTACAGTAAGTAAAGTAGAGGCACTACTTGAGCTGTTTAAGAAAATAAGCGACTCTATAGTTGATGATGGGCTCATTCACAAGGTATTTTCCTGCATGCAGTTGTTGCTGATGAATGATATTTTCTAAACATTATTTGCCATATGTGTGTTTTGCTGGACCTATCTTTTCATGTTCTCTCTTTAGCAGAAAGAACATGTTACATTTGCTAAATGCCTTCTTTGTGCAATTTGAATTTGAGGAAGAATTTCAGTTTGCTCTCTTTCGAAATCGAAATAGGAGGAGTTTATTTGCAGACAGGGTATTTGTTTCAACTTCTTTTGGTGTATTTGTTGGTAAGTTGATCATTATCATTAATCATATATTCAATTGAACTGGAATGGCTAATTCCTTATAAGTTAACAATTTTATTCAATTTTAGCTAGAATATATCAACTAAAATCAGCATGTACAATACATAAGATATTACTGATGGCATGGTTAGGCGTCTAGCAGGAGTAGGTTGATGAGTACAGAACACTTACAAATAATTCTACAGCCACAGGAGTTGGGGTTGTTGGCATGCAACACTTTCTCTGATTTTATGGAGGTTTCCAAAGTAATAAACATCTAAGGCTGTAAAGATTTTTTAAATGATAACAACAAAATTGATATCAATAGCGAGTGTGGTTTGGAGTTTTCTGAGCTTGTATTGGGGATGAACATTCCACAGGCATCCACTTCTTTCGCTTCTTATGTCTCATATCTCAGCCTTTTGTGTCAAAACAGCTTCAACACGGTCAACTACAGAATTATTTTTTGCATTCACAGGACTGCAATGGTTTTGATCCACAAGTAAAGAAGGCTTATGTGTCTCAGGTCCTGTGCAGAAGACTTTCTGTGTCTCATGCAATGACGTGTAGAAGTGCCCAAGTTTGATAGGCAAGCTCAGCAGATAGGACCTTCAACAACAGGGAAGTGTCCTCTTTTCTTTTAGCAAAAAAGACTTGTTCGGTGGACAGCTTGTGAACAAATTGCATGCACCATGTGCAAGTCTTATCATAACTGTATGTTCAACTGTTGGCATGCTTTTGGCAAAATTTGAAAGCAACCCTGTATATGAGCCAGCATGGGTTATGCTGTTGGGACGGCTGAATAGATGGGTAAGAAAGCAGCATATGTTGTCTTCAAAGGCCGAAGACTGGTGTTATTGTAGATTGGGTAGAGTGTCATGCCTCAATCACCGGATATCCTGCAAACTCCTACAAGGGCTTTGCATCTATCCAAGAGGCAAAAAATGCTTGGGCAAATTACTTGATCTCCAATGCCAGACAGCATGCAAGCTCTTCCTATATATCCATGCTGCACTTGATGGCACTTGTTGTGTTGTTTTGCATGCCCTTATACTTTAATTTTATCACAATCTCTAACAATTGCACACAAACACTAGGCAAGTGCACCTATCGTTATGATTAGTACAATGGCAAGTAATTTAAATGTCGTATCCACGGAGATGATCAAATATCATTACTCACTTTTTACTCTATTGTCTAGCCTATCAAATTTGCTTGTGGATATGATAGAAACAAACTGTTAGGAATGAAAATCTAACTTAAATAGAAAAATTCAGTTTATCTAAATTTTAGTTTGCAAGAGAAAATTTCAATTGAGAGAGTAATACTTGAATGGAAAATCCCCCTAGAATTACCTATGTGATTGAAAAGTTCCTTGGTTAATGAATTCCCCTTCTTATGTTTGATGAAATTCCTAAATTAGAATTCACTCTATCTCTAGATGAAAGTCCCCTACTCTTAGATTAATTGGTTGAAATCTCTTCCTAACCAATTCAACCTAAAAATGCATTTACATTAATGAATTTCCAATTAGATTTCTCTAATAACCAAGAAGATGTTGAGGTTCCTACCTCTAGTTACCTAAATCATCCCCATTGTTTGTGTTTGGTTTATTTCACCTTTCCTTTCTCAATTCCAAGTGAAAAATCCAGATTATGAGTCAATCAACAACTGAATTAATTCAAGCAATCAATCCTCCAAATTAGATTTCTCTAATTACCAAGAAGATGTTGAGGTTTCTATCTCTAGTCACCTAAATCATCCCCATTGTTTGTATATGGTCTATTTCACCCTTCCTTTCTCAATTCCAAGTGAATAAATCCATATTATGAATCAATTAATAGCTGAGTCAATTCAAACAATCAAACCCACAAACAATCCACAAGAATTCGGAATTCAATCAACCAAGAAAACCAATCATTCACATAGATAATAACTAGGGTTCATAACCATCCAAGTATTCAAGAATTTAGCTCATTAACATATTACAATTCAAAGAACATAAAGCAACAAAGAAAGAGTGAGAATTTCTCATTTTCATGGCTCAAATCTTCTCTTCTTCAAGGCTTGGAGTTCTCCAACTTGGTTGTGAAAAGTTGTGTTCTTGAGCTGGAATCTTCAAGATTGATGTTCTCCTTCTTCAAAGATTTGATCTTCTCTCTTGAGTTCTCTTGCAAAGATTGACGATTTTGGGAGAGGTTTTGGGATGTTTTCTCTCTGTTTTTCTCCTCTCTGGAACCCTAGACGGCCGCCCCTTCAAATGCCCTAAAAGGGTATATATATACCTCCCAAAAAGAGAGCAACAATTGCAGAAAATTCTGTTTCTGCCAAAACGGTACCGTTTCACTTATTGGTGATTCAGAGCCTTAAATCGGACGATCTAGATTTTCTTGTCTTCATGAAAGTTGTAGCTGATACTCTTAAGTTTCTACAGAGCTTTGAATTACCTCCATTGGACATCTAGAACTCTAGATATGGTAATTACACCACAATGTATCAAAACTGGAACCAAATCCAGAAATACTGACTTTGCACCATATGTAGGGGTGACCAAACGAATTCAGATTGATATAAATGTTACCATTATGGAAACTTCAGAATCTCCTCTGTAATTTTCTTGAAGATCACATCTGCATTTGAAATCTCTAAGGAGGTCAAAATCCCACTTGAATTATTCTGTCATGATGCACTATTTTGCTGCTCTGTTTTGCATTCTTCTTTTTTCTTCATTATAAGTATGTAGAATCTTCTTCATTGCTTCATTGTACTCCAAATCTTCAATAAAATCATTTAAAACAAATAAGAGATAAAGGGAGTGTGAATGATATTTGAAACACCAAAATTCAGTAGAAATTTGAGTTGAAAATGATCATTATATTATGCACAAATATGTAATATCAAACTCCCCCACACTTAGACATTGCTTGTCCCCAAGCAATACTACAAAACAACTAAGAAATTTGAACAATAATCCACAAGAAATAAAGAGTGTTCTGAAGCATTTCAAAGGAGTGCAATACAGAGAAAGCATTACTTGTTGAGAAATCTTGAGCAATCTACACAATCAATCTAAAAGTCATCCCAAATACCATCACAAAGATTAAACAATCACCCCCTTATTTTCTAAAGCGGTAGGAATCCATGTGTATGTGTGTGTCCAACCAATGCAAATGCTAAGCAATTATAGAAGTGAATTTCATATTATTGGCGAAGGAATTCTCATCAAGAAAGTATAATACCCCATAAGCCCGGCATTCACAAAATCTCTCCACTAATACGGTAACCAAAGTTTAACCTCGATTGGGTAGGACTTTCATGCTTGTAACTTTAGGCTTAGGGAAAGTTTAAGGTGCCAAACGAAAGGTAAGGAGTTCAAAGTCAAAGAAATGAGAGCTAAAGAGAAAGGAATGGGACATAAAACAAAAAATAATAACCCTTTTTTAGCCCCAAGCAATATCACCATTCCCATACATCTAACCACAAACTCTCATCCTCAACAAGCTCTCCTCTCCCTACATTCAACAAACTTGCACCAAATCATAATTCAAACCACAACTTTTTCTTTCACCATCTATCTTTATCAACCACAAGTTTATACCTCAATGATAGCAAAATTCACAATAATATTGAAAACATATAATTCTTGAAGGCATCAATAAATGTACTAAGCCTTCAAAGTAGTAAATATATATAACTTTTTTTTTCTTTTTTTTTCTTTTTTTTTCTTCTTTTTTTTTGAGGTATATTTCAATTCCCTATCAAATAAATAAATTCATCTCCCTTTTTTTCTTTGAATAACTCAACCCATAAAGCCATTTTTTTCTATCATCTTCCCCTCCACCTTTTTTTTTAATTCCCACAATACTCTTTTGCCGACTTAAGGGTAAAAAAAATGCATTTAGCTCTCGCAAAGAAGGGTTAAATATAAAGAGTGGAGTTTAAAACTTGAAAGAAGGAAAAAATTAAGAATATAGATTAGAAAATTTATGCACAAAGGCTTCAAGAAGGGGTACTACGAATAAAATAAAAAGGGATGGCTAGAAAAGTTCAATCGGGACAAAGAAGGCCTATTACCATCATTTCAAGATCAAACTAAGGTTACTTACTCATTTCGCCTCGAGCAAGTGAATGCGAGTTCTAGGGAAAAAAAAAAGTTATATTGAATTCGAAGGCCAATAACACAAGATTCAACTCCATAATCATCACAACAAAAGCAAAGAGGAAATGTGCTTAAAAGATAAATTCCATACAAGCAAAGAATACAAGGGGTGGTTACATAATCTAAGTTTTAAGTAATAGTTATGACCTTTAGAATGCTTGTATAACTACTCTTTTAGAAAAGATTAACATGCAAGTCTTGAAAATATTTTGAAGATTAAAACAAAAAATAAAAAACAAGAAAATTCATCCAAAATTCATGAAAATAAACTATACTAAAGCCAACTCCCCCACACTTAAGGCAACATTGTCCCCAATGTTGGGAGAAAGATACACAAAAAGACTAGAAATAGAAATTTAAAGATTGCACTCCGGGACAACCAAACACAAAAACGGTTAACAAAATGGTTGTTTCAGTACATGAAGGTTAGGGCGAACCCATATGAGCGACAAAGTTTGCACCTTCTATATACTACACAATAAGAATAAATGAGAGAAAGTTTGGAAACCAAGACAAAATTAAAATTTAAGCATAAAAAACGTAGGAAGAAAATAATGAAAGAGAATAACAAAAAAGAGAAAAGAGAACTCCCCGATATAGCATTCATACACCACTTGCTCCATCACTAGGTTCGAGGGCCGACTCCTCTCTCCTCTTTTTTTTTCACTGTGAATAGTACTACAAACGGTGCTGTTAACCAAGACTACAAACATGCAACCACGAATTCAACAACCAATTTTAACAAAATAATAACTCATGAAAATAAAAAATTACATCAAACAACACACAACAGAAAAATTTCCACAACTCAAAACAATTAAAACTTGAAACTCAAAACCAAACTTGAAACTAAAAAGCTGAAAACTCAAAATTATGTATAGATGAATAGAAAGCATTGAAAATCACTTATCTTCCGGATCATGGAGGATTAAAGAAACTTTTTCAAGACCCTTAGGATTCCCTCCATGATAGAGTTTGAGGCGATGACCGTTAACTTTAAATGTTCCTTTATCCGCATGTGCAACCTCCACTACACCATAAGGGTAGACCTTGTTTACTACAAACGGTCCCGACCATCGAGATTTAAGCTTTCAGGGAAAGAGTCTTAACCGAGAATTGAACAATAACACTTGATCTCCTTCTTTAAATTCTCGGTTTGGCAACACATGTTTATCGTGCCATTGCTTCACCTTCTCCTTGTAGATTCGTGAATTATCATAGGCTTCTCTCCTCCATTCATCAAGTTCGTTGATTTGGAGCATTCTTTGCTTTCTGCAATGTTAAGATCAAAGTTAACCAACTTGATAGCCCAATATGCTTTATGCTCAACCTCCACCCGCAAATGACAAGATTTCCCATAAACCAATCTATATGGAGTAGACCCGATGGGAGTCTTGTATGTCTGTCCTATATGCCCACAAAGCATCATCAAGCTTAACACTCCAATCCTTTCTAGTATGCTCAACAATCTTTTCCAAAATTCTTTTGATTTCTCTATTAACAACTTCTACTTGACCACTAGTTTGAGGGTGATACGGGGGTCGCCATCTTATGAGTAACACCTAATCGATGCAATACTTTCTCAAGTTGTTGGTTACAAAAGTGAGTTCCCCTATCACTTATTATAGCTCTAGGAATGCCAAAGCGAGTAAACAATTTCTTCAAGAACTTAACAACCACTCTAGCATCATTTGTGGGCAAAGCTTGGGCTTCAACCCATCTAGAGACATAATCAACTGCGACCAAAATATATGTATTACCAAAAGAGTTTGGAAAAGGACCCATGAAATCAATACCCCAACAGTCAAATACTTCACAAACTTGAAATGTAGAGAGAGGCATTTCATGTCTTTTTGAGATATTACCCTGTCCGTTGGCAATTATCACACTTTTCAACATACCTTTGGGCATCCTTAAACAAAGTCGGCCAATAGAATCCCGACTCTAGTACCTTTCTGGCTGTCCCATTAGCTTGATAATGACCACCGGCCGGACCTTTATGGCAATGCTCCAAGATATCCATATTCTCGGGGTATGTTACACATCTCCTTATGATTTGATCTGCACAAATTTGAAACAAATATGGATCCTCCCAAAGATAGTACTTTAACTCCGAAAAGAATTTCTTCTTTTGTTGAGGAGTCAAGTTCTTTGGTAAGATCCGACCTACAATATAGTTAGCATAATCTGCAAACCAAGGAGTGTGATCATCTGTGACCTACAACCGAGTATAACCTCTCGTCGGGGAATGTATCATTGATGTCTTCCTCATTCAATCTCTCCAAATGTGGGTTCTCCAACCGTGATAGATGATCGGCAACAAGATTTTTACTGCTCCCTTTTTTGTCCCTTATCTCCAAATCAAATTCCCTGCAACAAAAGTACCCACCGAATTAGTCTAGGCTTTGCATCATGTTTGTTAAGAAGATATTTGAGTGCCGAATGGTCGAGTATAAACAATGACTTTAGACAAAATGAGATAAGGACGGAATTTTTCGAAAGCAAAAACTATAGCAAGAAGCTCCTTCTCAGTTGTAGTGTAATTCTCTTGTGCTTCCGTTAAGGTCTTGCTTGCATAGTATATTGGTTGAAAATACCTTTCTCTCCTTTGTCCAAGTACTGCTCCTACTGCAAAATCACTTGCATCGCACATTAGTTCAAAGGGAAGGGACCAATCGGGGGGCAACCAAGATAGGAGACTCAATTAGTTTTTGTTTCAACAAATTGAAAGCAAAGAAGCAATTCTCATCAAACACAAAGGCCACATTTTTTTCAAGTAAATTTGTGAGAGGTTTGGAAATTTTAGAAAAATCCTTTATAAACCTTCTATAGAAACCAGCGTGACCAAGAAAACTTCTAATTGCCTTCACCGAAGTTGGTGGTGGTAATTTCTCTATGGTTTCTATCTTGGCTTTATCAACCTCTATGCCCTTGCTAGAAATCTTATGCCCCCAAAACAATACCTTCTTTAACCATAAAATGACATTTCTCCCAATTCAAAACTAAATTGGTTTCTTCACATCTTTGTAAAACCTTTTCAAGATTTTTCAAACAAAGTTCAAAGGAATCACCAAAGACAGAGAAATCATCCATAAAGACTTCCATAATATCCTCCACTAGACCTTCAAAAATAGCTAACATGCATCTTTGGAAAGTAGCAGGAGCATTACAAAGACCAAATGGCATACGACGGTAAGCAAAAGTACCATAAGGACAAGTAAAAGTAGTTTTCTCTTGATCTTCGGGGCTATTGGAATTTGAAAATACCCCCAAAAAACCATCAAGAAAACAATAATACCTATGACCCGCAAGTCTCTCAAGCATTTGATCAATGAAAGGCGAGTGGAAAATGATCCTTCCGAGTGGCATCATTGAGCTTCCGTAATCGATGCATACCCTCCATCCCGTCACGGTCCTCATGGGAATCAACTCGTTTTTCTCATTGGGTACCACAGTCATCCCTCCTTTCTTGGGGACTACTTGGACGGGACTAACCCATGGACTATCCGAGATAGGATAAATAAGACCGGCATCAAGAAGTTTGATTACCTCTGCTTTTACCACTTCCTTCATGTTTGGATTTAACCTTCTTTGGGGTTGCACCACTGGCTTGAAGTCTTCTTCCATCAATATTTTGTGGGTACAAAATGAAGGACTAATACCATCGATGTCGGAGATTTTCCATGCCATTGCCTTTTTATGCTTCTTTAATACTTTGATGAGCTCTTGTTTCTGCTCCTTTTGCAAATTGTTTGCAATGATCACCGGAAGTTTAGAATTATCTCGCAAGAAAAACATACTCCAAATGATCCAGTAACTTCTTCGACTCCAACTCAGGGGGATCTTCAATGGAAGATTTCATTCTACTCCCTTTTTCCCTTTCAATCTTCTCAAACATCATCCACTTTTGTTGTGAATGGGGATGACTCCAAATGTGCTATAATTTCGTCAACTTCATGCTGCTCCCTCCTTTATTTCTTCACCTTGAAATAGAGATATTTCCAAAGGGTCATCAATCAATAATTCCCCGCACATAATCGGAGACAATGTTACCAATAACATCTATCCTATAACAACAATCATCATGATCAAAAGAATGTTTCATAGCCTCGGGAACTTTAAAAATAACCTCTTCTTCTCCTACCATAAGGGGTCAATTTTCCTTCACATACATCTATATTAGCCTTAGCGGTAGCTGAAAAGGTCTCCCTAAAATTAATGGCACATCAATATCCTCATTCATATCAAGTATCACAAAATCAACAGGGAAATATGAATTTATCAACTTTTACAAGCACATCTTCAATAATTCCCCTAGGATACTTAACCGATCTATCTGCCAATTGAATGCTCATCCTAGTGGGTTTAGGTTCACCCAACCCCAACTTTTTAAACATGTCATATGGCAACAAATTAATGCTAGCTCCTAAATCTGCTAATGCTCTACCAATTGACAAACTACCAATAGTGCAAGGGATAGTGAAACTCCCCTGGATCCTTTAACTTTTGCGGTAACTTGTCTTTGTTCGAAGAATGGCTGAACATTCCTCGTTCAATGTCACCATTGAGAACTCTTCTTGCTTTCTTTTTCTTGGAAAGGATCTCTTTTAAGAATTTAGCATATCTTGGCATCTGCGAAAGAGCTTCAACAAACGGTAAGTTGATATGCAATTGCTTAAAGAGTTCGAGAAATTTACCAAATTGTTCGTCTTTTTTTCTCTTGTTGAAGTCGGGCGGGATATGGAATTTTTGGCTTGTATTCGGGAATTTCCTTTTTCTTTTGTGATTCTTTCTTCTCAATCCTTTCTTCATCATCAACATGCAATGGTTCTTCGATCTTCTCTTTTTCTCTTTCTTGCTCCTTTTGCTTTGGAACCTCCAATTCCTTCCCCACTCCTCAAAGTGATGGCTTTAGCATGTTCTCTTGGATTCGGCTCGGTATTGCTTGGGAGCATTCCAACCTGCCTTTTACGAAACAAGCTTCGCCAATTGGCCTATTTGATTTTCCAAGTTGTGAATAGAAGCCTCTTGGTTCCTTAGGGATGCTTCTTGAATTTGGAACCGATTTTCGGTTGCCGCAATAAACTTTGTCATTAATTCCTCAAGGCTAGACTTCACCGGTGGTTGAGGAGGTGGAGGAGGTTGATGTTCGTAAGGGAAGAGATGGTTGGGGTCGAGAGCTTGATGAAGATTGGAAACCGAGAGGATGTAGCGGCCTTTGTTGCCCTTGATTACTCCATGAAAAGTTTGGATGATTCCGCCACCCGGATTATAAGTATTGCTATAAGGATTGTTAGGCTGCCTTCCTCCTCCAAGATAGTCCACATGCTCCGATGACGATGTATTAGAAGTTCCCATGATTTGGCATTCATGATTTGGATGACCACCTCCGCAAAAGTCACAAGCCATCATCACTTGGGATATTGGAGGTGATCGACTCAAGCTTTCGATCTTCTTGTTTAGGGCATCAAACTTAGCCTCCAAAGCCATCATCATATCTACATTGTGTACTCCACTAGCCTTGGCTTTTGGTCTAGGATTCCCCCATTGGTAATTGTTCATTGCAATATTTTCAATAAGGTCTTGTAACTCTTCCGGTGTCTTCAAATTTGTAGTTCCTCCCGAAGAAGCATCAATGAGTTGCTTGGAAGGGAAATTTAACCCACTATGGAATGTTTGCATTTGCAGCCCCAAATCTAGACCATGATGTGGGCATTTTCTCAATAGCTCCTTCCATCTCTCCCAAGAATCATATAAGCTCTCACTCTCCATTTGTTGAAAAGAGAAGATGTCATTCCTTAGCTTGGCTGTCCTTGCCGGAGGGAAGTATTTAGCGAGAAATTTCTCGGCAAGATCGTTCCATGTAGTAATAGAGCCCGGTGGAAGTGACTTCAACCATGACTTGGCTCGATCCCTCAATGAAAATGGAAATAGCCGAAGGCGGATGGCATCTTCGGAACCCCGTTAATTTTGAAAGTATCACATATTTCCAAGAAGTTGGCAATGTGAGCATTTGGGTCTTCGTCCGGCAAACCATCGAATTGCACCAATTGTTGAACCATTTGGATAATATTTGGCTTGATCTCAAAATTGTTTGCTTCAACTCTTGGCCGAGCAATGCTTGACTCCGTTCCCAACAAAGAAGGTCGTGCATAATCTCCCATAGTTCTTTGTCTTGCATTCCCATTGTGTGCCATATTGTTCAATTGTTCAATATTTTCACCTTCAACTTCAACTCCCTCAAGCACTACTTCAAGATTGACACCCCTTGGATCCCAATAAAAAATCTGTTCAGCTTGGGAATTAGGTTGAGCCAATTCCTCCAAATCACTTGAGATCATAAACCAAAACAAATTCACACCTTCACCACCAATAAAAGAAACGTTTAATGCAAGCAATTTTTTTTGTTTTTCTTCACTAAAACAGAAAAAAAAACAGAATAACAACTTAAACAAAACAAAAACAGAGAAACACAAACTAAGTGCTTCAATTCACCAATAACTAACAAAACTAAAAACAAGAAAATAAATGCTAACACTAGTTTACAACTTCACCACAAGTATAAACAAAATTTCAGCCCAAGGAATTATCACTAAAACAGAACAAATGAAAAATAAAAAAAACATACAAGCTAAGCACTTCAATTCACCAATAACTAACAAAATTACAAACAAGAAAATAAATGCTAATACTAGTAACAAGTATTACAAAAATAACAACAAAAATGACTAAATCAATAGAGTTTGAGCTTTCCTAATATTGACCAATTAGTCCCTCAGCAACGGCGCCAAAAACTTGTTGTGTTGTTTTGCATGCCCTTATACTTTAATTTTATCACAATCTCTAACAATTGCACACAAACACTAGGCAAGTGCACCTATCGTTATGATTAGTACAATGGCAAGTAATTTAAATGTCGTATCCACGGAGATGATCAAATATCATTACTCACTTTTTACTCTATTGTCTAGCCTATCAAATTTGCTTGTGGATATGATAGAAACAAACTGTTAGGAATGAAAATCTAACTTAAACAGAAAAAATTCAGTTTATCTAAATTTTTAGTTTGCAAGAGAAAATTTCAATTGAGAGAGTAATACTTGAATGGAAAATCCCCCTAGAATTACCTATGTGATTGAAAAGTTCCTTGGTTAATGAATTCCCCTTCTTATGTTTGATGAAATTCCTAAATTAGAATTCACTCTATCTCTAGATGAAAGTCCCCCTACTCTTAGATTAATTGGTTGAAATCTCTTCCTAACCAATTCAACCTAAAAATGCATTTACATTAATGAATTTCCAATTAGATTTCTCTAATAACCAAGAAGATGTTGAGGTTCCTACCTCTAGTTACCTAAATCATCCCCATTGTTTGTGTTTGGTTTATTTCACCTTTCCTTTCTCAATTCCAAGTGAAAAAATCCAGATTATGAGTCAATCAACAACTGAATTAATTCAAGCAATCAATCCTCCAAATTAGATTTCTCTAATTACCAAGAAGATGTTGAGGTTTCTATCTCTAGTCACCTAAATCATCCCCATTGTTTGTATATGGTCTATTTCACCCTTCCTTTCTCAATTCCAAGTGAATAAATCCATATTATGAATCAATTAATAGCTGAGTCAATTCAAACAATCAAACCCACAAACAATCCACAAGAATTCGGAATTCAATCAACCAAGAAAACCAATCATTCACATAGATAATAACTAGGGTTCATAACCATCCAAGTATTCAAGAATTTAGCTCATTAACATATTACAATTCAAAGAACATAAAGCAACAAAGAAAGAGTGAGAATTTCTCATTTTCATGGCTCAAATCTTCTCTTCTTCAAGGCTTGGAGTTCTCCAACTTGGTTGTGAAAAGTTGTGTTCTTGAGCTGGAATCTTCAAGATTGATGTTCTCCTTCTTCAAAGATTTGATCTTCTCTCTTGAGTTCTCTTGCAAAGATTGACGATTTTGGGAGAGGTTTTGGGATGTTTTCTCTCTGTTTTTCTCCTCTCTGGAACCCTAGACGGCCGCCCCTTCAAATGCCCTAAAAGGGTATATATATACCTCCCCAAAAAGAGAGCAACAATTGCAGAAAATTCTGTTTCTGCCAAAACGGTACCGTTTCACTTATTGGTGATTCAGAGCCTTAAATCGGACGATCTAGATTTTCTTGTCTTCATGAAAGTTGTAGCTGATACTCTTAAGTTTCTACAGAGCTTTGAATTACCTCCATTGGACATCTAGAACTCTAGATATGGTAATTACACCACAATGTATCAAAACTGGAACCAAATCCAGAAATACTGACTTTGCACCATATGTAGGGTGACCAAACGAATTCAGATTGATATAAATGTTACCATTATGGAAACTTCAGAATCTCCTCTGTAATTTTCTTGAAGATCACATCTGCATTTGAAATCTCTAAGGAGGTCAAAATCCCACTTGAATTATTCTGTCATGATGCACTATTTTGCTGCTCTGTTTTGCATTCTTCTTTTTTCTTCATTATAAGTATGTAGAATCTTCTTCATTGCTTCATTGTACTCCAAATCTTCAATAAAATCATTTAAAACAAATAAGAGATAAAGGGAGTGTGAATGATATTTGAAACACCAAAATTCAGTAGAAATTTGAGTTGAAAATGATCATTATATTATGCACAAATATGTAATATCAGCACTAGTCGGAGAATTTGGGGAGGCTGAACGGTGTAAACTAGGTGGACGAGGAAGAGTAGATCCAATATGTAATAGAACCCATGTGGTTTTGCATGCTATTGTAACTGTTTCTTGCCAAAAATCATTAAATAAATGTTGATTCATGTTATTTTCTTTTCTTCTTTGGTCGCAACTGTATGAATTGAAAAGAAGAAAGTATCTCCTCTATTCATCTACGGCCGACTTGGTCAATAGATACCAAAATGAATGCAATAAACAATAAGAAAAAAAGGTCAATTGAGGTGTCTAACGTTAATGATATAACCAGCAGGAGTTGGGGTTGATTATTATTTCACACAAAATTTGCTAGAATGCCAGAACTCTAGCTGTCACGCTATGCATTATCCTTATGACCCAGGACCATGCCTTTTTTTTACAGTTTTTTATCTCTTGCTTGTTGAGATATTGAACTTCAGAAGCTTTTTATCAACTTTGTTGTCCATATATGCCTGCTGGTCATGCAACCTATATGGCCCAGTATCCCAATCAACAATTCCACTCCTGTATGGCTCCCACATTAGTAATGAAAAGTAGTCAACATGTACAGCCAAAATACAATCTTGCTGGTCTTGCGTAAAATTGTGTGCAAGCTCTAGCAAAAACCAATGTTGCTCCCAAATAATTTATGAAAACTAATGCACATCAACATGGAAGTCAGAAAAAGGTTGTTTGGTGATACGATTCTCTATAAATAATGTCGTAAAAGAATTTGTCGAGCACGATTACTGAGTGGTGAAAGGAATAGGCAAAAAAATCTTTTTTTGCTCAGACATTACAAGCAGAGCGATTTCAGCACATAACATCAGTGAACCAAGTGAGCTCCCATCGAACACAATGCATGCTGGAGATTCCTCATAAATGGATGAAACAAGCTCCAGTGAAGATGAACATGACATTCGAAGAATGAAGCTGATAATGGTAATGAGCTACAAGACCTTTACCAATAGTCGAGTGAAAAAATTACCATACCGCACGTCTATCCTACGGGGACCTATGTGGATTGACGAACTCCTCAATGGTCATTCGGTGAGAATTTGGCAGAATCTGCACATATGTAAGGATGTATTCATGCAGTTATGCAATGTGTTGGTTGCTACAGGTCATTGGGTTGATGTGCCCCAACAAAGAGTTGATGTGAGGGAAAGTCTAGTAATTTTCTTACGTGTTGTAACGAGAAACAACAAGCACAGTGATGAAGCAGAAAGGTTCTAACATTTTAGCGAGACAGTTTCCCGACATATGAAGAAAATGTCGGACTGCTTGTATGCTTTGGTGTTGTACTATATAAAGCCTGGGAGCATTTCAGTTCCACACCCTAAGATAATCAACAACGATAAACATTTTATGTGGTTCATGGTGAGAAGTGAAATGTCATTTAGACAAATGCAGCTTATAATTATTACCACTTTCAGCTTGCTTTATTTTTTTTTTTTTTTGCACAGTTCAGTATAGAACAAAATGGTAATCCATGGTTGTTCATAATAGAACGTGGTTATTTGGCATTTCTAGGATTGTATTGGGGTGATAGATGGAACACATATTTCAGCTTACGCGCAAGGATCGACAAGGGAGACGTATAAGAATAGAAGTCTAATATTTCATAAAACGTAATAGCAGCATGTGACCACGATATGAAATTTGTATTCGTTTACGTCCGTTGGGAAGGGAGTGCACACGATTCAAGAATTCTCTTCGATGCAACCACGAAGGAATCCGCAATCTTTCCCACTCCCCTGAAGGTAATTCGCTAACTGTGTTCAATTATACTTTGTTCAATAATCGTAACTCATGCAATGTGTTATCTCATGCATAAGCTGTCAATATTTTTGGGAAAAGAAACGGTAATGCATGGCTAACGTAATAGAAAAATACTATCTTGTCGATGCAGGGTTTGCTAATCAGCTTGGTTTTCTCGCACCATTCAAGGGATAGAGGTACCACAACAGTGACTTTGCAGGTGTTCGACATTTTCACGGTGCACGAGAATTGTTTAACTGGTGACATTCTTCCATAAGAAATGTCATAGAGCATACATTCGGAGTGTTGAAAAAGCGTTATCCAATTTTGTCTGAGAGAATGCAGCCATATAACATGGTGAGACAAATCGCAATTATCATTGTGTGTCGTGTAGTCCAACACTTCATCCGCATGAGTGACGCAGGCAATCCCTTTTTTATAGAGATTCATAATGAAGACGCAAATTCAGGCATCCCAGATGAATTCTCTGGTCACGATTTCAAACATTGCATGGTGGGTGGAATGCAAGCTTGTACGACATATCAACTCCGAGAGTGGTCACATTTCAGGGATTCGATTGCTGAATCGCTTTGGGAAACTACATTTCAGGAGGTGTTCAGTCAGCCATTTGATACAGTGGGAATTGTATTGCAAAGCATGTTCAATTGTATTACAATTAGGGCATCCGTTTTCGTGGGAGTTACCAAGATGATGTAAGGATATGGTGGGAAAAAAAATTAGTTGCATTTTGATGTTCAACTTCTATCCCAAATCACAATGGACTACCTATTTTGTGGGCTCCAAAAATGCATACACTACTTGATGTTATCCCAAATGAATATTTTAATTCAACCGTGAGCACTTCAGCTGCTTTATATATGGCAAATCCAATGGGCCGTTGAATAATGTTGTGCACTTCAACGCACATTTCATAGTAAGAGCTTGTCGAAACCGCACCAACTTCAGTGACCCACGAGCACGTGAGCGACGACTTAGACTGTCCACTCACTTGTAGCAAAACGGGTTTGCCCAGAAGTGGTTGGACAAAACAACAGTAATCAAATCAGAATTTTCAAAGTCAAAATGTATAGACAACGGGTTCACGCCAGTTTGTGCCCAAACTGAAATATGAGATTTGAGAGGCTATCCAATCCAAGCCTAAGTCTTTATAAGTTTCCATTTCAACTTACATGAAAAGTTCCTATTATGTGTTCCAATGTGCAAGTAGTTGCTGGGTTATCTTTAATATCTCAATGATCAATGCCTGCTAGCATGTATAAAAGAAATATGCTAATCCAAGAAACCAATACAAAATTTTACCATCAAAGGGTAGCAGTAGTTACCCTCTTCTCATCATGCTAAAATATGGGATTCCAAACCCAGGAACCATAGCCTAAAAATATAGAATACCATTGTTGAATGCAACTAAAAATTCTCATCTCTTCTTCCTATGGGACCTTTGAATTTCAAGAAGTAAACCTATTCTTTTACTCCAAAAACAACTTGTGAGATCAAGAGATTTCTCAATTATCTTGTTCTTAGAAAAAACAACAAGCTTAATTAATTCCATCCAAAGATAGGTAAACCTTGGAAGTTCCCATGAAGATTGATGCGTGCAGAGGTGGTGGAGACTAAAGTGAAGTTCGGATAAGAAGCATACTTAGTTTTAACTTTATTTTTTATTGCTTTTACAGAGCTGCAGACATGAAGTGAGCAATTATGTTTATGTATTGTAAAATTTGGAGGATATTAGCTGATTGACACTGTGAATTAGGGGTGTTGCTGCTTTATAACTTTAGTGCTTCAAATGCAATGTAACTTCAGTTTAGAATGCATTAAATTCTTGAACTGCTTTTATTTTTTTCTAATTTTGGTTTGGCATCAAACAGAAATGGCTAACTTTGGTTCGATTTTAGCATAAATACGATTTCGCTCAGTTTTCAAAAATATATATATATAACTGAAACCAAACCGAAAAACTAATTGCTCACCTACACTACAAGAAAACATGGCATTAGTGACGTTGCTGTTAGTAAAGGATTAATGGTGAAAAGCTCAGGCACTAAATACACAATCGCTAATTGCGACAAAATCATTACTCAGTCACTAATTTGCAACAAAAAAATGGTCAAACGATTATATTGCGAATAATTTACTGATTAATTTTGACGAACGATAATATATTTAAATTAAAAATAAAAATTTGTCATTAATTAGAACAAATTTGGTTTTAGAAATTATTTTTAAAAAAATATCTATCGCAAATCCGTCTCTAATTAGCAATAAATTTGCAACAGACATAAATTACAATTTTAAAATAAAAATAAAAGAAAATATGTGAATTATTATTGAAAAATTTAAAATAAAAATCTTTATTTTCAGTTGAATTCAAAATCTTTAGATGAATAAACATTACTCAAATATTTCAATTCAAATTTGTAAGACTCATTTTAGGTAAAGATAAAACTTATTAATGTATTTCACATTGCTTTACTTTTGTCATACCTTAAATACAGCTCTAAACTTAAGATTTCCTTATTGTTGTGCACGTGATATTTTATTTTTCCATTTATTCATAAATAAGTAAGTCTTATCTTTCATATTTTTCACTAGATCAAGCTTAGGGTGTACTTGGATTTATTTTCTAATAATTTTTTTTTTACTTTTTTTACTTTGTGTCCCACTTCTTCTCTCACAAACAATTCACTTTTATAATTTTCAATACAACTCAATAAAAAGAAATCTAAATACATCCATTTCAACCATTGAAAAGTCTAATTCCTCTTATTCTTCTATAGGTAGATATTTTGACTTAATCAACAATTTGTAAATGTTTTTTCTTAAGAGTCAACTTGCATCTTGCATTTTCAGCTTTTGACTTGCACCTGAAATTGGCACAAGTTGCTACTGACTTGCGCCTGTTTCTAGTGCAAGTCAAGTATAGTTACAATCTTTTTAAAAAAATTAATTATTTTAAGGCCGATTTCTATAATATTTATATGCACAAATACATAAAAGTATATATATTTTGTGAATCAATATTTATTGCACAAACATGAAACGGTTTTTGATAGATCTGATTTTTGCTGTTTCAAATGTTTGAGACAAACTTTAGAAATATAAAAGTTAAATAGTAAATAATAAACAGAAGCTAAATGTTGTGCATATCATAGGTATTTTCGCTCATAAACAGAAGCTAAATGACTCCCTACGTGGCTCCCAATTAATCCCACATATAATCTCTTCTTTCTCTTTCAAGTGGACTTCATTCATTTAAAAAATAAAATTTTTGAATATATATATAATATAAAGTACTTATTGTAAGGCCTAGTAGCAAAATAACTATGTAGATAAAACAGATAGGCATCAATAGCTGGGAGATTACTCAGAAACTATGAAAAAATTGTAATGAAGAACTACTTATTGATTATTGTGTCATAGTATTCACTGGCTTGAAAGCAATATTTTGGCACGACCTTGATGCAATCATAATGCCACTTTGCTCCACAAAGTTAACACAGCTTTCTCCATCACGTGCACTCATGGCAGAGGAATGGAACTTATCAACTTCAGTTGCCCAGAATAGCAACAAAGAAGAATAGACGAAGAACAAAAACAGTAGAGAGTTTAGAGATGTGAACTATATGTGTCCTTTCTGCAACGAAGTGCCCACCATTTATAGTGGAAAAAGGAGGTTAAAGTGAAGAGAAAGTAGGGAAAGTTTCTGCACGTTGAAGAAGATCAATGAGGTAGTGGGGAGAAAAATTGGAGAGTAAGTGATGAAATTTGGAGAAAAATCAGAGAGTGGACTAGACCAAATATGGGTTTGACACCTTCAAGTCAAGACAAAAAATAAATGGCAAAATAAAATAATGCCCAGTCTAGCTTAGGGCGGTACACTCCATAACAGATACCAAAGCCATTTAGAGATAGTGAAAAATCCAAATACATAAGTACTCTCAAAAGAAGTCTTGAATAACCCATGAGGGATTCAAGGAGAACAATGGAAGTTTCCACTTTCTAACAATCTCCCACAAATGGAACTCTTGTATAGAAAGAGATATTTATGGACAAGGGAAGGATTATAACTTAGACATTAATTTCTTCGATTGAATTGATGCATATTGAAGTGAGGCAACAACCTAATCAACAAAGTGAATTATTCTTGAAACTTATTGTCTTTGGTTGAGACCCCATAACACGTATCAAACCTTAACGTTTGAAAGTTATGCGATAATAACTACTCAAAACTATTCAATGCTATGTGCATACCTCGAGTTCTTATGAGTGCTCTAGAAAGAGTATCTTTGTATTTCATAAAAGGCGACCCATCTTCACACTAAAGTAGGTGATTACTAAGTAATCATTAAGAGTTATTAAAACTCAACCTCCACAATGATTCATCGAATCCTACTTACGAGGACCACCTAATTAAACAGAGCTATGAATTCAATCATAAAAACAATATTCATGAATTCGTCAAGTCCTTCTCATTAGGACCACCCAACTTAATAGGGTTATGAGTTCAATCACATGAAAACACTAGTACACATCATAGGAATAAGACAAATAATACATTATTAGAGAAAATACATAGCTATGTTTGGCCACAAAGAGTATCCACTTTACAACCTCAATCCATGGGTTTCATTCCAACTTCTCTTGATGATTCAAATACTACTTCCCTCGTTAATCCTTTTGTGAGAGGATTTGCCAAATTCCTCATGGATCTCATGTATTCCAAGGAAATAACACACGTTCGCAACAAATATTTTACCACTCTATATTTGATGTGGATGTGTCTTCTTTAAGCATTATAAACACTATTTTTGGTTATACCAATGGCTGCCTATGAGTCACAATGAAGGGAAACGGGAATAGATGATCTTCCCCACACAGGTATATCAACCAAAAGATTCCTTAACCATTTTGCTGCTTGACATGCCAATTCAAGAGCAATAAATTCATATTCTATTGTAGAATATTGAATACGTGTTTGCTTTGCAAAGTTCCACGAAATTGCTCTTCCACCTAAAGTAAAAACATAACCATTTGTTAAAAAACTTCACTGTTAGTAAAAAATCAATTTGCTTCAAAAACCTTCTAACAGTACAAGAAATTTATTCAAATACAAACACCAATCAATAGTTCCTTTTAAATATCTCAACAAACAGTAAAGTGCTTTCTAGTGTTCATTACTAGGTTATGAGTATAACGATTTAATCGACTAACAACTTATGCTATATCAGGTCTAGTATAATTCGAAAGGAACATAACACTTCCCATGATCTTGCCATATTCACTTTGTGATACACTAGAGCCCTTTATTCTTTTTAGTGGTACACTAGAATGATATGGAGTTCTTACTGGCACCACATCAAAAGAATTAAACTTTCTTAACATTTTTTCCACGTACTGAGATTGACTCAAGGAGAATCTATTCTTAGCTTTTTTTACTTTAATTCCAAGAATTCTATCAACTTCTCTTAAGTCTTTCATTTCGAATTGAGATGGCAAAAATGCCTTAGTCCTTTCTACAATACTCTTATTTCTACCAAAAATAGCATATCATCCATGTATAAGCAAATAATCACACATTTTGAATCAGACATTTTAGGATAAATACAAGAATTATATGTATTCACAATGTAGCCATTACTTATCAACATTTTATCAAACTTCTCATACCATTGTTTTGGAGTTTGTTTAAGGCCATGAAGTGATTTTATGAGTTTACACACTTTATTCTCTTGATCAAAGACTATGAAACCCTCAAGTTGTTCCATTTACATTTTTTCTTTCAGATCACCATTTAGGAAACTCGTTTTTATATCCATTGATACACCACTAGACTATGAATTGCTGCATGAACAACCAAGATTCTTATTGTTACTGTTTTATTCACAGGAGAGTAAGTATCAAAGAAGTTAATATCCTTCTTTTGAGTAAATCCTAGCACCACTAATCTAACTTTGAACTTTTATATAGTTTCATCATATCTCATTTTTCTTCTAAAAAATCCATTTATATTTAATAGGCTTACTATCCATTGGCAGATCAACCAAGCCCCAAGTATGATTGGTCATTATGGAATCAAGTTCACTTTTAATTAGTTCCTTCCAAAAACTAGCATCATTTGAAGTAATGGCTTCCTTGTATGTTTTTTGGTCATTTTCAAAAAGCACAGAAGCAACATCTTCATCTAATATATCTGGATTAGGATTTTTAGCCAAGAATGTGGTAATAAAATCTTATGCAAATTTTTTTCCACTCTACGTCTTTTACTCCTCCTAAGTTCATTTTTATATCCATGTGAAATCGTAGAAGAGATAGACATAGGTACATCAATATAAGAACTAGCACTATATGCATTTTTCTTTAAAGGAAAAATGAACTCAAAAAATTCAGCATCTCTATGAATCTATATGCAGTACTATTTTGAGCATAACTAATAAATGCACAATCAAAAGTCTTAAGTCCAATATTATTTCTTTTAGGACTAGGAATACTAACCTTTGAAAGGAACCTCACACTCTCAAGTAATTTAAATTAGGTTCTTATCCTTTCCACAATTCATAGAGAGTTTAATCTAACTTTTTATGGGGGTATTCTGCAAAGAATATTGTAGGCAGACAAAACTGCCTCCCCCCACAAGTTATTAGGCAACCCAAAACTCAACAACATAGCATTCATAATTTCTTTAAGTGTTTGATTTTTCCTTTTGGCTTTGTCATTTTGTTAAGGGGAGTAAGGAGCAGTAGTTTCATGAATAATACCATTTTCTTCACAAAAAATCTTAAAAGAGTTTGTTCTATATTCTCCACCTCTATCAGACCTGAGTCTTTTTACTTTCTTGTCTAGTTGATTTCAACCTCAAATTTGAGTTTTAAGAACGCTTCCTGGGTTTCATCCTTAGACTTTAGAAGATAAACTTTCATTTATCTAGAAAAGTCATCAACAAAGGCTATATAATATTTTTTACCACCTTTACTAGTTGTGTTCTTAAAGTCTGCTAAGTTTGATTATATTAATTCCAACAAACTTGTTGTTCTAGAAGTAACAGGTTTAAAAGGCTTTTTCATGATTTTTTCTTCAACACAAATAAAGTATTTATCACAATTGTTCACGTCTACAACATCAATCAGTTTTAAATTTTAAGCCTTTTAACAGATGCAAAATTTACATGGCATAATCAACCATGCCACAAATCAATAGACTCATCAATATAAGTAGAATAAGTACTTGCATTATAGTTGGAAATAGTATTTAGTACAAAGAGTCCATTGGCTAGGTACCCTTTCCCCATAAAATCTCCATTTTTCATGAGTATAACTTTTTCAACTTCAAAAATAATTTTTAGCGGAATCTTATTCAATGAACTACCAAAAACTAAATTTCTACACAATGAGAGAATATATAAAACATCATTTAAAGCTAAAGTTTTACCAAAACTAAGTTTGAGGAAAATTTTCTCTTTACCAAGTATTCCAATAGTGGAAGAATTCCCTATGAAGACACATTCACCTTCACTAGCTTCCACAAAATGGTGAAACAGCTCCTTGTTAAGTCAAGGATCCAATCGATTTTGTTTTCTACCAAGTTTGCTTCCACGACTACAGCAACTATCATTTCTTTTTCCTTGGTAAGATTTGCTCATGGAATTTTCTTGTGTTTCAAAATTCTGTTGGTTCTTTCTTTGGTAGCATTGGTATGCCTTATGGCTAGTTACCTCATCTTTCTAGATTTTGTTGTCCTTCTTGTTCAATTGAATTGCTTCTTTTGTTGACCATATCTAATTAATTTCTTTCCTTCAAACCTATCTTTAGGTGTACATTCAACTAGATTAGCTTTAGCAAACAAAGAAAAAGCTGATAATTGAACTTCAAGAGTTCCAAAGAATATTAGCAATTTTTATGACCAAAACTTATGATTGGTTCCATCCAATAGTTCTTAGAAAGATTAAGTACTACTTTACGGTCTGCAATAGCCATAGTTCCTTTACTACTAGTAGAGATGCAAGGAAACAGCAAGGTAATATATTGCTTTCAAATTGTAAGTCCATTATCAGCTTCTTCTTTGTTTGCTAAAGCTAATCTAGTTGAATGTACACCTAAAGACAGGTTTGAAGGAAAGGAATTAATTAGATATGGTCAACAAAAGAAGCAATTCAATTGAACAAGAAGGTAGCCATAAGGCATACCAATGCTACCAAAGAAAGAACCAACAGAATTTTGAAACACAAGAAAATTCCATGAGCAAATCTTACCAAGGAAAAAGAAGTGATAGTTGTTGTAGTTGTGGAAGCAAACTTGGTAGAATTTGCTCATGGAATTGAACTTCAAGAGTTTCAAAGAATATTAGCAATTTTTATGACCAAAACTTATGATTGGTTCCATCCAATAGTTCTTAGAAAGATTAACTACTACTTTACGGTCTGCAATAGCCATTGTTCCTTTACTACTAGTAGAGATGCAAGGAAACAGCAAGGTAATATATTGTTTTCAAATTGTAAGTCCTAGAAGGAAAATAACTATGTAGATAATAAAACAGATAAGCGGCAGTAGCACGGAGATAACTCAGAACTACTTATCGATCACTATGTCGTAGTATTTCACTACCTTGAAACAAATATTCTGGTATGACGTCGGTGCAATTGTAACACCGCTTTGCTCCCCAAGGTTAACACAGCTTCCTCCAATATGTGCACTTGTGGCAAAGGAACAGAACTTGCCAACTTCAATTGGCCAAAATAGCAGTAAAGAAGAACAGAGGAAGAATAGAAGCAGCAGAGAGTTTAGAGATGTGAATTTTGCGTGTCCTTTCTTCTACAATATGCCCACCATTTATAGTGAAAAAAGGAGGTCAAGGTGAAGAGAAAGTCTAGGAAAGTTTATGCACGTTGGAGAAAATCAAGGAGGTGGTGGGGGAAGTTTCTGCACGTTGGATTGAGGCGGGGCGGGCGTGCGTGGTTTGGTCCAAAACACATACCAAAGCCATTTAGAGATAATGACAAACCCAAATATATAAATACTCTCAAAAGAAGTTTTGAATAAAGAATTCGAGGAGAACAACACAAATTGCCATTTTCTAACATTTATATCTATATCTGGATAGGTCACAAAGGAGATTTTGTGAGAGTTTCTTTCAAATTAAACCTCAAACTGATTTTTCTGAAATTTTAGATTTGTTGATTAATTTTTTAATATCTTAATAAAAAAGATAAAGTCAGCATATCATAATTGGGAACTATCTACAATGATTTTAAAATTAAATGCTATATATCTTTCTAATCTCATCAACTGGATTCCTTTGGAACCCCAATTTAAATTCATACATATACCCGTCCCGTCGTCATTCTCTTCCATCTTGGAGTTTTAGAGTAAAACAAAGTTTTTACTAATCCAGAAGCTTCACCATAGAGTATCAGATGATTAAAGCCATTTCCACCACAATTGAAACGATTCAAGGTAAAAATACTTTGATATGATAGTTAGATACCATGAATAATATATGATGTTTTTCTTTATTTTTAAGATATTTCTTTACGATGTCATGATGACATTGAAACATTTTGATATAAAATAAGATCTTTCCATTTAAATATCCGTTTCGATTTTAGTAATATATTTGTTTTTGTTAATCTCTTATAGTACTACAATTTTGTCGTGCAGTTCTAAAGGCATCATGTACTCTTTTCCTTTTCTTTTTCTTCTTTTAAAAAGCTTAAACTTTTAATATAACAGTATTAAATTTTTATTTAAACCTTTTAAACTTTTTTCCTTTTACTGCTCAGTAATTGTAATATTTTCCCATCAATCACTTTTTCCATATATATTATATTTAATGTTACAAACTTCTAATACTATATATAGAATTTTTAACTTTTGTAGCTTTCTTTGAAATTAAAAATTCTACTATTTTTAAAATAAAGTTATTTTAAATTTACTTTTCTTCAATGCATAGGGGAATAACTAGTATATTTGTATTGAGTCAATTAAAAGATCAAGGATAGATTGAGCCTTTGAGGAGAAGTTTAATTGGCTCAGTGGGATTAACCCTTATATACAATATATGATATTATTATTATATATAATATATAATATTTTTATTTCTATTGTCGATCCTCAGAAAAGTATAGGAGTTTGGAAAAACAATAGGTGAAGAAAGGTTGAGAAGAAAAAACCTACGAAGATGAGTGATTGATGATCGTGTACTTGGCTGAGTGTGTCGTGTGTGGAAGAAATGTGTAAGAACTAGGAGTTTTGCTTAACTAAATTTAGCTCAAATTTTTAAGAGATTGATTTATCATAAAAAATCTAAAATTTTAGTTTTATAATATTATTTAATCATCAGAAACAATCTCTTGACCAATCAAGCATTTTAAAAGTAATTAAAATTGTTAAAATTTCAGAAAAGTGCATTTTAGTTTTCGGAGCCTGAAACTGCTGCAAACTGAAAACATGTATTGCTAAGTAAACACATATTGTGGTTTCAAGGAAGCCGTGCTATGTACAGAGGTAAACACATATTATAATTTGAAAGTAGCCTATAAAACTCCTGCGATGCATAACGATATTTTAAAAAATATAAAATATTAAAATTAAAATTTTAAAATAAATATTTAAAGGAGAATCATTTTTACCTCCCAAAATGTATTTATTTAAGGGAGAAAATCAAATAACATATAAAATATTAAAATTTTTTTATTTAAAAATATTCAATACATTCTTCTTCATCTCACATTTTTAGCATATGATTTATACTTCTTTAGCTTGTTCCAATATAAAATCAAAAGTAATATTAGCTACATTGAATCTACTTCTTTTGACTTTTTAAAATCTCTAATTTACATATAAATATCAGTTATATTTTTTTATAAGTCATAAATAACATGTACCATCTATTAGCTCAAAGAAAGTTGAACTTATCCAAACCCTTATTTAGTTTGGAGAAGCTCTCTTATTTGCCTCGTTAATACATGTTTCTTTTTCGTTTTCCAAGAAAAATTCCTTAATGGTAAATATATTCCCTTCATCAATAATGGAGAGAAATTATAATTATTAGTTATTTTGGACCATAATTTGTAATGACCCTTTTCAATTAACACATTAAGTCAAATAATAGACGATTTTAAAAATTATCTTAATGAATTACTTAACAAATGAATAGAAAGACGATGTACCTAAATGATTTCTCATTTCTTTAGCTTTTTTGGTAAATCAAAGAAAATAAAAATTTAAACAAAGTATTGACATTGATGTTTAAATGAAAGTTCATATATTCCATTTCAACCAAAATAGCGGTTAGTTGTTTTTTCCTTCTAACAAGTGGATAATTGTTTTGGTACAATAGTTTAACAAATATTAGCATGAAAGATGTATGGAGATACAAGAATAAAATATAATATAACATGAGAGGAAAAAGTATGAAAGAGAAGAAAAAGAAAAGAATTAGAAGAATACCAAAAGTAGATGTTATGAGCCATGCCATTGTGGATATGCTACCACCAAACAAAAAAAGGTAAAACATTAGGAAAAATACAAAATAGGCAAAATAATAGAGTAGGAAACCTAATGTAAAATTGTAGGCCTTGAAGCCTATGAACAAAGGTGAATGAAGTAGACCAAACTTTGGAATTTTAAAGGGGGAAGGGAAAAGAATTGGAGCACTTACATCCACTTATAAAATACACATAAAATCCAAGTTTGAAAAACTACCATGTATGCAGTAACTTTGATCCAAAGTTTAAACACATTTTAATGTAATCAAATAAATAAATAAGATTCATTTGCATTGGTTAAGGATGAACTAATAAAATACGCCAAACAAATCATCAATTTTTATATTATAAAATAAAACACATATTAGACATCGAGTGAAGGAATTCAATTTGATGGAAGCAAAATCTCAAATGAGGTTTTAGGGAGTTTAGTTAGGTTAAAGTAGAGGTATTACTTAAGATAACAATAAAAGAATTTATAAAATACAGCACCTAAATGCTTATGAAAAAACATAAATCAAATGAAAAAAAAATGAAGGAAGTGAAAGAATTACCTTAAGAAGTGATGATAAAAAGAAAAAGCATAGGTGTTAGAGCTTCTTGATATAATGAGATGTGAGTGATGATTAAACCAAAAAAAAGTAAGAAGTTGTTACATTTTAGAAAAGAAAATAGAAGAAGAAAAGAATATGCAAAAGAGAATGATGATGACGTGCATTGTGTGTGGAAGAAGTTGATAGATATTAGGAGTTTAGCTTTAGTAAATTTAGTTTAAATTAAACAATTAAATTAAATCAAATTTTTGAAGACTAAGTAAAAAAGTAAAAATTCTAAAAAATTAGAATAAAATATTTTTTGGAACCACAAGAAAGAAAACAGTACATATATATATATATATATATATATATAGAAAAGAAAATAGAAGAAGAAAAGAATATGCAAAAGAGAATGATGATGACGTGCATTGTGTGGGAAGAAGTTGATAGATATTAGGAGTTTAGCTTTAGTAAATTTAGTTTAAATTAAACAATTAAATTAAATCAAATTTTTGAAGACTAAGTAAAAAAGTAAAAATTCTAAAAAATTAGAATAAAATATTTTTTGGAACCACAAGAAAGAAAACAGTACATATATATATATATATATATATATATATATATATATATATATATATATATAGTGTTTAGTTTATTATTTATGTTTTGAAAGATATATAATTCCTTATATCTAAGAAAATGAAATTAAGCAAAACATGAAGCCCAACCTCGTTCTACTCGATGTTAGATTAATAACACTCCAAATTTAATTAGGTTGAGGGTGCCCAAATCTAGCTAGCACAAACCCATTGATAATTCTACAATACATATCACGGCACATCACCTATGTAGAAATCTAGAATCTCATCAAACCCTTTTTATATATTAAATTACTTGTCAAGTTATTGAAAACATAAAATAATTCTTCAAATAGGAAAATTATCAATTTGTTTCTCAAATTTAGAAGTCTAAAACACTAGGTTCTCAAAAAATTTGTTTATTACCAATATAGTCTTTAAAGAAGTTATTTTTAGCAAATAAGCTCCTAACATTATTCTCAACCCAACCATTAGCCAAGAAAGCTCATGCTCCATTCATGTGTAGTGCTATCAAACGGGTCGACTCTCTCTGACCTACTGCAGATTGAGCCCTAAACGGAGCAGATCAGAGCAGGCTGGCCTGTGGGCTGGCCCAAGATTTTTTGCTCTATATTAAGCCTGTCTAAATACATAGTCAAACGGATCAGCTTGCGGGCCATCAACCCGTTTGTCAGTGCTATTCATGTGACATATTTTATAGACTAAAATATGTACACTGCATTTTTGTAATGAATCTTTAGCTATTTTTTATTCTTTTACTATTTTCTTGTCTTTTATTTTATCTATTTTTTTTAACAACTATAGGTAAATTTCTCCGATTTAATATGTATATTACAAATTGTGACGCACATTCTTGTAATATGAGTGTGTTTTAGAGAGAAACATGTAGTAAACCTATTTTACCTTTTAAAAGATGTAATTTGATTAAAACATGACTTTTTTCAGTAAAAAACTGTAATAAAGGATAGTGTTAAGAGTTTATTAGTTGAATGTAACTTTTTAGAAAATCATAATAATGAGAAACAAAAGTTTAGGAGTTAGGACATTGTATGCTAGGATGCTTGAGGATCGACCGTCAAATTGCTCATTTTCCCTTTTTCAAATCGTTTAATTGTCCTTTGAAGAGTATTATCTATAAATAGAGGCCAAACTCCAACGGACACACAAAAAGTATTTTGCTCTCCAAGCTAAAAGTTTTTTTGCAATCTTTTTCAAATCCGAGGCCAAGAGAGAAGAATAAGTAGACTCATCTGAAATCAGCAATTTTTTTAGAAATTACTGAAAATTGTAATTACTTTTATTATTTATCACCATTTGGAAATGATAATCTTTTTTTATTGGGAATGGATTTGAAGATAGTAATGAATTTCTAAAATTTTGTAAAGAACTATTCTCCCAATTATAAATTAAATATCTTTTTTTATATAAAATAAATAAATAAATAAGTAAATATTAATTTTTGAAAATTTTATTATTTTATCTACCTATATATTAAATGGCTTGTTGAGGATTTGGATTGATTTTGCTTTGTCTTTTTATTAGGTGCAAATTGGACCATTGGATTGTTGATGAGGAAGGGTTGAGATTTGATTGGAGAATTCCAATTTGGCTTTGTCTTTTTCTTGGGTGCAAATTGGACCATTGGATTGTTGATAAAGGGTTGAGATTTGATTGGAGAATTTCAATTTAGCTTTGTCTTTTTTAGGTGAAAATTGGACCCTTGGATTGTGGATGAATGGTTGAGATTTGATTGTAGAGAATTATACTTTGTTTATCTTTTCTTGGGGTAAAATTGGACCCTTGGATTGTGGAATGAAGGGTTTGGATTTGATTGTCTCAAATTTTAATTTAATATTAATTATTATTAAATATTTGTGTTACAAATAGTTTGTTAAAATTTTGATGAATTTTTTAAAATAATATTATTTTAATAATAATTGCTTTGAGACCATAATAAAATTAATAAATAAAGATTTTATTTTGAAAAATATGTATATGTATAAATAAATTAAAATGAAAATTATAATACATGTGTAGAAATAAATATTATCATAATGATACATTTAACTGTTTTCTAGCATATGTTAAGTATACAACGTAGTACATGAATTTATGATAATTATTTGGACTTTTCGTGTTTTTTACTTCAAAATATACGATTTGTATTTTTATATGTGTATCAAAAATTAATTGATATGCGCTGTATGTATTATAATTTTGAAAAATTTTATGAAAACTTTTATTTATGTATATTTTGTAAAAATAACAGGTTATTGTATCACTTTTAAATTTAATATTAAATATTTGTTAAAATTTGATGAATTTTTAAAAATAAAATTGTTTCAATAATAATTACTTTAAGACCATAATAAAATTAAAAGTAAAATAATAAATAAATATTTTTATTTTTAAAAATATGTTTATGCACAAATAAATATGTTTTAGTATATATTTTAAAATATATTTAATTTATATATAAATCTACAATAGTTGCGAAATATTTTTATACGTGTGTCAATATTTTATTATATATTTTAAAAATAATTACATATAATTATACAATTATTTTATGTATAAAATTAATTGCTATGTGCTATGTGTATTATGATTTTAATAAATGTTATGAAAAATTTTATTTCTGTGTTGTGTAAAAATAATAAGTTAATGTATCAATAGTCTTTACTAATTGTCTTATGGAGGATCATGATTAATTTTATTTTGTCTTTATCCAGTAACAAAATTGCACCGTTAGATCATAGAATAAATAGCTAAAATTTCTCAATTGAACTGTTGATGTATAGTGTCAATTCGATTTGTTAGTGAAATATGAAAATGTGTTCAAGTGACTGGATACAATATGGAAATGCGCTCAACTAAAAAATCATGAAGAAAAAATCATAATACAATTGGACATTGCGTCCTTGAGGAACACGCAAATTCAGATTGCGTTCATCTGTATTCTTTGCACCATTTTATGAACATTATTATTTTTACTATAAAAAAGGAAATTTCAAGCATATGAATGTGAGACAATTTTGTATATTGTGTTTTAATTATAATGTAAAAAAATATGTTATTGTATTAAATTAAAATTTAACATTAATTAAATATTTGTGTTACAAATAGTTTGTTAAAAATTTGATGAATTTTAAAAAATAAAATTATTTTAATAATAATTGCTTTGAGACCATTATAAAATAAAAAATAAAATTTTATTTTTAAAAATCGTGCATGTACAAATAAATTAAAATAAAAATATACTACATACTTAGAAATGAATATTATTACAACAATACTTTTAATTGTTTTCTATCCTATGTTAAGTACACAAAGTAGTGCAAGAACTTTTTTGTGATAATTGTAATAAAACCGTTTTAATAATGATAGTTTTGAGAGCATGATAAAATTCAAAATAAAATAAGAAATAGTTTTTTAAAAAATAAATATATTTATAAATAAATAAAAATAAAAATTATAACATATATTTTGAAATGATTATTATAATAATAATTCATTTAACTGTTTTTTAGCATATGTAAGTATACAACACATTATAACAATTCTTTTGACTTTTTGTGTCCTTAATTTCAAGATACATAATCTATTTTTTACATACATGTCAATATTTAAGTATATATTTTTAAATATATTTAATTTATATGTAAATCTATAATAGTTGTTTAAGATTTCTATACGTGTGTTAACATTTTACTATATATTTTATAAATAATTACATGTAATTATACAATAGTTCTATGTATAAAATTAATTTCCATGTGCTATGTATATTATGATTTGAATAAATGTTATGAAAACTTTTATGTGCGTGTATTGTTTAAAAATAAAAATAACATTTTATTGTATCAAATTTAAATTTAACATTAATAAAATATTTGAGTTACAAATAGTTTATTAAAAATTTTATGAATTTAAAAAAATAAAATTATTTCAATAACAATTACTTTGAGACCATGATAAAAATAAAAATAAAAAGTTATTTTTGAAAATGTGTATATGTATAAATATCATACTTAAAATGAATATTATCATAACAACACATTTAATTCTAACAAATGTTAAGTATAAAAATATATAGTAAAAATATTGACTTAAATATAAAAAAATATATCATAAGTTTTAAAGTCAATAGCATGAAAACTTAAGATAATGACAAAAATTTAATTCTTACAATGTATTTATTAAGAAAAATCTTCAATAACTATTGTAAAATTATATATAGATTAAATAGCTTTTAAAATATATATTAAAACATTAAGATACCGGTAAAAAAATAGGCATGAAAATTCAAAACAATTGTTAAAAAAAATCTTATAATGTATTGTATACTTAACATAGGTTAGAAAATTAGTCAAATGTGTTTATAATAATACTTATTTTAAAAATATGTTATACTTTTCATTCTAATTTTTTTGTACATATACATATTTTTTAAAATAAAATCTTTATTTCTTATTTGATTTTAAATTTTAAGATGGTCTCACAGTAATTATTATTGAAACTATTTTATTTAAAAAAAACAATTTTTTAACAAACTATTTTTAACACAAATATTTAATGTTAAATTTAAATTTGATATAGTAAAATATTATTTTTACAAAACATACATAAATAATTTTTTTTTATAAAATTTATCAAAATCATAATATGCATAGCACATAATAATTAATTTTATACATAGAATAATTATATAATTACATGTAAAAAGAAAAAAGCATAGTATGCTCTATAAAAGTCCTTCACATTATTGATGCACGCTTTTCTCTTCTTTCTATTCTCTCGCTCAAAGTTACTCTCACGTGGGAGTGTGGGTGATTGTTGAAGATTAATGACTCACGCTTTTATTGGCTCATAAATGTTGTGAGTTTGTTCAAATATTATGTTTTTTTATTTAATTTTCTATTGTTAGATTTTAATGCAGCTCAAATTTTTTAATACTTTATATTTCATTTAATATTTTGTATCCACTTTAAAATTAAATATTTATTTATTACAATATTTTCACCTAAGAAAATACCCGCGCATCGCGCGGGCACTTTAATCTAGTATATAATCAAATTAACACATGAAATCCCAACTTCTGGCAACTCAAATTCTAATTGGAATCTTCTGGACCATCTTTTTGTAATAGAACATTCTTTTTATAATATATATATTAATAAATTTTAAATTATAAAAAGTAAACTCTAAATATAAATTTTTTAATAAAAATACTCCCTCCATCCCTTTCTATTTGATATTCTTACTATATTGAGACGTCCCAATATAATTAATATTTTTCATAAAAATTTTTTTAATATATTTTAAAATATCAATCAACTGCTAATCCCACTATATATTACTTATATATATTTTTTGATTTGACATAAAGTACATGCAAACTCACATATTTTTTATGTTTTATTATACTATATTTTTTTATAATATAATTTAAACTTTTATAAAAAATTTTGTACCCGATCAAATACTATTAATTTAAATAGGAGAGAGAGAATACTACTTATAGAAAATTGTTGCTGCTACAAGTGAAATGTCTAAACTCGTGAGTAGGGGTATCAATCGGACTCACTGAACTAGATTTTGCTAAGTCTGAGCTCGGCCCGAATGATATCTGGCTGGAAAAATGTGAGTCGAGGCTCGGGCCAACCCTAACCTGATTTTTTAAAAATTTTTATATAATAATAATATTTTTTAATAATATAATAATTATATATATATTTATATATATATTTGCAGGTCAAACTGAAATCGGACTGAGCTTCTCTCAGCTCGAAACGTATTCAGACTAAAAAAATTAGTCCGAACCCACAATTAAGCGGGCTGAATGGATCGATTCGGATCAATCTGACCCAATTAATAGTCCTACGTGAGGCATTTGTTATATCTTTAAAAATAATAATAATAAATTTTTCAAAGAAAAATAAAAAAGGTACTAACAAAAAAACTACAATATTTTTTGAGAAAGACAGGAGTCAGAAGTTGGAACCACGAAAAAATACAAAAAGTCTGCCCTAAACAAAATCAGCCTTTCGTCTCTACGCCGAAAAGAAGACGATAAAATAAATAAAAAATAAAAAATATTGTCCACAGTTCAACTATCGCTGCCATGTCGCGTGCGGCGTCAATTACGTGGCTCCCCATTTACCGCAATCGCCCCCAATGGCGCCACTGTTCTCTTCTACTGCTCCACTGCTTAAAGTCGAGACCTTTTTTCTGACTCAATCATAGTATATTCACTCGATTCCTCGTCTTCGATTGTTGGAATACCGTATTCCTCGAGAAGTTTACTGAATCATCTCAGTGATAGTGATCGTTTCTTGGGTTTTCTTTGTTTCGGATTTTAGTTTTTGTTTTGGGCGGGAAATTGGAGTTGCGATTGAGGAGAATAATGGGCCACCGCCGGGAAGCGGATGCGGTGGTGAGCGGCGCTGATTCTTCTCAGTCTTCGGCGGAGTCCAGCTTCCGCGAGCACGATGATGTCTTCTTGCAGGTGTCTTTTGTGTGTTCGTGGATTGGTATGTGTTCTTTTGGAAGGATTTTGATTAGATTTTTTACTGTTTAAGAAATCTTCAGAGGCAAGCAAGAGTGTGTCTGGGAGAAGTGCTGAAGACCCGATTAAACGAGGAGATTCATATCTCCGATTTGCTTGCAGATGGGGAGCTTCTGTAAGTATTTTTAAAAAAATTATTATTTTTGGGGGGATAACTAAGTCTTTACAATTGTTCGTCTATAAGTTTTTGTTTGAGATAACGTTAGGTGGAGCTGTTGAGCTTTGATTTTGTGCTGAACTCATAATCATTTCTTTGATATCCTTGATTATATTTAAGTCTTTGGTTACACTGATGAACTCATAACTAATGTGTGGAGTCTTCTGTCTTTTGGAGAAATTTTGATTGTTGTATTGATTTCTTGCTTGGATTTATAGGTTTGAAGTCTCTAAAGTAGTATGGGATATGTTGTTGGTGAAGTATGTGGAGCTTAGAAATCTAAAAGCTTATCAACAACGACATTTTTCTAGGAAGAGCGGTGGGAGATATATGCCTTACTCTAATGTTGACTCATTTCTCAAGGTAAATCTGGATTTGAGTTCATGGTTCGATCTTTTATTTAAGAAAAACTGTCAACTTTCTAGCAGTTACTGATCACATGAGAATGAAATGAAAGTTTATGAAGTACTAGAAGTATTATCTGAAAATTAATAGAAATTTTATCCACGGAGCACGAACAAAGATTGCCTCCCAAAGTTCATTTTAGTTCCTGTAATGCTGACACTTTCTTATTTCTGGGGTCAAATCAAAGATGCAATGGCTTCCCAGGTACATGTTTTATATGAAAAGTGAACCTTTGTAGCAGCACACAGCCTTGATGTTAACCTTCTCTTCTACAGTTGTTATTTAGTTGTATGGAAGAAGAGTGCACTTACCAAATTACTACTTCATGTATTTGTCTGATGAAAAGAACAGGCATCGAGAGTAATGTGATTAAGAGTTAATTTTTATTCACAAAAGTACGTTCTGCGTCATGGTATAAGGGAACCCTTGCATATGAAATTGGTGGAACTCTAATAAAATTTCAGTGAGTCCTTTTTAAGTTCCTTGAAAGCGAACTGTGAATTGTTAGTCTCTTGGAAGAATGTAATTTATTTGCAGAAGGATGGTAGCATGCTGCTTGACTGAAAGGCAAGTGATCTGATTTAAAACTTTAGTGATGGTGTAGCTTGTCTGTCATGGATTATATTGATAAAGTCTGACTTGTCAAGTAGTTATAATTGATTAATGTCCATGCAAAATAAAGTTGGAGCTTGTACTTACATCCGGCATTGGCATGCCCCTCAGTTTCTTTAAAAGTAAAAAGAACAACTGCAATTGAAATGAGCCAGAATTTGTTACTTTCCTGTCATTCTAAAAGGCTGTCATCCTTGAAGCGCAAATACTTCAGGACCTGATTGCAATGTTTTTGGTGCACTATATAGACTCCTTAATTGCGGATAAAGAATGCACTCCTGTAATATTAAACTTATGAGCAATTGCAATTTTACTTGAAATTATAAACAAAGCAGATTTATCTATTAACACAAAAAATTCAAGGTGGATGTGGAGTTTCTGATTATGATTTTTTGGACATATGGCATTAACCTCTTCTCCTCTTTGTTTTCGATGTATCAGGATGACCAGCATCTTGATTGTTGAATACTTTTGAAGATGGTTGTTTAAGTATCTTTCTTTTGTTTTGTCTTGTATACATGCTACATTATACAATTATCTTCCAAAGCACCGATGTAAAAGTGTTTTTGTTTCTTTAACTTTCTTTAACGTGAACCCCTTCCTGGGAGGACTATGGATGCTTATGGAAAGATTCTTTTGTTCTGAATGAATTAAAAGCTTGGCATAATGAATTTGCTCATTGTGCTAAAGCATCAGATGTGAGTCATGGACCTTGTGAATCTTTCCAATGCCTTTCTGCTACTAACTGTCAAAAAGCTTTTAACTTCCTTTTGCCAGATATGCAAAGTTCTGGGATTGAATGGCATTGACCTCTTCTCCCCTTCAGATGTTGTTGAGAAAAGAGATACCCGAAAAGTTTGCATTTGCATAAGAGCACTCTCAAAGAAGGGCAGATCGAAGCAATTAAATGTGAGAGATTATGTGCATAAATTAGTTCAATTTTCATATTTTATTTAATGTGTTGTCTGACTGCAGTATATGCAGTATGGAAAGTAAAATAAGACTCAAGCTATATCCTAATACATGGGAAATGTTTTTTCTGTAATAGGTTCCCGATTTTGATGTTGTCAGCTCTGCTGTAGCCATGCCAACAGAAATGGTAGAATGCATACGAAGAAGCTTGGAATCATCTCATTGTAGCTTTTCAAGTTCTTCCAGCTGCAATTCATTCAAAGATAGCAGATTTAGAATTCAGCAGGTTGTGCAAAATTACGCTCTTATAATTTCAATGCCATTTTGTAACTGAGGAAGAAATTTATTTTTCTGTTTCAAATGTTATGGAGTATTTTATTTCTAACTGTATAACTTGTCTTCTTATGCTGCAGAGAAATTCAATTTCCGACTGCAATGGAAACTATGATTCTGCTTCTGATGTGTCTGATGAGGCAGAAAGCAAATATTATGGACCAGAAAAGTACCGCTCCTCTGAGAACAAGTTTGATAATCCGTCTTTCTTAAATTTAGACTCAGAAATCTCATCTAATGCATTTTCAGCTGTCAAACTGAATACCCCAAAGAAAAGTGTATTACAGCCGGAGCTGCAAAAACCATATGGAGGTGAATTTGGAAATGGTGATTCTAGATCAGTCGCTAGAGTGGAATCAGTCAAATCCTTTTCTTTGCATCACCCCAGAAATGGCCATGATTCAGATCACTTATCAGACTTTAAAGAGAATTTATATATTAAGCATTCTCGTGTAAAGAATGACATAGGACAACACTATGTTAACCCCATGGAGGTCAATGATGTCGACCTTGCTCTTTGCAACGATGATTCGAGTGTCAGAGATTCCTTGTTTGATAATATAGCACACAGAGACTTCATTTCAGATTACCTTGCTTTCTCTGATTCAGTAGTCTTTGGAGCTGATGGTAGCAGTCCCATTATCTTTGCTGGAGAAAACCATATGTGCGATTTTTTCATGGGAATTGATTCTCATATATCAAGCATGAACCAGAAGAATAGATTTTGTCAGAAGTCTCCTGATGACATGGAAGACGATGAAGTATCATCCACAGCAAGTATGAGCTCCATTTTGGGTCGGGTGCTTAACATGGATTTTAACGAACAATTTGATGCAAGGGATTCTTCAATTATGAAAGCCGATCCAACTGTGTTTCTGGAAAATGATGCGTACGGCCAAGATAGAAGTTTGTTTGTGGAAGATCAAATTCAGGAGTTGGCTCAGATTGAGACCTTGTCAAACAATTCAGCCACTGATATCAAAGAATCTCATTATGAGACTAGTCTTGGAAATTCGGGCTTTTCAACCGAGTCTCTTTCAAACTGTCACAATCAAGGGCAAATATGCCCCCTGGGGTCTCAAGTGCACGAAAAGGACAGCAGTTCTCTAAAATATCCTGGCAAACACAAATTTATAGAACAGAAACGCCCAGGCTCCTCTATAAGTTCAGGGGATAGTAGTGAAGCAGGCCATCAAGAAAGTAGAGGTCTTAACAAGAAAGTCATTAGCTATAGTGACCATGAAATTGAGGTTGTTACTAAATCTTCACACTAAGAAACACTATTTTGCATGTTCTCTCTTGAATTCCTTTCTCTTGCTGACTTTGTTGTACCATCATATTCGACAGGATAATAGACAGCATCAAATTTTGAACAGTTTGGTAGAAAATGTTTCAGACCGGAGAAAGGACCCAATCAGTAGAGTACATGAAGAAAAACGAAGCCAAAGGCCACTGCTGAAAACTTTTTTTGGAGGCACGGCCTTAGTTGGGGCATTGTTTCTCTTGCTGCACATTAGGTGTGCATTCATAGTACCTGCTTGGTGTAACCTGCATAGTTCTTGACATGAATATCATTCCCGTCTTTCTTCCTGTTTCTAATGCTTTTGTTTTTGTTGATTGTTCTTGTTGATGTTGTATTTGATTTTACAGTAGAAGAGGCCAAGAGAGAACTGATGTACCAAGTAAGCAGTTGAACCAGGCTCAGAAGTCCAGAGGTGCAAAATCTTCTTCACGCAAAGAGAGAAGGAGTATACCAAATGGTACTTATTCTGCTGAAAATCTAAAACTTGGCGAGTAAAGCTCAGATCGTTGGCATCTAATTATCTAGTTCTGTTTCTAATTATCTCACCAAACTAAAGCAGAATTGGGGACCAGTCATCTCTATATAAAGTTCAAGAGGATTCAACAACCCAAATTTTGTAATTCTGCAGAGCTAGCAGTCTAGCACATAATATTTTGTTAAAATAATACTAATTGTAAATCTTGTTAATGATAATATAGTTTATAATATTTGAGTATGTATTGTTTGATATCTTTTTACGCTATGACCAATGACATATTTGGAGGTGAAGGAAAAGGGCATGCATGTATGAGCTGAGGGCTCAACTTTCAGATATTTAATGGTGTAGGTTGTTATAGAGATGTTAGAAATGGACAAGACACTGCCATATGGACAAAACGTTGCTCGTGGGAAACAATGATTTTGTGGAAGTATTTGGCTAGGGAATCATTAAGAATGCTGGGGAAACAATAACTTCTATAGGTGAATGTACTTTAGTATACATTTCTCAAAAAACGAAGAACGGATATAATTTTAATTTCAAAATCAAACTGCGTGGGACATATTTTCTCTTACAAACAATTTTATTTTTATAAAATTTAAGATAAAAATTTTAAAATTAAACCTTAACTAATCACGGATATCATTTAAAACACATAAATCTAAATCACACTCCCCCACTTAAATCTTTCTTTCTTTTGTTTCTGGTAATAAAAAAAACCTACTTATATTCTCTCTATCTTTTTTTTTTAGTAATAAAAAGAAGTCTATTTATTACTAAATCCACGATAAAAAGTGTACCAATCTGGTAAACCACCACCTCCCGAAAGAAAAGTAGGGAAAAAAAAAACATTAGTCATCAATTTTCTTGTGCTTTGCTTTGCACTGGACATTTTTATTGTGTATCATTAAGAAGTGTAAAAAAATTAAGAAATATATTTTTGTATAAGGTCGATAGAGATGTGGCATGAAATTTGATTGTATGACAAACAGGTGTGGTTTAAGTTATGAATGGTCTTATCTACAATCCGTTAGTTGTGGATTTTGAGAGTTGGCAGAAATCATTATTTGTCCTCATTAACCGCTGGTTGTGATCAAATGAATCTTTTTCCTTATAAATACACGAATATATTTCATTCTTTTGAAAATTATCCATTGAGGAATAAGAATAAGAAACTTTAGTATCCATGCATAGTATGATCATCTTGTACTACCGTTAATAGTTTTCATGACCCAATACTCTATGTTTTCTGTTTAAACATATAATTTTGAGTCATTTTCTCTTATAAACTCTTTAATTCTAAACAGAATAAATAAATTTTAGTATTGCGTGTGTTATACGGATCATTAGTAAGTATATATATATATATAATTCTTTTACTCTCTCTCCTCCACCAAAAGGCCTTATGCTTCTATTCTCATTTTCTAAAATTTTAAAATTTTTAATTAGTTAGAAAAGTTTTGATTGGCCAAGAAATTTTATTTTATGACTTTGAAATTTTAAAAATGTTAAACTCCTTACACATCTCTTATCACTTACCCCATTATTAGAATTATTTTCAATCAAATTTAATTTTCTTAGACACTAATACCAATTGAAAGAAATTGTATTGCTGAATCAAATATCAAACAAGAACAACAGCTGATGCTCAGTAAGCAAAAGAGTCAATATAACTTCTAATAATATTCAATTTATGATATTCATAAATAGTCTAATATATCACATATTGATACACCAACAATGGTTTGTCTAAGGCTTTGATACCAATAACGAAAATTAGGAGAAAATACAAGGCATATGAATGTGAAGAGTGAAAGATCAGAATGATCAGAATGAAAGATCAGATAAAAAAAGAATTAAGAGAAGAACAATTTCAAGTTAGCCTACTTCAACTTCAAAACACAATTAAAGATGACCCTTCAACTTCCAAAGATAACCTAGATACTGATTCACAATTTATTTATGAAATATCAACTATAACTTATCAAAAATGGTATATTCCTATTTTGATTAGAATAAATCATGAGCTTGAAGCCAGTCATATTTCTTTACTTGACAGTGGTGCTGACTAGAATTGTATCTGTGAAGGATTAATACATGTTCAGTATAATATAAAAAACAAAGAAAAACTAAGTTCAACAAGTGGATCAAAATTAGAAATAAAATATAAATTACTAAATATAGAAATAATTAGAGACAATATTACTTTTAAAACATAATTTATTTTAGTAAAAGATCTAGCTCAAGCTATTATTTTAGGTACTCCAATTTTTTACCCAAATTTATCCTTTCTTTGTTGATTCTAAAGGTGTCCATACATAGATTTTAGGAAAATAAATATTTTTTCCTTTATTCATTCTCCTAGAGAAATAGAACTTAATGTGTTAAAGAAAAATTCTATAGGACATATTAATTCTATTCTTGAACAAATTAACTGTTATAAAAAAGAAATAAATTATCAAAGACTTTCTAATAGAATAAAGTGTTCAACTGGTCAAAATCAAATTAAATGATTTTTCTCAACTTTTACTCAAAGAAGTGTGTTCTGATCTACCTAATGCATTTTGGGAAAGAAAACAACACACGACAAATCTTCCTTGTATAAAAACTTTTGATGAAACTAATATTCCCACAAAAGGTAGGCCAACTCAAATGAATACAGAATTAATTGAATATTGTAATAAATAAATTTAAATTTTAATATATAAAAAGTTAATAAGGCCAAGCAAGTCACATTGAAGTTGTGCATCCTTTTATGTTAATAATGCTATAGAAAAAGAAAAAGGTGCGACAAGACTTGTTATCAATTATAAGCCTCTCAATAAAGTACTCCAGTAGACATGATATCCAATCCCAAATAACCGTGATTTATTGAAAAGAATAATTTTTGATAATATTTATTCCAAGTTTGATCTTAAATCTGATTTTTGGCAAATTCAAGTGGCGGAGGAAGATCGCTATAAAACTGCTTTTACTGTTCTATTTGGACATTTTGAATGGAATATTATGCTATTTGGATTAAAAAATGCTCCCTCGAAATTTCAAAATATCATGAACTCTATATTTAATGCATATTATGAATTTTGCATAGTTACATAGATGATGTCTTAATTTTCTCAAAAACCATAGAACAACATTTTAAGCATTTGTATACGTTTTATAAGTTAGCTAAAAGATATGGATTGGTTTTATCTACATCAAGGATGAAATTATTTCAAACTCAAATTAGATTTTTAGGACATGATTTGCATCAAGGGGTCTGTAAACTAATTTGTAAGTCTGTTGAGTTTGTGGATAAGTTCCCAGATAAAATTATAAATAAAACCCAACTTCATAGATTTTTAGGTTGCCTCAATTATATTTCTGATTTCATTCCAAAGCTTAGACAACTTATTGAACCTTTGTACCGGAGACTTAGGAAAAATCTTCCTCCTTGGACAGACACACATAGTCAAATTGTGAGAAAAGTTAAAAAGTTGGTTAAAACCTTCCATGTCTTGCTTTACCAAACCCATCCCATTTCATGATTGTTGAAACCAATGCCTCTGATATTGGTTATGGAGGTATTCTGAAACAAAAGCCCAATCTAGAATTTGATTCACCTTCTGAGCAACTTGTTAGATATCATTTTGGAATATGGCTTGGTGCTCAAAAAAATTATTCTACAATTAAAAAAGAAGTTTTAGCACTAGTTTTATGTATTTCCAAATTTTAAGATGATTTAATAAACAAATTATTTTTATTAAGGGTTGATTGCAGATCAACCAAAGAAGTTTTAGAAAAAGTTTTTAAAAATCTTGTTTCTAAACAAATTTTTGCTTGATGGCAAGCAATCTTATCTACTTTCAGTTTACTATAGAACATATCAAAGGAGAAAGTAATTCTCTACCTGATTTCTTATCTCGTGAGTTTCTGCAGGGTCGTGAGTGACAGAAAAGCCATGACCCCTGTTTCTAACAGGTAGACGATTTTGGCAAGTTCTTCTCAATTTCCTCTTTTGACTTCAAATTTCCGTCCCACTATATCACTCACTCCCCCTTCAAATTCAAAAAAATTTAATCAAGCAGTTTCTCCGTCTACACCAGTAACTTCTTCTCCAACAGCTAGATATTCTTTCGACTATGTAGTTAAACCTAAAAACTTCCCAATTTGTTTTCTTGAGAAATAATAGAAATCTCTTTCCATTCCAAATTTATGTAAGAAAATATTTTATCCAAATGAATATTTTCTTTCACCTTCTCCTCATTATTCCTGATGATTTTATGAATATATTCTAGTGGAATCAAGGTCGGTAGAAATTTATGATTTATCTGGCCAAGGCAAAGAAGTTGCCTATTTCAAAGTTAAATCAAAAAGGTTATTCTACCTAAAGATTGGCCAAACAAAAATCTTTTGGCTCCAATCAAATATACTTCAAATTCTCAAACCCCAGTTTACACATATTAGGACTATATAAATGCCTAGTACAATTTCTTACTTTTAAAACCAAATTGGTTTATTCATTTTAATAAAAATTTAAAAGAAATCAATTTGATGCCTAAGTGGTTTTTTTTTATCTAATTTGACTTCTTTGGACCAGATGAAAGAATATTACCACCAGAGGCAAAAATAATTTTTGACAATTTTCAGATATCCAAAAATGAAAGTTCTCACGCTATGGTCAAATATATCTTTTATTTTTCAAGAGGAAGTTTCCCTGGATTCTACCATGGTATCTTGACAAAGCCACAGGTCCTTATGGTCGCTTTGCTTTGATGCGTACTTTTGAAGTAAAATAGTGGTCTTAATTTAAAATAGACAACAGTGCAAATTCAGCAAAGCAATTAGAATTTCTGATGAAGAAATTCAAATATATGATTGTGTTAGCCTCACCTAGTTCAGAACAAGATTTCAAGAAAGCCTTGGCTGAGTCATGACAATAGTATCTTCAGAAGAAGACACTAAAAATGATCCTGCTAGAGATATCGACAAAGAAGTGGCTTCTTACCTATACAATGTTGATGATTTTGAGGAACATTTTCATAGGGCTTTTTCTGATAAGGATACCAATAATGCAACTTTTAGTCTCATTAATTCTATATGTTACTTTATGTATTTTTCCAATTCTATAAAGTAGATTCTTTCCTTTAGTTTGTTAACTTTGAATAATTAAAAGCAGATTCTTTGTCTACCAATAATATATTTTTAACTTTTTAAAAAATAGAAGTCAGTTTGTCTCGATCTACTTATAACTTTAATAAATCCACTGAATCAATGAAGTAAAGACAGAATTCATTTTGACCTTTCATTCTTCACATTCATATGCCTTGTATATATGTGGCATGAAATTTGATTGTATGACAAACAGGTGTGGTTTAAGTTAAGAATGGTCTTATCCACAATCCGTTAGTTGTGGATTTTGAGAGTTGGCAGAAATCATTATTTGTCCTCATTAACCGCTGGTTGTGATGAAATGATTATTTTTCCTCATAAATACACGAATATGTTTCATTCTTTTGAAAATTATCCATCGACGAATAAGAATAAGAAACTTTAGTATCCATAGTATCCATCATCTTGTACTACTGTTAATAGTTTTCAGACCCAATACTCTATTTTTTCTGTTTAAACATATAATTTGAGTCATTTTCTCTGATAAAATTCATTCATTCTAAACAGAATAAATAAATGTTAGTATTGCGTGCATTATACAAATCATTAGTATATATATATATAATTCTTTTATTCTTTATCCTCTTCAAAAAGGCCTTCTATTCTCATTTTCTAAAATTTTAAAAATTTTAATTCGTCATAAAAGTTTTGATTGCCAAAGAAATTTTATTTTATGACTTTTAAATTTTAAAATTTTAAACTCCTTACACATCACCACATCTTTTATCACTTACCCCATTATTAGAATTATTTTCAATCAAATTTAAATTTCTCCAAATACATAAAATAAGAACTCATTATCACCGGAGTTATTCTCAGCATAAGCCTTCTTCATACATCGACATACAGAGGCTGAATGGCACTTTTTCACTTGGGAATTCGCAATTGGATTCAATTCTTTTTTTTTTCTTCTTCTTCTTTCATTTTTAGCACTATAAATTTACAACTGGATTTCATTCCTTTTTTTCTCCTTCTGATTTTAACTTTTTAAGTTTGCAAGTGGATTTCATTCTTTTTTTCCCCTTCTTCTGTTTTTCAGTTTTTTCTTCATGAGTTTTAACACTTTCATTAACCTATAATATTTTGGTATTGAGGTAAAACCTTTTCCTCTTTCTTACTCTCTCTCTCTCAATAATATAAAAATGTCATTTCTTTTTGGCTTCTGGAAGAAGTTAATTTTTTTTTTGTAATTGTTTGGTACTTAATTGTTAATAATTTGAGAGTTTAACCAAAACAATAGTACATTAAGAATTTTAAGTTATTGTCCATTCTTTTTTTTTTTCATTACTGTCTTTCAGAATTTTTTTTTGTGGTAGACTGATATCATGCCTCATATCAGCAAGTAACTTCTTTGGCATTCTACTTCTTTTTCTTTATTTTTTATTTTTTAAGTGAAACATTTAGTTTCGTCTTCAGTAAGAGGCCAAAAACACAATTTGGATATTTTCTGAATCTTTTTCTTTATTTTTTTGCACCCTATTTTCTGATTGTTTTTCAAGTTTCCCTCTAATCATAAGTTGCTTGCAGCCAAGAGATTATCGGTATTTTGGTTCTAGCAGTGGCTGTGATTCCTACTTTGATATGCTTCCTTGCATGCGGTAATGGAGATGGCATCTACTTTCTTGATAACCAATTGGGATACTTTCCAATATTCATGTGGAACCGTGTAAGCCTTTCTTTCATTTTTTTTTTTCTTTATCTTTAAAGTTTGAGAATATTAATTTACTTTATTTATACAAGTGATACTTTTACGATTTGTAAAATCTCCGAAAATTAATTATGAGAAAAGTCTTCATTAGACAAGACATATAAGTTTTGACATCTTAATGATCTTGCGATTTATATTAATAAGTAAAAGGGATTGTTATATATATAGAGAACGATTTTATTAATACATGATAATTTTTTATAATTTTTAATTATTTAAAAAAAGAATAATTAGACGCACCACTCTAAATAAGGCACCCAACTTGTGCGTTCCTCGGCATTTGGCACCTAGGATCAGGCGCCACACTCCAACGTGGGGCTCCCAAGCTGGGGTAATGCCCTTTGCACATCAAGCTAGCAAAGTTATAATCATTGCTACACTTTGCGTACACACATAGAGGTTCAAAATCCCATGCACATTCCTGCATGACGCTTCGGTTCTTTGCATATCATTTTTCACCAGGTGAGACAATATGTTTATAATATTGTATATTATTATGTAATTAATTTTTAAACACCAACTAAAATTTGTTGATAGGTACTCGCATAGATTGGTTCTTATTTGAAGCAATTATTTTCACAAAATCATGGTGATATGAGTAATGAAGAATAATTATCTTTAGGCTACAAGGTTACCCTTATCTATGAGGGTCACTTGAGAGACTATTAAGGAGAGGATTCTAATGATAGAATTCTACCATGTGACGTAACTGAAAATCAGCCTAGGCTCAAATGTAGAATAGATTGATAAATAATATATTTTCATCATCTATTAATCTTTTACGCTATAATTTTATAATTATTTTATTTTACCATTATATTTGCAGACAATTTTAACATGTATTTTTAATTCTTTATGATGATTTGACTAATGATCAATTTTACAATTAATGCATCTGGTTTAATCAAAATCTTTATATTATATATTGAAATCAATGTTTTACTTTCTCTCCTCCCATAAAACGTTCAAGACTGCAATCCTATTTTCTAAAAGTTTTAATTAGTTTGAAAAGTTTTATTTGATCGAGAAGATTTTGTCTAATAAATTAATTTAAAACTAATTCTTATCTTATTAAATTTCAATATACTTCTCCCATTATACTCTCTTTGCATGTTTCTTCCTATACCACTGCAAGAAAACTAATTTATTTGTTCTTTCACAAGGTTGAGAAGGAAGAGGAACATTTTATATAACATCTCTTCATATTATATTTGATGAAAGTATGCAAGGAATTTTCACCCAAAAAAAAAATTGAAGTTGATGATTATAAGTTCGATGGATTAATTTCTTTTTGACATGTTAGGAAAGGAGACGTGGATCAAATTTAAAATTTTTCGCCTAGGGGTTTTTACCGAAATCTACAATCTTAGCACAAATTAATTTTATAAATTGATTGCTACAAATTTTTTCTTACTTTTATTAAAGACTATTTTCTAAATTCTTATTTCTTACTTCTTCTAAACACATTTTCTTCTAGAGAAAATTAGAATTTTATTAAAAAGTTTTCACCATACATACTCATACAAGCAACTCCATATGATCCTATTTATAGAGTTGGAAGTGACTCTTCCCATTATAGGTCATTAATAGGCTCCTCTATAACTTACATAACTTGTCTCCCATGTTCTCTAAGACAGTGGAGGTAGATAATAGAGGTAATGGGTATAGTAGTTGATAAAGAATGGATGTTACAACTTTAGTTGCAACTACCAACATTTCATATTCCATAACTTAGATGAATTATCTCTTGGAATAATGGACATTCATATATTTCATAACACTCCCCCTTGAATTGAATGTCCATTACATAAAGAATGCATCTCATTAAAACCTTACTAGATAAAATATCTAATGGGAAAAACTCTTATGAAGAAAAAAGTGTATACTATTCTTTTATACTATTACTCCCTTTTATGAGATAATCTCTTAAGATTTCTTAACCGATGCATTCCAATCAAATGTTGTTATCAGTAAGGTCTTAGTGAATAGATTTATCAAGTCATCACATGATCGAATTTACTACACATCAATATCACATTTCTTTTGGAGTTCATAAGTTAAAAGAACCTCAATGAAAATATGTTTTATCGTATATCCTTTAATATATTTTCAAACTTTATAATCATCCAACAATATAATTGGAATTCTTTCTCAAATGATACATGATTATCCTGAATATAATAATACATTAATGATGATCACACATATTCTAAACTAACTTTATGAATTTCTATTTCTTCAACATGAGTCAATGAAACGGTTGCTATAATCAACGCATGTCTATAAATAACATGGTTTGTATGTATAGTATAGGTAACTTATACCTTGTATATATATCTCAACAGGAGTTGGATTTTCTCAATAATTTGAGATAAACTATCTTATGAAGATATTAAAGGGCAAGCTTAATTCCATCTCAAAATTCATTGGATAGAGAAGAACAATAATAGATATCCACTTGCAGATAGTTAAGTGTATTCATGCACTAAATTGCAAAGTTATGGTTCTTCAGGACCATAGAATTTTTCAATATTATTTGATAGATATAAAGTATCTTTATTACGTATAATAACCCAATGACCATTGATGTACTATGTTCATGTGAAGTATCTTCAAGATGTTCAATCAAAATAAAATATTGATTTTTCAAAACCATTGGTCACAAAAACAATACTTGCTTTTATAAATTATTCAAAAAAAAAATCTTGATCATCAAATCCTACTTTCTTTTAAGGAGATCAGTCACGCTTCAAGTGTACTTCAAAACATATAGCTAAAGAATTCATATATTTATACTGCTGGAACATCTATCCAAATAAGAATTCACACATACAATAATCAATTTACAATTCTATGCAAATGAACAATCCTTTGAACTTTTAATTCATTAATGCTTGTTCATATATCAAGATAATAAATGTCCTAAATAATATTCTTTTTTGATTGATTATTTTCTCCTCCTAATGTAGATAACACTATACCGATCAACAAATTATATAATAAGAATATCTTATAACAAAAAAATGCATATAGCAATTATAGCTACATATAGACTTCTGTATACATTGTCATACTCGATTGTTCTTCAATAAGAATTCACTGAGACAATCGCATTATGTTGTACAAAAATAATCTACTTATATGCTTCAAGCATATCGAGTCCATCAGTGACTTCAAATATAAATGTCATTATCAAATGACAATAATGATAAACGCATATTAAGTATATTATGCCCTATTAATTATATCCACAACCAAATATATATTTCTTTGTAAATATCCACCACCGCATTATCAGGTTCTTTTGAAGAATCTTATGCCACAAGTCATAGCAAATACCCATTTTTTATAGTTTGAATTTATAAGCAGATATCCATGTACACTTCATGTGTATATTTCCTGCTAGAAATTCATGTACACCTCAAGTATACTTGTGTATCTCCGAACATTTTATATTTCTCATGTGAACTTTATCATTTAGAGTCTACAGGCTTTGATTGAAAAAATCATCATTCTAAATCAACATATTATTCGTATTAATATCATTTGATATCTTATATTTGTACGGTTCCAGTAGTTTCCAATTGTAATGTCCGACCCAGAAATATAGCCCAAGTGATGAATAATAATAAAAATAATAAATAAAATAAGTATACTTTGGAAGGCTCAGTTGCAATTTAAAACAGTTATTTAGATAAAAAGCTCTTTAGGGTTAGGAAAAAAAATTTTAGAGTTAGATAGATGATTGACGAAAGAGTTCTTTCAGCGACGGCTACAGTCAACTTGCCTGAGAGATTCAATACCAGTAAGGAATAGACACCGAATTCTACCAACGAAGAAGTAGAAAGAGAGCATTATAAGGGAATAGCAAGAGGCACATAGTTTAGAATTAAAAACTCTAAGGTAAGTAGTTTAATCCCTTTGTCTCAAATAAAAAAAATGTGTGTTTATATGCTTGATGAATGCTTGAACGATTTATGGCTATAATGTTTTTTGCAAAATGAATAATTTGTTTATAGTTTCAGTAATCTGTTTAGTCGCCATGAATATTCCGTAAAGCCTTTCTGTTTTGTTATGACCCTCGTGATGAGGGAATTTCTGTTGTGTCATGTCCTGACCACCTTAGAGATGAAATCGATGAAGTTGATGTGCATTATGTGGAGATAGTTTTGTGGAGAAGGATTTTTGCGTTCTGACTATTACTGTTCTGTGAGTGGGAAACGTTTTCTGCATGAAATTGCAGTTGATAATTGCAGTTGACTGGGACGAGATCGTTGAAATTGTCTTTGTGTTATGGTTCAGAAGGAACCACAACAAGAAAAAAAATCTGATCGTTGCATTCTACCCAACAGAATGCTGGGCCGAAGATATCAATAGCTTCATGCTGTCCAACAGAAGGTTTGGGCTGAAACCCAGATATTGGGTTACTGCCCACCAGTTCATGGGCTGCAATTTGGTTCCAGTTCAGATTTTTTCAAAAAATTCCATGCTGTCCAACAGAAGGTTTGGGCTGAAACCCAGATATTGGGTTACTGCCCACCAGTTCATGGGCTGCAATTTGGTTCCAGTTCAGATTTTTTTGAAAAATTCTATCTTGGATTTTTTTTTTGGGCAGCCCATTTTCTTTTTTTTCTTTTAAAAAAAATATTGAGAGTTCTACTATGTTTTAAAAAAAATTATTATTATTGAAATTTATTTCTTTTTAAAAAATATCATATATATATATATATATATATATATACACATATTTTGTTCATTGTTTGAATAATTGATTTAATTACTTACTAAGTGATAGCTCACTCCTTATCTAATTATATTTCAAAGAATAATTTTGAAGACTTTAAGAGTTTCGACAATGAATATTTGGGAGCGATTTCAAGAACTGAAAGTGAATTGCAATTTCTCCAAGAGATGGTTGGTATTGAAGAGTATAATGGAAGAAAATAGAGAAAAACTTGTAGAAAGAAAATAGAGAGAGCTAGAATATTATTGAAAATTTTTCATTATGCATGCTCTTACAAGCAACTTCATATGGTAGTTGAAAGAGATTTTTCTCATCATAAGTCATTAATAGGCTCATCTATAACTTACATAACTTACTTCCCATGTTCTCTAAGATAATGGAGGAAATTGGGATAGTGGTCTACAAATAATGAATGTTACAAGTTTTGTTGTAACTTCTAACATTTCATATTTCATAATTTAGATAAATTATCTCTTGAAATAATAGACATTCATAATATTTTATGAGATGTGTTCTTTTATATTATGTCAGAATATCTTTATTTACCTGTGAAAGTTGCTTTTTTATTTTGTTGTAATAGAAGTTTCACTTTTAGAATATAGTGCACTTAGATCTTTGAACATAGGGACCTTGTGTTCCTAAAATTACTCCGGGAATACGGTCATGTCAAGTTTCGAGTGCAGGTCGGTTACTCACTTATCAGATTTCGTATGTCTTCTTTATTTATTTTTAAAAAAATTTGAAAAATTTCGACAGCCGTTAAATCATATTCAAAATTTGATCAACGGTCCGAAATTGGTCCTGCACGTGCGGCACATATGCCTGTGCAGACTGTAGCAACAGTGCTTTCAAGGCATGTCATCCAACATTCGAAACATGGAAAGAAATTTCTAATTGAAAGTTAACAATTCAAATTTAGTAGTAACTGTGAGTTGCTCCTTTTTTCTTTTTTTTTTAAATTTTAATGAAACTCTACTAGTGGAAATAATAAATGAGTAAAAGGTCTTAATCCTTAATTTTCTAATGGAGGATCCTCCAGCATGTTTTAGACACTGGAGAGGTTCCTCTCCTTGAAGGAGCTATCTAGTCCTAGCATAGAAACCCCCAGTAGCAGTCCTCCAGTGTTTGTAAATGAAAAAAAGTGCAAAAATACAACTCAGAATTCGTAGCAGGAAGATGGACATGAATAAGCAAAGGTTTCTTAATTTAGTAGTGCAATTTGCTTAATTAAACATCAATGGTGAGTAATGACTAAAATGCAGCCAATGGGGTATTTACATTGTTTTTTATTTTACTTTTTGTTTTGGATTTTATTTTCATTTTGCAAGATAATAAGTGATATTTAAAATAAAAATGTGTATTGGATTTTAAAAATGAAAAGGAATCCAAATGGGTGGCGATATTGCCAGGACAATTCTCCTCCTGCCAAAGCAAATTTCATTCAAATGACAGTATTATCCTTGTTTAGATTAACAAATATTCTATTGATTTTCTTTCCTTTTTTTTTTTTGGCTAATTTCAACCCTCCCTGGCGATTATTTCTCCCATTTTTACCTCCAACTCAGTCTCTTCTTTTTCTCTTTCTTCAATCTGCAATCGGCCGGTGGCTTTACTTTGTCAGCCCACCACCGATTATTGACTACCATTCCCTTCTCTTCAATTCAACTCAATCCCAATTCTCTTCTTGGCGTCCCTTTGCTTCTCCCGTCTTCGTCCTACCAGTACCACTAGATGCTTTTTTTTTTTTTGGGATATTATGTACAATTTTTAATTTAATTATATATAATTTTTAAAAATTCATTTTAAACTATTTACTTTCTAATCTCTTTCATGTTTTCTCAAAATTCTTGAATATTGAATTTTAGATTTAGCAAAAATTACTTTAAATTTATACAAAAAACTAAATTCTTAAATTACATCTAATTTTTTATTTTTATCTATAAAATTTTCATAAAAATAACTAAAACAAAAAATTTAAACAATCTCATTCATGTTCTATCGTTTAGGACGAAACACGTACAAAACTTCCGCCCACAAGGGCAGTAAGTAGCTATAGTATGATTCTCTAGTTACAATTTTCAGGCAAGCAATTTTCTTGTCTAGTATGATTGCAAAGCCTATCAATCGGGCGAGCCTGCTTGGTCAAGTTCGTCGGCCTGGCTCACTGATGTTGAGTCCGAGCGATCCAAAATAATTTTTTGTTTTATTTTTAAAAATAATAAAAATGCACTAATTACTATTAAATAATAAAAATGATATAAATATTAGACATATATATTAAATAATTATATATTTTAAGATATATAAATATTAAATAATTAGATACATGTATTAAATATTAAATAATAAAATAAAAAAGATATAAGTATTAAGTTTTTTTGTCTTTTTAAATTTAAGTTGAGCAATGAATGAAAAATATAGATATATAAAGTATATGTTTTTATAAATAATCAAACCATTAGTTGTCATATTATCTCTCTTGCAAATAAATTTTATAAATAACAATTATAATTATAAATAAATTATAAGTATTTTTATGTGGTCAAAAAATAAGACTCGTTAATATTATTTTGATATATTAATCAAAATAATTAAAGAAAAGAAGTTAATAGTATGAACCAATAAATAACATACGAAGATAGAAATATACTATAACAAATATAATAGTAATATATATTTTAGTTATCACAATAATTATAATTGGTACAAAAAATTATTCACATTAATAAGTATAAGTGTCGATAAATACTTACAATGTCAAGAAGTTAGTTTATTGTGATCATAATATTGCCGATATATACAAATATATATAATCAAAATTATTTTCTTAAGAAAAAAATATACAACTATGTAGAATTATATCTTTCAAGTCCTCACTCCTTCCTATTAAAAAAAAAGAAATTTTTTTTCTAACATATATACATAAAATTTGATATACCAAATTCTTAAAAAATAATACATAAATAAAATTATTTGTACAAAGAAATAAAAATTTTAATTTATAAAGTTAAATAAATAATATTGTACATAAATTAGTACTATTATATTAATAAATTATAATATAAAATTATAAATTATTATAATAATTATTATTTTTATATATACATTCGGGTTAAACTTTTAATGGATTGAGCCTATACAAATCTGAGTTCGATCCAAAAATATATTCGAGCTTACAATTAAAGCTCGCGCCCACTCGACCCTTAAATTTCGCGTCAAACATAGTGGGGCTCGGGCCAGCCATGCATTTCAAAATATCGTTTTAATTATTTGCAAATAAATTAATAGTTGTAAATGCAATGAAACATTTGTATCAAAATGTCTGCTATATCCTTAAAAAACAAGAGAGATACAAAGAGAAAGAAACAAATAAGGAGAGAAAGGAGACAAAATTTAAAAAATATATATATACTCCCTCTGGTTGGAAATATAAGCTCTTGTATAGGGAAAGATATGTGATCAAAATATAAATAATTTTACATATTTTAAAAAGTATTTATTGGATTTTTTAAACTTTACTCATCTCTTTATTTCATTTATTTATTTTCTTTTTTTCTCTCTCACTCTCCTTTTTTATTAAGGATATAAAAAGTACTCTATCTCACAAATTTTTTAAATTTTAAGAATATTAATTATTGTACATAAATTTAAAACAATTTATATTTATAATTAGAGGCAACGATAGATATTCATTAAAACTTGTAAAACGGTTTAAATTAGGATTAGGTCGGTATAAGTACTCCATACTTTAGGGGTCTTGACAATTGAGTATCCAATTCTACCACTATGACAATTAAGTACCCAATTTGGATGAAATCCATTAATTCAAAGGGAAAACTTTGGAGTTCTGACAATTGAGTATCTAATCCTAATATTATAACAATTAAGTACCCAATTTAGATAGAATTTAAAAGAAATTGAAACAAATGAAGAACCAAAAGTTAAACCAAAGCGTCACTAATATGTAAGTAATGCATGAAGAATAAGTGAGTTCAAACTCAAAATTACAAGAGACAAATGAAAATTTCTTCTCGGTATCTAGGATTTCTTTACACATAGAAAGTTGAGGAATGTTTGAAGAGAGTGATAATATTTTTTTTCTTCCTTCTTATAATTTCTCGTTGTTGGCTTCCATCTAGCAGCAATGGATAAAAGAGGATTTCTAATTTTTTTGAAAATGTGTTGAACACATTTGTAGCAGGCTATGTGTTTTCTGTCTAAATTAATAATTCTATCTAAATTAGATACTTAATTGTCATAGTATTAAGATTGGATACTTAATTATCAGGACCTCCAAAATTTTCTGTTTAAATTAGCGAATTCCATCCAAATGAAGTATTTAATTGTCATGGTGATAAGCTCATGCACACAATTATCAGGACCTCTAAAATTTAAAATATTTATACAAACTTAACCCTTTAAATTATGAATCAACTCCCTCAATCTAAAAAAGCTTTATATTTTGAAATATACAACATATAGATGCGGAACATATCGGGAAAATCCACAGCCTCGTGTTTACCACATTACATAATCCAAGCTTGGAAATAATTCTTTAGTTTAGTGATAAAACTGCTATTCGTTTTCATGTAAAAGTCGGTTTTTCATTTTCTTTTTTTCTGTTTGCTGCAAGTTGAGTTTTCTTAACACAAAAAATGCAAGAAGTTCTCTTATTATAACGCAATTTGCTTCATATTGAACTCTTCATGTCCACTGTCTTCAATTTACAAATGCATATTTAGCAGTATTCAAGAGTGGAAAATTAAAATTAATAAAAGAAGGAACAAGAAACGAAGAAAATACTTAGCCTTTAGTTTAGCAAAACCAAGAACAAAGCCTCAGATCAAAGCTAGGAATTGAAAGTAGAGAGAAAATGGCTATAACTCATCATCTTGACTCTGTAACCTTCAAATGGAGCTGAGATTTCTGAAGATGTTTATCTGTTGCTGTGGGAACGAGGATTATGCATCGGCCTTTCATGTCTAATGTGGAAGTTGCATCCAAAGGAATCATTCACATTCTGTATCCAATAGGAAAAAGTAAAAACAAACAAATTCGTCACATACCAACCTTTTGACTTATATATATGACCAGTATACTTTATATGGGTGAGATTGTATAGTGTTTTATTTTGAAATTTTCTGTCTTAGGTTTCGAGAGAGATAATTTTTTGTGAGAGAAAAATTAGATCCAAGTGAAAAATTTGCATTGAATTCCGTAGCTGAACTCAATTCAAATACATCGGGTTTTTCTTGTATCATCCATTGTTATGTCTTTTTTTTTATTTTCTACTCTATCTGTTTTAAAATATAAGACATTTTCACTATTTTTTTTGCATAAATCCAAAAAGAAGAAGACAATGTGTATTTTTTTATTATATCTTTAACTAATTATACTAAAATAATAGTGAATGAGAGAATTATATTTACAATGAAAGTAACTTAAAAATAATTCTTAAAATTTATGAAAAATTAAATATTTTGTGAAAAAATAATTAAAAAGCTTTATATTTTAAAATAGAAGTATAATTCTCAAGTCCTTGAGCTTCTTCTCTTTCTTCACCAATTGACTTAAGTTTATACCTCTCAAACCTTCCCACCAAAATAATAATAATAATAATAATGATGTAAACATCCTTTGCATACATTAATTTAAAAGAGAAATTAGCTACCTTAACCTTTTAGTTATTTTTTATTTGTCAAAATAGTTGTGAAATTATTATTTAACTTTTTCAATTCTTATAAAATTATCATTTGTCATTGCATTATCTTATTAGTAATAAAGAAATTTTAGTCCGACTCTAATAGGAATAAGTAAAAACAAACGAAGTTGTTTCTTTGTCCTAATTTGTTTGGTACAATTAATAAATAGGCTGTTAATATCAATGTAAGGTTACGAGTTCTTATTCGTAGCACTATAAATAGTTGTGAGTTAAGCTTTTTTCAAAGAAATAGTTAGACTTTGCGGGTAAAACTTAGATATTATATTAATTTTATTAACCAATAAATATTTACTTGAACACTCTTAAAAACAAAAAGGAAAGAGAAATTTTGTGTATAAATATTAATAGTATTTTTTAACACGTACTGAATAATTTTGTAACTATTAAATTAATTTTTTTTATTTAATTATTTATAAATTTTTAATTATTAAATCAACAAGATATCAATGTAAGATTTATTCTAATATGTGATTGAAACATCCTTTATTAATACCGCACTGTAATTCAGGTAGCATAATGATGACTATGCACCATGAGTGAGATAATTTTAACCACCTCTTATTTTTTAAAGAGAAAAAAACTATAACAGGCCATGGCCACTGGGGTCGTGCTACAGTTATGCACGTAAATTTGTGCAGCACATGCAGTATTTATTCGTAGTGGTCAGATCAGATCTCGAATCTGATTTGACGATTATAAAAATTTATTAATTTTTTAATATATATATAAAATTTAAAAATATAATCTGTTAAATTAAATTTTATACAAATTCAACTAATCAAATTAAGGTATTATACGTGCAACAAAATCCAACGTGCAGCACTTTTTGCAGCACCCTAGTAAAAGCCCGCTAGTTTCACTTTCTATAGAAGAAACATCGCGCGGCATTCCCAGCAAACAAATCGGAAAAAAGTATCGTGCAGTCCCCGGTTTGGCACAGTCATTGACCAAAAGGTCTTAGGACCACATTTTTGTCAACACTGTCAAATGGCCAAACTTGAAATCAGAGTCGGACTCATTCAATCATTACACCTCTGTCTTGCAATAAGTCAAGAGTTAAAAAGTGCAGAAAATTGTTAAAAACAAAAATTCCTTCTAAAATAAAAATGTTAAATACGAGTTTATTTTACAATAAAAAGTATTGAACTCAAATTATATCTTTTTTACTAAGAAAATAAAAAAAAATATTTTTTAAATTTATACATAAAACGATTTTTCTGTTATGAATTTGTTGATGCGCAGTCGTCGTCGGCACAGTAAAATCGTAATACTAATGTAGAGAGCTTAATAAAGAAATTATAATGTAGAGAATAGGAGAAAACTATAGAGAGAAAATAGAGAGAAAGAACAAGAGATCTTTATTAATTCTCTGAGAGTAAATTAATCAATGAATGAGTGTATATAATACCTCAGTCTAGAGTCCTATTTATAGGGTTCAGGGGTACATCCAAATCAGAATAGATATAGGGTAATCAGAAGACAAATCCTATCACTAATCAAAGATATGATAGAACTCTACCATCTATCTTCTGGATAGTTGGAGTATCCTTATAACTCTGATAATGGACATCCATAATAATATTAATTTCATAACACTCCCCCTTGGATGTCCATTGCATAAGAGTATGCCTCGTTAAAACCTTACTAGATAAAAAACCCAGTGGGAAAAACTCTAGTGAAGGAAAAAGAGTACACTACTCTTTATGCTATATTTACTCCCCCTGATGAGATAATCCTTTAAGGTTTCTTAACCGCCGCATTCCAATTTTGTTCACCAATTTATCAAATGATGCGGCTGGTAATGCCTTAGTGAATAAATCTGCCAGATTGTTACATGATTGAATTTGTTGCACATCAATGTCACCGCTCTTCAGGAGCTCATGAATAAAGAAAAATTTTATCATATCTCCTTAAATATATTCCAAACTTTATTATCATCCAACAACATAGTTAAAATTTCTCTTTAGAGGATATAGATTTATCTCGAATACATTAATCATGATCAAATATATTCTCAACCAACATTATGAATTTCTATTACTTCAACATAAATTGAAGATGTGGCTGTTATAATCAACACATGCCTATAAATGCATGATTTATGTGGATCATATAGGTAATTTATACCTTACATATTCATCTCAACAGGAGTTGAATTTTCTCAATATTCGAGATAAACTATCTCAAGGAGATGTCATAAGCAAGCTTAATGCCGTCTCAAAATTTATTGGGTAGAGAAGAACTATAATAGATATCTACTTGCACGTGGACAAGTGTATTCATGCTCTAAATTGCAGAGTTATGGTACTTCAGGACCAAAGAGTTCTTTAATATCCTTTAATAGATATAAAGGATCTTATATATAATAACCCAATAACTATTGATGTGCTATGTCCATGTGAAACATCTTCAGGATGTTCAATCAAAACAAAATGTTGATCACAATACTTGCTCCTCTAAATTCTTCAGGAAAAATATCTTGATTATCAAATCATTTTCTCTTTTCAAAATCAATAGATCAATCACGCTTCAAGCATGTATCAAAATCATATGACTATAGAATTCATATATTTGTCCCTGCTAGGACATTTATCCAAATATGATTATCTATAAGTATAATGTTATATTGACTAACTCTACAGGAGTCAGACAAACAATCAATATGCAATATTATGCAAATAAACAATATTTTGAACTTCTAGTTCATTAATACTTGTGTATAGATCAAGATAATAAAAGTCATAAATAATATCCTCTTTTAATTGATGATTTTCTCCCCCTAATGTGGGGAACATTATACCAATCAGTAGATTGTATAATGAGGATATATTCTGATAAAGAAATACATATAGCAAGTATAGCTACGTATAGAATTTCTTTATATATGGACATATTCAATCATTCTTTCAATAAAAATTCACTAAGATAATCTCATTATATTCTACAGGAACAATTATATGCTTCAAGCATATCGAGTCCATCAGGGACTTCAAATATAAGCTCTATTATTAACTGATAACAAATATAAACATATATTAAGTGTCATCATTCACCATTATATCCACCACTAAAAATATATTTCTTCGTTATCAGTGTCAGGTTTTACGAAGAATCATACACCATAACTCATGGTAAATATTCACTTTTGTAGTTCGCATTTTATAAGCAAATATTAATTGCTATCTATTTGGATTACACTTCAAGTGTATAATTCCTGCTGGGAATACATGTACACTTCAAGTGTACTTGTGAATAATTTAAACTTTTCATATTTCTCATGCGAACTTTATCATTTCGAATCTACAGACCTCGATTTGAAAATCCTCAATATATTATGCGCATTAATATCTTTAAAGTCATATACTTGTACGGTTCCAATAGTTCCCAATCATGTTGAGATCTCATCATTTATCACAATTTTCAGGTACCTGAATTTCTTCTGGAAATAATATATCAATGATGTTTGGAGGGAAATTCTGCTAGAATTTAAATCTCCTCAACTTAACATATATGACCATCTTAAACCTTTGCTCCAGTAAGGTGTTTGTATCTTTGGAACCGACTTATCTACCACATTTTAGTTGTGTCTCAAATTTAGTTATAATGGTAGATTATCCTTCAGGGATATCAAATATAATAGGAGCATAATTTGCCGGATATTGGTCAGTTAATATACCTGGCTATATAAATTATCCTTTGAACTTCTGGTTCAATGTATCTTCTATGAGGATCAAAATAAAAGATCAAGATGAGACACGTACTAATATCTTTATCCAGCCTCATGATTTCTCCTCTTTATGTTGGGGCAACATATTCCAAATTAACAAAATACGAATCCATCCCTTGAGATTTTCTCCCAACATATTTAATAATCTCTTTTGAGAACCCATCTCATTACCTTTGTGGTGGTGCAACATACATAGTGCATTTTCTAAATTGAGGATAAAAAATATTTGGTTTCTGACCACAAACCAACTACTATGAGGAGAATTATAATATATTGGTAAAATACGAAATAAGTGCTAATATATCACAGTCATGAACATTCTGCAGGATATTCAATATTTATCTCAATACAACTAGTATTATTAGGACAAATTATGTCTTTGGGAGAATCTTAAAACATGAGCTCATTATCAATAAATTGTGCAAACTACAGGTTGCAAAAATAACAATATACATACGACTATTTGTTGATGCATCAACTAATAATTTTTCATATTCATCCCAAAATAACACATTCAACCCCAAGTAATACTAGCAACTTTTAAATAAAATAAATAGCACATATAAATTCGTTATATTAGGAAACTTCTGGTTCCATAATAAATTAATAATCATAATTCGTATTTTAATGACCCGAGATGGTCCAACCGGTCATGCCAACTAATAAATTATTTATCAGTAAACTTCATGTTTACTCAATATTGCATCTCAATTTTATAATTCTATACAATATAACTCAGGAGAGATAAATAGTGGTATCTATAATTGACATATATTTCATGTCATAATGGTAATGCATATGCCTCAAAAGCTCATTCATTCAATGTCTCGATATACTGATAATATAATCAAAGCTCAAAAAGTTTTACGAGACTATATAGAGATGATATATTACAACAATTGACCATTAGGTGAAGATTTAGTAGCTCTTCTAGAGCTTTTAAGCAATTAACTCTTCTAGAGTTATTTGATCAATTAGTTCTTCAGGAACCTTGCACTACCATTTATACTTTGAACATATATTTTAAATTTTGTCTAAAAAACAACAAATATTGTTTAGACAAATTGTATCTTCACCATTCTTGATCCAAAATAAACTAAAATAACATAGGAAAGTAGCAATTCCATAATTTAAAATTTTGATTGACATTCAAAATGCTAAAAACTCTTTCTAGATATTCAAAAGAATTGGCTACGTTCACATATGCCATATTAATATTTTCGACATAAGCATCATTACTATCAGTAGCATGATTTAGGGAAGTAAAGCAATATTAATAATTAATAGAGATTCATAACATGCTTGACGTACTACAGGTACGTGACAAACTTTCATATTGCATCAATAACATGTTAGAATTATTACTTTCCCTTTTTCCTTCTCATTATTTTCTCACTTCTGGTGAGTATCCATTCACTGTGGATTTAATGAGTCATTCTTATATCATAAGAACAAAGTGTATGTTTACTAACCGCGACCAAAAATCTCGTACATTAATATATTATAATTTCTAATGTCATTCACTTCAGGGAATGATATAAAAATATTTGGTCGAGCGTCAAAATATTTTATCAAGGACTCATTTAATCTCAGAAGATATAAATTCAAAATACTTTTGAAATTTTTTTTCTAGATATTACTACTACAGGAGCATGTTAAAAATATGAGAAAGGAAAAATCTTTTATCCATCACATTACTAGTGATATTTCTCCTTATAACTTTAATTGAGGAGAAATTTTAAATGTAATAAAATTTTTGCATACTGATAGATCATAAAATATTATAGGCACACTTATAACAAATCATAACTAGCATTTATATAACAATCATCTTCTGGTGATTGTATATTTCATTCACAATTTGCTAGTAATCAAGTGGCTTTGATGCTTTGTATTATTTTAAATGGTGTCTTCAGGACCCACAATATCCAGATGCATATATTCTAGTTGCCATGATTATATGAATTATTTTTACCATATCTGCGTCTATGTTGACGCCTTCGACCATGACTACGACCTCTTCCAGGGTCATAACCATTGGTTCTAATGCATTCACTCACAGATTTAAAGTAAACTGTGTTTTTTGTAGAATGACTATCTTCTGGTAGTCAAATCTTTCTTTTAGATCATTAAAAAAAGTTGATCTTTCAAAATAAGATATTCCGCCTTTAGATCCTCATGAAAATTATGGCGGAGAAAAATCATGGCTTTTATGCGATTTTGAGATGATGATGTATTATTTTCAACAATGGTTTCTGCCACACCCATTACAACTCAATAAATTTAAGCATCTAGTTTCTATGACATATAATTTTTTCTATAAATATCAAGAGTAAAAAACGAGTTTTGAAAAGTTTGTCCTGAGTATTCAAAGATAGAAAAAATACCTCTTTTTCTCTTGATTAAACTCTCAACTTTGGTGGCAGAGACTCGTGCTGATAACGTGTTATGAATTTGTTGATGCGCAGTCGTCGTCGGCACAGTAAAATCGTAATACTAATGTAGAGAGCTTAATAAAGAAATTATAATGTAGAGAATAGGAGAAAACTATAGAGAGAAAATAGAGAGAAAGAACAAGAGATCTTTATTAATTCTCTGAGAGTAAATTAATCAATAAATGAGTGTATATAATACCTCAGTCTAGAGCCCTATTTATAGGGTTCAGGGGTACATCCAAATCAGAATAGATATAGGGTAATCAGAAGACAAATCCTATCACTAATCAAAGATATGATAGAACTCTACCATCTATCTTCTGGATAGTTGGAGTATCCTTATAACTCTGATAATGGACATCCATAATAATATTAATTTCATAATATTTTCTTGTTTTTAAGGATGCATTTTAGGAGCAATAGGAAAAGAAAACTCAAAAAAATATAAAAGGAAAGAAGAGGATCTGCAAATTTGTTGGGAAATGTGTCGTGTTTAAAATTTTCCAAATATTTGTTACAAAACAGAATCTACCTGTAAGGTGTAATTAGATAGATTTTAATTTTAAAATTTTTATTTTAAATTTCGTAAAAATTAAATTATTTATAAAAAAAATTGTGAGTCCCACACTTAAAATTTTAAATTTAGTTTTGAAATTAAACATTGTCTAAGTTTATCCTAAATACATTTAGGAGAAAAGGCAATATTTCTGCATATTTCTTAATTAGCTAAGAAGGTTCCTGGATTTGTAACTTCTGCCAGTGGTATAGAGTTTCCTTATTAATAAAGCTTTGATCTTTTTCGCTTGAAAAAAAGGAAATACGCCAAAAATATTACTGAATTTATCCGCTGAATTGGTTAAAGATTACGCTATAATGTTACTGATTGCTTTGACTCCTACATTGTGAATTAATTGAAGAAATGAAATCAATGAAATTGATTTAGTGGAAAAAAAAAAGATTTTCGAGGGTTAGGGAAAATATCTTTAGGGTCTCTCTGGATTCATTTTTTTATTGAGTAACAGTAATATTTAATTTTTTTCCTTTAAATTGTTGAGATTTAATTCTTATTTCATAATTTCTTAACTTAGGCGTGTTCAAATGATTTTTTTTGTTCGATTTCGGTTTTACTATTCAGTTTTCTGTTCGATTTTTTTTTCATTTTTTTAAAAATCTAATTGAATTGTTTTACTATTTAGTTTTATATTTTGGGTCAGGTCGGGTCGATTCAAACCGAAATTCATACAAGAAAACATTATGGTAATGAGTCATTATATTTATTTTTTAAAATTTTTATTTTTTGGTTCGATAACCTAAATTGAAAACTGAACCGTAAAATATATAATTTTTAAAAACTGAACCGAACCAAACCGAAAAACTACAAAATCGAATCGAATAGAATAAAAAAACTATAAAACTGAACTGAACTGAAAATTTCGATTCGATTATCCGGTCCAGTTCGATTTTTAAACACCCTCAATTTAGTTATTAAATTGTTATTTAAATGACTAAAATCATTTATATTGATAAACTGAAATTGAATATACATTATGTTAGAAAAAGTAGTATGAGTTTATATTACCATTTCTAACATTTGATCAGTTTACGAAAAAAAAAAAACAAAAAAGAATGTTTTGATCTTTTTTCTTCTCTTCAAATTTTAACCCCATAATTAATGGCACCAATCATGCCCCCATATTCAGTTGCCTCTTCCACCACTTTCAATATGTTAGGTTCTTGTTAATTATATTTTTTATTTAAACATTTACTATTAACTTTTTAATTTAAGTGAATTAAACTTCACTAACACAATATGCTCAATCATTAACATGTTCGACTTTTTAAATTTAAGGGGTTTAAACTCTAGTAATACATGTGTCCCACCACTAATATTTTTAACTCATAAGGATATTATAATAATTTATTTATAATCAAACTATTCTCTTTAATTCTTTATAAAGTCAAAATAACATATTAAATCCTAAACAAAAGGAGTAATAAATACTACTCTTCCCATTTCATTTCTTTTGACAGTATTTGACCGGACACATATTTTTATTAAAAAAGTTTGAATTGTGTTATAAAAGTAATATAATACAATAGAAAGTAAGTTGGAGTGTTCGTTATTCGATGTAATCTGAAAAAGCAAAATGAATTGAATCAAAATTTTTATTTTTGTTCAGTTTTTTGATATTTCTATTTGGTTCATAAAAATTATATATAATGTGATTCATTTTTTGTTTCTGTGCTTAGATCGAAAATCGAATTGAAAAATTAAAATTTTAAAAAATTTATATATAAACGCATTTACATAATGCAATTTTCTATAAGAAAATTAATTTTTTAAAAAATTATATCTAAATTCATTACAAAAATGCATTTTTAAGCTGATAACACATTTCATAATGCAATATTCTTCTTTCTTTTGTAAATTTGATTTGCAACCGAACTTAACCAAATTAAATTAATTTATTTCAGTTCAGTTTTATAAAAGTTCGATTCGATTTTCAAAAAAATTTATAAAATCGAATCCAAAACCGAATAAATACCCCTAAAAATAAGGAATATATGAATCAGCATATACTTTATGTTAAATATAAATATATAAAAATAATATATAATGTGATTAGTAATTGATCGATAATATATAATATATTAAATATTTTTTATAAAAATATTAATTATTTTAAAATATCTTAATATAATAAGAATATTATTAAAAATAGGCAGAGTAAATGGATAGAACTGAGGATAGAACCGTAATATCACTACAGTTTCTGTACCAGCGGACCTTTTCTTTTTCTTTTTTTTTTCAAAAGAAAAGAGCACCAGTACAGTAAGCGACTTGTTGCCAAATGGTGAAATCCCCGCGCTATTTATTTCCATGCCTTCATGCTAAGCATTCTGAAGCCATCGCCATGAAGAACAAAAACAGCAAAGGCAGAGTCTCACCGCAATGGATTGTCGTTTTCTCCATCATCAGCTTTGGCCTCGGCGTGCTCTTCACCATCAGGTTACCTCCTCTTCAATCTCCCGGCTAAATCCCTGATCCAACTGCCCTCATATTGACGTGGAAAGCATCTGTGAAAATTGGTGCCTTCCTTAGAAACAATTGTTCTGATGATCTTTTGTCTCCTTTTTTTATATGATCCTTTTGAGTTCGACCTGTTTGCATCTGAAACAGCAGTTTCTTCCAATTCATGGAAAATCTTTTGATGGCTTGATTTTATTCGGAGATAATTTTTCATCAGAAGGGGCTATTTTGCCCAATTCTTTTTGAGCGATTGATTTTGTAGCTTAATTTTACTGATGATGGAGTTTCAGGGTCTGGGATCCCATGGAACCCGAGGATCAGATCATTTTGAAAAGAAGGCGACAGCAGGAGTTTGAGTCTGTTAGCCAAGACTGTGAGACAAAGAAGGAGAAGGTAACAAGAATTTACATGTGTTTGTTATTTTATTTTCGCGTCTTTCCGATTCTTTTGAGGATCGTTGACTCTGAGAAACAGGATAAGGAGGACTGGATGAAAGGGTATAAAGAAGCCCATGATGCTATCAGGTAAGTGCTACAATTGTGTCTAAAATTTACTGTCTCAGAGTTATTACTATCCACCACTGAGATCAAAAGTAGTAAATTCAATAATATTCCTGGTTTCGTGTATCCAAAACTAATAACCCAAAAGGACAAAAGAAATGTTCTATATGATATAGGATTTAGGCTTTCTAAGGTAGAAATATAGGACTTTTGGCTTATTTGTACAATGTTATTAATTGAAGATTGAAATTGATAGAAAAGGAAAACAACATTTTGTAACAAGGCTTTGTGTGCTTTCGAGGACAACCAGGTCACTGGACCATTCAATTACCAAACTACGACTGGAACTACCTTCAACTAGAAACATTGACAAGGTGGAGAAAGTGGAAAATTTGCCTGCCTTAGGTGATACCAGGGTGAGGAAAAAGGCATTTATGGTCATTGGAATAAATACTGCCTTCAGTAGCAGGAAGAGGCGTGATTCAGTCCGTGAAACATGGATGCCTCGAGGTATAGTTGTTGACTAATATTTTTGATCTTGTTAAATGCCATGGTTAATTTTATTCTTTCACAATTTTCCCTTCATATTTAACTAGGTGAAAAGCTACTCCAGTTAGAACAAGAAAAGGGAATAGTAGTCCGTTTTATGATTGGCCACAGGTGAATTATTTCTATGCTCATTGTCATTTTGTCATCCATGTGCATGTAATTTTTCATTTCCATCTCACTGTTCTTTGTTATCATGTATGCAATTGATGCTTGTGATTTTGCGACAATTTCCTAGCAATTTTAGTTCATTGCTTGTTCCTTTGATACACTTGGAGATAGTGAGTTTGGTAATTTCTCTATGAGGATGGACCTATACTGATCACGAAGTATATTTAAAGGACAGAATTGAAAAATTGGAGACTTGCTAGCGTATATTCTGTTGAAATTTAGGTTCTCTATGCTAGGGTAGATTTTTTTCTAATATTCTTAGTCTTTCTATGCTAATGTACGTTTTGTTTTTTCTAATATTCCTAGGAATTTAAGACCTTATACTCTGTTCTTACACACATTTGGACTGAACTTGCAGTTATTTTATTATCTAATTAAACATTTTGTCCATTACTTCTAGATTGTAGAAACATTTCCCGACATTCTTTAATTGCATGTGAGCCATTTCAAATTTAATAAGAATTTCTGGTGAAACAGATAACAGGAATGAATATTTCCTCTGTTTTCTGGAAGAAGAAGAAGAATGTGTCATAAATTACTAATTAATTTGAAATCTTCTTAAAATTTGACATTCTCATGTGTTTTTCCCCTTGAACATTGAATATTTATTGAGAATTAGTTTACTATTTCCTACTGTTATTCTTTTTCATTTGAAATGTTTTCTCCTTCTATGGTTTCTCTTTCACACAAGGTAGTTATAAGTGTATATCCCAGTTGATACAGCTTCTTTACCCCCTCCCACCCATCTGGCAAAGTCATTCGGAAGTTAATATTTCTGCACAAGGCCAAACTCCAAGAACTTCTAACTTGAATACCAAAGTACTGAGTTATTTCAGACCTGTATATGGTTTTGTTAATTTAACTCCGAGATGACATCTTCCAGCTTGTCCAAATGGTTAAGATTGTATTTACTGAGAGATTGCTCAAGAATAGTAAGAAAGCGATAGTTAATAAGTATTAATGATAAAAAGGAGTGAGAGGATTTTTTGTCTCATAATCGTGAGAATAGTTTTTTTCAGCAAAATTTATGAAAGTCTGCTTTGTAAAATCTTCATAGATTTTGGAGTTTTCAAAGTAATGCAAATAAATGTTCTCCCAATCATTCAAAGCCTATGATATTAGGTAGTAGATTGGGAATTCTTCCAATACCACACTGACTTTTGATTTTGCAGTTCTCTTGCCGCCTTAGTTAGTGATTCAATGATGAAACCTCGGATATTTCTGTATCATCAGTTTTAGTATCTATCCTTCACTAACACCATACATATTGCAGAAATGTGCTATTTCAGCATTCTCTTCCTTTCTTCCCATGAAGTTTTTACATTTTTTGAACACCATTTCCTTGAGCATATTTCTGGATATCTCTAGATTGTATTCTAGTATTTTTAAAGGTTTCAAGAATTAAAAATTTAGCTGGAAATATTGGAGCAGCAAATGAAAATTAACAAAAGACTAAAATGCCATTTGCAGGGGATTAAGTTTAACAAAGAATGAGATTAACGACTAGAATGGAGCTAACCATCTGATTTTGTAGTACATAGGCTACAAATTCTCTTACTTTTCTAACTTGGATTGTTGTTCTGATTTAGATTTTAAACAGCCAGGGACGGTCCAATTACAAGTCATATTTATAGGCTTTCTGATAGCACATCTTTCAGATAAGAACGGAATGAACTTAGCTTGCTTTTACTATATGAAAACAACTATTGTTATCATTATCTCTCAAGCAGAGTGCAATAGAAAGATAAGAATGTAATCAAATTGATAGGAGTGCTATAGGACCGCGGAATATAGCCTACTTGAGAACTGAACTAGTGCTGCACTACCCCTCCATCACGGTGTCTTTTTCTGGAAAAGAAAGGAATAAAACTGCATAGGTGTTGAAGTAGTTTCAACATTACTTTTAAATACCTATGGCCTTAGGATAGATGAAGATTGTTTTAACTTATTTTCTAAATGAAAACATCTAAATATTTTGCATGCGAGTTCAAGAGATTCTGTGGTAATTCTGTTCTAGTTTTCAGATTGTGTTTCTAATTGTAAATTTATCATATGTTTGTCAAATTATATTGTCCAGTGATTGGAGAATAAGATGGTGTAAAGTATTTTGTTTAGCAGAATAAATTGTGTTGCCAAGAGATTTCATTAGTTAAATGCTGAGATCTCAAAGCATGCCTTAGTTTATGGATTGTAATTTAGTAGCCTAACTGCAAGGCTTTTTCCTAGTGGCAGAACTTACATGGGACATCCAAAATTTTAGAATATTTTCTTTTATATAATACTTCTAAGGATATAAGTTTCGAATTATGAGGTTCAAGAATGGGGAAGGGATGTTTTCCACTCTCAAATAGAATCACTAATAGTAAAAGTCAGAAGTTCAGGTACCAAAAAGAAGAGAACACATTGCAATTTATTCTCCACCCAAACCTACCTAGAAGTTAGTAAGTACTGTTCCCCAAGACTTGGTGTCAAGTTCCCGCATGAAGATCGCCAAATGTTCTCCTAATCCTTTGTTAGTGAGCAGTATAGATTAATACTTTGCTTTCTGTATTCCTCAGTCTTCAGCCTCCTTTGTCATGCTATCAATTTTATTGATTTAGGAGTTTAAAACAAAATAAGCACAAACTACGGTTGGCTTCACAAACACATTACACAAGCAGCTACCAATTAGTTTCAAGAAATAGTTCCAGAGCATCAGTCTGATCACAGAACCATGCAACTTCTTATAACAGAAGCATATTTCCTCAATGAACAAGCCATAATATTAGTTTGCTATAAATATTAGGTATCAGCATGAGTGGTAATTTTCACCATTGGATGGTCCTGGAAAGTGCAAGTGCTCTTCTAAATGTGTTGTGGCTCTATATCTAATGATTGGATGATATTTATCATATAACATGACAGAATGTATATATCAGTTCATTCAAGTGAGAAAAGTACTCCAACAAGTATAGCATGCATACTAGTCACTGTATGCATGATTGTTATACTAATTTCTGTATATATTTGCTTAAATCATATGCAATAGGAAGGCCAAAGTACCTCTTAGACAGGTCTAGATCCAGAGGGTAGACTGTTACTTGATATGCTGCATCAAAGAGACCTGATATCAAGACTGTTGCAATCTACCACTAACATTTTTCTTTAGTTCCTCATTTCGGGGTTCAGGAGTACTTTATAAATTGGCTTCATCACTGATAACCTAGGAATTGGATTGCTTGGCAATTAATATGAAAAGACCTTTCATGGTTTTCCAGACTCAACCAGTTTAGTTTAATGCACAGATATTGTGATGCTTTTCGATTTACACAAACTTCAATTGAACAGAGAGTAAATGTTATTTAATGTGGTTCATGAATGACATCCTCTGGTTTCAATATAATGAAAGGTCTGCATAGTAGTTTAGTGACCTTTTTGTCCAAGATGCAATGGAAAGAAAATATAGCAAATATAGACTTGGAGAATACATCTTATACTGATATAGACTGAAAATGCGACCTCCTGTGCTGTGAAAGGTTTCTGGACAATGTAAACTTGAATATCTTGGAAAGAAGTTAGCACACATGCCAAATATTCTTAAATTTCTTATTGATATAGTAGTTTCAAATTGTATATGTTGATTAAGAGAAAGGTCAATTGTGATAACTTTGCTTGCTTTGTTGTTCCATTACTATTGATATTGCATTGAGATGAACTTCTTGCAATGAATGAATTATCACATATAGTCTAAAAAGATAATATTGGCTGATGCAGTGCAACATCCAATAGCATTCTGGACCGAGCAATTGACTTGGAGGATGCTCAGCATAAGGACATTCTTAGGCTTGTGAGAAATAACAAGGCTCTTGTTGAATAGATAAAATTCCTCTATGAATTGCTTTTAAATGTTTTCTTGGCTTTTAGGAACATATTGAGGGATACCATGAGTTATCTGCAAAGACAAAAGCATTCTTTTCTACTGCAGTAGCAGAATGGGATGCTGAATTCTATGTTAAGGTTGATGATGATGTTCATGTAAATCTAGGTACATTATCCCTTTTCCCCTTCTTGAAGCTTGTTTCTTTGTATATATGGTTGTAGGTGTTGGGAAAATACCAGATCTCCATTTTTCTAATTTTTGGTTAGTTGTTGTTTCATGTGGTTATTACAATGATGACATGTCTACATTTTATTGCAGGCACGCTTGCTGCAACTCTTGCTCGCCATCGTTCGAAGCCAAGGGTATATATTGGTTGTATGAAATCTGGATCAGTTCTTTATCAGAAGTAATTTCTATATATCCCATTGACAGTTACATCTTGCTCTATTCTGCTTCACAAAATTAGATATTCTGAATGATGAGATACTGTGCCATATGTAGGAACGTCAAGTATCATGAACCTGAGTTTTGGAAATTCGGAGAGGAGGGAAATAAGTATTTCAGGCATGCAACTGGGCAGATATATGCTATCTCAAAGGATCTGGCAGCATATATATCTCTTAATCAGTAAGAGGATTTTCTTTACTTGTTTTTGTCATTCAAATTAACAATTCTTTTTTTTTTTTGAACTTTAGTTTTTTGGAGGAATAGAAACCAACAGTTTTGATTCCCCAAAATTTTGTGCTGACTTCAGACAATGAACAGTCATGTTAACAAAATGAGGCCGTGAAACTGTAATGGAACACATGATAGAGCTGTCTTACATGTGTGTAGTACTATCAATATGGATGACCAGGCCACATACTCAAGTAGTGAAAATATAAGGGTAATAGGAGTGAACATGTCCAATTTTGAACTTACTTTATGGACTAGGATGAAGCCAAGGAGGCCAGCGAGGCCAAGATATTGTGGACCAAGACATTTTCCCTCGTGCCCAAGCGAAAACTTTATGTGGCCTGATTTAAGTTAGACTCCCTCTGTTTGAATTTAAATTTTGCTTTAAGATAATGTATGTCGATTGAGTTAGTCATTAAAGAAAGGGTAAAATGAAATCTTAACCTTCTTGAAAATTGAAAACTTGATTAATGTGGTTTAGTCAAGTAATAAGAGGCAAGCATAAAACTGGAGAAAAAAAGAAAAAACAATAGATATTGCCTTGATAATACAAAGTGACAGATATTTATAAATAAAAAAAGTACCTTAAACGTCTAGATTTCAAACAAATGTCTTAAAGCTCTAGATTTCAGACAGAGGAGTGTATCTTTTTGTCAATATCAACCCATTTTTCAATTAAACTGGATTCATTTTCTGCTTCGTGTGGAACTACTCAAGATAAATCTTGCAATCTTGCTGAGTGTACAGTGCCTTTTAGTGAAAACATTAATTTAATAGCACTGTAAAAGTTTTAAAGCTTTGGAATCTGCCTTTACCAAAGAGAAAGATAGGTCTAATTGGCTGGCTGGTGCCAGCCATCACATGATAGCTAAACCTAGTGCACTTTACTGTCGACGACATTCCTTTAAATCTCGTTTGCTTTTCGAGTTGGAGCTACAATATCAATGCTCATTTATATTTCCCCATGGTGATCTCAGACCAATCTTGCATAAATATGCAAATGAAGATGTATCCCTCGGTGCTTGGCTTATAGGTCTCAATGTTGAGCACATTGATGATCGTAATATGTGCTGTGGAACTTCACCTGGTACGTTCCGGTTAAACTACTTTTTGTCCTTTCCTTCTTCTCTATGGCTTGATACATGTTTTCCAAAATCTGTTGGTTTGCAGAGTGTGAATGGAAAGCGCAGGCAGGTAATGCTTGTGTAGCATCATTTGATTGGAAATGTAGTGGAATATGTAGATCAGTTGAAAGGATAAAACATGTCCATGCCAAGTGTGGTGAAGGCACTGCCACTCTTTGGAGTGTTCTTTTATGATAACCACTGCAAGGGGCACTCTATATTCTTCTAGAGAAAGGAGTAGCAACTGATTTTCCAGAAGCTTTCCGTCCTTATTTGTGATCTATGTCTTGCATCTGGGAGGGAAAAAGCCATAGCCCTATATAAGGATTCTCATGTTGGTAGTCGGTTTCCATATAGTTTCCTTATTCTTCTGAGATACAGGTTCTTGCATTTTCCCATAAAAATAGAGGAGAAAAAAAAGCAAAAAGGTTCTCTTTGAGCTAGACTAACACCGTAGAAAGTTGTAAGATTAGTATACATTGAGGCATTTTCCTTTTGTATATCGACGCGTTCCCCTTTGGATTATCAAAGTACTTGATTTAAGTTTCATCCACAGCTTTGGGAAAAGAAATGAAAAAGGAGAAAACTTGCATTGTTTTTTGTATTGGCCCATACACACCACTAAGGCCAAGAGGGTCGAGATTACAATATTTTTTAATGTGAAGATAATTTCAAAACTTAAAATGAATGTGGATTTTGATACAATTGGTTAATGAATGACTACTTTTGTAGTATACAAATAATATGATAATAAAGTGTGAGAAGAAAAGTAAAGAGGATACGAGAATTTAATCTAATTAGATTAAAGATGATTTAGGTTCAAAGATGAAGTAAAATTTACTAACCAAGCGAATAAATAAAATTGAGGATGCTCAAAATACTCACAAATATAAAACTCATTAAACAATGTAAAATCAACTTCATAGGAAGTGAATTAAATTGTCTATTTTTTCTGTTATATGCAAATTATTCTTATGTGGTACGAATATACATCATCAGAAAGCTAATCACACTAGAACAAGTACCAATAGTTCAATGAGCAAGAAAGGTAAATCACATAAGATCATGCAAATAATTCCAACGAGATTAATTGAACTTAGTCATAAAAAAACCAAAATTTTATCTATCCACTACTTGTAGATATAGAAATCTTAATAAATTTATTTAATCAAGATTAATTAAAATAAATATTATTTAAGTTTGATTATTTAAATTTAATTGATGAAGAAAGTAGTTTAGACCGTTCAAATTAGGCCACAACCAAAGTCCTTTTAAATATTGTTTTAGTTCATTTGAAGTAAAATCAAATAAATATTGGATTGAATCTAATAAAATGAGCTCAAAATCAAGTTAAATTGAAGTTCATTAAATAATGGATTAAATTTATTTGGCCACTTAAAATAAATAATCGAACTAGCCAATGCAAATAATGGGTTACTTGGTCAACAAGAGATCCAAAGTCAATCTTTCCCCTATCTATAAATAATAGGCATCCCTGAGGCTGAGACATCCAGAAACATTCAAGTCGCAAACAAGCTTCTAAGGCAGGGAAACTCCTCAATGGTCTTCTTCAAATTCGAAGATCTTCTTCAATGGTCTTCTCAAAAGTTGAAAGGCCTTTTCCAAAGTTTGAAGATTTTTCTCAAATTTTGACGATCTTCAACAAAAATTTTTAACAAATATTCAAATTGTTCCTAACATCCTTCAAGATTTTCTTTACGATCTTCATTTGAAGAATTTTAACAAGTCCTAAAGGTTACACAGATCTAGTATTTGTTATCAAAAGTCATCAGATCAAGCTTCTAAGCCCTGGAATTGGTATTTTTTTAAAAGAGAAGAGTCAAAGATCTTTTTACAAATGAAAAGTTTCTCAAAGGTTTTTGTACCTACTTTAAGTATTAAATAAGCAAATATTTTGTTACTATTTTTCTTGTCGCTTTTCTGCACTTGGATTTTGTTGTGTACAAATTTCTGGCACTCCCGGTGGGACAATCTCTCCCTCCCATCTCTTCTTGTCAATAGTTCAAGTCAAGTTTGGTTTCAAGTTCAAATATCAATCACGCCTACTACTCCAGAAAATGACAACTCCAAATTTGTTCCTTCCAAAGTTGCTAACACCAAGGAAGCTGCTGATGTAACTTCCCAAGCTCTACTCACCAGTATGATGATGAGAAGTAAAGCAAAGGTACTTTCTCAGAAAGAAGTTCAAGATGCATAAATATTGTTGGTTTAATCCCGTTATCCTTGTCAAAACATTGCGACCCCAGCAAAGTGACAAAGTTTCAAGTGTTGACTCGTCACCTCAAAATGAATTGAAATCAAACTCCGCTTTGGCCGAGGATTTGACTACTTCAGTTACTCCCATCATGATGATTGATACCCTTAGCATTAAAGAACAATTGGCACACCTTATAAGACTAGTTGTGGGTCTTGCAAAGCGCACTAAAAAACAGGAATACTCCATTGCTCAATTGATGAACCGTTTGGAGAGAAGTGGTGAGACAAGTCAAGCTCGTCTAAAGTAGCCAAATGTTCAAGATGAAGTCGAAGCTTTAAAAAAGACCCCAAAATCTGCACGTATCCTTTGACGGGTTGATTCCAATTGATCAATTGGAGGATTTTATCAAAGGGGATATCAAGGAGAAGTATGGAGAAGGTAGCAAGTTTAATAACACCAATTCTAAACCTTACACACAAAGGATTGACTACATGAGAATGCCTACTGGTTATCGACCACTGAAATTCCAACAATTTGCAATATAAAGGGAAACCCTAAGCAGCATGTGGTTTACTTTATTGAAACATGTAATACTGTTGGGTCCTATGGAGATCTTCTTTTTTGATGAATGCTATGGAGATCTTCTTGTGAAGTAATTTGTGCGCTCCCTCAAGGGAAATGCATTTGACCGGTACTCTAATTTGGATCATGGAACAATTAATGGCTAGGAACAACTCGAGTAAGAATTTTTGAATCACTTTTAAAGTATTCAGAGAATTGTTAGTATCGGAGAACTACCAACTCTTATCAATAGAAGAACCAGTTAGTGATAGAATACATGGAGAAACTTAAGCCTAAATTATAGAGATCTCTTAAGTGAGTTGTTCTCCATAAAAATGTGTATCCAAAGCATACATTAGGTATTATAATATATTCTCAAAATAATAATGCCAAAAACTTTTAAGGAGCTAGCCACTTGTACTCACTTCGTAGAGTTGATCATTGCTGTGAATGCGTGTAAAGCACCCATTCAAGAGCCAAGAAAAAAAAAAAAATAGAGAAGCAAGATTACAGAGATGAAGCTAAATCTTCTTCTTCGAAAAGCATGACAACCGAGAAAAGCAATTTTGAAACAAAAAAATTCGTTTCTAATTAGAAATTTATTTGAAACCACTAGAAAAATAGTTTCAAATTAGTTTCAAATATTTTTATTTTTTTAAATAAAATTTACAATCGATTTCAGTTTTAAAATCAGTTTTAAAATTCCATTTCTAAGTAGTTTCTAATCGATTTCAAACAAAATTAGTTTCTAAATTTGATAAATTTTATAATAGGTTTCAAAGTTTGGTTTCTAAGCGGTTTCTAATTAAACAAAATTGATTTCTAAATTAATTTTTTATTTTTAATAGATTAAGAAATCAGTTTCTAAATCAATATTTTTTTATTTTTGATAAATTTTATTATCAATTTCAAAGTTTGGTTTATAAGTAGTTTCTAATTGGTTTCAAACAAAATTAGTTTATAAACTAAATATTTTTTATTTTTCTATAGATTAAGAAATCGATTTCAAATTGGTTTCTAAATAAATTATTTTTTAGTTTTTGATGAATTTTATAATTGGCTTCAAATCAGTTTCTAATTAGAAAATGATTAAAATTGAATTTCAAAATTTGATTTCTAAATGATTTCTAATCGGTTTCAAATAATATCGATTTCAAAATTAAATATCTTTTACTTTTTATGGATTAAGAAATTGATTTCTAAACAAATATTTTTTTATTTTTTAATAAATTTTATAATCGGTTTCAAATTAGAAATCGATTAAAATCATTTCAAAAATAAGGTTTCCAAATAGTTTCTAATCGGTTTTAAAAAAAAACCAGTTTCTAAACCTGTACCCTGGAGCAGTTCTAAATCAATTTCTAATCGGTAGCAAAACTCTACTACGGTTTCAAATCAAATTCTAATATGATTTCCGGTCTTAAATCGATTTTTAATCGGTTTCAAACCCAATATTTAATATTAAGATTTGTATATTATAATTAAGGTTTATAATCTGACATCTTACACTTTTGATGAATTTAAACAAATTATTGTTGTTAGCCCTAAAGGGAAAATCATGTAATTTTGATTAATGACAAATATTGATGAGGACTAATATGCTTGTATGTTGTGTGATAGGTTTTGTGAACTAAGAAGTATGAAGTCTCACTGTTTTGAAGTCAAAGTGCAAGAACAACTCCAGTAAAGTAAAGTGATTGAAGTTTGAAGAAGGTTGTTCTTAGATGATCTAAAGGCATTGAAAACTTGAAGTGTAGAGTGTGTATACTTAGTAGGTAAATCTCTATGTAAACTCTACACTTGTATGTCTTGGTTATCATTGAATGCATAAGAGAGCATAAAATGAGTCTTATGATCTTAAAAGGCTTTGAATGAACTTTTTGATGAATGTGATGTTGTGTCCTAAAATTTTTTTAAGTAAACTTTATATGATCAAAGGAATTTGATTTTTGATTTTCAAACTTATATATGTCTAAATAAATTTTCTATACATATCAAATGTTTTTCAAACTTATTGAAGTTAAATCTCAAATGATTTTACAAAGTTTGAATATGCTTCAAAAAAAATTGGTCGTCCGAATTTTGTAGCAAAAGTTTGTTACTGTTCTTCCAAAGAAATTCGGAAGAAGATTCGGACGCATGAAGAAAATTCGGTTGTCCGAATTTTGGCCTTCAGCATGGTCACTGTTTTTCCAGAGAAATTCGGAAGAAGATTCGGACGCAGCAGGTAGAATTCGGTCGTCCGAATTACCTGAAAATAGCCCTTAACTAGCCGTTTTATAGCCGATAAAACTGATTTTCAAATTCTATAAAAGCTATAAACGTGTAATCTTTTGTAAGTTTTGAACTCTTGAAAACTCTAAGCATTCAAAAGCCTTTAGCAAACATTTCTTAAGCTCTCTTATGTCTTGTTCATTCAATTGATCAATCTAAAGACATCAAAGTGTGAAGGTGCAACTTTGTGTAATATCTACCAACAAGTGGTAACATCTACACACTCTCCTTTATTTATCAAATTGTGTTGTTCTACTAGCTCTAGCAAGGTTATCTTGATAACATAAAATCCTTTAGATAAGGGTGATCCTTGAAGTTGTGATTCAAGGTTGTTTGAGATATAAAACCATTGTGTTTGGTGAGCCTTGTATTGTAAAAGTTACTAGAAGAGGTTGTGAGTGTAAAACCATAGCGTGGTGATCATCTATTGTAATTTGTAAATCTGAGCAAATAGTAGATTGTTTGAAATCCTTAAGTGTGAGCTTAAGGTAGTGGACGTAGATCTTGAGGATCGAACCACTATAAATTGTTTGAGTTCTTTGCTATTGCTTTCTTCCATTGCTTTGCTATAAATTGTCTCTATTTTGCTCATATAATCTGTTCTTGGTCTAAACGCATAAAATGTTTGTTTTTTGCAAAAATTAGCCAAATACCTAATTCACCCCCCTCTTAGATATTTCAATTGGTATCAGAGCTATAACTTATTTGTGTGGTTTTACAACCTAGAAGACAAAGATCCTATGGCTAATATGTCAAACCTACCTTACCTAGAAGGATCCTCCACAAATAGACCACATTTGTTTGATGGAACAAATTACACTTTCTGGAAATCTAGAGTTAAAATTTATAATTGTTCTATCAATTTTGATTTGTGGAACATAATTGAGAAAGGTCCTTATGTCCCAATGAAAATGAGTGCAGATGGAATAACCTTAGAACCCAAGTCCACTGATGAATTTGATGAGCATGATTCTAAGAAAATAAATTTAAATTATCAGGTCATGAATATATTAAGTTGTGCTTTAGATGTTACTGAATACAATAGAGTTAGTGGATGTGATTCTGCTCATGACATGTGGAGATTACTCCAAATTACACATGAAGGTACTAATCAAGTTAAAGAATCCAAACTTGCTATGCTTGTTAGAGATTATGAACTGTTTACCATGAAACAAGGTGAAAATGTTAGTGATATGTTTACAAGATTCACTAACATTTTTAATGGCTTGAAAGCTTATGGTAAAAGCTATATTATGGGAGAGCAAAACAGGAAGATTTTAGATGCTCTACTAAAATCTTAACAGCCTAAGACACTTGCTATTGAGGAGTCCAAGGATTTGAAGACTCTTCCACTTGAAGAGCTCATTGGATCTCTACTGACCCATGAAATGAAGATGAAACGGCTAAATGACAAGGAGGATGAAGAAAAGGGAAGAAAAGGAGTGGTACTCAAGTCCTCAAATCACTTGAGTGAACAAGAACAGTCTTCAGGTGAAGAAGAAGGAGGAAATAGTGGAGAAGAAGAGATTGCAATGGCAGTGAGGAAGTTCAAAAGATTCTACAAAAAGGAGTTACTCAAGAAAGGAAGAAAACCAGTCAAGAAGAGTGGACAATCCTCATCCTATAAACCTCAATGTTTTGAATGTAAGAGCACAGAGCATCTTGTTGCTGATTTTCCTAAAGTGTTGGAAAGGGAAAGAGACAGTAAAAATAGAAAGAAATCTGTCAAGAAAGGAAAAGGATTAGCTGGAACGTGGGATCAACAAGAAATCGAGGATGACAGTGAAGGAAAGGCCAACATATGCTTTATGGCCATTGATGATGAGGTACAATCTTCACCTTCCATTTCAAATGTATGTGATGATGATATTGATTCCAGTGATTTGATTGTAGAACTATATGAAGAATTGAAAAAGGCTTCAAAAAGAAATAAAGAAATGAAATTCAAAATCAATGATTTATCCAATGAGAATTCAAAATTATGTGTTGAAAATGGTAAACTTCTTGAAACCATTAGTTGTCTTACCATTGAAAAAGAAGTTTTGAATACAACCATGCAAAACATATCTCTTGAAAATAAAAAGCTTTGTACAAGAATTATTTCTCTTGAATTAATGATAAAGGATCATGAGTTTTTAAAAAGGAAAGTTAATGATCTAACTTTATGCATTGAGAGATTTACAAATGGAAGAGAAAATTTAAATAAATTACTTGGTTATCAAAGATCTTCATTTGTGAAACATGGTCTTGGTTTTACACATGATTGTTTTGCTCCAAAACAGAAAAAGTCTTTTGTTAAAGAATCTTCTCATTCTAGGTCACATATTTGTTGCACATATTGTGGCAAACATGGACACAAGATTTCTAGATGTTTTATAAAAAGAAAGATAGAAAATAGTGTTAAGACCATTTGGAAAGTCAAAGGAACTATTACTAACCCCCTTGGACCCAAGAAGATATGGGTACCAAAAATCACTCTTTCTAAATTGGTGTAGGTACAATTTGCCTCAAGATCAAATGCCACAAAATGGTTTCTTGACAGTGGCTGCTCAAGGCACATGACTGGAAATGCATCACTTGTTAGTGAGCTTCAAACTACAAGTGAATGTTTTGTCACATTTAGAGATAAGAAGAAAGGGAAAATACTTGGAATAGGTAACATTAGTAAAGGTTCTTTCCCTCTTATCAAGCAAGTTTTACTTATTGAAGGTTTAAAGTATAATTTACTTAGTATTAGTCAATTATGTGACAATGGATGCAAAGTAGAGTTTAAATGTGATACTTGTACTATTCTTGACAGTGCAAGTAACAAAACTATTTTTGTTGCTAAAAGAGTTGGTAATGTATATGTGATGTATCTTGATGAGCTTATTACTAATGATATTAAATGTCTTGCCATTCATGACAATGATGGATTTTTATGGTATAGAAGATTAGGACATGTGAGCATGGATTTATTGAACAAACTTTCTACACAAGAGCTAGTTAAAGGATTACCAAAATTGCATTTTGATAAAACCCGTCTTTGTGATGCTTGTCAATATGGAAAACAATCAAAAACATCTTTTAAACCAAAGAAAATGGTTTCTACCTCAAAACCTCTTGAACTAGTTCATATGCATTTATTTGGACCTATGAGGACTACTAGTCTTGGTGGTAAAAGATATGCTTATGTGATTGTTGATGATTTTTTAAGATTTACATGGGTAATCTTCTTAACAAAAAAAGATGAAACGTTTTATGAATTTTCAAAAATTTTAAAAAAGGTTCAAACTTCTCTTGATTGCAAACTGATTTCTATTAGAAGTGATAATAGAAGAGAATTCTGTAACCAAGATTTTACAAAATTTTGTGATGAGTATGGTATTACTCACAATTTATCAGCTGCCAAAACACCTCAACAAAATGGTGTTGTTGAGAGGAAAAACAGAACTTTACAAGAAATGGCTAGATCAATGCTTTGTGAAAACTCATGACCAAAATATTTTTGGGCTGAAGCTGTAAATATAGCTTATTATGTCATGAATAAAGTTTTATTAAGACCTTTTATAAGAAAAATACCTTTTGAACTTCTATTTGATAAAACTCCATCAATTGTCTACTTTAAAGTTTTTGGTTGTAAGTGCTTCATTTTAAACACTAGTAACTATCTGGTAAGTTTGATAGAAAATCAGATGAAGGAATATTTCTTGGTTATTCATCAAATAAAAAGGCATATAGAATCTATAATAAAAGGACATTGTGTGTTGAAGAAACTATTCATGTAACCTTTGATGAATCTAACATTTATCTTCAAAGAAGAAATGAAGATGATGCAGGCTCCTCAATGGTTGAAAATCAAACTCAACACCAAGTACCCACAATGGAAGATCATGCCAAAGAAGAAGAAATAATGGAGCAAGAACAAGATGGTCAATCAAGTAATGATCAAGAACTTCCAAAGGATCTACATATGCAAGAGGTCATCCTAAGGAGCAAATCATTGGTGATATCTCCCAAGGAGTTAAAACAAGGCGGTACTTTATTGATAATTTTGCCCTTTTATCTCATATTGAACCGAAAATTATTGATGATGCATTGTGTGATAATTTCTGGATTATTGCTATGGAAGAAGAGTTAAATCAATTTGAGAGAAATAAAGTTTGGACACTTGTTCCTAGACCTCATGATCATTCTGTTATTGGTAAAAAGTGGGTTTTTAGAAATAAGTTAAATGAACTAGGAGAAGTTGTTAAAAATAAAGCTAGACTTGTTGCTCAAGGTTTCAACCAAGAAGAAGGTATTGATTATGATGAGACTTTTGCTCCAGTGGCCAGATTAGAATCTATAAGAATACTTTTGGCATTTGCTTGTTTTAAAGGTTTTAAACTATTTCAAATGGATGTCAAAAGTGCTTTTCTAAATGGTTTCATTGAAGAAGAGGTTTATGTAGAACAACCTCCTGGTTTTATTCATGAAAAATTTCCAAATTATGTGTTCAAGTTAACCAAAGCTCTATATGGATTGAAAGAAGCTCCAAGAGCCTGGTATGAAAGATTGAGTGATTTTATTCTTTCAAAAGGCTTTACAAAAGGAAAAGTGGACACAACTCTTTTTACAAAAACATCTTCTAAAAATGATATCTTACTTGTGCAAATTTATGTTGATGATATTATATTTGGTGCTACTAATACATCTCTTTGTGAAGATTTTGCTAAATCAATGCAAAATGAATTTGAGATGAGCATGATGGTAGAGCTGAATTTCTTCCTTGGGCTGCAAATTAAACAAATCAAGGATAGAGTCTTCATCAATCAAGCAAAGTATACCAAGGAGCTACTGAAAATATTTGGAATGTATCAAGCAAAAGGAATAGGTACTCCAATGAGTTCATCAACCAAACTCGACAAAGATGAGAAAGGTAAAAATATTGATGAGAAATTATATAGAGTTATGATTGGAAGTTTACTTTATCTCACAGCTAACAGACCAGATATTATGTTTGTTGTATGCTTGTGTGCTAGATTCCAATCATGTCCTAAAGAATCTCATCTAATTTCTGTCAAACGTATTTTTTGCTATTTGATTGATACACATGACTATGGTCTTTGGTTTTCAAAAACTTCATCTTTTGAACTTATTGGATACTCAGATGCTGACTATGCTGGATGCAAAGTTGAACGTAAAAGTACAAGTGGTCATTGTCAATTTCTTGGTAGTTGTCTTGTATCTTGGTTTAGTAAAAAGCAAGCTTGTGTGTCTTTATCCACTGCAGAAGCTGAATACATAGCTGCAGGTAGTTGTTGTGCACAATTATTATGGATGCAACATACCATACTTGATTATGGTCTTAAATTAAATTGTGTGCCTATACTAAGTGATAATAATAGTGCTATCAATTTGAACATAAATCCCATTCAACATTCTAGGATTAAGCATATAGAGATAAAACATCATTTCATTCGTGATCATGTGATTAAGAAAGATATATGCTTAGAATATATAAATACAAATGATCAAATTGCTGACATATTTACAAAGCCTTTGGCTGAGGAAAGGTTCAATCACCTAAGAAGACTCTTAGGAATTTCAAAATTCAATGACTAATGTGTGTGTTGAAGTTTTGATGAAAATAGGAAATTTTCGGATCCAGAATTCGGATGCACTACAGAAAATTCAGTCGACCGAATTTTCTGAGTGAAAGAAAACAGAGACTTTTGATCAAGAATTCGGACACAGGTTAGAAAATTCGATCGACTGAATTTTCTGAACTGAAGAAACAGAAACTTTCGATCGAAAATTCGGACGCAGACCTAAGAATTTTCTCAACACTTCAACTTCCGAATTTCACATCCTTTTAAAAGGCTCTCATACCCATTCACATCAGAATCAAAATCCCTTCAAAACCGCACATTCTCATCCCGATTTGCCTTCACTTTTGAACTTCTAACCCTAAATTCATACCAAAAATCAGTACTTCTCAACAAAAATTATCAATGGTGAGAACAAAGAAGCCAAATGTTCAGAAAGGGAAAGGAAAGGCTAAGGAAGGAGATGGAGACTCAATCTTCAACCAACCAAGAAGAATTCGAATCCCTCAAACATTATCTGGAGTTGACAGGTTTGTCTCAATCAAGGCTACTCATGAATTTGATGAATGGAATAAAAATAGAAGAAAGATTATCCCTGGATATAAGGTGGATGTTGATAAATTCTCTAGCATGGATATTGTTCTATCTTGTTTCAATGATGTTGGTTGGAGTAGTTTGTTGTTCATTGATGAAGAATTTTATCCTACCTTGATATATGAATTCTATGCAAACCTAAAGGAGGAAAGAATTGATATTGTAGGCGATAATGTGATACAATGGTATTCATCTAGAGTATCCCAAGTTGACATTGAATTTAGTGAAGCATTGATAAACAGAATTTGTGGAGTAGGTGACAATGGAGCTAGATATTATTCACCTTCCATGCATTGCTATGATCATGAACTCTTTACATATGTTAGATTTGAAGAGGCATTTACTAATGGAAGAGAGTTTAGATCTATAAAAGAGAGGGAAATCAAGAACTTGGATGCTAGAGGTAGAGTGTTGCATCATATGGGGACTACTATGATGGTTCCTAACTTTGGACATAAGTCATCGTTGGAAATATGCATATGGTAATCATGTTAGCCTTGCATGAGCAGAGGAGATTGAACTTTGGTTATATAGCCTTGAAACACATTATTACTGCCAGAAAAACAGTAACCAAGGCATTCCCATTTGGAAGGTTGTTAACAAGAATCCTTAAGCATTTTAAGATTAAACTTTCGAGAAGAGGGCAAGCTTTTAAGAGTGGGGATATTTACACCAATGAAACTCTTAAGAGAATGCAATTAGTTCTTGATGAGGATAATGTATGGAGGACAAAAAGAGAAACCCCTCCAAAAGGAATAGGAAGAGAAGAAAAGATAGAAAGTGAAGAAGAGGATGAAGAAGAAACCCTTGCTAGAGAAATGAAGACAAAAATGAAGCATGACATCTCAAGTGAGAGGGAGCAACCTCCAACAAAAAGGAGATTTGTTTGAAGAAGAAATTGGAATTGGTTCAAGTGGTAAAGGAGTAACTAGAGGTGACACCATAGTGGCCAAAGCATTCCAAGATGCCTTGAACAATCATGTCAAGGAAATGGAGAAGATGTATAAGTTCTTTGAATCATTTACTCCAATGGTTCTTGGAAAGTTAGATGGACTGGAGAGTAGGGTAAAGCACATTGAAGAAATCCTTATAAGAAATGCTCAAAGTGGTGAAGGACCCTCTAAGCCTCAAGATAGAAATGAGGAAGAAGGAGATAAGGAAGAAAAGAAAGGAGATAATAATGACAGTAATGATGAAGATGATGATCAAGGTGGAAATGAAGAGACTGTGGCAGAAGAAGAAGAGGAAGAACATGCACATGAAGAGTCACAAGTAGCAGGCAGCCAAGTAGCTCAAGCTGAAATAGTCTCTCCATCAACAATCTCTTTCAGTCACGGAAGAGTGAAGCACTTGGCCATCAAGAAAGGAGTGAGCCGAGCCTCTCCATCAACATCAGCATCACAAGACTAAGCTTTCTTTCCTTCTATTCTATTTACTGCTTTTTAGTTGCTTATCTGTACAGAATTTTTATCTGTTATGTATTTACTGTTGTTATGTGTTATGTATTCTAAACTTGTTAAGTATTTTGCTGCATTTTATGTAATAGTGAAGCTCAATGATGAAAACTTCCTTTATGTGTTAAATTGTTAATCTCATTTTCATTAATCCCATTTTTTTTAGTGATGATAAAAGGGGGAGAAGAAATGTTAATGACAAAATGTGTGAAAATGTTGAATTGTGCTATATGTTGAATTCTGTGTGTGATGAAACTGTGTATTATATGGATGTTTTCTGAGTTAAGTTGTTCTTGACTTGTTACTTTATGAAAACAATTGAATGCATGAGTTATGTTTGTTGTAAAAAATTTTGGATTTGAAATTCATATGCATCAAGTTCTTATTGCCAAAAATTTTATTTTGTTGTTCAAATTGATTCAAATATGTTTTGTTCTCTTCTAATATGTTTGAACAACCTTAGGAAAGCTTATTTACAAAATTTACAGCTTTCATTTTACTTATTTTAAAGTTTGGACTTGATATGTCAAAATTTGGATGCTTAGCATTTCAAGTCCAAAGTTGTTGAAAAATGTGCACAATCTAAGGGGGAGCATTGTTAAACATTTACAACCTTTAAAACCTCTCTTAGAAGTTTTCTAAATGTTTAAATGCTATATCTTCTATTTTAGTTGGAAGGAAGGAGGTAAATGGAGGTTGTTGGGTCATAGGTTCATATTGAGCCTTTTATATGTCAATATGCTAAATTGGTTATTTTCTATCATTGACATTAATACTTCTATTTACTACATCATTTTAATCTATAACATTTTGTATCAAAGTTTGTCATCATCAAAAAGGTGGAGATTGTTAGCCCTAAAGGGCAAATCATGTAGTTTTGATTAATGACAAATATTGATGAGGACTAATATGCTTGTATGTTGTGTGATAGGTTTTGTGAACTAAGAAGTATGAAGTCTCACTGTTTTGAAGCCAAAGTGCAAGAACAACTTTAGTAAAGCAAAGTGATTGAAGTTTGAAGAAGGTTGTTCTTAGATGATCTAAAGGCATTGAAGACTTGAAGTGTAGAGTGTATATACTTAGTAGGTAAATCTCTATGTAAACTCTACACTTGTATGTCTTGGTTATCATTGAATGCATAAGAGAGCATAAAATGAGTCTTATGATCTTAAAAGGCTTTGAATGAACTTTTTGATGAATGTGGTGTTGTGTCCTAAAAATTTTTTAAGTGAACTCTATATGATCAAAGGAATTTGATTTTTGATTTTCAAACTTATATATGTCTAAATAAGTTTTCTATACATATCAAATATTTTTCAAACTTATTGAAGTTAAATCTCAAATGATTTTACAAAGTTTGAATATGCTTCCAAAAAAATTGGTCGTCCGAATTTTGTAGCAAAAGTTTGCTACTGTTCTTCCAGAGAAATTCGAAAGAAAATTCGGACACAGCGGACGTGGCAGGCAAAATTCGATCGTCCTAATTTCCTAAAAATAGCCCTTAACTAGCCGTTTTATAGCCGATAAAACTGATTTTCAAATTCTATAAAAGCTATAAACGTGTAATCTTTTGTAAGTTTTGAACTCTTGAAAACTCTAAGCATTCAAAAGCCTTTAGCAAACATTTCTTAAGCTCTCTTATGTCTTGTGCATTCAATTGATCAATCTAAAGACATCAAAGTGTGAAGGTGCAACTTTGTGTAATATCTACCAACAAGTGGTAACATCTACACACTCTCCTTTATTTATCAAATTGTGTTGTCCTACTAGCTCTAGCAAGGTTATCTTGATAACATAAAATCCTTTAGATAAGGGTGATCCTTGAAGTTGTGATTCAAGGTTGTTTGAGATATAAAACCATTGTGTTTGGTGAGCCTTGTATTGTAAAAGTTACTAGAAGAGGTTGTGAGTGTAAAACCATAGCGTGGTGATCATCTATTGTAATTTGTAAACCTGAGCAAATAGTAGATTGTTTGAAATCCTTAAGTGTGAGCTTAAGGTAGTGGACGTAGATCTTGAGGATCGAACCACTATAAATTGTTTGAGTTCTTTGCTATTGCTTTCTTCCATTGCTTTGATATAAATTGTCTATATTTTGCTCATATAATCTGTTCTTGGTCTAAACGCATAAAATGTTTGTTTTTTGCAAAAATTAGCCAAATACCTAATTTACTCCCTCTTAGGTGTTTCAATTGTGACCAACATATAATTAGTATTTGTATGTATTTTGATTATGCATATATATCATTATTTATAATTGAATATACAGTTGTATAATGTATTTGTTATGTACTATTTATATTTAAGACCCATGTTGATCTATATATACTTATTTTCAATTATCATACAACTATAATCAAATATCATACAAGTGATCTATACTTAATACTCGTATAAATATAAAAATATGTAAAATAGTAATTATATATAATGCTAATATGTTTTGTCTATATAAGTACAAATACAAATTTTTATTAATTATTAAATACACTTAATAAGTTAATAACACGAGTTTATAACCTATTAAATAGTTATAATACATATTATTGATTTAAAAATATAATATATACATATATAGTACAAATAAAATAATTACAGAAGAATATCACAATAGAAAGTTTACCCTGGTGAAAGAGCACATGCTCCCCACACCAGTAACCAGGGTTTGAGTCATGGGTGATTTTAGCCCAAATTATTGGCGAGTGCACACATGCGCCCTCTTGGACTCGTGGCAGTGCATCAGGCGCATGCATACACACGCCTAATTCGGCAAGCTGATCTGGGTTGGTTGGTTGGTAGGCTGGATTTTTTTTTGTATTTATCATTTATTTTTTAAAATTAGTTTTAAATCAGTTTCTAAATTTAGTTTCAAAGAGGTTTCAAAACTGGTTGTTGTATTTAGTTAAAAGGGTTAGTACTTGGGTCAAATTTGAAACCAGCTATATTCGGTTTCAAAATCGGTTTTAATTTGGTTTCAAAATTGAAACTGATGTTTTTTTGTTTCAATATCAAGCTGCAACCACCATATTTGAAACTGATTTTCTGTGGCTTCAAATCCTTGTTTTGAAACCAATTTTTTGGTTTTAAAATTATTTTTTTCTTGTAGTGAACAGGGTCAATGATAAGGAGTATAAATCCAATCAAACTCTCTACTAAAGCATCTCAAAAGATGACTTTAAAGGAAAAGAATATGAAGGAGTACTCTTTTCTTAACTTTGATGTCTCTTAGTGATTGATGAGCTAGTAGTTGCCAATGCAATAGATCTACCAAATCTAAAAGTGTCCCCAGGAAATTGAGGGAGAGAATGATCCAAATTACTACAAATATCACTGCTTGGTTGGTCATCCAATTGAGAAGTGCTTTGTTTTCAAAGATATGATCATGTGATTAGGTCATGAAGGCCATGTAGTCATTGAGAAAGATAAGGTGGCATCCAAATTTTGCAACAGTCTCAATGGACTCTAGATACTTAAATTCTCTCAACTAGCCTAAACTTCTTGATAAGAGGTTAAATTGTCTCATCCCTCAAAGCGAAGTCATCAAAATTCTCTTTATCGCACTAGCTAAAATAGTATTCCTCGACAAGAGTTTTAAACTATCTAAAATCTTCAAATTAGTTAACAAATAAAATACTCCTTAATGTATGAGTTTAAAATGCATCTCAATATTTGAAAAAGGTTACTCCTTAATGCACAAGATTAAATTGCAAGTTACTCCTTCATAAGAGATTAAACTGTCTTATCCCTTGAAGTGAAGTCATTAAAATGCTCCTTATTGTATGAGCTAAAGTTGCATGTTATTCCTTGACAAGAGTGTAAACTATCTCAAAAAGGAAAATCATCAAGTTAGCCCATAAGTCAATGCTCCTTGATATTCGAGCTTAAACTTCATTCCAAGGAAGTCAACAATTGAACTGCTCCTTGATGTACGAGTTTAAACTGTATCTCAATCCTTGAAGAAGGTTACAAAATAAATGCTCCTCGATGCATGAGCTAAAACTATATCTCATCTTCAAATAAAATTGACAATCAGATATTTCATGAGCTAAAATCTGGTATTTCATGTAAGAACAAAGCATGTGGAAATTCACTATCACTTTATTTGACAAAAAGTACATTGTGGAGATGTCAATATGAAATATGTAAAGACTGAAGTGCAAATAGGGGATATCTTCACCAAGAGTCTTAATAGTGCAAAGTTTGAAAAATTTTGAAGACAGCTCGGTATGATTACATGAAGAAGGGAGAGTAGTCGATGAGGGGACTGTTGAGAGAGAGTCATCAACTACTCCCTGGAATGATCAAGAAGCTTGAGCAGCAAATTTTGACCTTTCCTTGAGCAGCAGAAATTGGAATGATCAAGAAGCTTGGAGTAGTCGAAATTGGAGCAGCAAATTTTGACCCCGTTCTTGAGAAGCAAAGAACAATTAGAACTCTCTTGAGATGCAAGACAAACCTGGAATTTGCCAACTGACTTTTCTAGAGTTGGTGAACAAAATCTATAAATAGACTAGTTGTGATGAAGTCAAATCAAGCAAGAGTGAATTGATCCATTGAGTGAGCAAATATGATAGAAAAAAGAGAGAGTAAGAGCTACTTGTATTATAGTGTCTTGTGAGAGATTAAATACACTATAATTGTGAGTGTTAGGTGGCTTGTAAGTAAGAGTTTTTTTTTTTGAGTAGTAAATTTTCATTTATAAGTTCCATTCACTAGTTGTACCACTTAGTTTGTCTACACCTTAATGCCCAAGTTTCAATTTGAAGAGCACCCAACTCAGGTGTTGCTCATCTTACGGGGCGCCTGATTACTGGAGGCATGCCATACTTTGGTGCACAATCGTATTAAAATTTTGAAAGTTAAAAATAAAAATATTATGAAAGAGTAAACTGGTCAAAATTTATCATGTACTAGTAAAATTGTCATACTCTTAGTTTATGTTGAATTAATTTTTTTCATTTTAATTACTCTTCAGTACGACATTCTAGAAAAAATAATGAGGTTAATTTTATTGATAGCAATTCATCGAAACAAAAATATTGATAGCAAATATGATTTTGAAATTTAGAAAAGGTTTACAAAAATTTGAGATACCTCATTAGGTTTTAAACTAGTATTAAAGTTCAGACTTCAAATTTGGGTTTAATAACCTTGAAATTAAATATCTATGGGTAATATTTCATCCCTCTTCCCTGATAAATGAAGGTTTTTCAACCAATGGGTCTCCTCTTTTTGATAGAACATACTATAAATTGTAGAAAATTACATTCATATCCATATGTCTTCAGTGATCTTTTAGTTGTGAAACATTAGTTTTAATGGTCCTTGTGTTCCTACTAACTCTTATTAAGTTCTAAAGAGCTTAATAACAAAGACAACAAGACGATAACTCTCAATTACCAAAATTTTGAACAAATTTGAGTAGTTCTCTCGATGCCAAAATGAATACAATTGATTTGGAGGATTTAACTGGCAAATGATAAGTATATAACAAAGGAAACAAGACATTGAATCATAATTATCAAGTTTTTGAGCAATTTGAGTTATGCTCTTGATGCAAAATGAATACAACTGATTTGGAGGATTTAACTGGCACATGATAAGTAAGATGTTGAAGGTGATCCATGAGGGTACATATTAAGCAAAGGAATCAAAATTATTAATATTAGTAAGAGATTATGAGCTATTTATAATTAATCCAAATAAGAATACTACCAACATGCTTGCAAGGTATACATGTATTTGGTGTTTGAAAGTTGATGCAAAGGGACGCTACTACAAGAATAATAAATTTTGCGACAAACAATTCCGTAGCAAATCTGTCGCAAATGGACGACGGAATAGGCATGCATTGCAAATTTGTGACAGATATACGACACCATTTTTGTAGGCTAAATAAAACATTGCAACCAAAAAAATTAAATTTTGTTGTCACAAATTTGCGAAAAAATTTATAATTTTTTAAAAATATTTCTGTCACAAAATTGTCGCAAAATTGCGATGAATTTGCGACGAACTTCTATTAATTTAAAAAACAAAATAAAATTCTCTCACAAAATAATTGCAAAATTGTGACGATTTTGCAATGGAAATTTAATTTTTAAATTAATTAAAATCTGTCGTAAATTTGTGACGATTTTACAATGGAAACTTATTCTTTTAAAAAAGAAAATAAAAGTTCGTCACAAAATTGTCGCAATTTTGTAACAACTTTGCAACGAAAATTTATTATTTTTAAAAAGAAAAATACAAGTACAGTGCAAAATCATCGCAATTTTGTGACGACTTGCAACGTAAATATTTAATTAAATAATATATAAATCATTCTTATTTCCAGATTGTTATTTAAAATAAAAAATACTTTTCTCATTGATCCATTGCAATTTGAAATTTTTATTTCTAATTAATTTTTTAAAAATTTTGAAATGATAATTTAAAATTTTTAATTATTTTTGAAATCAAGATAATCATAATAATAAAAAATGTAAAAGATATAAATTAAAATAAATATAATTCAAAAATTAAATGTCAATATTATATACATACAATATTGAAAAATATTATACAAAATCTATATAATTATAGAAGGTGATGCTGAAGCAGGTGGAGAGGGCGGAGGTGGACTAGAGTGCTAGTCGTTTGAGGATAGTCGTTAGACTGGTCAATCGTGTAATCCTTATCAACATCGTCCGATGCGTCTTGAGAATCTAGTTTTGAAAAAGGAGGCAGAGATGGGAAAAAAACTGACTGGGAAAAATTGTTCTATTATACAAACAAATAAGTAGAAATTAAAAAACATTAGAGTAAATAAAACATAAAACTAGAGTAATTTTTTAAAAGTAAATAGAAACTTACTCGCCATGTAGTGTCCCTTCGACAAACAGTACGATATAAAACGTTTGATCCCATCCTTATATTCATTTGTTATTCCTTTAACCCCTTGCATATGTCGTCTACATTAACAAATATTACATATTAAATTTTAGGGTTTAGGGTAAAAAATTTTAATCTCACAAAATTTACATAAAACCATTCTCACAAAATTTATTTAAATATATTTACACAAAATTCATAAATTGAACAAAAATATCATAAATATTTTCATAAAATTAAAAAATAGAAATTACAAAAAACAATAATTTAAAAAGAAATAACTAAAAATTAAACAACATTAGACATATAAACTAAGCAAACTTTTTCATGAATATCCCAAATAAGACACCTATTTCCTAGCAAAGAACTGCCACCTAAAATTATTGGTCCAATAAAAACCAATTTAAAGTAGCCAAATGCCTCGTTAAGCATGGTCCATGTAGGGGAGTTTAACACAAGAGGGATGTCAACACTAAAAGTTATGATATCCCAATTAAAATATTGAGAAGAAAAGCTTGGACTCCTTGGATGATGTTAGTGCCTTGGTTTCTTTAACTTTTAAGGAATTAGTAGCATTTAGTTCGGCATGAAAGCTGGCTTGCACTTTCTAGCATTCAGAAACTTCCTGGCATTCAATGACGCCAAAGCTCTGGAATTAAAAAGGAAACTTCAAGACTCCAATCTGGGTTTTCTTGGCTTCCAATCCTAAACATAAATTTCCTGTGGCCCTCAATACGATGTCTATAACCAGTTTCAGACAATCTTCAGCTCATTATTTCAAAATTTCAAAACAAAACTTAAAATCAAGCTTAAATATGCGCTCTACTAAATAAGGAAGCACAACATAAGAATGTACACACGAGGCATCCAAGAGGGAAAAGAAAAAAGAAAATCCAAAATGTAAGAATTGGATGAACGATGAATGAATTGCTTGTGATAAGTGGATAAGAAAACAATTGATGAGTTAATAAGCTGCAATCCAAGAGGGGAAAATGAAAATCTAAAATGTCAATTTAGTGGCTCACTGGAAATGAATATCCCTAATTCACAAAAAAAACCCCAAACACAATAAACACAAAAATCTCAAATTAAACATACTATAAATAAAACAACAAAATTAAAAAAATATGATGCTAGATTTATTAATGAAATTGGCAACACAAAAAATAAAAAGATAGAAAATACCTTGCAATCAGCAGCGGTGGCTGGCGGCAGTAGTGGACAGAGAGAAGGGCAGTAGCACCGTGGAGTGAGATAGGAGAGTGAGGTAGATGGGGGCAGAGAGAGAGAGAGAGAGAGAGAGAAAGGTGGAGAGGGGGAGAGAGAGAGAAGGGTGGGGTGGGGGAAAAGGCACTATACGGAGAGAAAGAGAGAGTGAGTAAGTGAGGAATGAGAGTAAGAAGAAGATTTGCGACGGACATTTTCGTCACAAAGCTGTCGCAAAATTTGTAACGGATTTGCTACGAAACACTAATTTATTTATTTTTGTTATTTTTTCTAACAATAACAAAATCTGTTGCAAATTCGTCATTTGAATTTCAAATTGGCGTCTTTTTTTTACTAAAAATTCAAGTTCCATTGCAAATCCGTAGCTGTTTTGCAAGGAATTTGTGATGGATTTTAATTATTGATTTGTTCTTTACTATTTTTCCTTTTGCCCCTCAACGTTGAATAAGTTTATGGGTAATATTTGTTAATAACTCGTATTTATTAAATATACGCATGTAATTATCATATATATTGAACTAATATATATGCTAAACACAATAACATAATATGTTATATACTATTACATATAATGGAACGATAATAGTTAAAACTATTAGTATTATATGCATCTGTAATAGGCTTCTAGGTGTCTTGTATAAAAGCATTATTATAGTTAATAAATATTTTATATCAAAATAAATTGTAAATTGTGCATCAGTTTCTTTATATTTCTCACTAACTATATATTAATAATATATGACAATATATATTACACGTGCAGCACATGCTGTCTATGTTTAATCAAATAGCATATTTATCAACACCGTGATGTATGCCTCATACATTAAACATAAGGCAGCTATAAAAAAACTAGGAAAACAAAAGGAAAATAAAATTTCATAGAAAATCTGTTGCAAAAAATAAAATCCGTTGCTAATCCATAGCTATTTTGCGACGAAATTTTGAAATTTTTTTTACATATTTCATTTTTCTATTTTTTCGCAAACCTGCAACAAAATTGCTATAGATTTGCTGCTACGGGTTTGCGATGGAATTCTAAATATTTTTGCTATTTATTTTCCTTCCTTTTCTATTGAAAATCCGTAGCAATTTTAAAATAGATTATCTATCACAAAATTCTTGTTTTCATTTAGTGTGAACTCTAAATGAGCATGATGGAAGAACTCAACTTCTTTCTTGACCTTCAAATCAAGCAAACCAAGAGTTGTACATTCATCAATCAAGCAAAATACACCAAGGAGCTATTAAAAAGGTTTGGCATGGATTAAACTAAAGGAATTAGTGCACCCACGAGTTTATCAACCAAACTTGATAAAGATGATAAAGGTAAAAATATTGATGAAAAGGTATATAGATGTATGATTGGAAGTATATTCTATCTAACTACTAGTAGATCTGATATAATGTTTGCCGTATATTTATGTGTTATATTTTAATCATGTCCAAAAAAGTCTCACTTAATTGCCGTTAAACATATTCTTTGTTACCTTATTCATTCGTGTTAGCCCTAAGGGCAAATCATGTAGTTTTGATTAATGACAAAAATTGATGAGGACTAATATCCATGTCATTTGTGTGATAGGATTGTTGGATTAAGAAGTATGAAGTCTCATTGCCTTGGAGCTAGCAATGCATGAACAACTCAAATATGTCAAAGTGATTAAAGATTGAAGAGTTTGTTCAAGATTAATGAAGGCTTTGAAGACATGAAGTGTAGGTGACATGTGGTTAATAGGTAAATATTGTAAACCCTACACTCTTAAGTCTTGGAATCTATGAGTTGCAATTGAGAGCACAAAACACTGTTCACATGAACAGTACCTACTATTCTTCCAGAGAAATTCGGAAGAAAAATCGGATGCATATAGAAAAATTTGGTCGTCCGAATTTTGTGAATAGTATATGAACAGTGCCTACTGTTCATATCAACAGTGCCGGCTGTTTTTCCAGAGAAATTCGGACGAAGCTGGAAAATTCGGTCGTCTGAATTTTTGTGACCGGTGTATGAACAGTGTATGAACAGTATCACTATTCACATAAAAGAGTGTATGAACAGTACCACTGTTCACATGAACAGTATTTTCTGAAACTAGCCGTTAATAGCCGTTTTATAGCTGTTTAAACTGATTTTTGAATTCTATAAAAGCCATAAACTCCAGATTTTTAGAAGAACTTTGAACTTAATAAATTTTACATGCTCTAACTTGTTTTACATCAAATTGAATTGAAAAGCTCTCAAATTGCCTTGTGCTCAAAGATTGAAATTCAAAATTCCAAAGGCAACAAAGTGTGAAGGTGAAACATTGTGTAATCATCTACCAACAAAGTGGTAACATCTTACACTCTCTCTTTTCTTATATTAATTGTGTTTTCTACTAGCTCATTTGCAAGGTTATCTTGTGACATAAAACCCTTTTGTGGAAGGGTGAGCCATAGACTAGATTAATCAAGGTTGTAGTGTAAAACCCGTGTGTGGGTGAGCCTTGGATTAGATTAGTCTTGAGGTTGTCTTTAGATATAAAACCATTGTGTTTGGTGAACCTTGTATTATTTGTATAATTACTAGAAGAGGTTGTGAGTGTAAAACCATAGTGTGGTTAGCCTCTTATGTAATTGTTGAAATTGAGCATATAGTGGATTGATTGAAATCCTTGAGTGTGGACTCAAGGTAGTGGATGTAGATCTTGGAGAGATCGAACCACTATAAATCGTGTGTTCATTTGTTTATAACTTTACTTGTTTACATACTTATGTTATTATTATTTGTTCTTAGTTGTTGATTGATTGGTTGTGAATTTATTGTTTGATCATCTTGTCTCAATCATTAAATCACATATAAACTTAGAGTTTGTAAATTTGAAGAAGAGCTTTTATTAAGGCAAAGGATTTGCAAAACAGGAAAAGATTTTGATAATTAGCCTAAGACCTAATTCACCCCCCCTCTTAGGTCTTTCAATTCGTATGATTATGGCTTTTGGTTTACTAAATCTTCATATTTTGAACTTATTGCTTATACAGATACCGACTATGCAGAATGCAAAGTCGAGTGTAAGAGTACTAGTGGTCATTGTCAATTCCTTGGTAGTTGTCTTGTCTCTTGATATAGCAAGAAACAAACTAATGTGTTTTTATCTACCACCGAAGCTGAATATATCACCGTTGGTAGTTGTAGTGCTCAAGTGCTATGGATGAAGCACACTTTACTTGACTTTGGTTTAAATTTCAAAAGTGTACCTATTTTATGCGATAACACTAGTGCTATAAACTTAACAATCAATCCCATTTAACATTCTCGAACTAAACATATTGAAGTCAAACATCACTTTATTTGTGATCATGTTGGTAAAGGAGATGTATGTTTAGATTATGTTTGTACAAATGAATAAATTTCTGACTTGTTTTACTAAGCCATTGGCCAAGGTAAGGTTTTGCTTACTAAGAAGAAGTTTAGGAATATCAAAATTCAACTACTAATGTGTGTATTCAAGTGTAGGAAAGCACGTAAAATTCGAACGAGGTATTTGGACACATGCCCTGAAATTCAATCATCCAAACTTGTTCTCAAGGATTCTAGACAGAGATTTGGATTCAAGTTCGGATGCATGACTAGAAATTCAGTTGTCTGAATTTACTGAAGATGAGACACATTTAGAAGTTTGAACGCTAGTTCACACGTACAACCTGAAATTCAGTCGTCTAAATTAGGCGATTTCAGCCGATTATAAGAAATTCAAACTATAGTTTTCTTCATTCTTTTCAAATTCTCTAAACCAACTTCCCTCTTCTCTCAAAACCCATCAAACCCACCTACGTCCCAAACTCATATTTCACCCTCATTTCACCATTCTCTCTTGAAATTCTTCATATTTTCATGTTGTACCCCTAGATTTATTCATGAACTCTTCACTTATGGGAGGTTTGAAAAGGCATTTACCAATAAAAGAAGGTTTAGATGGTGAAGGACAGAGAGATCAAGAAACTAAATGCTAACTACCATGATCATCCCTACCTTCGAGCACAAATCTTCTATGGGGAATTTGCATATGGTAGTCATGATTGCACTTCAAGAGCATAGGAAGATGAATTTTGGATATATATCTTTGAGGCATATGTTGAGTGCAAAAAGAAAATGGAGAACAAGGTGTTACCATACAGGAGATTGCTTACAAAACTCTTCAAGCATTTCCAAGTCCAACTTCTCATAAGAGGATTGACGATCAAGAGTGGAAGCATCTACAGAAATGAATCCCTCAAGAGAATGCAACTAACTCTTGATGATGATGGAGTATAGAGAACCAAGAGAGAGAGACCTTCAAAGAAAGAAAAACAAGAAGAAAGTGAAGAAATGGAAAATGAAGAAGAAGAAGAAGAAAAGGAGGATGAAGAAGAGATTCAAGCTAGAGAAAAGAAAGACCAAAAGAAAACATGAGTCACAAAGTGGGGGGAGCAACGCCCCTCCAAGAGAAAGTTATTTGAAGAAGAGCAAGCACCTTAATCACATTGCAATGAGGTGGATGACTTTATTGGTGAGAGGATCACTTGTAGAGACACTGTAGTTTCTACACTCTTCTAAGAGTCCCTCAACAAACATTTCCAAGCAAATGAGAAGAAGTACAAGTTCTTCGAAGCTTTTGCTCCCATGGTACCTGGGAAACTTGATGGACTAGATGAGAGGTGACAAAGATTAAAGATATCTTGAAGAAGAACTGTCAAAGAGAAAGAACTCCCAACACTCAAGAAGATGAAAAGGTAAATGAAGATGAAGAGAAAGAGGAGAATGATGATGAAAAAGAAAAAACAATGACAGTGATGAGAGCAAAAATTTTCTGGAAAAAATCGTCGCATATTCCTCCTATTCCTGATAAAAGATATTCAGTCCATTAGAATAGAAGTTAAAGAGGGTATTTATGCCCGTCGTATCCTTTATATGGACATCCAAGGCCAGGAGGCCATTCCTCTTACTCGTACTGATGAGAATTTAACTACACGAGAAATTGAACAAAAAGTTGCGGAATTGGCCTATTTCTTGCGTGTACCGATTGAAGTATTTTGAAAAATGGTCCGAAAATGGTGCTTTGAGGGAAAAATGCAAGAATCCTATTTTTTCTATAACATAACCAAAGATATTGCGATACTCAAAGTAGCAAAACAAACCAAACATTGACTAGTTATCATTATTAAGAAATCGAATTGTTATTTTTGTGTTGGTTATTAAGGAAGGAAAAAGAAAGGAGAAAATGAAACGTATGTTAGCCCTAAGGGCAAATCATGTAATTATGATTAGTTTTGAATAATGACAAATATTGATGAGGACTAATGTGTTTGTATGATTGAGTGATAGGATTGATGACTTGAGAAGCATGAAGTCTTATTGCCTTGAAGCTAAAATGCAAGAACAACTCAACATCCCAAATGTGATTGAAGATTTGAAGAGTATGTTCAAAATGATTTAAGGCATTGAAGACTTAGAGTGTAGAATTATTAAAATAGGTACATTCTTATGTAAACTCTACACTTGTATGTCTTGGTTTCATTTGAATGCATGAGAGAGCACAAAACTTATTTTGAAATGGTTTTCAATAAACTTTGTGATAACAAGTATGTTTTTTGAAATCTCAAATGAACTTGAAAAGATCTTGTATGATCAAAGTATTTTTGTAACTGTTTTTGTGTTTAAAAGTGCCAAAATGATGTGTCCATTCTTGCAAATGGTTTTCAATAATAACAACAATGATTTTCAGATGATTTGATTGAATTTGAAAAGTTTGGATGCAAGTTTGGACGTCCAAACTCTGGAAATGGTTACTGTGTTTCCATAGAAGTTCGGACGCAAGTTCGGACGCATGGAGTAAAGTTCGGACGTCCAAACATTCTCTAATAGCATGGTCACTGTTTTTCCAGAGAAGTTCGGACGCAAGTTCGGACGTATGAGGAAAAGTTCGGACGTCCGAACTTTTCCAGACAGTTTGGCACAGTAAAATTTGGACGCAAGTTAGGACGCATAACAGAAAGTTTGGACGTCCTAACTTTACTGTTACTAGCCGTTTTATAACTGTTGCATTTGATTTTTCACATCTATAAAAGCTATAAACTTCAGATTTTTTGTAACTCTTGAATCTTTATGAACTCCAAGTATTCCAAAAGCTTTTAGCAAACTTCAAAGCTCTCTTATCTTGTGCATTCAATTGATTATTCAAAAGGCATCAAAGTGTGAAGATACAACATTGTGTAAACATCTACCAACAAGTGGTAACATCTACACACTCTTCTTTATCTATCAATTTGTGTTGTTGTATTAGCTCTAGCAAGGTTATCTTGATAACATAAAATCCTTTAGATAAGGGTGATGCTTGAAGTTGTGATTCAAGGTTGTTTGAGATATAAAACCATTGAGTTTGGTGAGCCTTGCATTGTAAAAGTTACTAGAAGAGGTTGTGAGTGTAAAACCATAGTGTGGTGAGCCTCTCTTATAATCTGTAAACCTGAGCTAATATTAGAGTGTTTGAAATCCTTAATTGTGAGCTTAAGGTAGTGGACGTAGATCTTGAGGATCGAACCACTATAAATTGCTTGAGTTCTTTGCTATTGCTTTCTTCATTGCTTTACTTTAAACTGTCTCTATTTTGCCTATATAATTTGTTCTTGGTCTAAAAGCATAAAAGGTTTAATTTTGCGATAATTAGCCAAATACCTAATTCACCCCCCCTCTTAGGTATTTCAATTGGTATCAGAGCTAGAACTTCTTTGTGTGGTTTTGCAACCTAGAAGACAAAGATCCTATGGCTAATATGTCAAACCTACCTTACCAAGAAGGATCCTCCACAAATAGACCACCTTTGTTTGATGGAACAAATTACACTTTCTGGAAATTTAGAGTTAAAATTTATATTTGTTCTATCAATTTTGATTTGTGGAATATAATAGAGAAAGATCCTTATGTCCCAATTAAAATGAGAGCTGATGGAATAACCTCAGAACCCAAGTCCACTGATGAATTTGATGAGCATGATTCTAAGAAAATGACTTTAAATTATCAGGCCATGAATATATTAAGTTGTGCTTTAGATGTTACTGAATACAATAGAGTTAGTGGATGTGATTCTGCCCATGACATGTGGAGATTACTCCAAATTACACATGAAGGTACTAATCAAGTTAAAGAATCTAAACTTGTCATGCTTGTTAGAGATTATGAACTGTTTACCATGAAACAAGGTGAAAATGTTAGTGATATGTTTACAAGATTTACTAACATTTTTAATGGCTTGAAAGCTTATGGTAAAAGTTATACAATGGGAGAGCAAAACAGAAAGATTTTAGATGCTCTACCAAAATCTTGGCAGCCTAAGACACTTGCTATTGAGGAATCCAAGGACTTGAAGAATCTTCCACTCGAAGAGCTCATTGGATCTCTACTGACTCATGAAATGAAGATGAAATGGCTAAATGATAAGGAGGATGAAGAAAAAGGAAGAAAAGGAGTGGTACTCAAGTCCTCAAATCACTTGAGTGAACAAGAACAGTCTTCAAGTGAAGAAAAAGGAGGAAACAGTAGAGAAGAAGAGATTGCAATGGCAGTGAGGAAGTTTAAAAGATTTTACAAAAAGGAATTCCTCAAGAAAGGAAGAAAACCAGTCGAAAAGGGTGGACAATCCTCATCCTACAAACCACAATGCTTTGAATGCAAAAGCACAGAGTATCTTGTTGTTGACTGTCCTAAAGTGTTGGAAAAGGAAAGAGACAGCAAAAACAGAAAGAAATCTGTCAAGAAAGGTAAAGGATTAGCTGGAACGTGGAATCAACAAGAGAGTGAGAATGACAGTGAAGAAAATGCCAACATATGCTTTATGGCCATTGATGATGAGGTACAATCTTCACCTTCATTTCAAATGTATGTGATGATGATATTGATTCCAGTGATTTGATTGTAGAACTATATGAAGAACTGAAAAAGGCTTCAAAAAGAAATAAAGAAATGAAATTCAAAATCAATGATTTATCAAATGAAAATTCAAAATTACGTGTTAAAAATGGTAAACTTCTTGAAACCATTAGTTGTCTTACCATTGAAAAAGAAGTTTTGAATACAACCATACAAAGCATATCTTTTGAAAACAAAAAGCTTTGTACAAGAATTATTTCTCTTGAATTAATGATAAAAGATCATGAGCTTTTAAAAAGGAAGGTAAATGATCTAACTTTATGCATTGAGAAATTTACAAATGGAAGAGAAAATTTAAATAAATTACTAGGTTATCAAAGATCTTCATTTGTAAAATACGGTCTTGGTTTTACTCATGATTGTTTTGCTCCAAAACAGAAAATGTCTTTTGTTAAAGAATTTTCTCATTCTAGGTCACATATTTGTTGCACATATTGTGATAAGCATGGACACAAGGTTTCTAGATGTTTTATAAAAAGAAAGATAGAAAATGGTGTTAAGACCATTTGGAAAATCAAAGGAACTTTTACTAACCCCCTTGGACCCAAAAAGATATGGGTACCAAAAATCACACTTTCTAATTTTGTGTAGGTACAATTTGCCTCAAGATCAAGTGCCACAAAATGGTTCCTTGACAGTGGCTGCTCAAGGCATATGACTGGAAATGCTTCACTTGTTAGTGAGCTTCAAACTACAAGTGAAGGTTTTGTCACATTTGGAGATAAGAAGAAAGGGAAAATACTTGGAATAGGTAACATTGGCAAAGGTTCTTTCCCTCTTATCAAGAAAGTTTTACTTATTGAAGGTTTAAAGTATAATTTACTTAGTATTAGTCAATTATGTGACAATGGATGCAAAGTAGAGTTTAAATGTGATACTTGTACTATTCTTGACAGTGCAAGTAACAAAACTATTTTTGTTGCTAAAAGAGTTGGTAATGTATATGTGCTGTATTTTGATGAGCTTATTACTAATGATATTAAATGTCTTGCCATTCATGACAATGATGGATTTTTATGGCATAGAAGATTAGGACATGTAAGCATGGATTTATTGAACAAACTTTCTACACAAGAGCTAGTTAGAGGATTGCCAAAATTGCATTTTGACAAAACTCATCTTTGCGATGCTTGTCAATATGGAAAACAATCAAAAACATCTTTTAAACCAAAGAAAATGGTTTCTACCTCAAAACCTCTTGAACTAGTTCACATGGATTTATTTGGACCTATGAGGACTACTAGTCTTGGTGGTAAAAGCTATGCTTATGTGATTGTTGATGATTTTTCAAGATTTACATGTGTAATTTTCTTAGCACAAAAAGATGAAACGTTTTATGAATTTTTAAAACTTTTCAAAAAGGTTCAAACTTCTCTTTGATTACAAACTAATTTCTATTAGAAGTGATAATGGAAGAGAATTCTGTAATCAAGATCTTACAAAATTTTGTGATGAGTATGGAATTACTCACAATTTTTCAGCTGCCAAAACACCTCAACAAAATGGTGTTGTTGAGAGAAAAAACAGAACCTTGCAAGAAATGGCTAGATCAATGCTTTGTGAAAATTCACTACCTAAATATTTTTGGGCTGAAGCTGTAAATACAGCTTGTTATGTCATGAATAGAGTTTTGCTAAGACCTTTTATAAGAAAAACACCTTTTGAACTTCTATTTGATAAAACTCCATTAATTGTCTACTTTAAAGTTTTTGGTTGTAAGTGCTTCATCTTAAACACTAGTAACTATCTTGGTAAGTTTGATAGAAAATCAGATGAAGGAATATTTCTTGGTTATTCATCAAATAAAAAGGCATATAGAGTCTATAATAAAAGGACATTGTGTGTTGAAGAATCTATTCATGTAACCTTTGATGAATCCAACATTTATCTTCAAAGAAGAAATGAAGATGATGCAGGCTCCTCAATGGTTGAAAATTAAACTTTACACCAAGTACCCATAATGGAAGATCATGCCAAAGAAGAAGAAATAATGGAGCAAAAACAAGATGGTCAATCAAGCAGTAATCAAGAACTTCCAAAGGATATCACATATGCAAGAGGTCATCCTAAAGAGCAAATCATTGGTGATGTCTGCCAAGGAGTTAAAACAAGGCGGTACTTTATTGATAATTTTGCACTTTTATCTCATATTGAACCAAAAAATATTGATGATGCATTGTGTGATAATTTCTGGATTATTGCTATGGAAGAAGAGTTAAATCAATTTGAGAGAAATAATGTTTGGACTCTTGTTCCTAGACCTCATAATCATTCAGTTATTGGTACAAAGTGGGTTTTTAGAAATAAGTTAAATGAACTAGGAGAAGTTGTTAGAAATAAAGCTAGACTTGTTGCTCAAGGCTTTAATCAAGAAGAAGGCATTGACTATGATGAGACTTTTGCTCCAGTGGCCAGATTAGAGTCTATAAGATTGCTTTTGGCTTTTGCTTGTTTTAAAGGTTTTAAACTATTTCAATGGATGTCAAAAGTGCTTTTCTAAATGGTGTTATTGAAGAAGAGGTTTATGTAGAACAACCTCCTGGTTTTATTCATGAAAAATTTCCAAATCATGTTTACAAATTAACCAAAGCTTTATATGGATTGAAACAAGCCCCAAGAGCTTGGTATGAAAGATTGAGTGGTTTTCTTCTTTCAAAAGGCTTTACAAAAGGAAAAGTTGACACAACTCTTTTCATAAAAACATCATCTAAAAATGATATTTTAATTGTGCAAATTTATGTTGATGATATTATATTTGGTGCTACTAATACATCTCTCTGTGAAGATTTTGCCAAATCAATGCAAAATGAATTTGAGATGAGCATGATGGGAGAACTAAAATTTTTCCTTGGGCTGCAAATTAAACAAACCAAGGATGGAGTCTTCATCAATCAAACTAAGTATACCAAGGAGCTACTGAAAAGATTTGGAATGGATCAAGCAAAAGGAATAGGTACACCAATTAGTTCATCAACTAAACTTGACAAAGATGAAAAAGGTAAAAATATTGATAAAAAATTATATAGAGATATGATTGGAACTTTACTCTATCTCACAGCTAGTAGACCAGATATTATGTTTGATGTATGCTTGTGTGCTAGATTCCAATCATGTCCTAAAGAATCTCATCTAATTTCTGTCAAACGTATTTTTCGGTATTTGATTGATACACATGACTATGGCCTTTGGTTTTCAAAAACTTCATCTTTTGAACTTATTGGATACTCTGATGCTGATTATGCTGGATCCAAAATTGAACGTAAAAGTACAAGTGGTCATTGTCAATTTCTTGGTAGTTGTCTTGTATCTTGGTTTAGTAAAAAGCAAGCTTGTGTGTCTTTATCCACTGCAGAAACTGAATACATAGCTGCAGGTAGTTGTTGTGCACAATTGTTATGGATACAGCACACCTTACTTGATTATGGTCTTAAATTTGATTGTGTACCTATATTGTGTGATAATACTAGTGCTATCAATCTAAGCATAAATCCCATTCAACATTCTAGGACTAAGCATATAGAAATAAACATCATTTCATAATTGATCATGTTGCTAAAAAGGATATATGTTTAGAATATATAAATACAAATGATCAAATTGCTGATATATTCACAAAGCCTTTGGCTGAGGAAAGGTTTAGTTATTTAAGAAGGCTTTTAGGAATTGCAAAATTCAATTACTAATATGTTTGTTTAAGTGTGACAAAATCAGGAAAAATTTGGATGCATTGAGTGAAAATGGAAATCCAAACTTTGACAAAATTTTCTAGACAGAAAAGTTCGGATGCTTGACAGAAAGTTCGGACGTCCGAACTTTCTGAAACTGGAGAAATAGAGAAGTTCGGACGCATGTTCAGACGCATATCAAAAAGGTTTGGTCGTCCGAACTTTGCAGTTACAGCGGTTTTTAAGAAACCGACTAGCCGTTATTTACAAAATTTAAACATCCGAACTCTCTCCTTTTCAAAATTTCTCTCTACCCACTCGCGTCCAAACATAAATACCTCTGTGATTTCACCATTTTCACATCAAAACACTTGAATTTTTGAATTCCTAACCCTAGATACTTCTCAAAACTCACTGCTTTTCTGTTTGAAAATCAAAATGGCGAGAACAAAAGGAGCCAATGTTGAAAAAGGAAAATGGAAGGCAAAGGCCGGTGAAGGAGGACGAATTCAACATGAACCAAGAAGAATTAGGGTTCCTCAATCATCCTCTGGTGCAGACAAGTTCATCTCAATTAAAGCTGCATCAGAATTTGAAGATTGGAACAAGAAATCAAGGAAAATCATCCCTAGAAACAGAGTTGATTTTGAAAAAGCTCACAAATATGGGTAATGTCCTATCTTTATTTAGTGATATTGGGTGGAGTAATCTGTTGAATGTTGATGAAGAATATTATCCTTCTCTTGTGTATGAATTCTATACAAATCTGAAAGAAGAAAGAATAGAATATGAAAGAGAAAATGTTAATCAGTGGTATTCATCTAGAGTATCTCAAATAGATTTTGAATTCAATGATGCATTGTTGAATAGAATCTGTGATGTAAGTGATGTTGGTGCTAAATATTATTCTATGGGGCAATATTGCTATGAACGAGAACTGTTTACAAATGCTAGATTTGAAGAAGCTTTCACAAATGGTAGAAAGTTTAGGACCATAAAGGAAAGGGAAGTTAAGGTTTTAGATGCAAGTGCAAGAGTTATACATCATATGATTACAATCATGATAATCCCTAATTTTGGACACAAAACATTTGTGGGAAATATTCATATGGTGATTATGCTAGCTTTACATGAGCATAGAAGATTGAACTTTGCATATATGGCATTGAAGCACATGTTTGGAGCTAGAAAGACTGAAAATAAGGCTCTAACATATGGAAGACTTTTGACAAGAATCTTCAAGCATTTTCAAGTTAGAATTCCTGCTAGAGGGCAGAATTTTAAAAGATGCCAAATTTATACAAATGATTCTCTCAAAAGGATGCAATTGACTCTGGATGATGAGGGAGTATGGAGAACTAAAAGAGAGACCCCTCCAAGGAGAGTTGAAGTAGAGGAAAGTGAGAAAAATGAAGAAGAAGAAGAAGAAGAGGCAGAAACATGGGCAAGGGAAATGAAGACCAAGAAAAGACATGATTCAACAAGTGAGGGGGAGCAGCCTTCCTCCAAAAGAAGACTCTTTGAAGAAGAGCCAACTTCACAATCACATCCTACTGCTAGAGAAGGAATCGGTGCTGAAATTCAAGAGGCACTAAACAACCACATGAAAGAAATGGAGAAAATGTATAAATTTTTTGAAACATTTGCTCCTATGGTGCTTGGAAAGCTGGATAGTTTGGAGAATAGAGTCAAGCACATTGAGGAAATATTGATAAGAAATCCTCAAAGTAATGAAGGGCCTTATAGAACACAAGAGAAAAAGGATGATGAGTATGATGAAGATAGCAAGAAAGGTGAAGAAGATAGTGACAGTGATGATGAGGAAGGAAGTGACAGTAATAATGAAGATGATGATGGTGATCAAGGGAATGACAATGAGCAAGTCATGGAATCTCAAAGAGGAGATCAAGGATTGCAGCAAACTGGAGTCAGTCAAGAGAGAAGTCAAATCGCAAGAACTGAAATAGTGACTCCATCTGATCCAGCATTTGGCCATGGAAGAGTCAAACATGTTGCTGTCAAGAAGAAACCGAGAAAGGACTCTCCATCAACATCCAAAGACTAAGCATACATTCACTCTTCTCTTCATTTATTTATTTTTTGCTGTTTATGAACATTTACTAGTTGTTTTCTATTCTCTTTCTATTTTTGCACTTTAAATTTCTGCACTTTATCATTTTTATTGCCATGTAATAGTTTCTTTTTATGAAGCTCAATGATGAAACCTTAGAGTTGAGAGCTTCCTTTGGTAATTGTAAGTCTCATTTTCATTTACCCCATCTTTGATTGATGACAAAAGGGGGAGAAGAATGATGGAAATGATGGCTGCAATGAATGTGCTGAAATCTGCATGATGTGCATGATGTGTGTTATGCATAATGGTTGTTTTGTGCTAAATTTTAAATATGCTGAAATGTGTATGCTAATATGAGTATGTGATACACTAAAAATTTATTTTATGGCATATTTAAGTGTATTGGTGTATTTAAACTTTAAACTGGAAGATTTATAATATGTGAAGATAGAATTTTAAAGTTTGGACTTGAAGTTTGGATGCAAACCAAAAGTTCGTATGCATCCAAACTGTTTTGCCAAAACTGATTTTTCTATTGTTCAAATTGATTCAAATCTATTTTAATCTATTTCTATCATATTTGAACAACCTTAGGAAAACTTATTTTCAAAAATCAAAGTCTTCATCTCACATATTTTCCAGTTTGGACTTGAAACTTAAAAATTCGGATGCATGTTCTGAAATTCAGATGCATCCATATTTGGTTGCCAAAAAGTTTTCTTTTGTTGTTCAAATTGATTCAAATCTGTTTTAATCTCTTTTACTATGTTTGAATAACCTTTGGAAAGCTTATTTTCAAAAATTTAAGCTTTCATTTTACTTATTTTAAAGTTTGGACTTGAAATGTGAGAATTTGGATGCCTAGCATCTCAAGTCCAAAGTTGTTGAAAAATGAGCTCAATCTAAGGGGGAGCATTGTTAAACTTTTACAACCTTTAAAACCTCTCTTAGAAGTTTTCTAAATACTTAAATGCTATATCTTTTATATGTTGTTGGAAGGAAGGAGGTTAATGGAGGTTGGTTGAGCCTTTTAGAAGTCAATGTGCTAAACTGGTTATTATCAATCCTTGACATCAATGCTTCATTTTACTACATTGTCTAAATCCATCACATTTTGCATCAAAGTTTGTCATCTCAAAAAGGGGGAGATTGTAAGCCCTAAGGGCAAATCATGTAATTATGATTAGTTTTGAATAATGACAAATATTGATGTGGACTAATGTGTTTGTATGATTGAGTGATAGGATTGATGACTTGAGAAGCATGAAGTCTTATTGCCTTGAAGCTAAAATGTAAGAACAACTCAATATCCCAAATGTGATTGAAGATTTGAAAAGTATGTTCAAGATGATTTAAGGCATTTAAGACTTAGAGTGTAGAATTATTAAAATAGGTACATTCTTATGTAAACTCTACACTTGTATGTCTTGGTTTCATTTGAATGCATGAGAGAGCACAAAAATTATTTTGAAATGGTTTTCAATAAACTTTGTGATAACAAGTATGTTTTTTGAAATCTCAAATGAACTTGAAAAGATCTTGTATGATCAAAGTATTTTTGTAACGGTTTTTGTGTTTAAAAGTGCCAAAATGATGTGTCCATTCTTGCAAATGGTTTTCAATAATAACAACAATGATTTTCAGATGATTTGATTGAATTTGAAAAGTTTGGATGTAAGTTTGGACGTCCAAACTCTGGAAATGGTTACTGTATTTCCAGAGAAGTTCGGACGCAAGTTCGGACGCATGGAGTAAAGTTTGGACGTCCAAACATTCTCTAATAGCATGGTCACTATTTTTCCAGAGAAGTTCGGACGCAAGTTCGGACGCATGAGGAAAAGTTCGGACGTCCGAACTTTTCCAGACATCTTGGCACAGTAAAATTCGGGCGTAAGTTAGGACGCATAACAGAAAGTTTGGATGTCCGAACTTTACTGTTACTAGCAGTTACTAGCCGTTTTATAGCTGTTGCATTTGATTTTTCACATCTATAAAAGCTATAAACTTCAGAATTTTTGTAACTCTTGAATCTTTATGAAATCCAAGTATTCTAAAAGCTTTTAGCAAACTTCAAAGCTCTCTTATCTTGTGCATTCAATTGATTATTCAAAAGGCATCAAAGTGTGAAGGTACAACATTGTGTAAACATCTACCAACAAGTGGTAGCATCTACACACTCTTCTTTATCTATCAATTTGTGTTGTTCTATTAGCTCTAGCAAGGTTATTGTGATAACATAAAATCCTTTAGATAAGGGTGATGCTTGAAGTTGTGATTCAAGATTGTTTGAGATATAAAACCATTGAGTTTGGTGAGGCTTGCATTGTAAAAGTTACTTGAAGAGGTTGTGAGTGTAAAACCATAGTGTGGTGAGCCTCTCTTGTAATCTGTAAACCTGAGCTAATATTAGAGTGTTTGAAATCCTTAAGTGTGAGCTTAAGGTAGTGGACGTAGATCTTGAGGATCGAACCACTATAAATTGCTTGAGTTCTTTGCTATTGCTTTCTTCATTGCTTTACTTTAAACTGTCTCTATTTTGCCTATATAATTTGTTCTTGGTCTAAAAGCATAAAAGGTTTAATTTTGTGATAATTAGCCAAATTCCTAATTCACCCCCCCCTCTTAGGTATTTCAACGTCGATTGACAAAAAAAGAATTTCTTGTTCCGCCCGCTTTGGCTCGAATGAACCTTCTGATGAAAAAGAAATTCATGATGATGATGAGGAGGATAATGATGGAAATGATTTTGATCTAATGGATAGAGGAAGTAGAAAGTAGGAAGAGAAGAAAGATGATAGAAGTACTAAAAATGAGGATGACAAGGGAGATGAACATAAACAAGCAAGTAGAGATGGAGAAGACATCCAAGAGGAAGCTAGTGTGGAAGGTGGGATGATTGAAAAAGTTGAAATTGCTATCCCATCCACCATTTCATTTAGTAAAGGAAGAGTAAAACAATTAGTGAGAAAGAAGGGATCGAGAAGGTCTTCTAGATTGGTAATGACTCTAAAGCTAAATTATTCCAGAAAAGAACGTACAAGCGACGATCAGCTTCACATAGAGCAATAAGAAGAGTTCAGAGTGATGATAGCAAGAAAAAGGACTATACCCTCTATCCCTTACCTCTTTAACCATTTATGAATTTTTGTGATGTCTTTTATTATCTAATGTTTAATTAGTTTTAGCTTATGACTTGATGTTTAGTTCATCTTATTTTGATTGATTTGATCAAGTTTTATTAGTTTATGGTGACAAGTGCTCATATGAACTTACTTGATCTATATATATCTTATGAATTTTATGAAATGAATTTATGGTAGTTGAAGCTCAATGATGATATCAATTGTGTTGAGAGCTTCTCTTTTGTCTTAACTCACTATGCCCATCTTATTTGATTAATGACAAAAGGAGAGTGTGTAAAATGTGATATGAAAATGAGTATGTTACAAAATGTGGTTAAAAATATGATATGAGTATGAGTATGTAGCAAAATGTGGTTAAATTATTTGCTAACTTAGTTAGTATGTTTTTGTAAACTATACAGGAGTGGGTATGTTTGAATTTGTTTGCATTGCATTGAAATGTTGAATTGTGCTTAAGTTGAAACTTGAATTATGGTTAAGTATTGCAAAATTATGTGGTTGATTGCAAAATGTATGAAATGTGGTTGATGATGCTTTGATTGTATTGATGAAGAACTATGGTTGAATAATTTGAGTGTTGTGTTCATTATGGTTGTACAAATATGACAGAATGCGAATGTGGTCGTATATACAGCATGGATTTCTCTGTACCTATGTAGTTTATTTGAAGTCGAAAAACTCAACCTTTGGAATTTTGACCCAAAATTCAGACTTAGTCTCAAAATTCAAACGCAGTCAAATTTTCTTACCAAAAAGTGTTTTGTTGTTGTCCAAAATGTACAAAAACTATTTCAAACTTTCCTACCGTGATTGGACAACCTTAGGAAAGCTTATTTACAAAAATTATAGTCATCTTATTATGTATTTTGTAATTCGGACTTGAATTTTAAAATTCAGACTTACAACATCTCAAGTTCAAACTTGGTGAAAAAATGAGCACAATCTATGGGGGAGCATTGTTAACCCTTTTTTATATTTTAAAACCTCTCTTAGAAATATTCTTGATACTTAAATGCTACATCCTCTATCTAGTTGGAAGGAAGGAGGTATATGGAGGTTGGGCAAAGATGTATCTGGAAGAGGGTGCTCGGTTGAGTCTACAGGAGGTGTAGGATGAGGGCGACGATGATAATGAAGAGGGAATGGACTCAAGGGAGGAGCTGGAGGGTTTGGGCTAGGAGTTGGAGATGAGGAGAAGGATTCCAACAAACATTGATGAGGCCTAACTTGTATGTTAATTGTATCATATATTTTTTAGTTAAAGAAGCTAAGTGGTCTCATTGCCTTAAAGGTATAGTCCTAAGGACAACTCAAATGAACTCAAGTGGTTAAAGAATGAAGAATATGCCTAAAAAGTTGAAGGCTTTAAAGACACTTTAGTGTAGGTTTACTTTTTGCTTAATAGGTATATCTTGTGAATCCTACACTCCTTGCATTTGGAATCTATGCATTACATATTCAATCATAAACCATTTTGATCTAACCTAAACTTTGTTGATGAGTTTAAAAGTTTTGTATGATTCTTTGAAAAACAAAGTGTTGATAACAACTTATAGTTCAAAATCCTTTAAATGACTTATCTTTTAGTAGAAAATGATTTCTAACTTGTTATGGTTAGATTTCAAATGACTCGACAAAGTTTGGAAAAGTTGAAACTCTAATTCGGACTTTCGACTTGAAAATTGGCTGCTAAATTTTCAGAGAAATTTGGATGAACAATTCGGACGCAAAGGTCTAAATTCGGACGATCAAATTTTTCTTGGCAGCCTAGTAAACAGAAAAGTTCGGGCGACCAACTCAGACACGGTAAGCTCGATTCGGTCAGATGCAATAAGCCTGATTCGGTCAACCGAATAGTACTATTACTAGCCTTTACTAGATTTTTTTTAATGTCGTATTTGAATTTTTGAGTTATACAAAAGGCTAGAAAGTCATATTTTGAAAGGGATTGAAGAAATTTACATGATATTATATTGAGAACATCAAAGATCAAAGAAAAGCTTTCATTGTTCATGTGTTTCAAGTGATTATCGAAGGATTCCAAATGGAAAAGTGAAGTGGTGTTAGAATTGTTGAATATTTACCATCTTGTTTGGTAATCTCTGTCATTATCTCATCTTTTACTTTGTGTATTCAAGGTTGTCTTGAGACATAAAACTCTTTTGGTGAGGATGAGCCTTGATTTGACTGTTCAAGATTGTCTTGGGTCATCAAACACTTTTTGGTGAGGGTAAGCCTTGTTTGTTGGATTAGAAAAGAGATTATTGGTGTAAAAACCTTTAAGAGTGAGCCTTTTGTGTTATTTCTTGACTTAAGTATTTAGTAGATTGGTTAAAATTCTTGAGTGTGGATTCTGGTAATGGATGTAGATCTTGTAGAGATCAAACTACTATACATTGTTGTGTCTCTTTCTCTATACTTATTACTTGCTTTTATTTTTACTATCTTCATTTGTTATTTGTGGTTGATAATATTTGTTGTGGACTTATCCATTGCTCTTCTTCTTTGAACCACTCTTTTCCAAATACATAAAATCTCGGAGGTTGTGAATTTGAAAAAAGGGATTCTATTAAAGAAAACATTTTTAAAAAATTAGCCAAAAACCTAATTTAGCCTCCTCTTAGGTTTTTCAATTGGTATCATAGTAAGGTCTTCTTTCTGTTGTTTAATAACATAGAAGTTAAGGTCATATGGCTAATATTTCAAACCTCCCTTATTTGGAAGGATCTTCTAAAAACTGACCTCCACTTTTTTATGGAACAAATTAAACATTTTGAAAATCTCGTATTAAGATTTACATTTGTTTATTAATTTTAATTTTTGGAATATTATTGAGAAAGCCATAAATACCTATGGAGTTCAAGGCCAACGAGATTACAAAAGAACCAAAGATGATTGAAGAATTTCATGAAAGTAATTCAAAGAAGATGACTTTAAATTATCAAGCTATGAACACTCTTAGTTGTGCATTGGATGTAAATGAGTACAAAAGGGTGAGTAGATATGACACCGATCATGATATGTGAAAGCTACTTCATGGCACTCATGATGAAGAAAGAATGAATGGGTGCTTTATGACTACGGGAAATGAGGTACAACCCACTCCATTTACCTCTACTCCTTGTGATAATGATGTTGATGATCCTAGTGATCCACTTGTTGACATGTATGGAGAATTAAAAAAGCTTTGAAAAAGAAACAAGGAAATGAGATTGAAAGTTGATGATTTTTTAAATGACAATTCAAAATCTTGAAGACATCGAACCATTATAAATTGTTGTCTTTTTCTCTTCACTTATTACTTGCTTTTATTTGTGATATTTTCATTTGTTTTTTGTAGTTGTTAATATTTGTTATGGACTTATCAATTGTTCTTTTTCTTTCAACCACTTTTTTTCAAACACATAAAATCTTCAAAGTTGTGAATTTTTTAAAAAATGATTCTATTAAAGAAAAATGTTTTAAAAAATTATCCAAAAATCTAATTCACTCCACTCTTAGGTTTACAAAATAGTTTCTTTAATACACAATGTTCTTTTGTTATAAACTCTATAGGTCTTTTTGTTTGAGCAATAACCAAGAAAAATGCTTTCATCCGATTTTCTATCAAATTTACCAAGTTATCATGAGTATTCAAGATAAAGCATTTAGAACCACACACTTAAAAAAATTTGCAATCGAAGAAGTTCCTAAGAAAGAGAAGTTCAAAAGGTGTTTTCCTTAGAAAAGGTCTTAAAAGAACTCTATTAATCACATAGCAAGTGGTGTTAATGGATTCGGCCCAAAAATATTTTGGTAAAGAGTTTTCATAAAGCATACACCTAGCCATTTCTTGCAAGGTTCAATTTTTAAGTTCAACAACATCAATTTTTTGTGGTGTTTCGGTAGCTGAAAAGTTATGTGAAATACCATTTCATCACAAAGTTTGTAAAATTTAGATTGTAAAATTATCTTCCATTGTCACTTCTAATGGAAATCAATTTACTATCAAGGGACGTTTGAACATTTTTGAGAAATCTTACAAATTCATGAAAGGCTTCATCCTTTAGAGCTAGAAAGAGTACCCATTGAATCATGAAAATTCATCAACAATTACATAAGCATACCTCTTACCACTAAGAATAGTAGTCCTCATTGGTCCAAATAAATTCATATGAACAAGCTCATGATGTTTTCAAGTAGAAACTATTTTCTAAGGTTTGAAGGAGGTTTTTGTTTGTTTTTCATATTTACAAGTATCACAAAGATGATTTTTATAAAACGTATTTTTCGTAAACCACTAAATAATTCTTGAGAGGAAAGTTTATTTAACAAATCCATACTCACATGACCTAGTCTTCTATGCCATAAATAACCAATATTTTCATAACGAAAAGATATATAACATCATTAGCAACAAGTTAATCAAGATAATATAGCGCATATACATTTCCAATTCTATTTGCATGAAAATAGTTTTACCACGTACACTATCAAGAATCATACATGTATCACATTTAAATTCAACTTTGTATCCATTGTCACACAATTGGTTAATGCTGAGCATGTTGTATTTTAATTCATCAATTAGCAAAACTTAGTGAAAGGTGAAGAACCTTTACTTTCATTGCCTACACCAAGGATTTTTCCTTTCTTCTTATCACCAAACGTAACAAATCTTTCATTTGTAGCTTGAAGCTCACTAAGACTAAAGCATTCCCCGTCATATGGTTTGAACATCCACTATCAAGAAACCACTTGGTGGTACTTAATCTTGGGAAAAGATTTACTTATACCAAATGAGAGGAAGTGACTTTTGGTTCCCACATTTTCTTCGGTCTAAAGGGGTTAGTGATGGTTCCCTTAATTCTTCAAATATTTTTAACACCATTTTTCACCTTTCTTTTCACATAACGTCTAGTGGCCTTGTGCCCATGTCTTCCACAATAAGTATGATATGTACAAGGCATGGAGTTAGAAGTAGCTCTAACAAAGAAGTTTTTATATTTAGAAACATTGTTTACATAATTGTAACCAAGGGCATTTTCACAAATGAGGATCTTTAGGATCCAAGAAGTTTGTCAAGATTGTCCCTTCCATTTGTAAATTTTTCAACACATAAAGTAAGGTATCAACCTTCTTCTTCAAAATTTCATGATCAACAGTCATTTTCTCAAAAGAGAAGATTTTAGCACAAAGAGTTTATTCTCAAGGGACATATTTTGCAAGGAAACATTTAAACATCTTTTTCAATATTCAAGCATTCAATAGACTCAAGAAGTTTTTTGTTTTCACAAAATAGTTTTGAATTTTCATTCATCAGCTCCTCAATCTTAAATCTCATTTCTTGTTTCTTTTTGAAACCTTCTTCAATTCACTATGCATATCAATAAGTAGTTCACTAAGGTCATCAATATCATCACCATAGTAAGCAGAGGTAGAAGGAGTAGGTTGTACCTCATCATTCATTGTCATGAAATACACATTAGCTCTCTCTTCATTTTCATCTTCACTTTCTTCATTGGCATGTTGATCCCAAGTGCCAAGAAGTTTGTTTCCTTTCTTGAGTGATTTCTTCTTCATTAGCTTGGCTTCTCTTTCCTTTTCCAAGGCTTTTGGGCAATCGGTTACAAGATGCTCAGTGCTCTTGCATTCATAGAATTGTGGTTGATGATTGACCACCGTTCTTGAAAGGTCTTTTACCATTCTTAAGAAATCCCTTTTCGTAAAATTTCTTGAACTTCTTAACTACCATTTGCATCTCATCATCTTCACCATCTTCTTGAGTGCAACTCCTATTCTTCTTGTTCACTAGGATTGTCATTGGTCTTGGGTACAACTCCTATTCTTCCTTTTTCTTCATCTTCAAGATCGTTTAATCTTTTGGTCTTCATTTCATGTGTGAAGAGTGATCCTATGAGTTCTTCAAGAAGAAGAGTCTTCAAGTCCTTTGATTCTTCAATAGTAAGTCTCTTTGGTTGCCATGACTTTGGTAGAGCATCCAATATCTTCCTATTTTGCTCACCAAGAGAATAATTCTTTCTATAGGACTTTAGGCCATTTGAGATGTTGGTGAATCTTGTAAATATGTCACTAATATTCTCTCCTTACTTGATTGTGAACAATTCATAATCCCTAACAAGCATAGTAAGCTTTGACTCCTTCACTTGGTTTTCCCTTCATGCATTAGTTGAAGAAGCCTCTCATATCATGGGTGGTGTCGCATCCACTCACTCGTTTATATTCATAGGTATCCAAGGCACAACTTAGAATGTTCATTGCTGGATAATTCAATGTCATCCCTTTTGAGTCACTTTCATCATATTCCTCAATTGGTTTTGGTTCCCTTGTGACTCTATCGGCTCTCAACTTTGTTGGGACATAAGGACCGTTCTCAGTAATATTCCACAAATCAAAGTTAATAGAACAAAAATAACTCTTAATTCTAGATTTTCAAAAAGTATAATTTGTCCCATCAAACAAGAGAGGTCTATTTGTTGATAATCCTTCCAAATAAGATAGGTTTAAAATATTAGTCATAAGATCTTGACTTCTAGGTTGTTAAACCACAAAAAGAGGCCCTTGCTCTGATACCAATTAAAAGACCTAAGAGGAGGGGGTGAATTAGGTCTTTTTAGGTCTTTGGCTAATTTTTGAAATATTTTTCCTTTTGAAAAACTTTGTTTGAAAAGGACTCAACCTCCAAATATTAAAGAAACTATGATAAAGAGTAGTTGAAATAAGAATAGTGTTAGCCCTAAGGGCAAATCATGTAGTTTTGATTAATGACAAATATTTATGAGGACTAATATGCTTGTATGTTGTGATAGGAATTTTGGATTGAGAAGGAAGCAAGTCTCATTGCCTTGGAGCTAGCAATGCATGAACAACTCCAATATGTCAAAGTGATTGAAGATTGAAGAGTTTGTTCAAGATGTTAGAAGGCTTTGAAGACATGAAGTGTAGGTTGCATGTGCTTAATAGGTAAACTTTGTAAACCCTACACTCTTAAGCCTTGGAATCTATGAGTTGCAATTGAGAGCACAAAACTTGATTTAAATGGTTTCAATGGTTTTGAACTTACCTAAATTATCAAGTTTTCATAAATGGTTTTTGCACATAAAAGATCTTTAATGACTTATCTTTAAGGCTAGAATATTTTCCAACTTGTTTGAATTGATTTAAACATGTTTTGATAAAGTTTGAAAAATTCGGATGCAAATTCGGTCATCCGAAATTTTTCTGCACTGTGAACAGTAACTCTATTCACGTGAACAATGACGACTGTTCACATGAACAGTGCCGACTGTTCTTCCAGAGAAATTCGGAAGAAGATTCGGACGCATGGAGAAAAATTCGGTCGTCCGAATTTTGTGAATAGTGCATGCACAGTGACGGCTGTTTTTCCAGAGAAATTCGGACGAAGATTCGGACGAAGCTGAAAAATTCGGTCGTTCGAATTTTTGTGACCGGTGCATGAATAGTGCATGAACAGTATCACTATTCACATGAACAGTGCATGCACAGTACCACTATTTACATGAACAGTATTTTCTGAAACTAGCTGTTACTAGCCGTTTTATGACTGTTTAAACTGATTTTTGAATTCTATAAAAGTCATAAACTCCAGATTTTTTAGTAGAACTTTGAACTAAACAAATCTCACATTCTCTAACTTGTTTTACATCAAATTGAATTGAAAAGCTCTCAAATTGTCTTGTGCTCAAAGGTGTACATTCAAGATTCCAAAGGCAAAGTGTAAAGGTGCAACATTGTGTAAAAATCTACGTACAAGTGGTAACATCTACACATTCTTATCTCCTTATTAAATTGTGTTATTTTCTACTAGCTCATTTGCAAGGTTATCTTGTGACATAAAACCCTTTTGTGTTAGGGTGAGCCATAGACTAGATTAATCAAGGTTGTAGTGTAAAACCCGTGTGAGGGTAAGCCTTGGATTAGATTAGTCTTGAGGTTGTCTTTAGATATAAAACCCTTGTGGAAGGGTGAACCTTGTTTGTATAATTACTAGAAGAGGTTGTGAGTGTAAAACCATAGTGTGGTTAGCCTCTTATGTAATTGTTGAATTTGAGCATATAGTGGATTGATTGAAATCCTTGAGTGTGGACTCAAGGTAGTGGATGTAGATCTTGGAGAGATCGAACCACTATAAATCGTGTGTTCATTTTCTTATTGCTTTACTTGTTTACATACTTGTGATTATTATTTATGCTTAGTTGTTGATTGATTGGTTATGGTTTTATAGTTTGATAATCTTGTATTAATCATCAAATCACATATAACTTGAAGTTTGTGAATTTAAAGAAGAGCTTTTATTAAGACAAAGGATTTGCAAAAAGGGGAAAAGATTTCGATAATTAGCCAAAGACCTAATTCACCCTCTACTCTTAGGTCTTTCAATTGGTATCGAGCAAGGTCTTCTTGTTAAGGTCTAACAACCTAGAAGTAAAGATTCTATGGCTAGTTTATCAAATTTGCCTTATATGGAAGGTTCCTCTACAAATAGACCTCCTTTGTTTGATGGTTCTAATTTTACATTTTGGAAAATCTAGAATTAGAATTTTTATTTGTTCTATTAACTTTGATTTGTGGAGTATCATTGAGAAAGGTCCCTATGTTCCTATGAGAATAAAAGCTGATGGAATTACAAGGGAACAAAAGTCTATGGAGGAAATTGATGAGAACGACTCAAGAAAGATAACCTTAAACTACCAAGCAATGAATATCTTGAGTTGTGCATTGGACGAGAATGAATACAATAGAGTGAGTGAATGTGACACCGCTCACGACATGTGGAGACTTCTTCAAGCAACACATGAGGAAAGAGCCAATATGTGTTTTATGTCAATAAATGATGAGGTACAATCCACTCCTTCTACCTCTACTTATTGTGATGATGATGTTGATGATATTGATGATCCTAGTGAATTACTTGTTGAGATGTATGGAGAATTAAAGAAGGCTTCAAAAAGGAATAAGGAAATGAAAACCAAAATTAATGATTTATTGAATGAGAATTCAAAATTGTTTTGTGAAAATAAAAAGCTTCTTGATTCAATTGAATGCTTGAATATTGAAAAAGAAGTTTTAAATGTCTCTTTACAAAATATGTTCCTTGAAAATAAAATTCTTTGTGAAAAGATTTTGTCTCTTGAAAGAATGCTTGTTGATCATGAGACTTTGAAAAAGAAGGTTGATGAACTTACATCATGTATAGAAAAATTTACAAAAGGAAGGGACAATCTTGATAAAATTCTTGGAGCTCAAAGATCTCTCCTTGTCAAAAAAGGTCTTGGTTACAATTATGTAAACAATGTGCCTAAATATAACAAATTCTTTGTTAGAGCTACTTCTACTTCCATGCATCATACTTGTTGTACTTATTGTGGAAAACATGGACATAAAGTCACCAAATGTTATGTTAAAAGAAAAGTAGAGAAATGAATACAATAGAGTGAGTGAATGTGACACCGAATGTCACTGTTCATGCACTATTCACAAAAATTCGGTCTTCCAGAGAGATTCGGACGAATGGAGAAAAATTCGATCGTCCGAATTTTTTTGACCGGTGCATGAATAGTGCATGAACAGTACCACTATTTACATGAACAGTGCATGCGAAGTATCACTATTTACATGAACAGTATTTTCTGAAACTAGCTGTTACTAGCCGTTTTATGACTGTTTAAACTGATTTTTGAATTTTATAAAAGCCATAAACTCCAGTTTTTTTAGTAGAATTTTGAACTAAACAAATCCCACATTCTCTAACTTGTTTTACATCAAATTGAATTGAAAAGCTCTCAAATTGCCTTGTGCTCAAAGGTGTACATTCAAGATTCCAAAGGCAAAGTGTAAAGGTGCAACATTGTGTAAAAATCTACGTACAAGTGGTAACATCTACACATTCTTATCTCCTTATTAAATTGTGTTATTTTCTACTAGCTCATTTGCAAGGTTATCTTGTGACATAAAACCCTTTTGTGTTAGGGTGAGCCATAGACTAGATTAATCAAGGTTGTAGTGTAAAACCCGTGTGAGGGTAAGCCTTGGATTAGATTAGTCTTGAGGTTGTCTTTAGATATAAAACCCTTGTGGAAGGGTGAACCTTGTTTGTATAATTACTAGAAGAGGTTGTGAGTGTAAAACCATAGTGTGGTTAGCCTCTTATGTAATTGTTGAATTTGAGCATATAGTGGATTGGTTGAAATCCTTGAGTGTGGACTCAAGGTAGTGGATGTAGATCTTGGAGAGATCGAACCACTATAAATCGTGTGTTCATTTTCTTATTGCTTTACTTGTTTACATACTTGTGATTATTATTTATGCTTAGTTGTTGATTGATTGGTTATGGTTTTATAGTTTGATAATCTTGTATTAATCATCAAATCACATATAACTTGAAGTTTGTGAATTTAAAGAAGAGCTTTTATTAAGACAAAGGATTTGCAAAAAGGGGAAAAGATTTCGATAATTAGCCAAAGACCTAATTCACCCCCCCCCCCCCTCTTAGGTCTTTCAAATAGCACTTTAATGACAATAATAAATGCCAACAACTCTCAAAGAAAATTGAGCGGGATCAATAAATAGAAATTTAAAGCAAAGAGCTCAATGAACACAACCAATTTATAGTGATTCAATCTCTTCAAGATCTACATCCACTACCTTGGGCTCAAACTCAAGGTTTTCAACCAAATCAATTATAATATCAATCTACACAAATACACAAGAGGTTCACCTATAAGGGTTTTACTCCACAACTTCTTTTACAAATCAATAATCAAGGTTCTCTTTTTTAAAAAGGTTTTATGTCCTCTAGACTACCTTGAATAAACTAAAAGATGAGAATGTATGGAAATAGTTTACCAAAAATTTGGTGGATAGAAACAAATGCAAGCACCACTTCATTTTTGCCTTTTACAATCTTGAATAATCACATGTAGCACAAGACAAATGATAGCTTTTTGGTGTTCTCAAGATATTTGAGTTAAATGGTATTCAATGTACACAAAAGCTGTAAGAAATTTGATGTTTGAGCCTTTTATAAGGTTTAAAATTCAATTGTAATGTTCAAAAAATGGTGGGAGCAATTGAAAACTACAATTGGGCAAAGCATGCTCAAAAATTCCTGTTACAAGTGGTGGCTTCATATTGTTTGAAAAATAAGAAGTCTGCACAATGGCCAAAAGGAAACATGCACCTGTTATATGCTTCATTAGGAGAACAATTATTCAAGTGAACAATTACTCAGCTTAGCATGTACCATTATTCAGTTGAATAATTGTTCACTTGAGTGTGAACATATATTCATTTGAGTGTGAATAATTATTTAGTTTAATAATTATTCATTTGAGTTTGAACAATTAATCAAATGAGTGTGACCAATTATTCAATTGAAATTGAATAGTTATTCAGTTGAATAATTATTCACTTGTATGAACAATTATTCAATTAAGTCAACATAATTATTCAGTTGAGAATGAACAATTATTTTGAATAGCACAAATAATTATTTATATATATGAACAATTATTCACGTAGTCATAAATAATTATTTACAAAAAATTTTGTTTAATTTCTGACTAAATCCATTTATAATTCCCAAAGTAGATGTGATATCTAGAAGTGGTTAGTAGAAATGTGAAGGGTGAGTTGACCTGTTCGTAAAGAAGTCAGAGATGTGTCTGCTTTTAAAGCCTAAATGGCCCTGGATAGGGAAGGACTCGAGGCAAAGAGTCCAAAGTATTAGAGGAAGTTGGAGAAGATTGAAAAAATGCTACTAGAGTTTGAGGAAGAGGACTAGTCCCTTGGTGTTGTGCATGGAATCGTGACTCCAAAAAGAAAACAGGGCTGGGTCTGGAAAGAGAAGGGAGCAGCACTGGAGAAGATGATGAAATATAACATAGAAGAAGAGAAGGATTATGTAACAAGGGAAGAGGATACTTTAGTTGGGAATATTAGTCCTCAATCTGGGGTGGTTGAAGATGAACAATTTGAACTTAGGGCAAGGATAGACATGGTGGATGATCTAGGATTCCTTGAGATTGCAAAGGCTTATAGTGAAGATTTGACTGAATAATTGTTCTATACTGTTCTATATAATTGTTCAGACCATGTAGAATAATTATTCATGGATGAACAATTATTATGAACTTTTGAATAATTATTTGAAGCCACTCTTGTATTGTCACTTAAACACTAGTTTGCATTGGGTGTGTAGGTAAAGGACAACCCTTGGACGCACATGAAGTTCCAAAGAAAAGTGAGTTGGGTCAAATTGTAGGGATGGCCAGGGATGTGAAATATAACATGTGAAGAGACTATTGGTGAGGAGAAGGCTGAGATGGGGGAGAAAGTAGAACAACAATACTAGCAAGTGGACAAAGAACAACCTATAGCTACCAATCCATAAGAGAGAGTTGTTATGGCTGGTGAATATGAAGCAAGAGATCATGGTATGGATGTGGACATTCTATAAGGAGAAAGTGTACTTCTGAATAGTTGTTCCTTAGTTTTCAAATAAATATACAACGTTATTGAATAATTTTCCTTGGTTTCCATTTGAACCTTGTAGATAAATCTGTTTAAGAGGATAAAGGAAAGATTGATGAAAAGAGCAGTGTTGAGGTTGAGACTGGAAAAGAGGGTGCCGAAGCTGATGATGCCTTGCATGGAGACAAGCAACTGAGAGAGGGCAACGTAGAGAGGACGGTTTAGACGGGTTTGCAAACAAAAAAGCATAGGGTGAAAGATCTTTCTAATGGTGTAAGCAAGTTCCCTACGGGCTTGAGGACCACTAAGAAGAGGTGGCTGATCAAGGCAAGTTTAAAGCTTAGCTCACCTTACGTTCTCACCAAGGGTAATGCGAATACGTTGACTAATGATGAAGAAACCATGGTCAACTTTGGGCTCTTGGGGAACCCTCCAGATATGATAGAGAGTATCCTTTATTATTTTGTGTAAAATATTATTCACCAAGTCAATTTTTCACCATGCATCTTGACTTGATGAATTAATGATTTTGCATATCATCACCAAAAATATTGTTGGCCATAAGGGCAAATCTTATAGTTTGTTAATGACAAATATTGATGACAGCTAACTTGAATAATTTTTGTGTGATAGGATGTTTATATTATAGAAGCAATATGATCTTATTGCCTTGGAACTATAGTGAAAATGACATCTCAAATGAGTTCAACAGTTTGATGATTGAAAATGATGTCAAGTATTTGAAGGCTTTAAAGATCTGATAGTGTAGGGTGTTATATTTTTTATAAGTATATCTTGTAAACCATACATCTTTTGCTCTTGTAATCTGTGCATTACATTCCAAAGTACAAGCCATTTTGATTTAGCCTAAACTTTGTTGATGAGCTTTAAAGTTTTCATGATTCTTTGAAAAACAAAGTTCTTAATAACGGCTTGTAGCTCAAAAAATTTTAATGACTTATCTTGTGATCCAAATTGATTTAGAACATGGTATGATTGAGTTCCAAATGATTTTACAAAGTTTGAAAAAGTTCAGACTCCAATTCTAATGTCTAAATACATTTGTTTCTACTGAATTTTCAGAGAAATTTGTCAATTCAAACACAGACATACAAATTCGTTTGACCAAACTGTCTTTTATAGCACAGTAAACAAAGAATTTCGGATGACTAACTCGGACGCAGTAAGCTCTATTTGATTGACTTAGTGGTACTATTACTAGTTGTTATTTTAATGTTTCATTTGATAATTTAAATTTATAAAAATCTTAAACTTCAGTGTTTTATCACCTTTATGAGCTTTGATGAGCTTTACATGATATACTCTTGAGATCTTCAAAAGTTAAAGAAAAGCTTTCATTTGCTTATGTGTTACATGTGATCATTTCAAGATTCTAAAGCAAAAGGGAAGTGGTGCTAGATTTTTTTATCATCTACCAACTTGTTGGGTAACATCTTCTTATCTCTCTTCTCTTATTTTTTTTATTCAAGATTATCTTGAGGATTTAAGATCCTTTGATAAGGGAGAAACTTATTTCTTAAATTGAAAAAGAGATTATTAGTGTAAAACCCTTGGCGGGTGAACCTCTTGTGTATTTTTGTGATTTAAGTATCTAGTGGATTGATTGAAGTCTTTGAGTGTGGACTTAAGGTGGTAGATGTAGATCTTGAAGATTTCAGACTGTTCTTTGTCCTTTGATTGCATTTAAGTAATTGTGCCAACCTCATTTGTAATTTGTGGTTGTTGGTATTTATTGCAAGCATAGTTAATTGCACTCCTCCTTTTAACCACTTTCTTACAAACTCATTAAATACTTTGAGGTTGTCAATTTCAAAGCAAGGTTTCATCAAAGAAAATAATTTTAAAAATTTAACCGAAAACCTAATTTACTCCCATTTAAAATTTTTTAAAAATAATGAATAAACCAAGGATAATCATACTTGACCCTTTTCCAAAACACCATGCCATAAAAAATGATATACATTGCTAAAGTACATCATTTGTAACTTGAGGGCTTCCCAAGGTTGCAGCAATATCCGATCATCCACATTAAAACTAGGCAGCTCTTGCAACCCCTTTTCTCAACAAGGACACATGAAACACGGGGTGTAAGTTGGAAGTTAGGGGTAGCCTTAAGTGGTAGGCAACCGGTCCAACTCGGTTAATAATTTCGTACGACCCAACATACATCGTTTCCTACTTATACATGGTGTGCTTGGTCACCACTCTTTGCCTTCGCATAAGAATTTTCAAGCACACCCATTTGCCCACACTAAATTCAATATCATAACGGTGTTGATCAGCACACCTCTTCATTTTTTTGTTGGTACGCTCAATCCCTTATTTCCAACCTCACAAAGGCCTCATCTCATGCCTTCAAGGTTTTATCTACCTTATCTCTGGGGTTAGTTCTTGTAGCATAGCTAGTCCGCATGGCAGAGGTCATCGAAAAATAGCCTGGAAGGGGCTCGTGTTGATTGCTGCATGATGGGTGGTGTTGTACTATAGTTCTGCCCACGGAAGATAGTTCTTCCATTTTGTTTGCTTGTCATAACAGAGACAACATAAGTACTGCTCAATGGTCTAGTTAGTTTGTTCACTTTAGTTGTAGATGAGGTCGCAATGTAAGTGGTACTCATATGATAAGGTTGCAATCCGGTTGATGTCGTAAAGTGAGCAACTCTTTTCATGAAGGTGCCATCACGGTCCATCAAGATGTTTTTAGACATTCCATGCAGCTTAACTGCATATTTCACAAACTCTCTGACCAAGTTTTTGCTGATAACAAACTCTTCAAAGGGATAATGTGAGCTCCCTTCGTCAGTCGGTTCACCACTAGCAACAGCATATTGTAGCCATTACTCAAATACATAGCCATGATATTGTTCATGGTGATGTCTTCCTATGCTGTAGCAACCCTTTAGGTTGGCTAACATCGTATTTATTTTGCTGGCACAAGTCACATTCCATCACTAGAGTTTTAACATCCTTTTTGTGTCTTTCCTACAAGAATAACATCTTCAGCCGGATATAAGTTCGTAGCCAACAAAAATGTTCTCCTTCCTTTGAGTTATGGAAGTGCTTTAGGATCTTGTTCCTCAACTTGGGCACATTTGGAACAAAAACCTGTTTTTCGTTGTAGAGCAGGAGGTTATTCTTTAGAGAATAACTTGAGACTCTCATACCTCTATTTTTGCAAGGATGTCTTGGCAGTAGGCATCAAGGGCTATCGTTTCTTTGATCTCGTTCTAGATCTATTATTCAACTCTACTCAAAGCTAACATTCGAGTACCATTTTGCACGCAAATCACCTACAACACTTGATCGTCTTGCCTTCTAGACTAGGCACCAACAACTTTATTTTAGCACTACACTAATTGCGTCTTAGTTTAGCACTACACTAATTGCGTCTTTGCAAGCATTAGTCCGTACCTCAAAAGGTTTAGCAAAATCTAACAATGCCCGTATCGGCGTCTCACTCGTGGCATTCTCAAGAGTAGAAAAATGCTTCATCACTAGCTGGACTCCAAGTGAAGCCATATTCTTTAACAAATCCATTAATGGACTAGCAATGCTGCCATACCTTTTGACAAACGAACAATAATAACCAATAAGACCAAAAATTTCTTTCAAAGTAGTGGCGTTCTTAGGCATTGGCCACTTAAGCATGGTTTGTATATTCCGTTGGTCTACCTTAACTCCTTCACCCAAAATGACATGGCCCAAGTATTCCAGCTCCATCTGGGTAAATGTATATTTCGCTAGTTTAATGTAAAACTAGGGCCATCTGAGCACATCGAAAACCAATTTTAGATCCACACATGTTCTTGAAAGTTCTTTAAGTACACCAATATATCATCAAAGAACACAAGCACAAATTTTCTCAAGTGGGACTTAAAAATTAGGTTGTACTATATGTAGTTCTTTTGGACTATATACAGTGCGAAAATTTTTTTTTCACTCTTCATTTGTAAGACTTCATAAGTTTCTCTGAAGCATTCGAAGTAGAAAAACTCAGATCTGTCAACAACGACTATATTTTTTCACGAACAATTGTTGATTTATCAAACTATATCTAATTTTACGTTGATTTACATATAAAAAATTTCGAAATCAACCAATCGACCTTCAAACCGTCGATTTTGAAGTCTGGTAGCCTGGATACACAAATTTTGCCAGCTTCTGGAGGAATTTGTGCAAAAATTGTATTATTTTGACAAATTGATATAATTTGTAGCCAAATTCTGCCAATTTTTGGAGGAATTGTCTTCCATTTTCACCATTTTCTAACAGAAATTAGAGTGACAATTTTTTGATTTTGTTATTATGTATTTATATACATTTTATACGACATATAAATTATATAATTTGGCATTAATAGTATAATGTTGACTGTCAGATACCATTATTATGTCAACCACTGTTCAAGTTAGTAAGAATATATGTCGTTTGATGTTTGTCTTTTAAATGTGAAAAATTGTATCTACTCTTTCAATTATTTTATTTTCATAAGTTTATTTGTAGTTGAGTTTATGTTACTTTATTGTGAATTTAGACTAAACGTTGACCTTTTTAATTAAATGTCATGTGTTGCTTATATAATAGATACATTGTTAATTTACATTTACATTGTATTGGTTGATGAGTATTTCATTACTATAGTATTATTGTGATGCAAAAGTTGATTGTGCAAAAGTTGTTAATAATAATAGTTATTACTCATCAATTGGCATGACATCTTTTAAGACATTATATAGCAGAAAATGCATAACATCCCTTTATTAGGATAAGATTGGGATTCGATCTCACTGGAAACAAAAAAATTTGATACTAGAAGTGGAACAAATGCAGAAACGACTAAAAATTAGCTAGCATAGATTTACAATGGCTAAAAGTAGACAAAAGAGTTATGCTGATCTTCGAAGAAGAGAACTAGAGTTTGGAGTTGGGGATAAGGTATTTCTAAAACTAACACCTCACCGAGGAAAATTTGAAACTCCAAGAAGAAAAAAATTGAGTCTAAGATACATCAGACCATTTAAAATTTCAAACAGAATTGGAAAAATGGCACATATGTTAACATTGCCAAAAGAGCTGAATAAACTACAGGATATGTTTCATATGTCACAATTGAAAAAAAAAAAGGCATGCATCACCAGATCCTATTTTGAATGATAAAGTATTAGAATTGAAAGCAGATTTAACATATGAAGAAAAGACCAACACAGATCGTGGAGCGCAGTATAAAGGAATTAAGAGCAACATTGATTCTAATGTGTAAAGAAGTGTAGGAGACATCATTAGATTGAAGAAGAAACATGAGAAATAGAAGAGTATATATGGAGAAAATATCCCGAATTGTGAAGTATTTATATTTGAATTTTGAGGGCAAAATTCTTTTAAGGATAGGAGAATATAACATCCCACCCTAGAGATGATCTAGGCGTGTTCAATTTATTTTTGGAATATTTGTGATCATGTTTTGTAAAAAAAAATGGAAGAAAGGAAGAACTTTTAAGCAAGTGACACGTAAGCCATTTTGCTTTCCTGAATATTTTAGCTTCCACCTACTTCTCCTCCCTTCAAATATCAAATTTTGTTTCCTTCTTTTTTTTTTATGTTTCTTACTTTTTCCCATTTTTCTTTTGCTTCTTTCTTCTTCTCGATTTCCCTTCTTTTTCTTCTATTTAATTTGTTTACTTTTTTCTTCTCCTTAGCTTGAGTTCCTCCTTGTTAATTAAGGTAAGATTTCATATTATTTTTGTTTGTGAGTTCTTTAGTTTGTTTTATGATTTCTTTAAATTTATAGTAGAATTTGTTTGTTTAGTAAACGTTGTTTATTTGATTTAAAGTTTTGTTTCAGTATAAAAATCTATATTCTTTAGGATTTGAAATGGCTAAATATTGAGATTTTGAGGTTTGGGATTTAAATTAAAGTAATATTTTCATTCTAAATTTTTATTCTCTTAAACATTCAATATTTCTTATTTGAGAATATTTAGTATTTGAGAGATTTTATTCAAAATATATATAAATATTTGAGAATTTAATAATTTTATTGTTGCAAATTCGTTGGCGCGTAGTAGCCGTCGGCGCAACGAAAGCGTATGTAGAAAACTTAATAAAAAAACTATAATGTAGAGAATAAGAAAAACAATAGATAGAAAGAAGAGAGAAAGAACACAATAGCTTTATTGATTCTCTGAGAGTAAGTCAATGAATGAGTGTCTACAACACCTTAGCCTAGAGCCCTATTTATAGGGTTCAGGGGTACATCCCAATAAGAAGAGATAGAGAGTAATTAGAAGACTAATCCTATCACAAATCAAAAATATGATAGAACTCTCCAATCTATCTTCTGGATAGTTGGAATATCTCTATAACTCTGATAATGGACATTCATACTAGTATTCATTTCATAACACTCCCCCTTGGATGTCCATTGCATAACAGTATGCATCGTTAAAACCTTATTAGATAAAAAACCCCAGTGGAAAAAAAGTCTAGTGAAGGAAAAATAGTACACTACTCTTTATGCCATATTTACTCCCCCTGATGAGATGATCTTTTAAGGTTTCTTAACCGCCTCATTCCAATTTTGTTCACCAATTTTTCAAATATTGCGGCTGGTAATGTCTTAGTGAATAAATCTGTCAGATTGTCACATGATCGAATTTGTTGCACATCAATATCACCACTCTTCAGGAGCTCATGAGTAAAGAAAAATTTTGGTGAAATATGCTTTATCCTATCTCCTTTAATATATCCTCCTTTTAGTTGAGCTATACAAGCTGCATTATCCTCATATAGAGGAGTTGGAATTTTATTTCCAAAGGATAATCCACAATTCTCTTGAATATAATAGATCATAGATCTCAACCATACACATTCTCGACTAGCCTCAGAAGGGCTATAATTTCATAATGGTTAGATAAAGTAGCTACCATGGATTGTTTTGTAGAACGCCGTGAAATAGCAGTACCACCATGGGTAAATACATAACCAGTCTGAGAACGTGCTCTATGTGGATCGGATAAATATCCAGCATCCGCATAACCAATCAACTTCGGGTTGATTTTATTTGAATAAAATAATCTGAGATCTGTAGTACATTGGAGATATCTAAGGACATGTTTAACCCCATTCCAATGTCGTCTTGTGGGAGAAGAACTAAATCTTGCTAATAAATTTACAAAAAATGATATATCAGGTCTTGTATTATTAGCAAGATACATCAGTGCACCAATTGCACTAAGATAAGGTACTTCAGGACCAAGTAGTTATTCACTATCCTCTTGAGGTCGAAAAGGATCTTTATTCAGATCTAGTGATCTAACGACCATTGGAGTGCTCAATGGATGTGCCTTGTCCATGTAAAATCTTTTTAGGACTTTTGTTGTATATGTTGATTGGTGAATAAAACTTCCATCTTCCAGATGGTCGATTTGTAGACCAAGGGAAAACTTAGTCCTTCCAAAATCTTTTATCTCAAACTCTTGTTTTAAATAATTCACCATATCTTGAATCTCTTCTGGAGTTCCAATAAGATTGATATCGTCAACATATATAGCGAGTATCACAAATCCTGAAATATACTTCTTAATGAAGACACATGGACATATTTGATCATTTTTGTATCCTGCTTTTAATAAGTTTTCACTAAGACGGTTATACAACATGCGTCCAGACTGCTTTAAGCCATATAATGACTTTTGTAACTTAATGGAATAATCTCCACGACAACCAGATTTACATGCTGCGGGCATGTTGAATCATTCTGGAATTTTTATATAAATATCATTGTCCAGATTTCCATATAAATAAGCAGTCACTACATCCATCAAACGCATATTAACCTTTTCATTTACTACCAGACTCACAAGGTATCGAAATGTAATTGCATACACTACAGGTGAATATGTTTCACCATAATCAATACCTTGTCTTTGTGAAAAGCCTTGTGCAACAAGTCATGCTTTATATCTCACGACTTCATTACTCTCATTTCAGTTTCTCACAAATACCTATTTATAGCCAATGGGCTTTACATCTTCAGGTGTTCGGACTACAGGTCCAAAAACTTCACGCTTTGAAAGCGAGTTCAATTCTGATTGAATCGCATCTTTCCATTTTGACCAATTATTTCTATGTCGACATTCTTCAACTGACATTGGTTCAAGATCCTCATTATCTTGTAAAATATCAAGTGCTACATTATAAGCAAATGAATTATCTATAGTCATTTCCATTCAATTCCAACTTCTGCCGGAAGCTGTATAATTGATGAAAATTTATGTATTATTTTCAGAATCTTGAACATTTTCATCAATTATCTCTTGGTCCTTTTTCTCAGATTCTTCAATATGATCAGTAAGCATCAAAGGCTTGAGAAAAATATTCAACAGCATTATCTAGACGGATCTTTTTAATAGGGTGATCTGGGAATTGCACTCTCAGGCGAATTATTTGGGCAAGTAATCTCGCAAATGCCAGGTTGCGAGTAGATAATAAAGAAACATGCGACCATCAGGTCGATGCATCAATTAACACCACGAAATATCTAAACTGCCCACATGGTGGGTGAATAGGCCCACATATATCACCATGAATCCGTTCTAATAACCAATTTTGCTTGGGATGCAAGGCCATTACTCAACTACCACTTTTGCTTGGGATGGTCTAATAACCAATTTTCCTTAAGAACAAGCAGCACATGAAAATTTATTCAATACCCTTTGATCTTTCAATGGGTGTCCATGTGTATTCTCAATTATTTTTCGCATCATAATTGATCCAAGGTGACTCAAATCATGCCAAACACTAAATGTAGCAATATTAGCAAACTTCTGGTTTACTAAATAATGCGCTTCAACACTATTAATTTTTGAGTAATATAGGCTGGAAGAAAGAGATAGAAATCTCTCGAAGATAGATTTCTTTCCGGAGACAGTTTGAGTAATGCAAAGATACTCAATATGATATCCATTTCCATGGATATCTTTAAAACTCAACAAGTTTCTTCTAGATTTAGAGAAAAATAATGCCTTATTGATGGCAATTATTGTGCCTCCAGGTAGTAAAATACTAGCTCTTCCAGAGCCTTCAATCAATTTTGCACTGCCATTTATAGTGTAAGCATTTGTTTCTCCCATATTCAAACAAGAGAAATATCTCTCGCTTTTAAGTATGGTGTGTGTAGTACCACTATCAATGAGGCAAATATCCTCAGTGGAATTTTGAGAGTCATAATAAAGAATAAGAGATATCTGAACACATATAAAAATATAAAGTTTAAATACTTAAATAAAGTTCTATTACAAAGAAATTTGAAGTAGACCACTAAGGATCATTACAAAAGAAATATAACTAAACATGAACTAAACTAAAAATTAGAAAGAGTATTGAATAGAACTCTCATTTCTTTTGGACACTTCCATCACCAATCAAATGGTCAATTCTTCCTTCTGGATGCTCAAAAAAATCAGCCACATCTAGATGAGCTACATCAACAATTGCATCATTATTGTTATCACCATCATCAAGAATGGAATTTTGGGAAGTAAAGTTTGCTTCAGGACTTTTTCCCTTCTTCTTAATTGATGCTTGATAAAGCTCAACAAGGTGATTTGCCGCACGACAGGTACGGGACCAATGGCCTTGCATACCACACTAATAGCATTTTTCTTCGTGATCTTCTGGATCCACTTCATTCTCTTTTCTTTTCTCATTATTTTTGGCCCACTTCTGGTGAGTTTTATTATTTCTAGCACTCGATGTTCTATTTTGTTCGCCTGATTATATGGATGATTTCTACTACGGTCACGTCTGTATTTTCAGTTTCGACCATGACCACGACCTCTTCTAGGGTCATATCCTCGAGTTCTAACTGCGTTCACTTCAGGGAGTGGAGTAGAACCTGTTGGTCGAGCTTCATGATTTTTCATTAATAGCTCATTATTTTGCTCGGCCACAAGAAGGCAAGAAATTAATTCAGTATATTTCTTACAGTCTTTCTCTCGATATTGTTGCTGTAGGACAATATTCAAGGCATGAAAAGTAGAGAATGTTTTCTCTAACATATCAGTATCAGTGATATTTTCTCCGCATAATTTCAATTGAGAAGTAATTCTAAACATCGCAGAGTTATATTTACTTACAGATTTAAAATCTTGTAGTCGTAAGTGCATCCAATCATACCATGCTTTTGGTAGAATGACCATCTTCTAGTGGTCATATCTTTCTTTCAGATCGTTCCACAAAATAAGTGGATCTCTCACGGTAAGATATTCCGCCTTCAAATTCTCATGGAGATGGTGGCGGAGAAAGATCATGGCTTTTGAACGATTTTGAGATGATGATACATTATTTTCTACAATGGTGTCTCCCAGACCCATTGCATCTAGATGAATTTGAGCATCGAGTATCCATGACAAATAGTTCTTTCCAGAAATGTCAAGAGCAGAAAAATCGAGTTTGGTAAGATTTGCCATGTGAATTCAAAAAGGGAGAAAAATACCTCTTTTTGTCGTGATTAAATACCAAACTTCAGTGGCAGAGACTCGAGCTGATAACGTGATGTAAATTTATTAGCGCGTAGTAGCCGTCGGCGCCACGAAAGCATTTGTAGAAAACTTAATAAAGAAACTATAATGTAGAGAATAAGAAAAACAATAGAGAAAGAAGAGAGAAAGAACACAATAGCTTTATTGATTCTCTGAGAGTAAGTCAATGAATGAGTATCTACAACACCTCAACCTAGAGCCCTATTTATAGGGTTTAGGGGCCAATAAGAAAATGTGGAGGGTAATTAGAAGACTAATCCTATCATGAATCAAAGATATGATAGAACTCTCCAATCTATCTTCTAGATAGTTGGAATATCTCTATAACTCCGATAATGGACATCCATAATAATATTAATTTCATAACATTTATTATTTTATTATGATATATTGATATTGATATATATGACTATTTATAAGATTATATGCTTGGAGAATATTCAGTAATTGAGTGTTTTTATAGTGGTAAGTTTAGACTTAGAATTATACCTAGAATATCCTAGGAGACTCCTTCAATAACTTAGAATTTATCATCTTCAGAGTTTTCGACTAAGGTTTAGCTATTTGGATTTGTAGGGAATTCACACTTTTCATAAGAAAGCAAGTAACTCTAATACTTGCTAGCAGATGAGTTTACGAATCAAGACTCACTATATTTTAGCGCTATTAATATGTATAAATAAGAATATTTTCTATTAACAATTGTGAATATATATTATTTTGAGAATTACTTTAGTTACTTATTTTTAAATTGGAGAGGTTCTCTGCAATATGCTTTTATTTATGCACTAGAAATATTTAGGAGCGGTGCTCAAAGTAGGTATTTATTTGATTTGAAATATTATAGTATTTTAACATGATCTATAAATGCAAGTAATCTTTGAAAAATATTTTAGTGTATTTTTTGAAAGTCGTGTGCATTTCCATGTCATATTTAGAAAAATCTGAATTTACATGTTTGGATTGGCGGACGATTGTTATTTTGATGTTATGTTGAAATTGGATTTGATTATGGATTTGGATCCATTTGGATGGCTACTTTAGTGGCATTTATGTTTGGAAAGTTGCATAAAAACTCTGTTATGACTAGATATGATTTGGAATATGAGATGAATACAAATGTTATGTGATTGAAATATGATTTGAGCCTGAAGCGTTGGTGGATTGCACTATACGTGGATAGTCCCCCATACTGAGGCCTCTTCTGTTGGTGTGGAACATATGACTCTAGATTATGGATCCACTTAAAAGGGGGCGTAGTATGTCAAGGAAGGTGTGACCCAATTGATACTACATTTATTTATTTGCGATCACCTAACAGTGAGTTAGGAGAGCCTCAATGTTGAGGTTGATCACCAGGGTTGGATTGGTTGGTACCCCAGAATCCTCAGCTTGGTCATTTTTTTGGGGAGGCATAAGGTAGTTTGTGAAATCGAATACTCGTCCTAGTGTATAGCTAGTATTGACTACGGGATGCCGGGATTGGTTTCCTGATGTCCCCGTTATTGGTTCTGGTAGATTTACCGCTGAGCTAACATTCGATCGTTTGTCATGTTTGAGAAATTTGGTTTGAAGAGCTAAGCTGATGTGTCTTGATTCGCTCAGACTTTCCAGCTAAGCCTAAAATCGTATAATGAGATTTTATGCATTATTTTGGAACAAGAAAATTTATATGATATAAAACACTTTTGAATTGTTGTACATATGCATCTACTCTCATATTTTTGAAAATCTCATATTTTGAAAATGTATTGGTATACGCGTGAACTCACTGAGCTTTCCAGCTCACACATGCTTTTAATGCTTCTTTTCAGATGACTTAAAGCACGGATCATAGTAATGATCCTTTGATTTGCTTCAGAGTTAGCTCATAGAGGGACACACATGTGTTTGTGATCAATTTGTACCTTTTGTTACCTCTGGCTCGTTAGAGAAAGAGAAGTCTGTGTTTCAAAGATTGGGTTTGTGACGATATAAGACATACGATCTTTCTCTGTATTTGTATATTTCCATCGATATTTTCTATAATTGTATTATATTATAATATATGTATATTTTTTCCTTACTTTTTTTCCTAATGTGATTAGTATTTGCACACATCAGTGCCGAGAGACACGTTGTTACCTTAATCAGCCGCAGTGGAACCTAATAGAGGAGTTGGGAGTATCATAGTTTTGACCTTCACCACTAGCAGAATTCTGTGGTTTCAAAAGAAGAATAACAGTATCAACAATGCATCAGTCTTACGTAGCTTCTACAAGCTATTTATTTCACATTTTTCAGTTCTTAAGAGTGAAGGGCCTGCCAAGAACACTTTTTGCCATCCAACATAAATACCATAGTCATTATAGCATAATCAAAACAAATCTTACCCACATTTCTAAACCAATCATAGCTCAAAATTACGTCCAATCCTACAAGGTTCAATACAAACAATGCGGCTTTCATTATCACCCTTTGAATCATCATTCCCACTTTATGAACCACGAACGTGCACAACAGATTATGACCTTTGGCCACCTTAACACCAAATGGGTCTATGAGGCTAGTGCTCAATTTCAACTCTCTCACAATGTTGGAGTTGATAAAATTGTGGGACGTACCATCATCGACTAGAACACGCACTTCTTTTTCAGAACCACTCCTTTAAGCTACATAATGGAGGGTCTCGTTGCGTCATTGAGGACTTTCAGGGCTAGCTTATTTTCTGCGTTACCTTCCTTGGGCTCATTTTCATTACCCTTGGTTTCAGACAGCTCGGATCACTCTTGTCACTATTGGATTCCTCCAAAATGAAATTTGCCCTTTATTGCGTTGGTGGCTAAGTTGCAACTTTTCATTGCACTTGAAACATAGCCCCTTTTCCATCTGTTTCTTCAACTTGTCTGAGGACAACTTCAGCATTGGGCTATGCTTTTAAGGGCCCTTTACTGGATCCTTGCCTTTCCAAGTCTTTAGGTCTTTTTTGAAGAGTTTGGGCATCCCTTTCTTAAAATTTTTCCTATCATCATCAACCGCGTAAGTTTAATGTACTGGGACAATGACTGGGAGTCTCAAATCTCAACTTCAAGTCCCAAGACTGGTTTGAGCCCTTCCAGAAATGTGCCATGAGAGCACATTCTGACCAGTTGTATGCTGCTTTAGCCAGGAGTTCAAACTCCTCCAAATACTCTTAAAAATTGCCCTCTTGGCAGAGCTTAACCAACCAACCATCATAGTTAACAATGTTAGAGAGGAATCTCCGATCCCATTCATAAGGAGCTTCAACCAGTGCCTTATGAACTTAGCTTTTCCACAAAGGTAGTAGGAGGCATATTCCACCTCTCTTCATGTGGAATTCTTTGCTTGGCATAGAAGTATTCTTCCTTGAAGATCCATTCTGTTGGGTCTCATTTTTCAAAGGTTGGAAACTCCATTTTGTGTCGCCTGATACTAGTGCGGCGCTCTTGTTGTTCTTGTTGTCTCCTTGGCCTCATAGTCATGCTGCCATGAGAATCATAGTCATCATTGTCTATCCATCCATCGAGGTCATCGTACAATGGGTTTGCCCTCGTTCTACCCTCACACACATGGTTGTATCGAGTTTTGAAATGGTGGGATTTACCATCCCCCACACAATCGCTCAAACTATCCATTTTGCCCACAACTCTAGACTACACACGAGGTTGGGAAGTATGGTAACTCGTGGTTCCAATATCTTTGGTCTATTGCATGTCAAATAGTTTCCTTAAATTGGCTTGCATACATTCCATTTTGAGTGACACACGATCAATATAGCTCAATAGTTGAGCGTGGTCCTTCTCCAATAGGTTGATGCAAAATTAGTTGGAGTGGGAGCTTTTCTTACTCATTAGGTATTCTGAAGTGACCATGGGTGAGTAAGGACACTTAAGAAAGCGTATCTTCTCTTAAAGAAGGCACCAATTATCCAGACACACGAAAACATTCCCAACTATCTGTACAGAGGCTCACGACCATTAAAAACAAACAAGATAGAAAAATTGAAGTAAAGTTGGGACACGCTTTTGGTGCGGGAAAACCCACATTTTTTGATATTATTAAGCAAACTGACACTCTTGACCTAAGAACATAGTGTTCTGATAGCTTCTTTATGTTGTTGTTGCCCAGAGAGTCGAGAATGTCCATCACTTTAAGAGAATGTCAACAAAGGATCCCAACTTTCTCAGACAAACACTGCTTAGCCATCTTATCCCAAACGAAGTCAAACTTCTCTTCATTATCAATATTATATATTAAAAAATAGAATTTATCTGCAAAATAGGGATAGATTTTTCTAAGTGTTCTACTTTATGTGCCATGCAAATAGAGCATGAAATGCTGATAACAAAACTAATCTAATTGTTGCAGCCATGGCAACATCTTGATTCGTGAATATGGTTTGAGGGAATTTGATAGACATGCACCTCAAGAAGGTCCTGAACAACCACCCAAAAAACTCCATCATTTCGTTGTACAGTAGTGTAACTTCGAAGACATAGCTTTGGTAGTGATGGTTGAAACCCACAAAGAAAACTGAAAGACATAAAGACATTGGATTCTAATTCAGTCAGGACAGAATAATTGTTCACCCATAAAAAATCAATTATTCACACTAAGCAAAATAATTATAAGTTGAAGGTTTAATAATTATTCTACATGTATCACCTGGTTAATTATTCAGAAGATGATGAATTACAAACTTTGCGCAAAATAATTATTCTAGACATACCGACTGGGCGATAATTTTTATTCATACATATCAAATGTGATGGAGTCACCAAAGAAATCGTAGTCTAATTCATTCCTCATCCTACCTAGAATATATTGGCAATCATCCCATTGTCGTCCATCTCGATGTCATAATAAAAGAAAGGGTTGCAGTACGCTTCATTACAGAAATATTCTTACAACGTTAATGCTTCCCCAAATGCCATTGCCCTTTTCTTTCTTCTAGCGTTGGAAAGGAAACTAAGGCTAGCTCTACCCTCCCCTCTCTCCACTCTCAAAGTCATCACTTTGAAAGAAGACCTCAATAGAATATTGGCATCTTCATTCATTTCAGGCACTAAACCTTGAACATTACTAACACACCATTGAGATTTCAACATGTAAGAATATTCTCTCGGGGGTAGTTCATGATTATGGTCTATAATCCAATCGATTATGACATAAACACTCATAAACTCATCAAGGCGCAATTGGATGTATGCCTTGTAGCTTCTTTCCTTGCTTCTTGACCGTTAGGGGTGTTCATTCGGTTATTCAGTTTCTATTTTGGTGTAAAATTCTGTTTTCGGTTCGATTTTTTTGAAAATTTACAAAATCGAACTGAACTAAATATTTCATCAAATCAAAAAATTGAAAAATCGAATTTTTCATCAAACTGAACCAAAATATCAAAATTTTAAAAAATTATATATGAACGCATTTCGGTAATTTTATTTTAAAAAATTAATTTTTATTAGAGAACGCATTACCAAAATGCGTTCATATATAATTTTTTTAAATTTGGATTTTTCGATTTGAAAATAAAAACAAAAAATTGAATCGAATTCTTCATCAAACCAAAAAACCGAACTGAATTGATCCGAATTAATAAAAAATCATACCAATTAACAAATTCGATTCGGTTTGGATTTTCGGTTCCAACCGGATAGTGAACACCCCTATTGACCGCTCAATCGAAAGCCTTACTTAAATGTGAGAGCCAACTATTTTGATGTTCTTGGGGTATAATGTGGTGCCCTTTTGAAATCCCTCCTTGTTGCACGCGCATTTCACATAGTGCACTTTATTTATTTTAGATTGTCTCTTCTCATACATGATTCTTGTGATGAATCTTATGTGGTGAGTATAGCTATTGTAGAATTCATGAGTATCCTCCACACTAGTGAACTCCATTTTCTTCATTTCTTCTAAGTTTCTAACAACATCATCAATTTCTCAAACCCCTAATATTAGTTATATATATATATATATATATATATATATATATATATATATATATATATATATATATATATATATATATATATATATATATATATATATATATATATATATATATATATATATATATATATATATATATATATATATATATATACATATATAACTAATATTTTCTTTATGAACAATTATTCTCCAGCTGAGCATATCATCTACATCGTGAACACTTATTCAGTGCATTGTGAATAATTGTTCCCCAGTTGAGATACATTCAACATCGTGAACAATTATTCAGTGCGTCGTGAATAATTATTTAATATATTGTGAACCATTATTCTCATGCAGCCCCTTCTTTAACTTGATTGTTCTCCTTACCTTTTTTCAAAGTATCGTGTCCTTCAGGATCCATGACTCTTGTTGTTTAAACCTATATAGCTTGTGTATGTGCATCTTCACATTAGGCCTTCAGTATAAGATATGTTTATTAGAAGGGAAATAATTATTCCAGACTAATATGTGTACAAGAAGTGTAGCTTCTATCTTTTATGTCTTGTGCATGCTCAAAAGCGAGACTAGGAAGCCAAAATATCATATCTTTTGACATATAACAAAGGTAGATTCAACAAAAAAAAAAGAAAAGAAAAAGTAGAGCAATTACGTTACCTCAACCTTGGTTTCAAATGCATTAACCATCACAAAGTATATCTGGTTAACGAAGAATTTTGACAGAGAAGGAGGCTGAGAAGAAAAGAGGAAGAATGAAGAGAGAGAAGGAAGAGAGAGAGAAAGAGAGGTGTGTCTTCTTCACTTGGATAAACTTTTAAATGATAATTGATATCATGCAACTTTTTTGCATGAAAAGATTGAAATTGGTGGAAGGTTTGGTATTTTCTCAAACCCCTAAATATCCCTCTCCATCCCCAACTGGGTCTTGCAAGTGCGATAAAAATCACCTGCAGACCCATAGCCAAATTGGTATTTTTAAGGGTTAATAAGGCTTTGAACAATTTGGAGTAGGGATATTTTGTGGGTTGACCCGATGACAATGAATTTGGTACAAATATAAGATTGGGTACGGTTGGCAATTGGTTCTCTGATCCCCATCACATCTCTATTATGATCTTTAATCACTTTCAAAACCTCTTTTCAACTGAACATTCTTCCTCATACTTCCAATCAAACCTGTTACTTCCTCCATACCCCATATTAAACAATGTTGATTATATTAGGCTAACCCAACCAGTAACGTTTACAGAAATCTTCAATTCCTTTCATTCTTTTAAACCTCTAAAAGCTCCTGGACCAGATGGTTTACACCCTTTCTTTTATCAAAAATTCTGGAGCTCCACAAGTGAAGTCACCATTCCACTTATAAAGAATGTTTTTGAATCTGGTATTATTCCAACATAATTAAACAAGACCTTCATTTCTCTCATTCCTAAAAACACATCTCCAAACCACATCTCTCATTTCCGGCCAATAAGCCTTTGTAACACTGCTTATAAAGCTATCTCCAAGATCCTAGTTAATAGGATAAGGCCTCTTTTAGAAAAATTAATTAGTCCTAATTAAGCCAGTTTTTTGCCTGGCAGAAGAGCTGCTGATAATATCATTATAACTAAAGAGATTCTTCAAAAATTCAAAAACATAAAAGGGAAAACTGGTTATATGGCTATTAAGTTAGATCTCGAAAAAGCTTTTGATAGATTGGAATGGTCATTTATACGTCAAATGCTTCTGTATTTTAAATTCCCAATTGCCACGATTAACCTCATCCTATCCTGTGTATCTTCATCAAGTCTTTCCATTTTAATAAATGGATCCCCCACTGGTTTCTTCAAACCTTCTCGAGGCATTCGCCAAGGAGATCCTCTTTCTCCATACTTATTTCTACTCAGTATGGAATATTTATCCATCAAAATCAAAGAATCTATTGATCAAGGTGATTGGACTCCTATTAAAATTGCCAGGAATGGTACCCCTATTTCTCATCTTATATATGCAGATGATATTATTCTTTTTGCAAGAACTGACAAAAAAAATCTTCTTACTATTCTAAAAGTCTTAGAAACTTTCTGTAACCTTTCTGGACAGAGGATTAATTTCTCCAAATCCAGAATCCTGTTTTCTCAAAACGTTAATGAATCACTTGCACAACACACAACAGAATGTCTCAACATTAAAAAAACTAAGGATTTTGGTAAATATCTTGGTTTCCCTATTAGTTGCTCTACTTCTGGCCATAACAGCTTCCAATTTATCATTGATAAAATGCACTCAAGATTGAGTTCCTGGAAATCAAATTTTCTAACTCTAGCTGGAAGAACAACCTTAATAAAATCCACCTTAGCTTCTATCCCTATTCACATTATGCAAGTCATTAAGCTTCCATCAAAAACTACAAATCTTATTGATCAAATTTGCAGATCTTTCTTCTGGGGTTCTTCGAATGGACATAAAAAAATTAATCTTATAGCCTGGGACAAGATTTGCCTCCCATATGACAAAGGTGGTCTTCAAATCAAAAAAGCTAAACCTCAAAATTCTGCTCTTCTAACTGGACTAGCTTGGAGGTGTTTTATTTCTAGTAAGGATTCTCTTTGGGAAAAAATTATTAAGGAAAAATATTTTACTAAATCAAAATTCCCTAAGAGGGTCACCTCTGCAATCTCCAAGAGCATTTTACATGGTTGGAATAATTGCTTTAAAAATATAAGATGGAGCATTGGCTCGGGAAACTCCATTTCATTCTGGAATGATTGCTGGCTTAATAATAATTCCCTTAGAAGCACACTACAAGGCCCCCTACAGAAAAATGAAGAAAGCATTATGCTCAATGATTGCATACAAGAAAAAACTTGGAATTTTGACAAATTATCTTTTATTTTACCTGATCAACTTATCCAAGATATTAGATCGGTTCCTATTAGTCTTTTTACTTCTCGCATGGATCAAGTTTCATCGGAATCCCTCCCCTCAGAGTTTATTCTCTCGTATGCTCTGCATATCGCCTCTTACTCGCATGTTCTCATCACGCTTCTAATCTCAACCTTAATTGGATCTGGAAAATCCCAATTATAAACAAGATAAAAAACTTTTTATGGCTTTGTATGCATGTCAACACTGTCCGAATGCATCTGAGACTACTGATCACATACTTAGACAATGTATTAATGCTAAATTGCTTTGGTCAGCTTTCAAACCTATTCTAAATGTTAATGTTATTACCCTGTTCAACTCTTCTCCGATACAAACATGGATTAAAGGAAATTGTTGCTCTAACTTCTTAGGGCCTTCAAACATTCCTTGGCCTACAATTTTCTCTCTTGTTTGCTGGAATCTTTGGATTTTTCGAAATCAAAATGTCTTTACACCAGCCAAAGCCCTTTTTCCTTCCGTCAAAAACATTTTAGCTTATGCTGTAGAAATATCTCTGGCAAATGACTATTTCAAAAAACCTTCCTTATCAAAAACAATTTTCATTAAATGGAAACCTCCTAATCTTTTTAAATATAAACTTAATACGGATGGATCATCTTTAGGAAATCCAGGTTTAGGAGGTGTAGGGGGTGTTATCAGAGATCATGTAGGCAATTGGATCTCTGGTTTTTACATGACTTTACATAATGTAACAAACAATTTGGCTGAATTTCTAGCTCTAAGACAAGGATTGCTTCTGGCTATCCAATTAAACATTCAAGAGTTGGAAATTAATTTGGACTCCCAAGCTGTTATTTTAATGATAAAATCAAACACAAACTTAAGATTTGCTAACTTAATTAATGATTGCAGATCACTACTAATATCCATTCCCAGATACAGCATTTCACATGATTATAGGGAGGCTAACATGGTTGCTGATCTTTTGGCCAAAAAAGGAAGCAGCAAATTACCTCCACTACTGCCGGAACACTCTAGCAACAACAGCAACAACAACAGCAACCCCTTACCTAAAAATGAAAGTATAGAGAGGAAAAATCAATGTGTAATTTTGAATAATCCTCCACATTTTGTCCTACATGTTTTGGACTTGGATAAGAAGGGCTACCTATATCCTCATCTTTTGTCTACTACTACTTAAATGTATTTTGTACTCTATCTAATTATAATATCCTTTTATTTCACCCAAAAAAAAAAGATTGGGTACGACATTTATTGAATTTAACCATTAAGGGGGCAAGTCGATTTTGGAAAGAAGTTCAGGGTTTCAAGTGAAATTTATCCCCAAAAAACTAAATAACGGCAGGTAGCGGCTCAGAACAACCGAGGACACCAAAAAGGAAAAAGAAAAAAGGCAGAAAAAGAAGGCCACAGAATGTAATCTCGAAACTGGCTTCGGCAGTGGGCTTGTTATCACTTATCACTCAAGGTTCGTGGCTGAACATCAGCTCTCTGCACAGCGGATGGCGAACATTGCCGGAGACCTGAAACTCACTTCACCAATTCCAAGCGTTCCACTACTCAGCCAGTATCAGCTCCGGAGCCAATGCTGTGTTCCTTTCCTTAACTTCAAGTTCAATCTTTGTTGTTCTTCTTACATCTATAAAGAGCGGTCCCGACCACGTCAAAGCGTCAGGATTAGTTGCCGGAGTACTGCCGATGTCGACACTAGCCAAAACATCTCCAATTCTGCGCTGGAAGTTGCTGCCGCAGTTGGCAAAGACCGTCTCTTGAAGGTTTGTTTCTGAAACCTAGTTTTAGATAATCTTGGTTGTTCTTAGACGTTAGAATCGCCAACTGAAAAAATTTTAGTTCCTCATGGAACTGTTACGTAGTATCATGCTAGTGCTTACAGATAAAAACATGTGAATTTAGTCCCTTAACATTTGAACACTGCGCCAATACAAGTCTTTTGTAAATAAAAACGTGTAAACTTAGTTCCGAAAGTTAAGAAAAAAACGTGTAAACTTAGTTCCGAAAGTTAAGAAAATTATGACAATTTGGTCTCTCTTTCCGAAATCATTTATGAATTAACCGTAAAAGTATCATAAAGTTAGGCTCTTTTGGTGAGTACTTGGATGTAAAAGCTAATTAAATGAAAAAATTATAGAAAGAATGCATGAACGGTCTATTATATGTCTGAAAGACGAAATAGATAATAATTATGTGTTTTTATGTTCTTCATGAATTTAGAGACAGAGACAGACTTTCTATAGAGAGGGAGTAAATGAAAAATTTGAGTAGTAATAATTTGGGGGGCGGGGGTGGGGGGTGGGGGAGGAATCGGAAATGGTTGTTGTGTTTATTAGAATTTGTCGGAGGAATAATACTAAACTGGTTGTGTAAAACTATGTGGCAGGGTAATTTCAAGTTTCTATTTTTTTGGTGGTTGGGTGGGTAAAATATGCTACTTTTTGAAATGTGCTTGGTTATACTTTGTAAAATGTGGTCTGTGGTCCTCCACGTCCATCATTCTGATATAATTGCCATTTCCAATTGTTTCTTTTATGAATGGCATAGTACTTAACATTTTTGGAAGAACATGCTCTCAGCGTTCCTTTTTGTTCCAAGGGGTAATCTCTAAAAGACGATATATTTGCATGAGTTCATAAAGTTTATGTCATTTACCAGACAGATAATATAAATAAGCAGTGTAAGTCATTTGCAGGTGCCTACATCAAATATAAGGAATTTTTGCATAATAGCACACATCGACCATGGGAAATCAACGCTTGCAGACAAGTTGCTTCAGATGACAGGGACAGTGCAAAGCCGAGAGATGAAAGAACAATTTCTCGATAACATGGATTTAGAAAGAGAAAGAGGCATCACTATCAAATTACAGGTTCTCCTTTGCCTCACTTGCTTTTATCTATATGCTGAACTAATTTACAATGTAATAGAGTTTTAAAAAAAAAAAGAGAAATTGGAAATAAGAAAGAAAATTTGAGAAATTAATTTCTTGTAGTTTATTATCAAGTAATATAGTTGCTACTGTATATGTTTTTATGCATCTTTGTCTTTGGTACTTCAGAAACCTATGCATGTGTGTGACATGAACATGGATATGTTCCTTCTGGGTTTCTGATGCCTTCACATTAAATTTTACAGTCTTTTGTTTCAAATGTTATTGGTGGACTACTGTGATGCTGCACCAAAGAGTTAAAAGGTAGTCAGCATATTTAGTTGGAAGACTAGAAGAAGAGTAAGAAAAAGAGGAAGAGATGAATCCTAGAATCTTTTGGAATTTACTGCCTAAAGTGAGGTTACAGCAAATTTTAGGGGTACTTCCTTAAAGTAATACAAAAGCTGTATAATGAAATATTCTTCCATAACGTCAACTAGAGAAAATACAGCTCATGTGACAAATGGAAGTTGGAGGACAGAATTACTTAATTGACAGAGAAAAATAATTTTTTCAATTGATTTTCTATCATTTGTAGCATGTTATTGATTATTCCCTCTAGGTTCATACAGTAGTTGAGGTAAGTGCACTTCAGTGATAAGAATCAAGGTTGAGATTGACAAGGATCGAATGCAGCTATGGAAGCAAACCCGAGATCTCCCTATAGGTAAGAAATCCACTAATTGAAAACCCTAAGAACTCTAGCAGGACTAAGCAACTAGGACTCGACAGGGTGAAGTTCAATTAGTTTATATTAGTTGAAGCAACTAAAACCCTAAGAACTAAAGAAAAGGTTACATTCCTAACCAACAAAGAAACGTTTAATAGCTAGGAAACTAGACCCTGAATTGAGAAAGGTAATGGGTGATCCTCTTAAGCCCTCTAATTACCAAGAACTCAAGAACCTAAGTTTGGTAGATGCCACAAATGTTGGATCAATCATTTGATAAGTCAATGAAAATTGGTTGAAGAACCAAAAGAGGAGACGCTTTAGATTTCCCTTGAAAAATTTGTAAATGATTGGGCCATTGGGGTTCAAAGTTGTTTTTTCTCTCTAGGAGAGAGTAGTTTTGGACTGGTTTTAAAATACGTTTTTCTCTGTAGAAAACGGACCTATCCAATTACATCCTCATTTTCAATATCAGAAAGCATATCTTAAAACCAGTCCAAAACTACTCTCTCCTAGAGCGAAAAACAGGTGCGACTTTTCACTACATTGGTTTTCATGCTGCAATTGACTTCAAGTGGATGCAGAATTTTTTATAACAGAAAAAGAAGAAATAATAAAATTTGCTTTCTATTTGTGGTCGCACCAACTTGGTGGTTGGTGTGCCAGCATGGTAAGGTAGTGCAGTAGTGAGTGAGTTCGAATACAGAAGCATCCTGTTGAGACTCAAGATGTTGTCCCTTTTACTGACAAAAAAAAAAAAAAAGACTTGTAGGTCCCTTTTTTTTTTTTTTTTTTTGAGATGGACGAGCACAGCCAAATGCATTTTCATTGTGGAAATTCTGCACAAGAATGAAATACGCCATCCTCATTTTCAAAATGGAAAAGTTCACCTCAGAACTACTCCAGAAGCACCATATATATGCAAGTGAAACTCACATGCTTAGGATAGGTATGACAAGTTTTTGTAGGTAAGTTGCTCTTAAGTACATTGAAATAAGCTTGTAGGACAAGTCAAAAACCTAAATTACTGCTGAAGAACTTAGACCTGCGCTGGTCTTAACACAGTCCTACTGCTGGTCTTCTTTTTTGTTGTTCTGGTAGATGACAGGCACTGGTTATGATGTTTCTTAACTGGCGGTCTTTTTTGGGCTCTTCCGGCTTTCTTTTCCTTGGCTTTTTTCCTCCATCACTTGGAACATGTTTTTCGGTGTTCAAGCCTCAAAATGCCATCTAAATATGTTCGAATAAGCCTAGGAATATTGGCCAAAATCGTTCTACTTTAATGCATTTGGAATCCTTCAGCTGGAATTCTTCTTGCTAATTGAATTCCATTTGTAGGCTGTGTAATATTGGAATTTTATTTTGCAATTTCTCTTACCATACAAGGTCAGCTCAAGCTCCAGAATCAATCAGTTGTATAAGAAGCTATAGCTTAGAGAAATCTGGTAGTTCAGTACCTATTAATGAATAGATTCTGCTGTTGAACTTGATTTTTGAGGAGCTTCTTCATTCCAATTCGATGATGGAATTCTAGTTCATCCTCATGTTTCCATATTCTTTGCTATTTTGTTCAACCACCTCAATAGTTTATTCCATTGTAGCTGTTCTAGTTTATCTTTCCTTTTATTTTTTTTTCTTAAAATATTCTTTGGTGCTCTGGTTACTATTCTTTGATATTGAAGCTAAGGCTTTGGTAAAATGATGTTAATGATTTTCCTTGCACCTAGAAGGTTATTTGATGATTACTAATGGTTGGCCCCTGTTTACTTGAGGTTATTTGTGAAACTACAAACAATGATATTTTTCAACAAGAATATGGTCTCCTAGCGAGATGCAATTTTGGACTTGATAATTTGCTTTCAGATCAATTAGCAACTTTGCTTAATGCTAATTGCCCTGGTAAATTTCCATTTGTTGCAGGCAGCTCGAATGCGTTTCATGTATGAAAGTGAACCATATTGTCTCAATCTTATTGACACTCCTGGACATGTAGACTTCTCTTATGAGGTATGCGCGTATGCTGCTTTTTGTGACACTTTATTCTAACATGATACCTGGCTGATGATGTTTATTGTGTAGAGAGATATTCTTAAGTTTAGGTTTCAACAACATTTGCATACTCTTTTTAAGCTGTAAACAAAGTTGGCATTTCATGTGTTTCCTTGTGGCTTAGTTTGAATTTGGGGTTTTATGGGTTAGAAAAATAGATCTGCTTGCCTAGTCCCTCACTTTATATTTCATCTTTAAGATAAATTTCCATTTTTCTCCTTATAGTTGTGGAATGTAAACTAGAGAGAGAAAACCAATATTTGAGAAGGCTTGAGACAAATGCTCAACCTTGTATAGTTATGGCATGAAGTTTTCCTTATTGCAATGAATCTCAGTGATTATAGAAATCTCACTGATTACTAAGTCCCACTAATTAAGCCTACAATTGATCCCTGATACAATCAATCATTGGTCTGTAGTTTGTGATACAGTGTATCACACAATCAACACTCCCCCTGAACTTAGAGTTTGGGAACTTTGGGCTCCGAGCTTGTTCCTGCCATAGTCTACTCTTGCTGCGGATCTAGTGAATAAATCTGCAAGTTGATAATTTTTACCAACAAATGATGTGACTGTACCTTTTGAGACTTTAACTTTTTCCAAACAAAGTGTCAGTCAACTTCAATGTGCTCGGTTCTCTCATGAAATACTGGACTAGATGCAATATGTAAAGTAGTTTGATTAACCAAAATTAACTGCATGGGAGGTAATTTGTAGAATATTTTAACTCAGTAAGCAATTACTTCAACCAAATCAGCTCAGAATTTTGAAGGCCGTAGACAAATATTCTGTTTCTGTACCAGAACATCCCAGTATTTTTTGTTTCTTGCTTTTCCAAGAAATGAGCTGATAATAAGCATGTTTCACCTAGGAATCGATCAGAGTTTAGTACAGGCATATTTCATTGTTCACCGTGAATTAGCATTCTGATTTTGTATCTATTGTTTATTCTTGAGAATTCAGGTTTCTCGTTCTCTTGCTGCCTGTGAGGGTGCCCTTCTTGTGGTAGATGCTTCCCAAGTAATTCTCTCTCCCCCTCTGTCTCTCTCTCTTTCTCTCTTGTATGTATGTGTTTGGCATTCTTAGGCATAATGAGGTTTCTCAGTTTGATATAGGTGTGTTTTGCTGCTGATTGTTAATTACTTTGATGAAACATCTATGAATATTGTAATTGTTTTGTGTGTTAATCATGTCTATTTTATTGGAGTTGGTATTTGTAGGGAGTTGAAGCTCAGACCCTGGCTAACGTATATTTGGCACTGGAAAACAACCTTGAGATTATCCCAGTGAGTTGTTTAGTATTCTACAGCTATTCCAATTTTCTTTCTGTTTGTTATTCTACCTGTATCTGTAATGAACCTATATATATTTTTTTTGAAGTAAGCTTGTGCCTGTTTACTTGCTAAATTTTATCAACTGGAAATTCTATCACTCATTCTTGAACAAAATCATTTGACGTTGCGAAACAAACTTGGTTTTATTCCTTATCAGTTTTCTAGCATCACACCATGTGACGAATTATTACAGATCATGCATTAAGCCATCCCACAAGATTAATTTTGTCGCTTCACACCTTATGAAAAATTATCTTGAGCATGCAAATATATCTCGTTTGCACACTGGAAAGCAACCTTGAGATTATCCCAGTGAGTTGATTTGTGTTCTACAGCTACTCCATCTGTACTTTCTTTCATTTTTGTACTCGTATGTATCTCTTGTATGCTCTATAATGAGCCTAGATGTGCAGTAAATACGTGCCGCTTTAATTACTAAATATAATCAATTGGAAATTCAATCAATCGTTCTTCAGTAAAATGCATTTGACTACATACAAAACTTGCTTACCTTAATTTTATTCCTTCGGGCCCTGTGAGAAATAATCTTGAACATCCATTAATGCATCTACGTGATTAAAATTCTAGTTTCACATCATATGAGAAATTATCTTGAGAATGCAAATATATTTTGTTGGCCCAACCAATAGAATACCCGCATGTGTTCATGGGATCACTTGCAATGGTGTTCTTGGCATTAGTTGACATGTTTTAAAAGCAATTTCATTTAGGATTAGTTGCGAAATATGGGTTGACGCGTTGCATATTGGAATGGAAAAAGTATATCTTACGAGACAATCTTAAATCTGAAAAGTTTTGCTTTGAAATTTTAAATTGTTGTTCTTTTGTCCCAACAGTGGGCACAAAAGAAGGAATAATTAGTTGAGGTTGAAACAAAAGAGCCAAAGAAAACCTGAAGGTTCTTATTGAAAAGTATTGACCTAATAAATTTCATTATTGCATAAAGTTGGTTTTTAGATATGCCACCATTAACATCATTCTGGAACTAATCGTCTTACTACTGCTGTAATAGGCCATTGCTGCCATCCCTTGGCATCACTTCTGTTTTATCTTGCCTTAATTTCGGGAGATGCCTTAAGGAAGGTATCAGCTCAGAAACACATGCATAGAGAGAAAAAAACTTTTAACTTGAAATGGACGTTATGTTATTGTCGAAGGATCATTGCAAGAGATTAAGTTAGGAATGGCACTTTTATGCTGTCAGTGCTTACCCAAGGGAACAAAGCAAATAGTGCGGTTATGTTGGTGGAATCTGTGATAATGTTCCTCAAAAAGGAAGCTGAGAAGAGAAATGTCACCAGGGATGGTAAATTGGCAACAGGAAGGAGGAGAAAGTGGGCTGAGTGGAGCTAAGAGTCCTGTTCATTGGTCTGTGTGATTTTGATAATTGAGAAAAATACATAATCCTACAAGAATATTTGAGAGAGAAATATATATGGTGTTAATTAAAGGAAGCTGTTTTGGGGCCCTGTAAGGACTAAGGGAGAATTTAGTTGTATAGAAAAGCTTTAGAAGAGGAGAAGAAAATGATCCTACTATTGCAAATTAAATGTCGATAGTTGCCTTGAGACAAGTAGTTAGGACTGCATTTGACTCTCTAGTTTTACCACCTTACCCTAAATAAATTTCTTAAAAGACCCATGTGTTAGTGGTCTCACCTTATAAATTTCTTTATATGAGGTTAGTGGTGGAAGTTTAGTTGAAACTGCGTTCATATTAGGAAAGTAGAAATTCATTTTGGTAAAACCAAAAGTAAAGATGCGGACATAAAATTTGGGATGGGGGTGTCGCTACAAGCTTCTAGGCAAGAGAGGGACAACTTGAAAGAAACTTCAGTTCTTAAATATAAAAATACTCTTGGAAGAAATATTAGAACATATTTATGGATCACAGACCCTAGAACTGAAGCTACTTTAAGTCAAAAGGAGGCTTCCATTAAGCAAACTTGACATCTAAGAATTTTTGGACAGAAAGGCTGCCAGTTTGCTGCAGCATTGAACAATAGATTGACAATTTGTGTATATAAAAGATATGGAGGCCATTTAACCTACTTGATTTTAGAGAATAGCTCAGAGGCATATTTTACTTTAGGCATCAAAATTACCCCTAAAAGGAAAAAGGAGAAAAACAAAAAGAACTTGGAACTTAGGAACAGTTGACCAGTTTCAGCTTTAAAAAGACTCCAGACCTGAGTAAACTCATCATAAGAAACCCCCTGTAAGTGATAAGTCACCGAAGACATGCAATTTCAGACCAAGATCTTTCTTAGGTGCTGCATGAAGCTGGATTTTCCTTGTGGAGAATTGTTAAGCATAGGAGAAATCCCTGGTCCATTTGAAAGGAGCTTGTTTATGCTTATATGGTCAATCCAAAGCATATTCCCGGTTATATGAGTAATCCTCGTTTCAAGAAAATATGTCTATGTAATCCCGTAGCCTTCCTATTTTCAGCCTTTCATTTTGTTTTGTCAATGTCTTAATGTATGCACCTCAACATATTGTATTCTCGTATCTATTTCTCTCTGTTCTGCAAAACATAGGGTAAAATATAAGAGTGGTTTGCATATAATGTCAATGTTATTATGATATTTCTTTTTTCTTGAAACTGATTCATGCTTTCCTTTCAGTCAGACTTAGTTCGTCATTGTGATGTGTTGAGATTTTTCTTTCTTTGTGTCTTAATTTTACCAAAAAATAGATGTGCCTCTTACTTCAGTGCCTGATTTATCTGATGCCCATCTAGAGGGTGAAATGTCTCAAATTTTAAATGGTAGAGGGAAAAATGAATTGGTGGAATTGCAGGGAAGATATTCTTGGATCATTTGTAGTCCTCTGTTTGCTCTTTTCTTTTTGTGCTAATATTGATCTTGATCTTTTCCAAGTTAAAAGATTGATGGTACAGAGTGAATATGAGATTTCTCTTTTTCCACTTTTTAATAGCATCATATTCTTTGTAGGAGGAAGGAGCAACCTGAATTTTTTTTCCTTTTTCTGGGAGAAATTTACCATTGTGTTCTTCTCGTGAACTAGTTATTGGCTAGATCTTGCTTCTCTATAACATTGTATATTACTGTGTAGGTTCTGAACAAGATAGATCTTCCAGGAGCAGAACCAAATCGTGTATCCCAAGAGATAGAAGAGGTTAGTTTGCCTAGTCCGTGAAAATTTAGTAGTTTGGTGCTAGGCCAGCATGTGGAAGGTTATGGCAAATTCAAAAAAAGTTGATCGGGCATTTCAGGGGTGGAACTTATTGGTAAATAGGATATTTCTTATAAATTAGCTAACCAGAAATTTCATTTCCATTTTATGAAATTTGCCTTAATTTTCACATGCTGGAGTAGGAAAATTTCTGTATTACCCTCTTTAATTGTAACAATACTCCACAGAAGATATTACATGCCATGGCATTACTGCCTAGTTCAGTTATTGTTAAGTTTTATTTTTCATATTCATTTGCATCTGTTAGGAAGTATATAGCATGTAAAGTAAGCTTCATTTTAAATTTCAACAAATTCTGAATTTACAGATAATCTTTTGTAGGTCATTGGTCTTGATTGTAGCAATGCAATTTACTGCTCTGCAAAGGTTGGTTCCTACTTCTTTCCTTCTGCTTGTCTTTGTCGGTCTTCTTCTGGGAAGTTGAAAATTAGGACAGGAAAAATATATGAAGCAATGGACCAAAATAATGCTTATAATATTTAATCTTCTACTTTTTCTGTCTTTGAGATTCTTATTCCTCAATTGATTTTTTTTCCTGCAGGAGGGAATTGGTATTACTGAAATCTTAAATGCAATTGTTCAGAGGATTCCCCCGCCCAATGATACTGCTGGAAGACCATTGAGGGCTCTAATTTTTGATAGGTAGCTTTTTTAGGTACTGCATTTCTTCTTCTTACTGTTGAGGCAGAACTACATTTCAGGTTAAAACCTTCTTTTTTCAGAGACCAACGAACGTAATTGAATCCATTACCTTTCGTGTAAATCTTGATCCTGTGATGTCCTTTTTGGTGCCTGCAGATCATGATTAAGTGTCACTTGTCTTATTTTTCTTTACTGATATTGTATTCCCTCCATCTGCATACATTTGATAGTATTCAACCTGTCATGACATTTTATGTGAAAGTTGAAAATGTCACATAAGTAGCATGATAAGAAGCAGGAAACATGCGGGCTAATAAGTATTTTTGATCAAATATAGGAACAAATGTTGAGGATATTATATAGTACACTAGAAAATTTCCTTTTACAGAGAACATCAGACATCTCGGGACATACTTGCAAGTAGGTTATTCGAGCAGAAGAGGTTAAGATAATGCCTATAATATCTGCTTTGACTCCAAATTAAAGCAAAAGCTGTGCGTATTTTGTCTCTGGGATGTTGTTTTGTCCCTATGTTACTCTCCCTTCCAACATACATATATGCGAAAATTTTTCATATTATTCCAGTACATTGATGCAATATTTCATGTATTGTTGTTCTTTTTCAAATTTATTGTCTTTTTTGTGTAGTTATTATGATGCATATCGTGGAGTTATTGTATATTTTCGAGTTATAGATGGGACTATCAGGAAAGGTGATAGGATCGTCTTTATGGCCAGTGGTAAGGTAAAGCACTTTCTTCGGGCTGCAGTTATCATCTCTCAATTTTTTTTGTTACAATGGAATAGAACTCATGGAAGCCATCTTTTGATTTTATTCTATTCCTGAGATGCACCCATAAGCAAGAAACACATTCTCAAATGCTTCATTTCTACTATGTTGTTGGCTATCTTCTGATTTCGATCATAATAATTTCTTTTTTTCCCCTAATTCTTCCTCTGGGTATCTTGAATCTGCTGAAAGCAAGTCTGCTAATTTTAGAATTGTGATACTATAAAATGCAGGATTACTTTGCCGATGAACTTGGTGTGTTGTCTCCCAATCAGATGCAAGTTGACAAGTTGCACGCTGGGGAGGTAGATAATTTCATCTTACTTATCTGTTGAATTGTATAATGCCTAGTTACCCTAGCTTATGTGGTTTGCTCCTGAGGTTTTTGTTCGTATCTTAGCCAAACTGTGGTTTTTCTAGTTTCAAGTCTCAATAATTGCCTTTTGTGAATATGTCTTCCTCTAGAAGAATATTGTCTGCTCCGTGGGGTATCCTCATTAAGCTTGCAGTGCGGGCTTTAGGTTGAATCTAAACTGTGCAAAATTATTAGTCCCTCATTCCACTATATTAGCCAAATTGTGGCTTTTCATCAGGACCAACAAACAACTGAAATCTATAAGATTTAAATTTAAAAAGACTGTTGTACCCTTCTTTTTAAAATGTCATTACGGTCTACTTACATCTTCAATAGAGTTATTTAATGGGTTATTGTATTAATTGATTATGGGTTAAATTGGAAGAAAATTTCAAATTTTCTGGGGAAAGACAAACGTGCCTAATATTTTGGGACAAGAATAACAGTCACATTGTCGCTAATATAGTAGAATACAGCGGAGTAATAGCAGCTTGATTCTTCTCATTTGGCAGAAAGTTCCATTAGACTGTCAAAATATTGTTATTCAAAATAGGTTTGATTTACTTGTGAAGTGTTTGTTTCGTATCTCCTAAATCATGCATTTGAACCATGATTTCATACAGGACAAAGTGACCCGCAAACTAATCTAGGCTCTGCCAAGCTTCTACAGGAAAACTAGGCTGAAACTAGCGATCTAATAGGATCTACTGCAGAAGTTATGTTAGAGTTATGGGTAAGTCAGCTACAAAGTAAAATGAAAAGAATAAGAGGAGCAACTCTTTGCATATAACCAAGAGGGAGGAGTAAAACCATAGGGGTCATACCTTGGATCTAGCTTCCCGTCATAGGTTTATTACTCACAATACCTCATTCACTGGCAAAAGCTGCAGAAACTCTTTAGTATTCTCAAGACTTCCTACCTCTGGTAAGAATAAATAAACTATTTATAGACTCGGAGCCAAATCCTGATCTAACTAGAACTAGATTGTTAAAAGGAGACAGTAACCTAAACCTAGGATAAGGACGACTATGAAACTCAGAATTCATAAGAGCAGTAACTAAAAGATTCTGAAAATTACAGCAAGCATTATATTACTGAAATACCCTTGATCATTAAGAGACTCATAAACTGAATTGAACTAAATAGTTTTAGCTAACGACTCATATACCAGACTTTCCAAGTCTATATAGGTAGTTTACAGAACCAATGCTTTGGCTAGAATTTTCCATGTCTTTAGTCCTTTCATAGTAAGCATCTTTTTGCTTCTTGTTTATTTCTGCTATTTTTTTATGTTTTTAGTGCAGCAACATGGGCACTAGGTAAGAATGCTTAACTGTACATTGGGGATAAAAGTATTTTAAGTTTATTATACTGAGGATTGCTCTGACCATTTAACTTTACATGACAACTTTCAATATGTCTTAATAGTGTCTACTTAATAGATGGGTTTAGAGTTACCCTTGTCTGTCTTCAGTTTGTATATTACCTTGCAAGGAAGAAGAAAGACTACTTCACATTACTTTCTTCAAATGCAAAAGGTGATTACATGTTCATCTAGAATGATCTTAGAGTTCTACCATTGTAGGTAGGATACCTTTCAGCTTCAATTAGATCTGTAGCAGATGCTAGGGTAGGGGACACAGTAACTCAGTACAGTAAAAGAGCAGAAGAATCACTGCCTGGATACAAGGAAGCCACTCCAATGGTCTTCTGTGGCCTCTTTCCTGTTGATGCAGACCAGTAAACATCTTTTCTTACTTTTCCTTTATTTTGATTACCTATTAAACATGCATAACTGCTAGTTCTCTTGTATCATCACCGTAGTTTATGATCCTTGTAGATTTTCTGAACTGCGAGATGCATTAGAGAAGCTGCAACTTAATGATGCTGCTTTGAAGGTGATTCTTCATTTAGGATGAAAATAATTCGCATTAACTTCCCATGTAGGAATTAGTAGAATTATTATTTTGTTTCTTTTGGGAAAATAATAAAACTAGCAAAATTGCTCATCTTTCTGTGCGGTGGCACTCTTCCTGCCATGTTATGCTGTACCTTATATGATCTAGTAGCTATTTTATGCTTCTTCTCTTGATAAGGCTTATAGTCTTGCTCCTATGTGCTCAAATCTCAAGGAAAGTGATACATGAAAGAGTTCTTGGTGAAGCTGTTATTTTATTCCGTTAATTATGAAACAATTGGCCTATTATTTAGGCAGTAAGCAATTTTTTTCTGTTAAGTTGGTCCAATCACTTAAATTCTATTGCATTACGAATTTTTTAGTAATTTATGGAAAGAACTACTTCCTCTCTCCCAAAGTTTCCGCTGCATTCTCATTTTTCACACAGATAAACTAAAATATATAGATTTGAAATAAAAAGTCCACTCTATCCTTTTTATAATGCTAGCTTTTACATGTCATTATTGGGAGTAAATTTGAAGAATAAATGAACTCTTTGATAATGTAGGACTTGATTTGGAAATTGGAGTAATATTGTGCCATTTGTAGTTGTTAGAGAAAGGGTATTGGAAAAAAGTTAATAATTCGTCTAGAAATTACAAATGTATCAAGTAATTTGAGACAAGGAAATAGTCAAAGTGTATCAGGTATTTTTGGGATAGAGTAAATAGGTAAAATCTGTTCCTTTCCACCCAAAAAATAGAGAAAGTTTAACAAATTAAGTGCAAAATAATCTTAAAAGAGTTTGCTATCAACTAAATAGCACAATTACTCCTAACATTTTGAATGTGTTTTATTCCACTTATGTGAGTCTTTTTATTCTCATAAACAAGATCCAGGTGGTGTCAGTAATTTGAGGTGCAATTAGTTGCATTATATTCATGTGCTAATTTGGATATTTCGCTTCCATAAATGGTTGAATTGCAGTTTGAACCTGAGACCTCTAGTGCTATGGGTTTTGGCTTTAGATGTGGGTTTTTGGGCCTTCTTCATATGGAAATTGTTCAGGTTAGGTTGATATTTTGCTATTGATTTCTGTAGATATCTTATGTTGAGAACATGATACAGTTTGCTGCTACTTTTTGTGGACTCTGTTTCACAGGAAAGGCTTGAGCGTGAATACAATTTGACATTGATAACTACAGCTCCAAGTGTCGTCTACAGAGTGAACTGTGTAAATGGTGATACTGTAATTTCTGCTCATCCTAAGCTCCACATACTTATTTTTGGCTTTAAATCTTTTAAGAAATGAAATTCTGACATATTTTAAGAGGCTGTGACGAGCAGCAAATGTGAAGCTCTTTTATGTACTAAGGAATTTTGATATCTTCTTCTCCTGGTAAAGTATAAATGTCTTATATTGGTTGTGTATGGAAATTGAGGAAAAATTGGGACTTCATATTAAACTAATGTTCTAAAAGAGGGTAAAAAATGTGGCTCACTATAATAATGAGTTTACAGAAAAACTGAAATTTGTTGTTAGCAGGTCTGTGAACAGTTTATTGATATTATGAAGTCCCAAATTGGCAAGTTTGTGCGCCAAATTGCCCCTTATAAGACATGGATAATCCTCCCCCCTTGAGTTACCTTTTGGGGTGGGGGTTTAGGCCCAAGTGAAATTTTTTAACAGAGTATTACAGCCACCTAGGCCACCTGTAGATGTCCAGTCCTGCAAAACATGCTCTAAATGTCAAGCTGTTGGCATGAGGGAGTGTGTTGACTTTGTTAAGTCCCACATTGGTTGGCCTGTGCGCTCAATTACTCCTGATAAACTGTATTAGGATTGGTTGTTAAAGTGAAAGGTTTTCACTTTTTGTGAGGTATGAAGTTGACTATTGTGAGATAAAATATAGGTCCACAGTTGACCTTTCAGGAAGAAGTTGAAAAACTTTCACTTTGAAGACCAATCCAGATGCACCCATTCCCCTCGAGGTACCTTTTGAGAGTGGAATTGGACCTAGGCCCAATTTTTCAACACTGTTCAAAATGAATTAATACTTAAACTAAAATATTTTCCACTGAAGGAAAATGAGCCTTTGGTTTGAACGGCTCAAAATGAAATTATGATACAATTGTTTGAATAGATTATTATTTTCTTCTGACTGCCAAAAAGTCTTTTGGCAGACATGAAATTGACCTCTTTATTTTATCTTCATAAAACCCATCATGAAAGAGGTTTTTTTTTTTTTGGAGGGGGGGGTGGGTGGGTGGGCAGGGGATCTGACATGGAATTCCTACCTGTTTATTTGTCTATCATGGATGTCTGTTTAAACTTTAATTGGTGTTTGCTGTCTGTCATAATTTATTAATTGCTAAATAAAACTGTGGAGCTCCTGTTTGAAGGAGAATTTGAAAAATTGAACCTGGTTCGGTTGCTTAGACCTTATCTCCACCTCCCCCATCACCCTACCCCCGCCCCCCACCAAAATAAAAAAAGAAAACTCTGGTAGTAGGGGATGTTTATGTCCTGTCATTTTTGGTAGTCATACAAGCATCGTTATTCATTTTTACTTGTTATCAACCTTCATGAGATTGCTAAGGGCCACTTAATATTTGGTGATTTGCTTGGGAAAATTTGCTGATCTTTGGGAAATGTTTATTATTCAGTAGATGAAGAGAAAGGGATTCGTAATCCCATTTTCGGTGAATACTGCACTCAAATAGGCAAAAAAGTATGCATTGGAGTCTTTTAGGACTTCTTTGATGGTTAGACTGGCAAGGAGAAATCATTTGAAATTACTGGTCTAACAGAATAACTCAGTGGCAATGATAGAGGAAAGATATCTAAACAATAGGAGAGTGCATCTTGGCTCCTTGCATCTGCATGAAAAGAAATTTTGATAATTTTGGCTTTGGATGTTTTTGATATAAAAGCTGAAGGATTTATTGGTGATAAAGAAAGTTATCTTTGGATTCTCTGAAGAAAGGTGCACATAGCAACGTTTCTGAACATATTTGTTTTTCCCTTTGCTGGTTGCTAAAAGGTTTAAAACTCATTATCAAGAATATATGTGTCAATTAAGATATTGTCTTATAGTATGTTGAAGCCTCCATAAAGTGGTCTTCTACATGCATAATAAATGTTGACTATCAGAATAGAAGAAATATTAAGCAAACTATATCATGAACAACTGTTGGATGCATGCAAGAGATTTGCTGGGATACACAGGCGTTCTAAGCTTCCTTGGCTTGTAATGTGGCCTGCATGACGGGAACCTGACTTGTAAGGTCCTCACATTGCTCTATTTGCTAAAAGGCACAATTGTGCTGTGTCTTGCACCTCTGTGACGTTAACTAATAATAGGTAAACCTGCTGTGCTGAATTTGAAAACACCAGTTTTGGCATTTTTTTTAGTTTTAATTTGTATTTCTGCAAATTAATGTGCACACACATAAGATATTCTTAGATTACTGTATTTTTTTTTCTATTTTGATATGTCTTATATTGCTGTATGTTACCTGCGTTTAGTTTGTGCTGATGTAGGTTGAATGTTCCAATCCATCCCTACTTCCTGAACCTGGGAAAAGGACCTCAATTGAAGAGCCATTTGTCAAGGTTTTCTGTAGTATATCAAGTAGATAATTTGAGAATTTCAAAGTAATAAAGTATTAAACTGCTGACACTTTATGCTAGCCTGATTTGGAAATTACAGATAGAAATGCTGACTCCAAAAGATTTCATTGGTCCTCTCATGGAGCTTGCTCAAGAAAGAAGAGCAGAGTTTAAAGAGATGAAGTATATAACTGAGAGTAGAGCATCTATCATCTATGAATTACCTCTAGCTGAGGTACCTGGATTTATAGATATCATGTTTTCTTGGAAGAATCTGATGTTCTGTCTTCAATTTCATGCTGGTTTCCTTGATTCTAATTTTTCCATATCGGTGTGCTACAGTAGTGTGCTTTTAGTCATACATGAGAGATTATAGGAAGGGGAAATGGTGCAATGATGATACTGAATTGTTTTTGAGAAGTGTGGTTGTACAAGTTGCAGGTGCATTTAACCAGTATCTGATGGATAGGACAAAGAAACATAAGAAATTTAGAATGACGTTGCTTGTTATTCTTTCCTGTATGCATATTCTTTAACATGCACAGTTATGAGTTGGATCTGTTAGAATATGTACATGTTAGTTGATGTTGCTGACTAATTTTATAACAAGATGACCTGTTTTCTTTTCTTTTTTCCCCAATTCTTATACACATGTTTCAAATTAAGAATCTTAATATGCTTATAAAGAATTTGTTTTAGATAATTGAAGTGTTCATTGTTATTTCTCAATTGTATTTAATTATTCAAATAAGAATGCTTTTAACTCTTTTCTGCGTCCTATTTATGATATTAAACGTTTTAAAACTTTTATCATCACTTCTCTAGTATACTGCAACAATGATTTGTCATGCGTATTACTGGAAACATTCTATGTCCTGACTGATGAGCATACTTTTATTAGATTTGCTATTTGCCGTGCTACAGAGGTTTCCATGCTCCTTATTTACAGTTCTTCTGCAAGTGGGATACATCTCTATGTATTAACTACAGCTGAAATTTTTGCAGATGGTAGGGGATTTTTTTGATCAGCTTAAGTCGAGAAGTAAGGGTTACGCGAGCATGGAATACAGCTTTGTCGGGTAATCCACATATGAGTTCTTGAAGTTTCATTGCTATGCATAAAAGTTCTAACACGTTTTAATGATACGTTAAACGAATTACACTTTTGATTTTCTTATTCGCCCAAAATATCTTAAAAACATTAAAAAAATACTAATTATATATTATATATAATTCTTTAACTGGCTAAATTATGTAAATCCCAGTGACTTTTTATTTTCATTTTTCACTTCTTGTTGAGTGGACTAATTCAATATTATGTATTTCTTTTTGTTTAGTAGCTTCTCATATCTCAGTGGCATCAGTGTGTCTAAATTACTTGTGAAATGCTGGTTTTTTGTCCTTCAGGCTTGATAAATGACTGTACATTCAAATATGGTGTATCTCTCTTTCTAGTTTTTTCTTACATTTCTTCCAAAATATCGGAATACATATCCTGGGAATATGACAAGCTGAAGATGTTCTGAAAGGTTAATTTTTACTTGATGGTTTTGTTGAGTGAAGACTGAATATCTTGATTATAGGTTTTGGTTAAATGAAGGAAGCTATATAGCTTTGCCTGATTCTCTGAAATCTGTACAATCTTCTTCTGTAAGCAAATGACTTATGAAGTGATATACTAATGTTGTCTCCATCCAGTTGAAGATATTTTCTTGTTGAATAGTTAATGTTCTTTTTCATTGCAGTAACACTTAATATTTTGTTTAATTATCCATTGCCAGGTATAAAGAAAGTGACTTGATCAAGCTTGACATCCTAATCAATGGTGACAGAGTGGAACCTTTAGCCACTATAGTACATAAGGATAAGGTGAATAAAGTTTGATTGCTACTACCCTATCATCTGATAAGCTGACTCTTCAAAAAATAAGTTATCATGTTTGGGAGATATACATTTCTTGTAAAAATAAATCAGGATATGTGCCTGGAACCTCATCTGAGCTGTGTATGCCAGAGTCATTTCTGCTGATATTTCTAGATAAACTTTCTTATAATTTCGTTTTTGCTGCTATCATAATATTGCCGCTACAATTGACTACAATTGAGATAATTAGCTGCCATGTCTACAAGTTATATTTTTTTAGACCTTATAAAACCTGGATCGTTGCAGCCCGAGTGACAGCTTTCAATTAAAAGGTCTTCCCATATTGCTAATGTGATGCCTACAAAGCTAGCCTTCTTTTCATAAGCATCTCTAATCTCTTCCACCTGGTTATTCTTCTGCTTCTGATCAACTATCTTTCCTCTTGTCACCTGAGTGCCTTAGTTCTGGCCGGTTCCATGATCTCAGAATCAGTAAGCCTGTCCACAATCTCAGAATTGGTAATGGATTGCCAGTTCCATAATCTCAGAATCAGTAATGGATTGCCAGTTCCATAATCTCAGAATCAGTAATGAAAGAAATTCAAATTCTACCTGTGTTTCTGATACTCAAGAGTTCATATATCAGTATGGTAGGAGACCAATTTTTGTTCTTGTACTGCTTTAAGTTACTATCTACTGAACCAATTAAGTTATTCAGTTTTGCAAGAATAACACTCCTTGTTATTGTTTTATGTAGCTTCATTCTTTACGGGAATGCTTGCAAGATCTTATTGCCATATGGTCTCTCCATTAAACAAGCAACCTATATCTAGCTGTCTGATTCCTTAGGCTTCTATGGTGCTTTGATTTATTTTTCTTTTAATATATTCTGCCCTTTTTTCTTAGAATATACTGTCTCTTTCAGGCATATGGTGTCGGAAGGGCTTTAACACAGAAGTTGAAAGAGCTAATACCCAGACAAATGTTTAAAGTTCCTATCCAGGTTAGATCTGTTAATTCTTTGCTTCAACCAATTGATATTCGTCTTCTGTGCTGGTATATTATTGCTTTATCCAGATTTAGGGACTTGTAGCCCAGCTTGGACATGGATCTACTTCAATATCACCTAAACACAAATTTCGCTATGTCTGTCTTTTTTTCTTAATTAAATCATGAAAGGTAGTTGTCTTGCAAATGGAAAATTTCGCATGGAACAAATGAAAAATTGAAGGTGAATTGAGTCACCATATGTCTCTTATGCAGAATAAGCTGCTTAACATTGAAGTGTAAGAATGATGTAATGGCCCCTGTAGGACTGGCCCAGTAATTAAAAGCAAACATTGATCTTGTTGTCAAAGTACTATATTACTTTGTTCCTGGACGGAAGAATTTGAATTTGGTCTCCTACTGGCACAGAACTTCAGTAAAGTTTGAGCTCAAATGCTAGCTGAAAACCTTAGTAGTAATAAGGTGAGCTTATGACCAAACTGAAAAGAAAGAAAGAGAGCTAGAATGACCTCGAGGAATCGGAGGATAAAATCCAAAAAAGGCATTAAAAAGCAACCAAATAGTTTTTAGTCCACTAGGACCTTGTAGCTTCTTGCTTGATTAAAGGGGCAGCTGAACAGTTATAAAAATGTCCTTGAGAATCCTTAGATATCTGCAATACAATGTCTTTACTAAAAGAATAACCAAAATTGATAGTTCCTGAGACAGATATATGGGGCAAAAAAGTATATTTACCTTATTGTGGCTAACCTGATCTGCAATCCTGTCAATGCACTCATGGGTAAGTTCACTGGAAAACGGGATCCTGATTGTCATTCTTGCTTGTTGTCCTGATAAGCTTGATCTGGTAGTGGACTTTTGACTTTTACTATACTGCAAATACTGATACCAAGACTTACAACTATTTACTGTCATTCTGTTATAACTCTATAACTTCATCTTCTCTTTTCTAATGTTTCCCTACAGGCATGTATAGGCTCCAAAGTGATTGCAAGCGAAGCAATATCTGCTATCAGGAAGGATGTTCTTGCCAAATGCTATGGTAATTTCGATGATATCTTGATGTCGTACTTTTGTCTTGGAACAATACTATTCACGCTGGTAATTATTTGAGAATATTGGTTACATCTTTTTCTTTTTTGTTTCTTTAAAGATGTAACAAGTTCTTTTTTCATTTTGTCACTAAAAGAATTCTAGAAACCAAAACACCCGCGAGCTGATGGAGGAGCATTACTGCATAAACAGTTCTTGTTTATTTCTTTTAAGTGTTAGGGGTGATTTATTTCATTTTGGTTGCTGGGTTCTTTTTATTTGTGGGAAGGTAAGTTTGTTCTTTTGTCATTTTAGGGCAACATACAGGTTAGGTTGTTGCCATGCTATTCTGTGTAATAGAGGCAGGTAGTATTAGAGAGAATCTTTCTAGTAGGGCTATCACAGAATTGAATTGCATTCTAATGTGGAAGCTTGGTTGTAGGTACGATTAAATCACAACAAAATAAAAATTTAAAAAAAAAAAAAAGAGAATTAAGAGTAGGGGTGTTCATTATTTGGTGCAATCCAAAATACCGAACCGCTCGGTTCGGTTCGATTAATAAAAATTGTATAATTCAGTTCGATTTTTGGTTTCTGTACTCATACTGAAAACCGAACCAAAAAACTGAAATTTTGAAAAAAATTATATATGAACGTATTTTGGTAGTGAGTTCTTGGCTTGTTATCGCATGTTGATAATGCATTGTTAAGCTAAGAACTCATTACCAAAATGCGTTATAATTCTGTCTTTTCCAATTTTTGGTTTTCAACCGAACCGAACCGATTTATATCGGTTCGGTTCTGTAATTTAAAAAAAAAAAACGAACCGAAAACTGAAATTTCAATCCGAAATCCGAATGAACACCCCTAATTAAGAGAGATGAACTCTTTCCATCATACCAGAAAGATGAATAAGCCCTGGGAGTCACCCGTAGGACCTCAAGATGTCACAACTTAGACTTGACTGCAAACATATTTACCAAGAACAATATGTAGGTCCTTTGTTGATTGAATATGAGAAGGCATGAAGTACTGGATGCTTACACTTACTCCTCTAATAATATACTCAAAGATCAACTCCTAAACTGATTTGGACTAGACTCTTTAAAGGAGACTATACTAATGAGAACTTGAATAACTAGGATTCTTAAATCAACTCAATCTGACATCCAAAATGAAAATTATAGATCTTAGAAAAATACTAGAACCATAAAATTTCTGGGATACCTGAAATACCCTTGATTTAGAAAACTACTGGAACCATACAATTACTAGGATACTTGAAATACCCTTGACCTATAAAAGACACAAAACTTAATTAACCAAATATTCGCGGAAAACGACTCATCGGCTAGCGATGTTGTAGAATCACTGCTTGTGCTATACTTATTGAATCCTTGGACCCTTCTATGTTCTGCATCAATAACTGTCTACCAAAAACAACAAATGCACACTAAAAGATATTCAGAACCTTTCTAATGAAAATTTTGATCACATTCCATCATTCTATTAATGGGCCATAACTGTAATTAGTTCTCTATGGATAATTTGTTGGTTTCCCAGTCCGAATTCAAATTCTTACTTTTATTTTGTGCCAGGGAAATTCAACTACATCAACTTTGATTTGCATTTGAGTTCTAGTTTCTTGGATCCTAGACCACCCTGATTCAATGCACACCAACGCACACACACATTGCATATGCATATAGATACCTATGAATTTATACCATCCATTCAATTTATTCATTATAGAGTAATTGGCAAAATTAGTCCCCAAAACTATTTATTTTGTCATAGTTTTGTCCTAAATCTTTTTTTTTTCAACATGTTAAGTCCTCCATCTATTTTGTTCCAAAATTATGGCTACCAACCTCCACTTTTGCGGTGAAATCCGGCATTCTTATGCAGGTGTATTTCTCAAGAAGGGTAAAATCATCAATTCATAAATTTTCTTCATTTGCTGTCTTCTTCCCCTGTTTACCACCGGTGCCTCCATCCCCACCACCTTCTTGTACAACTCTCTTCCACGTTTTACCGCCTTGACCATCATTTCCCCTTCCTCCTCTTTGAACCGATCCCTCTTACTGCCACTGCTATCTCTGCCATAACCAAAGAAAATATTTAAGGTTTGTATGTAAAAGAGTAGAGGTTAAAGAGGTAACAGATTACACAATAAGAGTGCCTTCAAATTACTTGCAATCCATGAATAGTGGGCATTCAAGATTCAAAGTCACTGTTATTATCACAAAGAAATGGATTAGATTTCTGGGGCTTCTGAACTTTCTCTTAGTCAAGCTAGTGAGATGGGTCTATTTGTTTTATTTCCCACCACTATTCTTCTCCTAATTAATTGAATTTGAATTTTGGACCATTTCTGCTATATTGTTTAATGCATTCTGATTGAAGCTTATAGCAGCTTCAAAGCTGCTACTTTCGACAGTGCATTGGTAACTGTGTTTTCTCTTGAACCATCAATGATAAACTGTATACCACTTCAGCTAAAAATTTCCTAAAGTTTCTTGACAGTGGGAGGGATCAGCCAACAGGCAGGCAAGGGAGAAATGAATGGGTTATGGTGGTAAAAAGTAGAAAATAATTGAAGAAAGAATTGAAGAAGGTGATGACGGAGGTTGTTTCTGAATGTGAGAGGAGAGATGGTGGTGCGGAATGGTGGGAGAAGATGAGGCTTGGGAGAGGTGAAGAAAATTTTTGAATTGACAAACTTGCCCTTCTTATATTGCTCATTAGAAATACACGTGCAAAGGGATATTGGATTCTACCGCAAAATACCCGTTGGGGCTTTTAATCTTGGAACAAAATAGATGGAGGACCAAAAAAGTTGAGAAAAAGATTTAGGACAGAGTTAAGATAAAATGAATAGTTGTCGGACTAATCTTGCCAACTACTATTCATTATATATGAATACTTAAGAAAGGTTCTTCTTTTCTTTTTTGTTATTTATTTTTCTTATGTAGGAGGAGACATCACGAGGAAAAAGAAGTTGCTTAGGAAACAGGTAATATTTTTGCTTCCTGTGTTCTGATCCTAAATAGAAGAACAATATGATTAGAGTCTTATAACCATTTCTTCCAAATGCAATTATCTCTTGATGGTGCTGTTGATTAATCGTTTGCTTAAGTGTTTTGGTTGATTATTTGCTTTCCAGCTGTTACCAGGGCTAGCAGTATGTCCATTAACTTAGTTTGTATTAGATCAGGGATAGAGTTGGTGCTTAAAAATAAATGAATCTTTTCCACTATTACACCGTTATGCTTTTATTTTTCACCCTTACTTTGACAAAGCTGCTATTTTTGCTGGTCTGTCCTGTTGCCCTGTTTGGGTCATCAAGATTTCTCTTTTACCTATTGTACGTACCCATTCAATTTCTATTTTCTAATTACCGTTACCCCGTTTATAACCATAAGAATGCAGAACTACCCTGAAAAGGGTTCAAAAGAACAGAGGGGCAAAAAGATGAAATGGGGTTTTCTTTCCATATTTTTCTTATTTGTCCTCTCTCAAATTCGTTTCTTTATGCACTTCCATAAATTGATGTATTTCCTTTCCTTTTTGGACTTCCATTGGGGCTTTCCTTCATGCAGCCTTTAGCTATCTGAATCATGTTCTAATCTGATTTCCGCATTGAGTCGTCTTTTGGATGGATGATACTGAAATTTTGATTGTTGAGACCTAAAGAATTAGTTGGTTCTTACATGACCTATTTTGGTCTTTTTTTTCCTTGGTTTACTGTAGTCCTATGGTCATAGAATAGTTTTAGGCACATTCCAAGATAGCATTAGATACATCAACTAGAGGTTGGGAAATGATAAACATTAATGGTAAAAACTCGAGTAGACTAGACTGAAAATTGTAAGGGAAGCAATTACAGACAGTTATTGTTGCCTTCTGGTTAACAAAGAATGTGAAATTGTATACAGCATGTAGCTCTATATAAAGCAAACTCGAGGAGAGAAAATGATAAATGACCTTGGATAATGTTGGAGTCAGCTTCAGGTAGATGTGGATCTAATGCAAGTTGGTATTTCTCTAGTCATTTGGTGATTACAATTTTTGGTAGTTTAGATACCAAGTATAGAGATGCAGCTTAAATGGTTTAGCCAGCAGAGAATCATCATTAAAGCATAAGGTGCTGAATAGGTCATCTCGAAAATGATACTAAAGGGGAAATGTACTTGCTATACAGTTATATAAGGGGAATAGAGTTGCACGGCAGGAGTTTAAGGGGCATATTCCATTGCTTTTGGCCAAAACTTTCTGCAACTGACTATTCTGGATTTTAGCTTGGCATGATAGACGTAGTTGCTTTTGAGAAAATAGTGAAGGATAGCCTGTGTAGTCACCTCCATTTTAGTTAGATAATTGATCAGTTATACACCAAAAAATAACAGGAAATGAAAATATTGAGCCAAGTCCCCGTCCCTGGTCCTAGGCCCCCCTCCCTCCTTTCCCCCCTCTGCATGTTTCCACCCACAGAGTAAATTGCCGGACTAAACAAGCAAACAGAAGATATCTTATTATGACCTTGCACATACTTTTATATATCTCATTTTCTGAGGTCTTTGATCTTTTCTTTTCTTGTATTTTTCAAGACAGTTACACTGCTTAGTATGTCCATATTCCGTAATATTTCATGCAAAAAGTACTTCTATTCTGTACCATATCATGCAAAAGCAAAAGCACTCTGTACACTCTTGTCTAATGGACTTTGACTAATTAAATAGCATGAATGATGAACTGTACTTCTCATGACTGTCGAGTTAAAAGTGCTATGAAAGCTATGGATCATTGGTATGATTGGGAACTTTTATGTAATATGAATCTTAACGCATTCGGAATTTGAAAATACTTCTTTTCGTGATGTTCTGATATAATTTTTGAATCAAATAAACTCAGTTCCCAATACAAATTCGAACTATGTTAGCCGGACATTTGAAACTTACCACATGGGCATATAATGACTCACCAAGGATACAAGAGGAGAATACAGAATTATTAAATATTCTGGTAAATCTTTGTATGATAGGAGAATTAATGTGACAATTATTTGAATATTAAATTTGACCAAAGTTCTGGAAGCACTTAGGTAACTTCTGTATATGCCGTTAAGCGGTCAATAAGCTTCCATTCCACTGAAACGAATCAATTAGTTTGGGACTTGTTAAAATGTTAGTTAGCAATGTTGCTATTTGAAGGTACACAGGACAGATTTTACGGATCGAAAATCTGGGAGGAGCTGTATTTTGTATCTTTTCTTGATGTTTCAAGAGAACTTAAGGGAGAGAAAACGGAGTTTCAAGGGTACTTAGGGGAGAGAAAAGAAGATTTATGTTGAAATAATATTCTTCTTGAAGGGCTGTAACTACTTAAGATGGAGAGCACAGAAAATGTAGTGGTATGGGTACAAATGGTGTTATTATGATTATAATATGTGCTTTTGCTAATTATCTAACATGCTAATATAGCCCAGGCTAATGAAATTTTATCCAGCGATTTCTATGAGCTGGAACATTTTTTAATTTGCACTGTTCTTTTCCCTGTGATGTCTGGAAAACTGCTGACCCGTGTATTTCTTATGCTGCCTCCAGGCTGAAGGAAAGAAAAGGATGAAAGCAATTGGTAAAGTCGATGTGCCTCAAGAAGCATTTATGGCAGTGTTAAAACTTGAAAAGCAGGTATTGTGATTGTATACTGTAGGAGGATAGTTATGAATTTTGATGATCGAAAGGTAGCACTTGGAAGTTGAAAGAGGAAAAGCAGAATAGAAATAGAGAGAAGTTTAATTTAGTTGAGTTCAGAAAGTTTCGAGTTGTGAGATACCACGAATCTTGGATCCTCAGCTCATAATATAGCTGCTCTGGTCCTACTTTCTAATTCTGTATTATCAGTTTTTAGAAATTTCTCGATATATCTTGATTTATTGCAATAGTGGAAACCATTAAATCGCTAGTTTCATGTGAAAAGGTTCTATTTGGAGTACTTATTTGACGCTTCGTCTGGTTTTTCTGTGTTTTTCATGTATAATTTAATTTGTACCTGTCAAGCTTGCGATTGACTCTTGGTTTCTATTATGGAATATATATTCTCGCAACACAATGGAGAGAATCAGAATGCAAAGAAGGATGAAATTAATACATGTATAAATATTTTATTTTCAAAAGTTTGCATGATTCAAGGGAAGACGTACATCTATAACATGATTGATATTATATATTGACATCCATTAAATTATATGTTTCTATGTTAGTTTTCATGAAAAGTTATTTTGTATAACATAATTGCTAATTGCAATGTCTTAAATTGTTAATTATACCGTTTTATACTTTTATTTCTGAGATTCTCGTTCTTTTTCTTATTTCACGTTTTTTCTACAATTGATTTCTTTAGATTTTGGAGGTTCAACATTAGATTTGAGTGAAATAAGGTTAGCATCTTAATTCTTTACATACAAATAAAAAATTTTAAAAATCAACCTTAAAAATTATAAATAAGTATTATTAACTTATTTTTTAAGCATTGCTACTTAATTATAAATATGGATTACTAACTTATTTTTAGCTCAAATTATTTTGAACTTATCTAGCCAATTTGCAGATGAATAAAAACAGTTTGCAGGCAATCAAAAGAAAGAGATGAATTGTTTCCTGCCTTGAGAACATTCTTAGCTTCCTCATCTTGTGCTTTTTAATCTTCCTCTTTCTCTTCTTCTTCACACAATCAACCAACTAGTTCATGAATCCCCGGAAATATCATTGACAACATCACTTTCAATTATCCCAGCAAAAGAAATCTGGACCTGGAAACTATCCAGCAGAAAATTTTAGATACTATTGATGTGGATTTAAAGCTCGAATTCCTTCCCCAGTTGAGCCAAGAAACAGTTCTCGGATTCAAGTAGATTGGCTAACACCCGCGGTATCTAAAATGGTGGCTCCTCTCACAGGATTTTGTTCGGCAACTGGATGACTCTTTTCGGTGGAGTAAAACTGATGTCCAAGAAATCTTTGGATTGATTTGTTACATATTAACCTAAGACTTAGACAAATATATAAGAGAAATATCAAAGATGGAAGAAGAGGTAGTGATGTGGCTGAATGGAAAAAAGGAAAGGGAAGAATAATCTAAGTTGATTTAAAAGATATGACACACTCTTATTTCACCTTAGGACTTAGTATCTATTATACACGAAATTCATCACTTCTAATACTCACTCTTAAGTAGCCAACTAAAAGGATATAAATTAGGAAATAGTTTGAACAAATATCACACTTTATTTAAGGAGTATTCCACAAGGTTTAAGCTTCAAAATATGATCTCTAAAAACCAAGAACTTGTGGCTTATATAGGCCTTACAATACATACTTTATGCTCATAATGAAGTGAAAATAAAGGAGAAATACATGGGGAAGAGAGGGACACGTCCTACACACACATATATTATGCAACATACTCATTACTTAAGAAGAAAAACATGATTTTTGTCCTCAATGTCCTAACTTTCCATTTGGATGAATTTGACCATGGGTATGGGTAGTTTGCAAAAGGAATTAGGTAGGTAGGATTACTTTTGACAATGGGGTAAAGGGATAGGAATAGCTTTTGACAATGGGATAAAGGAAGAGGAATAACTTTTGACAATGAAGAAAAGGGAAAGTAATAACTTTTTACAATATGATAAAGTGAAGGAGTAACTTTTGACAATGGGGTAAAGAAAGTAGTCAAAAGTTGCCTAGGGTACCTTTTAGGGTTTTACTTTTGACAAATGTGACAAAGGGTGTGGAATAAGTATTTACTCACTTTTGGATGTGAAATTTCGTCCATGAGGCTTAATAGGTTTGGAAAGACTTTTTTTATGGATTATTTTGAAAGAAATTAATGTTGAAGTGTTTTGGGCTTAGTTGGGTTCGGACCAGGGAAGGGTTTGGGTCAACAAGGTAGTCATACGGGTTTTAAATGTTTTGGGGTGAAGGAATTTAATCCAAAATGGATCATAGCACTTGGACATGAGGGACTTGACTTCCTTAAGCTCTTGAGGCGTGAGAATGGGCTATGTAGGATCACCCCGGGATATATCATTCTCCCCAACTTTAAAAGAGTTTGACCTCAAACTTGGAAGATCTCTTGAATCATAGTATGGACTTAAGTCGCTAACATTAAATGTAGCATAAACTCCATAGTCTCCGAGAAGGTCAATCTTGTAGGAATTGTCATTGGCTTTGGTGAGAACCTCAAATGGACCATCGGCTCAGGGCAGCAACTTTGATTTGTGTTAGGTTGGAAAACACTCTTTGTGAAGGTATATCCATACAAGGTCCCAGGTTTGAAATTGATGCCTCACTTTGTCTTGTTGATGCGTGTGCTTACATGCTCATTTTCCTTCTCGATCTTCTCTCGAACAGTATTGTATAGATCTTGAATTTCCTTTGCTCTCCTTTTTCCTTCCCAACTGAACTTTTTTTGGGCCGTGATTGGTTCAAGCTCCAAGTGTGTGAGCGGCTTGGTTCCATAGACAATCATGAAGGGTGAGAATCCAGTAGTTTTGCTCAAGGTTCGGTTGTAAGCAAATTCAGCATGTGGTAGTAGATCCTCCCAGCGTTTGATGTTCTTCTTGACTAGGACTCATAGAAGAGTTCGTAGAGTTCGATTAGTTACCTCCATTTGACCATCTATTTGGGGTTGACTCGAAATGTTAAAATTCAACTTGGTTCCCATCTTGCGCCATAGTGTTAGCCAAAAATGGCTAAGAAACTTGCTATTGCAATCCAAAACCATGCTCCTCGGGATGCCATGTAGCTTAACAATATCCCTAAAGTATAAGTCAGCAATTAGTGAAGTATCATAGGTAGTTCAACATGGCACAAAGCGCGCCATCTTCGAGAAGCTATCTACCATGACCATGATAGAATCCTTGCTACGTTGTGTTCTTTGTAGACCGGTAATGAAGTCGAGGCTTACATCCTCCCATGGACAACAGGGTACGGGGAGAGGCATGTGTAAATCTTGGGCTAAAGAATGACTTTTTGTCATTTGACAAGTTCCACATCTCTTAATGAAGTGCTCCACATCTCCATCCATTTTTGGCCAAAAGTAGTGCTCCTTGAGTAGTATATTCATCTTCTCTATGCCATAGTAACCGGCTAGTGCTCCTCCGTGGACTTCATCAATCAAGGTTTCACGAATATTGTACTTCGGGACGCAGAGTTTGTTTCCCCGAAACAAGTATCCATCTTTGACAAGTTATTTTCCAAAGGGTCGTTTAAGACATTTAGCGTGTATGTCTTTGAAATCTTCGTCTTCCGGGTAAAGTTCCTGCACAAATTCAAAGCCAACAACCTTGGTACTAAGTACCGTTAGTAATAAATGCCTCTGAGATAAGGCATCAACGCCTTTGTTCAGGGTTCCGTTTTTGTGTCGAATGGTGAAGGTAAAGGTTTGGATGTATTCCACCCGTTTGGCATGTCGGGGACGAAGCTTGTGTTGGCCTTGAAAGTATTTCAATGCTTCATGGTCAAAATGTAATATGAACTCATTGCTTATCAATAAATGACGCCAATGTTCAAGGGAGCGAACAAGAGTGTAAAACTCTTTGTCATAAGTAGAGTATCATCTTCGGGTGTCATTGAGCTTCTCACTAAAGTAAGACACTGGGTGACCTTCTTGTGAAAGGACAACCCCGATTCCGACACCGGACACATCACATTCTACTTCAAATAGCTTGTCAAAACTTGGTAAGGCTAACACGGGGCGTGTGTTAACAGATGCTTGATGGTTTCAAATGCTCCTTGGGCCTTCTTATTCCACTCAAACTTCTGATTTTTGGTGGTGTTGTGATGGTGATAAAGTCCATAAATCTTCGATAAAACTAGGTCAATCCATGGAAACTCCTTACTTGCTGCAATGAGGTTGGTGTGGGCCAATTTCGGGCTGCTTGGATCTTCTTTTCGTCTACTTGAATTCCTTGGCTAGACACAATGTAGCCTAAGAACTCGGTTTGGGCAGCAAAGAATTGACTTTTCTCTAAATTGCCATACAACTTCTCTTCATCTAACCTTTGTAGAAATAAGATTAAATGGTTCACATGTTCACCTTCATTCTTGCTATAGATCAGAATGTTGTCAAAGTAGACTACGATAAAATGACCTATAAATGGCTTAAGGACTTGGTTTATGAGTCTCATGAATGTGCTTGGTGCATTGGTCAACCCGAATGGCATAACTAGCCATTCATAGAGCCCGAATTTTGTCTTGAATGTGATTTTCACTCGTCTCCTTCGTGAATTCTGATTTGGTGATCTAACATATCTTCAAGGCGGGTAATGGGATACCGGTACTTGATAGTGATCTTGTTAATAGACCGACTATCACAACACATTCTCCACGTGCCATTCTTCTTTGGAACCAAAAGTGTCGGGACAGCTCACGGGCTCAAACTCTCTCTATTGAATCCTTTGGCTAGCAATCCATCTACTTGCCTTTGGATTTCCTTGGTTTCTTCTGGGTTCATTCTATATACTGGTTTGTTTGGTAAGGTGGCTCCGGGTAAAAGATCAATCTTGTGTTGGATGCCACGTTCAGGTGGCAAACCGTGTGGGATATCTTCGGGAAAAACGTGGGTAAATCTTTTGAGGGTAGGTTCAGCCATAGGGTGACGAGGGGGTTTCGGGATTCGGATTCATGTAGGTCAAGCAGGATCAACTCTTGGAAGGATTCATGTTCATGGTATTCGGCTTGTAAGAGGGTAAAAAGTGAGGATGGGTTATTTTTTTTAGAGGATGGCAAAATGGTTTGAGGTGGTAAAGAAGTAAGGGTGATCTTCTTCTTGTTCATTAGAAACGTGTAAGTGTTAGAATAGCCATCATGGATAATTCTTCTATCAAATATCCATGGCCTTCCCAAGAGAATGTGACAAGCATCTAGGGGAATAATATCACACCACACATCATCAACGTAATTTTTCCCGATGCTTAAGGAAATTAAGCAACGAGAGTCCACGCGAAGTCCTTTACCATGATTTAGCCACTGGATCGTGTAAGGATTCGGATGGGATGAAAGGTCCAAGATAAGCTTATCCATCATGGTTTTAGAAGCAACATTAGTGCAACTTCCTTTGTCAATGATAAGAGCCCATACTTTGCCCTTAACAGTACAACGAGTATGAAAGATGTTCTCCCGCTGAAGTTGGTCTTCTTGGTACGCCATACTACTCAAAGTCCTTCAAATGAGTAAGAGTTCACCTTCATTTGGGCATAAGTACTCAACTTTATCACTGATTTCTTCTTCTTCTATGTCGGCCTCACCTTCAACATCAACTAAGGCCACAACTTTCTTGTTAGGACAATCAAAGCCATAATGTCCTAATCTTTGGCAGCGAAAATAACGGGGTGTTTTAGAGTTTGATTGAGGAGCTTTGGATAGATTTTGGATATTGGAAGAGGAGGATGGTGGTACGACTTTGGGGACATTATGGGCAGTAGGTGTGGAGGTGGATTTTGAGGGAGTGTAGGTTGGCTTGATATATGAAGGGCTAGCTCGGGTGAAAGAAGATTTGCTCTTCTTGAGTTGGTTTTCAACTTTGTGGGCTAACTTGGATAGATCTTCTACAGTGTCATATGTTTGCAGTTCCACAACATTAGCGATTTGGTCATTTAGACCATGAAGATACCTTACAATGGTTTGAGCATCATCTTCCTTGAGGTCATACTTAAGCAAAAGTTGCTCAAGTCTCTTGTGTATTCTTCCACCATCTTACTCCTTTGCCTTAAACTATGCAATTTACCAAAGTTTTCATGCAAGTAGTGAGATGGTAGAAACTTATCTTTCAAGATGCTACGCATCTTCCGCCATGATCTTACAGGTTCTTTGCCTTGACACCTTATTTTAGTGGTAATGTTGGACCACCAAGTAGAAGCATACTTTCTAAATTTTAGGGCCACAATTTTCACCTTCTTGTCTTCCGGTATGTCCTTGAAGTCAAATACATGCTCCACCCTTTCAAGCCATTCCAAGAACTCGTCGAGATCAATCTTTCCTTCAAAAGTAGGAATGTACACCTTGAAATCTGCCATGGGAGTGTGGATGAGATTCCCCCAAGTGTTATTGCTATTAGTATCTTCGCCATTCATGGAGAAAGGATTTAGAGTCTCCCTTTCTTCATGCTCATTCTCGGATTCACTTGTATCCATCATCATACTTTTGTTGTACTTGGTGAGATACGCAACTTGCCTCCGAAGATATTTTTTTTCACGCTTCATTTGCTCAAAGAAAGAAATGAGGTCCTCCTCCGTCATCTTAGAAAGCTTGTGAACATGCTTACTATTTTGGGGTGGCAGCGAGAGTGAGTTTAGATTTGGGGGAGATTAGGAGGGGCTTGGATGGATGTGTTGGGGCTGTTATGTGAGAGAAATTTTGAAATGGAGTAGAGAAGTTGGAATAGAGGAAGTGAAAATGAAGATATAGGTCTTTTGAAAATGGTTTAAAGGCTTTGGGCGTTTGGTCCCATAGGGATGTAGAACAAGTAGGCTCTGATACCAAATGTTATGTATTAGCCTAAGACTTAGACAAATATATAAGAGAAATATTAGGGATGGAAGAAGAGGTAGAGATGTGGCTGAATGGAAAAGATGAGAGGGAAGAATAATCTAAGTTGATTTAAGAGATATGACAAACTCTTATTTCACCTTAGGGCTTAGTATCTATTATACACGAAATTCATCACAAATTAAGGGTATAGTTAGACTCTTAATACTCACTCTTAAGTAGCCAACTAAAGAGATATAAATTAGGAAATAGTTTGAACAGGTATCACACTTTATTCAAGGAGTATTACACAAGGTTTAAGCTTCAAAATATGATCTCTAAAAACCAGAAACTTGTGACTTATATAAATCTTACAATACATACTTTATGCTCATAATTAAGTGAAAATAAAGGGGAAATACATGGGGGAGAGAGGGCCACGTCCTACACACACATATATTATGCAACATACTCATTACTTAAGAAGAAAAACATGATTTTTGTCCTCAATGTCCTAACTTTTCATTTGGGTGTATTTTACCAGGGGTATGAGTAGTTTGCAAAAGGGATTTAGGTAGTAGGATTACTTTTGACATTGGGGTAAAGAGAAATGAATAGCCTTAGACAATGGGATAAAAGAAGAGGAATAACTTTTGATAATGAAGAAAAGTGAAAGGAATAACTTTTGATAATATAATAAAGTGAAGGAATAACTTTTGACAATGGGGTTAAAGAAAATAGTCAAAAGTTACCTAGGGTACCTTTTAGGGTTTTACTTTTGACAAATGTGAGAAGGATGTGAAATAAGAATTTAGGGTTTTACTTTTGACAAATGTGACAAAGGGTGTGAAATAATAATTTACTCTCTTTTGGATGTGGAATTTCATGCATGGGGCTTAATGGGCTAGGAAAAACTTTATGTATGGATTATTTTGAATGAAATTAAGATTGAGGTGTTTTGGGCGTAGTTGGGTTCGAACCAGGGGAGGGTTTGAGTCAACAGGGTAGTCATATGGGCTTTAAATATTTTGGGATGAAGGAATTCAATCCAAAATGGATCATTGCACTTGGACATGAGAGACTTGACTTCCTTGAGGCATTAGAGTGGGTTGTATAGGATCACCCCGATATATATCATGATTTGGCATTTACTCAATTCAAGTCGCACACCTTTCGCTCTGTTTTTGCATTTCTAGTTTGACAAAAAGGCACCAGCATGAGATGAGAGATATTGGGTAGTAGAAAATGGTTGTGAAGGATGGAGGGAGAAGACTTGGAATTGATGATTTTGCCATTCATATGTTAGTGAGTGAGATGCACATGCATTCAGACGTTGGATTTCACTATAAAAGTGGTGATTGGAACTATTATGTTGGAAGAATAATGGACAATGAACTAAAGAAATCGAAAAAATTAAGATTTAGCACCTAAGACGAAAAATATAATTTTGGCACTAATCTATCAAACAACAAAAATAGTGAATCAAATCAAATCGTCTAATAAAGAATGCTGAAATGAGTTGCTTCCCTATTACACACATAATTTATTTCTTCTAATAAAAATGAGTAACTTAAATAGAGTTCAAATGAAGAATATATTGATTTTAAAAATTTAACTTTTATTCTCGATTAAAAGTTTTTTAAAAAGGTTGGGAGTAATTTTATACTTAGATTTAACTTTTTATTTGTAATTTTTTATATTAGATTTTTAGAAATAAATTGTTTGGGAGGAGTTCATGTTCAAAAGAAATCCAAATACACCTGCATGACCTTTGTCTTTTTTTTTTTTAATGGGCACGAGCTTTGTTATCTTCTGCCGGTTAAAACTCAAATTCAACAATGGCAGCGGCAGTAGTGCTTTAATCTCTCTATTGGTGTGCTTACTCAATTGATTTACTTATTTTATATTTTATTTATATATATTGTACAGATTGATGACAACAGTTGTTGGGCCCCAAATCCGGAAGGGGAGAGGCCTCCACCCTTCAGTCCTAAAGATGACGATGATGATTCCAAAGCTTGTTTTGTCACTTTGAGTGAAAGCGCCGTGCTTTTCTCGTCCCTTCTCCATCATTGTTCTTGGGGGAAAAAGAAGAAGAAAAACTGAAGTCTTGAAATCATTCCTTCCTTATTAGTTGGTGATGAATTTGCTCTCAATTTCCTCCGAATCCTAGGTTCTCATCAATCTTCTGCTTCTCTTCTGGCCCTCGGGTTCACCATTTGTTTGCATTCAACAGTTGATCCATCTGGGACGAATCGGATTTCAACTTATAGTAGGCAAGTATTCAAGAATTTGAGGCAAAACTTATTCTATTTTGCTTTCGTTTCAGCGATTGAAAATTTTGAGCTTACCAATTGAAGGGAGAAAATATTTGTTCTTTCGAGAGGAATGGATAATTACCCTTTTCAGTATACACTAGTAGTGAGTTATTGAATCAAGTTGTTCCTTCAGCAATTCTTTTCTTGAATTGTTTGCTGTGAGATTTGCAATAATATGTTTGTGAAAGAGCGTAGTTTTGCTTCTGAAAGTTGCAAATTTGAAAGCTAGAAATAGTGCTTCGTTATCATGTTGACTGATCAATGTGGGTCAAGCTTCCTTCTGGGTCTACCAGATGACATTTTTGCCATAATCACCAATTTTCTTCCCGTGAGGGATGTGTTTAATATTAGTCTGTGCTGTCGAGCCCTGTATGCTTTAGTGGCCTCTGATAAGGTTTGGCTAGCACAATGTGAAAGACTGGGAATAGTTCCCAATGGGGAACTTGCTGAATGGAGGAAAGAAGTTTCATCCTACAAGGTGATGTGCAGGTTTCTTGTGAGTGTTCAGCCTCTGCTTGGGATTTGGGTTCACCAAAATCCTGAGTTGGGGAATGTAGTTTATGTAATGCCTGGTTTTGTTTCTGTTGATGGGTGCCGAATTATTCCGCAAGAACTTGGCCCTTTAGGTATTGAAGGCGCGATTCTTTGGGCGCCCGTATTTGAAATTCTTTGTGATTTTGAGGGCTCTCCTGAGTTTTTTCTGTATGGAAGGGAGAAAGACAATGACTATATTTATCCTGGTTCAATGAAGTCTGTAGATAGGTCATGCAATGTACTTCTGCTCGAGGTTGAACCTAGGCAACTGACAGATGGTGGTAAATTGGCTCAATGTAATAGCTTTATACTTAATTTGGATATGGAGCAGTTTCGTAAGATTTGTCGATCAGATAGTGGTATTTTAAAGTCACAGAGAATTGTTGGACAGAATGCATCAGTAGTGCCTTTTGGTCGGCTAGCATTTGGGGTAGGAGAAAGCTATTAGACCTTGTTACTAGGCAAGTTCGCCTAAATATCCCAGATGCACAAAGTGTGCTACTTTTTCCTCCTCTGAGGAGTGATAAGAGTGATTTGTTACAAGATATGGAACTTCTACGTGAGAGGAGATTACTTCTTATACAGATGTATAAGCTTGGCAGAAATCACACTGATGTAACTGTTGGTTGTGAATTGCTGCCAGACCCTACTCAATTAGAGCTGAGAGAGATTGGAGAGAATCCCAATTTTACAAATGGATGTCAAACTTCTCAATCTGGCAATTGCAACCCTACTCAGTGTACCAAAAAGAAGACCCTTGCTGGATACTTTAGAGATAGTCTAAAGCATGTACTTCGGAAATCAAATTCGACGAATGGCAGTCATGAAATTTTAAAACAAAATTCCTCTACCAAAGTAAATAAACATGCACAGCTTCATGAGTTTCTGCATTCTGGTGATTCTGTAGGACTTACTTTACATGCTTCAACCATTAAAGTGTCTTCTTATAGAGGGTGGCCTAATATGAATGACAGTCGATTTGCTCTTTACAAGTTGCCTATCATGGAACCAACAGCAAGACAAGAATTTTGTGGTCTCTGGGGAGGGACATTTGGTTGGCCTCCTGGGACGCCTTCTGAAGACAAGCCTGGCAAGGCTCTTTTCCTTCTTTTGCTCTCTTATGAAAAGTCCCAAGGGCAGAATCTACTTGTAGCCACTAAGATATTAGAAGGTACTCACTATGTTCTTCATCCAAATGGCTCAGCTATGTTCATAGTGAACGCTGATGAACCTTCAACAGATACATTCCCTTGGGAAACCAATGGAGATTCCATTCTTTTTGAAATAAAACATGCTTATGCTGGGGAAGGTATTGCTAATGGCTATGGTTTTAGGTATCCTGGCTCGAAACCTAGTTCACTTTATGTGATTCAGAAGAACCTGCTTGCAAAGACTTAACCTGCAAGCACTACTAAAGAAAGGTGAACAGGTGCCGGCATTACCTCCAGTTCCGAACTTTGCATACCGAACGAGGTCCTACTCAAATGTATTTGTTGGTGTATCTTCACCAAGGTATGAATTTAGAGCTCCCAAATTTACGCATGTATAGCTAGTTCTCCTTGTGTGATTGGTTGTCATCTCTGCGTAATGCACGGTTATTTCTTCAATTACTAAAAATTGTTTGCTAGAAAACTATATCTAATAAGATTTTAGAGTGAGGATTCCTTTTTTCCTTTAATGAGATTTCTTATTTGCTTTGATATATTTGAAAGTTCTGCCCAGATAGGTATTAACTTTCTAATTCTTCCTTTTTAATTCTTATTATTATAATATTTGACTTTCCCTATAACTTCCTCCCAATACAGAAAATCACTTTTGCTGGAAATGGTATCAAAGCAGCACTATATTTTTCGTGTGAACTTTTTGGATACAAGGATTATTCTTTTCTATTCAAAAAAAAGAAAAAACAAAGGGCTGTTTTGTCTAGCGGTACCTTATGACTTAAGATCTCATGCATGTTAATCAATTAAAACCATCTCAATGAGCAACTTGTTTTGTAAAAATAAATGATTGAGATTCAGTTGAAGTATTGTCATGTTCTCAGTATATTTTTAGTTGAGCTACTAGATCTTATCCTATCAATCACTAAGCATCTAAAAGTTAATTTCTTTCCGTTCATGGGTCATTTGGCATCTGATATGAATCTTCTGCTTCCTCAACTTAATTGTAAAGTCCTGACTCCCTCAGCTACTTCTTGTCGCAATAAAGTTTCACGGTATAGGATCCTTTATCTATCATTGACATTTAAGATTATTCCTGATATCTATCGAAGATGTGAAACTGCAACTAATGTGAATAGTGAGAGTGTGAATGCTACAAGGTCAGTAGTGCAGTCTTTTCTTTCCTTATATAGTTTTTATTTTTTTTAATTTTTTGTACGACTTATTTGTAAGGCGCTGCTGAAGAATTTAATGAGTTTCTAGAAATTGGAGCTTTTGTGCAGACTAAGTGGTTAACCTTTACCGGCGATAAGAAAACTCTTTTTGGTGAGAATCAATTCAATTAATGTGTTAGCTATACCCAAGAAAATCTGAGTTTAGATATGCGTCAAGTTCCTTTGGTACAGTTTAAGTAAGATAAACACTTGGAAAGCCACCTGGAGCTAGTTTCTGGTGGGGATAAAGAGAAAACATCAATTGAGCAATTAACTCCCAACTCTTCAGGAACATAGAACCTTGCCCAGATTTTCTGCAATAAAGGTCATGACAGTGCCTGCAACTATCAAGGAGCTGCCAGTTCAATATGACCTGTAGCCTACTAACGCATACTAACATGAAAATAGAATTGTATCTGGAGCTAAAACCTGAAACAAAAATTAACCCTCAGATGCAAAATAACAAGTTTCTAATCATATTTTTATATTAGAGTTTCCCTAATGTATGGATTTTTCCATGTTAGAATCAACCATAATTCGAACAAGTCATTCTGGATTATTATAAAAAGTCAACAGTGGACAAAATTTGCTGTTGCATTGATTTAATTGCCTGCTCAAATTGGGTCCACATCTTTTGTTCCTCTTCTTATTTATAAACTAAATGGGATGTGGCTAAAAATGTACAACTCTTAAAGCCAATAAACTTTGTACATTTATCTTCTTTCTCTTATTACATTTAGGAGGAAGGGGTATTTATTCATGAATCTGAAAAGAAACTGGTAGCTTGGAACTGATTTGTGCATGATAGGGGAAAATCAAATCCATCATTGAATTATCCTTTGCTACCTAGAACTATAGCTTGTGCAAAAGATTTTCCTTTGTCCTTCTCCAGATTAGGTTGTCAGTAAATATATAATCAGTTGTTTTCTGGAAGAGAATAAGTTTTCTCTCATTTTTCAAATGATGGATAAGGAACTGGTGGTCCATTTGGAAGTGACTAACTTAAGATGATATGATAAACTAGACTATGCACCATATAGCAGATTTAAAAGCATTATTATATTCTGCTGTAGTTAAGTCATTATTTTAAAAGGCTATTGCTTTTCTAGCTTTACAGAGAGGAAAGAGGACAGAGGTTTCTTTTCATTCTCCTTAAATATGAAAAATTGAAAATCATATGGTGTTAACATAACAGGAGAGGTAAATCGAAAGTAGGAATATTTTAATTGCATTTTCTTTCTCTCTTCCATAACCTTGACTGCCGTTGTGCAAGGCTTTACTGGTAAATAAGCAGTGCTAGTAGGAATTTGGCTATCTACAATTTAGCAGTTCACTTATTTTCCATTTGAACTTGCTTCATTAAGTCAGAGGGCTGTGGAGGGTGTTTAAGCAGCTTTCATAAGTACTATGTTATTGCCCAAACTAGAATTCATTGTCAAAAACTTTATGACAAACAATGTGGTTGGCTCTCAAATCTTGAATTCTATACATAAGTATTGTTTTTATACATTGATATTTTTGTATCCTTATCAGCTGTTGCACTTTCGGCTTTAAGTTGCTAGTGTGTCAATAAGTTTTTCAATTTGACTATAAACTCTTCTTGCTATTTACTTGGTCAAACCTAACGTGTATACTAGTTACTGAATTTTGTTAAGTTGGTTAATAAATACTAGTTACCTAATCTAATGTAGGGATCCTAGATAGTCCTGCTAATGGGTGCATGATTCTTGGAAAATATCCAGCATTGGTAATTCAAATAGAAAAGAAATATATTTTAATAAGTCGACCAATAAGATTTTACTTTAATGGTGGTGGCTTGGCATACTTACCCATTATATTGCATAGAACTGATACATCATATTTGATTATCATAAGGTCTTGTTTGCTGACAGTGTCCTCCATAAGATGCAGCAACAGTCAGTATGGTATTTCTTAGGGGCTTTAGACCTGTATGAATAGTTCTCTTCCATTTTTCTTGGTTATGGATCTGTGTCATTATTATGACTTCAATGGATTGTTATTGTGGAGACAAAACCTGTTATGGCTCGATAATATAGGTGATGTAACTTATCTATGTATCTGTGAACTTTTCTTTGTGTATGTACATAAGATGACACGACACAAATGTACAGTTTATATACTAGGAAGTTTGCTCATTGCCTCTCTTTTTAGGTCGTGTTGTTTAAAGATTATGTCAGGCTAACTTGTTTTAAAATGTTTCCTGCAGATTATTATCCTCAGATAGGTAGGAAACTAGCATTTTATTGATCAAATTAACACTTAACTAACCAACCACGTCTAGAGTTACTGCTTGTCTTTTAGATTAGCAAAATCTGTTTCTATTTGGAAAATGATATACTAATGGTGAATGATCATGTTTTTGGATAGGTGGAATCATTTCTAGTGCTCTTCTGCACTTGTAGGAAGCAGATAAAACAATTGGTCGGAGTTTCTCCTTCATTCTTGCATTCCAAAACCCTAGGAAGCTGCATTATTCTCGATGATCAGGTGGTGCTCGACTTACATCCGTACTTTTTTTGTGTCTGAAGATCTGATGGTTTTGGCCTCTCAGTCAAAGTGAAAATATTTTGTGGTATTGGTACAGAGAAGAATATTTTCCTATATTTAGTTTCTTGATAATCGATTTGGTTGTAAGTTTTTCCCTATTTTAATAGGTTATAAGTTATATATATCATTAATGCCATTGTCTCTCACCAGTTAAACAGCATATAAGTTATCTTGAAAAGTTTTGCCCCTTTGACAAATATAAAGATGATGAAAGGTAGGCCTTTTATAATGCATGTCTTGTATTTAGACCTCAGCTGATGTATTGATTCTCACTTCTTTCACATTACAGTTGAATCAGCCAAATTATGGTTCTTAAGCTCGGCTTCAGCTTTTCTTTTTTGAAAGGAAAATAAAATATTTCATTAACGATGAAGGTCTGTAATAGTAGCAACTAGAACATGAGAAGAAAAGCTAACTCTCAAATAATTACATCCACTATTAAAACCCATTTAGCTCAGCAAGTAAGCTGAACATTGCCCTCTCCCCTAGCAAAGGAGAAAGGAAATAATATGAAACTTCAGCACAAGCTCCTTGATTTTAGAAATTATGTTCTACAAAAAAAAAAAAAAGAAAAAGAAAAAGGAAAGCTCTGTTCGAGTTTCCAGTAGAGAGCTTGAGCTTAAGGTCAACTTGCCTCCTTAATCCTCGAATTTGGATAAAATTTTAGTTTCAAAATTTTTACGTTAAGTTTTGTAGAAGTGGATTGTATGTGAGAAGAGGGGAGATATGAGGTTGCAACACTTTGATAGTTGGTACATCATATAATGTTTAAAGAGTATTCTATAAGGTAGAAAATACATTGATAGTTATATATAGTAAACTCAATATATGTATGTATGTTATGATTCAACTAAAGTTAAGGCAAGAAAGTAAAAGGAACATAGGATTTTTATTGAAATAACGGAGGGATACAGAGCCTGGGAAAGAGAAAACGTAGGAAAGCACAAGGAAGAAGAAGAACAATGCAAAAACAACCGGCAAAATTTCACACAATCTGCACTTCTGCTAACTAACATTTAAATGAAAAGAGATGATCTGGACTCTCCATGCTCAACCGCCAAATATCTAACGCTCCAAGTTTATTGCTGAAACGGCAGCGCAACATCCCTTCTCTTTTCCAAACGATGTCGTCGTACCTAATTTCGTTTCTTGCCTTTAAACATGCAGTTTAACTGACAATGCTCCCCCTTTAAGAAGCCTTGTCCTCAAGGCTAAACCCAGGCCACTTCTGCAAAAAATCCTCTGCATCTTCCCACATAGCATCCTCAGGACTAAGATTAGCCCACTGTATCAGCTATTGAACTGCATCTCTATTCTACTTCTTGACTAACCTTCTCTGCAAAATTGCATAAGGCTCCAACAATGGTTGTCCATATCTGTCAAACACAGGGAGGTGAATTTGAGCTATTGCTCCCTCTCCTATTTTCTTCTTCAATAAACTAACATGGAACACTAGATGTAGCATAGATTCTGGAGGTAATTGCAGTTTATAAGCAACCTTCCCCACCCTTGCAATCACCCTATACGGTCCATAAAATCTGGAAGCCAATTTCAAATCCTTTCTTTGTGACACATAACTCTGTTTGTAAGGCTGCAGTTTCAGATACACCCAGTCTCCTACCTCAAATTGCCTTTCAGTCCTGTTCTTGTCAGCAAACTGCTTCATCCTATTTGCTGCATTAACCAAATTTTCTTTAAGTATGACATCCAGTTTACCTCTTTCTTGTAACATGTCAGCCACCTGAGCATGTCTGATTTCCTCTAATATCACATTCTCCCTAAATGCTGCAGGTTTGAGTCCAAATAAAGCCTCATAAGGGCTCATCTTGATAGCAGTATGATAAGTGGAATTATACCACCACTTTGACAAAGGAAATAGGATGTCATTTATGAGGTTTTTGACTGCAAAAACACCTCAAATACATTTCCAGACACTGGTTCACCCTCTCAGTTTGCCCATTCGTTTGGGGATGATATACAGTACTAAGTTGCAATTTAACCCCAAAAGAAGAAAACAAGGTTTTCCAGAACTGACTAGTAAAGATTGTGTCCCTATCACTGGTAATACAGTTGGGAAGTCCATGCATCTTGAACACTTTATCAATAAATTCATCAGCCACCCTCTGAGCCAAAAAAGGATGAGTTAGGCCTACAAAATGAGCAAATTTAGTGAATTTAACCACCACTGCCCAGATTACATCCTTGCCTTCTGATTTTGGTAATCCCACAATGATATAATTGTGATATGGGAGAAAAGTCTTTCAGGAACCTGAATTGGCTGTAACAATCCTGGGTAATGCACATGTTCATCCTTATTCCACTGACAAGTATCACAAGCCTGCACCACTAATTGTACATCTTCCTTCATTTTAGGCCAATAAAATATTTTCTTAACTCTTTGATATGTAGCTTCAATTCCAGAATGCCCTCCGAGCTGTGAATCATGAATTGCTGCTATAAGCTTGGTTCTTGTTCCTTTTTCTGTTCCCCACTACAATCCTTCCTTTAAACTTAAGAACACCATTATGGTAAGAATAATCTGATGTAGTTCCAAGAATGCACTGTGCCATCATATCATGCAGTTTTTTATCATTACCATAGCTATCCACAATTTCATTAACCCACAATGGTAACACAGAGGTAATCACATGAATTTCTCCTTGCAATTCCTCCTTTCTGGACAAAGCATCAGCAGCCCCATTTTTATGATCCCTTTTTATATTGCACCTCAAAGTCATATCCCATCAACTTAGCCAACCATTTCTGCTGAGCAGTAGTAGTGACCCTTTGCTCTAGCAGAAATTTTAAACTCTGATGATCAGTCCTGACAATAAAATATTGTCCCTCCAGGTAATGCCTCCATTTAGAGACTGCAGTGACTAAGGCTAGTAACTCATTTTCATATACTGATAAACTTAAACTTCTAACACCTAGTGCCTTGCTGAAATAAGCAATAGGCCTCCCTTCTTGCATCAGTACTGCCCCCATTCCTACATCACAAGCATCAGTTTCCACTATGAATGGTTTAGAAAAATCTGGTACTGCTAACACTGGTGCTTGACACATCATATCTTTCAACTTCTAGAAAGTTTGTTCAGCCTCATGATTCTAATAGAAAGCATTCTTCCTCAATAAGACAGTTAAAGGTCTTGATAGTACACCATAGTTCTTTATAAATCTTCTATAGTATCCAGTCAATCCTAAAAATCCTCTGAGCTGCTTAACAGATTTGAGGGTTGGCCAATTCATGACATTAGTAATTTTCTTGGGATCAGTCTTTACTCCCTCCCCAGAAATCACATGGCCTAAATATTCCACATCTCTCTTAGCAAAAGAACACTTACTCATCTTTGCAATTAAACTATGTTGTCTCAACAAGGAAAAAACTATTCTGACATGTTCCACATGGGCAATCAGATCATGACTATAGACCAGAATATCATCAAAGAAAACTAACACAAATTTTTTGATATAAGGATCAAATATCTTGTTCATCAAGGCCTGGAATGTGGCAGGAGCATTCGTCAATCCAAATGGCATTACTCTGAACTCATAATGGCACAAATGAGTAGTGAAAGCAGTTTTATGTATGTCTATTTCTTTCATTCTGATCTGGAAATAACCAGCCCTCAAGTCAATTTTGGTGAAAAATTCAGCTCCCTTCAATTCATCCAGCAAATCATCCACTACAGGTATAGGAAATTTATCCTTGACATTAATAGAATTTAACTGCCTAAAATCCACACAAAATCTCCAAGAACCATCCTTCTTCCTGACCAAAATGACTGGTGAAGAAAAAGGACTGGAGCTGGGTTGGATAATGCCCTGCTGCAACATCTCCTGTACCAGCCTCTCAATTTCAGCCTTCTGATAGTGTGGAAATCTGTAAGGTCTCTGCTTAAAAGGTTGTGCCCCACTAATCAGTGAAATCCCATGCTCATGCCCCCTAGAGGGAGGTAATCCTTTTGGTGTCCCAAACACATCTCCAAACTCATCAATAAATGTTCTCACCTGATCTGGAATTTGTTCCACACTTGCTCCTTCAGCTGTGATGGAATGTAGCTGCCCCAACCATTCTTCAGCAGCATCCTTGACCCATTTATTTAATGTCTTGCTCCATATGGACTTCAATTCAGCCCTCTGCACTCCTCCATTTAAACTCACCCTAGTTCCTCCTTTATCAAAAGAGAGATTAAGCTTTTCAAAATCAAAGATTATAGGGATGTACTGTCTAAGCCAATCTATCCCCAGGACCACATCACTCCCATTCAGCTCCAACACATTAAGATTGTGCTAAAACTCATACCCCTGCATTACCCAAGTAACTCCTTTACATATCTCAGTGCACCACATTAGAGCTCCATTAGCCACAGTAATCACCAATGGTCTAGTTTGCTCCTTTATCATACTCAATTCCTTCACCATCTTCCTGTCTATGAAACTATGAGTGCTACCAGTATCAATCAATATGGAAACCACTTCTTCTTAATTTTTCCTTCAATTCTGATGGTATTATAAGCAGCATTGCCCTCCATAGCATTCATAGAGATATGTACTGAATCATCTACTTCCTCCCCCACCACAGGAACAACTTCTTCTTCATTAATCACTTCTTGCAGTAATTGCAACTCTCCATCTACATCATCCTCAATCAGTCCTTCATTAACCACCATAACATTGATCTCACTCAGTGAACATTTGTGATTAGCATGATATTTTTCCCCACATTTAAAACATAACCCCTTCTCCCTCATTCTCTGCATTTCCTCCCAGGAAACTTTCTTAAACTTAATAGGTTTCATCAGTTCAGGTCTAGAATTATGAAAACTGGAAACCCTCTCTGGACGAGCCAAATTTGATTTGGCAGTGGACAACGCTGAACTAGTAACTGAAGTTGTCTTAGTGAAAGACTTAGAACCCTTACTAGAGCTTTCAATGCTCTCTTCTTGGGATAAGGATAGCTCAAATGCTTTCTCCAATGTATCAGGCTGAAACATTTGAACATGTACTCTAATCTCCTCTTTAAGTCCACTCAAAAAAACAGATACATAATATTCCTCAGGCATGCTTTTAATAGATCTCATAAACACTGCTTTTAATTGCTCAAACTGCTCCATAAATCAGACACCCTACCCATTTGCCTGATCTTACAAAAATGTCCCACAACTGCAATTGAATTCCCTTCTCCAAACCTCTTACACACAGCCTCTACAAACTCCACCCAACTCACTGCACCATCCCCCACCTTAACTCTATAACTCTGTAACCATATATAAGTCTTACCCTTAACATACATCTCAGCTATCTCCACCTTTAAGTGATCAGGAATTTCATGAATGTGAAAATAACGATGACATTACCAATCCATTCCCTCGGGTTGCTACCATCAAAATAGGGAAAATCAATTTTAGGTAATTTCCCCATACTTCTCCCCAGTTCGTCCACCCAATGTCTCCCTAATTCTAGTATTCATGTGATTCCCAAAAGACCCTCCCAGAGAGCCTCGACCATTACCATCAAATCCCCTCAAATTCAATAGTTGATCTAGCTTAAGGGTAAGAGATTCAAACTTACTCTCCAAACCTTGCACCGTGGAGCTGATATGTTGAGTTTCAGATATGTGATTTGCAGACTCATTCTAGACCTTCCACATGGCAGACATGAGCTCATCATGTTGAAGTGCCAACTTCCTGATAGTTCTGTCCACATCCTCTATTTTGTTCCCCTGGACCTCCACCGTAGTACATAACTCCTGAATCGCGTTGTTCAAACTAGCATCAGATGCAACTTGCTCCTGATGGCTCTGACTCCTAATTCTCATCATTGACGCTGCTTGCCAAGGATCTACTGCTCTGATACCAATTTGTTATTATTCAACTAAAGTTAAGGCAAGAAAGTAAAAGGAACAGAGGATTTTTATTGAAATAATGGAGGGATATAGAGCCTGGGAAAGAGAAAACACAGGAAAGCACAAGGAAGAAGAAGAACAATACAAAAACAACCGGCAAAATTTCACACAATCTGCACTTCTGCTAACTAACATTTAAATGAAAAGAGAAATGATCTGGACCCTCCATGCTCAACCGCCAAATATCTAACGCTCCAAGTTTATTGCTGAAACGGCAGCGCAACATCCCTTCTCTTCGCCAAACGACGTCATCGTACTTAATTTCCTTTCCTGCCTTTAAACATGCAGTTTAACCGACAATGTATTATGTACACTATTCGATATTATTTTTATTTATAAAGTACATAATATATTATAAGATGTATTAATTATTATATACACTAATAGTGCATATTTATACAATATATATTATTCAGTATACTTTTAAATTATATAATACATCTTGAATACTATACAATGTACCAACCGGTGTTGGCCACAATAGTTAGAAGTTCCAAATTTAAGAAGAGAGATGGGTCTTAAAGTAGAAAATTATTATTGAATTTTAGACTGAATTCTTAGAATAAAGATTACAAAAAGTTTTCTGATGCTTAAAGTCAGATTTTCAGCAAACATATGAAAGTAGTAAACGAGGAACTCACAATGAATCTAAATATTCCAAGAACAGAGTTGGAATCTGAATAAGGATTCTTTTCTTTTTACTTTTTGGAGCTTACTATTCTGTAATATATGAAATATTTCTAACCAAAATAAACCGTTCGCCTTTCTAAAAAATTAGGATTTTATTGAAAAATAATAAAGATAAGAATAAATATGCAGAATTTGGTAAAAACTTGATCATATAAATTTCCCTTCATAATTACTATGTATAAGATCAATTGTAGTTTTTACAACATATCATTTCAATTTTAGGCAGTTTCTATAGCGTTATGGGTACACTATATAACGTACAAATTTGGAGCATATTTTAGTTATCTGATTGATTGAAATGAAAGGAAAGGAGAGGAGAGGAGACAAAGGAATTGAACTTTTGATTTTATATAAAGGAAAGGAAAGGAAAGGAAAGGAAAGGTAAGGATTAACATGAACTTTAAATTATTAATCTCTTTTATGTCCATTACATAAGGAAATGAGACTATCTTTAGTGATAATTTTTAAACTGACTAAATTATTTTTATTTTAAAATATTTATATACATACAAAAATAAGGATAAATATGTTAACTAATACTTATTTCTTATTTTTCTATTAGTAACTATCAAAATACTACAATAACTTAATCTTCTTCTATCATTTCCTCTCTTTTCCTTTCTCTCTCATTACTCTCATTTCGTTTCCTTTCCTCTCCCTCAATCCAATCGGAGCCATGATTAGATCAATAAATTTGTACATATTTATATAGGAAAAATGGTTAATACAGTCCATAAAGTTAAAGATTTGTCAAACTTAAACCCTTAAAGGTTTTTTTTTCAACCAATAAGGTCTTTGAATATATTTTGTTCTGCTAAAATTCTCCTGCCATCATTGTACTAATTGGAAGTCAACCAGGAAATGCTTGTTCCTGGCACGTATCAACTATTTGAGGATATTTTTGTCCAATCAAAGAGTTTTCCTCAAAAATTTTCACATTTTAAGTACACAAGAGCCTCAAATTTTATTCTACTTTATTTTACCCTCTTCTAGGTTTTTTAACTTCTTTCCCTCACATGTTCTTCTCATGTGAGGCTTTTGGAGAGAAACTCTCTGGTTAAACAAAAATACCTTCAAATAGTTAGTATGTGCTAAGAACGTATTTTTTCTAGCTGAATTATGCCAAGTAAAGTAGTGGAGGGAGCATTTTGATAGAATGTAATATCTTTAAGCCTTATCAGTTAAAAAATAATTTAAAGATTTAAATGTGTCAAGCTCCAAATTTTATGGGCTATAGTGGTCATTTTGCCTATTTATACATATTAATTTGACCAAATAAACTAGATTTGTCACACAATGATTATCATATCCTAGATGATGCTATACAAGATAGTATAATAATAACCTTTGCTAGATCATAATAAGGTACAACTAGGGCTAGGGGTTTTTTGTGGAGGAGGTGGCAGAATTTTTAACTCTCCACAAATTGGACTTGAAAAAAATAGGGACCTTCTGATTGCAGAGCACTTTTGCTGATTGCAGCGTGGCTATATTATATTATAACGATTTCATACTATTTTTAAAATGTTAAATTCTCTCATTCCTTTTCTTCTATATTTAAGCAATACGTAAAAGATTTAGAACTTTTGAAGGTAAACTGAAGTCATGAGCGACGATGAAAATCAAACATCCTAGAGTCTGAGGTAAAGTTTAATTTTTCACAGTTTACGAATATTTTTAAACTTTTTTTAAGCCCGCTTTCTCTAGCGGGTGTTTTCCGACAAGAGACCTACCATGAAAGGTGGGCATCTCAAAAAGGTCCTCGCTGGTGTTGGCAGGGGCCTGTGTCTGTAGTCCTCGCCATTCTGGATGGGGACTCTAAAAGAAGCCCCCGTAGATAGGGGCTTTTGAATGGAGGCCCTGTCAAGAGTGGCGGGGACTCCAAGGGCGGGGGTTTCTCTAATGAACCCCCTCCAAAAGCGGCAAGGGGTTTTTTAATTTTTACTTCTTGTTTAAATTTTTTTTTGTTTTAAGGAGTTGTTGAATTTTTTCTTAATACTTTATTCTTTTTGTTTACTTTTGTTTGAACAGTTCTAAACAAGTCAAAACTAGGTACCAACCCTTCTAATAAATTTTATTTTTTCATGTGCAGGAAGATTGCGGCGTGTACGTGAAATATTTTCCTGAAGTGTTGATAGACTACATCTACATTTTTTCGATTGACGAGATATTTAGTTCGAAGCAGGAGTTAGTGTCCTGGACAAAGAGAAGGAGTCTTGAATCGGGGCACTTTTTAATAATTGCACGGAGTAAAATGAAAGAAGACGATGGTCGTCCTTATACCTGGCTAATTTGTGAGCGAGGGGATAAGAAAAAGATATACAATAGAGAAATTGATGACATGATGCAGGATCCATCTAAGAGGCCAATTGGGACAAAAAAGTACGATTGTCCGTTTCGAATAAAAGGCACGAATTTGGGTCCAGGTGTGTGGGCATTAAATGTGTATGACGGCAGGCATAACCACAAATTGAGAGAATATATAGGGGGCCACGCGTTGGCATTGAGGATGTCCGAGCAGGGATGCAAACAACGAAATAATTAACTAAATGCCACGTTTGACCGAAGCAGACCATTGTTCACATGAGGCGGGAGGATCCTCACACTAATGTCCGGTATGTTACTTTAAGTATAATTTTGTATGACGCAATTTGGGTAGAATTGATGAAATAGACTTTAAGTATAATTTTGTAGAAGACAATTTGGGTATAAATAATTAAATATAAGTAAAATTGCAAAATCATAATTTTCAATGCAGAGATTGTAAAGTATGTTATGCTTAACTTCGTGTGATGTTTACGAATTTATGATGGTGACGTTGAAGATTGCATTTAGTAATTGCTATTGCTGCACATGATCTATGCAGTGTGAAAAATATTTACAATGCAAGACACAAGCTCAGGCTTGCGGGGATGAAGGGCTGAACAATAATTCAGCAGTTGTTTAAAGTATTCACTGATTATGGATATATTCATTAGCAACGAGCAGAGGAAGGTTCTAACTTGCTTAGCGATTGTGTTTTTGTTAATCCGACATCTTGTTAGTGTGCTCGTACATGGTCGTACATAGTAGTCGTATATACAACATACAAGACTAGTCGGTACAAAAAGTTAGTGATTGTTATTTGTTAAGTATCTACATTTTAATGAATTGTGCATATTGCTGACAATTCTACACTGTTTTCAAGTACAAGATGCCTTTTTTGCAATGTATTGGTGTTACTCCGACAGGTAAGAGTTTCACTATTGTGTCGGTGTGGATGAAGAGTGAGATGACCTCTGCATATATTTGGGTTGTACAATGTATCCGATGCATTTTCGATGGTTCTTATCTTCGACCATGACAAGGATGAGCATATGAGCTGGGGACATGGATACGGGAATTGACAGCCCGGCTGAATGGTATGGCAAGTCTTGATGAAAACCAGGTACATTTGGCCCATGGATAACAGCGGAAGCGTCGTGAATCACACACATACTTGTCCGACTTGCGCTCTGGACGATACTGTAATAGGTTGTCGGCCTTGCAACCTGGTACTCCTGTCAGCAACTGTCCCTAACTCTTGGTCTGGTCGTCTGCGCTGTCATCGATCAGCCATCTAAACAAGTACACATTGAAGTTGTTAGGTGTGAAAAAATCAGCAATCAAAACCAAAACGACACCAACAGATAATAACAATATATGAAGTTTGTTTGATTTCATAGTGCATTATGATAATAGAGGTACATAATCTTTAATGCAAAATATTTATGCAAATAAAAGTTAAATTAAATAAGATCGAGTTAAGGGCATAAATGACTGCAACAATAACAATAATATTAATAATAAGTTTATTAATAATCATAATAAACCGCTAACCAAGTCAATAATAATAACAAAATAAAAAGAATGTAATTGAATGATTCTATCCAGCTTCGAACCATCTAACCATTAACTAAATTAATGAATAATTATAATGATAATTATAACTTTGAAACTCAAAAGTAATAATAACTAATAAGTATATCGTGACACAAATTAAATTATAAGTGAAAAAGTTAATATTCCTATAAAAATTAAACTAACTATTTATAAAAATAATAAATAAAATTATTAGATTATGTTGAATACGCAATTAAACTAAACCATGTTATATTTAAATATACTAAAAATAATTTTAGAATAAAAAATAATAAATAATTACAATAAAAAATATAAAAATTTTAAAAAATATGGCCCCCTAATAGAAGCCCTCAACTGATCCGTCGGCGGCTTCTGACAGAGGCCCCCGATGAATAAAGCAGGCCCCGCCTCTGGTGTCGGGGCTCCTTTTTGGGCGCATTTGGAACAAAATTTAACTAAAAATTAATTTATAAATTTACTAATCTTTATTTGGTCAGATTCGATGTCGATTTCACCATTTATATCCTAATATCTTTGCCATTAAACGAGAAGTGCTAGAAAGAATTCTAAGTGCCAAAATAGAGGGAAAAGATTGAAAATAAATTGTCTACGCTGCAATCAATAAAATAGCGCACTGCAATCAAAAGGTATGAAAATAGATCCAGTAAGTTGAGGGCATGGAGGGTAGAAAACCAAGAAAATAGAATGCTTTTGGTAAAGATTTGTGTCTGCTGGCACTGAAAAGCTATCAGCAAGAGTTTGACAGGTTCAATTTATGTTCTTTTGGAGAAAATGTGACAGACAATCTCAATATATTTATTTTGCTCATGAAAAACAATATTTGACACAAACGAGTACGTAACCAGTGAGTACCGTCAATAGGCTGAGTTCGCCAACTTAAGCAAAATCTGTTGATCCCAACCATCGATTTAAGGCCTAGTTTGGATAGAGGGATTTGGAGAGAAGAGAGGTTCTCTCCACTTTTTGGGGAGTTTTTTTAAGGAAAGAAGTAAAAAGAAAAGAGGAGAACCGGAAGGATGAAAAGCCTCTACTTCCTGCATATGGGAAGAAATAGGCGAATGGTTAGGGAGTATAAGTAAAAAAATTTGAATGGTCCAAAATATCCTTTCCCAGCATTATATTCTTATACAAAAAATTATTTTTATATTACAACATTTTAACATATAGTTTCTTTCCACTTCTCTCCCACTCTCAAATAAAAAATGAACACCCTTTTTTTTTTCCCACCCAAAACTCCTATCCTAAACACCATTCGAAATAAATTATCACACCCTTTTTTCTCTCACAACTTAAGGTATCTTTCTTTCTTTACACTCCAAAACTCCCAAACTGGGCCTAAAAGAGAGGGGACGAAACAGTCAAAAACTTTGAATCCTCTATCACTGCACAAAAGGAGTATCCAGTAAACGAACATCCAAATTTCGAGTACAATAACTCAAAGAATAAAGTACTCCGGGAAAAACATGCATGCTACTATCCTTAAGATGACATTTGCTTCACACATGAGAAAACAAACCTCTAACATTCCAAATGCATTCCCCAAAAAGACAGTTCCCTGGGTGTTGGGGGTGGAGTGGCAAGGTATGAAGAGATCAATAGCAGATCTCAATCACTGAAATCAATGCTGCTGCTGCGAGACCTGCTGCCATTTCGACTATGCAAAGAAAGACCAGACAAGCGACCAGAAACTGAAGAACCATCCACCTTGTTCTCCTGGAAATACCTCTCCCTCTCAATATGCTTTGCAGGTGGTGGCGGAATTGCAACAGTAGGTCCACCTACAGAATCCGGCTTCGTCTCCAAAGTCAGTGGCCGTATCAGAGGGCGATTAAGCATTTCCCCTCGTCCAGAAGATGCAAGTAGCCCCAGTGTAAGATTCTTTTGAGGTCCTTCTCCAGGTTGAATACAAGCTTTTCCCTTCCTAATCCTGCCAATTCCAGTTACATTTAGGTTAATCTTAGGATGGAAGCCTAATAATACAACAAAAATAGATCCCAAAAACTGGGAATAACCGAGTGAGTCGGTAACTGAATTGTTCATGCTTGCAATAGTGTTTCATCAAAATTTGTCGCAATTCGAATGTGTCTGAATGTTATAATATACGATGCATTTATACCTTCTGAAAAGCTGTTCAGGTTCCTCTTCTTCCTCTGCCTCTTCATGGTGATCTTGACCTGATGTGGACGTTGGCCTTAATAGAACAAGTGCATCATGCCTTTTGAGAACCCTCTCAAGCTGTTCATTCAGCTCAATTGCTTGGGCAATTACCTTTTCATCCCTGGAGGTTTCAAAGGCAATCATTTTCCAGATTCAATGCTTGAAGTCCCCAGCGCCCCTTCCCCCCCTCTCCTCGCCAGCCCCCTGGATGGTGGAGGGTGCACGGAGCTTTGGGGGATGACAAATATAAAATGGAAAACGAATAATAGACAACACCAAAAGGACATATAGGAATATAAACAGGAAGAAATCAAGGGGCATCTTCAGGGCAAATATGTTGAAGGTATAAAACAGGTATGATAACCCAGCTTAGCACAAAATATCTTTCATACCATGATAACCCAGCCATAGCAATGAACAGTAAATTTCCCAGATCTTAAAGATGATTCTGTGACATCTCCGTCACTAAAGCCATGCTACTAAATTTAGGAAACTAAGAAGGAATTTGGTTCAATTTTGGCGTCAGGAATCAAAATTGGGATGATTCACAAGGAAATCATAATCGATATTATAGATCTCTTTATATGATGATTAATGATTTTTTCATTGTGAGATGGGTTTGAAATTGAAATTTCTTTTTAAAATAATATACTTTTCTCTTTTTTCATTTTTCCTTCATCCCTCCTTTTGTCTCATTTCTTCCTCTCTCGGCATTGAAACTCTAGCTCCACCAGCCGTGCCAATTATGATTATAATTGTCATCCATTTCCAATATTCATTCTTCACAATTCACCACAAACCAAAACAGTTGCCCAGGCAGAGAATAGCAAGAATCGGTGTCACAGAGAAAATTATGAGAATGGTTAAAGTTTGTTTTGGGTGACATCAGTTTCAATTTTCCCATGAGATTCAAGCCAGAAGAAGGGTGTTCAAGAATCCTTGGAACTCAGAGGACTCATATTATAATTTACTGACTAGTCACTTGCTCTTAATTTGCTCTCCGGATCAAATATGTTTAGACATTTGGTCCTTCAAATTAATATAGTTGACGTTGCTTGAAACTAAGACTCATGATGTGCAAAATGAGTTTGAAAGGATTGCATTCATGAAAAGAAAGGGAAGATTTACTGTAATTGAAGAATTAGAGACATCAATTACTCAAGAAACCTGAAAGGAGAATTGTCTTTTGAAGCTTTAACGATCGATTTAAATGACCTTAATCCAAGATTTAAATTATACAGAGAAAACGGGATCAGGTAGTTTTAAATGTGTTATTTTTATTTGAGTAGCAATTTATATGCCAAACTGAGGAATCCAAAATGAAATTTCCAGTTTTGATTGGGAATCAATTTTTTGGAATCATACTCCTCGGATGAAATCCATTTAACCAAACCAAAAATCAGGATAATAGTTTCCCAAACAAAATCCTCCAACCAACACCTTCTGAGAATCAATAATTCTGTAAGATCTTCATACAGTGTCAAACCCTTCTTATTATTCCTTTTCTCAGATTACGTACTCTTAAGCATGATTTTCTAGAAAAACTGCATACAGGCTTCAGATCTCTAACCTGTATAATGGTTGCACTCAAAAGATTTTCTCCCTCCCTCACCGTATATCTTTCTCCAACATTCTTGTTGATCCTAACATTGTAATTGTACATGCACTACTAAAATGACTATAAAAATAACCATATGATCCAGCCTCCTAAAGTGATTAAATTAACCAGATATTTAAACCTGAGCCTGCAGTCTGAATGCAACCTGTTTCTAGGTTTCAGTATTTTGTTTTTAAGAAGCCAATAAATAAAAATTTCCGTGATCCTTTTGTTAGCATATCTCTGATATTAGTTGTCGCAAATGCATTTGATAACTAAGACGGCAACTGGATACATAAAAACAAAGAACTAAGGCTAAAACAAAATATGCATATGCAATCTAAAAAAGGAGGTATATTTTCCATGTTATTCATAGAATATCACATTTGGTAGATATCTGAACCATAACTTATACAATTTAAAGATGAGTTCATTGCTAATGGAAAAAAGTCCTCTTAACTGTCCTACTATTCAATTGAGTCTTCTCTGTTTCAAATGAAAGCTAATTGTAATCATTTCCTTATATCATTGAATTGTTGAGTCTTCTTTTAAGGGGTAATAAAAAGAGACCATATTGCAGTAGGTGGAGAGTCCCCATTAACTGTACACACCTCGTATTCAAAGTAGTTTATCTAAAGTGAGGTACAAACCGAAAAGAAAGAGATCAAAATGAACTTGACGGCTTACAAATAATGCCATGTCAAAAGCTGGACAGGTCAAGCTGAATAGGTGGAGAGGCCAAATTGATGTGTGAGATTATAGTGACATAATCTTGCTTTGTACCTCAGTTGGACTTCTTCATCCCATTGCCATATAGTTTTGGTTTAGATGCTTGTTTTCTTTAATATAATATCAAAGCTTATGTTGTAGGCTGCATATGCTTCGTCCATGCAAGACCAAATCCACTTGACTTACACCTCATAAGACACCAGGGTCAGACTCTGGTTCAGCCCCATAACACCAGCAAACAGGGCACGGGCTCTAGCTGACAATGGGCTCAGTGCATGTGTAGAGGTTTTAAAAGGGAAAAGTTTTCCATATTGAACACTCAAAAGTTCCAAAACATGTAAAGATCTTGGACCCCATCATTGATTACTGATCAGTTTCGAGATTTGAGTTGCGTGCCATGTTCTTTCACAAGTTACATTTTATGGGCTATTATGTACTTCTCAAGTTATTTCTGTTTTAGGATTTGTAGGTTTCTGACGCCAATCGGAAGTTCTATGCAAGTATATAGACTCAACTATTTCGTTGACATGATTAACAGTCAATCATATGTCCAAAACATTTACAATAGCCTCATCAGATACATATGATAAGAAAATATGGATTAGATAATCACTATCATTAAAATCTAGCACGATACATGTTGATGCTTTATTTTAGTTTCATTACCATTTTGCTATTTGATAGTTCTGAAATGTTGTTTCGTTCTATCCAAGTTTATACCATGCAAGACCAAAGTTTCTAAACCTAATATATATAGAAATAGAAGCCTGTCAATCGCATCACATTCTTCAGCTGTCAATCAATTGAAGCAAATTACACATTAGTATCATCGACATAATTTCTTCACATGCATATTCTATCAAAATATTTTACACAAACAGGAGATGCAAAACAAAAATAAGAATTCAGATGGACATAAGGCACCTGAAGCAAGCCAACTAAGAATTTCACAAGTTGATTGGTGCAGTCCTACCTTGAAGTGATTGCTAGATGCATTACTCGTTGCTTTTGAAATGAACATTGTTCAACAAGATCAAGAGTGAACTCATCCTTTGCTGCCTGGAAGAACAACAAATGTGGAAAAGAAAATCAAAAAAGAAAGCCAGAGGGGTGGATTGATGAGGCATAATAGAGCGAGAAAAGCAAAATCGAAAAGACAAAGCCAAACAGGTGGATTGATGAAGCAGAATAGAGCCAAAAGAAGAAAATTAAAAGATTTGCAGCTGGTAAAAGACACAGAAAAGCAGAGGCTAATATAAGTGTGATCTTTGAAAAGAACGGATGACCAAGATTATAAAAGAGAGCAAATATGAAGCTTCAAAATATAAACTAACCAAGCAATTACTTCATGTCATTCTCAAGAAAAAGAAATTGCTCTACTACTAGTAGTAACTGCAAGCATTGAAGATAGCTTCTAAGACTGGTAAGTAAACAAAATAATACAACCAAGCGTTATTTCATGAATGATGGTTCAGAAATCTTCAAAGGGAATTTGTAAATTTCAAGAACGGGAACTCAAATCTGTTTACCAATCCACAAGGATTGAGGAACAGCTGAATGCCTAAATCATCTAAGGAAAAAATTTTATTCACCCAGCAGTTAGTAAGTCCTGAAGAACTTAACTTTCCATAAAATTGCAACTCAGGAAACTAGTGAAGGGCCATTAAGAAAACAGATAGATGGTATTAAACTTTTGATGATTACATGTCAAAGTAACCATAGAAAACATCGCTCATCGTTGCTTCTATAAACCAAGTGAAGAGCAAAGAACAACATAAGCTAACTCCCTACTCTGTTTGGAACCACATCACGCTAAATACATAAACCTTTTAATTTTCTATTAGGAGTTTTGTCAGCAAGGCCAGTATGACAACAATAAATACCAGTAAAATACCTGAGGATGCCGAATATCAATAGAATCAAGAACGTCTTTTAACACCTCCAATGCAGCTTCAGCCTTCGGAAGAACACTGTAAATGGGCTTTAAAAGCTGTCTTAGATTTAAAAAAATTAACCTCAACATACATATTAAATGCTTCATTTCCATTCATTTGCAGTTTGCCCATCTCTTTTTGAAATATGCAGAGTATTTATTCCTTGAAAGAGCTACATATGTCAAATCAAGGGAAATGGATAAATGATTGTTCATGTGACTATTGAAGTAAAAAAGAATGACATAATAGGGGTTTGCCTTATTGCTTTTCTTAAGCAGAAGAATCTGTTTTCTTTGAATTTTAGTGGAAGATTTCTTTGGTTTCCTTATCAGCAGCTCTTAACTAGGATATTATCATCACTTATTTTAAATCAAACTATAATTTACTTTTCATTTGCTTATTTCAGATACCTGTTATGTTTTATACAACAACAACAACAACAACCCAGGCTTATCCCCAAGTCGGGACTGGCTATATGAACCAAAAAAGGAATTACATGTGGTCATCAACATGAATACATTCCCTCCATTTACACAGCATAAATTTGAATACTCATTTAGTTACGACAAAATAAGCTATCCATGATTTGCCGGTAAACATCATACATGACGCCATGGAAGCAATAGGTTGTTAGCAGTAAATGGAGGTGGATGAAAAAATGTTTGAAAGCAAAAGAAATGCAGCAACCTCATCAGCTTAGTGCTTGCTTAAATGGTGTACTTAATTTATGAAGCAGAAATGGAATTAGAAGACAAAACGGTTTAAATTTAGCAGAAACAAAGTTTAGTTTCAGAAGAACCGAAAGAAAACATTAGGTGAAGTAAAGAGCTCTGCAACCAAAACTTACCACTGGTTGATGCCAAATTTGCATGTGCTAATCACTTGCCACTTAGTACACAAGCAGAATTGTCATCTCACCTCATTCTTCAGAACATTTTTCATTACTCATTTTTTCCTTTAATTTTTTCATTACTCATTTTTTCCTTTAATTTTCTATCTTTGTCATCTTAAACCTAATCCTAATTTGTAGCCATAGCTGGTTTTGTCACTTCATCCCACAACATGCCTCCTTGGACAACCAAAAACAAAAAAGAACTTTTAAAGAAACAGGCATGACATATTATGAAATCCAGATCTCATTATTAAAGCAAAGATTAAGGTTATGGATGCCATAAAGATTTATAAGTGATACGAGAGAGAGAGAGAGAGAGAGAGAACACAGGACAAGAAAACATGAAAAAATTACTGTACATTCTTCAGTTCATTCAACTAATTTAATCTGAGACAGAAAATATGTTTTTTTATGGAATCAAAGATTTTGAGATTGTGTAATACCTTGAAAACTAAATAGCCAAAACATTCCTTGCATACTCATGGCATTATATTCAAGAAACTTTATGCTGTATATTTTGCCCTCCACCAATAAAAAGATTCACAAAACAACCCTGCATGTTAGGCATCTTGCGACACGAAAAGGCTACAAATTAGTCTAAAAAGTGAACATGAATATTACTTGGAATCAGGAATCCTTTGAGGCTCTTCTTTTTGTGCATTCCTTTCATTTTGAGCAGAAGGGGGCTCCACGTCAGATGGATGATTGTTATTTATGCTTGACGTAGATCGAGTTTTTGGAACACAATTCGATCTCTGAGGAAACTGCACCCCTGCACTCTGAGTATTTTTCTTTGTGTTAATGTACAATTCAAAATTGTCAACCCAAAAGAGCAGTCAATGTACAATTCAAAATTGTCAACCCAAAAGAGCAGTCAGTTATAGCAAAACAATCTCATCCTTAGATGTTTGAAGAAAGATAGCCAAAGGAAAGTTTGCAATCATTGCATCATAATCAACGCTCATAGACTATATTTGCAGTAGGATTGATAGCATCAAGAAAGAAATCTCAGGACCATATTGTAAGTCTCCTTTGAATAAATGCACCAGATATGTACACATTTATGACAATTATACACCAGATGGATTACCACCCACTTCCCATAGAGAAAAACCCACCTCTGAACCTTACTGGCAGAGAAAACCATTTCCACAACTTGTGCAGCATCACCTAAAAGTAGGCTTGTGAATCATGCCTTATGAGAAGGCTCGTCAAAGGCTAAGCTCAGCCCAAGCCAAGCTCACAAGCATAGGGCCTGCACTCTAAGGAATTACAATATGCGCTTAAGGCTAAGTTTGAGCCAGCCCATTTCTTTTGCAATTATTTTTATGTGTGCAAGTACTAAGATGTAAGATCATCCTAAAATTTGATAAACAAATTGCAAATTGTTTAAGATCACCCCAAAATTTTTCATATAACATATAAAATTTAGAGCGAAAGAATATTGAACTTCATTTAGCAATATTCCTTTGTTCAATTAATTCACATACTTGCAATGCGATCAAAATATGAAAAAAGAACAGTCCATGTGTGTTCTGCCCATAGGTTTTGATAAATTTATGTTTCAAAAGGGAACCGCTAATAGCTCTTTTTTTGGGCTATTAGCACTCTATTTTCCTTTATTTCTCTCTCAATGGACAACAAGGTCCTCTTCCTTATATATTAATAGTTAAAACTTTTGTGGGATAAAAATAGTTTTAATGTGAAAACCCAAATCACTTATTTAACCCATCAAATACAGAAAAAAATTATTTATAACATTGTGTCTCTCCCAATTCTCAATTCCATATTATATTAACTTCTATTAAAATCTTAATTTAACAATTCTAATTCAAACATTTTTAAAAAGAATTTTGACACTTAATGTTACATAATATTTCTTTGTAATACATGCATTTCTTTAATTCTTCTTTGAAGAATTTAATAACCAAAAAATTAACTCAAAGTTATGCAAAAAGTTATAAAACTTCAGATATTCATATATGCCATGTTAATTTTGTCATCTTTAGCATTTAAGTTACTAAAATAAAATATAAATCAGAAGGAGAAACTTAAAGAATAAACAAGTACTTCAATCTTTCATCTGGACGTAGGTGATAAATTTGTGGGAGTCAATTAATTCAAAATTTTGGAACAACTTACAGCACAAACGTGAGATACTATAATAGCTTCCAAGGAATCTAAGCTAGGTATCTGGATTCTCTTCCTTCCTAACAACTGCCTTTCACAAATCCTAGATAGTTTTCAAAAGGCCTACTAGATGCCCTGATAATAGAAGATGAATAAAGGTGAAAATTTTCTTTGCACCACCATTCAGCTTACTGACTAGCAACTCAATGATGAAGTAGATCATCACCCATTTGAAAGACAAATTTAAGTTGTTGATGGCCATATAGAATTTGTAGTCAGATTTTCTTTGTTTCAAATAAATGTTTATTTTCAGGACCAGTACTAAAAGTCTAGAACATATATTAGAAATATTTTGTAGTTTGCACTATGTGTGTGCATATAACTATTATACAATTGTTCTCTTTTCAGGCCAGCTTAAGATGGCCATGCTTAACAAGCCTAAATTCGGTTCATTCAATCTCAAGCCTATTCACCTACTCTCACATTAAGCTAAGCCTGAAGATACCTCGGCAAGGCTTGGGACAGACGGACCCTGATTTATAGACCTACCTAAAAGCAACTTCCTGACAACAAATTTCAACAAACTTATGAACTCTCCATCTCTAGCCGGTTAGTTTAGGTTTAGAAAGCCAAAGAACCACTCTAACAAACTTATCAGCAGGCTTTTCCTCAAAACTTCTGGGAAAACTTTGCATCTCTAACTATTTAGTTCGGGTGCAGCAAATCCAGGTCCCACTTGACAAACTTATCAACAGCCTTCCTATGAATCTTCTCTGAGGTCTGGGTTGTGCATTGCTTAAACTACTTAAATAAATGTTCCTACTCTTGCTAGTTCCAATCATCATCTAAGGTTTAAGGTTTCAGTATAAGTTACTTCTTGTCAATTGCTTTTATACCATATAAAAAACGTGATGCCACTTGTTGAACATCCCCTTGAAATATTAAAAAGACAAAATTAATAATTTTAGGGCTTCCCAGAAAACTAGCAATTTCCTTGTGGGTTTCATTTTCTATGATCTTTTAGTAGAGGTAAGAATGCAATTATGCATCTGTACAGAGCACTCTGCCATCCAACATGATTGTTAGAGACAAAAAGAACTCACAAGTCTCCTTATCCAAAGTATAGAGTAAAATTTCAATGCATCACTGAGAGCATATGGAGAAAAGGTGCATTTATAAAGTTGTTACGTATTGATCATCAAAGTTTTTCCCCTAAGAATTAGCAAGGAGGGCATATAAGAGAAACGGAATGCTAAGGAAGACCAAAAGCACTACACAGGTACATGGTTGAAGCCAAAAAAGAAGACCACAGAATCAACAGACAATTAAAAAATAAATAATTGGATGGAGTAAGCTACATATCAAACACATTCAATACGTACCACCAATTCATAATATGCAGTATAATATTGAGGAAACCTCCCTGAGGCTCCACCAACAGATGTCTGTGCAGCATCTAACAGAAGAAATATTTTCTCCCGTACAGGTAGGTCGGACTATAATGAGAAAGAAAAAAAAAATTAGCCAAAAGGAAGAAAGGGGGAAGGGGAAAAGAGAAAAGCAACATTTGAGAACCATACTTTGGAGAAATATGCACCTTTTTCTTTACTATCTTTACAAGTACGGGGAGGGCTCCTGTATCAACAACCTGCTTATGAACTGGATTGCCAATATTGTTTATCAACATCTCCAACAACTGAAAATTTGAATGATTGCTTAATTATTTTTGAACCAAAAGAAAGACCAAAATCATGTCAATAATATGATCCCAAGAAAGCTGGTTAGCAAAGAAATATTCATCGCAAATATATATACACACAACTGCTCTTTGCAACTAACGCACACGCTCATTTCAAATGTTCCTCATAGATTTAGTACCTGTTAAAGTAACAACTACAAACACCAAAAGAACTAATATTTCTGGAGGTCTGATAAAGGGTAATTCACAGGATAAAGTCCTGGGAAGATTTAGATCCTATTCTCGTATGCCCGTGCTTCTCTAAGGTATTGAAAATACGTGCTTCTCTAAGGTATTGAAAATACGTGCTTCTATGAAAAGCTGTTTTAGACATTAATATACTCCCTCCATCCAGAATAAGTGCTCCATTTAAACTTTTCATACAGATCAATGACCCCCCAAAATCAATAAGATTTTAAAGCAAAAAGACTATTATACCCTTTTTTATTCCTTTAAAATTATTACATCATCACAAAGATTACTCCTTTGTGGAAATTGGAATAGTAATTAGAACAAGGATAAGGATGGCAAGAACTCATTAAATTTCTATTGATGTTACAAACAGAGTACTTATTCTGAGAGAAAAAAAGTGACAATGGAGACTTATTTTGGGAAGGAGGGAGTAGCATTTTTAACAGAATTTAGTTCAAAAGTGTCTCAACAGTTGTTTCTGAGTTACAAATGAAAACGAAACCAAAAACACCATGAAGTACCATTAGGAGCTTGGAAAAAAGCTGAAAACAGCTGCTTATGCAACCGAGAGTTGTTAGTCAAAATTACATAACTTTAATGAGGGATGATATTTTGAGGGTTGTCATCTGCTTGTAACGTGGTATTGTAATTCAAGCAAGTTTTTTTTTTTTATCTGCTCCTAATTTCCTTTGGGTTATCAGAGTGGGTGGACAAGATGGTAGCAGCATAGATCTTCAGTGAAACTATAGCTATCTAATTGGCAAAATCATCATATTTGAAATCATTATCACCATTTTTTCATTTATTTGCTTATTGTGAAAATTACAGGATAGCCGAAACATCATTATTATACATAAAGCTAACATTCATAGCCCTTGAGAAATCTTTCAAACGCAAAGAAAGTGAGAGGGTATCCATAACTTCGCATGCATAATAACTTCGGCAGAGCAATTTAGACCTTATCAAAATACCATGAAGCATAATTGTCCATTACCAAAGATGAATTGTAAAAAGTTTCAAAACAGAAAGATGCAACTTTATGGTACCAAAAAATTTCTTACCAAATTTAACCTAATAGAACTCCAACGAGAACCTGATTATGTGTGCATGAGAGAGGGAGAGAAAGAAAGAGCAATAGAGAAGCAATATGTATACTTTTGTCAAATGAATTTGAACGCTAGGGGCACTTACCAGTACAGCAAATAGTTGAGAATTTGCATTTTTGCTTCCTAGGCGCTTCTTTATAGCTTTAATAACATCTTTAGCTAGGCTGTAAAACCAAAATAACAAAAAAGATAATGAATCAGCAGGTAAGATCACCATATAGCAGTTAAAACTGGGTATACAATAAAATGGATTAACATTTGAGGAATTAACAAGCTGAAGTTCACAAAAATACTGGGAACAAAAGTGCCATTTCCTAGAAGCGAAAAAAGAGTACCACCAAAAAATTAAATTACACGCATCCCATTCCACAAGTTAATCAGCAATGTTCTGATGTCTGGATTATGATCATAAGGCCATATGAGCCATCAAAAATCCTGCAAAGCCTTCGAAACCCATTTACCAGAAGAAGCCTGCAGGCTAAACCTTGAGGCAAAACTCAATACCTGATAATTAAGGCCGCTACAGAATCTGCATAACACTTCCTCCCTTCCCGCCTTCTCCCCCTCTTTCTTTTCCAAAAACCAAAAAGGAGCAAAAGAAAACAAAACAGAAACTCCCAACCCACACAAGAGATGCAGCAAAGAAGGTATGGTGAGTGGGGGGACAACATGATACAGGGAGAAAAGTTGTTTGTGGATTCTGATAAGTTCCCCATGAACTTCAGCATCTACCAAGTAACATTTCTTTCCACATAGAAGTGAGGATAATGATACTAGAGATTTTCTCCAAACACCATCCTGCTCCTTATGAAAACAATAATACAGGCAAGAAGTACAGAAAGCACTTGCTCGCTTCTGTTTCTAAACCAATCAAAGCCGGAAGGAAAATGCAAAGCTAACTTAGCATAATGGACTAATGGAGAGTTCACCATGTGGTTTAGTTGTTGTAAGCCATTAAAGTAGCGACATTGTTCTCAGAGATGGATTCAGGTTCCTTGTTGCCTCTGATTTTCTCCAGCAAGTACCATAGGAAATTGATGCTGACCAAATGAATCCCAATCCTTCGAACCCCATGAGAAATTCTCAGAGATGTAGAAGAATATTCAAGGATTACATAATTAGAAACAAGCCAGGATAGTACTACTAAGTTCAAAATATTTACACTCTTAAAACATACACCTGCAAATCAATGAATATGTGGCCCTAACCACCTTTTAGCTGAAAACTGGACTTCATCTTATTTTTCTCTAGAAATTTTATATCATCCAAATTTAACATAAGTAACTCTGGCACTCCTCTTTTAGCTCCATCCGCTCCTCTTTTCTTTTCTAATAATCCGAAAGACTACACTAATCATATGAATAAAACCAGTGACGCCCCCAAAATCTAATAGATTAATTTTCCCTTTAGTCTACATTAACCTTGAAATTTAGCCCCAAAAAAAAATGAACCTTGAAATTTAGCCCCAAAAAAAAATGAACCTTGAAATTTCAATTTCATTTTAGGTTAAGTTATTGCTACGTAGAAAAACTAATAACAGTAACAACACATCCAAATCTAAGAATAGCTTATGACAATAAAGTCTCAATGTTTGAAAACGGCAAGAAGGATATGATCAAAGAAGAAGAGAAAAACCAGCAGAGACCAAGCAAAGTGATAAAAGAAGTATATCATTCAATCTGAACCGCTGGTTGTTAATGGAAGGAAGAGTTTAAATAGTGCTGAGAAATAGGAAGCTTTGCAGCCAAAATTGGTTTATTGTGTGGCCTTTTCAAGCAAAACTAAACAAGCAACGAGTCTATGCATTGCATGGTTTTTGGTTTTATTATCATGGGTATTATTCAATTACTAGGTGGAAAGGAGTGCGAGAAGCTAAATGGAAATGTGAAGATCAATGCTCCCTACCATATATGCTTTTATGTTCTACTACACATGCTCTTGCCAAAACTACTCCCCTGACATGTTTAGTTTTATTAGATGCAAGTAACCTTTTTTCCCATTTTAATTACAAGAGCTTGACATGCACATTAATTTTTCAGTTAGGGAACATTTAAGCGAGCAGACAAAATTTCTACAAACAAGAGTATCATCTCAAATGAAAACATTGGAAGAATCAGCAACATTAAGATACAAGGTAATGAAGTAATTGGCTTTACCTGTGATCCCTTGCAACCAGCTCACAGATTTCAATGTTTTTCATCCAATCCATTTCAGAAAGCTTCTCAGATGTTGCAGCATTGACAAGTTCAGCTGCCATTCTCCTTAAAGCTATCCACCAAGGACCAAAAACTACTGAGAACTAGATGTTGGCTGTAGAACATGATGAATAAAAATATGCTCTCAAATTTCTTTTTTGTTAAGCAATATCATGTAAAATGACAAAACCAAGTTAGGCTAAGGCAACATAAACCAGCAAGGCTATTGTATCCAACAAGACCTAAGCTTGAGAAGATTTTCTTTGTTTGAGTTACATGGAAATAAAAGATGGCCTCAAATAGCTAATTGAATAACTATTAATATATCATGACCAATATCTTTGATACGAGCATAAAGACCAGTAGATATGTACTCACAAATGAACTCCTGTTTTCTTAATTGATTTCAGATTGAACTTAAATGAGATGCACATCTTCTAAGGTGAAGTGTTAAACTAGTAAACTTGGTGTAAATGCAAAGACTAAGAAGATTCAGAAGTTTTATATGATGTTGGAGTTGAAAGATTTTTAGTCATTTCTCACTGTGTGTTTTAAAGGCAGTTTGCATGTGTTTCTAGAGAGTTTAGGTTATTCTGGTAATTTTTTACTTATAGATTCATTTGTAGATTGAAACTGAAGTCAGTCTGCAGTCTTAATGGTCAAAGGTTTCAGCCTTTGCGATTCTTAAGTTTCATGCATACTTAATGTTTAAGTTTAGAAGAATCACTAACTTGGACATTCATGTTTTTTCGTCTCTCAAGAATTTTTTAAAGGGTTCATTTCATTTACCTCCTTTGGGATTCGTTGAAACTAAAAGTCTACAAACAATCCTTGAGGTTTAGCAAAACTACATTCTTCCCCTTTGACTAACAATTTTGCTAAGAAACGAGAATGACAATACCAAATGACCATTCTATCCTTCTCCTGTTTCAGCTGTTACAAGCTTTCTCCTCCTGCACCAAACATGGTCTCTGACTTCTCCTCTTCTAGCCTCTTTCAATCTCTCCTACCAAATCTCTCCGATATCTTCTTGCTTGGGCTTTTTACTCTCCTCCCTTTTCTCAATTTTCTTCTTCTTCTTTTTCCCCCTTCTTCGGATCTCTTCTTTTTGTGCCAACATTCCAACCTGTCCCTGGGTGTCTGAATATTCCTGTATTGAAAGACAGAGACAAGTCCAGGTGGGATTGCAAAAAATCTGAAGTTTTGGTCAAATTTAATCCAAGAAAAATTTTTCCCCTAGGAGGAGATAGGGACTTGATAAATTATGAATTGATCTAAAATTTCCATTGAAGTTCTCGCAGGATTCAAAAAGATATGAGGAAAGAAAGCAAATTGAATTTACTACTCTGTCAAGCTCAATTGGAACAAGAAGTTTCACAATGATATTGTTTTGCAAAACTTCCAGAAGCATCAAAAGAATTGTGCAAAAATTGAAAATAGAGTTACATTAGGGTGATGATTAGGTGAAGGGTGTGGAGAAGAACTTGCAAACCATGTCGAATTTTACATGGTCGAAGCATATTCCAAATTTATGCCCTAAGACAAGGCTGAAGACAACTGTAGAAGCTATCCGTCCCCATCAAACTCTTGATGAATGGAACGGGTCTGCTGCAATTCCCACAGATACTATGAGCTATTATTAGAGACATTTTGGATATTGAGAATTTTGAATTCTCTTCCCCAGCTGCCACCACCTCCATCCCTCTCCAGTGGCTGACAACCCAAATCCTCCGACAGAAACAGTTTCAGTATGCACCATCCTCCCCATTTTCTCCGCCTTATAGTGAGTCTGCTATCATCATCAGTCTGCATTTTTTCTAGAGACAACACCAAATATATTAAACGTAACATTCCCGTTTACTTTTTTCCTACAATTCCATTTTAATAATTTTCCCACACTTCCTGTCTCTAAAACCTTCTCTCTCACTTCTCTCTTTACAAATTCCTTCAAAAACTTAAAATTCAACAGTCTGAACAACAAAACGCAGCATGTCAGGCCGTCTTGATGCAAATTTTACCAGTATTTACACAAAAATAATATTCAACTTATTAAATTCTTCAAACAAATAATCCAGGACAGATCCCTAAGGAGCATATGGAGCTGCAATGGCAGCTCCATGAGCACCTCAAAGAGTTTCCAGAATCTTGATGGAAGTTGGAAAGGTTTTTCAAAAAGGCTTTAAAGCTCATAGGGAAGGGTTCAATTTGAAAATATGTTCTTCGACACAACGAAGATGTGTTTAAAAGCTTACAACACGGCTGTTCTTTATCAGAAAGAGAGAAAAGATAGAAGGTGAGATTCTGCCTGTGAGCAGAAAATAAAGAACTAGGCAAAATCGATTTTCCAGAAGCTCCTGCAGCTAAAGTATCTATTCCAACACCCCAAAAATACATCTCTCTAATGCCCCAATGAAGATGCACAAGAAACTAAAGAATCACAAGTTGAAGCGCATGCTAACAAAAAGGAAGTTGAGGGATCTAAGGTCAAGTATGTGCCTAAGTTTGATATTCGTGCCATGGAACACAAGGATATGTTCCCCATCTCTTGCTCTTCGGTGTTGCAATAATTGTTTTCCTAAATAAATTCAGCGATGTAATCAAGAGAGAACCTTTAACAGGTTCATTCCCACATCCAACAGCTCAGCCAGCTCAAGAGCAATGAAGAATCAAGACATCAAAAGAAGTTATGTCTGGCAGGATTTCTTATCTCAAGTCAATTCAAAACTAGAGTTGAACTATTTTAATGCAAGCCAGAAGAGTAAGAAGATTGCATAATGATATAGGAGGAGGGAGACCTTTAATTTGCATTACAATGATATTGGGTCTTGTATTAGCAGTATGTCAGTTTCTCTAGAGTTTTAGCATCTACATTATTTTGGCAAACTTGTACTTGCAGTAAAAGTAGGTTTAAATATTCTCTTGGTCATGATAGGTTAATTCAGGTTAATATGAAATGTAGTTAACCAGCAGCCTTTTTCTCATCAAATATTGCAGCCTAAGTTTCTTAGCATTTAAGGGTATGCTGCGAGGTTTTCTTAGCTTTGAAGTACTTTTGGTTCTAGGGTCTCTGGTGCATGTATGTCATTGTAACAGCTCTAAAGAAGTAGGTAGATATTGATTGTAAACTAGAGTTGTTTTTCATGAGTTTTTTTCTTTCCCTCTGTTCTTCTGAAAATTTCTCTGCTTTCTTTATTATATCCATCTATTCTTCTAAATACCCAAGCATTATGCATTACTCTTCTCACCATCCCAACAGTTCATGATGTGGACAGGTCTGAGAACCATACTGGATGTAATGGTTCTGATTAATTGAAAGGGTTAACCTCTTTTCTGAACCCAAAAACATAAATATGTCCCAACACGCCTCTTGTAACATCCATAGCTGTTCCATCATTAGAGTAGCACCACTTAACATCTTTTCCGAGCCAAAAATAAATAAATATGTCCCAAACATCCCTCTTGTAACGCCCATCACTGTTCCATCATTAGAGCAGCACCATATCCGCCACAACTAAAGCTGAATTGGTGCTGCATTAAAGATAAAGCATTATGTAGTTCATCCCAGTTTTCAGGGGACACAAAGGAAGAACAGAAAGGATTTCAAATCACAGTCATCCAATAACTTAATATATAAATTGGATCCCACAAATACATTTTTGCCTACTGTTTCACCAGATTATTCCAATTGATTCTAATACCAAAACAATACTGATTCTTCCCTACAGCAAGATGAAAGTATCTGGAAGACAAGCCTGTAGTACAGCTTTTCCCTAAATCCATGGACTTCTCTATACAACTAGGACTATTCTAGCTAAAGCCAAAAGTTGTTCATAAGTTGAATTTGGATATCAAAAGGGTTACCCAGTAATGAATAGTAAGTCTCAGAAGAATCTCAGGGCAAGCACCATATTAATTTTCCAAGGCCTCATATCCAGACAAATCTAGTAACAAATCCATCCCTTCCACGAACATGTTAAGAAAGTTCAAGGACAAAACACAACATGGCATATGCCAACTTTAAAGTATTAGTAACAACTCAAAATCCTTCATGCCAACTGATGTAGAGGACACATTAAACCACATTCCACCAACTCTTCCTCTCCCCCCACAGCCCCCAAAAAAAAGAGAAAAAAAGAAAATCCCCAAAAAAAAAAGGAGCAAGAATAAAAGGAAAAAAGCAAAATGCAGAAGTGGAACTTGAAATCCGATACTATATACATCAAACATGAAACCTAGGTCCTGTATATCAAAAAGATAAAAATAGACAAACAGTTCCATAAGAATAAAAATGATGTATGCAGACTATTTCTTGATTTGTTGTCTATATTTTACCAATAACACTGAAGCCTTCACTTCTGCCAAGAAGAGTGCTGAATTAGTCAGGAGCTTGTTACTGCTTCCTCAACCATCAATCCCCCCATAGGCTCAGTTTATATAGTTGATTACTTCATGCATTTTTCCCATAGCATTTAATACTTTCATTAAAAACTGTTGTATATACCTTTCTTACCCAATGGAGTGGAGCTGTCTATATTAAGGTTTTCCTCCCACTCTCCCTTTATTCTCTTACAGATGTCCTTTCTTTCTACTCTTCTCAAACCCTTCTTTCTTCTTAAGTCAATTACTTCTTCATAACTAGCGCAATAATATATCAATCACAACCAAAGCAGAATCATTGTTGCTCCAACTTGGTATTGACGCTAAAGGCTACTTCTCTCCCTCTCACATCTGTTTCAGTCATCATCATCAGAAAAGCAGAAACTTAGTGGAAGCTGGAAAGTCTCTCACAAGGATTTGGTGCTCATAAGCAAAAGATTAATTCAAAAACAGGTTCTTTGGATGCAACCAAGATGTGTTTAAAAGCTTAGAATACAGCTCTCTTACTCAGAAGAGAGCAAAGATAAGTAAAGGTTTCAGCGTATGAGCAGAAAATCAGAAACTAGGCAAAGAATGCATTTTCCAGAAGGTCCTGCAACAAAAGTATCTAGGCAACACCCCAACAATACATCCTTCATGAACTTCATGAAGCTGTACAACACATAAAAGAACCATAGCTGAAGCACATGGAAACAAAATGGAAGTCGAGAAATCTAAGGTGAAGTATGAGCCTAAAGATGATATTCACACCCCGTAAAACAAGGATATCTCCCCTGCATGTTGATCTTCAGTGTTGCAATAATTGTTTCTCTAAATAGATATAGTGATGTAATCAGGATAAAAGCATTAATAGGTTCATTTTGCATCCGACGTCTTATTATCATCTCAAGAACAATGAAGAAGTTATGTCCGACGTTGTTTCTTATGCCAAGTTACTTCAAAAACAATGAACAATGAAGATCAAAAGAAGTTATGTCCGAAATTGTTTCTTATGCCAAGTTACATCAAAAAGTAGAGTTTGAACATTTTCAGAACAAGAGAGAACAGTAAAGAATGCAAATACAGGACTAAGAAGGTTGCATAATGATATTGGAGGGGAAGACCTTTTAGTAGCTTTATAATTATATCGTGTCTAGTATTAGCATTTAGCAATATGTTAATTCCTCTAATTTAGTATCTAGATAATTTTGGCAATTTGTGTTTGTACTAAAAGCAGTTTTTTAAATATTCTCTAGGTCATGATAGGCTAATTCAGGTGGGGTCAACTGTAGTCAACCTCCAGTTTTTTAAAACAACTATTACAGCCCTAAAGATTCTTAGGATTCAAGTATACATGTCAAAGGTTTCTTAGCTTTGGAGTATATTTGATTCTGACTTTGGATATCCAAAGGATTACTCAGTAATGGGTTCTAAGTCTCAGAAGAATCTCAGGGATGCAGCATTTCCATTTGTCAAAGGTAGTGATGTTCAGAAAGAAGTCCAAACCGACCAATCCAACCAATCCAAACCGTTTTATATTGGTTCAGTTTGGATTGATGAATGCAGGCTATTAGCTTCATAGGAATAAAGGTAATGCATGCAGGATATTTCTTGACTTCTGCCAAGAAGAGTGCAAAATTAGTCAGTACCTTGTTCCATCGCTTCTTCAACATCAAATCTTCTCAAAGGCTTCGTTTATAGTTGATTCATTTCATGCTTTTTCCCATAGCTTTTAATTCTTCCGCAAGAAAACCGCAGCATATACTTGTCTTACTCAATGAAACCCAAAAATGGGGGAGAAAAAAAAGACCCTTTAAGTTCTGCAACTCCAATATGCGTTTTTATATCTTTTTCTTAATGCATTATCAGAAATGATGCTCCCTATCTGAACCAAGGAATTGGATTACTGGACATTCATAAAATTACCAATAGTTGCAATTACATCTCTATTCTCTAACTGTACATTCCAAAATCAAGAGTACCACTAAAAATACTGTTAACTTGTTCGCAATCAGACCACCAAATAATCATGTAAGTAACAGGAAAAGATCATCCTCTTTCAATAACACCAAAAAACAAAAATTAATAAAACTGTTTGAAAAGTTCAGAATACTATACAAATCATCAATTAATCTGTTAACAAAAATTAACAACCAAAACTTCAAGTGCGATCTTACATGCACAAACTATTTACAATAAAAAACGAACACAATTCAAACCACAATGTAGAACGCACCTGCAACAGCGCCCGCAGCAACAGCTACTCAATTCAACCCTCTCTCAACAGCTTCTGAGCAAAAATCACAAAGCACACATATGTATGTCTTTGTGTGTATATAACTGTGTGTATATCTAAATTAACAACCAATTTTGAAGTTGAGAATCTCTCTGATGTATAATAATTGCTTTCTGTGCTTTATTTATTCAAAATATTCTTCAGTTTCTCAACTTTTTCTCTACAGAAAACTAAGTAAATAAAAACAAATATCTGCCTGGATTAGATTAAATAAGAAAAATACAAAATCAGTGAGAGAATATGAGATTTTCTTAGTACCAACTGCTCCTATCAAGTGACTCCTCTCTGTCAGTCTGTCACAATCGTGAGACTTCGCCTTCTTTTTCTTCTTTATATATTCATTTCATATTTTTTTGTAGAAATAATCATTTCAAATTCACTTCACAGAAAGCGATGGTTGGAAGCAACTGCGGCACAGCCACGAGGGCTGTCTTGAGCTTCCAGATTGCTCTTTGGGAGATGATATCCTCACACATCTGTGAGCGGAAACAGATGACTGGCGTAGGCGTAGGCGTGGCGTTACGTAACAAGCAGAGAGATTGGTATGTGAACGGTGAGTGAAAGACTTAGGCAATTGATTGACGGACAGGTGGCGTTTTCATAATGCGAGTGGGTGATTGATTTTGTACTCGAGCGTCTTGGGCCTGCCGGCTGGAAAAGGATTGTCCGACAGCTCAGCAAATAGCGTAAAGTTCCAGTGCTGCACGCGCTGTCGTGCAGCCGAGATGTGGACCGTTAGATCTGCATGAAAATTTGACGGTTCATATTTTTTGACCATACATGTATTTTTTTTCAAAAATTAGTAAATTTTCATAGCCGTCGTGAGAGGTGATCCGACGACTGTTGATCCGTCCAGCACGTGCTGCACGACTCCACGTGCAGTACAGTAACCGAACCCCAGCAAATGTTTGTGCAGGAGGACGACGTACGCTGCGCTGGACCTAAGATTCTGCAAATTGGTTGATGTCCTGCATATATCTTTTAGTAATTATGCGGAACAGAATTTAAACGGTTTAATTTTGATCGGACGATAATTATTTTAAATTTTAAATATTATTTAAAATTTTAAATAATTATTTATAATTATTTTTTACATCTGATCACGATCGGATGATTTATATTCGATCTTGCAAATGTTATAAAAAAGTATGTGCAGGACTTTAACCAAACTGAAGATTCTAAGGGTGGGAATTGAGATTGCTTCGTGTACAAGGCCGAGTGCATGGCTCAAATAAAGCCGAAAAGGAAAACAAAGGTTTGCCCGACAAAGAAAAAATAAAAAGAAGAGAAAAAAGGGAAAAAAACAAACAAAGGAGCAGAACATTCTTTATGTTATGAAATTTAATCCTAACAACGGGTACTATACACATTCTAATAAAACAGAGAACACAAAGAAGTAGATAGAAATGAGAATTTTTTCAATCAGATTCACACTTCATCACAAGTCATTTTATCATTCTATTTATAATGTCATGCACATATACATAAAAAGAGTGGGAATGTGTAAAGGATAAAATCCTATCTTTTATCATAGATAGGATAACCCTGCTAATGAAGATGATGACAAAGTCATCTTGTTCTTTTAAAAGATAATATACAATTATCCTAAGTTAAATTATCTCTTTGAGACTTGTAGACTGTCATATACATATATATATATATATAATGGTAATAATAAATTTATTACCAAACATGTTTCAAGAAACATGTTTTCTGAAACATCATAAGATATGTGTATTGTAAAGCTTGTAGAAGAATAAACATTCGCGCGGAAGTATTAACAAATTTTAAGTTCATTATTTTGATAAATAGTAAGTATATCAAATTGGAATAAACTAGTCAAATATATTGTAATCATATATAAGCTTCTCTAGTTTAATAAATACAAACTTTAGTAAGCATATGTTTGCATGTAATGTTCAACTATCTTAATAGATTCAGCTACGGCTATAATCATATTCTGTATTCTTTGACTATCAGATTCATCGTTGCTGTCAAACCACATTTTCCACAATTGTTTTTGTGATTTATATAGTTGATGACGTTGTCTTCGCCATATATCAAAATCAAGAAACATGTTTTCTGAAACATCATAAGATATGTGTATTGTAAAGCTTGTAGAAGAATAAACATATTTAATTTAGAGAGGTCCTCAAACAGTTTTGTCATAAAGAATTAACTAGACAAAGATCTGAATAAATGAAAGGTCCAACACGCTTCCTTACCTTATTTCCGTTTTGACCACAATCCTCCCGGGTTTCCACAGAGACTTTTAGCAGGCGTTTCAGCCCAAACCTTAAACCAGGTAACTTCTCTTGCGTTCCTTCAGGAAGACGTAGCACAGCCTAGTTTCGTTTCCTACCTCTAGGCGTAAGGAGTAAGATAATAAAGGAGTAGAGCTTGGATTATAAAGATCAAAGAGTAATTAATTCTAAAAACAAAGTGTTTGAGGAAGTTCTCAGACTTTTATTTCATGATGGAAGATTTACAAAGAGAGAAAAGAAAGCCGAAAACTTAAGCCGATTGCCTTCAGCATTCGGAAGTTCCTCTTTTTATAGGCCTCTCTCTATAGTACTATAGCTTCCACTCAACTTACATTATTGATCCTTACTATTACATTTGTTACACCTGGCTATCTTTAGTCTTATCTGATTGCTGAGTCCTCTTAGTGCCAAGATGACTCATCTGTCTCTTATACTGATTGAGCTGCTGACTCATTTGTCCAATCTTGTTTGTCTTTATTTAATCAGAATCTTCATCATCTGTGAATAGAATCTTCTTGTCCTTTTGTGGCTGGCAGCACGGGCATGTCCCTTTCTGATGTTTTCTAAAGTAACAAATCTTTTGTTGTGCCTCGAGGCTAGATTTGATTATTCCCGTATCTAGCATTCGAATCTTAGCTTGAAGATAGCGTTCGGCTGAAGGGGGTGTTTTTCTTGCTGGACTGATCATAACGGATGAATGCATTTTAGCACCACCATAAGTCCGAAATCTTTTTTTGAAGCATATCTCCATTTGTTGTAATATAATTCGGATTCCAATGGCTCGCCGATACTGAATATCATTGTCATCAAATTTTTTAAACTCTTTTCTTTCTGTAGGAACAGATATACTGAGAGTCTCTGATTTTGCCACCTGCATAAAATGGTAAGCAGGATATCTTTCTTCTTTAAAGAAGTCTGGACCTGCAGAAAATAGTTTTAGTACCAAAATATCTTTTGGAGTAATGGTAGGGTCGTTTAAATAAAAATCTTTAACTCCATCTTTTACCCAGGTAGGGAGTAGACGGATTTCATTAAAATCAGGAGAGCTTAAGTATATGGAGTTAATTGCTCCAAAATCATATCACTTTCTAATTTCTTCTGGAGAAGAATCTTGTATAAAGTTTAGTCTGGGATAAATACCAGAAAAATCAATATATAAAGTATCTGTATTTGAGAGACTGTATAGTTCTCTCATCAATTGGTTTTGTATCTCTTCTGGAGGAGAGACGATATCTTTCTTTCTGCCTTTGTCAGAAATCTTTAAAGGCTTTTGTGGCCTCAGTGAAAGTGATGTGTCAATTATTTTATCTGTCTGATATTGATCACTGACATCCATTTCAATGGTTCCTGTAGAAGATGCTTTTTCTATTTCAAGTTTACTAACCAATCCCTTAATCATTGAGTTGGTAACTTCATATCGGCTGAGCCTCGAGCTTATCAGTCTGAATTCAGGAAGCAATAATTCAGAAACCTCTTTGGGTATACCTGGAAGATTAGCAATATCGATCAAATCAGAGATATTTTCTTTAATCTGTTGAACTTCTTTATTCATATCTTCCAGATTATTGAAAATCTGATTAAGTAGGTCCGCCATCTCTGGTAAGAAAATCTGCCAAGACATTTTTGTCAGTGCGAATTGTCTCAATATCAAATATATATTCAGATAATAAATTTTGTCATCTAATTAATCGTTTATATTCATGACGAGATGGTAAATTGTTGTGAATAAATGCTCGTACCTGTGTATTGTCTGTTCTTAATAAGAACTTTTTAGGCAATAAGAAATAATAAAATTTTTTGCAACTTTTAACTACACCAAGTAGTTCTTTTCCATTTATATGATAACGACTTTCAGTGTCATTAAATGTTCATGATGTATATCTGCACAAAGATTCACCTATTTTATTATTATTTTCATAATCTATTTTCTTTAATACACCACTCCAGAATTTTTCAGATGCATCAGTTTCAAGTATTAAATTATCATTATCAGAAGGAAGTTGTAATTTCGGTAATACTTTGCATTTTTCTTTTATGGATTTTACATGGTTTTCTAATATAGCATCGAAAGAAAATATTTTATCTTTTCGTAATAAATTTTGTAAAGGTTGTTTTAACCCTGCTAGATTATCTATGAAATCGGAGGCATAATTTAAAATGCCTAAAAAACTTTGTACTTATTTTTTATCTATTAATTTATCCAGAAATTTAGAAATTTTTTCTAAAATATGATCTTGTAGTTCTATCCCTTTTCCATCAATATGCATACCAAGAAATTCAATTTTATTTTGTAATAGTTTTGCTTTCTTTTTTGATAAAGCTAAACCATTTTCTTTACATAATTTCCAAAAAGTATTTAAATGTTTTATATGGTCTTGTATAGAGTCGGAAGCAATTAAGATATATCAATATAAAAAAACATATAATCATAGTCATGAAATATGTTATCCATTTTTCTTTGAAATATCTGAGGAGCATTTTTTAATCCAAAGGGCATGACTAACCATTCGTATTGTCCTTGAGGAGTAGAAAATGTTGTAAATTGTATACAATTTGGATGCATCTTGATCTGCCAAAATCCACTTTTGCAATCAAATTTAGAAAAAATGTTTTTATTTTTTGTCATATTAATTAAGATTTCTTTATGTGGTAGGAAATAACCATCAAATTTCGTATTATTATTTAATTATTTATAATTTATTACCATTCTAACCTTTCCTCTAACTATTTCAGCATGATTCCTAACTATAAAGGCTAGAGAACTATGAGGAGATGAACTAGCTTTAATCAATTTCATGTTTAATAATTCTTTTATTTGTTCTTTACATTCTTTTTGATCTATTTCATTATATCTCATGGGTTTTACTCTAATGATTTTAGTTTTGTCAATCATGTCTAAAGTAGCTAATAATTGATTTTTATCCCAAAATTGAAAAGGATTTTCAGTATAACATTGTTCTAATCTAGACTTTATATTTTCTATTTCATCTCCATATGTCGAATAGCAATTTGGTATTCTAATAATGGTGTTCCTTTTGGAAAAATCGGCTTTTGTGTGTAACCAATTCCACCACGCTGGGTTGTACGGGGTTTAAAAGGGATAGGTAAAGGCTTAGCATAGGCATGCTTAAGGCGTTTAACGACAATTAAATGATGACAAGGAGTCTTAAAATGAATTTGAAATGCTAAGGTATCAAAAATAATTTTATTGAATAATTGAAGAAAATTATTGCCTAATAAGACATCAGTACCAGTATCATGAAAATAAAAAGGTGGACATTTAATTAAAAATGTTCCAAGTAAAATGATTGGTTTTGCGATACCTTCCTTTATTTCAAGTAAGTTATTGGATATATCTCGACCTCTAATAGGATTTAATGTGGTATGGTATTGTTTAATAAAACAATCTTTCTCACATAAACAAGATCCTGATCCACTGTCAATATAAGCAGCAAAGTATTCTGCTTTATATTCAGAATACGTAATTCCTATTGGAATATATATATTATATTGGCTTGTCATTTAGCTATATATATTAATTGCCCATTATAATTTAATTTTATACCAAGTGATGTTATCTGATAAGATTTTACCTTTTCTAAAAAGGTTAATCCTAACATTATTTCCAGAGTATCATTAACACCTTCGTTTTCTATAAGTAATCTTATTAGAATTATAGTTTCTCCAAATCTGAGTAAAGTTTCTACATCATATTTTATTTCATGGATTTCACCATTAAAATTAGAATATTGATGTGAATATTCTAATTGATATTTTTGTAAGAGAGTACAAAGCTTATGACTAATATAATTCCCATTAGCTCCTGTATCAATTAAAATGGCTATTGGTTGAAAAGTTTGACCATTAAAATATTCGCCTTTTATTTTATAATTTTTTATACTATCTTCTTTTTCTGTAATTGTTCTAGCAGAAAAAGATTTAGATAAAGGTAGACTATTTACACCAGTGATTGTAAAACTAAGTCGTGGAGGTAAATTATTAGATATTAACAATGGTTTATCTGTTAAATCTAATTTTAAAGGTATAGATTCTATTTCTTCTATCTTATGTAGTGTAGGAAGCTGTTTTTGACATACTTCACTAAATAAATAGGGGTAATCTATTATGTCTTTTATTTCAAAGCATTCAGAATGATGAGTGTTAGATATAGTGTATGAAATAGCATAAGTTATAGAATAAGGTTTATTATTATTATAAAAGAATTCAGGTCTTTTAAAATCTTGTATTAGACTTAATGTTTTATCAAAATCTTTATCTCCAAGATGATATGAAATTCTTGGATATACATTAAACTTTAATTTACCATATTGTAAATTTCCTCTTAATATCCCTAAACAGGCTTCTTCTTTATTTTTTATTCTATTATCCATAAGGGCTAAATCAATTGGTGTATTCAAGCCTTCTTTAAAGGTTGCTTTTATTAAAATTTGAATTGCTCCTATATGAATCCATCCTAGAGTGTTTCTAATATCTGGTTTTATTTTTTGAAGTTTTTCTTGTAAATCTTTTAGCTAATAAGGCTATTATAATCTTATTATTGGTTAAAATATTTTCTAAAGCTCTTTCTTGAATATTTAATCCATAGAATAAATGGTGCTTTCTAGGCTTTATTCTTATTTTATCCAAAAGAATTATTTTGAATCCAAAATAATTAGTTAAAGAGAATTCTTCTTTTTGTATTTGTTTTAATTTTCTTTTATCTATTAAGATATCCTTTTGATATTCTCCTATTCTGGATTGTCACTTGTGCTAGCTATATTCTGGTTATTCATTTTCTGAGGATTCTGTATATTCAGTTTTTGTAAAAATAAATATACTTTCGTCAGAACTTATATTTTCAAAATTATTTATTTGTATGAATTCTCCATTATCTATCATGTATTGTATTGTTTCATCTATCTCAATTTTCTTTTCATTAGCTTTAAATTTTTTAGGGCATTTATTAGCATAATGTCCTAATTCTTTGCAATAATAACATCTGCATTCCTGAGGATTTTTCTTAGTTCTTTTATATGTGGGTTTTGTAGGCATTTTATAATATTTAGATTTCTCTTTTTAAAATATTTCTTTTTATAATATTTTCTTTTTTTATATCTTTTCTTAATTTTAGCATAATAATAAGGACTATCACATCCTATCATAATTGGCATTTTTATTTTATCACAACATAGGGATATCCTCTTTCGAATTCCTTTAGTTAGTTTAGCTAATAATGCATCGCTACACCATTCACTGAGTTTATCTCTTAAAAAGGTAATTCTTTTTCATAGTGTATCATTTTCTCCACATTTATAGCTTTCAATTAATTTTTCCCCCAAGGGTCAGGTATTTTAGAATAAAACATATTTAAATAATCCAATGTATTTGAAACTTGATTATATATATGGTAATAATAATCTTGAAAAACACATATATATCTATCTACTTCACAGATGTCACATAATGTTAATCTATGTAAGGCTGTAGTATATTTTTGTATTGTTCCTGGGTCCTTAAAAAAGTTTCCTTCACCAAACAATTCTATTTTTATTACTTCTGTAGCTCTAGTAATCATATTTGCTATACTATCATCCTGGTCAAATATTAACTTTATAGTTTCTTCTGGTAAATTTTGCCAGTAGCGTAAAACACTGTTTACCAAGCTTCTTTCAATAAAATGTTGTGTTGAAGCTTTATCCATTTTATTTACTGCTATTGCTATTCTTAAAGAAGTTTCCCATTTTTCGATGTCTTCTTCTATATTTGTTATGCAATCTAAATCTAAAAAGATACCAAAAGGATTTATTGGTTCTCCTTTCATTTTATCATAGGGTGTATAAGCATCATGTTGTTTAAGTACTGAAGTAATGCCAGCATATCTTGTTAGAGATCTATTAAAAGGTCTCATATGGGTAGTACTTGTGCTAGGTATATCTGTTACATGTGGGTTCCATTCTGGTTTAGGGTCTCTTATATCAGGTTTTATATTAACAAAAGTTTCATTTATTTCCATGTTTCCTATTTGTGTAATTAAGTTATCTATTTCTGAAGGAATGGATTCAGTATCTGAATTAGACATTGCCTTTATAGCCAGATGGAATCTTTAAATTCTTTAAATGTTTGTTTAAAGGACTAATCTCTTCTTTTAATTTTTCTACTGGTCTATCTGTTGGAAGAGTTATTAATTCTTTACCTTTATCTTTATCCTTTTCAGATCCGTTTGTTGATAATATTAATGTTGCTATAAATTTTCCTAATTTATCAATTTCTGAGACTATTTGAGTTCCGATAGAAAGTATAGTTTTTTGTATTTCTATTAAATCTTTTTCGATTTTTAATGAAACCTCGGATTCTTCTAAAAGTTTATAGTTATTATCTATCATTTTCTAAATGATCTATTCTATAGTGTTTAGTTAATTCTTTATGTACCTTTTGTTGATTAGCTTTTGCAATCATCCAAGTATTAAAGATATTTTCATATTGTTCTTGATACATATCTATTGTTATTTTATGTACTCCTGTTATTCTTACATATTCTAATCTGGATAAATAATAAATTTTTTCTTGTTCTAATTGTCTAACAAGATTATCTATCTGTCTTATTTCATTAAATAAGTTTGTACAGGTTTCACAATCCATTAATCTGTATTATAACCCCAATCAGTATCATCATAGTTATGATCTATATTATTATCGTAAAATATTACTGAAGATGATTCATTTAAATGATTATCCCATGCATTACTATAATTAATCTCAAAATCTGTAAATTGTTCATCTTGATTTTCTATTAGTAGTTCAGGATTTAAATAATTTATAACAATATCTATGGATTCTATTTTTTCTAGAATAATTATTTCTAGATTTTCTATTTCGAAACTGGCTCTGATACCAATTTCGGTGGTCCCAAACATATAATTTTTTTCAATCAAATCCACACTTCATCACAAGTCATTTTATCATTCAATTTATAAGGTTATGCACATATCCGTAAAAAGGGTGGGAATGTGTAAGGGATAAAATCCTATCTTTTATCATAGATAGGATAACCTTGCTAATGAAGATGACAATCTAAACCTTTTCCTATTTCCTTTACACCCCGCATAGTCCAGCGTGGTGGTATTGGATACACACAAAAACCAATTTTTCCTAAAGGAACACCATTGTTAGAATTTCAACTTGCACTCAGACATTTAGACACAGAAATTGAAGAAATAAAAACTAAACTAGAAAATTGTTATAGTGAAAACCCATTACAATTTTGGGATAAAAATTAAATATCTGCACAATTAGAAATGATAGATACAACTAAGATAATTCGGGTCACACCCATGAGATATAATGAAATAGATCAGAAAGAATGTAAAGAACAAATAAATGACTTATTAAAATTAAACTTAATACGATCTAGTACCTCACCACATAGTTCACCAGCATTTATAGTTAGAAATCATGCTGAGATAGTTAGAGAAAAAGCTAGAATGGTAATTAATTATAAAAAATTAAATAATAATACAAAATTTGATGGATACTTCTTACCGCATAAAGAAAGTCTAATTAATATGACTAAACATAAAAAAATATTTTCTAAATTTGATTGTAAAAGTGGATTTTGGCAAATAAAAATACATCTAGAGAGTATAGCCTATACAGTCTTTTCTACACCTCAAGGACAATATGAATGGTTAGTATTGCCCTTTGGATTAAAAAATGCTCCACAGATATTTCAGCGAAAAATGGATAATATTTTTTGAAATTATGACTATATCTTTGTTTACATTGATGATATACTTATTGCTTCCAATACACTTCAAGAACATCTTAAACATTTAAATAAATTTTATATGCTCTGCTTAGACCATGGCTTAGCATTATCAAAAAAGAAATAAAAAATAATACAAACTAAAATAGACTTTCTTGGAATGAATGTAGACTGATATGGAATTGAATTACAAAATCATATATTAGAAAAGCTAAAAGATTTTCCTGATAAATTAAAAGATAAAAAACAATTGCAAAGCTTTTTAGGATTATTAAACTATGCCTCAGATTTTATTGAAAATCTTGTTGCACTAAGACAACCTTTACAGCTTCTTTTACGAAAAGATAGAATATTTTCTTTTACACCAGACTTAGAAAAACAGGTACAAATAATAAAGGAAAAATGTAAAAATTTACCAAAATTACAACTTCCTTCTGATAATGATGAATTGATTTTAGAAACAGATGCTTCTGAGACATTCTGGAGTGGAGTGTTGAAAAAAATCGATTACGACAACCAAGAAAAGATAGGAGAATCATTATGTAGATATACTTCAGGAACTTCATCACAAGTCATTTTATCATTCAATTTATAAGGTTATGTGCATATCCATAAAAAGGGTGGGAATGTGTAAGGGATAAAATCCTATCTTTTATCATAGATAGGATAACCTTGCTAATGAAGATGACAATTAAGTCATCTTGTTCTCTTAAAAGATAATGTACAATTATCCTAAGTTGAATTATCTCTTTGAGATTTGTAGACTGTCATATATATATATATATATATATATATATATATATATATATATATATATACTAATATAAAGTATGTACTTTACACGGTATATATATTACTTTTTTAAAAAAATAAATGTATAATAAAAATAAATTTTAAAAAAATTATTTTAAATGTTATTGAAAAAATATCTTTAATAGCACAACCATGAGTAAACCTATTTCTTTTAGTGACAAAGTCAATTTTCTATTAAAAAAATTAACACAGGTTATTACACAAATAGTTATTAGAGTTATTACAAAAAATATGAAACAAATTTATGTATTTAATTAAAAACTGTGCACTAATAGTTAATCATAAGTAAATTAAGATGAAAAGAAAAGAAATAAAAAAGACTTTGTAAGTTATATTTTTTCTATATCTTTAAAGTAAATTAACTTTACGATATGAGTCTTTCAATTATTATTTCGTATTTACCTCCTACTCCTATTATGTGTAAGGGGAAAGGAAAATTAATTATCATTTAATTATTTATTTTAACTCTTCAAAAAAAATAGAATATATTTGCAATAAAATTATTGTAAAAATTAAAATTTCTCTCCCCTTACTTGCCTCTCTCCATTCTTAAAAATAAATAACATAAAAAATAAAAAATATTAGTATTTTATATTAAAAATCTCAAAGAAATATTTTTTCAAAATGAAAAGATTCTCTGGTCATTGCTTAATTTTTTCCAAAAGAATTGAAATACCTAAGAGGGGGGCAGGTGAATTAGGTATTTGGCTAATTTTTACAAACTTAAGCCTTTTACGCGTTTAGATCAAGAACAGATTATGTAAGCTAATTAGAGACAATTTAAAGTAAAGCAATGAAGAAAGCAATAACAAAGAACTCAAGCAATTTATAGTGGTTCGATCCTCAAGATCTACATCCACTACCTTAACCTCACACTTAAGGATTTCAAACACTCTACTATTAGCTCAGGTTTACAGATTACAAGAGAGGCTCACCACACTATGGTTTTACACTCACAACCTCTTCTAGTAACTTTTACAATGCAAGGCTCACCAAACTCAATGGTTTTATATCTCAAACAACCTTGAATCACAACTTCAAGGATCACCCTTATCTAAAGGATTTTATGTTATCAAGATAACCTTGCTAGAGCTAGCAGAATAACACAATATGATAAATAAATGAGAGTGTGTAGATGTTACCACTTGATGGTTGATATTACACAAAGTTGCACCTTCACACTTTGATGCCTTTTGAATAATCAATTGAATGCACAAGATAAGAGAGCTTTGAAGTTTGCTAAAAGCTTTTGGAATGCTTGGAGTTCATAAAGATTCAAGAGTTATAAAAATTCTGAAGTTTATAGCTTTTATAGATGTCAAAAAATCAAATACAACAGCTATAAAACGGCTAGTAACGGCTAGTAACAGTAAAGTTCGGATGTCCAAACTTTCTGTTATACGTCCGAACTTGCGTCCAAATTTTACTGTGCCAAGCTGTCTGGAAAAGTTCGGACGTCCGAACTTTTCCTTATGCGTCCGAACTTGCGTCCGAAATTCTCTGGAAAAACAGTGACCATGCTTATCAGAGAAAGTTTGGACGTCCGAACTTTTCTCCATGCATCCGAACTTTCGTCCGAAATTCTCTGGAAGCACAGTACCATTTCCAAAGTTTGGACGACCAAACTTGCATCCAAACTTTTTAAACTTTGTCAAAACTTGTTCAAAACAATGTTAATAACATTGAAAACGTTTTGCATGAATGGACACATCATTTAAACATATTTAGATACAAAAACCTTTACCAAAAATATTTTGATTGCACAAAATCTTTTTAAGATCATTTTAGATTTCAAAAACATACTTGTTAACACAAAGTTCATTTAAGATCATTTCAAAAACAAGTTTTATGCTCTCTCATGCATTCAAATGAAACCAAGGCATACAAGTGTAGAGTTTACAAAAAAATATACCTGTTTAACATAAAAACTCTACACTCTAAGTCTTTAATGCCTTCACTCTTTTTGAACATACTCTTCAATCTTCAATCACTTTTGGCATGGTAGAGTTGTTCTTGCATTGTGACTCCAAGGCAATAAGACTTCATGCTTCTCAAATAATCAATCCTATCACTCAACATACAAGCATTTTAGTCCTTATCAATGTTTGTCATTATTCAAAACTAATATGATTTGCCCTTAGGGCTAACAATTTCCCCTTTTTGATGATGACAAACTTTGATGCAAAATGTGATGAATTTAAACAATTTAGTACAAAGAAGCATTTATGTCAATGATGTATAATAGCCAATTTAGCACATTGACATGCAAAAGGTTAAATATGAGCCTATGACCCAACCAACCTCCATTTGCCCCCTTCCTTCCAACAACTAGGATAGAAGATATAGAATTTAAGCATTAAGAAAACTTCTAAGAGAGGTTTTAAAGGTTGTAAAAGTTTAACAATGCTCCCCCTTAGATTGTGCTCATTTTTCAACAAGTTTGGACTTGAGATACTATGCATCTGAATTTTGACATATTAAGTCCGAACTATAAAATAAGTGAAATGAAAGCTTCAATTTTTGAAAATAAGCTTTCCTAAGATTGTTCAAACATATTGGAAGAGATTAAAATATATTTGAATCAATTTGAACAACAAAAAAAAACTTTTTGGTAATAAAGTATGGATGCATCCGAATTTCAGAACATGCATCCGAATTTTGAAGTTTCAAGTCCAAACATTAAAATATGTGAGATAAATGATGTAATATTTGAAAATAAGCCTTCCTAAGGTTTTTAAAACATAGTATAAGAGATTAAAACATGTTTTGAATCAATTTGAACAACAAAAGAGCACATTTTGGCAACAAAATATGCATGCATCCGAATTTCAGAATATGCATCCGAATTTTTAAGTTTCAAGTCCAAACTGGAAAATATGTGAGATGAAGGCTTTGATTTTTGAAAATAAGTTTTCCTAAGGTTGTTCAAATATGATAGAAAAGATTAAGACAATTTTCAAACAATTTGAACAACATAAAAATCAGTTTTGGCAAAACAGTTTGGATGCATCCGAACTTTTGGTTTGCATCCAAACTTCAAGTCCAAACTTTAAAATTCTATCTTCACATATTATAAATCTTCCAGTTTATAGTTTAAGTACACCAATACAGTTAAATATGCCATAAAACAAATTTTCAGTGTATCACATACTCATATTAGCACACACATTTCAGCATATTTAACACAAAATTTAGCACAAAATAGCCATTATGCATAACACACATCATGCACATCATGCATATTTCAGCACATTCATTGTAGCCATCATTTCCATCATTCTTCTCCCCTTTTTGTCATCAATCAAAGATGGGGTAAATGAAAATGAGACTGACAATTACCAAAGAAAGCTCTCAACTCTAAGGTTTCATCATTGAGCTTCATAAAAAAAACTATTACATGGCAATAAAAATGATAAATTACAGAAAGTTAAAGTGCAAAAATAGAAAGAGAATAGAAAATAACTAGTAAATGTTCATAAACAGCAAAAACAATAAATGAAGAGAAGAGTGAATGTATGCTTAGTCTTTGGATGTTGATGGAGAGTCCTTTCTCGGTTTCTTCTTGACAGCAACATGTTTGACTCTTCCATGGCCAAATGCTGGATCAGATGGAGTCACTATTTCAGTTCTTGCGATTTGACTTCCCTCTTGACTGACTCTAGTTTGCTGCAATCCTTGATCTCTTCTTTGAGATTCCATGACTTGCTCATTGCCATTCCCTTGATCACCATCATCATCTTCATCATTACTGTCACTCCCTTCTTCATCATAACTGTCACTGTCTTCTTCACCTTTCTTGCTATCTTCATCATACTCATTATCCTTTTTCTCTTGTGTTCTAGAAGGCCCTTCATCACTTTGAGGATTTCTTGTCAATATTTCCTCAATGTGCTTGACTCTATTCTCCAAACTATCCAGCTTTCCAAGCACCATAGGAGATAATGTTTCAAAATTTTTTTACATTTTCTCCATTTCTTTCATGTGGTTGTTTAGTGCTTCTTGAATTTCAGCACTAGTTCCTTCTCTAGCAGTAGGATGTGATTGTGAAGTTGGCTCTTCTTCAAAGAGTCTTCTTTTGGAAGGAGGCTGCTCCCCCTCACTTGTTGAATCATGTCTTTTCTTGGTCTTCATTTCCCTTGCCATGTTTCTGTCTCTTCTTCTTCTTCTTCTTCAGTTTTCTCACTTTCCTCTACTTCAACTCTCCTTGGAGGGGTATCTTTTTTAGTTCTCCATACTCCCTCATCATCCAGAGTCAATTGCATCCTTTTGAGAGAATCATTTGTATAAATTTGGCCTCTTTTAAAATTTTGCCCTCTAGCAGGAATTCTAACTTGAAAATGCTTGAAGATTCTAGTCAATAGTCTTCCATATGGTAGAGCCTTGTTTTCAATCTTTCTAGCTCCAAACATGTGCTTCAATGCCATATATCCAAAGTTCAATCTTCTATGCTCATGCAAAGCTAGCATAATCACCATATGAATATTTCCCACAAATGTTTTGTGTCCAAAATTAGGGATTATCATGGTTGTAATCATATGATGCATAACTCTTGCACTTGCATCTAAAACCTTAACTTCCCTTTCCTTAATGGTCCTAAACTTTCTACCATTTGTGAAAGCTTCTTCAAATCTAGCATTTGTAAACAGTTCTCATTTATAGCAATGTTGCCCCATAGAATAATATTTAGCACCAACATCACTTACATCACAGATTCTATTCAACAATGCATCATTGAATTCAAAATCTATTTGAGATACTCTAGATGAATACCACTGATTAACATTTTCTCCTTCATATTCTATTCTTTCTTCTTTCAGATTTGCATAGAATTCATACACAAGAGAAGGATAATATTCTTCATCAACATTCAACAGATTACTCCACCCAATATCACCAAATAAAGATAGGACATTACCCATATTTGTGAGCTTTTCAAAATCAACTCTGTTTCCAGGGATGATTTTCCTTGATTTCTTGTTCCAATCTTCAAATTCTGATGCAGCTTTAATTGAGATGAACTTGTCTGCACCAGAGGATGATTGAGGAACCCTAATTCTTCTTGGTTCATGATGAGTTCGTCCTCCTTCACTGGCCTTTGCCTTTCCTTTTCCTTTTTCAACATTGGCTCTTTTTTTTCTCGCCATTTTGATTTTCAAACAGAAAAGCAATGAGTTTTGAGAAGTATCTAGGGTTAGGAATTCAAAAATTCAAGTGTTTTGATGTGAAAATGGTGAAATCACAGAGGTATTTATGTTTGGACGCGAGTGGGTAGAGAGAAATTTTGAAAATGAGAGAGTTCGGATGTTAAATTATGTGAATAACAGCTAGTCGGTTTCTTAAAAATAGCTGTAACCGCAAAGTTCGGACGACCAAACTTTTTGGTATGCGTCCGAACTTCTCTGTTTCTCTAGTTTCAGAAAGTTCGGACGTCCAAACTTTCTATCAAGCGTCCGAACATGCGTCCGAACTTTTCTATCCAGAAAATTCTGTCAAAGTTTGGACTTCCATTTTCACTCAATGCATCCAAATTTTTCCTGCTTTTTTTTACACTTAAACAAACATATTAGTAATTGAATTTTTCAATTCCTAAAAGCCTTCTTAAATGACTAAACCTTTCCTCAGCCAAAGGCTTTGTGAATATATCAGCAATTTGATCATTTGTATTTATATATTCTAAACATATATCCTTTTTAGCAACATGATCACGAATGAAATGATGTTTTATTTCTATATGCTTAGTCCCAGAATGTTGAATGAGATTTATGCTCAGATTGATAGCACTAGTATTATCACACAATATAGGTACACAATCAAATTTAAGACCATAATCAAGTAAGGTGTGCTGCATCCATAATAATTGTGCACAACAACTACCTGCAGCTATGTATTCAGCTTCTACAGTGGATAAAGACACACAAGCTTGCTTTTTACTATACCAAGATACAAGACAACTACCAAGAAATTAACAATGACTACTTGTACTTTTACGTTCAACTTTGCATCCAACATAATCAGCATCAGAGTATCCAATAAGTTCAAAAGATGAAGTTTTTGAAAACCAAAGGCCATAGTCATGTGTATCAATCAAATACCGAAAAATACGTTTGACAGAAATTAGATGAGATTCTTTAGGACATGATTGGAATCTAACATACAAGCATACATCAAACATAATATCTGGTCTACTATCTGTGAGATAGAGTAAACCTTCAATCATACCTCTATATAATTTTTCATCAATATTTTTACCTTTTTCATCTTTGTCAAGTTTAGTTGATGAACTCATTGGAGTACCTATTCCTTTTGCTTGATCCATTCCAAATCTTTTCAGTAGCTCCTTGGTATATTTAGCTTGATTGATGAAGACTCCATCCTTGGTTTGTTTAATTTGCAGCCCAAGGAAGAAGTTTAGTTCTCCCATCATGCTCATCTCAAATTTATTTTGCATTGATTTGGCAAAATCTTCACAGAGAGATGTATTAGTAACACCAAATATAATATCATCAACATAAATTTGTACAATTAAAATATTATTTTTAAATGATGTTTTTATGAAAAGAGTTGTGTCAACTTTTTCTTTTGTAAAGCCTTTTGAAAGAAGAAAACCACTTAATCTTTCATACCAAACTCTTGGGGCTTGTTTCAATGCATATAAAGCTTTGGTTAATTTGTAAACATGATTTCGAAATTTTTTATGAATAAAACCAGGAGGTTGTTTTACATAAACCTCTTCTTCAATAACACCATTTAGAAAAGCACTTTTGACATCCATTTGAAATAGTTTAAAATATTTAAAACAAGCAAAAGCCAAAAGCATTCTTATAGACTCTAATCTGGCCACTGGAGCAAAAGTCTCATCATAGTCAATGCCTTCTTCTTGATTGAAGCCTTGAGCAACAAGTCTAGCTTTATTTCTAACAACTTCTCCTAGTTCATTTAACTTATTTCTAAAAAACCACTTTGTACCAATAACAGAATGATTATGAGGTCTAGGACCAAGAGTCCAAACATTATTTCTCTCAAATTGATTTAACTATTCTTCCATAGCAATAATCCAGAAATTATCACACATTGCATCATCAATATTTTTTGGTTCAATATGAGATAAAAGGGCAAAATTATCAATAAAGTACCGCCTTGTTTTAACTCCTTGGGAGACATCACCAATAATTTACTCTTTAGGATGACCTCTTGCATATGTGATATCCTTTGGAAGTTCTTGATTACTGCTTGATTGACCATCTTGTTCTTGTTCCATTATTTCTTCTTCTTTGGCATGATCTTCCATTGTGGGTACTTGGTGTTGAGTTTGATTTTCAACCATTGAGGAGCCTGCATCATCTTCATTTCTTCTTTGAAGATAAATATTGGATTCATCAAAGGTTACATGAATAGATTCTTCAACACACAATGTCCTTTTATTATAGACTCTATATGCCTTTTTATTTGATGAATAATCAAGAAATATTCCTTCATCTGATTTTCTATCAAACTTACCAAGATAGTTACTAGTGTTTAAGATGAAGCACTTACAACCAAAAACTTTAAAGTAGACAATTGATGGAGTTTTATCAAATAGAAGTTCAAAAGGTGTTTTTCTTATAAAAGGTCTTAGTAAAACTCTATTCATGACATAACAGGCTGTATTTACAGCTTCAGCCCAAAAATATTTAGGTAGTGAATTTTCACAAAGCATTGATCTAGCCATTTCTTGTAAGGTTCTGTTTTTCCTCTCAACAACACCATTTTGTTGAGGTGTTTTGACAGCTGAAAAATTGTGAGTAATTCCATACTCATCACAAAATTTTGTAAAATCTTGATTACAGAATTCTCTTCCATTATCACTTCTAATAGAAATTAGTTTGCAATCAAGAGAAGTTTGAACCTTTTTGAAAAGTTTTGAAAATTCATAAAACGTTTCATCTTTTTGTGCTAAGAAAATTACCCATGTAAATCTTGAAAAATCATCAACAATCACATAAGCATAGCTTTTACCACCAAGACTAGTAGTCCTCATATGTCCAAATAAATCCATGTGAACTAGTTCAATAGGTTTTGAGGTAGAAACCATTTTCTTTGGTTTAAAAGATATTTTTGATTATTTTTCATATTGACAAGCATCACAAAGATGAGTTTTGTCAAAATGCAATTTTGGTAATCCTCTAACTAGCTCTTGTGTAGAAAGTTTGTTCAATAAATCCATGCTTACATGTCCTAATCTTCTATGCCATAAAAATCCATCATTGTCATGAATGGCAAGACATTTAATATCATTAGTAATAAGTTCATCAAGATACAACACATATACATTACCAACTCTTTTAGCAACAAAAATAGTTTTGTTACTTGCACTGTCAAGAATAGTACAAGTATCACATTTAAACTCTACTTTGCATCCATTGTCACATAATTGACTAATATTAAGTAAATTATACTTTAAACCTTCAATAAGTAAAACTTGCTTGATAAGAGGGAAAGAACCTTTACCAATGTTACCTATTCCAAGTATTTTCCCTTTCTTCTTATCTCCAAATGTGACAAAACCTTCACTTGTAGTTTGAAGCTCACTAACAAGTGATGCATTTCCAGTCATATGCCTTGAGCAGCCACTGTCAAGGAACCATTTTGTGGCACTTGATCTTGAGGCAAATTGTACCTACACCAAATTGGAAAGAGTGATTTTTGGTACACATATCTTCTTGGGTCCAAGGGGGTTAGTAATAGTTCCTTTGACTTTCCAAATGGTCTTAGCACCATTTTCTATCTTTCTTTTTATAAAACATCTAGAAACCTTGTGTCCATGCTTACCACAATATGTGACCTAGAATGAGAAAATTCTTTAACAACAAACTTTTTCTGTTTTGGAGCAAAGCAATAATGTGTAAAACCAAGACCATGTTTTACAAATGAAAATCTTTGATAACCAAGTAATTTATTTAAATTTTCTCTTCCATTTGTAAATCTCTCAATGCATAAAGTTAGATCATAACCTTCCTTTTTAAAAGCTCATGATCTTTTATCATTAATTCAAGAGAAATAATTCTTGTATAAAGCTTCTTGTTTTCAAAAGATATGTTTTGTATGGTTGAATTCAAAACTTCTTTTTTCAATGGTAAGACAACTAATGGTTTCAAGAAGTTTACCATTTTCAACACAAAATTTGGAATTTTCATTGGATAAGTCATTGATTTTGAATTTCATTTCTTTATTTCTTTTTGAAGCCTTTTTCAGTTCTTCATATAGTTCTACAATCAAATCACTGGAATCAATATCATCATCACATACATTTGAAATGAAAGGTGAAGATTGTACCTCATCATCAATGGCCATAAAGCATATGTTGGTCTTTTCTTCACTGTCATTCTCACTCTCTTGTTGATCCCACGTCCCAGCTAATCCTTTACCTTTCTTGACAGATTTTTTCTGTTTTTGCTGTCTCTTTCCCTTTCCAACACTTTAGGACAGTCAGCAACAAGATGCTCTGTGCTTTTGCATTCAAAGCATTGTGGTTTATAGGATGAGGATTGTCCACCCTTTTTGACTGGTTTTCTTCCTTTCTTGAGGAATTTTTTTTGTAGAATCTTTTGAACTTCCTTACTGCTATTGCAATATCTTATTCTCCACTGTTTCCTCCTTCTTCTTCACTTGAAGACTGTTCTTGTTCACTCAAGTGATTTGAGGACTTGAGTACCACTCATTTTCTTCCTTTTTCTTCATCCTCCTTGTCATTTAGCCGTTTCATCTTCATTTCATGAGTTAGTAGAGATCCAATGAGCTCTTCGAGTGGAAGAGTCTTGAAGTCCTTGGATTCCTCAACAGCAAGTGTCTTAGGCTGCCAAGATTTTGGTAGAGCATCTAAAATCTTTCTGTTTTGCTCTCCCATTGTATAACTTTTACCATAAGCTTTCAAGCCATTAAAAATGTTAGTAAATCTTGTAAACATATCACTAACATTTTCACCTTGTTTCATGGTAAACATTTCATAATCTCTAACAATCATGGCAAGTTTAGATTCTTTAACTTGATTAGTACCTTCATGTGTAAATTGGAGTAATCTCCACATGTCATGGGCAGAATCACATCCACTAACTCTATTGTATTCAGCAACATCTAAAGTACAACTTAATATATTCATGGCCTGATAATTTAAAGTCATTTTCTTAGAATCATGCTCATCAAATTCATCAGTGGACTTGGGTTCTGAGGTTATTCCATCAGCTCTCATTTTCATTGGGACATAAGGACATTTCTCTATTATATTCCACAAATCAAAATTGATAGAACAAATATAAATTTTAACTCTAGATTTCAAGAAAATGTAATTTGTTCCATCAAACAAATGTGATCTATTTGTGGAGGATCCTTCTTGGTAAGGTAGGTTTGACATATTAGCCATAGGATCTTTGTCTTCTAGGTTGCAAAACCACACAAAGAATTTCTATCTCTGATACCAATTGAAATACCTAAGAGGGGGTGAATTAGGTATTTGGCTAATTTTTGCAAACTTAAGCCTTTTACGCGTTTAGATCAAGAATAGATTATGTAAGCTAATTAGAAACAATTTAAAGTAAAGCAATGAAGAAAGCAATAACAAAGAACTCAAGCAATTTATAGTGGTTCGATCCTCAAGATCTACGTCCACTACCTTAAGCTCACACTTAAGGATTTCAAACACTCCACTATTAGCTCAGGTTTACAGATTACAAGAGAGGCTCACCACACTATGGTTTTACACTCACAACCTCTTCTAGTAACTTTTACAATGCAAGGCTCACCAAACTCAATGGTTTTATATCTCAAACAACCTTGAATCACAACTTCAAGGATCACCCTTATCTAAAGGATTTTATGTTATCAAGATAACCTTGCTAGAGTTAGTAGAACAACACAAATTGATAGATAAAGAAGAGTGTGTAGATGTTACCACTAGTTGGTAGATGTTTACACAATGTTATACATTCACACTTTGATGCCTTTTGAATAATCAATTGAATGCACAAGATAAGAGAGCTTTGAAGTTTGCTAAAAGCTTTTGGAATGCTTGGAGTTCATAAAGATTCAAGAGTTATAAAAATTCTGAAGTTTATAGCTTTTATAGATGTCAAAAAATCAAATACAACAGCTATAAAACGGCTAGTAACGGCTAGTAACAGTAAAGTTCGGACTTCCAAACTTTCTATTATACGTCCGAACTTGCGTTCGAATTTTACTGTGCCAAGCTGTCTGGAAAAGTTCGGACGTCTGAACTTTTCCTTATGCCTCCGAACTTGCGTCCGAAATTCTCTGGAAAAACAGTGACCATGCTTATCAGAGAAAGTTTGGACGTCCGAACCTTTCTCCATGCGTCCGAACTTGCGTCTAAAATTCTCTGGAAGCACAGTACCATTTCCAAAGTTTGGACGACCAAACTTGCATCCAAACTTTTTAAACTTTGTCAAAACTTGTTCAAAACAATGTTAATAACATTGAAAACGTTTTGCATGAATGGACACATCATTTAAACATATTTAGATACAAAAACCTTTACCAAAAATATTTTGATTACACAAAATCTTTTTAAGATCATTTTAGATTCCAAAAACATACTTGTTAACACAAAGTTCATTTAAGATAATTTCAAAAACAAGTTTTATGCTCTCTCATGTATTCAAATGAAACCAAGGCATACAAGTGTAGAGTTTACAGAAAAATATACCTGTTTAACATAAAAACTCTACACTCTAAGTCTTTAATGCCTTCACTCTTTTTGAACATACTCTTCAATCTTCAATCACTTTTGGCATGGTAGAGTTGTTCTTGCATTGTGACTCCAAGGCAATAAGACTTCATGCTTCTCAAATAATCAATCCTATCACTCAACATACAAGCATTTTAGTCCTTATCAATGTTTGTCATTATTCAAAACTAATATGATTTGCCCTTAGGGCTAACAAGAATCGTATTCTTAATTGATCACAAAAAAACCGTAGCGTTAATGTACTTTACAAAATTATTTCTTTCTTTTTATTTACTTGGTAAAATGACAAAAATAAAAAAAAAACAAAAATCATCACCTATTACACTTCATGTTTAATGTAATGTAAAGTTATGCATATTCTGGTTTAAAATATTTTAATAGGCAATTAGACACTTTTATCCTTAAAATGCTAAATAATAATAAATATTAATCTAATTGGTGTAATAGATACCAAGAACAAAACAGATAAATATTCCTAAAGTCATCTTCTCAAACAAACAAACAAAAAATCTTGAACCTTCAAAACCTATCAAAGAAAATAAAAACTCAATAATTTTCTATTAAAAAACTAAAAATATAAAATATATTATATCATGCAATCAAAACAAAAAAAGGCATGAAAGATGTAAAAACATCAATGATGCTAAAAATAAAACTAAAATATAAAAGAAGCTAATAAAAAGGGAGTAAAGGAATAACTACATATGAAAGTCCTGACAGAGGAAAAAAACTACATATAAAACTAAACTCCGTTAGAAAAAAAGGGCCAAGGAAAAAGCGGAGTTTGGAGCTTTGCCAAGGGAAGCTCCTGATTGAGGCGCCAATCGAAGCTTCGCAAATCTAGCAAAAGGTGAACCTCCACTTGGAGCTTCACTGCTCCTCTGGTGGAGCTTTGCCTAGCCGCCGACCAAGCTTTTACTGATGGCAAAATAGTACTAGTCTAACGATTCAATTTTTTGATATTTTCTTTAAAAAATTTGCAAATAATCACAATTTTAAGGAAAAGATATGATTTACTAAACTTATCTTAAGGGTTCATTTGGATAGTGTTTGGCCCAACTAAATATACAATTGGGTTCCACTTCTCCTCTCAAAAAATCTCACTTTCATGGAACCTAAGAGAAAAACTCTTCCAATCAAATACAAGCTAAATACACCCTTAAAATATTTTTAAAGAAAAACCTCCAAATCTACTTTTAATTTGATTTCTTGAATGATAGAGTGAGAGAGAGCTGAGAGAGAGTAGAGAGTGTGGGAGGAGAGAAAGAGTTAAATTTGTATAAAAGAGTAAAAAGAAAAAATTACTATAATTACAAAAAATTCATTGTGCTTATTGATCATCTTTTTAAACCTATGCATGTAATATCCAACCCAAAAATTTGGCCCAATTCATAGTTAATGTAAATAACAACAACAACAACAATAATAATAAAGAGAATGAGTATATTTTTGGAGAGTTTAAGTTGCAATTTAAAAGATTCGTTTAACTTCAAAGCTCCCTAGGATTAAGCAAACATTTTTTTAGGGTTAGAAAGACATCTGACTAAACATTCTTTAAGCGGCGGCTATGGACGGCAAGCGTGGGAGAGTCAATACCAACTAGGGATCGACATCGGAATCTACCGGCAAAGAGATAGAGGGAGAAAGTTAGTGGGGAATAGCAAGGCACACATAGTTTAGAGTTGAAAATTTACAAGTAAGTAGCTTAATCTCTTTGTCTAAACTCAAAAAATTTATATATATTTGAAGAACACTGGAGTGATTTGCATTTATGATATTATTGCAAAATGAGTTATTTTATCTGGTGTTAAAAATTGCATCTTTGTTCTAAGATGATACTCATTAGGTTTGGTCATCGAGAATACCTCGTAAAGCTATTTTGTTCTGACCCTTTTGATAAGAAAAATTTTGTTCTGTTTTGTCCTTACCACCTTAGAGAGATTATTCGAGATCTAGTATAGTATTATTTATCTCTTTTTCCTTTATCTTTTTGGTCTTCATTCATTATGTGCCATAAAATTTTGTACACTTGACTTCCTAAATTATGTATTCATTATTTACTATTAAAAAAAGTTCCATGTTTTCTGTACAGTTTATTTGATTTAATGGGCATGTTGATAGATTATTGAAGTTCGGTGGTTGATGGTTTCATTGGCCATACATGATTTCCATTTTAATGTTTTTGTTTCTTTTTTGTGGTTGGAGTTGAACCCATTTCAATTGCACGTGGTCTTAATTTATCTTTTGTCTTCTTTTGTGATTGGAGTGAATCCACTTCAGTTGCAGCATTCCGAACAACTTCGAACTAGGAGAGCTCTTTGACAAAAGACAAAAGGCTTTCCACTATGTTGGAAAAAATGGTGTTCTGTGTGGCAGTGCATTGCCCTGCGAAATTGGGAACATACTGGCCACCAGTTTGTGCTAGCAATGCTGGGCTTGCTGCCAATATTCAAGCCAGCATCTGGCTGCCAGCATTTGGCCAAGCAAAAGGCTGGGCTGATGGCCAGCTTACTGCTAGGCTTCTGTCAAGCAGGTAAGCTGGGCCACAGCCCAGAAAAGTTGGGCAGATTGCCCAACTATTGATATGGGTTGCTAATAGGGCAGCCCAAACTAGAAAAAAAAATTATGTCATGGGCTGCAATTTGGGCATCCCAATTTTTTTTTTAAAAAGGGGAAGACTTTTGCTATGCTTATAAAAAAAATTTATTATTACTGAATTCCATTTGTTGAAAAAAAAGTTTGTGAAGAACTTGATTTTATTATATTGAAAAATATATATATTTTTATTATTATTTAGATGAGGGATTTAATTACTTATTGAGTGGTAGCTCACTCCTTACCGTATTGATATATTTTATTTAAATTTTTTATGTACTTTAAAGATTATTCAGTATTTATCTAAGATTTATACGAATTCATTTAATCAAGTTAGTATTCTTTGAAGGTAAGGATCTTGTGTTTTTGGATTACAATTTGGGAGCATGGTCATGTTGTACTTCGGTTACTAGATCTTTAACCCGATTTTGGGGCATGACATTTAGTGGTATTAGAGCTTAGTTTCAGATCTTTAAAATATAGTTTTAATTTTAAAATAAAATTTTAAAAAATTAAATTAGGCACAAACTCTGGTAGGTTATGTGTACATATTTTACCCTTATAATTCTAATCTATAGATTGCTTTGAGTGAATATATATATATATATATATATATATATATATATATATATATATATATATGTGTGTGTATTTTTTACTTTATTAGATGGGTGGGAATGGAAAACTCGACATTACTCGTGTCCCAATCTAGAAGTACGAGGAGGTAGGACAAAGGTTGAACGTGATGGATATACATAAAGAACAAGCATTGAAGGATAGTAGATATTATGACTATTACCTAAACGAAGATAGATAAAAGAGGGATTATGTTGCTAGGTAAATAGATGCCTTTAAATTTGAGTGTGACATACTTAAAGAAGAGAGCGACCGAGATCGTACGACACTGAAGCAAATTGGGGAGGATAGAGATCGGGTCTATGTGAGATTGGAATAGATGACTCAAGATAGAGATTGGTATCGACAGACATGCCAACAATTGTTGCAACAATGGGATGCACTTAGGGAGCATAATCATGCCTTGAAAGTCATAATTCAACACTAGGAGCCAGTGGAAGATAATGATGAATTGTCGATACCAAATCAGCCACCGGGAATTAGTTAGATATTTATCCTTATTAGTTAATTGTTAAGAATAAGTGGCGAATAGTCAGTTGAATTATAAGGAGCATGTCTAATTTGTTTGAAGTTTTACTGGGGTTCTTTTCTTTTCATACTCTCATTTGACTCCATTTGGAATTGAATCGTGAAATAAGATTTTAAGTTTCATTATTACTACTGAAATTGTCACTTTATGAGTTTTGGAATATCAACTACAATACAATTAACCTTACGCTTAATAGTATTATTAGAATAGTGATTTATGATTTATATTAATAATTATACTTCGATATATAGATGGCGATCCACAATCAACGTGGGTAAACTGGGGAGGTACCTAAGGCGAACGCTAATACTAGGGAAGAGACAAAAATACCCCTAGCCCAATGAAGGCGACAAACTCATCCACAAAGAAGGACTAAAGAAGGTCAGACTAGTCAATATGAAGTTGCAAGGACTTCCTCTTCGTTAATTGTGCCAAAACTATCTGCTACCATTAATCTGTTGGCTCAAGTGGTGGAAAACGAGCAACGTATACTAGAGGACTAGCAAAAGGTACCGCAACAACAATAGCAGTAGCAACAACAAGCTCAATCACTTGCCCAAATGAGCACCTATAGTGCCAGGACAATCTACAAACGGATGAAGAAAGCGATCATACCCACTTTCGTGAGGAGTACTAACCCGGAAGCAGTTGAGAAGTGGCTTCGAGAGGTTGAGCTCAACTTTGATATTATGGACGTGCCATATGAGGTAAAAGTGCGAGTGATGTTACCCTTCCTTGTAAGGGAGGCAGAGAAATAGTGGAGTGGTTCGGTGGCACCAATCTACACACCACTAGGAGATCATCTTAGATGGGAAACATTTAAGAAAGTGTTCCTGGACTATTATTTTTCAGAAACACTGAAGTTGGAGAAGCAAAGTCAATTATTTGATTTGATACAAGTGGATAACATGACAATGTCAGAATATGATGGGAAGTTTAATACTCTTGGAAAATATGCTAGGGTTATAATGAGCAATCCTAGCATGGTGGCGCTAAGGTTCACCCGAGAATTGCACCATAGGATTAGGGCAAGGATAGCGGTAGTAAGCCATCGAGCTATTGAGGAGGCATACAAGACGCGCCTTGGAGTGGAGGTTGAGATTAGAAAGGGCGATGCTGAATGTGACAAGAAAATACCAAGACCTGTAAATTGTTAGGGCTAAGGGGCAGGAACATCAAGTAGATTCTAACAGGCAACTAAGAGGAGACCACTCCCTCAGTTTAATACGTCCACGGGAGCACTACCGAGGAAGTATGGAACCTGTCATTGAGTTCATAGTGAAGAGTGTCGATGAAACACCGATGCCTATTTTCGTTATGGCAAGGCAAGACACAAGTTCTGTGAATGTCCTTTATTGGCACCAAATCCTATGAGACTGATGGGCCAATAACAAACACCTAATGCTAGAGTCTTTGCACTTATTGAGGAAAAGGCTTAAGTAGAGGAGGATGTGGCGACAGATAAAATATCAATTAACTTTGTACATGCTTATGTATTATTTGACTGCGAAACATCACACTCTTTCATTTCTAGTATTTTTTCTAAGACTCTCAAATTGAGACCTACTCTTTTAGATGATCTATACCATGTGTCAATTCCCAGACAATAGAGTCAACTAAGGAATGCTTAACAGCTCTGGTGGCTTAACCAACCTTAATCCATCACTTCAAAGTTGCTCAAGAAAAGGATAAGAAACTAGAGAAATTAAAAGGAGTTGTGATAAAAAAAAGTCCTCAAACTGACTTTAGGATTCATGATGATGGGAGTTTGTGGTTTTGTGGAAGACTTTACCTACCTAAAAGCTCAGAAGTGAAAAGAAAAGTTTTAAGTGAGGCTCATAACTCTAGACTTTCTATCCATCCCAGTGGAACTAAGATGTATTGAGATCTAAAACAACACTTTTGGTAGAATGGAATGAAATGAGAGATAGAGGAATACGTGTCTAGGTGCCTAGTGTGTCAGCAGGTAAAGGTAGAATTTCAACGCCCTGGAGATTTGTTTAAGTTGTTAGAGATACCCGTGTGGAAAAGGGAGCATATCACTACTGATTTTGTCATGGGGTTACCTAAGATGAAGATTGGAAAAGATATTTTTTGGGTTGTGGTAGATAGGTTAACTAAATTTGCTCACTTCTTACCTATGAAATTTACGGCTAGCATGGACAAATTAGCTAAGTTGTATATGGAGTCAAATAGTCAGGCTGCACGGAGTCCCTATGAGTATCGTGTCTGATAGGGATCCTCGATTTGGAAAAAGTTTTAGTCAAACAATGGGGACTACACTAGTTCTCGGTACTACTTTCCACCCTTAAACGGATGGGCAATCTGAAAGAAAAATTCAAACCTTAGAGAATATGTTACGAGCTTGTATCCTTGATTTTACAGGGAGTTGGATAGATTATTTAATGCTCTTTGAATTTTCATACAACAATAGCTACCAAGCTAGTATAGGAATGGCACCTGATGAAGCTATGTACCAAAGAAAGTGTAGATCTCCCACTTGTTTGGATGAAGTAGGTGAGAAATTGATTACCAGTCTAGAACTTGTACAACTTACCCAGGAGAAAGTATATGTGATTCAGAAGCGGCATAAAACAACACAAAATTGACAAAAGAGTTCGGCTGACATTAAGAGGAGACATTTAAATTTCGAGTGTGGGGAGAAAGTACATTTGCATGTGTCACCAACAAAAGGAGTTATGCATTTTGGTAAGAGTGGTAAATTGAGCCCAAGGCATATTGGACCATTTGAGATCCTGAAAAAAAGTAGGAGATGTCACATATCGTGTTGCTTTACCACCAGTCCTGTCAAAAGTTCACAACGTGTTTCACGTGTCTCAACTAAGATGCTATGTACCGGACCCTGGGCATATATTGGAGAAGAAACCATTGCATGGATGTGAGGATTTATCGTATGAAGAATACCCACAGTGAATTGTAGATCGGAAGGACCAAGTATTAAGATGTAGGGTCATATTGTATGTCAAGGTCCGATGGTCAAACCACACTCTAAAAGAAGCAACTTGGGAATTAAAGGAAGAAGTAAAGAAGAATTATCCACACCTCTTCACCGAACAAGGTTCGTAAGTTTCGAAGACGAAACTTTCTTTTAGGGGATAGAATGTAATATTTTAACCAAAAATTTGGCCCAATTCATAGTTGATGTAAAAAATAATAATAATAGTAATAATAATAAAGAGAAAAGGTATATTTTTAGAGGGCTTAAGTTGCAATTTAAAAGATTCATTAACTTAAAAGCTCCTTAAGGTTAGAAAACTTTTTTTAGGCTTAAAAAGACGTCTAACAAAACGTGGCAATTAAGGACGGCGAGCGTGAGAGAGTCAATACCAACTAGGGATCAACAGCGGAATCTACCGACGAAGAGGTAGAGGGAGAACGTTAATAGGGAATAGCAAGGCACATATAATTTATAGTAAAAAATTCACAGGTAAGTGATTTAATCTTGTTGTCTAAACTCAAAAGAATATATATATTTGAAGAACACTTGAGTGATTTGCTTTTATGATGTTAGTGCAAAATGAATTTTTTGTTTCTGGTGTTAAAACTTGCATCTTTGTTCTAAGATGATACTCATCAAGTTTGGTTGCTGAGAATATCCCGTGAAGCTATTTTGTTCTGGCCCTCTTGATAAGGGAATTTCTATTATGTTATGTCCTTACCACCTTAAAGAGATTATTCGAGATCTACTATAGCATTATTTGTCTCTTTTTCCTTTTTCTCTTTGGTCTTCATTCATTCTATGCCATGAAATTTTGTACACTTGCTTGCCTAAATTATGTATTCATTATTTGCTATTAAAAAATATTTCCGTGTTTTTTGTACAGTTGAGTTGATTTAATGGGCATGTTCACAGATTGTTGAAGTTTGGTGGGTGATGGTTTTGTTGGCCATACATGATTTCTATTTTAATGTTTTTGTTTTTTTTCTGTGGTTGAGTTAAACCCATTTCAACTGCACATGGTCTTAATTTACCTTTTGTCTTCTTCTGTGATTGGAGTGAATCCACTTTGGTTGCATCATTACGAACAACTTCGCACTAGGAGAGCTATCTGAGATGGCTTTCCACTATGTTGAAAGTAAAAAAAAATTTTGTTTTGTGCTACACTACCCAGAGAAACTGGGCAGCACGCTAGTCGCCAGTTTTCTGCCCAGTTTCGGCCAGCAATGTTGGGCTGGCTGACAATATTCAGCCCAATATGACACTGGGCTGGCAGCTAGCACTCAGCCCAGAAAAAGGCTGGGCTGACGGCCAGCTTACAGTTGGGCTATTGTCCAGCAAGAAGTTAGCCCGTGCCCTATAAAAGCTAGGCATATTGTCCAGCGACTGCTGGGCTCTGCCATGGGTTGCTAATTGGGCAACCCAAATAAAAAATAATTCTGTCATGGGCTGCTATTTGGCCACCTAATTTTTAAAAAAATAATGGGGAGATTTCCAATATAGTTTTAAAAAAATTATTATTACTGAATTCCATTTGTTTTTAAAAGAAAAGTTTATCAAGGACTTGATTTTATTTATTGAAAAAAATATTTTTTTGATCATTGTTTAGATGAGGGGTTTAATTACTTACTGAGCGGTAAATCACTCCTTATCGAATTATTTTTCAGAGAACGATTCTGAGAAATTCGAGAGTTTCGACGATGAATACTAGGGAGCGATATCAAGAATGAAGGTGGAGTGCGATTTCTCCAAGAGTGTTGAAATTGAAGAATATTATTTAAGATAGTTTTGTAATTAAGAAAAATTGAGATATTTTATTTAAGTTTTTTATGTACTTTAAGGATTATTCAGTATTTATCCTAAATTTATTTAAATTCATTTAATTAAGTTAATATTCTCTTATAGTAAGGACCTTGTGCTTTCGGATTACAATTTGGGAACACAATTGATGTTGTACTTTGGTTTCAAGGTCTTTAGCTCAGTTTTTGGACATGACAATACATGCATCCACATGTTCCCTTCGTAATTTTTTTTTTGAATTCAGCTAACCGTGGGGTGTTTCCTATTAAAAAAAAACGTTTATGTCTGCAATTGACAAGTCTTACCAACTTTAGGGGGCTTTTTGTCCAAAAAAAGGTTTATGTTCTCAGTGGACAAATCCCCCTCCTTCAAGGGTTTTATTTGGCTTAACTCTTTTTTTTTTGGAGAGGATATTATGCGTGATACTAATATACCTTTTTAATTTTTATAAATTAAAGTATTGAAATATGAGATGATTAAAAATAAAATAAAATTTTTTACTAATGTAAAATATTAATTTTAAAAAATACATAATTTTTTATAATTTATCAAATAGTGTAAAACATGAATTTATGGGAACTCATTAAAATTTAAAATTAAATTATTTTAATATATTAATTAAAATAAATTATATATATATATTATGTTTGAGAATTTGGATAATCATGAATTTTTAAGGGATTAATACTTTAAAAATTAAAAATTATGAAAAAGGATTAAGAATTTAATTAGAGAATAATTAACTTCACTTCTTTTCCTAAAAAAGGAAAAAAACTTCACTTATTACTTATTAAATATATTTTATATTTCCAAATAACTAATTAATAATAAGTCTAAATTGGTTATAAATTATTAGGTGACATAATTTAGTAATAAATATTTATTAATTAGTTGATTAATAAATGTCCTTATCGGTATGGGTTTTCTAATTGAGCATTTTTGTGTTAACTAGGAGCATTTGATTAGGTTTTGTGAACTTAACGAGGAACAACTTGTTGTTCTTGAAATTTAACGACCCACATCGATGAATCTACGGTCATCGATTAACAATTTATAAACAAATTTAGCATTGCACCCACTTTTACAAAAATGTAGGAAAACTGTAAATGGACGGAAACAAAATCAGTGTGGGCACAAGGCTGCCTTGAAAAGAGACGCAAGAACTAATAGAAAAGAAAAAAACCTACCTAAACTTTCTCTGAAGTAGAGAAAAATGGTAATCTAATTAGAATAAAACAACAAAGGAAAATTTCCAAGGTATGAACGTCTTGGATTACAGGACTCCGCTACGAATTAAAACAGTGTAACCTAAGGTACCTAACTTCGAATAAAAGAATGATACTGAATAAGAATGGTTGAAGAGAGGATAACAAATAAAAGTGATAACAATAAATGTCAGCTACCACACACGACAAAAAGAGCTGGATCAATCTAAAGCAATCAATGAAAGAAGAAGAGACATAATGATCTATAGTAGTATGATCTTTTTAAAATCTATTACATTCATTACTTTAAGTTCATACTCAAGGAGTTTAACAAATTCCATAAAATTAACATCACACGCAAGTATACAAGAGATTCATCCTACAAAGATTTCGCCCCCAACAACCTCTTTTATAAGTCAAGAAACAAGATTCACCGTTGCCAAAGACATTTTATATCCTCAAGACAACTTTAAAAAAATAATTAGAAGATGAGTGATAGGAAAATATTACCCAATAACTTGGCTGATGATAAACAAAGCCAGCACTACTTTACTTTTGCTTTGGAATCTTGGATTGCTCACATGTAGCACAAGAAAAATGAGAGATTTTTTATGTTCTCAAGATAATAGATTGCAAAGCTTTTCAAAGTATGCAAAATATGAAGTTTAAGGATTTTATATTATTAAAAAATCAAATGCATAATGATTAGTAATAGTATCATTTGGTCGACCGAATCAGGCTCATTACGTTCAAGTTAGTCGTTCGAACTTTCAATTCACTAGGCTACTAAGGCAATTTGGTCGATCGAATTTGGACATCTGCCTCTGAATTGGTAATCCAAACTTCTTTGGAAATTCAACAGGAATGAGACAATTCAGACGTCTGAATTGGGGTCCAAAATTTTCAAACTTTCTAAAAATTTGTTTGAAATTTAACCACAAAAAGTTTGAAATCATATTGAACTAAAAGATAAGTCACTTAAAAGTTTTTGAACTAAAGTCGTTATCAAAACTTGGTATTACGATGAATGATAAAAATAGTTTAGGCTCATAACCAAGGTTACAAATGGTTTGTGCTACCACATGTAGCGCATAGATTCCTAATGCAAAATGTGTAGGGTTTGCAAAGATATACCTATGAAATAAGCATAGTCCTATATTATAGTATCTTCAAAACCTTCAAAAGATTGACTTGCTCTTCATTCTTTAAGCTCTTAAGCTCACTTGAGATGTCATTTTTACTTTATCTTCAAGACAATGAAATCACTTAACTTCTTTAAACTAAAAATCCTATTGCACAATCATTATTCAAGTTAGCATACATCAATGTTTATTATTACTCAAAACTACAAGATTTGCCCTTAGGGCCAACAATTCTTGTGAAAGGTGTGTTTTACTCCTTCAACTAGCTATATCCCTGTGCATTGCACAAGTTTTTTTAAAAATTTTATTATATTTAAAATAATTTTATTTTCTAATAGTAGAGTATTATGTCTTAAGCACTAAAATAAGAAAATAATTATGAAAAGACTTTCAAAAACAATATCTTCTTTTCCTTATCTGTTTTTCCTCCTTATTCTGCGAAATATCTCTTTCTAATTTTTCTCAGTATATAATATGAAATACTTTTAATTCATCTTGTTATTATCCTAACTTCAATATAATACTTGAGTTCAAAGGAGAGTATTGATGAATCAGTGTTATAAAATACTTATTATGTATTCTACCATCTTTTATATATTCCTTTAATTTAGTAATCTAACCTTTATCTTCTCTTCTTAAGTTCTTCTTCTTCTTCTTCTTTTAATAAATAAAAGGCTATGTCGATATAAACCCATTGTGGGTAAGAAGCTCGCTGAAATTTAGCCAACTAAATTACTACAAACCCATTGTGGGATTAATGCCTTTTTCCCTCTTAACATCTTGTGCTAAAATAGAAAAATTGACATCAAGATGTACGAACTAATTAAAAACATATTCCGCTTCACTATACAAATTTTTTTAAAAAAAACGAATCACATACTATAAGTCTAGTTTGTGTGCTGAAAGTCTTGATTCTAATTCACAAGTTCAACATAAGAATTGTTAGGGGAAAAAAAATAAAAAATCAACTATAATCATGAATCTATCTACAATGAAATTCAACAAATATAGATTCTTTATGCCTTGGCCAAAGGTTGACGGAGCTCTATTCAAGTGGCAATAACCTTCACATAAGGCACCAAAAAAACTTCAAATTTTGTTAATAAAAAAGAAGAGAGAAAGAGAAACTTTCAAAGTTTAAAAGTGGGGAGAAAATATGAATGCCAATTGTCTCGAGAGAGAGAAGAATTTTTGAGTTTAGAGAAAGTAAAAAATGGTAAAGAAGAAAAAAGGCAGATTGATTCTTTTTCTTTTTTTCCCCTTATCTGATTATGGGATATGAATGGTGATATGAGGTGTTCTTAAATTTTCATACTTGAAAAAATTTACATGATTTTTGAGAAAAATAATATTCAAACAATAAAACAAAAAAAAAACTCTTAAAAGTGATAGGCCATTGACATTACACAATAAAAGCCCCGGCCCCTCCAAAAGTAAAAATAAAAAAATTGCCCTCCGAGTTAAGAACAAATTATTTTTCAAAAAACAAAGATGTTCAATACTTAAAAAGAGGGGGGTGGGGGTGGGGGGAGCAAGGGAGGCCCTTAAATTCTAATCACAATGATCTGTAAAAATTCATAAAAAACAGCAGCATATTTAAGTTTCTTTAACTTGTACTATTCTTTCTTATTCTCATAATTCACGGCAATTTCTAAAGCATAACCTGCAATGACGTTGCTAGTGTTGCTCTATAAAGGTAGGGTGCATTTGGAGTCATGACATAAGCCAATTTTCTACAACATCAAATGCCAAAATTAAGTTGAAACCAAATTTAGTAAATCAATCATTAGCAAATAGACCTAATAGATCACAATTAATACTCCACCTTGGAAAATGATTAACTATATAATGATTTGATCAAAACTTGGCCAAAGTTGAATTTCCCTCAAACTGCTTCCATTATACAACAATAGAGGTTGAAGATTTTTTGGAATATGACTATAAATTCAAGAGATTTGGAGTATACGGAGGTGCGGAAATATTGGATATTAGAATAGAACATAATTAGACGAAGGAACGTTTGTCGAATTGGCCCTTCGCCTGGCTTGCCAAGTGAGGGACGCGAGTTCGTGTCACCCTGGAAGCAGCAATTGTTACAATCGGTCTTATGCCGTAGAACTTTGAGGACTTGTACTTCAAATCTTCCACGCTGGATTAATCAGGTAATGATCATCTTCGGGTACTAGCGAGACCAACAAGGAGTTGAACATAATTATATTGGTATGTTTCCTTCTGCTGAAGAAGCATTGGCTCTCTTTTGACTGCGAGCCTTTTCTTTGGGTGTGTTCTCATATATTTTATATGTGGCCTTTTCTTTCTTATAGACTCTTGACTCCTATAGCCTTTGGACCTTTTTTGCCCTTTTTCGGATGCACATGGACTCCTCCTGATAAGCGGTGTGAAACGGGTCAGGCAGGCTAGCCTCAAACAAGCCAAACTGGCCGAAAGCAAAACCCAATCCACCCTTGACAGATTGCGGGGGACAACGATTTTCTTAAATTTTTTATTTTTTTATTTTTAGGCATATATTCAAAGAAAAATATAGATTTGTGTGTATAAATATATAAAATATATATTTATATAAACAATCAAATAATTAGTTATCATATTATCTCTTCTGCAAATAAATTTTATCAACAATAATTACAAGTATTATCATGTGGTCAAAAATAAAACTCATTAATATTGTTTTAATATATCAATTAAAATAATTAAAAAAGAAGTTAATAGTATTAACCAAATAATAACGTACGAAGATATAAACATGCTATAACAAATATAATAGTAATACATACTTTAATAATCATTATAAATAATAAGACTGATTTATATCTAGCACAAAGAAAAAGAAGTATTCACATTAGCAAATATAAGAAAACGTATTAATAAATACTTATAATGAGATGAAGTTAATTTATCGTGATTATAATATTACCGGTATATACAAATATATAGAATCAATATCATTTTCTTAAGAAAAAAGAAACATATAATTACGTAGAATCATAAATCTTTCAAGTCCTCACTCTCTCATTTTGAAAAAAATAAGAAATTTTTTTCTAATATATATACATATCAATTTTATAAATTATAACTATAAAGTTTGAAATGAAAATTTCATATATCAATTTCTTAAGAAATTATACATAAACAAAACTATTTATAAAAAATAAAAATTTTTATTCTATGAAGTTAAATATATAGTATTATACATAAACTATTACTATTATATCAATAAATTATAATATACACAATTATAAATTATTATTATTATTATTATTATTATTATTATTATTATTATTATTATTATTATTATTATATAATTTCAGGCTAAGCTTATTGTGATATCCCAAGCCCTCTGCTAGGTTCCATTGCGGCTGAGTAAGGTACCAGCATACCTCTCAGCACTGATATATGCAAATACAAATTGCGTTCGGAGAAAAAGTAAGGAGAAAAGTATACATATAATACAATATGATACTATTACAAAAAACATTAGCGGAAATATACAAATACATAGGTAGATCATGTATCTTATGTTATCAAAATTCAATCTTTGAAAGAAACAAACATACTTCTCTCTCTCTAACAAGCGAGAGGTAATAAAAGGTACAACTTGATCACACCCACATATGCATCCTTTCATGAGCTAACTCTGAAGTGAATCAAATGATCACTGCTCTGATCCATGGTTTAAGTCATCTGAAAATAAATTAAAAAAACATGTGTGAGTTAGAAAGCTCAGTGTCAGTATGTTTCAAAATATAAGATTTAAAAAATATGAGAGTAGATGCATATGCACAGTAATTCAAAAGTGTTTTATATTCATATAATTTTTCTGGTTCCAAAATAATGCACAAATCTCACGATAAGGTTATAAGCTTAGCTGGAAAGTGTAAGCGAATCAAGACACATCAGCATAACTCCTCAAACCAAATTTCTCAAACATGACAAATATTCAAATTATGACTCAATGGTAAATCTACTGAAACCAATGATGGGGTTATCAATAATCAAATCTTGGCATCTCGTAGTAAATATTAGCCACAATATAAGACGAACGTTGGATTTCACAAACTACCTTATGCCTCACCACACAAACAACCAGGCTTAGGATTTCTGAGGTACATAATAGTCCAACCCTAGTAATCAACCTCAACATTGAGCCCCTCTTGACTTGCTGTTAGGTGACTGTAAATAAATAAATGTAGTACCAATTGGATCAAGCCCTCCTTGACATAATACGCCATCTTTCAAGTAAATCCACAATCAAGAGTCTTTGCATTCTACGCTAGCGGAAGAAACCTTAGTACGGGGACTAGCCAAGTAAAGTGCAATCTATCGACACTTCAGGCTCAAATCATATTCCAATCACATCATATTCCAAATTACATCATATTCATATTCATCTCATATTATAAATCATATATGGTCGGGATGGAGTTTTTATGCAATTTTTCAACCATAAAAGCCACTCAAGTAGCCATCCAAAAGGATCCAAAGCCATAACCAAATCTAATCTCATCATAATTTTAAAATAATAATGGTCTGCTAATCCAAACATGTAATTGCAAGCTTTCCAAAAATGCATGGAAATGCACATAATTTTTCAAAAATACATAATAAAATATTTCCCAAAACTTACTTGTATCTATAGAACATGTCCAAAAATTATAATATTTCAAACCAAATAAATACCTACTTGGAGCACCACTCCTAAGTATTTCTAGTGTACAAGTAAAAACATATTGTGAAGAACCTCTCCAATTTAAAAATAAGTAACTGAAGTAATTCTCAAAATAATATATATTCATACATATGAATAACAAATAGTCATATTTATAAATATTGATGACACTAAAAATACAGTGCTTTGGTTCGTAAACTCACATGGTAGCAAGTGTTAAAGTTAATTGCTATCTTACGAAAAATGTAAATTTCTTACAAATCTAAATAGCTAAACCTTAGTCGAAAACCCTGAAGATAATAAATTCTAAGTTATCAAGCGAGTCTCCCAAAGATATTCTAGGCATAAGTCTAAGCCTAAACTTACCACTACAAAAACACTCAATTACTGAATATTCTCCAAGCATATAATGTTATAAATAGTCATATATATCATAATAAAATAATAATAATATTATTATTTCTCATATATATATATATATATATATATATATATATATATATATATATATATATATATATATATATATATATATATATATATATATATATATATATATATATATATATATAATAAAATTTCTCAAATACTAAATATTGAATGTTTAAGAGAATAAAAATATAGAATGAAAATATCACTTTCATTTAAATCTCAAATATCAAAATCTCAACATTTAGCTATTTTCAAATCTACTTCAAATCCTGAAGAATAAAAAATTTTATACTAAAACAAAACTTTAAATCAAATAAACAAGTTTTACTAAACAAACAATTTCTACTATAAATTTAAAGTAATCATCAAACAAACTAAAGAACTTACAAACAAAAGTAATATGAAATCTTACCTTAATCACAAGGAAGAAAACAAACCAAGGAGAAGAAAAAGAAGATAATCTGAGAAGAAGAGAAAAGGAAGAAAACCGAGAGAAAGAAGGAAAGGATAAAAAATGAAGGAAAGGAAAATTGCGAAGCAAAAACAATATGTGGAAAAAGAAAAAGAAAGAAAAAGCTTAAATGAAGAACACAAAGTCGATGGTGGCAAATTTGGCAAGCCACGTGGAAGAATCAAATTGGACTTTGTGGCATGCTATTTTTATTTTTTTATTTTTTAAAAAACCTAGAAAATTCTAGAATGGTCAAGAATATTAAAGAATGGTCAAGCATGTGCAAGATTATGTTCTAAAATATTTTTAAAAATAAATTAACCTAACTCATGATAGTTTTCTCAAATGTTTTATATATAAAATTATAAGCTCTACTTCAAAACAAGCATGCCTAAACTGTCTCTAGGGTGGGATGTTACACTTATAATGTGCTGAACCTATACAAGCCAAGGCTCAGAACTAAAGCTTGGGCTTAGTTCGACCCTAACCTGAAAAAAGCTTAGCACTTAAATTTCGGGCCAAACAGGACTAGACTACTGATTGATATGAGAATTGAGGTAGAAAGTTAAGGGCATGCTTGGATTGGGTTTATGTTTAGGTGAAACCAAGTTTTTTGAGTCAATAAAAAATGGAGGGAAAGAAAATCGATTCTAGTCTGAGATTTGAATTTGATGAAATTACGCTGGGGTAACATCTCCTTCTGAACTCAACTGTACATCGTTGTTGGCCCAAAATTATATTCCAGGGTGGCCCCAACCCATATATCGAGCCTATGAGGATTTGGACTTTGCATAAAGTTGTGTGTATGTAACCATCTGTCGAAGACATAACTACAGTAAGTGGCCCAAAGAAAACTTGGTGAAAGACAATACAAAATAAAACAGCCACTGACTTGTCCATTTTGAAGGAGTTCGACCTAATACAGCAATTCATAACGTTTCATAGTCGGTTGAATATGAAGCATTTGTACTACTTAGGGAGTGCTTTTAAGGATATACCATATTATTGGTACCGATGGTCATAAAGTAACAGTTTTTGAATCACTGAACATGTTATAGATCGTGGTGGATTTGGGTCTCATGGCAGATAACAAAACAATCTCTTCTGCTAATTGGTAAAAACAACAGCTGAAAAGTATTCTATTTCCAACAAAGCTTTGCTGCTTACCACATTCCATGATAACTAATTGCAATTCTAACATCATGCAAAACATAAAACTTTAAATAAAACTGAAATTGAAACTTGTAAAAGCTCAACTCAGTTGTGCCTTAGTTGGCCACCGAAGCCGTCCCTAGAGATCCTCCACATCATCAATGCCCGCAGTCTCGACCCCTGATTCATCTACCTCTGTTGCAACCTACTCCTCCTCGCGATGCTGTTATGGTGCAGTAGTAGCTTGTGAATTGTCAGGCGAAAGAAGAACAGCCGATTTTGAAGAAATTTTGTTAGGTAGCAGTATTAAGATGAGTTTACTGTTGAAGAGGATGCTTGCTGAAAGTAAAAACGTGGGTGTCCTTGTCCTCACATTTGGATTGGGTATGCGGTGAGGCCAATCCAAGCAAGATTTTTAGTTTTTTTTTTTTTTTTTTGCTAAAATGGCCCAAAATTCATATGGAAAGGCAATCCAAGTTTGACCTAAGATTTTAAATATTTGTACAGTAAGATGAAAGATTATTTTAGCATGTAATATTAGATACAAGAATTCCACCTTCTATAATGATGTGTATACACATAAATGACTTGTATAACCTTTATCAATCAAGTTTTTTAATTTAGCAAAAAAAAAAATCAATACAAAATCACACAAATTTAAACAATCATTAAATAAAAAAATAAAAATAAAAAATAGGAAATTATGCACTGTCCCGTGGACGAGTGTTAGCCCATGACTAAATAGGCCAACATTTAATGGTATATGAGCCTGCAGGCCAATCAGTGGGCTTTGGCCCATTTTGACAACATTACTTCTGATAGCTGACTTTTTTTAATTGGACTGTATTCTCAACCATTCTTCCTTATCTGAATCTTTATTTGGGCTAAATAGTTACATAGGTTACTTTGGTTTTCAATCGAACATCCGAAAGCTTCCTTGGGCCCTTACCCGTATTCTTAGGATCCAGCACAACCTAATAATTAAAAAATTAACTTTTTATTTATTTGATTTAAAGAAATTAAATTAATTGAATATATTGTATCCTTAATTTATTAAGCCAAATTAAATGGTAATAATTTTTGTTATGAAAATATAAAATATTTGGAAGGTAAATTTTAGTAAATGAGTACCCCTTGTTGAAGATGATGAGCATAGTTTACAGTTACATAGTAGAGTCATCATATTGTCTCTAATAAGAGTTGTAGTAGATTGGAACTCGGACCAATAAAATAATTATGAAATTAATATTGATTTATTTTTTTATTATCGATACTAATCCAATTACTAATAGGTTAAAATTTATGTGATCAACAAAGAAATTGTTAGTCACACTGTTTATCGAAACCAATTCAATTACTAATTAATTATTTTAATTTTTCTTGAAAAAACACCAAAAAAAATCATCAAATTATATGAATGTTTTCTATATATTCAAACAATACCAATGCTAATAAACAAATGAAAATAAGTTAATCTACAAAGTCTAAGGCCTCGTTTGATTGTCAAGGATTCTGTAATTGAGAAAGTAATATGATTCTTATTTATTAAATTTCAGTATTTGACAATTTATTTTTGTTTTGAGAAAGGATTGTGATTCCTTGAATCAAGGAAAGTAATTGCAAAATATTAGAAAAAAGAATACATAGACAGAGGTAGTATTCTGATTACTTTCCTTAGAATTTTAAAACTTAAACGCGCATAAAATTTAAAAAAACTCCATTAATCCTTTTTTCCCTCCTTTCGCCTCTTTCTTTTCTCTGCCTGTTCATGGCTCGCCTTCTTTTTCTTTTACAACTTTTCTATATCTCTTCTCATCCTCTCCACCTCTAATATTTCTAAGCAACCGTATGGGTTTTGGGTTGCTCAAGTCATTCTTCCATTAATGTTTGGGGTTTGAAAAATTGAACTTAGTCTATTATTTGTATTTTTTATTGAAACTAACTTTTTTAACATCTTTATTCTACTCTCGTTTGTATCTATAGTTCTACTTTTGTTCTATTTGATAATTCTACCCTTTCTGATTCTATCATTTGTTCTAATTTTTTAGTTTTGAAACATTGACTTTTTCTATTTTTTTCTCTTTAAATTTCTAAAACTAATACAATTATCAAGAGCTTTACGTTGTTGATACGCTAAAGATTTGTGGTTATCAATCTTGTTGGTTTTTGCTTTTGGTTTTGAACTAGGATTTTAGCCTGTTTGACTTACTTTGAAGATTGTCCTGATTGGATTATATGAAGAAGCAAACTATTGGTAGAAGCTTTTCTCAATTCCATTTAGAAATCTTTTTTTTTTATTTGTGACTAAATTTGTTCATTTGTATTTGCTTTCTTTGCTCGGCATCTAGTTACTATCAGCAATTGAATCTGTCCAGCTATCTAGGCCTTTGTAGCAAGACTGAGCTGACAAGTATATATCATTAGCATCATCCTCTATAATTATGACTACTATTTACCAAAGTAATCTACGATCCGATTATACGAGTTATTTTGCTGCCATAAGTTAGTTATGGTTTGCAATTACATTAATATACCCGATGATATTAATCATCAACTTTGGTGGTTGCAAATATTTGATAGATCAGTATTAATGGGTCATGCTTGTGTTTCTTGAATTTTGGAACAGAATTTTGATAGTCAGATCTCAAAATTTTTGTGGATCTCGTGATTCTGGAACATAATTAATACCATTGGATATATTAATTTATCATAATTCTAGATATATTAATTATGGTTTTAGTCATTTTGTGAATGTCATTTAGAAATTTCCTACTAATATTTTTTTCCTATTCATTTTTAGTTAATTAAGATTAAAATATACAAGTTTTGATATATTGTTTATTTTATTATATAGGAAGTTATATTCAAGAATCATGACGAATATGATGGATTTGAGTTTGAGAAGGAAGTTACTTTATTTATTAGTGAATACGCAAATAGAACAATTAGACATGTTAATGGTTATCTTTTTTATAATTTCTATTATTATGATACAACATCATCGACGATTTTGTTCTACATACTCTAATAAAGACTATGATCGATCTGGATATCTTTATAGATTAATATATTCAAGTGATATAACTTGTTTTGAAGAATTACGTATGGATCGATAATATTTATAATGTAATTGATTAATTAAAACTTTATATCGTATGTACTCAAGGTACTTTTGACATATTAATAAAAATATAAATTTCTTACCTGATTGGTTAAAAGAAATTTTTATTTTTTCCCTACTTAACATTCCAAACAAGATAAATAAATCTTTGTGAATCTAGATTCTGTGAATGTAGATTACAAGTAATCATATTCTCAACGCAACTTTCCTTTTTCACCAATCAAACGAAGCCTAAAAGTTAAAATAATCCAAATTTAATGCAATTATTTTTAACGATGATGTAAATGATCTAAAATGTCCTTGGATCTCATAAAAAATACCATTTAGAGAATTATAATTTCTTTTAAATGATTTTTCTTTTTGGAAAAAAAAATGAAGAGTCTTCTTCCACCATTACTTGCCCCGACAATTTTATTTTTTTTAAGAGAAAATTTGAAGCTGCCATGGGTTTCTTCTACAGCTCCACCAAAGTATTCCACGGTGATAATGTTTTACAAACTAGTCTCATCTTTATGCCCTATCATTTATATCTATATGTTGAATGCCACCCTCTCTCTCCTAATTTACAGCAACGTATTCACGCATGCTGTTCCTAATTTGAACTCCACTTCCACAGGCCAATGTTTGCTTAATTCTGAGATTTTTCGTTTCCTCTTGCCCTGATATGGAAAGAGTTGCTTTGTTCTTTTGCATAGCAACATACTTTTTGAGAATATATATATATATATATATATATATATATATATATATATATATATATATATATATATAATGGCCCCTACAAGCAAGTACCCTTTTATTTCAAAGGGTGTCGTATTTAGTTTATTTGTTTTTGAAAATAAAGCATAAATATATTCAACAAAAATAAAAGAATTAGAAAATATGGATGATGTATCCTAGATAAATTAATAAATTAAGTTAAATTAGAAACGAAAAGACTTTTAAAAAACTATAACTAACTCTACATATTAACTAAGAACAAGTATTGGGAAGTAATTCCTAAAAAAGAAAAATATGAACAAGAAGAACAAGTACTAGGAATTACTTCTTGTTCGTAAATAATTTATGTATTAATTTATCTTAATTTTGTAACAATGTCTTGTTGAGTTATCTGTGATGAGGGAAAACAAATTACAAGAACTGAAATTTGTTGTTTTTTTTTTTTTGCAAGAGGTTTAATTGAAACACAAATATCTACAGGTGAATGTTGAATATACGAAAGAAGAACATTGAAATTTGAGATGCAAATAACTTTTGATGCCTTATGGGAATGGCCTAAAATAGGACTTTTTGAGAGCTTTTGTCTTTTTTCTGTTATATCTCAAGAACCATTATTGCAATTAATACGTCTCTCTCTTCTTGATATCATGCTGAGAAGAAAAGGGTAAAAGGTCACCCCTCCAAAAGTAATGATGGCTGAAAATATTATTTGTGGTTCTTTTTCTCTTTTTATCTTTTCTCTAAGTCGTTAAAAACTATTTAATGGACTGATGATTTACCTTTATTAATGGATCCTAAAAATATGATAAAAAATAGTCCAATCCAATATTTTTCTATATGGGAGATCAATCATCCTTTCTTCTCCCTTTCGTAAGAATAAAGAGAGCATTAAGTAAAAGAATTGAAGGGAAAATACTGCTTGGAAGTAGGTTTATGTATGCAATAAAATTATATTTCCCTTAAGAAAAATATTCTTTCAGCCTTTAATGTTCTTTTTGTTCTTTTATTTTCCTTTTATTTTTTAGGAAAAGTTCTAGAAGATGATGTGAGATTTCATATATGATCAACATCTCAAATTATATCAAATAAATACTGTATTTGTTATTGCCTAAAGCAAGCACTTTTTGAGGCTTTTAACATAAAATACATTGAAAAACATATCATGGAGAGGGTCAAGGCTGAAAAGTCATTTTTGTTCAGTAGATAGTACATTTTTTCAGCATGTGTTGAATATATTCTTATTATTTATCGTAAAATAATTATACAATTATATAATGAATAATTATTTACTATGAGTAAATTCTTAGTCATTGAATCAAAATATGAATATTGAGATCTATTTAGCACGTACTGAAATAAGTATACTATCAACACCTTAACCAAATTGTAAAGAAACCATGGAAAATATCCAATGTAGCTCCCTTTTTTTCCCCAAGAAATATGAAGGTATGGGGGAAGTGTGTGAAATCTAAGCATGGTAATAATATTTTTATTTTTATTTTTACATTTATCTGAAAATTTTTCACATATATTACATGAGTATATATATATATATATATATATATATATATATATATATATATATATATATATATATATATATATATATATATATATATATATGTGTGTGTGTGTGTGTGTGTGTGTGTGTGTGTGTGTGTGTGTGTGTGTGTGTGTGGATATGGACTGCAAAGATGGTTGATAGTTAAGGGTTGTTCAAGTCACAATCTTCATTATTGCTACACAATAGAATCGGATGATCCTATTCAAATTTATGTTCACAATATTAGTACACATCAATCTTATTTCTAAAGAATTAACTCACCGCATTTTGTACTTAATTCTATTTTTATTAAAAAATAGTTGATTTCATTCTGTCAAATGACCTAGGAATATGGTCACTAAAATCTTGCTCATCATATGATCGTGTAACATTTTGGAAGTTGGTCTAGCTAATTTCCACTCATACACAAAGGTCATACTGCTGCAAATACTCAAACCCCCATAGGCACCCCTTCATATCCTTCACCTCAACTCCCACTCCCTTGCTACTTGAACTCCCCTAATCTATCACTCTACTGTGACTCCTACAAAAAAATGCCATCCTCTAACTCATTATTATATACAACTATCTACTCTTGTACAAGGTATTAACTACTCATCTCGATTGATCCATCATTATCATTATGATCGTGGTTATGATTGTCACATCTATTTGAAATAGACATATAGGATGAACTATCTCTGCTGTAGCCATTAAAATGGCTGATTATATCTACCGTAATTATAGGTCAACAATAAACTAGCCAACACTCTAATTATGACCTCCTACCTTCACCATCTCTAATCTACTCCTAGGGATGGTAAAACTAAGTCCTGAATGACCTATCCTAGCCAATCCATCTCTAGTTGAGAATGTGATAGGTCTAAATGGTAAAACTATGTTCTGAACAACCCATCCTAGTCACTCCATCTCTAGTTGAGAATGTGATACGTCTAAATAGTAAAACTATGTCCTAAACAACCCATCCTAGTCACTCCATCTCTAGTTGAGGATTTGATAAATAAATTCTATAATTTATCACTATATGAATCTAAAAGTATACTCTCAAAGTGTCGATTATTTGTGTGTATTTGCTATTTATAAATTCAAATGTATTATAAAACAAATCTCTGACATTAATGATCATTTTATTCTTTATTTATGTATTTACCTAAAACATATCTAGCAATCAATATTTTCATAAATTTTAAAAATAATTAACAATAATATTTTGAAACAAAAATGATCATCCTGAGATATTCCTTCATTTTAAAATACATGACCTATTTTTTTTTACTCAAAAATTAAGGTTTTAGAAATTTTAAAGAAAAGTTTGACTGATATTTAAAATGTCTCTATTTGAAAATGATTGGTTAGTGTGTCAAATTCAAATTTAACATTAAGAATTTGATATTTTAATTTAGTAGTTAGAAAACTAATAACTTTTTTAAAATAAAAGTATTTAAATAGTTAGTTAAAGATAATAGTAAAATTAAAAATAAAATAATAAATAAAATATTTCTATAAAAAGAGTACATATATTATGAAACAAACCAAAAAAGAAAATAAAACATATATTTTCAAACCAAAGAGGTATTGGTCAACCTAATTTAGGAGCTTCATACTGGATATCCCAAGAGATACCGCATAAAGCTCCTCATGCAATATCCACCGAGCTATGTGCAAAGCTCATTAATTTTCCGCACAAGCTTTTACGAGCTATCCATGATTATGAGCTACTGTGTGAGCTTCGCGTCATATGTTTCATTAAAAGAAATGAAAAACTTGCCAAATTATACCAAATTTATCATAAAGCTAAAAGAACTTAGATCTGAATCCAAAGTCTAAACTTGTTTATAAACCTAGTTCTCTCTCTCTCTCTCTCTCTCTCTCTCTCTCTCTCTCTCTCTCTCTATATATATATATATATATATATATATATATATATATATATATATATATATATATATATATATATATATATATATATATATATATCGCCAAGTTGGGATGTAGTGCTGCATAAGTTGGGATGTAGTGTTCAGCAAAAATATCGCCAAGTTTTTTGTCAAAATTCCAACTTTGTAAAAGTAATTCTTACATGGCAAGAGATTCTGGTTCAATTTACATTTCTCCTCCCAATATATGAAACCACATTTCTAGGCAAGCACTTTCTGGGTATTGTATTCCCTCAAACATTCTTCAAGAAGCCTTGGCTATTTCTCATATTCAATAGCAGGAACCAGAGAACAATGTAAATCCAACGCCAGCTTCTCTCCATAAATGTATCCTTTATAGAAGAAAAGAACATATACATATCACCCGCAATATGAGGACCATACCCAATAGAACTGCACCTGACAAATGGAACAAAGAAGAAAAGGAGTTCTGTTTTTTTACTTTACAACAAAACTATAGATTATGCACAGAAAGGAAGCTGTTTTACTACTTCAAACCTTTCTTATTGCTTGGAACCTGGAAACAGTATAGTTTGTCTGTCATGATGTAGTTTATCGACACATCTCCACTCTATCAATCATATCCAGTTTTTTCTCGTTGGTAAGACCAAAATCAATATTTGGGAAACTAGATTGCGGCTTACTCAAAGGTTTTATTGGTTCATTATGTTCAGTACTAGCAGAACAGCTGCTGCTTTTGCTCAACTTATCAAGCTTTTTTGACCTGTTCTCCACCGAGTCAAAGTTTTGGCTCTTGCTCATTCCTCGAATCTGTTTTCTATTACTCGTATCCTGCAGCATCTTCTGATCCTCGTTAGTTAAGGTTGGTGATGAACAATTAGCAACGTTCTTGACAGACTGCTGATCAGTTCCCTTGCTGGGGGATGAACAATGCGGGGGTTTGACGGATGCCTTTGCATTTACATCTTTGACACCAACCTGGCTGCGGCTAACCAAATGATTAAGCCATAACAGTAGTTCATTAATATAAGCTTCTGTCTTTTTCCTGTCCGCATAATGGAGTGTCTCAATTTGAATAACCTCAATTGGTCCAACTGACTGATGGTTTGATTCAGATCTGCAAAAATGAGAAGCAGTCAAGTCTCACGTAGAAACATTTAATACCAAAATTACTAGCATTTATTAAAAAAAAGATTAATTATTTTGACAAAGTTACAGGGATTTAATCACTTACCTTGTACTTGCCCACTCTCCAACCCAGCCAAAACCATGATGGGCTCTGTTTCAAGGAATTTGCAAGTCAATTAACGGCTGACAAAGGTAAATATAATAGATATCTCATTAGGATTCTTTCAGATAGAATGAGAAGAAGCCATTGGGGTGAAAATCTAGAGCCCTAACTTATCAAAATATAATTGCTTACTTAGCTGTATTCGTGGCTATAGGAACAAGCCAACGTAAGTTTTTCTCCATTTCAGCTTTTATTTCTCCAACATTAAGCTGCCAAAGAAAAAAGAAAAAAGAGGATATAATTAGAGAAAGTATTGCAACAAATTGCAATCACAAAGTTAAATGTATCCAACTAGTAGAACAAAAAATAAAAAGCACGAGCATTTTAGCAAGAAAACAAATTAGTAAAAATATTTGCTCAAACACAGAAATAAGTAGGAGCACTAGATGTTACATTACCTCTTCCTTGACATGGAAAGAATGCATTTTGGATCGCAAAGAAGATTTTATGTTAGGTGGTAAGCTTTGGTATAAAGTATCTCTTGCATTTGGTGGCATAGAACTTGCTCGTGCCACCTGCTCATATAGGAAGCTTAGTCAATAATTTCCTTTGCAAACCAGTCAAATGAAATATTAAAAATAAAATTCATCAAAAAATAAAAAAGAAATATTAAACGAAAGAAACGCAGAATTTGAGTTTAGTTGTAACTAAATGTGGATATCCAGGAGCATTAATTTTCTTGTACTCTCCTGAGTGAGTGGATAGCCACATGGAACTAAGGCTGCTCTGTAGAGAGAGAGAAAGAGAGAGAGAGAACACGAGAACAAAGGTTCCAGGCTTGTCAATGTTTGATATCTAGAATTGGAAGTACCGTGTTGTTGAAATCCTTTTCTTTCTTTGAAAAAAAAAACCAAAGGAAAGGAGAAAAAAATATTGTTATTGAAAACAGGTTATTTGGTAATACGTATGCTCCTTGAGGCTTTAACAGACTTGACCCTAACAAACCCAACCTCCAATAGTAAATGCACAGGAGAAATGATCATTGATAAACTTATTCAGAAATCTTATCCAACAAAGATATATACTTGGCCAGTTGGCCATACATAATGGTAAGTGCCAATCCACTACCAAGAACTAGAAACAAAAATCTGAAGAATGTAATTTGGTGGAAGATAAGAAATTTCCAGGTTTCATGCGGGGGTAAATACTCATGGCACACAGAAACCTTGGAAGATCAAAATTCTCGTATATTCTAAATGCAGGAACTGTTTAATTACCCGAGTAGCAGTGCCAATTCCTTCATTGTAGTGTCAAGTTACATTATCATTTCCAAAGTAATTATGGATAAGTAACCAAAAAAAAAGAAACCAAAAGGACAAGTAACAAAAAGAAAAAAAGATAAAAACACAAAATTATCTACATGACAATATCTAGAAGAAAGCAATGAAATGTATGTGCACTTACAATTGAATCAATCAGGAGAATGATATTAGCATAATGCAATGCAAGGCCAGCAGGTCCCAATCTTTGTGGCTTGCTCAATGATTTTTTGTCAGCTGCATCTTCATCTGCTGATAATTGAACGGAAAAATATCATCACCAAAAACCAAGGAAAAATGTATTCAGAATGGACCACACTGCTAATAAGAAATTGTGCAAGGCATACAAAAAATGGCAACAAGAACGCCAAGAACCAAAGGCACAACTCTACAAAAGGAACAATCCCAAGTTCTTGACAAACCAAAGGTTTCTAGGAAGAACAATCAAAACAACGGAGAATCTGCCACCTAAAAAGAATGCTTGTGGGTTCCAGATTCAACATTTTGATGATTGCCGACTCAATTCAAAATTAATGTGGCTCTGATGACAAGATATTTTGTCTTTTAAAATGAAAAAAGAACACTTCATCTGTGCATTAACACTATATGAGGATAAGAAATAAATCCTGGAATAATCCTATCAGACTTTTTCCCAAGAAAAACGTCCAGATTGGATACAAATGCATTGCAAATGAGTAGTATTTTAATATTTCTTTGCTCAGATTCAAAAGTTATACCCAATTACTGATCCCTCATTCTAGTCAACACTTTTCTGGAGCAGCGAGTCAATTTTTTTGTTTTGCTTTCATAAAGAGATTGTTTTCCTCATGGTCCTACACTGGTTTGTTCATTTAGTCCTCCATTCAACAAAGATCAGGAAGATCTGAAATTTATTGAAGATGGAAATCCTAGGCTTTATTTGGCCGGTTTTCAAAATTTAAGAAAAAAAAAGTTGCCTTTTCTCTTGAAAAAGTTGAGGTGGCCCCCACCTCTTCTCTTACAATAGAATCAACTTTTTTTTCAAATTGAAAATGAAAAGTGAAAAAGGAACCTGTCAATTTGGGGAATCTGTATATATTTAGGACAATCTACAATGGAAATGAGGACATCCAATTTGGGATAGATGGAGTTTCGTTTTATACAAAGAATGTTTCTTCCATGTAAATAAACTATGATAAAGTGAAATTAAGCAATCGCACCATTTCCCCACAATGGCCTCAAAGGTCATCCATAAGCAGCCTACTTACAAGGGTAAAAGGATACAAACTAAATCTTTCAAGAACTGTTGATTAGATTCTAGCTGACTTAGTTAATCTTCTTAAAACAAGCTCATGTATGACATATGGCCACGCCATCATTGAGATAGTGCAGAAACTTAACTTAGCAACTAAGGATGGTTGATTCTCATTGTACTTTCTTAACATGGAAAATATTTTCTTTTTAGTTTGGCTAACACAGAGAATATTACTCCCCAAGAAAAACATGAATCCATTGAATAGGGAAAGAAATTTGCACATGCTTTAAAACCATAAGAAAGTCAGAAGGCATGGGAAAAAGGATTCAACTTTTAGAATGGCAAGGAAGTTGCTTTTTTATGCATGGTTTTTAAGTTTTTTGTGGCATTAGAAAATCATCCCAACTTCTTTTCCCCTTAGGAGAAATAAAAAGGAAAAGGAAAAGGAAAAACGAGGGAGTGGGTTATATGATAATTTATACATCTGGTTTTCCTTTTGTACCTATTGCTTTTCACTTGCAGGAATACAACATACTTGAACATTCTCTCTTAGTTAACTACAGATGTAAAAGGCATACGGTATTCCTTGAACATTCTCTCATAGTTAACTATAGATGTAAAAGGCGTACGGACTCTAGCTACTATGTTCTGTGAGATAAAAATATAGTCATAAAGAGTGAGGATGTACCTGTGTCACCAAAAGCATTATTTATCTCTCGATTAAGAAAGAGGACAATATCCACAAGCTTCTCCATAACCTGTATTTCAGTTACCATAGAACTGTTAAGTAATTTTTCCTCTTGAATAAGAAGGAACAAACGAAATTTTACCATATTGCAGTCTGGATAACTTTCAGCATATTTATGTTCATACTTTTGTCACTGATTCGCCAACCATATAACTGCATAATTTGTATTGGTGCTAATTTCCATATGAGATGTATAGGACTGAATCTTCAAATGAGGTCCCAATTTGGCATATACACTGGACCCAGTTCTGTCAGATTATTTAACTCATGTTTGCAATTTGCTAGGTTGCAACCCTTAGAGATCAAGATGAGTAAGAATAATTAATAAGATCTTTTCCCTTTTGCCGGTTTCTTAATTTAAGATAAAAAAATTTTTGTTAATGAAAAGAAGAAATACAAGAAAGAGGACGAACTAGAAAGTAAAAATAAAAACTATATCTGTGGAGCTGTCTGATCTCTTTGTATATCTATAAATACTATGTCCCCAGAAGCACAAGATCCTATTGCGCAAAGAGACGACAGAAAAAGAACTCAAGCCCAAAATAACTTAATGGGCATATATTGATCTTTAAAACTTCCTGTTCTACCCAAATCATCCAAAACATTGCAGACAAAGCAAATATGCCGAATTCTCCCTGTCTTAGTCTTGCTACTAATTTTATCTGTATGGATCCTAAAATTGTAAGCAAACACACACTTCTCCAACAAACTGAATTCTCCCAACACTTCCTTGATCTGTGACGTTGAAGGAAAAGGTAATTATTGGTCTCATTTCTGTACTTACACATAAAACAAATATATGGACTAAGAGCTTTACTAAGCCTTCTCAACTGCAAAAAAATCGTTGGTGTTGATTCTGTTAAGAACAAATGTCCAAGTAACCGCGTGATTTTTAAGGGCAACATTCGCCTTTCAGTTATGTTCTCCAAGGGAAAAAGAGATCAACCAACTATCATTCAGTTAATGACAATGAAACAATTTAAAAGAGAAAACTCCAGACTCATAGACCATCCAAGTTCTAGAATCTACTCTTGAGACTGGAAGCAAGGATATTCAGAAAGGCCTGATGAAAGGATCGATTGCTCTATTTCCTTATCTGCTAAATTTTGGGATAAACGTGAATCCCAGGAAATAGAAACACATTTACAGAATAGAAGGAAGACAGTGGAGGTAAGAAAGGTGAAACATATTTGTAAAGACAATAGAAAAGGATCCCTTCCCGATGCATTGATCTTCCAAAATTCAAATACAAGACAACAAATGGGATACTCAAGAAATGAACTTTCAAGAACTTGCCTGTGTGATATAGATACCACCCCTAGAATCTAATCCATTCTTTTGCAACCAAAACTTACTTTGACAACATTCTGAGGAAGGGAATCATACTCCAGAGGAAACCGCCACACTTTTTACCAGCACTGGACATTGTTTTTATATACCAAATTACTAAGGTCCAAACCTACTGACAACTTAAGTTCACAAACTGACTCCCAACTAACTAAATGATCTCTTTCACCATCTCCTGTCCTTGAGCACAGAAAACCTCTCATAGAGCTTTCAACTCTGTTAGCTATCTCCGCCGGGCAACCTAAACAACGAGATATAACATTTATAGGAGTGTTCTACAAACAAGAATTAATGAGAAAATGCGACCCCCACAACTAAGGCAAATAAAATATTATTTATTTAAAAGAAAAAAAGGAGGAGACAAGGATCACCTTATCCAACTCTTCTAATACAGACAGGGTCTTAGGTTCATTATTGATATAACAGGCATGCTTTAAGAAGAAAGACAAAGTCTAATCCTGATGCTGTAACGTTTCAGCTTGGGTGGTGGCTGGTACATTGTTGCTTAATTTACACAGCAATGATGGAATTTTTAGAAGAGAAAAGAGTTCAGATTTATAAAAATAGATAGAAAGAATCAGGTAAGAGGAGAACTCAGAGAGAGAATACAGGATAGAGGGGAAAGTGGCAAAACCTAGCAGCAATCAGCTCTATTTCACCATTCCATAAATCACCCACAATCATATGTATACATATATAAAGACATCAAAAGCCTATAACCAAAAGCTGCTTCTGTGCTACTTAAGTTCAATCCTAGGCAACTTAAAAGCCAAAATTTTTAAAAGAAACTACAGCAGGTTGAATATAGTTAAATACCTAGCTAAGTTAACCTAGAGAAACCTGCAAGTAGAGAATCAACAAAATGACTCCAAGACTTAAATAAACAAAAAAGAAACAGCTTGATAACAAGTGCAGGATAAACAAAACGAATTTACTATACCAAGGACATTTTCTTTTAGACCAGAAACTCAGCTGCTGCATTAGATCCACATCTTCCAACTTTGACCAAACCCTTTTCTATCTGATACTCTATCAAGAAAAGCCAAATTCACTTGGCCATATGCCTTCTCAAAATCTAACTTAAATGAAATTCCACTATGACCTCTCTCTTCTCCCATCATCAGTTACCTGGAACAGCTTCCAAAATAAGCCTATTTTTTGACTAAATCACTTTGCTGATGGTCTATTCTAACTTACTAACTTTTCCTTTTTGGCTTCATTTTTAAAACAAAGAGGTTTGAATTAATTTGAGTTTGATTATTTTTACCATTATATCCAACAAAGCATATGTTTGATTTGGATAATTCAAAAAATAATTATATTTTAAACTGTTCTGCCAATGTACATCAGACCAGGAATGGATTAAAAGTGCATCCACAACTGGAGCTTTTATTTTGTTGAGGGGCTCAAAAAAACAAGAGCAATCTTTAACCAATTTCATTCATATCCAAATTCTGAATTCTTCAAGACTGGAAATGGAATCTCACTCATATCCAAAGAAGTCAAAGATTTTACGAGGTTCTGACTCCATTCCTACCTCATCTTATGAAATATATAGCAGATAAATGGGGAAATAAAGGAGAAAAATAAGTACCTCTTCCAAACTTCGAGACCATAGTGATTTTTTCTTTAAAGTTTGCACAAGCTTCCTTTGGGTCTTAATCTCTGCAGCCAGAACTGTAAGGCTGTTACCTGTGGCAACAATAGGACTATCAATCAAGAAATGAAAGTACTATTTGAATATTCTTTCAAGCTTTGTCCCGTACACATTCAAAAAGAGGGAGAGCTAATGCGATATGAGATGCAAAGATCTGTTTGAGCATCATGAATCATTAATTGAATTTCTCCAATAAAACAATAATCATTAATTTAAAAAGACAGAGCTCATCAGACAAAAAGGTAAAAGAATAAACAAATGAGACAATCCCATGAAGTCCTAATTCCTTAGTGCAGGCAACAGCCTCGATGAGATCCAGTTAAATACCTGTCTGTAAGTCTAAGATTCATCTTCTCTTGAGTAATTGTATTAAACAGAAATCTGATATGCAATTAACAGGATAGGAAATGACAAAGAATTCCTCATAATAATCATACAGCTTACATGGTGCTAGTGCGCAATTAATGATACAAATAATAGGATCCCTGATATTGTATGACGATTAACTAGATGATAAGTGTGTATCCCTCATCGGAATACCTCGCATAGAAGTAACAGTGCCTTTCATTCCTTTTCTGGTGACTATGGGTGTAGCGATCTATGTTCTCAAGCTAAAAATTCAAAGTAGTATCCCACAAGGGTATATTTGCTTTCCTTTCATGAAAAAGTTTTTGACAAGGGGACTTCTACGAAGGAAACAAAGTCAATTCTGGTTACAATGGTACAAAAGTAATCCACAAATTAACCAAGATAGTGAAACTTGTAACATCATATGTACTATCTATGTTATTTAACATGGCTACTAGGACTTGCATCTGCGACTTGGGCAGGACATCAAGTCATGTGTCTTAACCAATTAACCAATTTCTACATTCTGGAGTAGATCCTGAAGAGATTCCACTTCATCTTTCATTTATCTTGAATGGAGATCTTTGGGCTTAACAGAATAAATAGGTTACCTCATTGAATGGCATTTCATATTCACTCTTAAAATGCTTACTAACTATCTAACAGAATAAACCAGTTACCTCTTTGATTGGCATTTGATATTTGCTCTTCAAAATGAATACGTTGGAAATTTTGCTCATATCTATCCAATGTATGCAACTCCTGGTACAACTCCTGCAGAGTAAAAGAATTCAAATGATTTGCTTGTTCAGATTAACCTTATTTATAACTCTATAATACATTCCACACTATCAAATATTTAAAAACTTTCGTGTTAGAATGCAATTGCAGGTCAAAGGACTATTTTCTAGTGAAAAAAGTTGAAGCAAATTTTAGCTAAGAGCCATCCGTTGAGTTCAACTGCATCTTAATGAAGTCAGTTATTTAACAATGGAAGAACAAATTCAGACCTTATTGCAGACAAACTACTAGGGAAAATCAACATTCGAGAAGGATACAGACTGGTATTAATGAAGATAAGATAAGAGCCTGATGCTAATCATAGTTTAACATGCTTCTATTGTTAAATTATAAACTATAATTAGAGTGATTTTTTAAACTGGAATGAATATGCACTTTTTTTTATTATTCCTTCAGTCACAAGGACCTATAAATCTAGTTGCGACCTTGGAAGATTAGACAGTCCTGAAGTACAGATAAATTAAGTATTCAAATAAAGGTAGCTGGAAAAGAATAATTACCTATTTATATGAATAATTCATTCTAGCGAGATTACAGATTGCTTAATGCTACGTTACTCTACTAGTATAGATCATTTCATGCAGTGTTTCAGATTTACCATGGAAAACATCGCATTGCATTGTGGTAATTGATTCTGGAAGTTGTACCAATGAAATTCCTGAAGATGCTGCTTAGAAGCTACCTTTTAAAACTAAATCACATCCTAATCCTTGCAAACTAGCTTGGGTGATTAACACTCATCTTAAAGTGCAGGAGAAGTGTTTGTTGACTTCTTCTATTGGATCATTAACCAAGACTCTTGTGCGTGATGTAGTGCCAATGAGTTTTGTCATATTCTGGAAAACTCGTGTGGCTTTATGATAAGAAGGTGCAACAGTGTTGATTCAACAATACTATTCTTTCAAGAAAAGTGAGGTCCACTTTACTATTCGTCCTACCAAAGATTTGCAACTTCTAAAGCTAAGTATTCGGCTGGTTCCTTCAATGCTTCAAACATGGAGATGGAAATCTTGGTCTCTACCCTAACTCACCTAAGTGGTGGAGAGAATTAATGCAGAAGTTGTTCAAATGTTAGACAAGAATTATTGCTTTGTGTAGCCTATACACAAAACTAATCCTTCTCATGCAAAGAACAAACTCTGGTTTAAAAGGAGATGCCCATGGTGATTTGGAGCTGCTATCATTTAATTTCTTCATTAATTAGTTTTCTTGGTATATTGGTCAATTAGTTAATAGCTGGAATGTATAGAGATTTGCTTAATTACTTAATAAGAATTGAAGTATTCTTTGGGGTTCTTAAGTCTTTGTTTAATTACTTATAAGTATTTGAGTCTTGCACTGGGTTCTTATTGTCTGAGGAAAGTGAAGAGTATTATCTTCAGGAGGAACCTAGTTTCATTAGGACTGTTATTAGGGGTGTTTACATTATAAATACTCTGTTTCTTTCTTTCTGGGAGCAGTGAATTAACGTTATATGGTTCATACTTCCATTGCCCCATCTTTTTTCCTCCACCTTTACTCTCTTTCCTCTCTTCTTATCTAGTAATTACTGTTCAGCGGCTACCATTCACAGCCACGGAACAGCCTTTTTTTTCCCTCTAATCTGATTATTCTTTATCTGAAACAATCCCCAAACTTTCTAGTCTGGATCCTATGGCCCATTTCCTCCCCATACTCTCCCCCACCACCATAGAGCTGTCACGTGGAAGGCATTTTTTTTTTTTGAAAAGAAAAATCAGTATAGTGAACTACAGGAAATGGGGAAATCCCCAGGGAAATGGAGCCACATAAGAACACGTGGCCGTGGAAGCAACTGCGGGAGGTTTCTGAGTGAAAATTTTCTGCCACTTTATTGGCTAGCAATCTAGAGTTTCATTTTTGCTTACCAAACTAGAGCTGAAATTCAAATTAGTGAATTTCTTCAGCAGATTACTGCCCATTGCAAGATGAACCTACCCCTAGTAGCTCCAATCTATCATTTTTGTCACTCTTAAAGTGCTATTTTTGATAATCACAAAGCATTTTGAGTTTTTGAGGTGCATTAAGGCCCAAATGGCTATACCTAATTTGACTTTAACGTAAACACTTTGAAAGATAGAGCAATATGTTAGTTATTTAACAAATTAGAGTCAACTTATTATCCTAAGGCCTTTTATGATTACAACGCCAAGAGACCAGGTCTATCAGAAATAACTTTGTCCTTGTGTACCTTGTTCTTTTCTTCAAGTAAATATCCATTATGCTTTAGGTAAGTCAGGGACCCAATGAACCAGATGTATGGCATAGACCCTGTTCCTGTTTTACAAAATTGTAACCTGCTCCATCCATAGTGGTCAAAGTAGAGCCTAGAAACTAGGGTTTTATGCCTATGATTGGACAAACTACAGCCAAGCTTGACAACTAAAAGAAGCATAATGGTGAACTTAATTAGGCTCTGGTCAAAACACCTAACTTGGAAAAGTGAGCTTTCTTTTATGCTTTAGCAACAGCATCATGCCTCTTCGTTTGAAAAAAGAAATGAAAACCACATTGATTATTAGCAATCATTCATTGATCACTCACGCAAACACCAGCACTCTCTTCAAATACACCTTTTCTAGCCTATCACTTTCATACAAATCTTTATTATATCTAAATAAATACTTCTAGTTTTCCATAAATAGTTTATCCTTCCAATACTAAGTCTCCATGCAACCCTTCACATTGAAGAAAATATAACAGCCAAGTTGTGCAAATCTGATTGATTTACCACATTCAATAAACAGTAAGAACAACATTCAACTTCTTAACGTTTTTGCAGTTTCTTTCTTTCTCTCTTCCATGTAGAAGAAAAATTGGAAGTTTCCAAAAATTAGCTGCAAAACTAACTGTAAAACTATCCCAATAAAGAATACTAAATATTTACTATCGGATAAAAGGTACTAACAGCTGTACGTTGAACCAAGACCATTAACTGCTGCATCATAGATTCAGCTTCATCCCGCAACTGCTTCTGTGGGCTACGTTCCCCGCTATGTCTGAAATGTTCATGATAAGAGAAACCAAGTGAAAACTAATTTCCCAATTTAATTAGCTTGGTAAACTTTCTTAGAAAAACAGAAATGAGAAAACATTTCATCATGGCTAAAAACTGGTCCACCAAAAATTAGAACCTTACTTCTCGAAAAAACGGTCCAAGTTGTGCCACTGAGGGTCTTTACACCGATTTCCAAAACGAACAATTTCTCCCGAAAAAATCTTGAGCTCCTCCCTGTGCATTAAGTTCAAGTAAAATATAAGTGAATACAACAGCGCCAAAAGGGTTGCTAAACTTTTGTGATCTCACTATCAACCTCTTGTCTGTAGCAACAATCTTCTGAAGTTCATCCATGTCTGTTGAAACTAACTGTTGCACACCTTCTGAAGCAAGAACCACTTCCTTTAGAACTCTTATGCTTCTTTTTGAAAGAGACTGCATGATATTTGAACCTTTAACAATTGTGTTGGCAACCTCAAAAGACAAAATTGAGAGTTCATTGTTCTTGGCTGTCACTCGGGAAACAAATCGATTGCCGGTATTCAAACTGGTCACGCTACTTCCAAGTATGCCCAATACTTCAACAGCCCTCTCAAGTCCAACAGAGCTAGCTCTTCCTAAAAGTGAACTCACTTCTGAAACCTGTAAAGTTTTCACTTATGAATACAAATCAGAAAGCTGGAAAGAGCATCCTCCTTGAACAAAGACACATAAGCAAAATTTGAAATACCCAATTATTTAGAATTGACCAACAAGAGCCATTCTCATCTTAGTTGCTGCGGGATCTCCAAATTTGCTGGTCTATAACCTTATTCTTCTCTATGAATTTGAATATAAAATTTGTAAACCTTAACAGGCAACTAAAGGAGCAGCCTACATGCAAATGTTTCACCTCATGAGCATTTAGTTTTTGCAAGCAGTAGACATGCCATATATGTGAAGTCTAATGCCAAGTGAAATTTGAATATAGGCCAAATACCATGCCAGACTCATAAGACATCACAAATATAAACTTTAAAATCATCTAACCATCTTCAAATATGCTATTCAGAACCAGCTTGTTTTCGTTTTTTGATTAACAGGTAAGGAACCCATTTCAAACTCCTTTTGACATGGATCATCTTCCCATGCACCCCTTTCTTCCAACATGTTTTACTTTTCTGTTCTTGTTCTTTTAGCATGGCAATGTGGAAAAAATTTCATAAGTTTGGGCCTTAAATGACAAATATAATTCCTACCGAAAGAAATCCACTCACATATGGAGCTTGATATTTTAAATTTTCAAGTGATAAAACATAAAAACTTTTAGTTAATCCCTGGGAAGAATGACTGTTATTGAAAAGGTTATACAAAAACCTCTGAACCTAATGAAGCACAAAATTGCAAAGGGGACAGATAAGAAGATATCTAAACATTATAGCACATCAGAAGAAACTCATAAAAAATGAACCAGATTAAAAAATGGATTTTGCTTGGACTTGTGGCAATAATTGTTACTAAAACGAAATCCGAACTGATACCAAGGCTAAATCCAGTAGTTCTCAATAGTTCTATGCACTAAACAGATCACATTTTTTAGCAATGAGAATTCTGATAAGAAATACCTAGTCAAATATTTTAGAGGAAAGAAAATTTTTGTTAATCAAAAAAATAAAGCAAGAAAGAGGATGAAGCATCCGCAAGAAACTAAAATAAAAACTACATTAAGGCAGCATTCCAATATCTTTGTACATCTACAATTGCTATATCCTCAAAACATGAGGAGATGCTATTTGCTGAAAGAGATAATAGAAAATTGACTCTTATCCTAAGGGAACTCCTTTTCTGATTAATATCCCAAAGTAATTCAATAGGCATATACTGATCTCTAACTTCCCGTAATTCCTTTGTATTCATACCATCCAAAGAATTGCAAACCAAGCACATTGCAGAACAATTCTCCTCTCCTAGTCTTGCCAAACCAAAAAGTATTATCTGCATGAATTCTAGATCGTTGTTAGGATACATCCACTTCTTACCAGCAAACTGAACAAATTCTCCCAAAACTTTCTTGCAGAGTGGCAATGAAGGAAAGGGTGATTATTAGTTTCAATGCTGGACTTACACAAAAATTACATATCTGGACTAAGAGATTTGCCAGGTTTTCTTACTCGAAATAAATTAATAAATCAAAGAATGACAATAAGAGAACAAACCTTATCGAACTTTACTGTTTCTTATTGATGAGCATAATATCCTAGATCTAAAATGGATATTTACTCAACAAACTACCTTCTTTTGAAAGTTGAAATTGTGAAAGCCCAACATACTCCTGACGCTTGTTTTCCATATCTCACGTTAAATTAACTCAAAACCAAAAACTTGGCACACTCACATCAAGATGCTTCAATTTGAGTAGGAATGAGTACAGAACATGACAAACTACCTCATGCTTTTGATCTTCTAACTGAAAAGCTGTTATTGTTAGAAACGTGATGATACCTTAGCCCTCCGGGATCTCAATTTCCGCGATGAGCTACTCCTGAACCTCGGAATTCCATCGTAAAATTCGTCCTCGCTGCTTGTATAACCCCCACCTAAGTTAGCAGAACCCTCTGCTAGCACTACTTCTTCTTTGGCATGTATCTTCTCTACCTTTTCCGGCAATTGAGGTGCCACCGACAGCTTCCCAGCCTCGGTTTTCTTCGGCTCCACATCATATTGCTTTTGTAGATTTCCGTTAGAATTTCTACTAGCATAGGGATTTGAATACGTCGTACTGCTTTTAGAGTTCGAATTCTTCGAACTCCGCCCACCCATTTTCGAATTCCCGCTCAGAACCTCAAAATTTACAAAAACCCACGAAAAATCTTAGTAACAAACTGGCCGTGCGCATATCAAACTACGAACTAAATTCCAATTATAACAGCCCTGGAACAGTCTAATTTCTACTCACAACCTTATTTCCATCGAACCCAGAAAATTTACCAAAACAAATTATACTACACTTTACGTGATGAATTATAATTAAAGCAAGTTTTGGAGTTGAAAAGATTGGGAGAGAGACTCACCGTGAAGAGAAGAACAACGGTGGAAGAGGAAAAGTTTCTTCGGTGGGTCAGAGTTTGATCAAAAGTCTTTGGCCGAGTGAAAGTCCAACTACCATTTGGTCCACCGGCGGCGCCAAAACATGAATTCAATTACTAAGCCAAAATAAAGCATACGCCCCAAATAAAAAAAAGGGAAAAGAACAAAATACAAATAAAAAAATAAGGACGAGCATAATGCGTTGCTCCCACCTAATTTTTTTCCTTTTTTAGTTTCATCCGTCCATTGTTTTTTTTTTCCTTTTTCTTCTTTATTTTTATATTATCTCCATTTCAAAATATAAAAATTTTTAACATTTTTTTCTTCTTAAAATATTTCGTATTTTATAAATTTTAAAATTTATTTTTTTAAAGTTACAATTACCGTAAATATTATTCTTTTATTTCTTATTATATTAATAGAGTTAGTTAAAGATATAATAGAAAAAATACATCTTATTTTCTTATTTTTCAATTTATATAAAAAGTTAAAAAGGAATTACATTTTGAAACGAAGAGAGTATTGTGTAAAAAATTTTAAAAATCGAATTAGATCGAGAGTTGATTCAAATGGGCTCTATTGCCCTTATAACATATTTAATTTTATAAAATATATAAATAGGTGTATGGACAATATAAGATTTTGAAAAAAAATTGTAAAATGTTGTATTAAAGAAAAATCAGCCTTTCACTAAAAAAAAATTAAAAAAACATGTTTGGGTATATCGTCCTAAAATCTTGAATCTTGAATTACCAACACTTATTTCAAGTTATATTGCAATAAATTTTGAAATTTCTTATCATTATATAGATTATAAATTATTCTTTAAAAAAAAGATTCTAAGTTATATCTATTATTATATTTTATTTTCTTCACGTGGAAAAGAAATTTCTTAACGAACCATGTGGGAAGAAGAAATTGTAATTTAACATATAAATGATTATAATATGCAGGAAGGTAGGAAGAAGGTGGTTTAAAAAACCGACAATACTAAGAATCATGTCAGAACGTTCTATGGATTAATCATGGAGTTTTGTTGGCAAATAAAGAATTTGAAGGGTATCCGACCAATTGGCTTTGATTAGGAATTGTTCAAAGGTCCACCAAATTTTCAACCACGGATACTACTTCCAGCTGTCTTATTTCAACCTTCAAATATAAAAAGAAAATTCGTTGTGAATGTGGCTAAAGAAAGGATCTACAACTTATTTTGTTATTAAATTATTTTAATTTTTTCATATCATTAAATGATATATATGTGTTTAATTATATTATTTTGTTACTAAATGTAGTAGAGTCTGACTAAAAAAATAATGTATTTATATCATGTGACATATTTATCAATGACATAATGATCCACACATGCTCGTTAGACTTCATTGTATTTAGTAATAAAATAGCATAATTAGCTACACATATATTGTTTAATGGTATGAAAGAATAAAAAATTTTAATAACAGGATAATCGATATGTCATTTCTTTCGTGGCATTCATAGCTAATTTCTTAATATAAAATGAAGAAAAACGATTGATGGCAATGTAGTCCTTGTATCTATATTCCTTTTATTTCAAAACATAAGTATTTTAGATATTTATACATAGATTAAGAAAAAAAATATTTTTCCTACTACTAATATAAGAAAGAGCATGAGAATTATATTAATAAGTAAGAACAACTTAAAATTTTCTTAAAATTGGAAAAATCAAATATTTTAAGAATGGATAAAAAGGACAAAATGCCCTATATTTTAAAACTAAGAAAGTAATTCTTTCTCAATTTCATTCTTAGGAAAAAAAGAACTACTAATTTAGTTAACTGTATTTTGATAATAGTCAACTATAATCAAAGAGTTACTCATGATCTCCAACAAAAGTGGATTACTTGGTGCAATTAGGTGATTGGAGCAAAGGAAGTGCTTTAGCCCTCTGTTGTGGAATCTCGGGAATACTCTATAAAATTTATGTAACTAATTATGTAATTTATAATTAATTAATTAAGATTAAAAGCAACTGTCT